>OW052229.1:3001044-4294589 GCA_932527175.1 Operophtera brumata
GCTTATTATGGAATATATGTTATTACTGGAAGAAAGCGTTAGCCGAGTCAGTCGTGGGAAGCAATGGCGGCGATGAGCTCACCACTTGTGACGTCTATATTCCACGATGATGCAACCTACTGTGAAAAGAGGCCCATTCAGGCTTTGCCTACCCCTTCGGGGATAAAGGCGTGTGTCTATGTATGTATGTATAGAAAATACCCAGAACACCCTGAACAAATATCTGCGGATCGCACAAATATTTGTTCCGAGGCGGGAATCGAACCCGCAACCTCCTGCGTCGCAGGCGAACGTTCGCCCGCCGCGCCACAGAGGTCGTCAAAAACCGTTAAAAGTATATATATATATATATAACCGTGTATCCATAAACCGTAGTTTTGTTTATGTTTCAGGATGGCGTACGAATAAACGAAACTGGCTTACACTTTCCATTCGTACGCAACTACCTAGAGCCGCCCGTCGGGCTCACGAAGACATTGCAGCAGAACGAGTGGTCGTCCAAGATGCTGGTCGAGAAGTTCCTCACGATATACTTCACTCACTACGACGCGCCGGGACGCCCCGATATACTAGGGTTCTACTGCCCCTACTCCACGGTCACCATCACCACTATTTACGGGTAAGTGTCGCGAGACCTCTGCGGAACGTATGGCGCCGATCGTTCGGTTCAATACGCTCGCAGTGTTGCAGCGCAACAACCACATACACACAGTGCGGCAGATTATGCAGAAATCTGAAGAGTATAATCGGCTCCTGTGTCTGGCATTTGTGGATTATGAGAAAGCCTCTGACTCTGTTGAAACCTGGACTGTTCTGGAACCCTTGCAGCGATGCCAAGTGGACTATCGTTACATCGAAGTGTTGAGATTTCTTTATGATGCTGCAACTATGAGTGTCCTAGTACAGGATCGGCAGTCTGAATCCATCCAATTGCGACGAGGAGTGAGACAGGGGGATGTCATATCCCCGAAACTGTTCACTAACGTATTGGAGGATATGTTTAAGACGCTGGACTGGAATGGTATGGGCATAAACATAAACGGCGAGAACATCACCTACGATTCGTGGATTGTGTTTTTTACCAGTTTTAAATTATCGAAGATTTTATCTGTCTCCTTTTTAATAAAACAATTCACGTCATAAACCATGTTTCTGGCTTGCAGTTAACACATTTTTTTTCGGCATGTTTTCCACAAACACGAAAACGAAAACAACAGTATCAATATTAAGTATCAAAAACATGTGTGTGCGTCTGTATCTAGGGAGCGCGAGACGCGAGTGTAGGGCGCGCTGTATGGAAGACGACTGATCAACCAATAGCGCACCGGCGCTGGCCGCTTCTCTCGTCGCGCCTCTTTCCCCCCGCTAAACAGACCCAAAAAATTACTACTGCGAATTGAAGGTCAGCGCTCATAACTCGACCGACCTATACCATCCTTACCTCAAAGTCAAAAAGTATTTTATTCATTGAAATCACAAGGATCATTGAGAATCATCAGTATACCCGCAATTAGCACTAAGCGTTTCGGTTCCACCTTTGTTATGCGAACAGCTAAGGAATGGAACAGGTTGCCGTCGTGTCTTTCCTGAAAATTATAATATGGGTATCTTAAACAATTAATGATGATATTATATGATTTATCATCATCATCAGCCTACACTAGTCTACTGCTGGACATAGGCCTCTCCCAATACGCGCCACTGAGCCCGGTGTACGGCTCTTCTAACCCACTTTCTGCCGCCGCCTTTCGTAGGTCATCGCTCCACCTAGCCAGAGGGCGCCCCACGCTACGTTTGCCAAGACGCGGTCTCCACTCAAGAACTCGCTTACCCCAACGGTTGTCGGTTCTTCGGCATATATGACCAGCCCATTGCCACTTCAGCTTGCTAATCCGGTGGGCTATGTCAATGACTTCAGTTCTCTGTCGGATAATCTCATTACGGATTTTATCTTCCAGATAAACTATGAGCATAGCACATACACGTCACATACACACGTTACATGATTGACATATTGACTCCCTCTATGGCGCGGTGGGCGAAGGTTCGCCTGCGACGCAGGAGGTTGCGGGTTCGATTCCCGCCTCGGAAAAAATATCTGTACGTTCTGCAGATATTTGTTCAGGGTGTTCTGGGTATTTTAATGTATAATAAAAAATATTTGTCGATGTAATGTATTACAGGCAAATGAGCGATGGTAGCCTAACGGTTCAATAGTGCAACTCAGAATCCAACGATACCGGGTTCGATCCTAGGCTCCGCACCAATGACTTTTCTAAGTTATGTGCGGATTTCCATCGCTCTGTGCTTCGGAGGGCACGTTAAGCTGTCGGTCCCGGCTGTTATTGATTAATAGCAGTCGATAAGCCATGTCAGAGGCCCTCGGGCGGCTTGACAAACTACGACACCAGAGGCCAGCACTACCTCATACGAAACGAAACTATAGGCAAATGCTGTGCTGCAGCATGCACATGTGTAGCTCGACTCCAAAGCTGTCGTGTTTTGTTTAAGGCTTCGAAGAGAAGTATTCGTCCCACTCCCGGAATATTCTTACCGACAGCCGTTCAACCGCCAATTCGAAACGGGTGTACCAGGGCACGGCAATGATGAAATTTGTATTCTGTGACCGACTGCCGGCGACTGTACACGACCCGTCCACGTTCACTGTTGACGTTTTACGTCATGATGTAAGTACAGGAGGGCAATTCTCGGATTGTAGAGATTATCTCTAAGTTAGAGATAATGTCGAAGCATGAATTTCTACAAAAAATGGCACGAAAATGTCACAATAACCATCAAATCGTATTCGATTTGAATGATTTTGGTTGACTTATGTCTATCTGTGACATCACGAGAATAGCAAATTAAAATTTATTCGACATTTGCCATCTTTTTTCGGCATATGTCTAATTCGACTTAATCTCTAAAGCACGAGAATTGCCCTCCAGCTCGTTCACCCATTAGTATACCCTCTATTCGTTCGTACTAAACGATTCAGTTCTACCTTTATAATGCGAACTGCTAAGGAGTGGAATAAACTACCGTCGTCTGTCTTCCCTGAAAACTATAATCTGGGTCTCTTCAAGTCTAGAGTGAATAGGTGCCTTCTAGACCTTTGTGCTTCATCTTCGGCCACATCGTCACTTACCAACAGGTGAGATCGTGGTCAAACAAAGGTCTAACCTTAAGATGGCACCTGCGTTATACTTTTAGTCTGTCTGTACAACGGATGATGTTTTTTAACCGACTCAGAGAAAAGGAGGTGGTTCTATGTTGTATGTATGTATGTATTTTTCAAGCTTTTATTTAACTTGCAATGTATGTATGTTTGTCTGAGTGGATTCCGGGTGGAATCTTGCAACTGAATTTTAAAGCAGTTATCCTCAACCGATTGAGCTGAAATTTGGCATACCTGTCAAGTTCCGATGACAATACAATATGATGGTGACAGCTCGCTGATCTGATGATGGAGACGGAAGGTGGACAACGGACCTCCTCGATGGATAATAGTAGACTGGCCGTGTTTAAGCTCATTGTGATCAGCACACACGGTTACAATTACTAATTTTATAATAGTACATTATGGTACAAGTGTGTAATGTTGTTGATTAGGCAGGCGAGGGTCTTAAGAGAGCCGAGGACGGTAATCACCAACATTACACATTTGTATCATACCACGTTTTTCAACACACTTGTGAAGAAAATAATAATAAAACAGAACTGTATAAATGTCACTAGTGAATAATAGCAATTAAAAAGTCACAGTTTGATTGCAGGTGTCATTAATGTGCCTAATTGCGGTGAAATTAGAGCCACTTTATGAGCAAGTGTGTTGAAAAAGCTTTTATTGAAAAATATATTTTCACAATAAACTTAAATAAATAAATAAATAATGCTGGACAGTTCAAACAACATTATCTAGCCCCAAGCTAAGCAGAGTTTGTGTTATGGGTACTAGATAACTGATATACTTAAGTAGATAGATATTTTTAATTATATATATATATATAGATGATAAGAGGGCTTTTGTTTTATTACAGACGCATATGTTAATAATAGTGGTGAGCGGCATCTTCAAGGAGAGGGATGCCCCCGAGGACATGTCGCGAGTGTTCCACTTCAGAAGGACGTTCGCGTTAAAAATTCGTAAAACTAAATTTAACCCCACGTGGAGATACATGATCGAGAACGAGCTGATCCATATAACCACCGCCACGCCGCAACAACTCACCAACTGTTTTAAGGTAACATACACACACGCCTTTATCCCCGAAGGGGTAGGCAGAGACTGAATGGGCCTGATTTCACAGTGGGTTGCACCATCGTGGAATATAGACGTGACAAGTGGTGAGCTCATCCCCGCCATTGCTTCCCACGACTGACTCTGCTAACGCTTTCTTCCAGTAATAACACATTCCATAATAAGCTAGCAGCCAGGACAAATCTTATACCAACGAATCTTATCAACAAGTCCGGGTAATCCCTTAGTCGGCTTTTACGACATCCACGGGAGGAGACGGAGGGGTCTATTCTTAGGTCGGACACACCACCACGGTTTTAAGGTAAGGCTACATTTATTTTATACAGAATGTATCATAATATCCCTATAAGCCCGGAGAGGGGAGAGGGGAGAGGTGCCTAGGTGGACGTTAGCTGTGAGATAGCACTGTACATAGACAGAGGCATAGATAACATAACACTATACGTACTCATCATGAATGAAGTAGTACATGGATTGAGTGCTAAAATAGCCACTAATTTTGTAGAGTGTTCCTTCTTACTCCTATCCTAGAAGATAGCTTGCTATCCTATGTTAGAGAGAAACAAATATATTATCACACGACAGTCGTTTTTCCGTTCCGTACCCTTAATATTGGTGCCACGAATGTGCATCTTCCTAGATTGGTACCATGAATGTAGTAATAATTGGTACCAAGTGTGACATTTGGCCTGGTACAAGTTACACAAATAAGAACAGATAGATATATGCTTGTCTCATTCCAACACATGAATACATTCATATAAAAGAATGACTCTGGTATAATCGAATCCGGTTTGTTTATAGCCTTATTTCCATGTAGTACATCTTCCTAGACTATACTAGTACAGATACCACCATACCTATTTCTGCCGCAAAGCAGTAGTGCTTGCATTGCTGTGTTCCGGTTTGAAGGGTATGGTTGCCGGTGAAATTACAGGCACATGAGACTTTTCATCTTTATGTTTCAGGGTGGCGGGCGCAGTGCAATGCCACATAGGGTGCGTCCTAGGTAGACGTGACCTATGTGGTAATGCAGTGTTCATATAGGCAGAGGTTACCGCTTAACATCAGGTGGGCCTCTTGCTTGTTCCGTCAACCTAGTAGAATAAAAAAAAAAAAAAAAAACCTCTTGTCATAGAACGAAACGCGTAAGGGCGCGTACACATTGAACGTCCGTTTTTCAGGTCCGTTTAAACGTATATGTTATTTAGCGTATGTAGTTGGAACTCGCTCATACAACTACATACGCTAATAAGTATAACATATACGTTTAAACGGACCTAAAAACGGACGTTCTATGTGTACGCGCCCTAATTCGTCATTCCTCCCTCGCATAGTTAGATAATTTTACTTTTCTATTCTTTATAATTGAGTGTCTGCAATTGACTATTTTGCGACATATATTAACTATTTACGCAAACTGCTCAAACTGCTCAATTCGCCGAGCTTTGGGTACCAATAAAGAACCTGAAGGTAAACCCCATTTGAATAACATCGCGTGTTAAAATCGCATAGGGTTCTATGCATAGGTTCTATGTGTACGCGCCCTAAGTCGGGCTATTTTGGTTGCCTTATCTTGGCGCTAGATGCCGCTAGCAGGGAAATTGATAGCTAGAGCCACCTAGCACCTGCAACTGTAATTACCGCGTAAAACGCGCACACACTCAATAGATGGCGTTTGTTACAAAACTTATAGACACGTATATGATGATTATAATGTGATGTTTTAACTCAACATCTTTATTAAGACTGCGTCAAACCCAGGCAGAAATCTTCATACAAAAAAAACGCCTCGCGCCTCACGAAAAAGCAGTTTTTTATTGAATATCTCGTAAAATATAGATAATTTTACAAAACCCCTACAGTAAACCCTCGGCTTTGTTGTATTGATTTTATTTATCTAATTTTATACCCAATAATATTACGGTGCCACAGACTGAACACACTGAACCAACACAGGGTGACTAAGAAAGAACAGACTTCGGAAGACAGCCGCACTAAAGTATTATCTTAGTAGTAGTAGAGCTTTTTTGTGTTAGAGTTCGTCCGGGGAAGTACCTACTACCTCATTTCTGCCGCAAAACAGTAGTGCCCGTATTGCTGTGTTCCGGTTTGAAGGGTAAAGGTGAAATTACAGGCACATGAGATTTCATCTTTATGTCTCAGGGTGGCGGGCGCAGTGCAATGCCACATAGGGTGCGTCCTATGTCGACGTGACCTATGTGGTATTGCGTTGTTAAAGGCAGAGGTTACCGCTTAACATCAGGTGGGCCATCTGCTTGTT
The DNA here is from genome assembly GCA_932527175.1 of Operophtera brumata. NCBI lineage: Eukaryota > Metazoa > Arthropoda > Insecta > Lepidoptera > Geometridae > Operophtera > Operophtera brumata. The sequence continues at coordinate 3,007,590 of OW052229.1, forward strand.
CCGTCATTCACATCGTTAACAATTTTTAATTTGTAAAAATTAAAAAACCCTCAACGCAACGAAGCGGTTGAACCGATTTTGATCAAACATACCTAAGAACACTCCCGACAAACTCACCTTTCAAACTAAAAAAAAAAGTCGAAATCGGTTCATCCGTTCGGGAGCTATGAGGCGACAGACACACACACACACACAGACACGGCAAATTTATAACACACCTTCGTTTTTACGTCGGGGGTTAAAAAAATATAATTTTCAGAATCAGATTAGGAATTACAACCCGATGGTCCTGATCGAGCCGGAACGTGAGGAAGCTGAGGCGTTCATAAAAGTGCTCACACACATCACACAGCTAAAAAAGGAGGAAGCCGAAATGTGAGTTTATCCCCCCCTCTTCTCTAGTCCTATTACGACCTACTTTGCACTAGTTTTGACGACCTCTGTGACGCGGCGGGTGAAGGTTTGGCTTGCGACGCAGGAGGTTGTGGGTTCGATTCCCGCTTTGGAACAATTATTTGTACGAAATGGAGATATTTGTTCAGGGTGTTTGGGTATTTTCTATGCATAATAAAAAATATCAATCTATATACTGTATTGTACTACGTATATCAAGCGTAGAGTGTGCTGTCTTATGAACTTTTGCTGATTTTCTCCATCATCTTATTTTTGACTGTTTTTTTTTTTTTTTTAAGTCTCCTTTGTTTCTTGTAATCTGCCTTTCCGGGCATTGAGCAAGAGTTTTGTGCTTCTTTCGTGCTTGACATGAATGGTATACGCCCAGTGGCATATCCACGACTCTAATTCAGTACATATTCTTTTAGATACTAGATGAGGTCTTGAGGGGCTCTCCTCTTTATCCTTCTGAAAGTTGTGGACTTTTTCATGAGACTATTTGCAAGCTGGTTAGGGTGTTGCTCCATACGTTTGGCATAGGATTTGAGCTTGTTGCAAATATCTTGTTTGACTGTTGGCACCTCTAGGTCGCGATGTAGTTGACAGTTTGTAATGTACCATGGTGCATTCGTTATCATGCGTAGCATTTTAGATTGAAAGCGTTGCAGAATTTCCAGGTTAGAGTTTGCCGCTGTACCCCACAGCTCAGCTCCATAGGACCATACTGGTTTTAAAATGCATTTGTAGAGGAGTTTGTTGTCCAAGGATAATTTGGATTTCCGAGCCATTAGCCAGTACAACTTCCTGAGTTGCAGGCTAAGAGCCTTTCTTTTTGTGAAAATGTGCTTCTTCCAAGTGAGGCGTCTATCCAAAATTCCAAATATATACCCAGGTAACGCACATCATCGCATTTTGGTATCTGGATTTCATTCAGCTTGACTACGGGGCATGAACCGTGTCTAAGAGCAAATGTCACATGCACAGATTTGGTTTCATTTGCTCTAATACGCCAGTCTCTTAGCCAGATAGAGACTTCGTTTAGGCTTTTTTGTAGCATGGCCGATGCAACAACTGGGTTTTCGTGAGTGGCAATGAGAGCTGTGTCATCAGCGAATGTTCCCACAAGGACGTTTTCTGTTGTTGGTAGGTCAAAGGTGTATATGAGGTACAAAACTGGGCCCATAACGCTACCTTGGGGGACACCAGCATTTATACAATGGAGTCCAGTTCGATCCTCTCCATGCTTCACATAAAAATGCCGTTGATTTAGGTAGGATTTTATCAGAAGATAATAATTTATAGGTAGGTCTTTCAGTATCTTGTAAAGCAGGCCCTCATGCCATACACGGTCAAAGGCCTGAGAAGTAAGTAAGTAAGGCTTTTAAGTTGCTTTTCCTTTTTTCTTTGAATCAACTTCCACTTGTTCTCGAGGCACTACACAGGGGCTCCCCACCTAGTAGTAAGAAGGATCATCAAAAATAAAACAGACCGTGTTTGTTGCTTGATTCTTCTAGGTCTGGTTGCGTTGGAACAGGAGTAAATGTTTTTTTGAAGACATTTCAAAATGTTCCTTGTGATTTCAATGAAGAAAATACTTATTGACTTTGACTTTCTCAGTTATCTAGTACCCATAACACAAGCTCTGCTTAGCTTGGGGCTAGATAATGTTGTGTGAATTGTCCAGCATTATTTATTTATTTATTATATTAAATTGACTTGTAAATAATTAATTTTTGCAGACGTCTCCGGCTACACAAGTGGGACTTGCGAGAGGCGCTGAATACATTTGTGGAAGACATGGCAAAGAACAACATACACTTCAATAGTTTCGTGGATGATGACCTCGACGAACTATCGGACATGTCCTCCTTGATGGATGAGGATATGATCGACTAAATATATTAAGTTTAATATTAAATTTTGTTTCATTTAGATTTTTACATAGCATGAATACATACCTAATAAAATACAAGTAATTAATTTTGTAATAATTAAAAATCCCTCAACGCAATGAAACGGCTGAACCGATTTTGATCAAACATAGCTAAGAACACTCCCGACAACATCACCTTTCGAACGAAAAAAAGTTCATCCGTTCGGGAGCTACGATGCCACAGACATACACACACACAGACACGTCAAACTTATAACACCCCGTCGTTTTTGCGTCGGGGGTCAAAAATGAAGCTCATTGCAACACATTACCAATTGGCATTACCACAGATAAAATAATACTACACGCATTACCAATGTACTATTAGATGTGTGCGTTAGTAGTACCTAGTAGTTTTTTTTTTGTGAAAGTGTTCGTCCGGGGACTACCACCATATTTCTGCCGCAAAGCAGTAGTGCTCGCATTGCTGTGTTCCGGTTTGAAGGGTATGGTTGCCGGTGAAATTACAGGCACATGAGACTTTTCATCTTTGTCTCAGGGTGGCGGACGCAGTGCAATGCCACATAGGGCGCGTCCTAGGGTGACGTGACCTAGTTTCTGTCTGTGGAAAACGGCCAACAGAGCGTACTACGCGGGGGACAAGTATGTCAACGCGGGATTTTGAAGCGTTTTTATTAGCCTGATTACACCTACCGAGAAGAGTGGCGAGACAGTGTTTCGGCCGAGCACTCGGTATTTGTAAACACATGGCCGGGTGCTCGGCCTAGATGATAGAAAACACTTTATTGCACTACACAGAAAATAAGCTAAATAAAAATTAATATTAAACTATACACGGAAGTACAATGGGCGGTCTTATCGCTATAAGCGATCTCTGCCATGACAACCTTGGGATGGCCTAGCTGCAGGCCGAGACAGTCACTCGGACCCCGTTCTATTTACTAGGCCGAGTACCCATCGCTCCGCTTCCCCGCACTGTCTCGCTCGCCCACTCAGCGGATCTGAACGCGTACCCACTCGGCGGGCGACCACTCGCCACTCGGGCTAATATTTATTCTGTGACTCGGGGCGTACACGCCAACCGCGAAGTTTGCTGAATTTCACAAAAAAAAAATGTTAATTCATGCAGATCGCCGCCCACTGCAGACTTGATCTGGTCGGTCTCCAACGCATGGTGATGGGTCATATCGGAATACTGGCATGGGCAGGTAGCTACAATAAAAATAATGTATTTAATTAGTTACCTAAGTATTTATTTAGAAAGTTGGTATGTAGGTACCTATTAGTCTTTTCGCAAATTGATTGACATACAACATTATAAATTACATTTTACATCAGTATTCTAGTTACATACCTATCCAGTTAGAAAAAAAAAACGCGACGTGGTGGACTTTTACGCCGAGGGAACCAATCTTAAAATACATACTCCAACTCAAATATATTAATGTAGAAAATAAAACCAGTAGGTAAGCACCTACATATATAAAACATAGTAGACAAATAATTTGAATTACGGATTACATTACAAATACTTCGTAAAACGACCTCGGTGGAGTAGCAGGCTCAATTCCCGCTGCGGGACAAATGTTTGTATGATCAGCAAATATTCGTTCCGTCAAATAGTCAGTATCTGTGTTGTGGTAGCATGGTGCTCGTAGTTCCTGATACACACGACCCAGGGGATCCTAGTGTGGGATCAGGACTATGTATGTGACTGTTGGGTGTTATGTTATGTATGATCTGTTATTAGTTCCGTGTCTGTGTTGTGGTAGCATGGCGCTCGTAGTTCCTGATACACACGACCCAGGGGATCCTAGTGTGGGATCAGGACTATGTATGTGACTGTTGGGTGTTATGTTATGTATGATCTGTTATTAGTTCCGTGTCTGTGTTGTGGTAGCATGGTGCTCGTAGTTCCTGATACACACGACACAGGGGATCCTAGTGTGGGATCAGGACTATGTATGTGACTGTTGGGTGTTATGTTATGTATGATCTGTTATTAGTTCCGTGTCTGTGTTGTGGTAGCATGGTGCTCGTAGTTCCTGATACGCACGACACAGGGGATCCTAGTGTGGGATCAGGACTATGTATGTGACTGTTGGGTGTTATGTTATGTATGATCTGTTATTAGTTCCGTGTCTGTGTTGTGGTAGCATGGTGCTCGTAGTTCCTGATACACACGAGACAGGGGATCCTAGTGTGGGATCAGGACTATGTATGTGACTGTTGGGTGTTATGTTATGTATGATCTGTTATTAGTTCCGTGTCTGTGTTGTGGTAGCATGGTGCTCGTAGTTCCTGATACACACGACACAGGGGATCCTAGTGTGGGATCAGGACTATGTATGTGACTGTTGGGTGTTATGTTATGTATGATCTGTTATTAGTTCCGTGTCTGTGTTGTGGTAGCATGGTGCTCGTAGTTCCTGATACACACGAGACAGGGGATCCTAGTGTGGGATCAGGACTATGTATGTGACTGTTGGGTGTTCTGTTATGTATGATCTGTTATTAGTTCCGTGTCTGTGTTGTGGTAGCATGGTGCTCGTAGTTCTTGATACACACGACACAGGGGATCCTAGTGTGGGATCAGGACTATGTATGTGACTGTTGGGTGTTATGTTATGTATGATCTGTTATTAGTTCCGTGTCTGTGTTGTGGTAGCATGGTGCTCGTAGTTCCTGATACACACGACACAGGGGATCCTAGTGTGGGATCAGGACTATGTATGTGACTGTTGGGTGTTATGTTATGTATGATCTGTTATTAGTTCCGTGTCTGTGTTGTGGTAGCATGGTGCTCGTAGTTCCTGATACACACGACACAGGGGATCCTAGTGTGGGATCAGGACTATGTATGTGACTGTTGGGTGTTATGTTATGTATGATCTGTTATTAGTTCCGTGTCTGTGTTGTGGTAGCATGGTGCTCGTAGTTCCTGATACACACGACACAGGGGATCCTAGTGTGGGATCAGGACTATGTATGTGACTGTTGGGTGTTATGTTATGTCATGCTAATTACATAAAAACGTAGAATATAGTAATACATTTATTTACAGAAAGAATAATACAACATAGGTATAAACAAAATAAAAATAAAACATGAAACCCTGAAGAACGCTGCTAACAATCTAAAGGTAGCTCAAGTGATCCAAATCAGAATATACACTAGTCACTTATAAATTAAAACTAGTAGTTCTGCGAAGAGTAGACCTCGCGAGCACAATCATTGTTTTCATTCTGATTTACAATTGTAAATAACTCGTGAGGTTTTTGAATCAGTATATTTTTACATTATGTTAAAAGCTAATGAAAAACTGAAGAATGCATCATGTCGGTCCATAATCTATATCTTGACAACTTCTTGAATGAGTTTGCTCATATTCGATTTTCTTGTTTAGAATTGAGAAGCGAATGTTTCTGCCAAAACTATCAGTCGGCCGGTAAATGACGCCGCTGATAATTTTCCCCCTTTAAGGGGGAAATACCCCTCCAATCAAAAATCACCGAAGACAAAAGCCTATGAACCTGTTTAAGTTTCCTCAAGATTAGTAGAATAATACGACCTGTACGCGAGTACAAACATACCTACATCCGGACGGATGAAAGAAAATTTTGCCAGCTGCAGACTTCGCTCGCTTCGCTCGCTCGGTCAAATATATTCACTACATCTTTACGCGCATCACACACGGCGAAGATAATAGAATATTTTATTCTGCGATCATCGTGACGTCATACTAGTGAATGAGATGGAAAGTCAAGGAAGATGCTTGGGTTTTGCTGGTGTGCCGTGTCATGCGCTTAAGGAGATCAATATTAATACAAGTAATTAATTTTGTTAAAATAAAAAAAAACCCAACGCAATGAAACGGCTGAACCGATTTTGATCAAACAAAGCTAAGAACACTACCGACAAATACAGCTTCCAAACAAAACGAAAAAAAAAGAAATCGGTTCACCCTTTCGGGAGCTGAGCTATGATGGGACAGACAGACACACACACACACACACACAGAGACACGTCAAACTTATAACACCCCTTCGTTTTTCGTCGGGGTTTAAAAACTAAGCTCCTCCAGAGTGAGTTTGCATGTGATACTTCAATGAATTTGTGTGAACAAAGCATTTACTGCATTTATTGCTTTCTCTCCCGAGTGAATTCTCATGTGTCTTATCAAAGTGCTTTTTCGATTAAATGATTTACTGCACTTGTTGCAGGTGTATGGCTTCTCTCCCGAGTGAATTCTCATGTGACTAATCAAAGTGCTTTTATGATTAAATGATTTACTGCACTTGTTGCAGGTGTATGGCTTCTCTCCCGAGTGAATTCTCATGTGACTAATCAAAGTGCTTTTATGATTAAATGATTTACTGCACTTGTTGCAGGTGTATGGCTTCTCTCCCGAGTGAATTCTCATGTGACTAATCAAAGTGCTTTTATGATTAAATGATTTACTGCACTTGTTGCAGGTGTATGGCTTCTCTCCCGAGTGAATTCTCATGTGACTAATCAAAGTGCTTTTATGATTAAATGATTTACTGCACTTGTTGCAGGTGTATGGCTTCTCTCCCGAGTGAATTCTCATGTGACTAATCAAAGTGCTTTTATGATTAAATGATTTACTGCACTTGTTGCAGGTGTATGGCTTCTCTCCCGAGTGAATTCTCATGTGACTAATCAAAGTGCTTTTATGATTAAATGATTTACTGCACTTGTTGCAGGTGTATGGCTTCTCTCCCGAGTGAATTCTCATGTGACTAATCAAATTACTTTTTCGATTAAATGATTTACTGCACTTGTTGCAGGTGTATGGCTTCTCTCCCGAGTGAATTCTCATGTGTGTTATCAAAGTGCTTTTTCGATTAAATGATTTACTGCACTTGTAGCAGGTGTATGGCTTCTCTCCGGAGTGAATTCTCATGTGACTAATCAAATAATTTTTTTGATTAAATGATTTACTGCACTTGTTGCAGGTGTATGGCTTCTCTCCCGAGTGAATTCTCATGTGACTAATCAAAGTGCTTTTATGATTAAATGATTTACTGCACTTGTTGCAGGTGTATGGCTTCTCTCCCGAGAGAATTCTCATGTGACTAATCAAATTACTTTTATGATTAAATGATTTACTGCACTTGTAGCAGACATGTGTATTCTCTCCAGAGTGAGTTCTCGTATGTCTCAACAGTTTAATTTTAGAAATAAATGTTTTGCTGCAGTCATTACAACAATACAATACATTATTGCCATTAATGTTTTTTGCAGCAACGCTCTCTTTAATTCGCAACTGATCAACTAAAGAACTAACATTTGATTCAACATCTTCAAATGCGTTCTCATCAATGTCCATCAATGTTTCCTGTTTAGTTTCGATCAAATCTTCTGTAACAAATTGATCTTGTTCATTTTGATTCAATTCCCCTTCTGTTGTTTCATTTTTAACAGTAACTTGAGTGCTTCCACTATTTAGGAAATCATATACGGATACAGAAGGAATAGTTGTCACTGACACGTTATGTCTCGTTTCAAGATGTAACCCGAGTGCCTCTTGAACCTGAAAGTACAGAAATACAGGAGTGGTGAGACTGTGAGCAGTTATATGTAATCAAAATGTAAACAGCTTGCTTAAGGTGGTTGCTTTCGCTTGTGGCGCGGAATTCAAATTTTACTTTGATAGCGAAACCTATGTTGCCGGTAATTATATGACCTAACACACAGGTTTTAATTCAAATTATCACATAAATATCATTAGTTTGGCTATGAATGTGCTTGAAATAAAAAAACACTTTAAAAACCATTGAAGCACAGTCGTAGCTAAATTAATAATATTTATGTGATACTATAAATTAAAACTTGTGTGTTAGGTCATATAATTACCGGCAAATTAGTTTCGCTACCCCATAAAGTGTTGATGAGCTGTGATGAGCAAAAACACGAAAAAATTCGAACTTCGCGCCACAAGCGAAAGCAACCACCTTAAGCTAAAATCATCATCATCGTCGTCGGCCTTTAGGGTGACAAATCAACATCGAGCTATGCTGCGCTGTACTGCGCTGTGCTGTGCTGTGTTTCTTAAGCTACGTTTTTTTAACAATTAAACGATGCTGCGCTGTACTGCGCTGTGCTGTGCTGTGTTTCTTAAGCTACGTTTTTTTAACAATCTAGCTCAGTATAAAGTAATCAGCAGCTCGTGTAGTCGTTTATCTCGTCACGCAAGTGCGAGCGAGATGGGAGTACGAGAGTGAGAAAGACGTCTGAAGGCGATGGAGGGATGCACGCAGCGTGCTCCAAACCTAGCATAGCTCGACACAGCGCAGCATGGCAGAGCTCCATAAAAAACATAGCACAGTTCGGCACAGCGCGGCTCAGCACGGCGGGTAGCGCGCCTCGCTCGAGACTGCTGCGTTTTTAAACAGAGCGTAGCCTCACACAGCGCAGCACAGCATGGTTTGTTTGTATCCTCATTAAAATATTAGACGAGCGAGTTGACCAAACATAGCACAGCGCAGTACAGCGCAGCATAGCTCGATGTTGATTTGTCACCCTAGACGTCCACTGCTGGACGAAGCCTCCCCTATAGAATGCAATAGGGGGATTTGTCATAATCATCATTGTGGATTTGTTTTTGTGAAAGAGTTCGTCCGGGGAAGTACTACCACCATACCTAATTCTGCCGCAAAGCAGTAGTGCTCGCATTGCTGTGTTCCGGTTTGAAGGGTAAGGGTGCCGGTGAAATTACAGGCACATGAGACTTTTCATCTTTATGTCTCAGGGTGGCGGGCGCAGTGCAATGCCACATAGGGCGCGTCCTAGGTGGACGTGACCTATGTGATAATGCACTGTTTCATAGGCAGAGGTTACCGCTTATCATCAATTGGGCCATCTGCTTGATCCGTCATTCTAGTGGTATAAAAAAAAAAAAACAAGCTTGGCAAGCTGCTGAATGGAGATCGCAGTAACGGTGTTGAGTACTCAGTTGGATGCTGCTGCCCATCCGCTGGTTTATTCACTTAGTCACTATTCAAGGCAACCAAGGGAGGAGTAAGGGGTATATTCTTAGGCTGGTACACCTACTACTAAGCGATACTAAGTGCTGGTGCTGCTACTAAGCGATAAGACCGCCCATTGTACAACATAGTTAGTTTTATTTTTAATATATGTAAATTGTTTTTATATTATGGCGTGCAATAAAGTATTTTTTATCTATTTTCTACACCACAGTAGCGAATTAATAATGAGTATTGATAATATTATTCTATTCCGTTCAGACAATACCTGTAAGCCATTGTGAACATCTCTGAACAACTTCTCTGCTTGTTGATACATGTTGCGGAATGAGAGACATGCCCGTAACTGTGAGCGACAGATGTAGCACAATGATGAACATCGTCCGTCTTCGGCATCAACCTGAAATCATTTACTAGTTCAGTTATATGATTTTATTAATGTTAGGTAGGTAACGTCGGCCAAGGTAGGTATAATTGCCAACACAACTCTTAGAGTAAGCAAGTTGAAATGGCAATGGGCATGCCATATGAGAAAAATACAAAAAAAACACAGTATCCAAACATAGTTTACAATTTCACAAAGTGTAATAGTAGGTATATCAGTCTAGCATAAGTATTTCGCAGACAACTATAACATCATAGGTGGTAATATATCTATTAATTTCTGTGGTGTATTGTGGGTAGGTATATTAATGGCCCGGTGGAGGGTAGACTTAGTTAGCGCTGTATCGACAGTCGGAATAAATCCCTGTTACGGATGGCTGTGTTTCTCTGTATTCCTCTGAGGTAGGAACCTTACAGTACACACACCGATTTTTATCCTCGTCGCCACTGTAAGGTTCCTATCTCAGAGGAATACAGAGAAACACAGCCATCCGTAACAGGGATTTATTCCGACTGTCGATACAGCGCTAACTAAGTCTACCCTCCACCGTGTCTTTAATATACCTACCCACAATACACCACATTTTCCTCACTATGCGTGGTAATCAAAGAATATAACTACCATGTGAAAATTGTTCTTATATATTGTTTAATTTGCTCAGCTAAAGATTATTAAGGAATTAATTAGCTGACAGAATCACATATAAACATAATTCAATTCAATTCAATTCAATTCAATACATTTATTTCAGGCAACAGTGAAAAATTTACATTGTACCTAGACAAAGGCCCATAGTAATATATACCTTACAACTAACATACATATAATTGTAACTTAATCTAACACACGTGTGATCGCCGACGCGTCGCGGCCCGGGGGATCACGTGACAGACGGCCCTTGAACCGCCGGAACTTCACCCCTTTCGGCCAGAAGTCAGGGCTCAAGTAGATCTTCAGATCCTCCGTAGGGACCCTCACCATAAAAATTATAATGATAATGATGGACATAACATATATTAACATATAAATTAACATACAGTGGCAACTGTGCAAACAGCAAACTCTATAATGTGTATTATAAGGAGGGCTTTCACATGCATTAACAGGGATTTGTTTATAAAACTGTATAAGACATATCTGAGGCCATTATTAGAGTATGCATTCCAGATTTGGAGCACGTGCTTCAAAAAAGATATGAGACTTCTCGAACGAGTGCAACTGTGCAACGTAGGGCTACGAAAATTATACATAGTCTTAAAGCACTTACATATGAGGAACAACTTCACGAACTTGGATTAACTACCCTTGAGCAATGTAGAGAGCGTGGAGACGTAATAGAGACCTACAAGATCCTAAACAACCACTAACAGTATACCAGATTTATCACAGACACTATATACGATGAACGATAATATAGGTCTCAGAAGACACTTTCTTTCTTTCTTTCAATCCGAGGATGCACATATTGCGCAGTCGCAACGTGCGCGCTTGGAACCAGTTACCAGACTCAATGATCAGTGCCCCCTCAGTGAATTCTTTCAAAAATAGACTTGACGAATATTTAAAGTGCCCTGATATGGACTAAGATATACAGCTCCGAGAGCTGCCAGTTTATAATAAATAAATCAGACTTGCCTAAAGGAGTATACTCTCTACCTATATGTTCTTATGCTCGAGTATGCTCTTTCCTATCTCTTTGCCTATAGCTCTCAAAACCAACAACCGATAGAGCATAAGGCCTCCCTGAGGTTGCGGCTCAAGATTGATCATCGCAGTATGCTGCGGGGGAGGCCTAGGTCCAGCAGTGGACTTCTACAGGCTGATGATGATGATGGGTAGGTAACCTTTGTTACCATGAAGATATCACTCGTAGCATGTGCTACAGTACAGGTACTGGTCACCTCACAGCCGCTTCCTAGTAGTCGATGGACGGTTTGAGGGGAGAAGACGAAGTACACTCCAAACCTGAATTTGGGCACACATTACTTAATAGTTACTACGTGGGTAATTTGTATTTGTGTGAGTGATTTGGGTATAAATGTACCTACTAATGCAATTAAAAAGGATCTAATAAGGTTATGTATGATTTTTGAAAATAATAATGGAACAAGACATTTCCCGAGGGGAAAAGAGATTATAAGGGTGTTTCTTCTCCCTAATAGACGAAGAGTACTAAACCTACCAAATAAAAAGTTGCATGCATGCATACCTTAGTCATTGTTAGTTTCTCGTATAATTCTTGAAGATCGGTGTTTTCAATGCGATGCATCGTCATATTATTACGCAGACAAGCTCTACACGCTAACGTTGCCATTTCAGACATTTTCAGATAGTTTCCAAAAACAGTTCCTATAGTATACCTTGTAGTAGTCCTTGAATGAAGGATATAATAAATTACATGAATAAAGAAACCAGATTCTTTATTTAGTCATTGGATATTATTAAACAAACTATCATACTATGCAAATACACCACAGACAAAGTACAGTGTACTACGTATACGTATAAGCCTGAAATCTCCATGGACTTAGTATACAAATAGGACAGAGCGCTCTAAAAAATTTAATACCGAAACAAGACCTTATTGACTCAATTTAGATTACCGTCATAGATAGAGGAAAAACGAGCCAAGAGAGATAGGTAGAATCATAGACGTAGAATTTTTTCGCTATGGGTAGAATAGAGCTAGTTTATCCCTTTCTAATACATGATATGATAGCTTTATGATAGCAAGGGTGACCAAGACCATTGTATAGATAAATAGATAGAGAACCGATAGAAAATACTTTATTGCAAACCAAAAGGTAAGAAAGGTAAGGTTTTACTAATGTACTAATTTTATAATAGTAGGTACATTATAGTACTAGTGTGTAATGTTGTTGATTAGGCGCCATTGAGACCCGAGCCGTCAGGCGAGGGTCTTAAGAGAGCCGAAGACGGTAATCGCCAACATTACACACTTGTATCATACCACGTTTTTCAACACACTTGTGAAGAAAATAATAATAAAACAGAACTGTATAAATGTTCAACTGTCTCTATAACTCACTTGTGAATAATAGCAATGAAAATGTTTAGTAGTAGTAGAGCTTTTTTGTGAGAGTTCGTCCGGGGAAGTACTACCACCATACCTATTTCTGCCGCAAAGCAGTAGTGCTCGCATTGCTGTGTTCCGGTTTGAAGGGTAAGAGTGCCGGTGAAATTACAGGCACATGAGACTTTTCATCTTTATGTCTCAGGGTGGCGGGCGCAGTGCATTGCCACATAGGGTGCGTCCTTGGTGGACGTGACCTATGAGGTAATGCACTGTTCATAGGCAGAGGTTACCGCTTAACATCAGGTGGGCCTCTTGTTTGTTCCGTCTTCCAAGTAGTATAAAAATAAAATAAAAAGTCACAGTTTGATTACAGGTGTAAAACAGAAATACACACTCTGTGTAAATGTTCAACTGTCTCTATAACTCACTTGTGAATAATAGCAATGAAAAGTCACAGTTTGATTACAGGTGTAAAATAGAAATACACACTCTGTGTAAATGTTCAACTGTCTCCTATAACTCACTAGTGAATATTAGCAATGAAAAGTCACAGTTTGATTACAGGTGTAAAACAGAAATACCTATACACTCTGTGTAACTGTTCAACTGTCTCTATAACTCACTAGTGAATAATAGCAATAAAAAGTCACAGTTTGATTACAGGTGTCATTAATGTACCTAATTGCGGTGAAATTAGAACCACTTTATGAGCAAGTGTGTTGAAAAAGCTTTTATTGAAAAACATTTTTTCAAAATAAACTTAAATAAATAAATAATGCTGGACAGTTCACACAACATTATTTAGCCCCAAGCTAAGCAAAGCTTGTGTTATGGGTAGTAGATAACTGATATACTTAATACAATATAATAAGTAGATAGATATTTTTAATTATATATATTGATGATAAGAGGGCTTTTGTTTTATTACAGACGCATATTTTAATAATAGTAGTGAGCGGCATCTTCAAGGAGAGGGATGCCCCCGAGGACATGTCGCGAGTGTTCCACTTCAGAAGGACGTTCGCGTTAAAAATTCGTAAAACTAAATTTAACCCCACGTGGAGATACGTGATCGAGAACGAGCTGATCCATATAACCACCGCCACGCCGCAACAACTCACCAACTGTTTTAAGGTAACATACATACATAGACACACGCCCTTATCCCCGAAGGGGTAGGCAGAGGCTGACAAGTTCAACGCCTCTAATACGCAGGCTTGTCTCTTCTCGGAGTCAAAAAGTCATTTTCTCCAAGTTCCTGTATTCCGAGATGTACCTGTAGCTATAGTAGGGGATAACCTCCAGCTCTTGGGTGTTTCACTTGCGCCTACTCTCAACTTTGGCTCCTACGTAGAGTCTAAGGCAAAAACAGCTGCCATGAAGCTACACATCCTGAATAAGGTAAAGCGTTACTTCTCGCCAGGACAGCTTCTGAGTCTATAAAGCTCAAGTCTGGGCTTGTATGGAGTACTGCTGCCATGTTTAGGATGGCTCTGCCAAACACCAGCTTGCTGCCTTGGACTCGATTGAACGCAGAGCTTTCAGGCTTATTGGTGAGCAGCATATGGCAGAGACTAAGATCCAGAGTCTCAAGCACCGCTGTAAAGTCGCATGCCTTTCGATCTTCTATCTATGGGTTACATTTCGGGGAATGCTCCCAGGAACTTCACGATCTGATCCCACCATCTCCTTTTTATCATTGGAAGAGCAGGCGCACAGCTCGGTACCATCCTTACCTCATCAGTAAACCCTCTATTCATACTAAACGATTCATTTCTACCTTTATAATGCGAACTGCTAAAGAGTGGTATTCCACTCCGTCCGTACCGTCAATTCAATTCAATTCAATTCATTTATTCATACTATAGGCTCACTTGGAACACTTAGTCAAGTCAAACAAAACACAAAACTCAAATTATACAAAATAAAACAATCAAACTCCGTAGCTGCAATAGCATTGTCGAATTATTATATACCTATCGTATTTTTATATTTTATTACATAAAATGTCAAAGTCAGATCAAATGTCACAATGTTTATAAGTCATAAGTCATAAGTCATAAATTTTTATTGCTTCATGTGGTGTACAAGATGGACTAGGTAATTCTTAGTTCTCAACATGAACCCTGTAAGGGCACTACAATAATTTATAAATAGGTACCTACATATTTATAACTATCTTAAAAGCTAAAACAAAGGTAATATTCCATAAGGTCTATTCCTTTTTATCAAAAAATTATTTTACGCTGTAGAAACTATTGGAAATTAGGAATATTTTTAACTGTCTATAGAATACTGAGTCTTTTTTAATTTGTGATAAATGAAATGGTAAGTTATTAAATATTTTTATTGACATGTGGTGCGCACCTGATCTAACAATTTGCAATTTGGTGTATGGTAGAGCTAGTCTATTTCTATTTCTTAGATTATGAGGTTGCAAGTAGTGGTCTTTAGCTTGGGTAAATAAGTGTTTGTGTGTTCTTACAAGTTTACATATTTCAAATATATAAATTGAAGTTAATGTTAAGATTTTAAGTTTAGTAAAGTAAGTCCTACAGCTCTCCATTTCTGTTATATTGACAAGTATTCTGATGCATCTTTTCTGCAAAACAAACAATTGATTTGCATCTACGCTGTTACCCCACAGTATAACACCGTAACTCAACCAGGCATGTGCATATGCAAAGTAAGCACTGGTTGCTGTTTTAAGATCCGTACATTTTTTTAGTTCATATAAAGCGTAAGTAAACCTTGATAATTTTCCTGCCACTTTTTGAACATGGGGTTTCCAACCAACGAATGTATCAATATCAATACCTAAAAGTGTGCATGTGTCAACAAATTCAATAGCATCATTGATATGACAGAATTTATTATTTAGAGGGGTCTTCTGGTGTGGTCTGAATTGCATTAATTTTGTTTTAGAAATATTGAGATGTAAATTATGTTTTTTAAGCCAGTCTGTTATGTGTGTCAGTAATGAGTTTAATTGTTTAAGATCATCAATGTTAATAAATGGTAAAACTACAGTTATATCATCAGCATACAAAAAAGATTTGTAATCTAACGTTTTTGGTAAATCATTTATGTAAACTAAAAATAGAATACATCCTAATACGCTACCTTGTGGTATTGAGTTTTCCATTTTCAATTTTTTCGACTTGACATTTGATAACGTGTTTTTATTGAAGTCAAAATATTCTATTTCTACGTATTGTTAACGGTTTTCTAGGTAGGATACAAACCATTCATAGGCTGGACCACGAACCCCTATACCATTTAGTTTTTGAAGAAGAATTGTGTGTGAAACTCGGTCATATGCTTTACTCATATCCAACATTACTCCAATTGCATATCTCTGACTGTCTATTATTTTTAATATTTCTTGTGTAAAGTTATACAGGGCAAAAGAAGTAGACCGTTTTTTACGGAAACAATACTGACTTTCATCATAAATTTTAAACTTTTCACAGAAGCTAGTTAGTCGGTTTGCCATAGCAGTTTAAAAATTTCTTGAGAATGTAGATAGTAGTGCTATTGGTCTAAAATGCTGGGGGTCATTTGCTGTTTTAGTTTTTGGTATTGGTTTTATTATTGATGTTTTTAGTATATTAGGGAATTTCGTCTCAGAAAAGGATTGGTTAATCAAGACTGTTAAAGGTGTTGTGAGTTCTTCTCTACATTCTTTTACAAGTGTTGGTGGAATTTCATCGATACCACTGCTTAATTTATTTTTTAGGGATTTAATTATGTTGTTGACTTCAAATGGGGAGACTGGATGTAGATACATTGTGTGAATGTTTGGGTTAACAACTGGTAAACCTTTAGGTGTATTCTTATTATTATCAAGTTGATTTTTTCCCACTGAGATAAAGAAGCTATTTAAATTGTTTGCAATCTGATCAGGTGATTTGATTATCTTGTTACCTAATTTTAAATTTATGTTTTTCTTAATTTTCTTTGTTATTTTGTTAGTACGTTCTTTTATTATTTGCCACATGGATTTTGTTAGGTTTTTAGAATTCTTCATTCTTTTGATATAATAAATCTTTTTTGAAGTTTTTATAGTTTTTTTCAGTATAATTTCATATTTTTTACAATAATTATTTAAAACATCACTATTTACCTGCGATTTTAATATTTGTAAAAGTCTTTTATTTTTACACGAGTTTTTAATACCGGTAGTTAACCATGTCTTTCTTTTCTTTTTTATCATAATTCTTTTCTTAGGAATGCAATGGTTTAAAATACCTATTAGTTGGTTATGAAAAACTGTATAATTTTCATTTATATTGTTATCACATGTTAATATATTTTGCCAATTAATTTTTTTAAGTTCTATTTTGAATGATGTTATGTTTTTCTCATTAAATACTCTTTTTTCCATGCAGTAAGGCTGATTTTCATTCGTTTTCAGAATAGTTAATAAGATACCTCTGTGGTCAGACAGCCCAAATTCATGAACTTCAATGTTAATATTTGCTTTATTAAAGTTAGTAAGTATTACATCTAAGCAAGTTGCACTTGTATTGGTTACTCTAGTGGCCTGATTTATGTGTTGGATAAAGTTATAACTTTTAAAAAGTTTTATTATATCTTTAGTCTGTTTTGTTTTACCTAAAAAATCTATATTTAAGTCACCTCCTATTATAATATTTTTCTTAAAATATTTAGTTTTTAACAAATGCAATAGGTTTTCAAGCATTGTATTAAACATTGCTACCTCTCTACTACTGTTGGGCCAATAAATCACAATCAATATTGTGTTTAAATTAATTATGTCTATTGCACAAATTTCAATTAAATATTCTACTGAAATAGCATTAATATCTTCACACTCTATGTATTCTATACCCTCTTTTAAAAGTATGGTAACACCTCCTCCTTCATAGCTAGACCTGCAGAAGAGACTGGCAGTATTATAGCCTTCTATAGAGAGTAAGTCTATTTTAGTTGAGGTAATCCAAGTATCAGTCAGACACAAAGCAGATATGCCATGCTCCTCTGCAAGGGCCTCAATCAGGTGGAGTTTCTTCTTAACACTACGCATGTTTTGATACAGAATGTGCAAATTATGTGTTTTTTTATTTACGAAATGTACGATTTTTAAATGTATAGTCACGGCCTGGGTGCTTCTGTGCGTTAGAAGCACGTGTAGTCACTCTGCCTCCAGAGGGCCAGTGGGGAATATTTTGATGTCTTGGAGTTTTCATGTCGATGGTCAGAAGGGGTCCTTTTTGTGTTTCGATGGGAGCAGTATCTGCAGCTTTGCAAGGGGATGGGCATTCTTTTGGAAACCTTGTGGAAGATGGCAGCATACCACTTAGAGTTGCCTGATGTTCTGGTGATGAGTGTTGGACAGGATCATCACTGATGGTAGTGCAGTGGTCTATCGGTGTACTTGTGGATAAGCTGTTGGTTTTCAGAGTATCCAGCTTTGATCCAGATAGCATGCTTTCTTTAAATTCTTTTCCATCAACATACAATTTATTATTACGAATAACCGCATGTCTACCTTCCTCTCGCTCTGTTATAAGTGTTTTTCTTAACATTTGTCTTTTCTGCAATTCATTTTTATCTAAATATTCTGATAAAGCTAGTCCTGTGTTTCTAAACTGGTGTTTGTTATCTAGAAGGTATTTACTCATTCTTTTGCTCAACATTTCTATGATAATGGGCCTTTTATATCCCCTTTTACCGATTCGGGTGCAATCTTCTACATAACCTGTCAGGTTGGTGTGTTGTATTTCCATAAATATCCTTATTAGTCTCTGGTATAGTTCCTCTTCAGTTTCACCGTAATCCTCGAACCCATGCAAGACAATTTTTTTATTGTTGCTGTTACATTCTTTTGTAGTTTGAATCATGGGTGTGCACTGGCTGCATTCAGCTAATTGATGTTGTAACTTATTATTTTTGTCTTCAAGAACTTGGATCTTTTTATTTATTTTCTCAATTTCTGTTTGGTATTTTATTTGGCTCAGATTATTTTTTTCTTTATGAGTGTGTAACTCCAGCTCTATCGCAACAATTTTTAAGTTTATTTTGTTCTGTATATAAATTTCTATTTCAGCCATTTTTTTAAATATTTTTTCAGTGTTTTTCTACAGCTTCTGGTCCAGAAGGTTACCGATTTGTTCAAGGGTTAGACTAGTCCCATTTGAAGTTTCAGGGTCACATACTGATTTATTTGGGGTTTTAATCAGGGTGTCTCCGAGCACTGAGCAGCTATCTTCTTGAGTGTCGTTCTCAACGAAAGGGTGTGCTAACGGACGAACTGGAGCTTCGTCATGGTTCCTTTTGCCACTGTGAGCAAGGCATGTCCATGTTCTTGATAGGTCCTGCATACATGTTTTGTAGTAGTCGCTTGATATGTTTACACAGTGATAATGAAATTTCATTGGACATTTTGTGCACTCCAACAACTCGGATACAGTGATATGTTTTTTGCATCCTGCACAGTTTCGCATTTTTGCTAACGGCCCGTGTTCCCTTGTTGTATCGAGTAGTTTTGTATTAGTATTAGTATTAGTAGGTACCTTCTTGTAATTACTATTGAAGCAGTTTGATAATGTTGCGTGTTTGAGGTTATTTTGTCAAAGTTATTATTCATCAGTCATCAGGTACCTACCTATCTTAAAACATCGTTATAGGTCATATAATTAACGTCAAATTAGTTTCCACTATCTGTAACACTATGATTGATGGTTTATTCACTGGTAAAGTTCACAACAGTTTAACTAACATCTCTTCACTTTTCTCGTTATATTTAAGCCACTTTCATAAGATAACACTGTCACATAAACTTTAACATACTATTAACATTTTCATGTAAAAATAGTCAAGAAATCTTCACAATTAGTATTATATTAAATATATTTAGTACGGAGCCGATGTTTATTTGGTAGCAGCGTTTAAAAATATCTTTGTCAGCAAAGGCTTCGTCAAGTCGATAATAGCTTTTATCGATTAATCGACGTTTTATAAAAATAAAAAAAATTTGATCTGACATAGATCTTACATTAGTAGGTGACATATTATATAATTTGATTGAATTACAAATAAAACTTTTTGAGATTTTTGATAACCTCGTTTTTGGGACTACCAAGTTATTTTTATGTCTTGTATTGTAATCATGTCCATCTTTTACTAATTTGAAATTATGTAAATTTTTCCTAGCATAAATTAAATTCTGGTAGATGTATTCTCCAACCATCGTCATTACACCTACTTCCCTAAATTTGTCTCTACACGATTCCAAAAACCTTAAACCTAGTACGTAGCGTATTGCACGTTTTTGTAATAAAAATACTCTGTTTGCATCAGCTGCCCTCCCCCAAAATAATATTCCGTAGGTCATAACAGAATGAAAATATGCAAAGTAGACCATACGTGCTGCTTTTACCCCCCCCCCCCCCCCCCCCCCCCCCCCCCTATCTCCCTGATTTTTCTTATGGCATAGGTTGCCGAGCATAGTCTTTTTGTTAATGCATCAATATGTACACTCCAAGTCAGTTTAGTGTCAAGCCAAATACCTAAAAACTTGACTTTGTTACTATGTTCTACGTTTAGGGTCTCTAAAGTGTCCTTCATAAGATGTCCGGATGGGTCATTGGGTCTAGTACTAAGTGAGAACGGGGTTATATTTGTTTTGTCTACGTTAAGGAGCATATTATTTACCGAAAACCATATTTATAATTTATCTATTGACTCAAGCACCTTTTTATTCGCTATTTCATAAGAAGAATCCTTAATAACTAAACTAGTATCGTCTGCAAATAAAATTACATCTACATTGTCGAGTACAATCGATACGTCATTTATATATAACAAAAAGAGCAAAGGTCCCAAGATCGACCCCTGTGGGACACCCAACTTTACTTTACATTCTATAGAGCGAATGCCGTTCATTTCAGTTATTTGAATTCGGTTCAAGAGATATGATTTGAAAATTTGTATTTCTACTCCAGAAACCCCGTAATGTTTCAATTTACCGATGAGAATATCATGAGATACGCGTCGTATGTCTTTCCTGAAAACTATAATCTGGGTCTCTTCAAGGCTAGAGTGAATAGGTGCCTTCCTTTGTCCTTCATCTTCGGCCACATCGTCACTTACCAACAGGTGAGATCATGGCCAAAAATAGGTCTACCATAGTAAAAAAAAATGCCTTCTAAAAACATTTACTGAGATGAAATAGTTAAGTGGCTTGAAAAGTTAGACCTACAACGTCGTTAAAATTCCTAAAAACGGGAGGTCAACAATATTGGTTATTGTTTTTCAGGGTACAAGTTTCGAAATAATAGAGTTTTCCCAGTATTTGTGTCATAAAAGCTACAAACGTACCAAATTTCAGCGATGTAGGATTGTAAGTACCCTAGAGGAAAGCGAGTGAAAGTACACTAGAGGTTTTGGTTTTTTACTTTTTCGATTTACCCTAATATCTTAAAAACTAATTAAGTTCAAAAGTTATAAAAAAATGTTGAACTTTCGAAGCGCTTTCATATGACACCCCATTTGATCTGATATTCTCACTTTTAATTTGTTGTTCTTGGACCCCAATATCTCAACAACCCCCAGACCGATATAGCTCATAACCTTACCAACAAATTGTACCAACACTATCTACCCCCCGATCAAATTTCATGAAGATCGGATTAACGGTTCGGAAGTTATGCTCGGACAAACATACATACATACGTACATAAATACAAACGCCGATTATTCCAATTTGACTAGGAGAACTCGCTTCGCTCGTTCGTAGAAAGAGGGAATTC
This sequence comes from Operophtera brumata, assembly GCA_932527175.1. Taxonomy (NCBI): domain Eukaryota; kingdom Metazoa; phylum Arthropoda; class Insecta; order Lepidoptera; family Geometridae; genus Operophtera; species Operophtera brumata. Next base: position 3,029,086 of record OW052229.1, read on the forward strand.
TTGATTTACATATGCTTTTATGTTATTTTATATTTTTGACGACCACTGTGGCGCGGCGGGTGAACTTTCGCCTGCGACGCAGGAGGTTGCGGGTTCGATTCCCGCCTCGGAACAAATATTTGTGCGATCCGCAGATATTTGTTCAGGGTGTTCTGGGTATTTTCTATGTATTAATAATAAATATCTATCTATGTAATATATTGTATTAAGTACCTATATCAGTTGTCTAGTACCCATAACACAAGCTCTGCTTAGCTTGGGCTAGATAATGTTGTGTGAACTGTCCAGCAATATTTATTTATTTACTTATTTATTGGTTTTTTGTAAAAAGATAATTACAGTTTTTTAATTCCAATTAATGTTATCTATTTATTATTTTATAACATAATGTGTGTGGTAAAAATGTAGATTTTGTGTTCCTATAGATGATAGTTTGTGCATTTATATCATCCTTTACATATAATAAGACCAGATAACTTACTGAATTCATATTTGTATGAATATAGAAAAAATATCGAAATACCGGTTTTTCGGTATTTCAGAATTTGATATCGAAAAAATACCGGTATTAGAAAAATTTTCCGATAGTCCATGCTCTAGACCGGACATACACCGCCACTTGCATTATCACAATGCAGGGCAGTGTAAGTATGCCTAGTTCTTTAAAATGTGGTCTAGCAGAGACGTCACGTCGTATATTAACTAAGGTGCGTACGGCTCGTTTTTGCATTCTGAAGGCACGCTCCCAGTCGGCAGCGCGCCCCCATAGCTCGGATCAGCACCATACTGTAACACCGAGTGAACTGTTGCGAAATAACAGCTTCGTGCCACCTCCGCCGGAACCACGCGAGCCACCCGTTGGAGGGCGAAGCATGCGCTACCTATCTTCCCGCATAGCTTATCTATATGGCTCTCCCAGGTAAGGGCTCTGTCTAATTCGAAGCCAAGGAACGTGGTTGCTTCGGATTGGCCAATGGCAGTTCCGTTCACGCGGACAACCAGCTGTCTCACCGTTTTACCGGATAAGCGGTGTAGCGTTGTCCCTCTGTAGTCTCAATCTCACCTAGTGAGTACAGTGGAGACTAGCAAATTAAACAAAAGCTAAAATGTTTACAGTTTTATAATCTTAGTAAGTAGGTATTTATATAAGAGCGAGATAAATCAGGGCAGGGTTTTACTCCTATCCGAAACACGTTGCAGATCTTAATAGTATGCCACTGGCCTTAGAGAGGAGGTGCCGCTAGCGCAGGCCACTGTATAGGGACAGCAGCAGTGAAGTCAATCAGTGATAGGGTGTCGTCCGGATGATCCCTCGGAACGTATATAAAACAGGTGGCGGCGACGTAGTTCGGTAGGTCGCGTCAGTGTAGGACAGATCGACGATCACGGCGGTAGTAGAAAAACCCTGGAACCCACATCCAGACATTTTAGGAAATGTCAAGTTTCCCTGTCTGACTGCGACATCCCATTCTCACAGCGCGAGCGCAATGGCAACTTGCATACAATAGTGATTAATGATGAGGCAGTCAAACAGAGATGGTATAACTAATGATAGACAGGTAGTACTAATGATTTTAATGAAGGAATGCCAGTAAGTATGTGCCTAATGCAGAAAGAATAATGCAGAAGAAAAGTAGTATAGTTTGCATTAACCATATTGCAAGTTTAAGCACATTACTGTTAGCATAACTGCGTGGCTAAGCATCACAAACAAAGTTAAAGAACGGCTGAGTAATAATCCGTTACAGCATTAAATTGTAGGTAGGTACTTATTCGTCGCCGACTAAAACTACACAAGTAATTAATGCAACACTCACCCAATTTGGGGTTTTACACAACACAGATTTTAATTAGAAATTACCAGCACAAGTAGTAGGTATGTATAATTTAAGGAATAGCGTTCGTATTCATATTTTGTAGCACAAGGAAGTACGTGCATGCGCTAGGATGGACAAGCGACGCGTGGCCTGTCACCAGTCTCATACCATACCTCGCAGACCGGTTGCGTAGCCGGCCGCCCGCCGTCCCCCCGCATACGTCTCATGAGCCCAGCGGTGCAAAATAATGCAATTTAGACAAATAAGGTTTTGCGAACCGTTACATACCCCCTTTTTTAGATCGGGATTTTTCCTATGAAAAATCCTCTTAGACATATTACTAGGTCAACTTGAAGTCTTTAACGTGCCACTTTCCTAAATTGTGGCCAACCATGTCCTCCAGCTCATAAACAAGTTTAGATTTTTTTTCAATTATTCTACATTTTACAAATTTAGGAGCTAACTTTTTGGAAAACCTTTTGTCTTTGTCGCTCAGGTAGAATGTACGCTTCCATATAATAATAATAATAATAATAATATAGCCTTTTTATTTCCTTAACTAACTATTTACATAAATGTTTATATTACAATTAGTAGACATTTTTTGAATATAGCTAAGGCCCCTTTCGGGTATAGGCCTCCTCCAATTTTTTCCAAGTTATTCTGTCTCCAGCTTTCTCTACCCAATTCTGTCCTGCGACTTTTCTTATTTCGTCGGCCCAGCGTTCTTGCGGGCGTCCTCTTGCTCTCTTTCCAGTTGGTCCAGACCATGTGGTAACTCTACGTGTCCAACATTTATCTTGTAAGCGCGCTACATGGCCTGCCCATTTCCATTTGAGACTCTGTGTGTACGTCAGAGCATCTGTGACATTGGTTTTCTTTCGTATTGCCTCACTTCTTTGTTTGTTTTTCAACTTGATATTTAATAGACTTCTTTCCATTGAGCGCTGTGTTGATTGTATTTTTTGCCTCGTGTTATCGTTAAAAATCCATGTTTGAGAGCCATACGATAGACAGGGCAGCAAACTAGAGTCCATTACAATCTTTTTCAATTTTAAAGGTAATTTTGATTTTAATATTTCTTTTTGGCTCCAGAATTTTTTCCATGTCATATTTATTCTTCTCTCAATCTCATCTTTATGCCTAGATTTACTAAAAGATACTTGTTTGCCGAGGTATAAGTAACTCTCTACATATTCAAGCGGCATCTGATTAACAAATATAGGATTTCGAATACTATTTGTTGTTACTTTTGTTTTTGATGCGTTCAGTTTCAAACCTATGCTTTCGCTGACATCGCATAACTCTGTTATCATTTCTTCAAGCTCTTTTGATGTTTTAGAGAAGAGTACAATGTCATCTGCAAATCTTAGATTGCTCAAGAATTTCCCATTTATATATACGCCTTTTTTCTCCCAGTCAAGATTTTCCATTTGATGTTGCAGGACGGCTATAAAAATCTTTGGCGAAAGTGGATCCCCCTGTTTTGCACCTCTACATATTTTGATCACTGGACCTAGTCTGTCCAGTTTCACTCGGCTTTCGCTATTGCAATATATATGTTTTATGATGTCTATGTAGGGCTTTGGAATACTTTGACTGTCTAGTGCTTCCCATATGCTTTCGTGTGAAATAGAGTCGAATGCCTTTGCGTAATCTATAAAACCAAGATACAGTGGTTGTTGGAGTTCTTGGTGTTTCTCTATAATTTGGTCCAGGGTGTGTATATGGTCGATAGTACTGTAACCTTTCCGAAATCCCGCCTGCTCTACCGGTTGGTGATTTTCTATATGTGGCTCTATCCTCTTGCTCAAGCACGCTGCGAAAAGTTTGTAAACAGTTGGAAGTAGGCTGATTGGTCGGTAGTTGTTGACATCGGTTGGATCTCCTTTCTTATATAAAAGTGTTATTCTTGAGTTTGCCCATTTCTTAGGTGCTTTTTGTTCTTGTAGTATCTTATTAAAAAGTGTGGTTAGAGGTCTAAGAAGAATGGGCTCTCCTATCTTGAGAGCTTCGTTAGGTATACCATCTGGTCCAGGGCTCTTTTCAGGCTTCAGTTTCGCTATCTGTTTCTGGATTTCTGTTTCATTGAAGGGATTTACGAACATCTTCGTTGCAGCAATTTGAACTGTTTCAATTTGTTTTTGTGTTGTAGATCCTCTGTTTTGGTAGCTGTACAGATCTCTATAAAAATCCGTTGCAGCTTTAACTATATCAAGTCGCGTTTCCGCATTTTTTGATGATGTTTGTGATTTCAACTCTGGTATCCAAACTTTGTTTGTGTTAAGAAGTTTAAACGCTCTTTTTTGACTTCTGCTCTTTCGTAAGTTCTGTTCTATTATATCCATTCTGTGTTTTTCATAATCTTTTTTTAGGAGTTTATTTGTAGATTTGTACAGATAGGAGAGTTCTTTTTTCTCTTCCTTATTTCTGGGTTGTTTTTGCTGTAACTCTGCGCGCCTTTTTATCATTTCCTTTGTTTTTTCTGATATTATGCTTTCTACTTTTCCTGTATTTCTCGAAGTTTTTATACTTTGTTTTAAAGCAGACTCTACCCTGTCGTAGTAGGTCTCTATGTCGTCAGATGTCTCCCAAGTTAGTCCCGGCGCCTTTTGTTTTAGTGTTTCAAGGTACTCCTGCTGGTTTTCCTCGTTTGATAGTGCGGTCCATTTGTTGCAAAATATAGCTCTACTTTTTATTGGTTTGCCCAGGTTGTATGTACTTCTAACTAGTCTGTGGTCGCTCGAGAATGTCTTGATATCAATGATTTCTATATTTGTGAATTTTCTTGGAGTTTCGCTTAGGATAATGTCGATTTGGTTTTTCGTGGTTCCATCTGGAGATGTCCAGGTCCAGAGGTTTTTTAACTTTTTCTTGAACAAGGTATTTATTATTGCGAGGTTGTTTTCTAGTGCATGCTGCACTAGCAAGTCGCCTCTGTGATTTCTGATGCCGTAGCAGTATGGTCCCATTACTAGGTTTTCACCTGGTTTTCTCTGTCCTATTTTCGCATTCCAGTCACCTAGTACTATTAGTTTCCCTTTTGCTAGGTTTTTTGCTGTTCTTATTTGGTCATAAAATGTACATATGTCTTTTTCCAGCGAGTCTAGGGTCGGAGCGTATACTTGTATGAGTGATACTGATGTTGATTCAAATTTAAGATTAAGTAAGCATACTCTTTCTGATAGTCCAAAATAACTCTCAATATTCGTTTTATATTTCTTCTTGACCAGGAATCCGACTCCATGCTGTCCTTTAGTCTCTCCTGTGTGGCAAAATATGTGATTTTCTTGTTCGATTATGTTGCTACCTATTTTCCTTACTTCAGAAAGTCCAATGATATCGTATTTGATGTTCTTTAATGAGAATTCAAGTAATATCATTTTTTCCGGTGCGAGAAGTGATCTTACATTATAGGTACATATGTAGAGTTTTTGAGTTTTTTGAGTGTTTTGGGTTTTCTGATACCTTGGAGGGTTGTAGTCATTTTCTTCCGCGGTGACAAGCCGTATTGGAAGAATGGTTGGGGTGAGGAGAGGGGCCGTCTTTGATTGCTATTCTGTGCTGTGTTCGGTGCGATTTTGCTGTTCGTGAGAAGTGTTTTCCGAGTTGTATACAAGTTTTGGCTTTTGTATTATAAAATTTTTCATATTGTTTCCCGTCTTAGTTTTCTTAGAGGGTTGTTTTTTATTTTCATGAGCTGTTTGAATGTGACTGCTGCTGCAGCTGGCTCCTGTTATTTCTGGTGACTCGGACATGTTCCTTTTCTTTACATAGTTGCGCGATGCATTATTCTTTAAGACTATCAGTTTATCATATTTTATAAAGGCTGTATTGCCTGAGTCTTTTTCTATTTTTAACTGAGTTTGTAGTTCCTTTCGCTTGATTAGCACGTCAATGGGAAAATCTTGTTTTATGTAGTATGTTGTATTTTCCAAACAATTTTTGTTTTCCTGGATTTTTATTTTAAATCCCATTGTGCTGAACGTTATGATTACAGGTCTTGTTTTTTCGCACTTTTTCCCGAGTCTTCTAACAGCTTCTATACAGTTTTTTTCACATAGGAAGTTGAAATGTGTATTTATTATATCGGTTATTATTTTTTCCAATTCGTGGTACGATTTTTCCCCTTCCTCTATTCCAAACATGACCAGATTTTTGCGTCTTATATATCTTTCAAAGTTGTTTATAGATACACTCTGTTTCTCTATTTTTTCCTCCAAAATTTTGTTTTTTAACTCTAGATTACTAAACTTTTCGTTTATGTTGTTATTTATTGTATTTTTGATATCCTCTTTCATTTCCAACATATCAGTTTTTTGTTGTTTCATTTCTTGCTGCATATTTTGCAATAGCATTTTTATTTCGTCCATTCTTGATTCTATTGTTATTTAGCGCCCTCTGTTGCTTATACAAAAAAGCTTTTGCTCTGCTTCCATATAATATCCCCCACATTAAATTCAACATTTTCTACGGCGCAAGTTGTAGTTGGTGCTATTTCGGGAATGAGCTTTAATGAGGGAGAGTTGTACCTTGTCAAAGATTTTCTGAAGTACACCTAAGTTTTCAGCATAGTTATCACGAGGGGTGAATATGATATTGCTTTCTAGGTCCGTATCGAGGTAGTGCGACCCGCAGCTTACCAATTCACGCCCGAAAACTAGAAATGATGGGGTATAACCAGTTACCTCGTTAACGGCACTATTTAAGGCGAACTGAATTTTAGGAATATTAGTATCCCAGGTTCGGTGATCATCTTCGATAAAAATAGACACAGCTGTTATGATCGTTTTGTTATACCGTTCTACCATATTTACTTGAGGAGTATAAAGTGGAGTGTAATAGATGTTAGGAATTTTGTACGTTGAAAATAAATGGCGCATAGTATTGCTAGTAAACTGCCTGCCGTTATCCATCAGAAGTGTGCTTGGTATTCCATGCACAAGAAATACCTTTTCTTCAAGAATATGGGAGATTATTTCAGCAGTAGCTCGCCGAATAGGGAAAATCATGCAATATTTTGAAAAACAGCAAGTTAATACGAGCAATAAGGTGTTTTGTTTTCTGGTCACCGGCAGAGGTCCAACTAAGTCCATGCTCATCATCTGAAAGGGTCGGCTACAGTCTTTAGGTAGACCCATTGTACCAAGAGTAGTCTGGGTTGGGTGTTTGTGTGAGAGACAAGTGTCACAGCTGGTAACAAAATTCATCACATCTCGATGCATGCTAGGCCAGAAGTATTTTAAATTGAGACGTTTGTGAGTTTTGAAGATACCAAAGTGTCCGGAAGTAGGTTCTGAATGGTTCAGAGAAATGGTATCTTGTCGATATTCTAGTGGTATCACCTCTTTCCATTCGAATTCTCTAGTAAGAGGGTTAATGGACTTCATATATCGGTAAAGCTTACCTTGATCAACGCGGTAGTTCAGAAACGAGTTTGGGGTCTTTTGACATCCATCGAAGACGTTTAGAAACCAGGGGTCTGTTGTTGGTAAGGTAGGTGAGTCAGGTACGGAGTCAATAGCTGAAACGGGAACAGAGCGAGACAAACTGTCTGGGACTACATTTTCGGTCCCTTTTCTGTGTTTTATTTCAAAGTTATATGCTGAAAGACGCACACCCCATCGAGCAAGTCTTCCTGTTGGATTGTTAATGTTGAGAAACCACTTGAGAGATGAGTGATCGGTATAAACAGTGAACGTGAGGCCATTTTCTAGGTAGCAACGCCAATGTTCTATGGCAGATAGAACAGCTAATGCCTCACGTTCAGTAGCACTGTAGTTGCGCTCTTGCTGTGATAGTGATTTGCTCATATATGCAATTACTCTTTCATCCCCATCGATAATTTGAGTGAGTACTGCTCCTATACCATAGTCACTTGCATCTGTATGAACTTCAAAGGGTTTGTTGTAGTTCGGACAGGAGAGAATTGGTGTTGACACAAGGTGAGACTTCAGCTTGTGGAAGGCATCATCAGCTTCAGACGACCACACAAATTGGGGGGCGTTCTTTCTTTGGGATGTTAACTTGTTCAGAGGGGTAGCCAAGGCACTAAAATTAGGGATGAATCTACGATACCAGGAGGCAGTTCCTAGAAATCGCCTAACTTCCTTTCGGTTAGTAGGTGTGGGGTAACTTATAATAGATTCCACCTTTTCGGGGTCGACATGTAGTCCGTTAGAGTCAACAATATAACCCAGATATTTAAGTTGGCTCCTAAAAAATTTACTTTTCTCGAAGTTAATTGTAAGGTTAGCTATCCTAAGCTTTTCGAGCACACGTGTAAGTAGAGACATATGCTGCTCGAAGTTATTTGAAACGATGATGATATCATCGATGAAGACAAAAACCTTGTGTTCAAATTCAGGTCCGTAGAATAAAGCGTCCACCAATCTTTGCTGCGTAGCAGGAGCATTTGTGAGCCCAAAAGGCATAGATTTAAATTGGAAGGTACCGCGTGATGGAATGTAGAATGCAGTCTTTTGCCTGTCCTCCTCTCGAATAAGAATTTGCCAGAAGCTTTTGGAAAGGTCTAAGCTTGAGAGAAATCTCGCATCACGTAGGTTATCGAGAATCTCGGAGATGTAGGGTAGACTATACGCGTCTTTTTTTGTTACCGCGTTTAGTTTCCGGCTGTCCAGGCAAAAACGTACTTCGCCGTTCTTTTTCGGTGTCAAAAGGACTGGTGACAACCACGGACTTTCACACGGTTCAACAACATCCTCTTTTAGCATCTCGTCTAATTGGTCTACTAGGATGCGTTGCTTCTCCGGTGACATTCTATAATACCGCTGACGAACGGGGGCAACATTCCCGGTGTCGATAGGGTGTCTGATCAAATGAGTGCGTCCAAGACCGCGTTCCGTAAGAAATGTCGTGAAATTGTGATATCATATAGTCAGCCGTCAACTTTTGCTCATACGACAAGTAATCATACGAACATAAATTTTGAGATTTTTTTGTCTGTAAGTCAGCTGTAAAGATTTCATCAGAGTCTTTGTAATAGGCAATACGATCTATGTGCTTAGGGAATAGATCAAAGATCGTCCAAAAATCCATACCTAATATAAGGTTGTGTTTAATATTAGGAACTATATGCACTTTAAGAGTGTGTGTTTGATTTTGAAAATTAATAGGGAGGTGTAAAACTCCTATAGAGTACAGTTTATCACCACCAGCAGCAACAAATTCAACTTTGTCACGCTCTTCCAATTCAAAACCAGCCTTTAATAGGTGCTCATGACACCCATTACCCAAAATAGTTGTAGAGGAGCCAGTGTCGAGTAGGCCAATAATTGGCTTATCCCTAATATTAACCTGAACATAAGGCCGAGATTTATTGAGAGTGTAGTTTTTATTCTGGATTGAAGCGACAGCGTTATAAGTAAAAAATGTAGATATAAAACTTAGCCAATTTTTCCACTCAGTTGGGTTAAAATTGCTGTTTTGGTCAATTAGCTCTATAGCACTATCATTCCAATCCTGCCTACCTAGTTTTTTGGAGTTTCATCAGAGGTAGTAGTACAATCGGGACATTCTGAACTACGAACGCCCTTCTTCCCGCATTTAAAACAAATCAGGAAACGTTCTTGTTTGCAATTCCTCAAGGAATGATCATCTGTTCTGCATCTTGGGCAAAATACAGTTTTAGATGAAGTAGTAGCTAGAGCTGCGACGGGAATATTTTTTTGTTGATAAGGGTTATCAGTCTTTTGATAAGTAGTACTTGGATTAGTATTATTATAATTACAATTTTTTTGATAATTGGGATACTTGTTATGTGAACTACTCGATGCGCTATGGCTTGGTTTATATGCAAACTCAGGAGCAATTGTACTAGGTGACACTTTAGGTGGTTCATGAAACAGAGAGAACCGGGTCTGTATGTTTTCGTAATTACGGCAGATGAGTTTAAGAGTGTCCATAGTCTTTATTTCTGGAGAGGCAGACAAGGTACTCGCATAGCAAGGGCGTATATTATGTAACAAAATTTATAATTTGTCATCTTCAGAGAGCGGCCTATTTAGACGGGAAAACATACCATGCATAATTGACAGATAAATGGTTATGTTTTCATTTTCACCTTGTGTGCGAGAGCGAATTTCCGCAGAGAGCCTATAATCGTAGTCACTATTGCTGAAATCTTCTTTAAGTAGATCGCATAAATCATTCCAAGACTGAGCTTTATCTTTGTTGCAGCGATACCAGTGCAATGCGTCATCGGTAAAAATCTCAAAAGCCAAGGACAGTATTTTGTCATATGATATTCCTCTAGAAAGAACAAATTCCTCAACCTTTAAAATAAATGAACGCACGCATGATTTACCAGAGAATTTTAGTTTCGTAATTTCTGAAGTTAAATTTCGGTCGCAAGTAACCGATACTGCAGTAGCAGTGGACTCCGTGGTCAAAGAAGTTGTAGTTGATTTCATCTGATTCTGTGGCTGCAGAGCCAGCAACTCCTTATATTGTGAATCAAAGCTAGTTTGGCAGTTTTTCTGATCAGCTTCCACTTCAGATACGCTACTGATCCTATTAATCCTATGGTAGATATGGTGGAGCAAGGTTTCAGTTCGGGCAAATAGATTTTTGTCAAATTTTTGCCTCAGTGATTTTAAATAGCCGAATGATTTTACGAGACATTCGCGAATACCTAACAAGTCCTCAGCAGGTCCTAAGTGCGACTCAAGGATATCTTCAGAAGGCAATTGTTGCCCTAGTTTAACAATCTGTTTGCGCAGTTCCTGAACCGATCCTTCTGAGCCACCGCGAAGTTCAACTTCATACTCTAATTCTGACTTTTGTAGTGACAAAAATTTTATAACATACGCCATATTGAGTGTGTGTTGCAGTGTTAAATAAAATAGAAAATGAAACAACTACAATTGATTTGCAGCACAACTAAATGCCACTAACAACAACTTAAATTTAAAATTCACTTATATGTGGTTTTTATTTAATTGAGGGTAAGTTGAGATATAATTATGAAGGTAGCAATTATAAATAGAGCTAGAAAAGACAATAAAATGAGTATACCACGTATAAGTCAAAGCACAATATCGGTCTTAAAACTAAGATTTTAAAGCCAACACCAAGAAAAACTGCTATGCAGAAAAGCTAAGCAACGTATTTCAGATACAATTCAACCTATATTGGGCGCCAATGTAGCGTTGTCCCTCTGTAGTCTCAATCTCACCTAGTGAGTACAGTGGAGACTAGCAAATTAAACAAAAGCTAAAATGTTTACAGTTTTATAATCTTAGTAAGTAGGTATTTATATAAGAGCGAGATAAATCAGGGCAGGGTTTTACTCATATCCGAAACACGTTGCAGATCTTAATAGTTTGCCACTGGCCTTAGAGAGGAGATGCCGCTAGCGCAGGCCACTGTTTAGGGACAGCAGCAGTGAAGTCAATCAGTGATAGGGTATCGTCCGGATGATCCCTCGGAACGTATATAAAACAGGTGGCGGCGGCGTAGTTCGGTAGGTCGCGTCAGTGTAGGACAGATCGACGATCACGGCGGTAGTAGAAAAACCCTGGAACCCACATCCAGACATTTTAGGAAATGTCAAGTTTCCCTGTCTGACTGCGACATCCCATTCTCACAGCGCGAGCGCAATGGCAACTTGCATACAATAGTGATTAATGATGAGGCAGTCAAACAGAGATGGTATAACTAATGATAGACAGGTAGTACCTACTAATGATTTTAATGAAGGAATGCCAGTAAGTATGTGCCTAATGCAGAAAGAATAATGCAGAAGAAAAGTAGTATAGTTTGCATTAACCATATTGCAAGTTTAAGCACATTACTGTTAGCATAAGTGCGTGGCTAAGCATCACAAACAAAGTTAAAGAACGGCTGAGTAATAATCCGTTACAGCATTAAATTGTAGGTAGGTACTTATAAGTCGCCGACTAAAACTACACAAGTAATTAATGCAACACTCACCCAATTTGGGGTTTTACACAACACAGATTTTAATTATAAATTACCAGCACAAGTAGTAGGTATGTATAATTTAAGGAATAGCGTTCGTATTCATATTTTGTAGCACAAGGAAGTACGTGCATGCGCTAGGATGGACAAGCGACGCGTGGCCTGTCACCAGTAGAGCATGGATACCGAATTTTCGATAGTATCGAAATAACGGAATATCGGACAAATAATCCGATATTGAAAAACCGGTATTGGGCTGGACTAAAACCGGAATTTCGATATTAAATTTTAAAAATATGAGATAAAAATAGCGGCGCTACGTGACCGACACTAGCTAGGCTAAGGCTTAATTTTAATGAAGCTAAGGTTTAATTTTACATTTCTTGTTTCAATTATGCTGCAGAAACATAAATATAGTTGAAATTAAATAGGTATAGGTGAAATTGACTATACGTTTTGACCACTGCTGCAATTGATGACAATTTGGTCGCAGATATAGCGTTAGTGGCGAAAGTGTTGATTTTGCAACGGAACTAAATAAATAAATAATTAAAGAATGAGAGAAGACGTACAATAAATGAAAGAGAAGATGAGGCTGACTGTGGCAATGATGGTGATAAGAATCAAAACTCATACGGATTGAGATGGCACTATTTTAAAACGGTTGTAATGGTGGCTTCACAATGCGTATAGATATTTATTGACAATACCACCAAGAAGTGTGAGGGCTTTCTCCTCTGCTGCCTACACATGCAATAAGATGAGATCGTCTCATAGATGGCCTCTGCTTTTTGCGGTCGTTGTTCCACCAAGGTCGATCTAGTCAATTAGTGACCGTCGTCATCACCGTCGAAGCCATAAGTTTAGCATGCCGTTGCTTTGCCACAAATACAAATACAAATACAAATACAAATACAAATATTTTTATTTCATTAAACTTAATCTAAGATCAATAACATTGGTGGGGACCCTCTTTTAAGTAAGAAAAATACCTGTGTTAGAGGGTCTCGCTCTTCCGTAATAGAGGTTACTTTGATTAAGAAGAAAAAACAGAATTTTGAAGATATGAAAAGTAGGTACCTAATAAAGAATTTAAATTATTAAAATAAGTTTATATAAATCAATGTAGGTTAAGTTAGCTTAGTAAATTGAAGTTATGGATTCAGAAATACATTTACCGACGTTGTTAGTGTGTTGAATTCATGCGTGTAGTGTAGGGTGTGGGTGCTTCTAATCACCTAGTCATGAGCTATGAACGTGGGTATTTCAGTAGAACCCAATTTTGTATGTGTGTGTGTGGATGTGTGTGTGTGTGTGTGTGTGTGTGTGTGTGTGTGTGTATGTGTAGGTGTAGGTGTAAGTGTGGATGTGTGCATATATGTATATGAGTGGGAGCTCCTGACCACCAGATCTCCTATGAGCATGAGTATTTCAGGAGCACCCAGGTGTGAGTTGATGAGTGTGTGAAGTTTGTGTATTAATACGTTACGAGATAATTTCCAGGAGTTTTTCAGCTTCCTCGTAGCTTAGTGCCAATAGCCATTCATTAAGGTGTTTTTTACATTTATAATTATTCATAGGGTAGATATTTAAAGTTTTACTTATAGTGTTATAAAGGTAAGTAGATTGCGTGGCATACTGTCGCGATGCAAATCGAGATCGAACTGTAATTTTAGTAGCTACTCTATCTTTTCTTCGCTTATTTTGTTTGTTGGGATTGTACTCAAGTGATCCATGCAATTTCAAGACGGCGTTTAGAATGTAGAGTTTCCTGACTGATAGTAGTCCTGAATCTCGGTAGAGCATATCCGTAGAGTATCGATAGGGCTTAAAAAACATCACTTTTAACAAAGACCTCTGTGCTCTTTCGAGTTCCAGGAACTTTGTCTTGGAAGCTCCACCCCAGACTGGTATACAATAATTCTGAATTGATTGTGCCAAAGATAAATAGATTTGGTTGATTAAGCCTTTTGGTGCGACATGACGTAAAATTTTAAAAATCCAGATCAATTTACGAATCCTGTTCATCAGAAGTTCGATATGAGCATGCCAGGACAGACGTTGATCAATCATGATTCCTAGGTACTTTGTGGTTGTTACTTTATTGATGTTAGGGCAATCGCAAGAAGCATCAATGAGGTTACATTCGTGTATTTTTAGGCTATAATCGTGATTGGGTTGGCTGTTATTATATTTAGTAAATGTCATAAAGTTAGTTTTAGAGACATTTAGTGTTAGTAAATTTAGGTTTAGCCAATTAGATATTTCAGAGAGTCCCTTTTCTGTTCTTTTTTTAACGTCATTCCAGGATATGCCAGTAAAGACGATAGCAGTATCATCCGCATAGGAAAAGATGTTCGCGTTGTTTATTTTGAGGTTACAAAGGTCATTTATGTAAACCAAGAATAGAGTCGGACCCAGTACGCTCCCCTGAGGAACACCATAGCTAATGGACTCGCCATTACTAATAAATTCACCAATTTTAACACTCTGCCTACGTTCACATAAGTAGTCTGTCAGAAGGGCTAGCGGCATTCCTCGTATTCCTACATTTTCCAGCTTTTTGATAAGGATTTCAACAGACACCGTATCAAAAGCTTTCTTGAGGTCAAGGAATGCCGCCAGGCACTTCTTTCCGCTATCGACTTCTTGCACAATAAGGTTACTGATTGCTGCAACAGCGTCCTCTGTAGAAAGTCCTTGTCTAAAACCGTATTGCGAGCTTGATATAATGTTAAAATTATTTAAATATAGTAAAAGTCGATTATTAATGACTTTTTCAATTATTTTTGAAATAGATGGCAACACGGAAATAGGTCTGTAATTATTTATATCGTCTCTCTTTCCACTCTTAAAAACTGGCGTTACAATTGACTGCTTAAGGAGATAAGGGAAAATTCCTTTAGTAAAGCATAGGTTCACCAAATGACATAAAACTGGAATTAAAATATGCTTGGATAGTTTTATAAATTTAGTAGGTATGTTATCCCAACCGGGTGCACTATCAGATTTGAGATTAACTATAACATTGTGGAGTTCTATGGGGTCTGTTTCAAAAAGCGCAAAAGATGATACTTGACTGGAAGGTAGAGTAAAAGCAGAAGATGAATGGTTGTCTGTCATATTTCGTAGAGAAATACTTTCAGCTAAAGATTTCCCTATGTTAGAGAAAAATGAATTTGCAAAATTAACTGACTCCATTATTGAATCCTTCGTATTAAGTAATTGTATATTAGGTGTCTTTGTAGATTTATAATTCGTTATGTTATTAATAGTTTTCCATAAGCTTTTACTGTTTTTCGAAGATTTATTAAGTTGTTTCCTGTCGTATTTTCTTTTAAGGCTTTTAATTAGGTTATTACAGTAATTTCTATACCTTCTATAGGTAATCTTTAGTGTCTCATTATAAGGGTCAGTACGTAGTTTTCTTTGCATATTATTTCTGTTTATAATGCAGCGTAAGATGCCTTGTGTAATCCAGGGTTTTAATATTTGTTTACTTCTGGGTATACGTATTGTTATTGTATTGTCAACGAGACATTTTTGTATCATAGTAATTAATACTCTACATAGAGTATTAGGATCATTTAGTTTAAATAAGTGTTCTAGGTTTTGCTCTGTTAAATTTTTCAGTGCATTCTCATAATTAACTACAATTTTTGACTTGCAACAAATCTTATCTGTAATTTTAGAAAGGCTAAGTAGGACCATAAGATGGTCAGTAACAGAGGTATGTAGCACGGCAACTATAGCGGAGTTCTTATTTTTATTTATTTTTAACAGGACGTGGTCTAAACAGCTATCCACTCTGGTTGGTAGGTTATGTCCAGGTAGCAGGCCATGCATGGACAACATGTTTAAATAGTTTAATCTATTTTTACTTTCTTGATTATTTTCTGTATATCTGGGTAAAGTATTTATATTTATGTCCCCTACTATTATAATTTTTTCGTAACTTTTTATAGTTTCTAAGTACTCGTTTAAGGAATTTATAAATAATTCAGCATTAGTGTTAGATGGCGATCTGTAAATAGATAGAATAATCGTATTATATATATTTATTTGTAGACAAGAAGCATGTGTCAATTTTATTTCTTTAACCATAGACTTGTGCGTATTTTTAATGTAGGCAGTAACACCATCGTTTTGGTTTAGATGAGATGTTGTAGCAAAAGAGTTGTAGTTCGTTAGGTATGGAATAGGTTTATTTTTATTAATTCTACATTCTGTTAACACAATAACATCAGTTTCAAATTTTAATAGAGTCAAGTTAGTTTGTAGGTCATCTATGTTTTTGTAAATACTTCTAATATTCTGTAAAATTACAGTTATATCAGTTGGTTTAACACATAACTTTTTAGAGAGTTCAACAGTTGTACATTCAAAAGAATGCGCAATTTCAGCATTGTCCAATTCATTTACTTCTAAAGGCTTGTCCATCATGAAGAGTTGCATAAGGAAACTTCATTCTTTCCTAGTAGGCGTCGCGTAGTTTTTTTAAATAGTTCGTGTTTTTGTATAAGACATATCAGTGTGTTTAATTTATAGGATTTTTTCATGGAACATGATAAAGCAGGGCTAGCACAATGAATAAGTTTTTTTTTGTTTATGTTTATTATTGGAAGTGTTTGGTGTGTTTGTGTTTTATGTGTTTTGTGTGTTTGGTGTGTTTGTGTTTTATGTAGAAGTGTGTAGTGTAAGATAAAATGCATATAAAAAATAATAACATAAGGTTTTTTATCGATTTTACAATAAGGTATGGTACTCGTAAAGACACATACTAAAAAACGAGAAAAACTAAATAGTCATACAGCCTGAAACAGACTCTGCACCTGAGTTTCAGATTTAACTAATATAATTTGAGTATTTTCAGACATTCTCACGTAAACGCGGCCATAGGATGTCCAGCAGAATTTATACCCCTTAGATTTGGCAAGGTCCCTGGCTAGGAAGAAGAGACGTGAACCCTTCACTGTCAATTGCTCAGACACAAATATAGGTGTCTCCTCGTTCTTCGAAAAGCCTAGGTTCTTAGCACGGAGCTTACTTTTGTTTCTGATGTTGTAGGCTTTGCTCTTTTTAAGGACGTCTGTCTTCACTATAGTAGAGGAGAATTCTACTACAATTGGTGTGTTTTTCTGGCCATCTTTCTTTTCCCGTACTCTATAAATATCTCTCACATCGAACTTGTTGATGTTGCAGTCAACGGATTTTCCCAGGCATAGGACCATGTTTATGAGATCTTCTTTATCTTCAGAGTTGATTTTAGGCACGTTTTTAATTTCTATATTAGTTTTTCGGCTGCCTCTCTGTAGTTCCTCAAGCCTCTCTTCTAATAACGTAATGCATTCTCTGTCTTTTATACGCTGTTGTTTCAGAAGCTCAATTTTCTTTGTCAATTCTTCATTTTGCGTAATTACTTGAGCAACAGAGGCTTCGATGGCACGGTTTGATTTTTGGATTTCTGCCAGAGAAGGCGTGAACAGCTTTTTGAGTTCAGTTTCCTGCTCGGTCATCAGCTCTCTAATCATGATTTTCATCTCCTCCCTAAAAGTACGCAAGTCATCGCACCATTCAGGCTCCCTTGCTCTTTTGCCTCGTTGAAATAAGTAGTTAGGAGGAGTAGTCATATCTGAACTTAATTTGTTTAGGTTACTCTCTGAAGGAGACTTGTTGATCTTATTCGCGCTCATCATAAGTACCAGGCAGCTAGAAGTGCCGAGAGAGTATACTGTACGAGCGATAACAAGTCGTCCGACCGGTTGAGCGTGCCAAGAGTCGTAAGTAGCAGAAGCGAGGAGGCAACGTTTATGCCGTGCCCGTAGAGTCTAAAATTGTAGGTATCACACTTACACCGGTCTTGAACTGCAGGTCGTGAGTGAGCAGGACATACCCAAGTGGGAGAGGGATGTCTAGATGCAGCGCACGCTGCACTTCGTCGTCACGTCACACGTCAGGCAGCCGAGTGCAACAAAGTATATTATTGTACTTGCCGTATAGTAGACTCCGCTCGCTGACTTGGGTGCAAAAATTACTCCTTACTGGCTGTGCACTCCTAATTTTTAGGCTTGATTTAATTTGAGTGAACTTTACTTTATTTAATTAAATAATAATTTATGAGGTCAGTCTACACGTCTACACCATATGGCGGTCCGGGGGAAGAGGCAAAGAGGACAAACCCACCCAGTGTACTTAAATTTTGTTTGGATTTCAGTTTTTTATTTTAATTATTTAAGTCATTTATTCATACTATTATTATTATTTTAGTCATTCACAAAATAAAATTTAAGTACATAAGTTGATCAGCCTATAATTTTCTTTTTGTTAGTTGTAATTAGTAATTAGACACATAATTTAAAATAATCAATCACGCTTAGTAAAATAATGGCGGCAAAGACTGAAAGAGTGTTGGCCTGAAAGTCAGCAGAACCAAAACCGAGTACCTACATATTATGCAATTTCGGCGGTCTCTCCAATACTGTGACATTAACACTTGCCGAAATGTTCACACCGGTCTCCTCCAATTTTCGTTAGCTAGTTGTCACTCTTACAGGGGGATTGTGGGATTGACCGGGATCGCACGCATCGGATCAACTCAAGGTGGATGAAATGGCGACAGGTCACAGCAACAACATGTGACCCACGGATACCACGCAAGTTGAAGGGTCAAATTTATAAATCCGTTATAAGGCCTGTCGTTATGTATGGATCGGAATGCTGGGCCTTGAAGAAGAAGGATGAAAGAAGATTGCATGCAGCAGAGATGAGAATGTTGAGATGGATGTTTGGAGTGACAAGAATGGATAAAATAAGGAATGAGTATATAAGAGGAAGTTTGAAAATCGCAAAGTACGGAAAAGTTGAAAGGAAATCGTTTAGCTTGGTATGGGCATGTTATGAGGCGGGATAAAACACATGTAACTAAGAAAGTAATGAATATGAATGTAAGTGGATGGAAGGGAAGAGGAAGACCTAAGAAAAGATGGATGGATTGCGCGAGATATGATATGAATGAGAAGGGAGTGAATGATGAGGTGACGGCTGACAGAGGAGAGTGGAAGAAAAAGACGTAGTACTGCGCTGACCCCAAATAAATTGGGAGAAGGGCAAGACAATGAATGAATGAATCACGCTTAGTAAGTAGGTAGGTACGTACATGTTTTCTAGTTAATTATTCTGAATATATTATTCCATTTACTCCAAATTTTTTAATTATAAAAAAAAGGGAATTCATGAATTACAATATTATGCTTTTATATTATTGTTTTTTTCGTAAAAAGTTACTTACATTTTTTTAATTCCAATTAATGTTATCTATTTATTATTTTATGTTGTGTTAATTATGATTGTAACTTAACATACTGTGCGTGGTAAAAATGTAGATTTTGTGTTCCTTTAGATGATAGTTTGTGCGTTTATATCATTCTTTACATATAACAAGACAAGATAACTTACTGAATACATATTTGTATGAATATCGAAAAAATATCGAAATACCGGTTTTCCAGTATTTCAGAATTTGATATCGAAAAAATACCGGTATTAGAAAAATGTTCCGATAGTCCATGCTCTAGTCACCAGTCTCATACCATACCTCGCAGACCGGTTGCGTAGCCGGCCGCCCGCCGTCCCCCCGCATACGTCTCATGAGCCCAGCGGTGCAAAATAATGCAATTTAGACAAATAAGGTTTTGCGAACCGTTACAGCGGAAATGTAGGTAGTGGGTCTTGTTTAAGTTCAGAGCCAATCCGTTCATCCTGAACCATCCAGAGAGTAGGCTGGCTGTCTCGTTCAGTCTCTCCTCCAGCGCATCTACGGACTTCGCGGTGACGATCGCAGCCACATCATCTGCGTACATGCACTCTCCGCGGAGGTCACCGCTCCAGGCAGATCGTTCAGGAGGAGGGAGAACATAATGTTGGAGACGGATGATCCCTGCGCTACTCCCATGGTGGGGGATAGGGGCTCTGACCGATCATTACCTCCAACAACTATTTGTGATCGATCACGCATCATCTCCGTAAGCACGGCGTACGATGCTCCCTCGATCCCGTAGTGACTCATTTTAGCAGCAAGTACAGCGTGGCTGGCCACGTCAAAGGCCTAGTACCTAGTAGTTTTTTTTTTGTGAAAGAGTTCGTCCGGGGACTACCACCATATTTCTGCCGCAAAGCAGTAGTGCTCGCATTGCTGTGTTCCGGTTTGAAGGGTATGGTTGCCGGTGAAATTACAGGCACATGAGACTTTTCATCTTTGTCTCAGGGTGGCGGACGCAGTGCAATGCCACATAGGGCGCGTCCTAGGTGGACGTGACCTAGTTTCTGTCTGTGGAAAACGGCCAACAGAGCGTACTACGCGGGGGACAAGTATGTCAGCGCGGGATTTTGAAGCGTTTTAATTAGCCTGATTACACCTACCGAGAAGAGTGGCGAGACAGTGTTTCGGCCGAGCACTCGGTATTTGTAAACACATGGCCGGGTGCTCGGCCTAGATAGATAGAAAACACTTTATTGCACTACACAGAAAATAAGCTAAATAAAAATTAATATTAAACTATACACGGAAGTACAATGGGCGGTCTTATCGCTATAAGCGATCTCTGCCTGACAACCTTGGGATGGCCTAGCTATAGGCCGAGACAGTCGGACCCCGTTCTATTTACTAGGCCGAGTACCCATCGCTCCGCTTCCCCGCACTATCTCGCTCGCCCACTCGGCGGATCTGAACGCGTACCCACTCGGCGGGCGACCACTCGCCACTCGGGCTAATATTTATTCTGTGACTCGGGGCGTACACGCCAACCGCGAAGTTTGCTGTATTTCACAAAAAAAAATTGTTAATTCATGCAGATCGCCGCCCACTGCAGACTTGATCTGGTCGGTCTCCAATGTTAGGTGATGGGTCATATCGGAATACTGACATGGGCAGGTAGCTACAATAAAAATAATGTATTTAATGATGTAAGTACCTATGTATTTCTTTAGAAAGTTGGGTATGTAGGTACCTATTAGTCTTTTCGCAAATTGATTGACATACAACATTATAAATTACATTTTACATCAGTATTCTAGTTACATACCTATCCAGTTAGAAAAAAAAATCGCGACGGGGTGGACTTTTACGCCGAGGGAACCAATCTTAAAGTACATACTCCAACTCAAATATATTAATGTAGAAAATAAAACCAGTAGGTAAGCACCTACATATATAAAACATAGTAGACAAATAATTTGAATTACGGATTACATTACAAATACTTCGTAAAACGACCTCGGTGGAGTAGCAGGCTCAATTCCCGCTGCGGGACAAATGTTTGTATGATCAGCAAATATTCGTTCCGTCAAATAGTCAGTATCTGTGTTGTGGTAGCATGGTGCTCGTAGTTCCTGATACACACGACACAGGGGATCCTAGTGTGGGATCAGGACTATGTATGTGACTGTTGGGTGTTATGTTATGTATGATCTGTTATTAGTTCCGTGTCTGTGTTGTGGTAGCATGGTGCTCGTAGTTCCTGATACGCACGACACAGGGGATCCTAGTGTGGGATCAGGACTATGTATGTGACTGTTGGGTGTTATGTTATGTATGATCTGTTATTAGTTCCGTGTCTGTGTTGTGGTAGCATGGTGCTCGTAGTTCCTGATACACACGACACAGGGGATCCTAGTGTGGGATCAGGACTATGTATGTGACTGTTGGGTGTTATGTTATGTATGATCTGTTATTAGTTCCGTGTCTGTGTTGTGGTAGCATGGTGCTCGTAGTTCCTGATACGCACGACACAGGGGATCCTAGTGTGGGATCAGGACTATGTATGTGACTGTTGGGTGTTATGTTATGTATGATCTGTTATTAGTTCCGTGTCTGTGTTGTGGTAGCATGGTGCTCGTAGTTCCTGATACACACGACACAGGGGATCCTAGTGTGGGATCAGGACTATGTATGTGACTGTTGGGTGTTATGTTATGAATGATCTGTTATTAGTTCCGTGTCTGTGTTGTGGTAGCATGGTGCTCGTAGTTCCTGATACACACGACACAGGGGATCCTATAGTGTGGGGTCAGAACTATGTATGTGACTGTTGGGTGTTATGTTATGTCATGCTAATTACATAAAAACTTAGAATATAGTAATACATTTATTTACAGAAAGAATAATACAACATAGGTATATACAAAATAAAAAAAAACATGAAACCCTGAAGAACGCTGCTAACAATCTAAAGGTAGCTCAAGTGATCCAAATCAGAATATACACTAGTCACTTATAAATTAAAACTAGTAGTTCTGCGAAGAGTAGACCTCGCGAGCACAATCATTGTTTTCATTCTGATTTACAATTGAAAATAACTCGTGAGGTTTTTGAATCAGTATATTTTTACATTATGTTAAAAGCTAATGAAAAACTGAAGAATGCATCATGTCGGTCCATAATCTATATCTTGACAACTTCTTGAATGAGTTTGCTCATATTCGATTTTCTTGTTTAGAATTGAGAAGCGAATGTTTCTGCCAAAACTATCAGTCGGCCGGTAAATGACGCCGCTGATAATTTCCCCCCTTTGAGGGGGAAATACCCCTCCAATAAAAAATCACAGAAGACAAAAGCCTATGAACCTGTTTTAGTTTCCTCAAGATTAGTAGAATAATACGACCTGTACGCGAGTACAAACATACCTACATCCGGACGGATGAAAGAAAATTTTGCCAGCTGCAGACTTCGCTCGCTCGGTCAAATATATTCACTACATCTTTACGCGCATCACACACGGCGAAGATAATAGAATATTTTATTCTGGGATCATCGTGACGTCATACTAGTGAATGAGATGGAAAGTCAAGGAAGATGCTTGGGTTTTGCTGGTGTGCCGTGTCATGCGCTTAAGGAGATCAATATTAATACAAGTAATTAATTTTGTAAAAATAAAAATAAACCCAACGCAATGAAACGGCTGAACCGATTTTGATCAAACAAAGCTAAGAACACTACCGACAAATACAGCTTCCAAACAAAACAAAAAAAAAGAAATCGGTTCACCCTTTCGGGAGCTGAGCTATGATGGGACAGACAGACACACACACACACACACACACACAGACACGTCAAACTTATAACACCCCTTCGTTTTTCGTCGGGGTTTAAAAACTAAGCTCCTCCAGAGTGAGTTTGCATGTGATACTTCAATGAATTTGTGTGAACAAAGCATTTACTGCTTTCTCTCTCGAGTGAATTCTCATGTGACTAATCAAAGTGCTTTTATGATTAAATGATTTACTGCACTTGTTGCAGGTGTATGGCTTCTCTCCCTAGTGAATTCTCATGTGACTAATCAAATTACTTTTTCGATTAAATGATTTACTGCACTTGTTGCAGGTGTATGGCTTCTCTCCCGAGTGAATTCTCATGTGACTAATCAAATTACTTTTTCGATTAAATGATTTACTGCACTTGTTGCAGGTGTATGGCTTCTCTCCCGAGTGAATTCTCATGTGACTAATCAAAATGCTTTTATGATTAAATGATTTACTGCACTTGTTGCAGGTGTATGGCTTCTCTCCCGAGTGAATTCTCATGTGACTAATCAAAGTGCTTTTATGATAAAATGATTTACTGCACTTGTTGCAGGTGTATGGCTTCTCTCCCGAGTGAATTCTCATGTGTCTAATCAAATTACTTTTTCGATTAAATGATTTACTGCACTTGTTGCAGGTGTATGGCTTCTCTCCCGAGTGAATTCTCATGTGTGTTATCAAAGTGCTTTTTCGATTAAATGATTTACTGCACTTGTAGCAGGTGTATGGCTTCTCTCCGGAGTGAATTCTCATGTGACTAATCAAAGTGCTTTTTTGATTAAATGATTTACTGCACTTGTTGCAGGTGTATGGCTTCTCTCCCGAGTGAATTCTCATGTGACTAATCAAAGTGCTTTTATGATAAAATGATTTACTGCACTTGTTGCAGGTGTATGGCTTCTCTCCCGAGTGAATTCTCATGTGACTAATCAAATTACTTTTATGATTAAATGATTTACTGCACTTGTTGCAGGTGTATGGCTTCTCTCCCGAGTGAATTCTCATGTGACTTATCAAATAATTTTTTTGATTAAATGATTTACTGCACTTGTTGCAGGTGTATGGCTTCTCTCCCGAGTGAATTCTCATGTGACTAATCAAAGTGCTTTTATGTTTAAATGATTTACTGCACTTGTTGCAGGTGTATGGCTTCTCTCCCGAGTGAATTCTCATGTGACTAATCAAATTACTTTTATGATTAAATGATTTACTGCACTTGTTGCAGGTGTATGGCTTCTCTCCCGAGTGAATTATCATGTGACTAATCAAATAATTTTTTTGATTAAATGATTTACTGCACTTGTTGCAGGTGTATGGCTTCTCTTCCGAGTGAATTCTCATGTGTGTTATCAAAGTGCTTTTTCGATTAAATGATTTACTGCACTTGTAGCAGGTGTATGGCTTCTCTCCCGAGTGAATTCTCATGTGACTAATCAAAAAATTTTTTTGATTAAATGATTTACTGCACTTGTTGCAGGTGTATGGCTTCTCTCCCGAGTGAATTCTCATGTGACTAATCAAATTGCTTTTTTGATTAAATGATTTACTGCACTTGTTGCAGGTGTATGGCTTCTCTCCCGAGTGAATTCTCATGTGTCTAATCAAAGTGCTTTTATGATTAAATGATTTACTGCACTTGTAGCAGACATGTGTATTCTCTCCAGAGTGAGTTCTCGTATGTCTCAACAGTTTAATTTTAGAAATAAATGTTTTGCTGCAGTCATTACAACAATACAATACATTATTGCCATTAATGTTTTTTGCAGCAACGCTCTCTTTAATTCGCAACTGATCAACTAAAGAACTAACATTTGATTCAACATCTTCAAATGGGTTCTCATCAATGTCCATCAATGTTTCCTGTTTAGTTTCGATCAAATCTTCTGTAACAAATTGATCTTGTTCATTTTGATTCAATTCCCCTTCTGTTGTTTCATTTTTAACAGTAACTTGAGTGCTTCCACTATTTAGGAAATCATATACGGATACAGAAGGAATAGTTGTCACTGACACGTTATGTCTCGTTTCAAGATGAAACCCGGGTGCCTCTTGAACCTGAAAGTACAGAAATACAGGAGTGACAGAAATACAGGAGTGGTGAGACTGTGAGCAGTTATATGTAATCAAAATGTAAACAGCTTGCTTAAGGTGGTTGCTTTCGCTTGTGGCGCGGAATTCAATTTTTTCGTGTTTTTTTGCTCATCACTGCTCATCAACACTTCTTCAGATAGCGAAACCTATGTTGCCGGTAATTATATGACCTAACACACAGGTTTTAATTCAAATTATCACATAAATATCATTAGTTTGGCTATGAATGTGCTTGAAATAAAAAAACACTTTAAAAACCATTGAAGCACAGTCGTAGCTAAATTAATCATATTTATGTGATACTATAAATTAAAACTTGTGTGTTAGGTCATATAATTACCGGCAAATTAGTTTCGCTACCCCATAAAGTGTTGATGAGCTGTGATGAGCAAAAACACGAAAAAATTCGAACTTCGCGCCACAAGCGAAAGCAACCACCTTAAGCTAAAATCATCATCATCGTCGTCGGCCTTTAGGGTGACAAATCAACATCGAGCTATGCTGCGCTGTACTGCGCTGTGCTGTGCTGTGTTTCTTAAGCTACGTTTTTTTAACAATTAAACGATGCTGCGCTGTACTGCGCTGTGCTGTGCTGTGTTTCTTAAGCTACGTTTTTTTAACAATCTAGCTCAGTATAAAGTAATCAGCAGCTCGTGTAGTCGTTTATCTCGTCACGCAAGTGCGAGCGAGATGGGAGTACGAGAGTGAGAAAGACGTCTGAAGGCGATGGAGGGATGCACGCAGCGTGCTCCAAACCTAGCATAGCTCGACACAGCGCAGCATGGCAGAGCTCCATAAAAAACATAGCACAGTTCGGCACAGCGCGGCTCAGCACGGCGGGTAGCGCGCCTCGCTCGAGACTGCTGCGTTTTTAAACAGAGCGTAGCCTCACACAGCGCAGCACAGCATGGTTTGTTTGTATCCTCATTAAAATATTAGACGAGCGAGTTGACCAAACATAGCACAGCGCAGTACAGCGCAGCATAGCTCGATGTTGATTTGTCACCCTAGACGTCCACTGCTGGACGAAGCCTCCCCTATAGAATGCAATAGGGGGATTTGTCATAATCATCATTGTGGATTTGTTTTTGTGAAAGAGTTCGTCCGGGGAAAAACTACCACCATACCTAATTCTGCCGCAAAGCAGTAGTGCTCGCATTGCTGTGTTCCGGTTTGAAGGGTAAGGGTGCCGGTGAAATTACAGGCACATGAGACTTTTCATCTTTATGTCTCAGGGTGGCGGGCGCAGTGCAATGCCACATAGGGCGCGTCCTAGGTGGACGTGACCTATGTGATAATGCACTGTTTCATAGGCAGAGGTTACCGCTTATCATCAATTGGGCCATCTGCTTGATCCGTCATTCTAGTGGTATAAAAAAAAAAAAACAAGCTTGGCAAGCTGCTGAATGGAGATCGCAGTAACGGTGTTGAGTACTCAGTTGGATGCTGCTGCCCATCCGCTGGTTTATTCACTTAGTCACTATTCAAGGCAACCAAGGGAAGAGTAAGGGGTATATTCTTAGGCTGGTACACCTACTACTAAGCGATACTAAGTGCTGGTGCTGCTACTAAGCGATAAGACCGCCCATTGTACAACATAGTTAGTTTTATTTTTAATATTTGTAAATTGTTTTTATATTATGGCGTGCAATAAAGTATTTTTTATCTATATTCTACACCACAGTAGCGAATTAATAATGAGTATTGATAATATTATTCTATTCTTTTAAGACAATACCTGTAAGCCATTGTGAACATCTCTGAACAACTTCTCTGCTTGTTGATACATGTTGCGGAATGAGAGACATGCCCGTAACTGTGAGCGACAGATGTAGCACAATGATGAACATCGTCCATCTTCGGCATCGACCTGAAATCATTTACTAGTTCAGTTATATGATTTTATTAATGTTAGGTAGGTAACGTCGGCCAAGGTAGGTATAATTACCAACACAACCGAGTAAGCAAGTTGAAATGGCAATGGGCATGCCATGTGAAAAAAAAAAAAACACTGTTTCCAAACATAGTTTACAATTTCACAAAGTGTAATAGTAGGTATATCAGTCTAGCATAAGTATTTTGCAGACAACTATATCATCATAGGTGGTAATATATCTATTAATTTCTGTGGTGTATTGTGGGTAGGTATATTAATGGCTCGGTGGAGGGTAGACTTAGTTAGCGCTGTATCGACAGTCGGAATAAATCCCTGTTACGGATGGCTGTGTTTCTCTGTATTCCTCTGAGATAGGAACCTTACAGTACACACACCGATTTTTATCCTCGTCGCCACTGTAAGGTTCCTATCTCAGAGGAATACAGAGAAACACAGCCATCCGTAACAGGGATTTATTCCGACTGTCGATACAGCGCTAACTAAGTCTACCCTCCACCGAGTCTTTAATATACCTACCCACAATACACCACATTTTCCTCACTATGTGTGGTAATCAAAGAATATAACTACCATGTGAAAATTGTTCTAATATATTATTTATTTTGCTCAGCTAAAGATTATTAAGGAATTAATTAGCTGACAGAATCACATATAAACATAATTCAATTCAATTCAAAAAATTTATTTCAGGCAACAGTGAAAAATGTACATTGTACCTAGACAAAGGCCCATAGTAATATATACCTTACAACTAACATACATATAATTATAACTTAATCTAACACACGTGTGATCGCCGACGCGTCGCGGCCCGGGGAATCACGTGACAGACGGCCCTTGAACCAGTAACCTTGAACCTTTAGTCAGTTCTCCCGTGATCATGGCGCATGCAACTGTGCCGAAATTTCGGGAACATATAAAACTCAAAAATCATGGTAAATATCCCGTTTCTAGTGAAAATTATGTACATAACCATGATAGTTTCAAAAGTTATATCTATAATGTGTATTATAAGGAGGGCTTTCACATGGATTCCACATCGAAACTCACCATCTTCTCGCTGTCATCCACCTTTGTCTGCTTCAGAATATCTATGAAGTGACGCGAATCCTTCACGAAAGAAGAAGTGTTTCCCACCGTTTGTTGCAGTACTCCTGCTACATGCTTAGCTAACTCATAAGTCGGTGAGTCAATTTGACTCACAATGGGTCTCACCGGAGCATGCTGCTTATGCACTTTTGGTAGACCATATAGTTTAGGTGGCTGGATATTTCTAGGACGCAACAGGTATTTCGTTACTTCCTCTCCGATAGCATGTAGGCTCTCCTTTATAATTTTCTGGGTACTACGATGTGTTCGGGCTGTCGGGTTATAGTTCACCGGTTTGTATATACTGCCATCTTCCAACAAACTAAGGATTTTCTCCTCGTATTGTGTGACGTCCATAACCACTGTCGCATTCCCTTTATCCGCCTTCAGGATCATCAAGTCTGTATCCTGGCGCAAATCCCTTAACGCGACTAGTTCCTCGTCTGTGATGTTCGGTTCAGGTGGTTTAGCATGACGTAGAATGAAAGCAATGTCTTGTCTTAGACACTCCGAATCACCCTCATGTCCAGCATGTGTTGCGTAAGAATGGATATAAGCTTCGGTCATTACCATCCCGACCTAGGCCAAGACCCCACAGATGCAGAGTAGAACGTAGGCCAGCGTTTCTGCCATATGTTAAGGGGGTGACGGACAAAATTGCGAAAGTCCTGCAAAAGTTTTCCGTAAAGACCATCTTCACTCCCTTAAAGAAGATATCGCACTACTTGCGTTCACCAAAAGACAGTTTTCCACTTGAAAAGCCAGGGGTGTATAAAATTGATTGTAGCTGTGGGAGTTCGTACATTGGCCAAACGAAACGTACGATAGCGTGTCGGGTTAAGGAGCACATACGAGCGGTCAAGAACAGGGACATACATAAGTCAGCCATAGCAGAACACCTTTTGGAATCTGGCTCAAATCATTGGATCGAGCTACACAGTCCGCAGGTAATCTCGACAGAGCGACATTACATACCGAGAATGGTACAAGAGGCAATTGAGATTACTAAGTACAGAAACTTCAATAGAGAAGATGGTTTTCAATTATCTGGAGTATGGAAGCCTGTGGTAAGAATGTGTAAGAATCAAAAAAGTGTGGTACCTGCTACGCGTCCGGACACCGTTAGTGTTGTGTGTCGAGTTGGTGTGAATTGTGACAATGAAACCGATGGTAGTGGTATCGTTCGTAATAAAAGAGTGAGAAAGAGGGTAGATCGATATATCTGCCAATAACATCTACTCGCAAAGACTTTAGTCAGTTCTCCCGTGATCATGGCGCATGCAACTGTGCCGAAATATCGGGAACATATAAAACTCAAAAATCATGGTAAATATCCCGTTTCTAGTGAAAATTATGTACATAACCATGATAGTTTCAAAAGTTATATCTATAATGTGTATTATAAGGAGGGCTTTCACATGCATTAACAGGGAGTTGTTTATAAAACTGTATAAGACATATCTGAGGCCATTATTAGAGTATGCATTCCAGATTTGGAGCACGTGCTTCAAAAAAGATATGAGACTTCTCGAACGAGTGCAACTGTGCAACGTAGGGCTACGAAAATTAAACCTAGTCTTAAAGCACTTACATATGAGGAACAATTTCACGAACTTGGATTCACCCTTGAACAACGTAGAGAGCGTGGAGACGTAATAGAGACCTACAAGATCCTAAACAACCACTAACAGTATACCAGATTTGTCACAGACACTATATACGATGAACGATAATATAGGGCTCAGAAGACACTTTCTTTCTTTCTTTCAATCTGAGGATGCACATATTGCGCAGTCGCAACGTGCGCGCTTGGAACCGGTTACCAGACTCGGTGATCAGTGCCCCCTCAGTGAATTCTTTCAAAAATAGACTTGACGAATATTAAAAGTGCCCTGATATGGACTAAGATATACAGCTCCGAGAGCTGCCAGTTTATAATAAATAAATCAGACTTGCCTAAAGGAGTATACTCTCTACCTATATGTTCTTATGCTCGAGTATGCTCTTTCCTATCTCTTTGCATATAGCTCTCAAAACCAACAACCGATAGAGCATAAGGCCTCCCTGAGGTTGCGGCTCAAGATCGTTCATCGCAGTATGCTGCGGGGGAGGCCTAGGTCCAGCAGTGGACTTCTACAGGCTGATGATGATGATGGGTAGGTAACCTTTGTTACCATGAAGATATCACTCGTAGCATGTGCTACGGTACAGGTACTGGTCACCTCACAGCCGCTTCCTAGTAGTCGATGGACGGTTTGAAGGGAGAAGACGAAGTACACTCCAAACCTGAATTTGGGCACAGATTACTTAATAGTTACTACGTGGGTAATTTGTATTTGTGTGAGTGATTTGGGTATAAATGTACCTACTAATGCAATTAAAAAGGATCTAAGTAAGGTTATGTATGATTTTTGAAAATAATAATGGAACAAGACATTTCCCGAGGGGAAAATAGATTATAAGGGTGTTTCTTCTCCCTCGTTTCGTTTCGTTTCGTTTCGTTTCGTATGAGGTAGTGCTGGCCTCTGGTGTCGGAGTTTGTCAAGCCGCCCGAGGGCCTCTGACATGGCTTATCGACTGCTATTAATCAATAACAGCCGGGACCGACAGCTTAACGTGCCCTCCGAAGCACAGAGCGATGGAAATCCGCACATAACTTAGAAAAGTCATTGGTGCGGAGCCTAGGATCGAACCCGGTATCGTTGGATTCTGAGTTGCACTGTTGAACCGTTAGGCTACCATCGCTTTTTAATAGACGAAGAGTACTAAACCTACCAAATAAAATGTTGCATGCATGCATACCTTAGTCCTTGTTAGTTTCTCGTATAATTCTTGAAGATCGGTGTTTTCAATGCGATGCATCGTCATATTATTACGCAGACAAGCTCTACACGCTAGCGTTTCCATTTCAGATAGTTTCCAAAAACAGTTCCTATAGTATACAACAAAATAATCTAATATGAAGGATATTATAATAAATTACATGAATAAAGAAACCAGATTCTTTATTTATTCATTGGATATTATTAAACATATATTGTAGTTTTTGAAACAAACTATGCAACTCCACCACAGTCAAAGTACAGTCATAGAGAAAGTATAGTACAGTGTACTACGTATACGTATAAGCCTGAAATGTCCATGGACTTAGTATACAAATAGGACTGAGCGCTCTAAAAAATTTAATACCGAAACAAGACCTTAATCTATTAAGTTAAGACTCAATTTAGATTATCGTCATAGATAGAGGAAAAACGAGCCAAGAGAGATAGGTAGAGTAGAGCTAGTTTATCCCTTTCTAATACATGAAATGAAAGCTTTATGATAGCAAGGGTGACCAAGACCATTGTATAGATAAATAGATAGAGAACCGATAGAAAATACTTTATTGCACACCAAAAGGTAAGTAAGGTAAATACTAAGAGGTCATCGATACTACAAATCTAAAAGTTGGCCGTCGTGGTACGCCCGGCAGACGAGAAACATCATGGCATGGCTGCGTCACGCCGTTTGACGACACTGAACACTCGGTACCTGAGTAATCAATAACAAGGCTCGATATCACTTTTTGTGATATTACAAAAAAAGCGTAAAAAAAAAGCCCTCTTTGTATGGCGCACTCCTCATAAGCCATTATATGAATGAAGAAGAAGAAGAATTTATCATGTCGTATCACTGGCAGAATTGTGACAGCTAGCCACAGATGCCATAAACTAAGAAGTGAAGTGAATGAAAGAAAATACAAAAATAATTTTTATTTGCTTTTCTATGAATGTGAAAGTTTACTACCTACTTTACCACCCACATTTTCCTTCAATTTCTTAGGAAACCAGTAAAAACCACCCGAACTATCGATGAAGATGAACCCAGGTGGCAACATGCCAGCCATAAACCAAGGAAACATTCAGTTCGTAAACAACCCTAGTCCTCAGCTGCAGAGCGCCATTCAGAACTCTCCGACCCAACACAGCCCTATGAGTGCTCAAGGCAATAAGAATAACAATAATCCAGGCGGAGACTCGACGGTTTGTATGCTTTTGAATAACTGAAACTCCATAATCAAGTGTGTTTGTAAACTGTATGGACCCATAACTTTGAAAGTACTTACCTAGGAATGGGGTCTAAATCCATGTCGGACTGTCAACATGGTACTAACAACTGATAATTTTTTCCAGACTTCATATCTCAAAAACAGTAATTTGTATGGAAAAAATGCATTTAACATTAATTGATGCCTAAGAAAATGGCTACACGATAGGCTACAATTTTTTTTTTTCCTCTGTGCCCCTTGTGTACACCCCAACCGATTTTTCTAATACTATTTAAGAGCACACTAGACTACCTACACAAAAAAGCTTGGGACATGGCACAACTTGGATGGCACAGTGGGGAATAATTGGTGGGTATCATCACGGCACAATGTGATCTCAACTACCATCTACTAAAGAGAGGGGCCACGGACAATGGTCTGTGTCGCGGCTGTCTTCAAGACAAGGAGACAGTGGAGCATGTGATACTACACTGCACAGCCACTAATGAAGCCAGTGAAAAACCGGACTCTAAGAGCTTATCAAGTATTGTTTCACTTCATCTATAGCTCGCTCGGGGATACTGGAACAGTGCTGCCATCAGCCCAGAATCCTTCTCCGCTACTTTAAGGAGTTGGGCTGACAGGGCTAGGATTAGCAGGTGGACAGTGCACAATACACCCCAATGCGGGACGTCAGTGCAGATCTTACCTCCCCCATTTAGAATTAGAATTAGGGGGGTTGAAAATGAAACTAACTTTCATGTGATTTATTTTATCCTATCTTTTGACCTACCTCATTTGGCTGGTGATAATATCTTTACAGATACTAAGCAGACCTCGACTGCAAGAGTTAGTACGAGAAGTTGACCCAACAGTCCAACTGGATGAGGAAGTAGAGGACATACTCCTCCTGCTGGCGGATGACTTTATAGACACCTCTCTTATCAACGCCTGTGGGTTGGCTAAGCACAGGCATGCTTCTACAGTGGAGCTGCGGGATATACAGTTGCATTTAGGTAAGAAATTAGCCATACTAGTACTAGTTACTATCTACTACTGCGTATTACTAGCTCCTAGAACCGGCAACTGTTGAGAAATAAAGGTTTTCGAGTGGTGACCAAGAACTGGACAACACTGTAGACAGGCCCCCATCTGACGACATTTTAATAGTTGTAGGAATTACATAAAATAATGCTAGACAGTTCACACATTTTCTAACCATGATATACTTAATACAATACATTACATAGATAGATATTTTAATTATTCATAGAAAATACCAGGCGAACCAGAGGTCGTCAAAGCATTAGTATAGTACGTGCTAAGTCAGCCTAAATATCTCGGCCTAAATTAGGTGGATGTAGGCAGCTCATGACCGGCTATCCTGACATTATATGGGGAGGCCTATGTCCAGCAGCTGATAACGTAGTAGAAACTATGACTTATCTAGCACAGAAGGACAATGCACAGCAGGACAACATTACAGTGCATGTCTAAACACCCCCAAAGGTTTAGAATAACCCTCGGTGTCCCGCATATTCAATAAAGGCAGTTCAGGCGTCTAGGTTTCGTTCTTAGGAATGCCCGTGACTTCCGTAGTGATCTTGTGGTTTAATCTTCAGCGCGCTCGTCCGATGCAAGATTGAATCTAGTGCCTGCGTGTGGAACCCGCATGAAAGTACATATGCACTTTTGCTTGAAAAGATCCAGAAGGCCTTCCTTCGATTTCTTTACAAGCGGCGTTACGGGTACTACCCTTACCTGTATCCCACCAAGTTTCTACTGGGCTGCCTGGGGTACAACTCGCTTGAGGTCAGACGGGCTAACAACCAAATCACTATGGTCTACAAGATTTTCAGTGGCAGGATAGACGCTTTGGACTTGAGTGATGAGCTGTGTCGATTCTTTGTCCCGAATAATTATTGTGCAGCTCGGAAGCATAGGTTGTTTGCTGTACCGTTTTGTCGTACGGTGGCTCGAGCTTTTTCACCCGTACCGCGTGCTCTCGCTGCGCTCAATGCTCTCCTGGATGCTAGTCCTGAGTGTGATTTGTTTGCGGATGGCTGGACGAGGATTTTGTCGGAATGTTTGAGGTTCTGTAAAAGTGATGTATAGCTGTGTGTTTGATTTATACTATTTTTATTGTTATTTTATTATCTTTGATTAATGTAATTGGTGTGTCCGTCTTAAAAAATAAATAAATAAAATTAAATAAAATATGTTTCATCTTCTGCAGAACGGATATGGAACATGTGGATACCCGGTTTCGGCAATGAGGAAGTGCGGCCATACAAACGCTCCGCGATGACAGAGGCTCACAGGCAGAGGATGGCACTCATCAGGAAAACTATAAAAAAATACTGATTTAAATGAATCTGATTCAATTTAAACAATATGAATTCTATGAAGGTGTGTGTTCTCTGATTGGGTTTTTATTGTCTTCCTTAAACACTATGTTTAATTTGTGGTCCTGTTTTGATGGGAATAGAGACCCATATTCTAGAACTAACTGAGAATCAAGACTCAAGCAAAGATGTAGAGTTTTTAATTACTAATACTACTTTGTGTCAATGTTTTTTTCTGCATTAAGTCAGAGACCAAAGTGATCCTTGAGATTCATTGAGACAAGTATCTGCCATTTTTGAAAGAAACGTTGTAATTTTTATTTTATTACATTTTAATGTGTTTTTTCGAGTTATTTCGTGTAATTTTAGTGGCATTTTAACCGGTGTATCTTGGATAAATGGCACATGTGAGATGTAGTGAAATTTAAGTGTACTGCGAGTCTTTTCGAAATGGTGGATTTTTTCATGTTAAAACTCAGTTTTTAAGCCACTATTTAAACTGGGTTAGGAGGACTTGACGACTTGACTATAAAAATATAATTAAATAAAACACTTGACATTGGCTAAATTGTTGCAATAATGCACAGAAGCCATTACGTAAAATAAGAAGAAGAAGAGATTCATTGAAATCTTTAAAAAAGCTTGCAGTTTAAGTTTGTATTATTAAAACTCAGAATGAACTTCGTCCCATACAAAAAAATAATTTTTGGTGGACACAGGATTGTTCTGGAGAGTTGAGGTAGACCGGTTTTTCTGGTGGTAAGCTCTAGATGTTTGTTTGATTAAACTTAGGCATACTATGATGTTTTTCATTTGTTTCCTCTCTTACGACCTATGTAGCGCATCGGGCGAGTAGCCGGCTGAGATGCGAAAGGTTGCGGGTTTGATTCCCGCTGCGGGACAAATGTTTGCATGATCTTCAAATATGTGTGGGGTCAGGACTATGAGTGTGACTGTTGGGTGTTGCTATCCATCAATGATAAATTGATAATCTACTTTGTTATAAATTTAATGTTTTGTCATCAGTTGGTAGATGTCTACTGCTGGAAAACAATTTAGTCAAATTTAAATGTAACCCAAAAATTCCGTTCCAACGGGAGTCGAACCCGCAACCTTGACTGTGATGGGCAATGCCTTTACCAGTTCGGCCATAGAACACTATGACGCTGAAGACTAAATTTGTGGGCACTATCAACTCGGCTATAGCGACGGAATTTTTGGGTTACATTTAAATTTAATGTTATCCAAAAAGTGTGGTTTACACTTGAAAAATAATATACTATAACAATTTAGTCATTGCTGGAAAAGGCCTCTCCCATAATTAATGCAATAGGGGCAATGACCGCAAAGTCACCCGAAGTCTATTTGACTTCGGACAGCGCTCAAAAATTGTCCGAATCAAAAGAGAAACAAAACACAAAAATAAATAAGTCTGACGATTTTTATCGTTTTATCTGTCCGTTGCTGTTTTCCATTTGGAGGACTAAAATGTGAATTTTCAAAGGTTATTTTGGCGTTGACAGTTTATGGAATGCTTAGTTCATCGTAGGGTTATTAGGAAGTCTTTGAATGGGGGCAATTTTGTTTTTTGTTTTTTTAACTTTGATAGGCCTTTGTTTGACCACGATCTCACCTGTTGGAAAGTGACGATGTGGCCGAAGATGGAGCACAAAGGTCTAGAAGGCACCTATTCACTCTAGCCTTGAAGAGACCCAGATTATAGTTTTCAGGAAAGACAGACGACGGTAGTTTGTTCCACTCCTTAGCAGTTCGCATTATAAAGGTGGAGCTGAAACGTTTAGTACGAATAGCGGGTATACTAATCAGGTAAGGGTGGTACCGAGCCGTGCGCCTGCTCGTCCTATGATGAAAAGGAGATGGTGGGATCAGATCATGAAGTTCCTGGGAGCATTCCCCGAAATGTAACCTATAGAAGATCGCAAGGCATGCGACCTTACGGCGGTGCTCGAGACTCTGGATCTTAGTCTCCGCCATATGTTGCTCACCTATTAGCCTAAAAGCTCTGCGTTCGATCGAGTCCAAGGCAGCAAGCTGGTGTTTGGCCGAGCCATCCCAAACGTGGCAGCAATACTCCATTCCAGCCCGGACTTGTGCTTTGTACAGACTTAGAAGCTGTCCTGGTGTGAAGTAACGCTTTACCTTATTCAGGATACCCAGCTTCATGGAAGCAGTTTTTGTCTCGATGTAGGAGCCAAAGTTGAGAGAAACGCCTAAGAGCTCGAGGTGATCTTCTATAGCTACAGGTACATCTCGGAAGACAGGAACTTGGAGAAACTGACTTTTTTTAGCCGAG
Source organism: Operophtera brumata (assembly GCA_932527175.1). NCBI lineage: Eukaryota > Metazoa > Arthropoda > Insecta > Lepidoptera > Geometridae > Operophtera > Operophtera brumata. The sequence goes on from OW052229.1 coordinate 3,065,687, forward strand.
AAGAGACAAGCCTGCGTTTTAGAGGCGTTGAACTTGACTAGATTGGCATCGCCCCAATCGGATACAGCCTTGAGAGTCAAATTCAGACGCTGCAGCATCTCATCTCTTAACTCCAGAATAACCACACTTGGCGGACAAACAAACTTTTAGTAGAGCGTTTCTGCGTAAAACCACAGAATAAATAATAGTTGGTACAAGTTCGTCTGGGGGAAGTAGTACCAGACATATTTCTGCCGCAAAGCAGTAGTGCTCGCATTGCTGTGTTCCGGTTTGAAGGGTATGGTTGCCGGTGAAATTACAGGCACATGAGACTTTTCATCTTTGTCTCAGGGTGGTGGGCGCAGTGCAATGCCACATAGGATGCGTCCTAGGTGGACGTGACCTATGTGGTAATGCATTGTTGAAGGCTGAGGTTACCGCTTAACATCAGGTGGGCCATCTGCTTGTCCCACCATTCACACAGTTTACAAAAAAAGAATAAAAACAATCTTACACGCAACTTTATTGATAAATTAAGATACTTGTGATACAGTGATGTCATACACAAAATAAATCAAGAATATTAATTATTAAGTCAGAATTTAAAGTTAGTGTACAAATTATCCAATCAAAAACAGCAAGTATGAATTTCAAATTCGATAAGCTGACATTAAAATTCATTACAATTGGATAAATAGTTCTGTTTTAATGTTTTTAGTTTCAAATTTTAACGAATTTTACAGTTAAATTTATCGAATCGAGTCATACGTAACTGCTAGTTTGAAATAAATGAAATCACAGAGAAAATAGAGTCGTCAAAGATATGAACGGCATAAATCTTTGAGTGACGTTTAAGTACAAAATGATCAAAATTAGTGCTTTTTGGAATGTTCAGACACTAATACCAATCTAACAACATTAATAACATCAAAATATACGTAGATACCTGCTAGAATACTGTAAGCATATTGCTTTATTCAACTAAACTAAATCTAGGTCATGGCTATGCCATTCATATGCTATGTTTCAGAAAGGTGCCCATCATTTTAACTACCTACAGTAGACACGTTTAACGTTTTTTTATAGTATTAAGGGTAATTCATTCTAGTTCTCGAAAATAAATTTACTATCAGACATTTAATTTTACAAGGAACTGCGAATTAACATTTTTTTATAGTATCAAAGAGAATTCATTATCGTTCTCGAAAATAAATTTACAATCAGACATTTAGTTTTATAAATAACTGCGAAAATTACTTTATTCAACAAATCATAATAATTTAATTTACCTAATCGAGAACAAGTCAATATTGATAAAAAAAAAAATAGCATTTTGAGACCATTATCTTTCTTATAGGAAATCAAAAAACTCCATAGAAACGCTACTGACTTACGGAACTGAGGGGCGAGTCCGAGTTTACACACACCATCGTAACGATGATCGTAACGACGAGTGTGCGTGTATTGCGTAGTAACTAGCCATTAATCTGTGACGTTTTTGCACAGATTAATAGCTAGTTATTATGTCATACACGTGCGATCGTCGTTACGTTCATCGTTACGATGGTGTGTGTAAACTCGGACTCATCCCTCTGAGCATGTCAAGTATAACTCGATTTGAGTTAAATTCTAAATCATTTTTTTGAAGCGACTTACGAATTTTTTACGTGATTTTGTAGGGCACCTCTACTATTATAGTATAGTATAGCTTGTAAATATTAGGTATGTGAAGTAGATAAGCCTTATCTGTAAAACCTTCCCATCGTAAACAAGCCCATTATGTTATCACTAAAATAATAATAACCGGAGTAGTTTAACAAAACTAGCGTTTGCCTGCGGCTCCCACCGCCTAGGTCATAAGTACTACGGTTTAAAACCTTCCTTTTTACATTCCCTACAAAACAGTGAAAATCGCATAAAAAGAGGTCCAGCAGAACTCAAAAAAATTAAGTACCTACATAGCTTAAAGTTAAGTACATAGGTAGTTAAGTATTGATTTTAAAACACAATTTTATCAAAATTGAGTTTCGGAAATCAACACAAAGTGCACAGATAATAAAATTATCTTATCTCGAAATTAAACAATACGTAAATACCTAGGTAGGTAGAAGTGTCCATTGTGTGTAGCAATCCCGCTAAAAATCCATGTGTTTTTGTAATGGAGTTTTACGTAGACACACGTCTTTTCTTCGAAAGGGTAGACAGAGCCTAAAATGGGCCACTTTTCACCGCGGGTTGCACCATCGTGGGAAATAGACTTGACAAGTGGTGAGCTCATCGCCGCCATTGCATCCCACGACTGACTCTGCTAACGCTTTCTTCCAGTAATAACACCTAAATAAGCTAGCAGCCAGGACAAATCTTATACCAACGAATCTTACTAACAAGTCTAGTGTTTATTATTTGAGTGAATAAAAGCAATGTAGAAGTTTTAAAGAACCATTTAAAAAGTAATCAAAAATAATATAGAGAAAAAGTTTGTGAAATGGCGCCCATGTAATAACAAAATGGCGCCCTTGTAATAACAAAATGGTGGCCATGTAATATAACAATGGTAACGCCACGTGTGACTAAGGATAATCAGCTTATAGTTTTTTTTTTGCTACCTTGCTATTATTCTGTCAAAATAATACATAATAATTAGAGATACGTAGTTATTACTATCCCGGTAATCACCATCAATTTAAGTCTTAGGAAGGCGAACGTGCCCCCTTACTTAAGCTAAGTGTTGGTTGGTGAAATCATGAATTTCTAACCATGCGTGGACCACAAAGCCTTATTTCTTTTCCCGCGTACTTGCTTGTGGTCTTTTAGGCCGAGGAAGCAGTATCGTTCTTCGGTATGTAGAGGTGGTCGGATGGACCCACTTTCTTCCAGTGCAGAGACTTCGATTTAATCGACACTGGCCCCTGGAAACAAAAAGGAAAATATACATTAGGTACCTATTTTTTAAAAAGACTTGTCCATAAAGAACTTAACCTTCTTTCTTATTATATAAACTTCTCCAACAATTTTTGGAAGGCAATATTAGTTTTTTTTTTTTTTTTTTTTTAATTGTATATGAAGCTATCGACGACACACCCACACACGCTCCCACGCAACTACATTCTCAAACTGAGTAAGGATACTGCCCGTGCAACTACATTTTCAAATTTCTAACTGAATCTTTCTAAGATTAACAGTTTCAGACGTCTTTTATTAAACAATTTTTTTTACAGGCAGTTTTTTTTTTTTAATTGCAGTAAAATTGTTATTTTTTAAATGGCGTTTTATTGGTGACGCGGCAGATGAGTACGTAGCCGACTAAGTTACAGGGGTGCCGGTTCGATTCCCTCTACCGGACAAATAGTTGCATGATCTGCATATATTTGTATGACCTGCAAATATTGATAAGCAAAGAATCCTCAAAACACGGCGCGAAAATTAAAAAAAAAACTAATACTCGTATACTGAATCAGATGAAACCTGTCAGTAGTTTCTGGGATATATTATCGATGTATGTTTCCTGTTACAAGATTTTACGATGACTCATACAAACAACCAATGGTCGGTAAATCTCATACAGATGAGGTCCGGTGATTGCCAAACTAGACAAAACTTTGACCAATACAATACATGCGTACCACCATACCAGATACATGCGTTGAAGCCTCTGTAGCGCGTCGCGCGAGTAGCCGTCTGAGACGCGAAAGGTTGCGGGTTCGATTTTCGCCGCTGGGTGTAATGGTACCATGGTACTCGTAGTTCCTGACACCCACGACACAGGGGATCATATTGTGGGATCAGGACTATGTATGTGACTGTTATGTTATGATATATCAGATAAATCGTCATTTTACTGTTAACATTAAAATACATTAAAGTGTAATCAGTGCAGCGAATGGAACTAAGACATTTCAACACTCTGAAATAGGGACATCAGCGAAAGCTGCTCGTCTATAATTTAAAATAATAATAATAATCACCCATAACAAAGAGGGGGGGGCCCTCTTTGTTCCCCAGTCTGCACGGTCCTGTGCAATCATTTCTCATTCCCTTTCACATAGGCGTTTAGTAATAAAAAAAAACTATGTATAGTGCGCGTCATGTAAAAAGAACGCTGGCGGTCAAGCTTCTACAGGCGTTCCAGCGTTCTTTTTACATGACGCGTACTATAATTGTACATTATTTGTAGTAAACTAGGTAGGCACTCATTCAATGCATAGGTATACATCTCTTAAATAAGTAGAAAAGTAAGTAATCTCTTAAAAAGAACGCTGGAACGCCTGAAGAAGCTTGACCGCCAGCGTTCTTTTTACATGACGCGCATTATAATTTATTGTATTAAGTATATCAGTTACCGAGTAACACAAGCTCTGCTTAGCTTGGCGCTAGATAAAGTTGTGTGAACTGTCCAGCATTATTTATTTATTTATATATTCTGTGCCGGTATATCCATAGACGTGACAAGTGGTGAACTCATCGCCGCCATTGCTTCCCACGACTGACTCTGCTAACGCTTTCTTCCAGTAATAACACATTCCTTAAATAAGCTAGCAGCCAGGACAAATCTTATACCAACGAATCATACAAACAAGTCTGGGTAATCCCTTAGTCGGCTTTTACGACATCCACGGGAGGAGATGAGGGGTCTATTCTTTCCCACGACGGTGCAACCCACAGTGAAAAGAGGACCATTTGAGGCTTTGCCTATCCTTGTGTCTGTGTATGTTCAGTAGATAAGTAGTAATTTAGTAGTAGTAGAGCTTTTTTGTGAAAGAGTTCGTCCGGGGAAGTACTACCACCTACCTATTTCTGCCGCAAAGCAGCAGTGCTCGCATTGCTGTGTTCCGGTTTGAAGGGTATTAGTGCCGGTGAAATTACAGGCACATGAGACTTTTCATCTTCTTGTCTAAAGTTGGCGGGCGCAGTGCAATGCCAATGGTGCGTTCTAGGGGACGTTACCTATGTGATAATGCACTGTTCATAGGCAGAGGGTACCGCTTAACATCAGGTGGGCCATCTGCTTGATCCGTCAATCCAAGTAGTATAAAAAAAATGTATATGGTAAATAAATGAATAAATAAATATTTCTGGACAGTTCTGCCACTGATGGTACTAGACAACTGATATACTTAATACAATATATTACATAGATAGATATTTTTTATTATATATAGATAATAAAAAAGATTATAAGATTCGTTGGTATAAGATTTGTCCTGGCTGCTAGCTTATTATGGAATATATGTTATTACTGGAAGAAAGCGTTAGCCGAGTCAGTCGTGGGAAGCAATGGCGGCGATGAGCTCACCACTTGTGACGTCTATATTCCACGATGATGCAACCTACTGTGAAAAGAGGCCCATTCAGGCTTTGCCTACCCCTTCGGGGATAAAGGCGTGTGTCTATGTATGTATGTATAGAAAATACCCAGAACACCCTGAACAAATATCTGCGGATCGCACAAATATTTGTTCCGAGGCGGGAATCGAACCCGCAACCTCCTGCGTCGCAGGCGAACGTTCGCCCGCCGCGCCACAGAGGTCGTCAAAAACCGTTATAAGTATATATATATATAACCGTGTATCCATAAACCGTAGTTTTGTTTATGTTTCAGGATGGCGTACGAATAAACGAAACTGGCTTACACTTTCCATTCGTACGCAACTACCTAGAGCCGCCCGTCGGGCTCACGAAGACATTGCAGCAGAACGAGTGGTCGTCCAAGATGCTGGTCGAGAAGTTCCTCACGATATACTTCACTCACTACGACGCGCCGGGACGCCCCGATATACTAGGGTTCTACTGCCCCTACTCCACGGTCACCATCACCACTAGATTTACGGGTAAGTGTCGCGAGACCTCTGCGGAACGTATGGCGCCGATCGTTCGGTTCAATACACTCGCAGTGTTGCAGCGCAACAACCACATACACACAGTGCGGCAGATTATGCAGAAATCTGAAGAGTATAATCGGCTCCTGTGTCTGGCATTTGTGGATTATGAGAAAGCCTCTGACTCTGTTGAAACCTGGACTGTTCTGGAATCCTTGCAGCGATGCCAAGTGAACTATCGTTACATCGAAGTGTTGATATTTCTTTATGATGCTGCAACTATGAGTGTCCTAGTACAGGATCGGCAGTCTGAACCCATCCAATTGCGACGCGGAGTGAGACAGGGGGATGTCATATCCCCGAAACTGTTCACTAACGTATTGGAGGATATGTTTAAGAAGCTGGACTGGAATGGTATGGGCATAAACATAAACGGCGAGAACATCACCTACGATTCGTGGATTGTGTTTTTTACCAGTTTTAAATTATCGAAGATTTTATCTGTCTCCTTTTTAATAAAACAATTCACGTCATAAACCATTTTTCTGGCTTGCAGTTAACACATTTTTTTTCGGCATGTTTTCCACAAACACGAAAACGAAAACAACAGTATCAATATTAAGTATCAAAAACATGTATCTAGGGAGCGCGAAACGCGAGTGTAGGGCGCGCTGTATGGAAGGCGACTGATCAACCAATAGCGCGGCGGCGCTGGGCGCTTCTCCCTTCGCGCCTCTTTCCCCCCGCTAAACAGACCCTAAAAATTACTACTGCGAATTGAAGGTCAGCGCTCATAACTCGACCGACCTATACCATCCTTACCTCAAAGTCAAAAGTCAAAGTCAAAAAGTATTTTATTCATTGAAATCACAAGGATCATTGAGTATACCCGCAATTCGCACTAAGCGTTTCGGTTCCACCTTTGTTATGCGAACAGCTAAGGAATGGAACACGTTGCCGTCGTCTGTCTTTCCTGAAAACTATAATATGGGTATCTTTAACAATTAATGATGATATTATATGATTCATCATCATCATCAGCCCACACTAGTCCACTGCTGGACATAGGCCTCTCCCAATACGCGCCACTGAGCCCGGTGTTCGGCTCTTCTAACCCACTTTCTGCCGCCGCCTTTCGTAGGTCATCGCTCCACCTAGCCAGAGGGCGCCCCACGCTACGTTTGCCAAGACGCGGTCTCCACTCAAGAACTCGCTTACCCCAACGGTTGTCGGTTCTTCGGCATATATGACCAGCCCATTGCCACTTCAGCTTGCTAATCCGGTGGGCTATGTCAATGACTTCAGTTCTCTGTCGGATAATCTCATTACGGATTTTATCTTCCAGATAAACTATGAGCATAGCACATACACGTCACATACACACGTTACATGATTGACATATTGACTCCCTCTATGGCGCGGCGGGCGAAGGTTCGCCTGCGACGCAGGAGGTTGCGGGTTCGATTCCCGCCTCGGAAAAAATATATGTACGTTCCGAAGATATTTGTTTTTTTGTTTGTTTGTTTTGGGTATTTTAATGTATAATAAAAAATATCTGTCGATGTAATGTATTACAGGAAAATGAGCGATGGTAGCCTAACGGTTCAATAGTGCAACTCAGAATCCAACGATACCGGGTTCGATCCTAGGCTCCGCACCAATGACTTTTCTAAGTTATGTGCGGATTTCCATCGCTCTGTGCTTCGGAGGGCACGTTAAGCTGTCGGTCCCGGCTGTTATTGATTAATAGCAGTCGATAAGCCATGTCAGAGGCCCTCGGGCGGCTTGACAAACTACGACACCAGAGGCCAGCACTACCTCATACGAAACGAAACTATAGGCAAATGCTGTGCTGCAGCATGCACATGTGTAGCTGGACTCCAAAGCTGTCGTGTTTTGTTTAAGGCTTCGAAGAGAAGTATTCGTCCCACTCCCGGAATATTCTTACCGACAGCCGTTCAACCGCCAATTCGAAACGGGTGTACCAGGGCACGGCAATGATGAAATTTGTATTCTGTGACCGACTGCCGGCGACTGTACACGACCCGTCCACGTTCACTGTTGACGTTTTACGTCATGATGTAAGTACAGGAGGGCAATTCTCGGATTGTAGAGATTATCTCTAAGTTAGAGATAATGTCGAAGCATGAATTTCTACAAAAAATGTCACGAAAATGTCACAATAACCATCAAATCGTATTCGATTTGAATGATTTTGGTTGACTTATGTCTATCTGTGACATCACGAGAATAGCAAATTAAAATTTATTCGACATTTGCCATCTTTTTTCGGCATATGTCTAATTCGACTTAATCTCTAAAGCACGAGAATTGCCCTCCAGCTCGTTCACCCATTAGTATACCCTCTATTCGTTCGTACTAAACGATTCAGTTCTACCTTTATAATGCGAACTGCTAAGGAGTGGAATACACTACCGTCGTCTGTCTTCCCTGAAAACTATAATCTGGGTCTCTTCAAGTCTAGAGTGAATAGGTGCCTTCTAGACCTTTGTGCTTCATCTTCGGCCACATCGTCACTTACCAACAGGTGAGATCGTGGTCAAACAAAGGTCTAACCTTAAGATGGCACCTGCGTTATACTTTTAGTCTGTCTGTACAACGGATGATGTTTTTTAACCGACTCAGAGAAAAGGAGATGGTTCTATGTTGTATGTATGTATGTATTTTTCAAGCTTTTATTTAACTTGCAATGTATGTATGTTTGTCTGAGTGGATTCCGGGTGGAATCTTGCAACTGAATTTTAAAGCAGTTATCCTCAACCGATTGAGCTGAAATTTGGCATACCTGTCAAGTTCCGATGACAATACAATATGATGGTGACAGCTCGCTGATCTGATGATGGAGACGGAAGGTGGACAACGGACCTCCTCGATGGATAATAGTAGACTGGCCGTGTTTAAGGTGAATGCTCACGTTTGCGGCGCGAGATTCAAATTTTTTGGTGTTTTTTGCCCTTTACAGGTCATCAACACTTCTTCAGATGACGAAAGTTGAGTTTGCGACAACTAGGAGACCTAACACACATGTTTTAATTGATTGAATCTCATAAATATCATCAGTTTAGCTACGATACCCCTAAACAAACAAAAACACTGTAAAAATGTGTTTAGGGGTATCATAGCTAAACTGATGATATTTATGAGATACTATCAATTAAAACATGTGTGTTAAGTCTCCTAGTTGTCGCGAACTCAACTTTCGTTATCTGAAGAAGTGTTGATGAGCTGTAATGGGCAAAAAACACCAAAAAATTTGAATTTCGCGCCGCAAGCGTGCGCATCCACCTTAAGCTCATTGTGATCAGCACACGGTTACAATTACTAATTTTATAATAGTACATTATGGTACAAGTGTGTAATGTTGTTGATTAGGCAGGCGAGGGTCTTAAGAGAGCCGAGGACGGTAATCACCAACATTACACATTTGTATCATACCACGTTTTTCAACACACTTGTGAAGAAAATAATAATAAAGCAGAACTGTATAAATGTCACTAGTGAATAATAGCAATTAAAAAGTCACAGTTTGATTGCAGGTGTCATTAATGTGCCTAATTGCGGTGAAATTAGAGCCACTTTATGAGCAAGTGTGTTGAAAAAGCTTTTATTGAAAAATATATTTTCACAATAAACTTAAATAAATAAATAAATAATGCTGGACAGTTCAAACAACATTATCTAGCCCCAAGCTAAGCAGAGTTTGTGTTATGGGTACTAGATAACTGATATACTTAAGTAGATAGATATTTTTAATTATATATATATATAGATGATAATAGGGCTTTTGTTTTATTACAGACGCATATGTTAATAATAGTGGTGAGCGGCATCTTCAAGGAGAGGGATGCCCCCGAGGACATGTCGCGAGTGTTCCACTTCAGAAGGACGTTCGCGTTAAAAATTCGTAAAACTAAATTTAACCCCACGTGGAGATACATGATCGAGAACGAGCTGATCCATATAACCACCGCCACGCCGCAACAACTCACCAACTGTTTTAAGGTAACATACACACACGCCTTTATCCCCGAAGGGGTAGGCAGAGACTGAATGGGCCTGATTTCACAGTGGGTTGCACCATCGTGGAATATAGACGTGACAAGTGGTGAGCTCATCCCCGCCATTGCTTCCCACGACTGACTCTGCTAACGCTTTCTTCCAGTAATAACACATTCCATAATAAGCTAGCAGCCAGGACAAATCTTATACCAACGAATCTTATCAACAAGTCCGGGTAATCCCTTAGTCGGCTTTTACGACATCCACGGGAGGAGACGGAGGGGTCTATTCTTAGGTCGGACACACCACCACGGTTTTAAGGTAAGGCTACATTTATTTTATACAGAATGTATCATAATATCCCTATAAGCCCGGAGAGGGGAGAGGGGAGAGGTGCCTAGGTGGACGTTAGCTGTGAGATAGCACTGTACATAGACAGAGGCATAGATAACATAATACTATACGTACTCATCATGAATGAAGTAGTACATGGATTGAGTGCTAAAATAGCCACTAATTTTGTAGAGTGTTCCTTCTTACTCCTATCCTAGAAGATAGCTTGCTATCCTATGTTAGAGAGAAACAAATATATTATCACACGACAGTCGTTTTTCCGTTCCGTACCCTTAATATTGGTGCCACGAATGTGCATCTTCCTAGATTGGTACCATGAATGTAGTAATAATTGGTACCAAGTGTGACATTTGGCCTGGTACAAGTTACACAAATAAGAACAGATAGATATATGCTTGTCTCATTCCAACACATGAATACATTCATATAAAAGAATGAGACTGGTATAATCGAATCCGGTTTGTTTATAGCCTTATTTCCATGTAGTACATCTTCCTAGACTATACTAGTACAGATACCACCATACCTATTTCTGCCGCAAAGCAGTAGTGCTTGCATTGCTGTGTTCCGGTTTGAAGGGTATGGTTGCCGGTGAAATTACAGGCACATGAGACTTTTCATCTTTATGTTTCAGGGTGGCGGGCGCAGTGCAATGCCACATAGGGTGCGTCCTAGGTAGACGTGACCTATGTGGTAATGCAGTGTTCATATAGGCAGAGGTTACCGCTTAACATCAGGTGGGCCTCTTGCTTGTTCCGTCAACCTAGTAGAATAAAAAAAAAAAAAAAAAACCTCTTGTCATAGAACGAAACGCGTAAGGGCGCGTACACATTGAACGTCCGTTTTTCAGGTCCGTTTAAAACGTATATGTTATTTAGCGTATGTAGTTGGAACTCGCTCATACAACTACATACGCTAATAAGTATAACATATACGTTTAAACGAACCTAAAAACGGACGTTCTATGTGTACGCGCCCTAATTCGTCATTCCTCCCTCGCATAGTTAGATAATTTTACTTTTCTATTCTTTATAATTGAGTGTCTGCAATTGACTATTTTGCGACATATATTAACTATTTACGCAAACTGCTCAAACTGCTCAATTCGCCGAGCTTTGGGTACCAATAAAGAACCTGAAGGTAAACCCCATTTGAATAACATCGCGTGTTAAAATCGCATAGGGTTCTATGCATAGGTTCTATGTGTACGCGCCCTAAGTCGGGCTATTTTGGTTGCCTTATCTTGGCGCTAGATGCCGCTAGCAGGGAAATTGATAGCTAGAGCCACCTAGCACCTGCAACTGTAATTACCGCGTAAAACGCGCACACACTCAATAGATGGCGTTTGTTACAAAACTTATAGACACGTATATGATGATTATAATGTGATGTTTTAACTCAACATCTTTATTAAGACTGCGTCAAACCCAGGCAGAAATCTTCATACAAAAAAAACGCCTCGCGCCTCACGAAAAAGCAGTTTTTTATTGAATATCTCGTAAAATATAGATAATTTTACAAAACCCCTACAGTAAACCCTCGGCTTTGTTGTATTGATTTTATTTATCTAATTTTATACCCAATAATATTACGGTGCCACAGACTGAACACACTGAACCAACACAGGGTGACTAAGAAAGAACAGACTTCGGAAGACAGCCGCACTAAAGAATTATCTTAGTAGTAGTAGAGCTTTTTTGTGTTAGAGTTCGTCCGGGGAAGTACCTACTACCTCATTTCTGCCGCAAAACAGTAGTGCCCGTATTGCTGTGTTCCGGTTTGAAGGGTAAAAGGTGAAATTACAGGCACATGAGATTTCATCTTTATGTCTCAGGGTGGCGGGCGCAGTGCAATTCCACATAGGGTGCGTCCTATGTCGACGTGACCTATGTGGTATTGCGTTGTTAAAGGCAGAGGTTACCGCTTAACATCAGGTGGGCCATCTGCTTGTTCCGTCATTCACATCGTTAACAATTTTTAATTTGTAAAAATTAAAAAACCCTCAACGCAACGAAGCGGTTGAACCGATTTTGATCAAACATACCTAAGAACACTCCCGACAAACTCACCTTTCAAACTAAAAAAAAAAGTCGAAATCGGTTCATCCGTTCGGGAGCTATGAGGCGACAGACACACACACACACACAGACACGGCAAATTTATAACACACCTTCGTTTTTACGTCGGGGGTTAAAAAAATATATTTTTCAGAATCAGATTAGGAATTACAACCCGATGGTCCTGATCGAGCCGGAACGTGAGGAAGCTGAGGCGTTCATAAAAGTGCTCACACACATCACACAGCTAAAAAAGGAGGAAGCCGAATTGTGAGTTTATCCCCCCCTCTTCTCTAGTCCTATTACGACCTACTTTGCACTAGTTTTGACGACCTCTGTGACGCGGCGGGTGAAGGTTTGGCTTGCGACGCAGGAGGTTGTGGGTTCGATTCCCACTTTGGAACAATTATTTGTACGAAATGGAGATATTTGTTCAGGATGTTTGGGTATTTTCTATGCATAATAAAAAAATATCAATCTATGTACTGTATTGTACTACGTATATCAAGCGTGGAGTGTGCTGTCTTATGAACTTTTGCTGATTTTCTCCATCATCTTATTTTTGACTGCCTACCTAAGTAAGGCTTTTAAGTTGGTTTTCCTTTTTTCTTTGAATCAACTTCCACTTGTTCTCAAGGCACCATACAGGCGCTCCCCACCTAGTAGTAAGAAGGATCATCAAAAATAAAACAGACCGTGTTTGTTGCCTGATTCTTCTAGGTCTGGTTGCGTTGGAACAGGAGTAAATGTTTTTTATTAAGACATTTCAAAATGATCCTTGTGATTTCAATGAAGAAAATACTTATTGACTTTGACTTTCTCAGTTATCTAGTACCCATAACACAAGCTCTGCTTAGCTTGGGGCTAGATAATGTTGTGTGAATTGTCCAGCATTATTTATTTATTTATTATATTAAATTGACTTGTAAATAATTTATTTTGCAGACGTCTCCGGCTACACAAATGGGACTTGCGAGAGGCGCTGAATACATTTGTGGAAGACGTGGCAAAGAACAACATACACTTCAATAGTTTCGTGGATGATGACCTCGACGAGCTATCGGACATGTCCTCCTTGATGGATGAGGATATGATTGACTAAATAAATTAAGTTTAATATTAAATTTTGTTTCATTCAGATTTGTACATAGCATGACGTAATATACCGAATTACAAGTAATTAATTTTGTAAAAATTTAAAAAAAAACCCAACGCAATGAATCGCCTGAACCGATTTTGATCAAACATAGCTAAGAACACTCCCGACAACATCACCTTTCGAACAAAGAAAAAACTAAATTGTTCATCCGATCGGGAGCTACGATGCCACAGACAGACACACACACAGACACGTCAAACTTATAACACCCCGTCGTTTTTGCGTCGGGGGTCAAAAATGAAGCTCATTGCAACACATTGGCATTACCACAGATAAAATAATACTATACGTATTACCAATGTACTATTAGATGTGTGCGTTAGTAGTACCTAGTATTTTTTTTTTGTGAAAGAGTTCGTCCGGGGACTACCACCATATTTCTGCCGCAAAGCAGTAGTGCTCGCATTGCTGTGTTCCGGTTTGAAGGGTATGGTTGCCGGTGAAATTACAGGCACATGAGACTTTTCATCTTTGTCTCACGGTGGCGGACGCAGTGCAATGCCACATAGGGCGCGTTCTAGGTGGACGTGACCTAGTTTCTGTCTGTGGAAAACGGCCAACAGAGCGTACTACGCGGGGGACAAGTATGTCAACGCGGGATTTTGAAGCGTTTTTATTAGCCTGATTACACCTACCGAGAAGAGTGGCGAGACAGTGTTTCGGCCGAGCACTCGGTATTTGTAAACACATGGCCGGGTGCTCGGCCTAGATAGATAGAAAACACTTTATGCACTACACAGAAAATAAGCTAAATAACAATTAATATTAAACTAAACACGGAAGTACAATAGGCGGCCATATCGCTATAAGCGATCTCTGCCAGACAACCTTGGGATGGCTTAGCTATAGGCCGAGACAGTCACTCGGACCCCGTTCTATTTACTAGGCCGAGTACCCATCGCTCCGCTTCCCCGCACTGTCTCGCTCGCCCACTCGGCGGATCTGAACGCGTACCCACTCGGCGGGCGACCACTCGCCACTCGGGGCGTACACGCCAACCGCGAAGTTTGCTGTATTTCACAAAAAAAAAATGTTAATTCATGCAGATCGCCGCCCACTGCAGACTTGATCTGGTCGGTCTCCAATGCATGGTGATGGGTCATATCGGAATACTGGCATGGGCAGGTAGCTACAATAAAAATAATGTATTTAATTATGTACCTAAGTATTTATTTAGAAAGTTGGGTATGTAGGTACCTATTAGTCTTTTCGCAAATTGATTGACATACAACATTATAAATTACATTTTACATCAGTATTCTAGTAACATACCTATCCAGTTAGAAAAAAAAATCGCGACGGGGTGGACTTTTACGCCGAGGGAACCAATCTTAAAGTACCTACATACTCCAACTCAAATATATTAATGTAGAAAATAAAACCAGTAGGTAAGCACCTACATATATAAAACATAGTAGACAAATAATTTGAATTACGGATTACATTACAAATGAAAAACGACCTCGGTGGAGTAGCAGGCTCAATTCCCACTGCGGGACAAATGTTTGTATGATCAGCAAATATTCGTTCCGTCAAATAGTCAGTATCTGTGTTGAGGTAGCATGGTGCTCGTAGTTCCTGATACACACGACACAGGGGATCCTAGTGTGGGATCAGGACTATGTATGTGACTGTTGGGTGTTATGTTATGTATGATCTGTTATTAGTTCCGTGTCTGTGTTGTGGTAGCATGGTGCTCGTAGTTCCTGATACACACGACACAGGGGATCCTAGTGTGGGATCAGGACTATGTATGTGACTGTTATGTTATGTATGATCTGTTATTAGTTCCGTGTCTGTGTTGTGGTAGCATGGTGCTCGTAGTTCCTGATACACACGACACAGGGGATCCTAGTGTGGGATCAGGACTATGTATGTGACTGTTGGGTGTTATGTTATGTATGATCTGTTATTAGTTCAGTGTCTGTTGTGGTAGCATGGTGCTCGTAGTTCCTGATACGCACGACACAGGGGATCCTAGTGTGGGATCAGGACTATGTATGTGACTGTTGGGTGTTATGTTATGTATGATCTGTTATTAGTTCCGTGTCTGTGTTGTGGTAGCATGGTGCTCGTAGTTCCTGATACACACGACACAGGGGATCCTAGTGTGGGATCAGGACTATGTATGTGACTGTTATGTTATGTATGATCTGTTATTAGTTCCGTGTCTGTGTTGTGGTAGCATGGTGCTCGTAGTTCCTGATACGCACGACACAGGGGATCCTAGTGTGGGATCAGGACTATGTATGTGACTGTTGGGTGTTATGTTATGTATGATCTGTTATTAGTTCCGTGTCTGTGTTGTGGTAGCATGATGCTCGTAGTTCCTGATACACACGACACAGGGGATCCTAGTGTGGGATCAGGACTATGTATGTGACTGTTGGGTGTTATGTTATGTATGATCTGTTATTAGTTCCGTGTCTGTGTTGTGGTAGCATGGTGCTCGTAGTTCCTGATACGCACGACACAGGGGATCCTAGTGTGGGATCAGGACTATGTATGTGACTGTTATGTTATGTATGATCTGTTATTAGTTCCGTGTCTGTGTTGTGGTAGCATGGTGCTCGTAGTTCCTGATACACACGACACAGGGGATCCTAGTGTGGGATCAGGACTATGTATGTGACTGTTGGGTGTTATGTTATGTATGATCTGTTATTAGTTCCGTGTCTGTGTTGTGGTAGCATGATGCTCGTAGTTCCTGATACACACGACACAGGGGATCCTAGTGTGGGATCAGGACTATGTATGTGACTGTTGGCTGTTATGTTATGTATGATCTGTTATTAGTTCCGTGTCTGTGTTGTGTCATGGTGCTCGTAGTTCCTGATACGCACGACACAGGGGATCCTAGTGTGGGATCAGGACTATGTATGTGACTGTTGGGTGTTATGTTATGTATGATCTGTTATTAGTTCCGTGTCTGTGTTGTGGTAGCATGGTGCTCGTAGTTCCTGATACACACGACACAGGGGATCCTATAGTGTGGGGTCAGAACTATGTATGTGACTGTTGGGTGTTATGTTATGTCATGCTAATTACATAAAAACTTAGAATATAGTGATACATTTATTTACAGAAAGAATAATACAACATAGGTATATACAAAATAAAAAATAAACATGAAACCCTGAAGAACGCTGCTAACAATCTAAAGGTAGCTCAAGTGATCCAAATCAGAATATACACTAGTCACTTATAAATTAAAACTAGTAGTTCTGCGAAGAGTAGACCTCACGAGCACAATCATTGTTTTCATTCTGATTTACAATTGTAAATAACTCGTGAGGTTTTTGAATCAGTATATTTTTACATTATGTTAAAAGCTAATGGAAAACTGAAGAGTGCATCATGTCGGTCCATAATCTATATCTTGACAACTTCTTGAATGAGTTTGCTCATATTCGATTTTCTTGTTTAGAATTGAGAAGCGAATGTTTCTGCCAAAACTATCAGTCGGCCGGTGAATGACGCCGCTGATAATTTCCCCCCTTTAAGGGGGAAATACCCCTCCAATCAAAAATCACCGAAGACAAAAGCCTATGAACCTGTTTAAGTTTCCTCAAGATTAGTAGAATAATACGACCTGTACGCGAGTACAAACATACCTACATCCGGACGGATGAAAGAATATTTTGCCGGCTGCAGACTTCGCTCGCTTCGCTCGCTCGGTCAAATATATTCACTACATCTTTACGCGCATCACACACGGCGAAGATAATAGAATATTTTATTCTGGGATCATCGTGACGTCATACTAGTGAATGAGATGGAAGTCAAGGAAGATGCTTGGGTTTTGCTGGTGTGCCGTGTCATGCGCTTAAGGAGATCAATATTAATACAAGTAATTAATTTTGTAAAAATAAAAAAAAAATAACACAATGAAACGGCTCAACCGATTTTGATCAAACAAAGCTAAGAACACTACCGACAAATACAGCTTCCAAACAAAACAAAAAAAAAGAAATCGGTTCACCCTTTCGGGAGCTGAGCTATGATGGGACAGACAGACACACACACACACACACAGACACGTCAAACTTATAACACCCCTTCGTTTTTCGTCGGGGTTTAAAAACTAAGCTCCTCCAGAGTGAGTTTGCATGTGATACTTCAATGAATTTGTGTGAACAAAGCATTTACTGCATTTATTGCTTTCTCTCTCGAGTGAATTCTCATGTGTCTTATCAAAGTGCTTTTTCGATTAAATGATTTACTGCACTTGTAGCAGGTGTATGGTTTCTCTCCGGAGTGAATTCTCATGTGACTAATCAAAGTGCTTTTATGATTAAATGATTTACTGCACTTGTTGCAGGTGTATGGCTTCTCTCCGGAGTGTATTCTCATGTGACTAATCAAATAATTTTTTTGATTAAATGATTTACTGCACTTGTTGCAGGTGTATGGCTTCTCTCCCGAGTGAATTCTCATGTGTGTTATCAAAGTGCTTTTTCGACTAAATGATTTACTGCACTTGTAGCAGGTGTATGGCTTCTCTCCCGAGTGAATTCTCATGTGACTAATCAAATAATTTTTTTGATTAAATGATTTACTGCACTTGTTGCAGGTGTATGGCTTCTCTCCCGAGTGAATTCTCATGTGACTAATCAAAGTGCTTTTATGATTAAATGATTTACTGCACTTGTTGCAGGTGTATGGCTTCTCTCCGGAGTGAATTCTCATGTGACTAATCAATTGATTTTTTTGATTAAATGATTTACTGCACTTGTTGCAGGTGTATGGCTTCTCTCCCGAGTGAATTCTCATGTGACTAATCAAAGTGCTTTTATGATTAAATGATTTACTGCACTTGTTGCAGGTGTATGGCTTCTCTCCGGAGTGAATTCTCATGTGACTAATCAAATAATTTTTTTGATTAAATGATTTACTGCACTTGTTGCAGGTGTATGGCTTCTCTCCCGAGTGAATTCTCATGTGACTAATCAATGTGCTTTTATGATTAAATGATTTACTGCACTTGTTGCAGGTGTATGGCTTCTCTCCCGAGTGAATTCTCATGTGACTAATCAAATTACTTTTATGATTAAATGATTTACTGCACTTGTTGCAGGTGTATGGCTTCTCATCGGAGTGAATTCTCATGTGACTAATCAAAGAATTTTTTTGATTAAATGATTTACTGCACTTGTTGCAGGTGTATGGCTTCTCTCCCGAGTGAATTCTCATGTGTGTTATCAAAGTGCTTTTTCGATTAAATGATTTACTGCACTTGTAGCAGGTGTATGGCTTCTCTCCCGAGTGAATTCTCATGTGACTAATCAAATAATTTTTTTGATTAAATGATTTACTGCACTTGTTGCAGGTGTATGGCTTCTCTCCCGAGTGAATTCTCATGTGACTTATCAAAGTGCTTTTATGATTAAATGATTTACTGCACTTGTTGCAGGTGTATGGCTTCTCTCCGGAGTGAATTCTCATGTGACTAACCAAATGATTTTTTTGATTAAATGATTTACTGCACTTGTTGCAGGTGTATGGCTTCGCTCCCGAGTGAATTCTCATGTGACTAATCAAAGTGCTTTTATGATTAAATGATTTACTGCACTTGTTGCAGGTGTATGGCTTCTCTCCCGAGTGAATTCTCATGTGACTAATCAAAGTGCTTTTTTGATTAAATGATTTACTGCACTTGTTGCAGGTGTATGGCTTCTCTCCCGAGTGAATTCTCATGTGACTAATCAAATTACTTTTATGATTAAATGATTTACTGCACTTGTTGCAGGTGTATGGCTTCTCTCCCGAGTGAATTCTCATGTGACTAATCAAAGTGCTTTTATGATTAAATGATTTACTGCACTTGTTGCAGGTGTATGGCTTCTCTCCCGAGTGAATTCTCATGTGTCTAATCAAAGTGGTTTTATGATTAAATGATTTACTGCACTTGTAGCAGACATGTGTATTCTCTCCAGAGTGAGTTCTCGTATGTCTCAACAGTTTAATTTTAGAAATAAATGTTTTGCTGCAGTCATTACAACAATACAATACATTATTGCCATTAATGTTTTTTGCAGCAACGCTCTCTTTAATTCGCAACTGATCAACTAAAGAACTAACATTTGATTCAACATCTTCAAATGCGTTCTCATCAATGTCCATCAATGTTTCCTGTTTAGTTTCGATCAAATCTTCTGTAACAAATTGATCTTGTTCATTTTGATTCAATTCCCCTTCTGTTGTTTCATTTTTAACAGTAACTTGAGTGCTTCTACTATTTAGGAAATCATATACGGATACAGAAGGAATAGTTGTCACTGACACGTTATGTCTCGTTTCAAGATGTAACCCGAGTGCCTCTTGAACCTGAAAGTACAGAAATACAGGAGTGGTGAGACTGTGAGCAGTTATACGTAATCAAAATGTAAACAGCTTGCTTAAGGTGGTTGCTTTCGCTTGTGGCGCGGAATTCTATTTTTTTCGTGTTTTTTTGCTCATCACTGCTCATCAACACTTCTTCAGATAGCGAAACCTATGTTGCCGGTAATTATATGACCTAACACACAGGTTTTAATTCAAATTATCACATAAATATCATTAGTTTGGCTATGAATGTGCTTGAAATAAAAAAAACATTTTAAAAACCATTGAAGCACAGTCGTAGCTAAATTAATCATATTTATGTGATACTATAATCTAAAACTTGTGTGTTAGGTCATATAATTACCGGCAAATTAGTTTCGCTACCCCATAAAGTGTTGATGAGCTGTGATGAGCAAAAACACGAAAAAATTCGAACTTCGCGCCACAAGCGAAAGCAACCACCTTAAGCTAAAATCATCACCATCGTCGTCGGCCTTTAGACGTCCACTGCTGGACGAAGCCTCCCCTATAGAATGCAATAGGGGGATTTGTCATAATCATCATTGTGGATTTGTTTTTGTGAAAGAGTTCGTCCGGGGAAGTACTACCACCATACCTAATTCTGCCGCAAAGCAGTAGTGCTCGCATTGCTGTGTTCCGGTTTGAAGGGTAAGGGTGCCGGTGAAATTACAGGCACATGAGACTTTTCATCTTTATGTCTCAGGGTGGCGGGCGCAGTGCAATGCCACATAGGGCGCGTCCTAGGTGGACGTGACCTATGTGATAATGCACTGTTTCATAGGCAGAGGTTACCGCTTATCATCAGGTGGGCCATCTGCTTGATCCGTCATTCTAGTGGTATAAAAAAAAAAAAACAAGCTTGGCAAGCTGCTTAATGGAGATCGCAGTAACGGTGTTGAGTACTCAGTTGGATGCTGCTGCCCATCCGCTGGTTTATTCACTTAGTCACTATTCAAGGCAACCAAGGGAAGAGTAAGGGGTATATTCTTAGGCTGGTACACCTACTACTAAGCGATACTAAGTGCTGGTGCTGCTACTAAGCGATAAGACCGCCCATTGTACAACATAGTTAGTTTTATTTTTAATATTTGTAAATTGTTTTTATATTATGGCGTGCAATAAAGTATTTTTTATCTATATTCTACACCACAGTACCGAATTAATAATGAGTATTGATAATATTATTCTACTTTTAAGACAATACCTGTAAGCCATTGTGAACATCTCTGAACAACTTCTCTGCTTGTTGATACATGTTGCGGAATGAGAGACATGCCCGTAACTGTGAGCGACAGATGTAGCACAATGATGAACATCGTCCGTCTTCGGCATCGACCTGAAATCATTTACTAGTTCAGTTATATGATTTTATTAATGTTAGGTAGGTAACGTCGGCCAAGGTAGGTATAATTACCAACACAACTCTTAGAGTAAGCAAGTTGAAATGGCAATGGGCATGCCATGTGAAAAAAAAAAAAACACTGTTTCCAAACATAGTTTACAGTTTCACAAAGTGTAATAGTAGGTATATCAGTCTAGCATAAGTATTTCGCAGACAACTATAACATCATAGGTGGTAATATATCTATTAATTTCTGTGGTGTACTGTGGGTAGGTATATTAATGGCTCGGTGGAGGGTAGAATTAGTTAGCGCTGTATCGACAGTCGGAATAAATCCCTGTTACGGATGGCTGTGTTTCTCTGTATTCCTCTGAGATAGGAACCTTACAGTACACACACCGATTTTTATCCTCGTCGCCACTGTAAGGTTCCTATCTCAGAGGAATACAGAGAAACACAGCCATCCGTAACAGGGATTTATTCCGACTGTCGATACAGCGCTAACTAAGTCTACCCTCCACCGAGCCATTAATATACCTACCCACAATACATCACATTTTCTTCACTATGCGTGGTAATCAAAGATTATAACTACCATGTGAAAATTGTTCTAATATATTATTTAATTTGCTCAGCTAAAGATTATTAAGGAATTAATTAGCTGACAGAATCACATATAAACATAATTCAATTCAATTCAATACATTTATTTCAGGCAACAGTGAAAAATGTACATTGTACCTAGACAAAGGCCCATAGCAATATATACCTTACAACTAACATACATATAAAGATATTTATAACTTAATCTAACACACGTGTGATCGCCGACGCGTCGCGGCCCGGGGGATCACGTGACAGACGGCCCTTGAACCGCCGGAACTTCACCCCTTTCGGCCAGAAGTCAGGGCTCAAGTAGATCTTCAGATCCTCCGTAGGGACCCTCACCATAAAAATGATTATGATAATGATGGACATAACATATATTAACATATAAATTAACATACAGTGGCAACTGTGCAAACAGCAAACTCTATAATGTGTATTATAAGGAGGGCTTTCACATGCATTAACAGGGAGTTGTTTATAAAACTGTATAAGACATATCTGAGGCCATTATTAGAGTATGCATTCCAGATTTGGAACACGTACTTCAAAAAAGATATGAGACTTCTCGAACGAGTGCAACTGTGCAACGTAGGGCTACGAAAATTATACCTAGTCTTAAAGCACTTACATATGAGGAACAACTTCACGAACTTGGATTAACTACTCTTGAACAACGTAGAGAGCGTGGAGACGTAATAGAGACCTACAAGATCCTAAACAACCACTAACAGTATACCAGATTTATCACAGACACTATATACGATGAACGATAATATAGGTCTCAGAAGACACTTTCTTTCTTTCTTTCAATCCGAGGATGCACATATTGCGCAGTCGCAACGTGCGCGCTTGGAACCGGTTACCAGACTCTGTGATCAGTGCCCCCTCAGTGAATTCTTTCAAAAATAGACTTGACGAATATTAAAAGTGCCCTGATATGGACTAAGATATACAGCTCCGAGAGCTGCCAGTTTATAATAAATAAATCAGACTTGCCTAAAGGAGTATACTCTCTACCTATATGTTCTTATGCTCGAGTATGCTCTTTCCTATCTCTTTGCCTATTACTCTCAAAACCAACAACTGATAGAGCATAAGGCCTCCCTGAGGATGCGGCTCAAGATCGTTCATCGCAGTATGCTGCGGGGGAGGCCTAGGTCCAGCAGTGGACTTCTACAGGCTGATGATGATGATGGGTAGGTACTAGGTAAGCTTTGTTACCATGAAGATATCACTCGTAGCATGTGCTACGGTACAGGTACTGGCCACCTCACAGCCGCTTCCTAGTAGTGGATGGACGGTTTGAGGGGAGAAGACGACGTACACTCCAAACCTGAATTTGGGCACAGATTACTTAATAGTTACTACGTGGGTAATTTGTATTTGTGTAGGTGATTTGGGTAAAAAAGTACCCACTAGTGCAATTAAAAAGGAGCTGGTCAGAGTGGACATAAGGGGGCGCTGAGGGAAAAAAAAGACAGAATTTTTTTCACAAATTTTTTTTGCCTATAAGGGGGCAGAAGTCGGAACGGGAATTTTTTGTAAGTCGTTTTTCGATGAAATTTTTTAAGTCTTTTTTCCTCAGCGCCGCCTTATGTACACTCCAACCGGGTGTCCAGTTCAATTCAGTTCTTGAACAAGTGGCCCTTGCGGAATAGACCACAATTTCGCCAAAGGGTGTTTCTTCTCCCTAATAGACGAAGAGTACTAAACCATATATTGTAGTTTTTGACTAAACCTACCAAATAAAATGTTGCATGCATGCATACCTTAGTCCTTGTTAGTTTCTCGTATAATTCTTGAAGATCGGTGTTTTCAATGCGATGCATCCTCATATTATTACGCAGACAAGCTCTACACGCTAACGTTGCCATTTCAGACATTTTCAGATAGTTTCCAAAAACAGTTCCTATAGTATACAACAAAATAATCTTGAATGAAGGATATTATAATAAATTACACAAATAAAGAAACCAGATTCTTTATTTAGTTATTGGATTAAACAAACTATGCAACTCCACACCACAGACAAAGTACAGTGTACTACGTATACGTATAAGCCTGAAATCTCCATGGACTTAGTATACAAATAGGACTGAGCGCTCTAAAAAATTTAATACCGAAACAAGACCTTATTTTATTAAGTTAAGACTCAATTTAGATTACCGTCATAGAAAGAGAAAAAACGAGCCAAGAGATCATAGTCGTAGAATTTTTTCGCTACGCTAAATAGACAAACGAAGCGTGGGAGAGAGAAGTCATTTTTAAATGTACCCCGAGCAAGAAGAAAAGTGACAGCAACAATGTATTGAATGTGACATGTTTTGCTTGAGTACATGCGCAGACCGGACGGTCTCTTGTGCAGTTTAACTAATTTTGTAATTATTTTAGTAATCTTACTATTAAATAACAAATATTACTTTGTATGACAATGGTGTCGTGTTCAGTTTGTGACTGTGAAGATACAAGACGTAATTATCCGGGAAAATACACGTTTCACAGGTAAATAAGAGATTATTGGTAGTTCGATTGTATTGCTTATTTTATCAATTCTGCTTTAGTAAATGGCCTAAAAACCAGTTTCATTCGTAGATTAGGACTTTCCCTTATATTTTTTAATAATATTTCGTTGCTGCACCTAGAAATAAACAATATTTTATGTAAAATATAAAAATGTTTGATTACGATAGGGCTTGACCAAGTGATGACGTCAGAAATATCGATAGTCCTGTTGCAGTCTATATCGTTGTATAATGCGCATCATGTAAAAAGAACGCTGGCGGTCAAGCTTCTTCAGGCGTTCCAGCGTTCTTTTTAAGAGATAACTTACTTTTCTACTTATTTGAGAGATGTATAACTATGCATTGAATGAGTGCCTATCTAGTTTACTACAAATAATGTACAATTATAGTACGCGTCATGTAAAAAGAACGCTGGAACGCCTGTAGAAGCTTGACCACCAGCGTTCTTTTTACATGACGCGCACTATACCTACCTATAAATTAAATTTATGTCCATCCTAGAATGGAGGTTTACTTTGTTTGGAGTAAATTTGAGTGCTTTGTTAACATTTTACCGATTTTTTTAAATCTATAATAACCAGGTGGACATTGAGGTGTGTGTTTTTGTATTGACTATTGAAAAGGTAACTTTAAAGCACGGGTGTTTTTATTGCAGTTTGTGTAGTAGATATTTTGGAGTAAATTACAAAAGTAAGTAAGTAAGTAAGTATTTTTAAGTACATTGTTCATTATTACACACGTCTTTTTCCCCGAAAGGGTATATTTATTTTTTATTTTTTATAAATAAATATTGTTTATTTCTGCTTAATAAAATAATAGGTAACAAATTAAATTTAAATATACCCCAAAAAATCCTTTCCAGCGGGACTCGAACCTGCACCCTCGCCTGTGATCAGCGATGCCTTTACTTTCGAACTTTGAATAGAAGGTCTCCAATGAAACACCTGTAGATACAGCACTATCAACTTGGCGCTATAGCCGAGTTGATAGTGCTCACAAATTTCGTCTCCAGCGTCATAGCTCGATCTATGGCTAAATTGTTTAAGGCATCGCCGATGACAGGCGAGGGTGCGGGTTCGAGTCCCGCTAGAACGGAATTTTTAGGTTACATTTAAATTTAATGTTATCCATAAAGAGTGGTTTACACTTGAAAAATAATAAACTTTGGGGTAACATATTGTCCATAGATAAAGCAACAGAGTGAAAAATTATATGGGCGTAGCACGGCTTATATAAAATGTTTTTGTGCTTTCAGATTTCCAAGTAATCCTTTGCTACGAGAAAAATGGTTATCGGTTATAAGAAGAGTTGGATGGACTCAAATAAGAACTCCACTAGGTATATGCAGCAAACATTTTAAGTTTAAATTTAAAAGGGAAACTCTAAGATCCCACCTATAAATAAAACCGTAATATTTAGGGTCAATAAATAATAAAGGTTTATTTATTAACTGTATTCAAAATTGGAATAAGAACCTTATTCTCTTTATGACGTCAAATCTGCCAAACTGTGTTCTTCATGAAAGACTTAATCTGCATTAAGATGTATTTATCTACCATACACATCACGGACGGATGATGAATACTATCGACAATGTAAAAGTGTTGGTCGAGGACAACACTATTTTTAACTCAACATAGACTTTCACCAACACGTGCACATATTTTTTTTGGTTCCATCTTCGATCTCTGATTGTAGATCTAGTACATATACTAAATCTATGGGTAGAATAGAGCTAGTTTATCCCTTTCTAATACATGAAATGATAGCTTTATGATAGCAAGGGTGACCAAGACCATTGTATAGATAACTAGATAGAGAACCGATAGAAAATACTTTATTGCATACCAAAAGGTAAGTAAGGTAAGGTTTTTGTATAGGTAAATACTAAGAGGTCATCGATACTACTAATCTAAAAGTTGGCCGTCGTGGGCATCGAGCAACGCAGGCCTCCTTGCTCGATGGTCGTGGGACGCCCGGCAGACGAGAAACATCATGGCATGGCTGCGTCACGCCGTTTGCCGACACTGAACACTCGGTAAGTAATCAATAACAAGGCTCGATATCACTTTTTGTGATATTAGAAAAAAACGTAAAAAAAAGCCCTCTTTGTATGGCGCACTCCTCATAAGCCATTATATGAAGAAGAAGAAGAATTTATCATGTCGTATCACTGGCAGAATTGTGACAGCTAGCCACAGATGCCATAAACTAAGAAGTGAAGTGAATGAAAGAAAATACAAAAATATTTTTTATTCGCTATTCTATGAATGTGAAAGTTTACTACCTACTTTACCACCCCCATTTTCCTTCAATTTCTTAGGAAACCAGTAAAAACCACCCGAACTATCGATGAAGATGAACCCAGGTGGCAACATGCCAGCCATAAACCAAGGAAACATTCAGTTCGTAAACAACCAAATAACAACAAACAAATAAGAATAACAGTAATCCAGGCGGAGACTCGACGGTTTGTATGCTTTTGAATAACTGAAACTCCATAATCAAGTGTGTTTGTAAACTGTATGGACCCATAACTTTGAAAGTACTTACCTAGGAATGGGGTCTAAATCCATGTCGGACTGTCAACATGGTACTAACAACTGATATTTTTTGCCAGACTTCATATCTCAAAAACAGTAATTCGTATGGAAAAAATGCATTTAAGGTGGATGCGCACGCTTGCGGCGCGAAATTCAAATTTGTTGGTGTTTTTTGCCCATTACAGCTCATCAACACTTCTTCAGATAACGAAAGTTAAGTTCGCGACAACTAGGAGACTTAACACACATGTTTTAATTGATAGTATCTCGTAAATGTCATCAGTTTAGCTATGATACCCCTAAACACATTTTTACAGTGTTTTTGTTTGTTTAGGGGTATCATAGCTAAACTGATGATATTTATGAGATACAATCAATTAAAACATGTGTGTTAGGTCTCCTAGTTGTCGCGAACTCAACTTTCGTCATCTGAAGAAGTGTTGATGACCTGTAAAGGGCAAAAAACACCAAAAAATGTGAATCTCGCGCCGCAAACGTGAGCATTCACCTTGACATTAATTGATGCCTAAGAAAATGGCTACACAATAGGCTACAATTTTTTTTTTTCCTCAGTGCCCCTTATGTACACCCCAACCGATTTTTCTAATACTATGTAAGAGCACACTAGACTACCTACACAAAAAAGCTTGGGACATGGCACAACTTGGATGGCACAGTGGGGAATAATGGTGGGTATCATCACGGCACAATGTGATCTCAACTACCATCTACTAAAGAGAGGGGCCACGGACAATGGTCTGTGTCGCGGCTGTCTTCAAGACAAGGAGACAGTGGAGCATGTGATACTACACTGCACAGCCACTAATGAAGCCAGTGAAAAACCGGACTCTAAGAGCTAATCAAGTATTGTCTCACTTCATCTATAGCTCGCTCAGGGATACTGGAACAGTGCTGCCATCAGCCCAGAATCCTTCTCCGCTACTTTAAGGAGTTGGGCTGACAGGGCTAGGATTAGCAGGTGGACCGTGCACAATACACCCCAATGCGGGACGTCAGTGCAGATCTTACCTCCCCCATTTAGAATTAGAATTAGGGGGGTTGAAAATGAAACTAACTTTCATGTGATTTATTTTATCCTACCTCGAGACCTACCTCATTTGGCTGGTGATAATATCTTTACAGATACTAAGCAGACCTCGACTGCAAGAGTTAGTACGAGAAGTTGACCCAACAGTCCAACTGGATGAGGAAGTAGAGGACATACTCCTCCTGCTGGCGGATGACTTTATAGACACCTCTCTTATCAACACTTGTGGGTTGGCTAAGCACAGGCATGCTTCTACAGTGGAGCTGCGGGATATACAGTTGCATTTAGGTAAGAAATTAGCCATACTGATACTAGTTACTATCTACTACTGCGTATTACTAGCTCCTAGAACTGGCAACTGTTGAGAAATAAAGGTTTTCGAGTGGTGACCAAGAACTGGACAACACTGTAGACAGGCCCCCATCTGACGACATTTGAATAGTTGTAGGAATTACATAAAATAATGCAATATAAATAAATAATGCTGGACAGTTCACACATTATCTAACCATGATGTACTTAATACAATACATTACATAGATAGATATTTTTATTATTCATAGAAAATACCAGGCGAACCGGCATTCGCCCGCCGCGCCAGAGGTCGTCAAAGCATTAGTATAGTACGTGCTAAGTCAGCCTAAATAAGGTGGATGTAGGCAGCTCATGACCGGCTATCCTGACATTATATGGGGGAGGCCTATGTCCAGCAGCTGATAACGTAGTAGAAACTATGACTTATCTAGCACAGAAGGACAATGCACAGCAGGACAACAGTGCAGGTCTAAACACACCCCAAAGGTTACCGCATATTCAATAAAAAAGATTTTATCTGCTGCAGAACGGATATGGAACATGTGGATACCAGGTTTCGGCAATGAGGAAGTGCGGCCATACAAACGCTCCGCGATGACAGAGGCTCACAGGCACAGGATGGCGCTCATCAGGAAAACTATAAAAAAATACTGATTTAAATGAATCTGATTCAATTTAAACAATATGAATTCTATGAAGGTGTGTGTTCTCTGATTGGGTTTTTATTGTGTTCTTTAAACACTATGTTTAATTTGTGGTCCTGTTTTGATGGGAATAGAGACCCATATTCTAGAACTAACTGAGAATCAAGATTCAAGCAAAGAAAGTTTTTAATTACTAATACTACTTTGTGTCAATGATTTTTTCTGCATTAAGTCAGAGACCAAAGTGATCCTTGAGATTCATTGAAATCTTTAAAAAAGCTTGCAGTTTAGGTTTGTATTATTAAAACTCAGAATGAACTTTGTCCAATTTCAAAATTCCCATACAAAAAAATAATTTTTGGTGGACACAGGATTGTTCTGGAGAGTTGAGTTCGAGTTGTTTGTTATTATACAAGCTCTAGATGTTTGTTTGATTAAACTTAGGCATAATATGATGTTTTTCATTTGTTTCCTCTCTTACGACCTATGTAGCGCATCGGGCGAGTAGCCGGCTGAGATGCGAAAGGTTGCGGGTTTGATTCCCGCTGCGGGACAAATGTTTGCATGATCTACAAATATGTGTGGGGTCAGGACTATGAGTGTGACTGTTGGGTGTTGATTTCCATCAATGATAAATTGATAATCTACTTTGTTATAAATTTAATGTTTTGTCATCAGTTGGTAGATGTCTACTGCTGGAAAACAATTTAGTCAAAGAAATTTAAATGTAACCCAAAAATTCCGTTCCAGCGGGACTCGAACCCGCAACCTTGCCTGTGATCGGCAATGCCTTTACCAGTTCGGCCATAGAACACTATAAAGCTGAAGACGAAATTTGTGGGCACTATCAACTCGGCTATAGCGACGGAATTTTTGGGTTACATTTAAATTTAATGTTATCCATAAAGTGTGGTTTACACTTGAAAAATAATATACTATAACAATTTAGTCATTGCTGGAAAAGGTTTCTCCCATAACTAATGCAATGGGGGCAATGACCGCAAAGTCACCCGAAGTCTATTTGACTTCGGACAGCGCTCAAAAATTGTCCGAATCAAAAGAGAAACAAAACACAAAAATAAATAAGTCTGACAAGTTTTATCTGTCCATTGCTGTTTTCCATTTTGAGGACTAAAATGTGAATTTTCAAAGGTTATTTTGGCGTTGACAGTTTATGGAATGCTTAGTCCATCGTAGGGTTATTAGGAAGTCTTTGAATGGGGGCAATAATAACCACACTTTGCGGACAAACAAACTTTTAGTAGAGCGTTTTTGCGTAAAAGCACAGAATAAATAATAGTTCGTACAAGTTCGTCTGGGGGAAGTAGTACCAGACATATTTCTGCCGCAAAGCAGTAGTGCTCGCATTGCTGTGTTCCGGTTTGAAGGGTATGGTTGCCGGTGAAATTACAGGCACATGAGACTCATTTTTCATCTTTGTCTTAGGGTGGTGGGCGCAGTGCAATGCCACATAGGATGCGTCCTAGGTGGACGTGACCTATGTGGTAATGCATTGTTGAAGGCAGAGGTTACCGCTTAACATCAGGTGGGCCATCTGCTTGTCCCACCATTCACAAAGTTTACAAAAAAAGAATAAAAACAATCTTACACGCAACTTTATTGATAAATTTAGATACTTGTGATACAGTGATGTCATACACAAAATAAATCAAGAATATTAATTATTAAGTCAGAATATAAAGTTAGTGTACAAATTATCCAATCAAAAACAGCAAGTATGGATTTCAAATTCGATAAGCTGACATTAAAATTAATTATAATTGGATAAATAGTTCTGTTTTAATGTTTTTTTGTTTCAAATTTTAACGAATTTTACAGTAAAATTTATCGAATCGAGTCATACGTAACTGCTAGTTTGAAATAAATGAAATCACAGACAAAATAGAGTCGTCAAAGATATGAACGGCATAAATCTTTGAGTGACGTTTAAGTACAAAATGATCAAAATTAGTGCTTTTTGGAATGTTCAGACACTAATAAAAATCTAACAACATTAATAACATCAAAATACTTAGATACCTGCTAGAATACTGTAAGCATATTGCTTTATTCAACTAAACTAAATCTAGGTCATGGCTATGCCATTCAAATGCTATGTTTCTGAAAGGTGCCCATCATTTTAACTACCTACAGTAGACACGTTTAACGTTTTTTTATAGTATTAAGGATAATTCATTCTAGTTCTCGAAAATAAATTTACTATCAGACATTTAATTTTACAAGGAACTGCGAATGAACATTTTTTTATAGTATCAAAGAGAATTCATTATCGTTCTCGAAAATAAATTTACAATCAGACATTTAGTTTTATAAATAACTGCGAAAATTTCTTTATTCAACAAATCATAATAATTTAATTTACCTAATCGAGAACAAGTCAATATTGATTAAAAAAAACTACCATTTTGAGACCATTATCTTTCTTACAGGAAATTAAAAAACTCCATAGAAAAGCTACTGACTTATGGAACTGATGGACGAGTCCGAGTTTACACACACCATCGTAACGATGATCGTAACGACGAGTGTACATACGTGTATTGCGTAGTAACTAGCCATTAATCTGTGACGTTTTTGGCACAGATTAATAGCTAGTTATTATGTCATACACGTGCGATCGTCGTTACGTTCATCGTTACGATGGTGTGTGTAAACTCGGACTCACCCCTCTGAGCATGTCAAGTATAACTCGATTTGAGTTAAATTCTAAAACTTTTTTTTTTAAAGCGACTTTCGAATTGTTTACGTGATTTTGTAGGGCACCTCTACTATTATAGTATAGTATAGCTTGTAAATATTAGGTATGTGAAGTAGATAAGCCTTATCTGTAAAACCTTCCCATCGTAAACAAGCCCATTATGTTATCACTAAAATAATAATAACCGGAGTAGTTTAACAAAACTAGCGTTTGCCTGCGGCTCCCACCGCGTAGGTCATAAGTACTACGGTTTAAAACCTTCCTTTTTACATTCCCTACAAAACAGTGAAAATCGCATAAAAAGAGGTCCAGCAGAACTCAAAAAAATTAAGTACCTACATAGCTTAAAGTTAAGTACATAGGTAGTTAAGTATTGATTTTAAAACACAATTTTATCAAAATTGAGTTTCGGAAATCAACACAAAGTGCACAGATAATAAAATTATCTTATCTCGAAATGAAACAATACGTAAATACCTAGGTAGGTAGAAGTGTCCATTGTGTGTAGCAATCCCGCTAAAAATCCATGTGTTTTTGTAATGGAGTTTTACGTAGACACACGTCTTTTCTTCGAAAGGGTAGACAGAGCCTAAAATGGGCCACTTTTCACCGCGGGTTGCACCATCGTGGGAAATAGACTTGACAAGTGGTGAGCTCATCGCCGCCATTGCATCCCACGACTGACTCTGCTGAATCAGATGAAACCTGTCAGTAGTTTCTGGGATATATTATCGATGTATGTTTCCTGTTACAAGATTTTACGATGACTCATACAAACAACCAATGGTCGGTAAATCTCATACAGAATGATGAGGTCCGGTGATTGCCAAACTAGACAAAACTTTGACCAATACAATACATGAGTACCACCATACCAGATACATGCGTTGAAGCCTCTGTAGCGCGTCGCGCGAGTAGCCGTCTGAGACGCGAAAGGTTGCGGGTTCGATTTTCGCCGCTGGGTGTAATGGTACCATGGTACTCGTAGTTCCTGATACCCACGACACAGGGGATCATATTGTGGGATCAGGACTATGTATGTGACTGTTATGTTATGATATATCAGATAAATCGTCATTTTACTGTTAACATTAAAATACATTAAAGTGTAATCAGTGCAGCGAATGGAACTAAGACATTTCAACACTCTGAAATAGGGACATCAGCGAAAGCTGCTCGTCTATAATTTAAAATAATAATAATAATCCCCCCCCCCCTCTTTGTTCCCCAGTCTGCACGGTCCTGTGCAATCATTTCTCATTCCCTTTCACATAGGCGTTTAGTAATAAAAAAAAACTATGTATAGTGCGCGTCATGTAAAAAGAACGCTGGCGGTCAAGCTTCTACAGGCGTTCCAGCGTTCTTTTTACATGACGCGTACTATAATTGTACATTATTTGTAGTAAACTAGGTAGGCACTCATTCAATGCATAGGTATACATCTCTTAAATAAGTAGAAAAGTAAGTAATCTCTTAAAAAGAACGCTGGAACGCCTGAAGAAGCTTGACCGCCAGCGTTCTTTTTACATGACGCGCATTATAATTTATTGTATTAAGTATATCAGTTACCGAGCAACACAAGCTCTGCTTAGCTTGGCGCTAGATAATGTTGTGTGAACTGTCCAGCATTATTTATTTATTTATATATTCTGTGCCGGTATATCCATAGACGTGACAAGTGGTGAACTCATCGCCGCCATTGCTTCCCACGACTGACTCTGCTAACGCTTTCTTCCAGTAATAACACATTCCTTAAATAAGCTAGCAGCCAGGACAAATCTTATACCAACGAATCATACAAACAAGTCTGGGTAATCCCTTAGTCGGCTTTTACGACATCCACGGGAGGAGATGAGGGGTCTATTCTTTCCCACGACGGTGCAACCCACAGTGAAAAGAGGACCATTTGACGCTTTGCCTATCCTTGTGTCTGTGTATGTTCAGTAGATAAGTAGTAATTTAGTAGTAGTAGAGCTTTTTTGTGAAAGAGTTCGTCCGGGGAAGTACTACCACCTACCTATTTCTGCCGCAAAGCAGCAGTGCTCGCATTGCTGTGTTCCGGTTTGAAGGGTATTAGTGCCGGTGAAATTACAGGCACATGAGACTTTTCATCTTCTTGTCTAAAGTTGGCGGGCGCAGTGCAATGCCAATGGTGCGTTCTATAGTACAGGCAAATTAGGTGATTTTTAGCAAAAGTGTGGAAGTAATTAGATGTAGTCACAAAACCTTTTCTAATTGTTTTGTTTGGCTTGAAAATCACCTCTAATATAACTTTCAGCAAATTCACCCCCCCGGAACAGGGTGAAATAGGGTGAAAACCTTATAATACCCGTAACTTAATGGGGAAAATAGATGTAGTCGGTGCAATTTGGCATACACTTAAGACCGTTATGATCTACATTTGCACCAAGTATTTTTTTAATCTGACTTACGGAACATACGAAAAAAAAAACATTTCTAAAAAAATCTTCTTTTCTGTATTTTGGCTCGGGGGAAATTGAAGTAGTCGGTGCAAATTGACAGAATTACCAGAAAAATGGGCCGAATAAATTACCAGGTTTGCACCTGGGTACCTCACACGGAAGTCACTTTTTCCATATTTTATTGTCGCTCTACTTCGGGGAAATTTCAGGCAATTCTGGAATTTCACTTAAACTTATTCATTTGATTAGTACTACATTCGCCAGCCATTTAATACTGGAATTTATATACGGAACATGCATTTTTTAAGTATTATATATGTAAATTCAGTGCGGTGCTAAGAAACTAATATATATACTGTGGCGCTACACTGCTAAAACTGTCCCCCGACCGCGGGGTGCATCCGTATTGATCCCAGAAAATCATCCCACGAGCTGAAAGTAATAATTATTATTCCGGATTCATACAATCAATATTCATTTCATTTTTAGAGTCCGTATTTATCCCACCTAGAAATACCTACACCTAAAACGAGAAAAGTAACGTCAGCAAAAAAATATGTTATTATGGAACATCTATTTATTTCATAAAATTGTTGGTATAAAATAATCAACAAAGTAATAATATATACAGTGTGTCCCAAAAAGTAGTCTCAAGCCGAAGTCCAAAGAAAGGTTACCCCCAGAGATACCCGAATCACCCCCATTTCGCGATTTTTAGTAGTTTTCGAGTTATGTGTTTTAAGACAATCGGAGCTCTTACACTTTTTTGGCCATTGGGACTCGATTCGTTGAGGTAGAGTCCTGTTTTTTTTGTTGTAAATAAGATAAATACTAGGGCTACCTTGTCTGATAGCATTTACATCAATAGCACCTACTATTGCATTAAAATAAAAATAATAATATGTAGATATTTTTTTTTTTGCCTAAACTCTAACTTTCAATGAACGTTTAAAAAAAAAGTCACGTAATCTTTTTCATCCAAACCTATCTTAAAAACATGGCTGATGTGACAGCTATTAGTCATGTAACCTTGTTCCAGATTCTTGCACAGGATCATAAAAACACTCAATTTAATAAAAGTTAGTTCAATTTAAGAAAATGTTCTGCAAGTCGGAATTAAAAAGAAATGTGACAGTCTGAAGATTGTATTGCACATAAGCAATAGTAAAACAACCCATCTTTGTTGTTCAAGGACATTATTTTCTACATACGAGGCAGAAACCTGCGACAGATGGTGGGTCCATTCCAACTGCCAGATCGCCTAAATGGCGAGTCATACTTGAACTTTTTAA
The DNA here is from genome assembly GCA_932527175.1 of Operophtera brumata. Lineage (NCBI taxonomy): Eukaryota > Metazoa > Arthropoda > Insecta > Lepidoptera > Geometridae > Operophtera > Operophtera brumata. Next base: position 3,100,874 of record OW052229.1, read on the forward strand.
GAGAAGATTTAAATGGATAATCCACAGACATCATTTTACTAACACGCCGAAACATGACTTTTTAAAACGACGGCGCACCATGTCACTTTGCGTCAAAAGTTAGACAATATCTTAATGACAGGTTTTTTTTAATACTACTAAGAATGACTGAACAAGCAGATGGTCCACCTGATGATAAGCGGTACTCTCTTCCTATGAACAGTGCATTATCACATAGGTCACGCCCTCCTAGGACGCGCCCTATGTGACATTGCACTGCGCCCGCCACCCTGAGACAAGTCAAGTCAAGTCAAGTCAAAAGTATTTTATTCATTGAAATCACAAGGATCATTTTGAATCGTCTTAAAAAATAAATTTACAGTTACTCCTGTTCCAACGCAACCAGACCTAGAAGAATCAGGCAACAAACACGGTCTGTTTTTCTTTTGATGATCCTTCTTACTACTAGGTGGAGAGCGCCTGTGTGGTGCCTCGAGAACAAGTTGAAGCTGATTCAAGGAAAAAAGGAAAACCAAATTAAAAGCCTTACTTAGGTAGGCAGTCAAAAGTAAGATGATAGAGAGAATCAGCAAAAGTTCATAAGGCAGCACACACTACGCTTGATATACACATAAATAACACATCAGTAATAAATTATATGCAGGTACAGACATTGCAAATTGACAAATTAGGTGTCGAGGGGCAGAGCGACATCAGGCCACGCGGCTTTATCATTAACATATTCATGTAGTGTGTAATACGCTTTCTTAATTAAATTATTCTTTATGTAAGATTTAAATCTTCGAATCGAAAGTTTAGAAGCACTTTCTGGAAGTTTATTATAGAACCGAACAGAATTCCCCATAAAAGACCCACTTACTTTTTTTAATCTAAATTTGGGAATACTCAGTTTATTTTTATTTCTCGTGTTAAAACAATGCACGTCACTTTTTTTCATAAATCTATCTAAGTGTTTATGTGTATATAATAAGGTTTCGTAGATGTATTGCGATATTACGGTGAGAATGTTAATTTCCTTAAAACGCTCCCTCAAGGAGTCACGTGGCTTCATTTAGACATACAGATGAAAAGTCTCATGTGACTGTAACTTCACTGGCACGCACCCATACCCTTCAAACCGGAACACAGCAATGCGAGCACTACTGCTTTGCGGCAGAAATAGGTATGGTAGTAGTGCTTTCCCGGACGAAGTATTTCACAAAAAAGCTCTACTAATACTAACAAAATGCGATACTTGGTGATAAATGGATTGGGCGAGGCGGGCATATCGCATGGCCCCCACGATCTCTCGACTTAAACCCCATTGACTTTTTTGTTTGGGGATTTTTTAAAGAGATTGTTTACTCTCGAGAGTGCCAAAATGTGGAAGAATTGCGAAAAAGGTTGACCCAGGCAGAAGCAACAATTCAAAAGCAACAGAATCGCTTTTCTACGCTTTAAAGATAATTTTTTTAGACGATGCTGATTATGTATTGTGCAAGAAGGTCGCCATTTCGAAAATTTACTGTGATGATTCACTGAATACATGCAATGCTGAAAGTTATTATTTAGTTTTATTTAAGATTTAACTTAATCTTAAAAACCAGAATTTCGCATTCAACTGTTTAAATTGAATATCATGAATGATCCCGTAAAAGAATCTCAATCAAATTTACATGATATATAGCTGACATAATGACCAAGTTTTTCAGATAGGTTTGGAAGAAAAGTTTATGTGACTTTACTTTTAAAATGTCCTTAGAATGTAAGGGACTAAACAGAACTTTTAATTTTTCCATATTTTTTATTTTATTTCAATGCAATGGTTCGTGCTGTGGATGTAAATGCTTTTTTTTTGTTACTGTTTCGATTACTTTAAAAACCGATATCTGAGGTTTACTGTCATCACAAACAAAAATAAGTATAAAACGTTTAAAAAAAAGTGGAAGCCATTTTTAAAATATTTTTTAAGGAAAATCACGGACTAGTGTAGAAATCGTTTCAGAGAATCAGAATTATACAATTATTTATAACATAAGCTTTTAGGTAACATCAATATCCTATACAACGAGCAAAGATTCGTATATTATATAAATATTTGTAATGGCACGAGAGGCAATTGAGATTACTATATACAGAAATTTAAATAGAGAAGATGGTTTTCAATTATCTGGAGTATGGAAGCCTGTGGTGAGAATGTGTAAAAATCAAAAAAGTGTGGTACCTGCTACGCGACCGGATACCGATAGTGTTGTGTGTCGAGTTGGTGTGAAGTGTGACAATGAAACCGATGGTAGTGGTATCGTTCATAATAAAAGAGTGAGAAAGAGGGTAGATTGATATATCTGCCAGTAAAATCTACTCGCAAAGACATTAGTTAGTTCTCCCGTGATCAGATACGATTAGAATATGATTTAAAAATAGTTTTTAGTGCACTTAATCCAACCTAATACCGAATTTGTGCAATTTATAAATAAAATGTGCAATTTATAAATAAATAACGAAATTCCGATATTAATATCGGAATGCCAATATTGATATTTAATATCGGAAATCAGTATAGGAATTGAAAACCTTCCGATATTACATGCCCTAAACGTGACAAACAAGCAGACCGCCCGCCTGATGTAAAGCAGTCACCGCCGCCTATGGACAACACCCACGGTATTGCAAACGCGCTGCCTACCATTAAGAGCCCTATTGATATTTCTCTTGAACTTACCCATCTGCAGATATTTGTTCAGGATGTTATTAATGTTATGTTATATGTTTTCGTTGGTTATTTTCTATGTATAATAAAAAATATCTATCTATGTAATGTATTGTATTAAAGTATATCAGTTATCTAGAACCTATAACACAAGCTCTGCTTAGCTTGGGGCTAGATAATGTTGTGTGAACTGTCCAGCATTATTTATTTATTAAATATTTATTTATGATGGTGACAGCGAGCTGATCTGATGATGGAGACTAAAGGTGGACAACGGAACTCCTCGATGGATGATAGTAGATCACTGGAAAAACCGTAGAGGTTATTTATTTTGACTTCTTTGCTTATATCCCAAAAGTTACACAGTCTAAAATAAAATTAAAACTAGTTTTGAAACGTCTATGATTGTTTAACTTTTTTACCATTTCTTTGGCCCCAATATCTTCTACAACCCCCGAACCAATTTAGCTCATAACCTTACACAAATTGTACTAATACTATATACCCATCTACCAAATTTTATAAAGAATACTAGTTTTATAAAGAATATATCAACAGTTCGCAAGTTATCTTCAGACAAACATACAAACATACGAACGCCAATTATTAATAATTTGCATCCAACAAAAATATATGAAAATGATAGTAAGGCATTTTTGTGTCTGACCGTACTAATATCCATTGTTAAAGGTCGTGGCTTGGTATGAATCCGGACTACATTTTGCGATTAATATGGACAAATATACAATTTTATTATTCGTGGGATGAATACGGGCTACATTTTGGTATGAATCTGCACCCCACCCACGCCGTTGATTTCTTATTAAGATATATTATTAAGAAGTACTTCCGGTACGAAATTTGTGTTTTTTTTTACGTGCGAATGTGGTAAACTGATAGTATATACCATAATAAAATTTGCACGACTACATAAGTTTCCCCCGAAGTACTATTTACAAAAAAAGAAAAAAAACTATGTTCCGTAAATCGCTGAGGTGTGCAAAACTAATATAGTGTTTATAATACTTATAGAAACCTTGTGTAAGTTTGCACCGAGTACATAAATTTCCCCCGAGCCACAAACTAAAAAAAACAAATTTACAGTGTTTCCCACTATGCACGTAGTTTAAGGGGCTAGTCCTTGAAAATGACACTTCGAATTTTGACACTATTCCATTATCTGTGACCTCCACCTTGCGGTGGGATTTGGAACTAATTAGGTAAACAAACCTCTCAAACGTACAATTGTGTAGAAAACACATTAATTGTTTTGTCAATTACTTCATTGAATTTTTGTTCTGTACGTAATCAGATAAATGTAAAAATAAAATAAATGTATACTACCTATACAATCGTTGCTTGACTGACTGACTCGGTCACTGACTATCAACGCGAAGTCTAAACCCTAGGTCATAGAGACCTGAAATTCACATAGGTACATTTATTTTGTGGTACAGCGGTGCTCTAAGAAAGGAATTTCCGAAATACACACCCTAAAGTGGTGCAGCGGGATGTTGAAGTTTGAATAGCAAAAACTACACGCGGGCGAAGTCCCAGGCGTTCCACTACTGGATACTTGAGGAATCTCTGTGCACATGTTGTGTTTTACATATTATGCTGTGTCAGGTTTCGTTATATTTTATAACAGTTTTATTCGTTTTATTTTACCCCAAATAGACAAAGTGGTCAACAACTTCAATAACTGTACCAATATGGGTGCAAAGTTAGTATTTCAAAACCATCATAACCGAATCGCAAATGAAAATGGTGAAGAAACGAACAAACCCACAAAAACAACCAAAAAATACAGGACCACAAAAAAACAAAATTAAATCAAAAGCACCCTAAAAACTCTCACAAGCTAAGAAGGTTTGTACCTCTAAAAAACCCCTTCCAACTCCTAAAAACATAGGGTTTAGCCTATTCTACCTCCCTAGAGTTCATACAAGTCTTAAACTTTAAGAAACAATTAAAACCTCGTACAAACCCATACAACCCAATTTAAACCGGTATTGAACGACGGACCTTGCTCAGGAAAATATCTTGGGAATCGGGATTTTTCCCAGCAAGGCCCAAATTAGATCGTTTTCTCCGTCTCAAAACTCACTATTCTGCCAAACTTCCTGCTGATGTTTTTTTCCATATGAACTTTCATCCACTAATATACCTACCTTGCTTGTTTATATTAATTTGAATGTGTTTGTGCGCCTACTTTTTGTCGATTGTACCTATTCAACCTTTGGAGGTTTTTAAGGTACAATATTATAATTAAATGTGTACAATATATTGAGTATGAAATACATAAAAATAAAAAAACCTACACGTTTAGGGCTGTTTAAAAAAACGCTCATGCAGTGATTTTATTATTTAAAACTATTAATTTAATCCTATTTCGTCAAAATACATAGTAACAGTTTTTCGAGTTATTTTGTACAGAAAGACGGATAAAGAAACAAATAAATTATATAGGTACCTACAAACTATGTTGGAAGAAATACACGTAATTGAAACATACTGACCACCTACAAAAAAAAACGGCGCGGCGAGGACGTTGCATTTGACATGCCTAGTAAGATAATTTTCAAACATTTATAGTCTTCTAAATTCTAATTTCCAGTACTACCACAGTATAAATAATAGTACCTACTTCTTGAAACATGCCATGAATTTGTTTGGCGTCTTTATGAAAGGATTATAGGAAATTCAAACCCTAAAATCAATGGTGTTGACGACCTCTGTGGCGCGGCGGGCGAAGGTTGGCCTGCGACGCAGGAGGTTGCGGGTTCGATTCCCGCCTCGGAACAAATATTTGTGCGATCGCAGATATTTGTTCAGGGTGTTCTGGGTATTTTCTATGTTTAATAAAAAATATCTATCTATGTATTATATTGTATTAAATATATCAACTATCTAGTACCCATAACACAAGCTCTGCTTAGCTTGGGGCTAGATAAAGTTGTGTGAAATATCCATTATTATTATCATTACTATTATTTATTATTAATTGGGGTCATAAAGTTTGGATGTATTGTTTGTTATTCTATTAAAATTTAAAATTAAAGCGGGCTCCCATACAAGAAAAGTGATTTTAACAAACGCGGTATCCCTTGGTCCGTAATAGGTAGACACAAAAAAATATACAAAAAGTATGTTATAAGTAGGTATGTACCTAGGGGAAAACAAACATGTTTATATTTACTTGCCTTATTTTTATACATCATCATCATCAGCCCAGCTGGAAATAGAACATGTCCATAGAATGCCACGACAACTGGTCTTGAGCCGCGTCCGTCCACAGACTTCCCGCGACCTTTATAATGTTTGGTACATCGGAAGTTCCCCTCCTACACTGCGTCGTCCGGTTGTTGGTCGCCACTCGAGCACTTTATTTCAGTCATCTTAATTAGTGCGTGTTGCCAGAGATGACTTACGTGACTGAGACGTGATCGCTAACTATTACACACACAAAAGCTCAAAGTATCACAGCGGGCTATGCATGGAGAGAGCTATGCTATTACCATCAGCGTACAAATACGTAGTCTGCGACAACCGTAACTACAAGAAGTATTGCTACGAGATATTCGCGCCTAAAGTTTTTTATCTTAAATTAGTGATCAGTCAGTGATTTTGTAAATATTTATCTGTTATGATTTTGATCTGTACGATCGCTACGATCATTCCCTTTAAAACAGTGTTTATTATATCGTGATAACATTAATGATTTTTTATTATTTAGTAAATAATAGTTGTCTAGTGCAACATTATTTTAGAACGTGCTTAACCTAAGCATGTGCGCCGTATGTAACATAGTTACTGTTCGCATGTCTAGAGATTTTGTTACGGTGTTCAGCAAACGGAATATGCTCAAGCTTTACCAATCTTATGTGCGGTAACATAGCTACTAACTCAGTTATACACCTAATTAAGCTGGGAGAAAAATAAAATAACTGTAAGTAAGACCACAGAATAAATAATAGAAAAGAACAGAAGGCTCACATCGTGAAAAAAAAATGACGAACCTTGCTGGGACGCAACAAAGTGCTTTTCAGTTTGCATAAGTGCTTAGTGCCTAGCGGGATATTCACCTAAACATTCCCGCATTTTTCTGATGTTTGAATCTTTTTATTTGTGTATTATATATAATATATGTATATATATATATATATATATATTGAACCCTTTACGGTAAATGTTGATCCAGTATGAAGTCTGAACAAATGTTGATCCACATATTTCTCATGTATACTTTACTCCCTATCGAGCTAACCGATATACTTTGATCTGACGTTATAGTGCGCGAGGAAACACTGGATTTGAATTGATTGGTTTTCAAGATACTCGTTTTCGAATCGTCCAACTATCGTTGATCCACTAACGGTCAAAAAAATTATACTGAAGCGTCATTTTTAGATCCATATCATATATAATTTATACGCGAAGTTGGCCTGTATAAAGTTGATCTGGAGCCACAAATGCATTGTGGGTGCTAAAAGGCAAAGCGGCAACGTCGCATTTTGTGTGACAAGTACGAAACTTGATAAAAAGAGATAGCATAATGGACGGACGGACATCAATCAACAAGCCGCGCGCGGGCCGTCTTTTTTCGCGTCTTACCTACCTACATATGTTTTAGTTTTAATTTGTTATGTTTGTTGATTGTGGTAAATAATTATGTAACTTAGTTCTTGCCCGAGAGGAATAGGTAAATAAGATGGGTTTTTAATAGTATTTAATAAAAGATATTTAATAAAATAGGGCCAATTGGAATTAAAGCACCATGTTCCGTAACAATCGCAAGGTAAAAAGCAAGGACTTTCACTGGTGGAGCCACGTAAGTTAATGGAGATACATAGGTATTGGACTAGTAAAATTCTGTACTTTTCGATTGTTACAGAACACGTTTTATTTTTATTTTTTTAACATTGATAGACCTTTAGTAGTAGTAGAGCTTTTAGTCCGGGGAAGTACTACCAACTATTTCTGCCTCAAAGCAGTAGTGCTCGCATTGCTGTGTTCCGGTTTGAAGGGTAAGGGTGCCGGTGAAATTACAGGCACATGAGACTTTTCATTTTTATGTCTCAGGGTGGCGGGCGCATTGCAATGCCACATAGGGTGCGTCCTAGGTGAACGTGTCATATGAGGTAATGCACTGTTCATAGGCAGAGGTTACCGCTTAGCATCAGGTGGGCCATCTGCTTGTTCCGTCATTCATTAGTATAAAAAAAAAAAAAAATACCTTTGTTTGACCACGATCTCACCTGTTGGTAAGTGTCGATGTGGCCGAAGATGGAGCACAAAGGTCTAGAAGGCACCTATTCACTCTAGCCTTGAAGAGACCCAGATTACGTTACGTTCATTGGAGTCACATGTTTTTTTAATAAATATTTTATTTGATCAACGTCTAGGCTCATTTGAGACCGAAAATACATTGTATCTTGATCCAGTTGGAGCCACATTTGTGTAAGGTATAAGGTTACCTACCTACTAATGTATGGTTTTTATTGTTTTTTACTTTTATTGATCCAATATATAGTACCTCCATTTAAAATACTCTTGTCACCTCATCAAATATGTGTTTTATTTTCGTAGAATAGCAAATAATTCCTATCAGCTTCTGCCCGTAACTCTCGCTTATAAGAAATAAGGGTGAGTGAAGGGTGGGTTTAAAGGATCTACGTGATATAATATGAAATGAGAGGCAACCAAAAACCCGAAAAAAAGGGGAAGCTCATGGCATCACATATTATATTAACAAACTCGCAGGTAGTCGATGGATAAGGCAGCACAAGACCATTCGTCGTGGCATTCTATGGGGGGTGCCTGTGTCCAGCAGTGGAATTCTGCAGGCTGATGAAGATGATGAATTAAGTAATAATACTAACTAAGATGATATGAATGAAAGCCACTGTTGGGAATAAGTCTTTTCCATCTTATGCACTCCAAACTCCAACTCCCCCGGTGTAGTAACTTGTACTATTGGTATGGTGACTGGGTCTGACCGCTTCTGGTACATATCGAGCTAGGGTTCTACTGTGAATAAAGATGGCTGACGCTAGGGTAGTATTTTTCTACTGCAGTGTGCTCGGGTTAGTTAGGTATTTGAGGCTTAGTGTACGCATTCAGGCAAAATGACAACTTGCTTCAAATAGTTCTTATTGTTAGAGAGCTTTTATATGAAAATGTTTGCCTGGGGAAGTACTACCACGGTGCATTAAACCCTAGTCCTACCAAAATACATATTTCTGCCAAAAAACATTAGTGCTCTCATTGCTGTGTTTCGGTTGAAGGTGCCGGGGAAATTATAGGTACATGAGACTTTTCATCTTTATGTCTCAGGGAGGTGGGTGCCAAATAGGTAAATCCTAGGTAGTCGTAACCTGTGATTTAATGCATTGTTAAAAGCAGAGGTTACATGAACAGTGGGTCAAGAATGACCGGGTTAGCTGCTCCTAAATAAACCAATCACTTGCTATAGCGTCAATAACAAATTCTGATTTTGGGTGCAAATTGTAAATGTATCGTGTGACAAATCAAACAAAAGGTCTTGTTGCTTGTAATGTGGTGTTCAAATATATTACGTTATTATAAACTTCAACACAAAACGGCAGATCATACCGTTTCATTACATTAGGCTATTTCTATTCCTATTTTGTTAGGTACCTATTTGAAAAATATCTACAAAATCCTACCTCACACAGGGGGTAACTTAGTTAATGGAAATACGAGTACATATTGAACAAAAGTCATCAACTTGCCAATGTTACGTAACATGTTGATCCGATTCTAAAGAGTAAGTTTTAGGATACCGTACCTACCTCAAAAGTTACCAACGGAACCAATATAGGATCACTCTCATGTCTGTCTGGCAGTCTGTTTGTCCATCTTTCACAGCCTATTTTCTCTAAAAGCTCGAGATGAAAAAAGCTCGGTTCATATATTTCAGGCATGTACCACCTACCATCGAACAGGGTTAGATGTATTGGTATTGAAATTCAATTGCATGTAACTTCTTTAGCTTTAAGATTCCGTAGCAAACGCAAGGTAAACGCCATGGACTTTTGGTGATATAATTCGTATCTCCATAAGTTAATGTGGCTCCAACATGAAAAACGTGTTGAGCCTACACTATTGATACTTTTTGAAGTAAGGAACCCTAAAAATGGCCCATTTGAATTGGATCCACATGTTCCGTAGCAAACGCAAGGTAAATGGTATGCACTTTTGGTGATCTAATTCGTATCTCCATTAGTTAATGTGGCTCCAACATGATAAACGTGTAGGTTCACTTGGCACTGAAAAAACTTACACTCGATCATTAAGTCTATTCAGTGTGAACTACATTTGTTAATGAAGATACATGTTGGATCAACCAAAGTAGGTAGGTACTACATCGCATGCGTGAAGTAGCGAAATGAACCAGTCATGTGTGTCTCCTCTTGAACCAAGGACAGTGTAAGGGTTCCGTAGTCAATTCACAATCCCATAGTAACCATAAAAGTATTCATCACAGGCAGTTCAAGATATTTTTTTTAAAAACCACTTTGTTTGTTTTATGTAAAACTACAATAAAATTTGTCCTCAATTATAAAACCCAAGCTCAACGCCCAGATTCCTTCAGAGCCAGTTGCCATACCAATTAGTACAAATTACAACGGTGGCGTTCGCGTTAGCATAAAAAACCTATGCCCAAAAGTGGGTTTCAATCAGATCATTTTAGTTAGCCTGAGCTAATGGTGTCCCCCCGTTTTAATTTTACTTTGGCTACCCACCTCTATGTTTGATTTTATGTGTAGGTAATGTTTGTTGACGAAAGTAATTTTGTTTCCAAGTTTCGGTAGCCATGCAATAATTAAAATGGTTTTTGTGTCTGTATTTTATAGTTAATTTAAAAATGGCCCGTTTAAACTAAATTAACATGTTCCATAACATCGATCCCTTTACGGTAAATGTTGATTTGGCGCGACTTCACGCGAGCTCTTTGTTGATCCAAAAACACAAGTTGATCCGGGCGACTTTTGTTGATCCAATATGTATCTCCATTAACTAATGTGGCTTCTAGATGATTCTCACCTGTTGTTAAGTGACGATGTGGCCAAAGATGGAGCACAAAGGTCTAGAAGGCACCTATTCACTCTAGCTTTGAAGATACCCAGATTATAGTTTTCAGGAAAGACAGACGACGGTAGTGTATTCCACTCCTTAGCAGTTTGCATTATAAAGGTAGAACTGAAACGTTTTGTGCGAATAGAAGGTATACTAATGAAGTAAAGATGGTACTGAGCCGTACGCCTGTTCGTCCTATGATGAAAAGGAGATGGTGGGATCAGATCGTGCAGTTCCTGGGAGCATTCCCCGAAATGTAACCTATAGAAGATCAAAAGGCATGCAACCTTACGGCGGTGCTCGAGACTCTGGATCTTAGTCTCCGCCATATGTTGCTCACCTACAAGCCTGGAAGCTCTACGTTCGATCGAGTCCAAGGCAGCAAGCTGGTGTTTTGCCGAACCATCCCAAACATGGCAGCAGTACTCCATACCAGCCCGGACTTGTGCTTTATATAAACTGAGAAGCTGTCCTGGTGCGAAGTAACGCTTTACCTTATTCAGGATGCCTAGCTTCATGGCAGCTGTGACTTAGACTCGATGTAGGAGCCAAAGTTGAGAGTAGGCGTGAGCGAAACACCTAAGAGCTCGAGGTGATCTCCTATAGCTACAGGTACATCTCGGAATACAGGAACTTGGAGAAACAGATATTTTATCGCCGAGAAGAGACAAACCTGCGTTTTAGAGGCGTTGAACTTGACTAGATTGGCATCGCTCCAGTCAGATACAGCCTTGAGAGTCAAATTCAGACGCTGCAGCATCTCATCTCTTAACTCCTGAATTTCATTCTGCCTAGCTCGCGCAGTGGAAACATACCTCTCCACAAATGTGCTGTCGTCTGCATACCCAATGATACCGGGCATTAGCAGATCATTAATGTGCAGCAAGAACAGTGTGGCAGATAGCACTGACCCCTGAGGTACCCCGGCGTTAATAGCCAATTGATCCGACGAGCAGCCGTCAATAACTACTCGAATGGATCTTTCCCTCAGAAAGTCTGCGAGCCAGGAGCAGAATTGAACTGGCAGTCCGTAGGCAGGAAGCTTGCCAATAAGGCTAGCGTGCTAAACCCTATCAAAGGTAATTGTATTGTTCTCGATTTGTAATCGAGAAAATTTATCTGATTCATGTTTTAGGTGCTATAATGCTCATAGCAATATGATAAAGATTAACATGTAATTTTTTAACCGTCTTTTAGCTGAACGCTCTCACAAATATCAATGTTTTTCAGGTACCATTTAATGAACCAGGAATCACAATTGTGACAATGTCATAGTACAAAATTAAGGATGATACATTCATCTTTATAGATAGTGAATAAAAACTGGGGAGTTTCATACAAAATTTTCACATGAATATGTTTTAACCAACGCAAGAATAAATAAATAAATATATATGTTACTTATTAGAGGTAATAATATCAATGTCAATAAATGAAAGAACAAAGAGCAGATTCAGTTTTTAGGCTCTTTGTATAAAAATATTGTGATAATTACAAAAACATTTTATCGTTCCAAAATTTCCATACAAAATTTCCACGAGTCTGCCATTCTGCCGTCAAACGCCATGTCGTTTTTATTGGACTGAAATAGGTATTCCAAATTTGAATTTGTATTATTTTGTGAGAGCGTCCTTAAGGTGGTCGCTTTTCCATACAAACGTATTAGCACAAATATGGGCAAACAGAGTATAATTTTACACTGAAATTACTGTTGTTGGCTTTTATATTGGTCATTATTTGCGTCAACACATATTTGGTTGAAGAAAACAGTGGATTAATAGCGAAAATAACATCGAAATTTTAGTTCATTTATGTCAGTGTGTGAGTGTACACTGACAGTGTCACACACATAGCCGCAGATTAGATAACAGTAACATGTCACTTACACGCGACGTTGTCAGCTCGTGACTTACGCCGGCTAAGCGCTGTTGCCGCTTCGATCTGTCATATCATAATTAGCTCGGATAGAAAATCTTAGAAAAACAAACATTTAGGATTGGACATGTGTATGCGAATCAGCCAGACAGCCGGAGGCCGCAATGCATTGCAAGGTCTCTACATATGAACTTTGTATAAATAATGGGAGAAAATTAAATTACAAACAACTAGACAGAAATTACAGACAAATATAATATTATCTTAATTACGTAAAAAATAAATTAAATACTACTAGCTGATCATAATTACCTATATATTTACGCACAAGGTTTTTTGAACTGAGACCTCACGAATACACACGGTTTAGGTAGGTTACCTTATTTATTTCGAAAAAATATCTATGTACATCCACATGTGGTTCGAAAAGTTAGACCTTCAACGTCGTTAAAATTCCTAGAAACGGGAGGTCAACAAAGAATGTTATACACTGGTTGTTATTTTATAGAGTAGGTACCTACAAGTTTCAAGATTCATAAATTTTAGACTTTTCCCAGTATTTGTATCATAAAAGCTACAAACGTAAAAAAAACAGCGTTGTAGGATTAGTGGAAGTACCCTAGAGGTTTTGTTTTTTTACATTTTTGATTTACCCTAACATCTCAAAAACTAAAATAGTTTTGAAATGTCGAAGCGAGGAACTTTCATATGACACCACATTTGATCTGATATTCTCACTTTTTTTTACCTCCTCTTGGACCCCAATATCTCAACAACCCCCCGACCGATATAGCTCATAACCTTACCAACAAATTGTACCAATACTATCACCTCCCAATCAAATTTCATGAAGATCGGATTAACGGTTCGGAAGTTATGCTCGGACAAACATACATACATACATACATACATACAAATGCCAATTCTTCCAAGTTGAATCAGAGAACTCGCTTCGCTCATTCAATATTAAAAAAAAAAACATAGTATTGCCTTGTTTCAGTCGAAGTCAGTTCTGAGTAGGTAGGTGAAACTACAATCTTCAAACAAATTCGTTGAAATGATTCCTAGGGGTCTTATTCATTATAATTGCGAGTTAGGGTCTTCGGAAGATTCAGATATGCAGGCCCAGGGTGGGTATTGAACATTTTGCCTCCTGCTTAGAAGACAAGAGTTCATCTTACTATGACATGTTATGTCTGTTCGTGTATGTCACAGCCACTTTTTTCCGAAACTATAGGATCTATGCTGTTGAAACTTGGTAAGTAGGTGTATTCTGTGAACCGCATTCAGATTTTCACAAAAAAATAGAAAAAAACAAAAAAAAAATGGGGGTTCAGTTCTAAGTATTAGTACTTAGAACTGAAACTCAATTTTTTTTTTCATCAAACCCGTTGGTGTGGGGTTTCTATGTATAGGTCTTCAAAAATGATATTGAGGTTTATAATATAACTTTTTTCTAAACTGAATAGTTTGCACGACAGACACTTCCAAAGTGGTAAAAAGTCCCCCCCCCCCCCAACCCCGTAACTTCTAAAATAAGAGAATGATAAAACTAAAAAAAAAATGTACATTACCATGTAAACTTCCAACGAAAATTGGTTTGAACGAGATCTAGTTAGTAGTTTTTTTTTAATACGTCATAAATCGTAAACCATCCAAGAACTTTGATATTATGTTACTTGCTGCTACGGAACCCTTCATGGGCGACTCCGACTCGCACTTGGCCACTTTTTTTTTTAATTTCCATAATATTATTTGCATGCAATGCATATCAGCCGGCCTAGCCAAAAGACATTCGCTTCGAAGCGATTCCATTCCTTTCTAGGCGCTAGTCCAGATGGTACGTTCCTAAGCACTAATTTATTACTAGTAGGTAATTGTGTTTATACTGTACTAGCCATTTCACCGCAGCTTGGCAAACAAACAAACAAACAAAACAACAAAGTTTACATATTTACAGGGAATTAATTTTGTAAAACTTAAAAAAAAACCGAACGAAATAAAACGGCTGAACCGATTTTGATCCAACAAAGCTAAGAACACTCCCGACAAATACACCTATCAAACAAAAACAAAAAACGATTTCGGTTCATCCGTTCGGGAGCCACGTTGGGCCATACAGACACACACACACACACACAGACACGTCAAACTTATAACACCCCTTCGTTTTTCGTCGGGGGTTAAAAAATACAAAATAATAGTGAAGATAAATAAAAAAACATAAAAAAGATAAATATTTTATACATAGTGTAATACAAATTAACAATCTTTTTTTTTAAGGAGAATTAGCCTTTTTGAAATGCAATCCTTTCCCTCATTGTCTCGCAAGTCGCAAAGGCCTCGAAATTAAAAATAATATAATAAATTTTTATTGAATGGGTTATCCTCTTTTTTAACCCCCGACGAAAAACGAAGGGGTATTATAAGTTTGACGTGTCTGTGTGTGTGTGTGTCTGTCTGTCCCATCGTAGCTCCCAAACGGATGAACCGAAATCGTTTTTTTTTGTTTGAAAGGTTTATTTTTCGGGAGTGTTCTTAGCTTTGTTTGATCAAAATCGGTTCAGCCGTTCAGCGTTGGGGTTTTTTTTTAAATTTTTACAAAATTAATTACTAACTCAACTATAATCTGGACCTCTTCAAGGCTAGAGTGAATAGGTGCCTTCTAGACCTTTGCGCTCCATCTTCGGCCGCATCGTCACTTACCAACAGGTGAGATCGTGCACAAACAAAGGTCTATCAATGTTAAAAAAAAAAAAAAAACTTGTTGAAAATAGGGTCAACTGCGGATTTCCTCAATGAAGAATTGTTACTTCGTCGGCTTTATTTCTCAAACTCAAGACATCACAATAATGGAAATGGAGCGCGACGAATTATTCCCATTTGTCACACTGATCTGTCCCCCCTAAGGTGACAGTTAGAACAAAAAAGTTGGATCTGTCCCCCTGTTGCGTGATTGGGTGATGGCTGGTACATTTGCGTGTAATTTAAATTTTAATTTTAGATTATTGTATGGAACCCTTCGTGCTAGAGTCCGACTTGCACTTGGCAGTTTTTTTTTTATTTTTTATGATACAAATTGGCTAACTAGCATACGGCCTGATGTGAAGTGGTCACCGTCGCTTATAGACACCGGCAACACTGGGGGTAATTGTCGATGCGCTGCCTACCCTGAAGGAATTTATGACCATTTTTCATGAAATAAAACATGGTTACGTACGACATGTACGACACGGGAAAACCTCAGATGGAAGCTCATTCCATAGTTTATAGGCACAGAATAAATAATAGTACTTTATGGGGAAGAAATGATCTCGAGAAACGAGTCGTTCGAGAAACCCAGGGTTCTATGATGTGCGGATGAGCTTTGTCACGGTGCCGGGAAGAGCGATGGTAAAATCTCGATGCGAGGATGAGATCGGAAAGCTCGTCAGAACATTCCCCGTTGTAGAGGCGGTAGATCACGCAAAGAGATCCGATAGCTCTGCGTTGGCTAAGCGGTTCTAGAGTATCGGAGAGCTTGGGGTCACCGATGATGCTAATGGCTCTTCTCTGTAAGGAGTCAAAACGAAGCAGCTGGTACTTGGGTGCCCCGTGCCATAGATGGGAACAGTTTCTACGTGCGGCCTTACTTGTGCTTTGTAAAGCAATAGCCATTTATGCGGCGTAAAATAAAGTTTCTATGTGCATTATATTATGGGGGAGGCCTATGCCCAGCCGTGGACTTCAGTTGATGATCTATCAATAAAAGCTGAAAGTAAATAAATCTTTAGAAAAAAAAGCGGCCAAGTGCGAGTCGGACTCGCCCATGAAGGGTTCCGTAGCAGCAAGTAACATAACATAAAAGTTCTTGGATGGTTTACAACTTATGATATATTAAAAAAAACTACGTACTAGATCTCTTTCAAAACGATTTTCGTTGGAAGTTTACATGGTAATGTTCACCATTTTTTTTGTTTAGTTTTATCATTCTCTCTCTCGCAAACTATTCAGTTTAGAAAAAAATGATATTAGAAACCTCAATATCATTTTCGAAGACCTATCCATTGATACCCCACACAGGTTTGATGAAAAAAAAATGTGTTTCAGTTTTAAGTATGGGGAACCCCAAAAACTTATTGTTTTTTTCTATTTTTGTGTGAAAATTAGTTTCGGAAAAAAGTGGCTGTGACATACACGGACAGACAGACATACATGACGAATCCATAAGGGTTCCGTATTTTTTTTTTCGGAACCCTGAAAAACTTCTTCATAGCTAGGAATTTATACCCAATACAACATAAATACATACATAGACACACGCCTTTTTCCCCGAAAGAGTAAGCAGAGCCTCTCATGTGCCTCTTTTCACTGTGGGTTGCACCATCGTGGGAAATACACGTGACAAGTGGTGAGCTCATCGCCGCCATTGCTTCCCACGACTGACTCTGCTAATGCTTTCTTCCAGTATAATACATTCCTGAAATAAGCTAGCAGTCAGGAACTACAAGCTAACTACAAGTCCAGGTATAAGACTTAATAAAATTAGTGTGCTGATGAAAATGAGCCTAAGCACGGCCAGTTTACTATTATCCATCGAGGAGTTCCGCTGTCCACGTTCCGTCTCCATCATCAGATCAGCTCGCTTTCACCATAGTATTGTACTGTCATCGGAACTAGATAGGTACGAGTATGCCAAATTTCAGCTCAATCGGATATCGCAGGAGACACCATTGTTGCCACCCGTGAAATATAGTAGTAGTAGAGCTTTTTTGTGTAAGAGTTCGTCCGGGGAAGTACTACCACCATACCTATTTCTGCCGCAAAGCAGTAGTCCTCGCATTGCTGTGTTCCGGTTTGAAGGGTAAGGGTGCCGGTGAAATTACAGGCACATGAGACGTTTCACCTTTATGTCTCAGGGTGGCGGGCGCAGTGCAATGCCACATAGGGCGCGTCCTAGGTGGACGTGACCTATGAGGTAATGCACTGTTCATAGGCAGAGGTTACCGCTTAACATCAGGTGGGCCATCAGCATGTTCCGTCATTCTAGTAGTATAAAAAACAAAAAACATTCTGAATGCAATGCTTGACTTGTTGCTGAAAATACCGAAATTGATATATGTGTGCCTATAATATTTGAGGAGTTCCCTCAATCTTCATGGATTCCATCATCAGAAAAACATTTTAATGAAAATGGCACCAATCTGGAAGTATATCATGTAATTTTTTTTCCTAATCGTTACGTGAATGGTATGAGGTAACAAACATAATAAAAAACTCTGGAATTGATAACCTCCTCCATTTGTTGAGGTCGGTTAAGAATCGAGTACCTACTTTTTGATTTGAAATAAGGACACACCACAACACTCACTTCACAAACATAATATTGGCTGAAGCAGAATCAGTGTATTTTGTAGATCATTACAAAAACATTTATAAAAAAAAAATAGTCTGGTATCGAACCCAGTACTGTGGTTTTAGTGTCGAGAGATCTAGTCACTGGTTCACAAAAAAAAAGTAAAAAAAAAATACAAAAAATATAGGCAGTATAGAATCGAACGCAGTAACGTGGGTTCAGAAGTTCTGAGTCGACAGTCCAAGCCGCTAGTCCAACTATTTTGAAATTCGCGCGCCGAAATTAGCTTATAGTTCTAATACAATAATATCCTTGACTGTGTGCGTGAGTAGGCTTTCATATTGCTCGGAATTTGCTCGGCACAAGTATGTTAAAACTAGAGACTAAAATAACCTGAAATATAGCTAGGTACATAGCAAATAAACCACCATTTGCGTGAACGTTAGTGTTATGACATAATATGCACATTTTAATTCATAAATACATAAAATACTTCAAAATTTGGCAACAGCGCCATCTATTGACGCTGTCGTGCCTAGCTGACCACGAGGAACAACCTTAATACATGTAACTTGTCAAAGGATAAATAAAGAATAGAATTGAGTTGAGTTGTAGTATGTCCTATGTTCTATTGATACTTTTTGAAGTAAGGAACCCTAAAAATGGCCCATTTGAATTGGATACACATGTTCCGTAGCAAACGTAAGGTAAATGGTATGGACTTTTGGTGATCTAATTCGTATCTCCATTAGTTAATGTGGCTCCAACATGATAAACGTGTAGGTTCACTTGGCACTGAAAAAACTTACCCAATTTCATGGTAATTTAATTAACTGTTCGTAAGTTATTCTAGGAAAGATATATCACAAAAAACTATTCATCCAAGTTTAATCCGAGAACTCGCTTCACTCGATCTTTAAGTCTATTCAGTGTGAGCTACATTTGTTAATGAAGATACATGTTGGATCAACCAAAGTAGGTAGGTACTACATCGCATGCGTGAAGTAGCGAAATTAACCAGTCATGTGTGTCTCCTCTTGAACCAAGGACAGTGTAAGGGTTCCGTAGTCAATTCACAATCCCGTAGTTACCAGAAAAGTATTCATCACAAGGTGTTCAAGATATTTTTTAAGAAAACCACTTTGTTTTGTTGTATGTAAAACTACAATAAAATTTGTCCTCAATTATAAAACCCAAACTCAACGCCCAGATTATTTCAGAGTTAGTTGCCATACCAATTAGTACCTACAAATTACAACGGTGGCGTTTGCGTTTGTATAAAAAACCTAGGCCCAAAAGTGGAATTCATTCAGATCATCTTAGTTAGCCTGAACTACTGGTCCCCCCCAGTTTTAATTTAACTTTGGCTACCCACGTCTATGTTTTATTTTATGTGTTATGTTTGTTGACGAAAGTAATTTTGTTACCAAGTTTCAGTAGCCATGCAATAATTGAGATGGTTTTTGTCTCTGTATTTTATAATAAATTAAAAAATGGCCCATTTAAACCAAATGAACATATTCCATAACATCGATCCCTTACCGGTAAATGTTGATCTGGCGTGACTTCACCCGAGCACTTTGTTGATCCAAAAACAAGAATATGTTTTCATTATGCGATATTAACATGACAACCTCTTTTTTATCGTGGCATTAGACAGAAGAGGTAGAGGAGAACAACGTTTTCATAGACCACTTTTTTGTGAAACTCCGCTCCAGAATTTTTTGAAAGATAAAATTAAAATTGCTTTAACATATTAAAGGGTGGGAAGGGGTTGTTTGACACAAAAATAGTCTATACAAACGTTGTTTCCCCCTACTCCCTCTGTGTTATGCCGTGATAAGAAAGGGGGGTTATGTTGTCATCGTAAGCCTATGTAAGCCTATGTTATATCGGTGTCTCATACTTCAGAACGAGTGACAGTCCGACATGGATTTATAACATTAGAGAACAGTGATCACCACGTGAGTTGCGAGCGAGCCGAAGGCGAGAGTGGCCCGGCAGAGCCCGCAGCAAACCTGAACCGACACCTGTACGCCAATACCCAATAACCTATGTAATATCGATGTCACAACAAACACACTAACACACTCACACACAAACTTTCACCTTTATAATATTAGTGTGATGTTATTTAAAAATGGCTTATTGAAACCAAATTAACATGTTCCATAACATCGATCACTTTACGGTAAATGTTGATCAGGCGCGACTTCACGCGAGCACTTTGTTGATCCAAAAACACAAGTTGATCCAGGTGACTTTTGTTGATTCAATATGTATCTCCATTAACTAATGTGGCTTCTATATGATTCACGATTTTTTAAATGAAATTGATTACATTGGCTACCCACCTCTATGTTTGATTTTATGTGTTATGTTTGTTGACGAAAGTGATTTTGTTACAAAGTTTCAGTAGCCATGCAATAATTGAGATGGTTTTTTGTCTCTGTATTTTATAGTAAATTAAAAAAGGCCCATTTAAGCCAAATTAACATATTCCATAACATCGATCCCTTTACGGTAAATTTTGATCAGGCGCGACTTCACGCGAGCACTTTGTTGATCCAAAAACACAAGTTGATCCAGGCGACTTTTGTAGATCCAATATGTATCTCCATTAACTAATGTAATTTGTGTGTATGTTTTAGTAGTAGTAGAGCTTTTTTGTGAAAGAGTTCGTCCGGGGAAGTACTACCACCATACCTATTTCTGCCGCAAAGCAGTAGTGCTCGCATTGCTGTGTTCCGGTTTGAAGGGTAAGGGTGCCGGTGAAGTTACAGGCACAAAGATTTTCATCTTTATGTCTCAGGGTGGCGGTCGCAGTGCAATACCACATAAGGTGCGTCCTAGGTGGACGTGACCTATGAGGTAATGCACTGTTTATATGCAGAGGTTACTGCTTAACATCAGGTGGGCAATCAGCTTGTTTCGGCAATCGGTAGTATAAAAAAAATGTGGATCTTAGATGTTTCACGATTTTTTAAATGAATTTGTTTACATTGGCTACCCACCCCTATGTTTGACTTTATGTGTTATGTTTGTTGACGAAAGTAATTTTGTTACAAAGTTTCGGTAGCTATGCAATAATTAAGATGGTTTTTGTCTCTGTATTCTAAAATACATTTAAAAATGGCCCATTTAAACCAAATTAACATATTCCATAACAGCGATCCATTTACGGTAAATGTTGATCTGGCGTGACTTCACGCGAGCACTTTGTTGATCCAAAAACACAAGTTGATCCAGGTGACTTTTGTTGATCCAATATGTATCTCCATTAACTAATGTGGCTTCTAGATGATTCACGATTTTTTAAATGTAATTGATTACATTGGCTACCCACCTCTATGTTTGATTTTATGTGTTATGTTTGCTGACGAAAGTAATTTTGTTACCAAGTTTCGGTAGCCATGCAATAAGATGGTTTTTGTCTCTGTATTTTATAGTAAATTTAAAAATGGCCCATTTAAACCAAATAAACGTATTCCATAACATCGAACCCTTTACGGTAAATGTTGATCAGGCGCGACTTCACGCGAGCACTTTGTTGCTCCAAAAACACAAGTTGATCCAGGTGACTTTTGTTGATCCAATATGTATCTCCATTAACTAATGTGGCTTCTATATGATTCACGATTTTTTAAATGAAATTGATTACATTGGCTACCCACCTCTATGTTTGATTTTATGTGTTATGTTTGTTGACGAAAGTGATTTTGTTACAAAGTTTCAGTAGCCATGCAATAATTGAGATGGTTTTTTGTCTCTGTATTTTATAGTAAATTAAAAAAGGCCCATTTAAGCCAAATTTACATATTCCATAACATCGATCCCTTTACGGTAAATGTTGATCAGGCGCGACTTCACGCGAGCACTTTGTTGATCCAAAAACACAAGTTGATCCAGGCGACTTTTGTAGATCCAATATGTATCTCCATTAACTAATGTAATGTGTGTGTATGTTTTAGTAGTAGTAGAGCTTTTTTGTGAAAGAGTTCGTCCGGGGAAGTACTACCACCATACCTATTTCTGCCGCAAAGCAGTAGTGCTCGCATTGCTGTGTTCCGGTTTGAAGGGTAAGGGTGCCGGTGAAGTTACAGGCACAAGAGACTTTTCATCTTTATGTCTCAGGGTGGCGGTCGCAGTGCAATACCACATAGGGTGCGTCCTAGGTGGACGTGACCTATGAGGTAATGCACTGTTCATATGCAGAGGTTACTGCTTAACATCTGGTGGGCAATCAGCTTGTTTCGGTAATCGGTAGTATAAAAAAAATGTGGATCTTAGATGTTTCACGATTTTTTAAATGAATTTGTTTACATTGGCTACCCACCTCTATGTTTGACTTTATGTGTTATGTTTGTTGACGAAAGTAATTTTGTTACAAAGTTTCGGTAGCTATGCAATAATTAAGATGGTTTTTGTCTCTGTATTCTAAAATAAATTTAAAAATGGCCCATTTAAACCAAATTAACATATTACATAACATCGATCCCTTTACGGTAAATGTTGATCTGGCGTGACTTCACGCGAGCACTTTGTTGATCCAAAAACACAAGTTTATCCAGGTGACTTTTGTTGATCCAATATGTATCTCCATTAACTAATGTGGCTTCTAGATGATTCACGATTTTTTAAATGAAATTGATTACATTGGCCACCTACCTCTATGTTTGATTTTATGTGTTATGTTTGGTGACGAAAGTGATTTAGTTACAAAGTTTCAGTAGCCATGCAATAATTAAGATGGTTTTTGTCTCTGTATTTTATAGTCAATTAAAAAATGGCCCATTTAAACCAAATTAACATATTCCATAACATCGATCCCTTTACGGTAAATGTTGATCAGGCGCGACTTCACGCGAGCACTATGTTGATCCAAAAACACAAGTTGATCCAGGCGACTTTTGTCGATCCAATATGTATCTCCATTAACTAATGTAATGTGTATGTGTTTTAGTAGTAGTAGAGCTTTTTTATAAAAGAGTTCGTCCAAGGAAGTACTAGCACCATACCTATTTCTGCCGTAAAGCAGTAGTACTCGCATTGCTGTGTTCCGGTTTGAAGGGTAAGGGTGCCGGTGAAATTAAAGGCACAAGAGATTTTTCATCTTTATGTCTCAGGGTGGCGGTCGCAGTGCAATACCACATAGGGTGTGTCCTAGGTGGACGTGACCTATGAGGTAATGCACTGTTCATAGGCAGAGGTTACTGCTTAACATCAGGTGGGCCATCTTCATGTTTCGGCAATCGGTAGTATAATAAATATATATGTGGATCTTAGATGATTTACGATTTTTTAAATGAATTTGTTTACATTGGCTACCCACCTCTATGTTTGATTTTATGTGCTATGTTTGTTGACGAAAGTAATTTTGTTTCAAAGTTTCGGTAGCCATGCAATAATTAAAATGTTTTTGTCTCTGTATTTTATAGTAAATTTAAAAATGGCCCATTTAAACCAAATTAACATGTTCCATAACATCGATCCCTTTACGGTCTAGGAGTTCTAGGACGACCTCTGTGGCGCGGCGGGCGAAGGTTGGCCTGCGACGCAGGAGGTTGCGGGTTCGATTCCCGCCTCGGAACAAATATTTGTGCGATCGCAGATATTTGTTCAGGGTGTTCTGGGTTTTTTCTATGTATGATAAAAAAAAACATTAATACAACAACAATTAAATATATCAGTTATCTAGTACCCATAACACAAGCTCTGCTTAACTTGGGGCTAGATAATGTTGTGTGAACTGTCCAGCATTATTTATTATTATTATTTATTACGGTAATTGTTGATCAGGCGCGACTTCACGCGTACACTTTGTTGACCAAAAAAAACAAATTTATCCAGGCGACTTTTGTTGATCCAATATGTTGATCTATTAACTAATGTGGCTCCTAGATGATTCACGATTTTATAAATGAAATGGTACACATATCAATAATTACAAATACCTAAAGTATTAAAAACTTTGTATGGTCTGCCGTTTTATTTTGCAGGGTGTTTTTCTGTTTACGTCTGGACGTCTACCAGGTAGATAGATACAAAAACATAAAAACATGCAAATACTAAATATAATATAGCCTAGCTAGCAAGTTACTAAAATAAATCCTTAATTAGCTAAGGATGCGCGTAGGTACAAATAAGCACTATGCTAAATAGAGGCATGGCAATGTTTAAAAAGCAACTACCCCTAGCAACATGTGTAATGGCCCGAGAAGGCTGTAACTATTATAGATTTCAAATTGACCTAAACCCTTACCTAAACAAGATAACATTATCTAACCTTAGACCTTAACCTGGATTTAACCAGGGTTTGAAATTTAAATTACAAATAATAACAACTCCTTTTTAAAAAAATAACCACTTAACCACCTTAAACAGGAATATTCTTTGAATTAAAAGCTAGAAATACTGAGTGCTATATCATTTCTGGATCTTCATCAAGTAGGAAAGTTAGTAAGTCCCTACGTTTTTTTTAAAAACAAAGTGAAATCAATCTCTTTGAAAAAATGAGCAAAACACATTACGTACAACTTGTCGGACTAAAACCCATTTAAATGATTAATTTGTAATAGCGCACCTAGAAAGGTTCAGAGCGGCAACGTCGCAGCCGTCATTAGCCAATCACAGAGTTTGCTGCAACCTGATTGGCCCATTTGAATCAGATCAACATATTACGTAATCACCGCAAGGTGGATTTGTATATTGGATCAACAAGTGGCTACGTGATTTCAGTGCCACATGATCGCACATGTTGATCCTGTTGGAGCCACATTAGTTAATGGAGATACATATTGGATCAACAAAAGTCACCTGGATCAACTTGTGTTTTTGGATCAAAAAAGTGCTCGCGTGAAGTCCCGCCTGATCAACATTTACCGTAAAGGGATCTCTATATATTTATAATTTTATACCTTTTGATATTCTTTGTATTTTTGAATTTTAAACACAAATTAAATTAAAATTAAATGACTATTCCAAGTCTATTCGGTACAAATTTAATCTGCGTAATGTTTTTTTTTCGAATGGAATTAAAAAAAATTTAAACTTTTGTTTTCTTGACAAAATCCGAATAAATTTATGGACATAATACTTGTTATTGACTTTGTACGGTGAGGCGTGACGCGTCGAAATAATAACTTGGTAACTTTCTATGGCGCATGCACTATTAAATTGTTTTGACCAAATGTTCCCATTTTTAGGGTTCCGTAGTCAAAGACAAGGAACCCTTATGGATTCGTCATGTCTGTCTGTCCGTCCGTGTATGTCACAGCCTTTTTTTTTCCGAAACTATAAGAGCTATACACTGTTGAAACTTAATAGGTAGATGTATTCTGTAAACCGCATTAAGATTTTTACATAAAAATTGAAATAAAACAATTATTTTTGGGGTTCCCCATACTTAGAACTGAAAACCAAATTTAAAAAAAATATCAAACCAAACGTGTGGGGTTCTATGGATAGGTCTTCAAAAATGATATTGAGGTTTCTAATATAATTTTTTTCTTAACTGAATAGTTTGCGCGAGAGACACTTCCAAAGTGGTAAAAAGTGTCCCCCCCATAACTTCTAAAATAAGAGAATTAAAAACTAAAAAAAAATATGATGTACATTACCATGTAAACTTCCAACAAAAATTGGTTTTTTTAATACGTCATAAATCGTGATTCATCCAAGAACTTTTATATTATGTTACTTGCTGCTACGGAACCCTTCATGGGCGAGTCCAACTCGCACTTGGCCGCTTTTTTTTAATGGTTATTTTTGGAAATTAATAAATGGTACCTTATTTTTGCGTAGATTCAATCTTTATCGAATACTGACTATCCAAGTTTTTTTTGTAGTGTATTTGGAATAGTGGTGTTTACCTTATTTTATACCAGTCAGTTAAATCATCCTAACGGTGAAGTTATAAGTTGGTAAATTTTGCTAGAAGTATCTCCTATTTTCTGGTATAAATGGCACTAATTTGCTTATGATTTCTTCTTTTATTTCTGCAGTTATACCTCTTGCCATAAAATTAGGCATAGCTTCTAGAAAACAAAGAGTTGAAAAAAAAAATTGTGGTAAATCCATTGTGATTTTAACTTAACACCGAGACTAGTTTTATATTTTGGGGTTCAATCCCTCTATCTACTTTTACAGTATAATTTCTCTCAGGTACGTTTGATGTAAAAAAAACTGGAGCATGTTTGTGATGCGTGATCTCGATAATTATAAAAATCCCGTGTTTCTAGAAGCTTTACATAGGTATTGTTTGAATTGACACAATTTATAAAATCCTGAAAATCATAGGTTTGATTTGCTGATTTTGTTTTCATAGCAAGTTTCACTTGATGGTGAAATTAATTTGTAGACATGAAGCTATTGAACATTTGATAGTTAATGAGCAAGTGCTAGCCATATTGCTGTTGATACTATTAACAAAGAATAACATGAAAACCCAGTTTTTGTACCAAAAGTTGTTGTTGTGAATTGTGATATCTAACCACAGAAATACATGCTTATATTATGCTTAAATAGTTAAGTCCCTGGGAAGATAAAGTTTTTTGGATACGTGTTCTCATCAGTAGTGTGATACACACGGGTTGTGTATATCATGACGTTATTTTATAACTTCTTTAATAATTTTATTAGGTATTTCATATGATCTGAGCTTATTTTGTAGGCAACCAATTGCTGTTTTTCAGAATCCCCATCAGTCTTGTTAGGCCAGTCACCGTAGACACAAAAATCGTGTTATGTCGCAAAAAGTTGCAGGGTTCTGTTTTTTTGGGATGTTGTTAGGATAACTACCAATTGTATAAAACCAAGTTTGCAACTTCGATAGAACTGTGCGAACTTTGCAATTTTTTGCGACCTTAAATGTTTTAGATGACTGGGCCTATGTGTCGTTTGTAGGTTAATATTTGTAAGGAGAAAGGTTATACACACCTCAGTTTGTTCAAAATTACTAGGTTTAATTAAGTAGTTTGAAGAGATTTTTCTTCTGGGTACTTCTTTACTTTGTACTAGCTATTTTGCATTTTCTAAAGCTTTCACATGCGTACTTATCGTCGCGAGTATCGCTTTTGCATAACTCGCCACACACGACCACTCCCACTTCAGCCTTGGTGTGTCACCGTTTGTTGAGCTCCCACTGACTGACTAGCACCAATCCCCCACTTTTTATCTTAGCGAATGACGGAACAATCAGGTGGGCCATCTGATCTTGAGTGGTAACGTCTGCCTTTAACAATGCATTACCTCATATGTCACGTCCACCCCTTGTGGCATTGCACTGCGTCTACCGGCAACTATACCTTTTATACTGGAACACAGTAATGCAAACACTACTGCTTTGCGGCAGAAATAGTACTGGTAGTAGTGGTGGTTGGTAGTACTTTCCCGAACGAACTCTTTCACAAAAAACAACTCTACTAAGTACTACTAAAAACTTACACATACTTCGCCCTCCTGCGTCTCAAAACCAATAGTAGTAGGTACTACGCAAAACAGCCGTAAATATATTATACCTACGATTGAAATGTCTACGATTACTGTTTCGTACAGTTTTCGTTTACTTAGCAAGACAGAATAAATAATAGAACAAGTACAGGAGGCTCACTTCACGAACAAATTTATATAAATAGCGACTCTTGCTGGGATGCAAGAAAGTGCAATTCAGCTTGCATTAGTGCTCAATGCCTATCGTGATTTTTGCCTAAACATTTCCTCTCTCTTCTAACGCGTAACTGCGTCGCTATCTGGCGCGGAGTGACGTTGCTCGTAAGGGTTGACGACTAGTCGCTTACGATAACATAGTTATCTAATGGCAAAGGTACGTTAGTTTGTACCTTGTCAATGAAACTAAATATCTCTTTTAGGTGTAGGTAGTGACAAGGTACAGACTAACGTACCTATGCCATTAGATAATTATGTTATGGAATGACATACGACGCTAACAAAATAGTCCAAGCGCCAACATCCAATATTCATAATATCGGTTCCCAACTACAGGTTTAGCGTTTAGCTAAGTAGCCTCCTGAGTTATGGGAGCGGCACGGGAGAGTGGTGATTTTCTTATGTCAAATGTCGCGAGACGTCACTTGACGTCAGTAGGGCGGCGATCTCGCTGCCGTCAATACGTGTTATTTGGACCGGCCGCTTTAGACAAGACGCACACGAGATTAGCAACCGAAGATGGATCCTCAGATTAGAGCTCAAACTAAAGATGTTGTTTATAATGTAAATAATTTTTTCAAGGTTAGTAAATCTGATCCAAATTCTGCCGAGCATGAAAACGATATAAATCTTCACAGTATAATCACACAATATAATCTATAGTTATGAAAAAGAGGGATTTGTTAAAATTAATAAAACGAAATAAACCAGAAAAACAATTTAAAATTGATGCAATATTAAAAGAAAATGGTCATACGGTACTTTATTTGCCACCGTACCATCCGGATTTAAACCCAATCGAATTAGTATGGGGAGATATCAAGGGCGAGCTGGCACGAAAACATATTAACTCAAATTTAACTGAGAAAAAGCGAGCACTAGAAGAGTTATATGCTAATTTTTCATTTGAGATATGGCAAAACTGTGACGGTCACGTAAAGAAAGTTGAGGAATTGTATTTCAAACACGACCATCTTAGCGACGATATAATGGATCAATTTATAATAAGATTACGAGATGAAGACTCAGATAACGAAAGTGATTCCAGTCATACTGACAGTGATTCGAGTAGCGATATGGACATAAGCTAATAAATTGAAAGTTCAGTTGAAAATATTGATATTAGTATTAAATATAATAATTATTTGAACAAGTATATTATTCACTTTCACAATGACTTAGGTACTTATTTGTATATATCGTAAGATCTATCACTAATTTTCATCACGTGTGTAGCCCGACAGTTCTTTACGTCACATGTCACCCCTCCCGTGCCGCTCCCATTCCTCACGAGGCTACTGAGTTAAGCGCTAGGCATGTACCTATCTTGATTAGCTCAAACTATATATATAATACCTACCTATAGTTGATATTTAACTGATTGATTATGGTATTATAGTGTAGTAGAAGCTGGCCGGGTGATTTGTACCTTCGTAATTGGGCAAATAAAAAAAGCGGCCAAGTGCGAGTCGGACTCGCCCATGAAGGGTTCTGTAGCAGCAAGTAACATAATATAAAAGTTCTTGGATGGTTTACGATTTATGACGTATAAAAAAAACTGCTAACTAGATCTTGTTCAAACCAATTATCGGTGGAAGTTTACATGTACATCTTTTTTTTTGTTATATCATTCTCTTATTTAAGATGTTAAGGGGTGGGGGGACACATTTTACCACTTTGGAACTGTCTCTCGCGCAAACTATTCAGTTTAGTTTTTTTTTTATTAGAAACCTTAAACCATTTTTGAAGACCTATCTATAGATAACCCACACGTATGGGTTTGATGAAAAAAACTATTGAGTTTCAGTTCTAAGTATGGGGAACCCCAAAAATGTATTGTTTTTTTCTATTTTTGTTCTTGTAAGTCCTATCTAACTACATAAATAAATCCGGAGACATACAATTTAAGGATAGGTAGCAAAATTCTACATTTGTTAGGTAGGTGTACCTAATTACCTATAATGTAGACGTGCATTTCTACACCTTTCGATGTCCCTTGGAAGTGTGAAAAACGTGAGGTTCGGATCCTTGTTATAATTCAGGCTGCCGAATGCGATGCAATATGCGTTTATCTTCATTTAAGCATAGAATAAATAATAGTAGAAGACTTTAGTTGACGGATGACGTGACGCGGCGCTTGAGTGAGTTTACCGAACTAACTTCACGTGCGATCCGGCTGGCGCGCGGCAACCCTCTGAATGGATTGACTCGTCTAGATGAGTCCGCCGGGTACTATAATATCAACACTAGTCTTAAGCACCATATATGTTATGTATGACGTTACTATTCTTATGTGTAGTATTTAGTCTAACATAATAAAAAAAATAGTTCAGATATCCACCGTATAATATGTTACGGTGATTATATTTAGGATACATTTTTGATGCATGATCAAGCTCATACAAACACGTCCACCTCATACCTCATACCTAACTTACAATAAACATTATATTGATCAACTGGATTATCTATGAGGAACTAGTATGTCATAGATAACCCAGACAATATAGTCTTACTACAAATAAAATTACGCGTCCGAATCAAGTCGCGGGTTACAGTACCTATACCTAGCTAGTATCTATTTTATATTATAATCGTCCAAAGTTAGTAGGTACTTACCCAAAATCAGAATTCGTTTATTTTTGCTATACGTTTTTAAATTCCGACGGGAAACGAAAATATTCGTGAAGAGAAAATATGTACAAAATGTGTGGCTTCATTTCACCGAGGACTTATCGAGGACTATACTAAGTTCCATTGGTCTAGTTGTTACTATGTTGACAGAGTTATTTATACTTGTATTGTACGGAACCCTCTACGCGCGAGTCCGACTCGCACTTGACCAGTTTATTTATCTTTGGCCTCCAATAAAGCATGGACTTTAATGGAGATTTTTTTAATAGCAGCATTGTATCATCAAAGTAACTATCTATGTAATATATTGTATTAAGTTTATCAGTTATCTAGTACCCATAACACAAGCTCTGCTTAGCTTGGGGTTAGATAATGTTGTGTGAACTGTACAGCATTATTTATTTATTTATTGTTTCGATATGAAATTGAAGTACCAATATTATTATTAGTAACAAACAGCCAAACATAGATACAAATTGAATGATAGTATAAATAAAAAATAAAAAAACATACCCTTCCTCACTAGTAAGTCGGGAAATAAGCAAGTATAAAGAGCTTGGTATATTCTGAGGAAAATCGCTAAGCGAAACTCTTTTGGTCACAAATCACAATATAAACTCCTTCGTGAGTATACTACCGTAGAATTGCACCGAGCAACTACGGAGGCCTGCAATGTTCTAAGTAGAGATCCACCAACTTATCTGTAGAATGAAATGTATGTAGATGATAGAAAATCACATACATTTCATTCTACTGATAAGTTGGTGGATCTGTAGAATTGGTTTGTGTTCACGACTGTATGATTGAACTGTCAAACCATGTCCGTCCCGTTAATTTTCACAAACCTCAAATAAATAGGTATTTGGATGGGTTTCCTATTACCCGAATTACAATTATAACAACGAAAACCAAAAATTTTCAGTAAAATAATACAAGTTTTTGTAATGATATATCGAAGTATCCGGTTGTCGGTTTTCACCTGTGAATAAAAAAGTGAACGAGGGCCTTCCTTCCAGCGCCGTGGATAACCACGGAATGACAGAAAATGGCGTAGAAATCGTGTAGATACGGCGAATTGAAAATATTTTCGTGTTTTTACACATCTTTTGTATGAAAAGATCAAAAACCCCAACTTAATTTTAAAACCAAGTATATAGACATGATACTTAAGTGTTTTACTTCTCAGAAATAGCTGTAATTCCGTAGATTTTAGCTCATATGTAGATGCTCTATTTTGATCAATTTTGTGAAAATGGGTAGGTAGTTTTTCAATTTACACAAAATCTAAAAAGAATTTTAGAAAACCCCTAATTTCTTTTATTCAGCCTGAAGTGTTCTTTCTTCTGATCTAAATATTGTTAGGAATAAAGCTAAATTCGGGAAGTTCTAGGCTTTTCAAAACACCACTTTTCAAGGATTTTCAAGGACGTGCCCCTTAAATTAAAATCCATAACGCACTAAGACTGTCTCTATAAGTAATTGAACTTGCACTTAACACTTTTTTGTTTTTTCAAAAGTTACAATTTTTCAAAGTTTGTACCTAATATTTAAAAGCCTTCCGTATGCGCCAGAAACGGTGCAAACCTGGGATAAGCTTCTTTTCGTGTCATCTATCGATTCCATAAGAATCCACGACTACTCGACTTAGGGCAACACTTTTTGCTAATTTGCCTGTACTACTAGGGGACGTTACCTATGTGATAATGCACTGTTCATAGGCAGAGGGTACCGCTTAACATCAGGTGGGCCATCTGCTTGATCCGTCAATCCAAGTAGTATAAAAAAAATGTATATGGTAAATAAATGAATAAATAAATATTTCTGGACAGTTCTGCCACTGATGGTACTAGACAACTGATATACTTAATACAATATATTACATAGATAGATATTTTTTATTATATATAGATAATAAAAAAGATTATAAGATTCGTTGGTATAAGATTTGTCCTGGCTGCTAGCTTATTATGGAATATATGTTATTACTGGAAGAAAGCGTTAGCCGAGTCAGTCGTGGGAAGCAATGGCGGCGATGAGCTCACCACTTGTGACGTCTATATTCCACGATGATGCAACCTACTGTGAAAAGAGGCCCATTCAGGCTTTGCCTACCCCTTCGGGGATAAAGGCGTGTGTCTATGTATGTATGTATAGAAAATACCCAGAACACCCTGAACAAATATCTGCGGATCGCACAAATATTTGTTCCGAGGCGGGAATCGAACCCGCAACCTCCTGCGTCGCAGGCGAACGTTCGCCCGCCGCGCCACAGAGGTCGTCAAAAACCGTTAAAAGTATATATATATATATATATATAACCGTGTATCCATAAACCGTAGTTTTGTTTATGTTTCAGGATGGCGTACGAATAAACGAAACTGGCTTACACTTTCCATTCGTACGCAACTACCTAGAGCCGCCCGTCGGGCTCACGAAGACATTGCAGCAGAACGAGTGGTCGTCCAAGATGCTGGTCGAGAAGTTCCTCACGATATACTTCACTCACTACGACGCGCCGGGACGCCCCGATATACTAGGGTTCTACTGCCCCTACTCCACGGTCACCATCACCACTAGATTTACGGGTAAGTGTCGCGAGACCTCTGCGGAACGTATGGCGCCGATCGTTCGGTTCAATACACTCGCAGTGTTGCAGCGCAACAACCACATACACACAGTGCGGCAGATTATGCAGAAATCTGAAGAGTATAATCGGCTCCTGTGTCTGGCATTTGTGGATTATGAGAAAGCCTCTGACTCTGTTGAAACCTGGACTGTTCTGGAACCCTTGCAGCGATGCCAAGTGGACTATCGTTACATCGAAGTGTTGATATTTCTTTATGATGCTGCAACTATGAGTGTCCTAGTACAGGATCGGCAGTCTGAACCCATCCAATTGCGACGCGGAGTGAGACAGGGGGATGTCATATCCCCGAAACTGTTCACTAACGTATTGGAGGATATGTTTAAGACGCTGGACTGGAATGGTATGGGCATAAACATAAACGGCGAGAACATCACCTACGATTCGTGGATTGTGTTTTTTACCAGTTTTAAATTATCGAAGATTTTATCTGTCTCCTTTTTAATGAAACAATTCACGTCATAAACCATTTTTCTGGCTTGCAGTTAACACATTTTTTTTCGGCATGTTTTCCACAAACACGAAAACGAAAACAACAGTATCAATATTAAGTATCAAAAACATGTGTGTGCGTCTGTATCTAGGGAGCGCGAGACGCGAGTGTAAGGCGCGCTGTATGGAAGGCGACTGATCAACCAATAGCGCACCGGCGCTGGCCGCTTCTCCCGTCGCGCCTCTTTCCCCCCGCTAAACAGACCCAAAAAATTACTACTGCGAATTGAAGGTCAGCGCTCATAACTCGACCGACCTATACCATACTTACCTCAAAGTCAAAAAGTATTTTATTCATTGAAATCACAAGGATCATTGAGAATCATCAGTATACCCGCAATTCGCACTAAGCGTTTCGGTTCCACCTTTGTTATGCGAACAGCTAAGGAATGGAACACGTTGCCGTCGTCTGTCTTTCCTGAAAACTATAATATGGGTATCTTTAACAATTAATGATGATATTATATGATTCATCATCATCATCAGCCCACACTAGTCCACTGCTGTCTGGAGATTTGAATGGGAATTAAATAACTTTATTAGGTAAATGCAACACACAGGTTCTTTAATGATCGACACGACACGACATCTTTTCATAGACTGCCACAGACTAGTTTTTGCCACAGACTACAATCAATATTCTAACACTCCTTCTCAATTTCAAGTGGGTAGTAACAAAGAAAACTTTAAATTGCAAATCAAATTACAAAACATTGTAGCAAAAACTGAACTTCTGAGATGGCAATACTAACGACTTTAAACATTTTTAGCCAAAGTTATTTTCATTATACAGCAACACTGAAGTTCACTGATCTGACATCTACATGAACATGACATTACACATTTCAGTTCGACAACTAAAAAAAAAACAAACAAACTTCTAACCTCTAAAGATAATCTTACAAAACATATTAATCTCTATGTTATGAAAACTTTTTAAAAAGAATACTACCTTAGCAAATTCGCACACAAATAATCAAATTTTACACTGCACAATGACTTCGTCATAATGTCAGACGTATTTTCACTGGTATTTACATATTTCACATCAATAATGTCCTTTGAAATAATGTCTTTTATAAAGTGATATTTTATATCAATGTGTTTGGAATGCTTCGTATTTTCGCTGTTCATCATCATCTTTATTGCACTTTGATTGTCAACAAACAACAGAACACTGCACTGATCTTGAAAGTCAATTGTTAATCCTTGTAGAAATAGCAACTCGCTAACACACATTGCGGCTGCAACGTATTCAGCTTCGGCTGTGGATAGTGTGACAGCCTGCTGTTTCCTTGAACTCCATGAGATAAGGTTCCCTTGGTGGTAGACAACCATTCCACTGACACTTTTTCTATCTGTTTTGTTTCCAGCCCAATCTGAGTCTGAAAAAGCTGAAATATTAGAAAGATTATTATATGTTTCTTTCTTTGTGTATACAATCTCCTTTTCCATACTGCCTTGGAGATAACGCAGTATACGTTTTGCTGCGGCCCACAAGCTCTTAGTAGGCTTGTCCAGGTAACGGCTCAAGAATGAAGTAGCAAATGTGATATCCGGTCTGCTCATCGTCGACAGGTAATTGAGACTTCCAACTAGTTCTCTGTATGGTACATTACTTATAATTTCATCTGTTTCAGGTACTTGGAAATTATTCTCCATCGGCGTCTTCATCACTTTGCAGTCAGTCATGTTAAACTTTTGTAAAATGTCTCTAATAAACTGTTTTTGTGATATTTTTATTGTATTTTCACTTCTTTGTATTTCTAATCCAAGAAAATTTCTTATTTCACCCATATCTTTTGCTCTAAATTCTTCTATTAACAGTTTTGTTATTTTATGTACTTGGTATTCCTGTCCCATTAGTAGAATGTCATCGACAAATAATATTAACCATACATTCTTCCCTTTGTATAAACAAATATCATTTTTAGATCTTCTTAGGTTTATTTTATTGCAAAACTCATCAAATCTTTTGTTCCAACACTTAGGTGATTCTTTCAGACCATATAATGCCTTTTCCAATTTTAGAACTGTTCCTTCTCTCCCCAAACTCACTCCTTCTGGAACTTTTATGTATACTTCCGTCTCTAATTTTCCATTCAGAAATGCTGTTGGAATATCTAATTGATTTATCGTCCAATCTTTGTTTATAGCTTGTGATAATGCCAATCTTATTGTAGTCATCTTTGCCACGGGTGAGTAAACAAGATCTTGTGTTTCTTGTTGGAAACCACGGGCAACTAACCTTGCTTTTCTAGTTCCATCAGATTTGGTTTTGAAAACCCATTTTGTATCTATAGCCTTTCTTTCTTTAGGTAGCTCTGTTTCATTCCAAGTTTCTTGTTCTTCCAATGATTTTATTTCATTTTCTACTGCCTTTTTCCATTCCGTGCTTTTTTCTAAGGCTTCACTGTATGAAACTGGATCATTTTCTTTTATAAGTAAACAATAGGCTTCATAGGCTTCGTAATCAGAAAGTTGTGGCTTTTTTACCACTCTTCCACTTCTTGTACGGATAATCTTATCATCCATAGTGGGCCTTACTGTCGGTTCGTAACTAGTACTTTCATCTTCTTCTTCTTCTTCTTCCTGATGTACTGTTGTATTATTCTTTTCAACTTTCATTTCTTTTTTATTATATTGATCTATTATTTCTACTAATCTGTTTGGTTCATTGGATGTACTTTCTGTCATTTCTTCATATCTTACATTTGACTCATCAAAGCGAACATCTCTTGAGATAATTATTTTATCTGTATTCGGGTCCCATAGTTTGTAACCATTCATTGTGTATCCAAGCATCCTAGCTAGTGTTGCTCTGCTGGACAGCTTGTCCTGTTTAGGCATTATGTGTACCCATGCTTTACATCCAAATACTTTTAAATTTTTCAAGATAATTTCCTTTTTCATTATTTTTGCTGGTACTTTATTTTTAATTGCTGAACTTGGGGATCTGTTTATCAGAAATGTAGCTGTCAGTACAGCCTCACCCCACAAGTACCTTGGTAGGTTTGATTCATCTAGCATTGTTCTCGTTTTGTCATAGATGGTTCTATTCATTCTCTCGGCTTTTCCGTTCTGCTGTGGACTATAACTTTGTGTATATTCCAATTTAATTCCTTTTTCATAGCAGTAATCTTTCAACTTTTTGGCTGTGAACTCTCCACCATTGTCACATCTTATTCTTCGTATTATGATGTCTTCTTTTTCCTTTTCTTTGATATAAGCAATAGTTTTCTCTGTTGCTTCTGCTTTAGTCTTCAATAGGTAGGTCTGTGTAAAATGTGAAAAATCATCTATAATTGTTTGGAAATATCTGTATCCGTCTTTGGTCGGCACTCTTGTTGGACCAGCTACATCTGTGTGGATAAGATCTCCTATCTTTGTTGATCTCGGCTTCTGCAATCTTCGGAATGGTATCCGAGTAGATTTATTTTTCATACATGCATCGCAAGCCTCTTTGCTATATGGCAATCCAAGAATTGCCAAATTCTTTCTACATATATGCCCAAGTCTTTGGTGCCATATATTAGCATTTTCTTCTTTGGTTAATTTACAGTTCTCTTCTTGATTTCTCAACTTTACTTCGAATGTATATAGCTGACCTTGTTTCGCACCTAGGTATGTTTTATTTCCCGACTTTATTATTAACTTTCCCTTCTTGAATGTTATTTCCATACCTCTTCCTACAAGTTGGGATACTGACATTAGATTTGTGCTCAGACCTGGCACAATAACTGCTTCCACTGTTATGTTCTCTTTATTATATTTAGCTTCCAAAAATCCTTTCTTAGTTGCTTGTAGCGTTTGACCATTTGCAATTTTTATGTTCAACGGTTGAGGCAGGGTCTTCACATCGATCATTTGGCATTCATATTCTTCTTTGATGAAGTTTTGTGTTGCACCGGAGTCAACTATGAAAGTAATAGTGCTACTATTCTCACTTACAAGTGCCTGCTCAGATGCAATAAACATTGACGAAGATGTAGACGAGCTTTCCTCTTGTGCAGGAGTAGCGGCCTCTCCTCTGCCTGAGCTGTAGCCTCTATGTCCCCTTCTACCTCGGCCTCTATAGCCACCACGACATTGAAACGACTTGTGTCCTTTCTTCTTACAACAAAAACAGATGACCGTGCTAACAAAAGAGCTTTGACTGGTTTGTTCATTTTCCTTCTCAGGTTTTACACTTCGTACTTCATGGTCTAATAACTTTGCACGTACAAACTCCAATTTCACCTCTGTATTCATTGTTTCAATTGCTGTAATTATATGGTTGTACTCATCACCGAGCCCTGTTAGGAGATAGCAAACTTTGTCATTTTCTTCTATTTTCTCCCCAGCAACTTCGAGTTCTCTGATTACATTATCAAATTGGGAAAAGTATTCTTCTAAGCTTGCATACGTATGCTTCAAATTTAGCAATTTTCTTCTTAGTGTAATTTTTGAGATTACGCTTTTCCTTTGAAATGTGTTTTTCATTGTGTCTATCATTTCCTTCGAAGTCTTTGATTCCTTGATCAAATTTAAATGGCGGTCCGTTACGCATTGGACAATTAAACTTTTTGCTTTTGCATCGAGCGACTTGTCCTCTACCTTTTCCATCTGGGTGACTTCCTTCAAACCTCTCTCCTCAAGCATACAATTTAGGCGAAATAACCAGTTGTCGAAAACTTCCGTATTGACGAGTTGTGGAAAATGAGTCGGCGTGGACGCCGCCATTGCAACAACTTTTTCGACTTTTCCGTGTTGCTACGGACGTCTATTACTCACAATTTATAATAATTCGCATTCTCTCTTCTGGGCCCATAACCTCTGGAGATTTGAATGGGAATTAAATAACTTTATTAGGTAAATGCAACACACAGGTTCTTTAATGATCGACACGACACGACATCTTTTCATAGACTGCCACAGACTAGTTTTTGCCACAGACTACAATCAATATTCTAACATGCTGGACATAGGCCTCTCCCAATACGCGCCACTGAGCCCGGTGTTCGGCTCTTCTAACCCACTTTCTGCCGCCGCCTTTCGTAGGTCATCGCTCCACCTAGCCAGAGGGCGCCCCACGCTACGTTTGCCAAGACGCGGTCTCCACTCAAGAACTCGCTTACCCCAACGGTTGTCGGTTCTTCGGCATATATGACCAGCCCATTGCCACTTCAGCTTGCTAATCCGGTGGGCTATGTCAATGACTTCAGTTCTCTGTCGGATAATCTCATTACGGATTTTATCTTCCAGATAAACTATGAGCATAGCACATACACGTCAGATACACACGTTACATGATTGACATATTGACTCCCTCTATGGCGCGGCGGGCGAAGGTTCGCCTGCGACGCAGGAGGTTGCGGGTTCGATTCCCGCCTCGGAAAAAATATCTGTACGTTCTGCAGATATTTGTTCAGGGTGTTCTGGGTATTTTAATGCATAATAAAAAATATCTGTCGATGTAATGTATTATAGGCAAATGAGCGATGGTAGCCTAACACGACGCCTGTCACGTGATCCCCCGGGCCGCGACGCGTCGGCGATCACACGTGTGTTAGATTAAGTAATAAAGTGTTTTTTATGTTAGTTTCTAAGGTATTTATGTTGATATGGGCTTACTGTTTAGGTTTAGTACATTTCTCAGTAAGCCTGAAATAAAGATTTTGTTGTTGTTGTTGTTCTAACGGTTCAATAGTGCAACTCAGAATCCAACGATACCGGGTTCGATCCTAGGCTCCGCACCAATGACTTTTCTAAGTTATGTGCGTATTTCCATCGCTCTGTGCTTCGGAGGGCACGTTAAGCTGTCGGTCCCGGCTGTTATTGATTAATAGCAGTCGATAAGCCATGTCAGAGGCCCTCGGGCGGCTTGACAAACTACGATACCAGAGGCCAGCACTACCTCATACGAAATTAAACGATAGGCAAATGCTGTGCTGCAGCATGCACATGTGTAGCTCGACTCCAAAGCTGTCGTGTTTTGTTTAAGGCTTCGAAGAGAAGTATTCGTCCCACTCCCGGAATATTATCACCGACAGCCGTCTAACCGCCAATACGAAACGGGTGTACCAGGGCACGGCAATGATGAAATTTGTATTCTGTGACCGACTGCCGGCGACTGTACACGACCCGTCCACGTTCACTGTTGACGTTTTACGTCATGATGTAAGTACAGCTCGTTCACCCATTAGTATACCCTCTATTCGCACTAAACGATTCAGTTCTACCTTTATAATGCGAACTGCTAAGAAGTGGAATACACTACCGTCGTCTGTCTTTCCTGAAAACTATAATCTGGGTCTGGTATAATAACATAGAGATACGAAGTCGAACAAAGCTCAA
This sequence comes from Operophtera brumata, assembly GCA_932527175.1. Taxonomy (NCBI): domain Eukaryota; kingdom Metazoa; phylum Arthropoda; class Insecta; order Lepidoptera; family Geometridae; genus Operophtera; species Operophtera brumata. The sequence continues at coordinate 3,140,648 of OW052229.1, forward strand.
AGATGTTGGGAATCGTATAACGGAACTAAAATGGAGTTGGGCAGGACACCTGGCAAGACGAGGTGATGATAGGTGGAGTAAGGCGCTAACTGAATGGCGTCCAAGAACTGGGTACAGAAACGTTGGTCGTCCAGCAGCTAGATGGGCAGACGATATCGCATGCGTCGCGGGCCGAACCTGGATGAGACTGGCATGGGACCGTAAGGAATGGCACAGGCAAAGAGAGGCCTATACTCAGCAGTGGGTGAAATCAGGCTGTGGATGATGATAATCTGGGTCTCTTCAAGTCTAGAGTGAATAGGTGCCTTCTAGACCTTTGTGCTCCATCTTCGGCCACATCGTCACTTACCAACAGGTGAGATCGTGCTCAAACAAAGGTCTAACCTTAAGATTGCACCTGCGTTATACTTTTAGTCTGTCTGTACAACGGATGATGTTTTTTAACCGACTTAGAGAAAAGGAGGTGGTTCTATGTTGTATGTATGCATGTATTTTATAAGCTTATATTTTACTTGCAATGTATGTATGTTTGTCTGGGTGGAATCCGGGTGGAATCTTGAAACTGAATTTTAAAGCAGTTATCCTCAACCGATTGAGCTGAAATTTGGCATACCTGTCAAATTCCGATGACAATACAATATGATGGTGACAGCGAGCTGATCTGATAATGGAGACGGAAGGTGGACCATGGACCTCCTCGACGGATAATAGTAGACTGGCCGTGTTTAGGCTCATTGTGATCAGCACACGGTTACAATCACTAATTTTATAATAGTAGATTATGGTACAAGTGTGTAATGTTGTTGATTAAGCGCTTAGGCGAGGGTCTTAAGAGAGCCGAGGACGGCAATCACCAACATTACACACTTGTATCATACCACGTTTTTCAACACACTTGTGAAGAAAATAATAATAAAACAGAACTGTATAAATGTTCTACTGTCTCAATAACTCACTTGTGAATAATAGCAATGAAAAGTCACAGTTTGATTACAGGTGTAAAACAGAAATACACACTCTGTGTAAATGTTCAACTGTCTCTATAACTCTCTAGTCAATAATAGCAATTAAAAGTCACAGTTTGATTACAGGTGTAAAACAGAAATACACACTCTGTGTAAATGTTCAACTGTCTCTATAACTCACTTGTGAATAATTAAATGAAAAGTCACAGTTTGATTACAGGTGTAAAACAGAAATACACACTCTGTGTAAATGTTCAACTGTCTCTATAACTCACTTGTGAATAATAGCAATTAAAAGTCACAGTTTGATTACAGGTATAAAACAGAAATACACACTCTGTGTAAATGTTCAACTGTCTCTATAACTCACTTGTGAATAATAGCAATGAAAAGTCACAGTTTGATTACAGGTGTAAAACAGAAATACACACTCTGTGTAAATGTTCAACTGTCTCTATAACTCACTAGTGAATAATAGCAATGAAAAGTCACAGTTTGATTACAGGTGTAAAACAGAAATACACACTCTGTGTAAATGTTCAACTGTCTCTATAACTCTCTAGTGAATAATAGCAATTAAAAAGTCACAGTTTGATTACAGGTGTCATTAATGTACCTAATTACGGTGAAATTCGAGCCACTTTATGAGCAAGTGTGATGAAAAAGTTTTTATTGAAAAATATATTTTTCTCAATAAACTTAAATAAATAAATAAATAATGCTGGACAGTTCACACAACATTATCTAGCCCCAAGCTAAGCAGAGCTTGTGTTATGGGTACTAGATAACTGATATACTTAATACAATATAATAAGTAGATAGATATTTTTAATTATATATATTGATGATAAGACGCCTATTGTTTTATTACAGACGCATATTTTAATAATAGTAGTGAGCGGTATTTTCAAGGAGAGGGATGCCCCCGAGGACCCGTCGCGAGTGTTCCACTTCAGAAGGACGTTCGCGTTAAAAATTCGTAAAACTAAATTTAACCCCACGTGGAGATACGTGATCGAGAACGAGCTGATCCATATAACCACCGCCACGCCGCAACAACTCACCAACTGTTTTAAGGTAACATAGACACACGCCTTTATCCCCGAAGGGGTAGGCAGATACTGAATGGGCCTCTTTTCACAGTGGGTTGCACCATCGTGGAATATAGACGTGACAAGTGGTGAGCTCATCGCCGCCATTGCTTCCCACGACTGACTCTGCTAACGCTTTCTTCCAGTAATAACACATTCCATAATAAGCTAGCAGCCAGGACAAATCTTATACCAACGAATCTTATCAACAAGTCCGGGTAATCCCTTAGTCGGCTTTTACGACATCCACTGGAGGCGACGGAGGGGTATATTCTTAGGTCGGACACACCACCACGGTTTTAAGGTAAGGCTATATTTATTTTATACAGAATGTATCATGATATCCCTATAAGCCCGGAGAGGGGAGAGGCGACAAGGTGGACGTTAGCAGTGAGATAGCACTGTTCATAGACAGGCATAGATAAAATAATACTATACTTACTCATGAAAAAACCAACCAAATAGACCAAATGATAACCATGTTTAAGGTTCTTCATGGAAAGATAGATGCCCCTGATCTCCATGATGAGCTGACGCGGTTCTACGTCCCCAGCAACTATTGCAGCGGCAGGAGGCATAAGTTACTCTCGGTGCCGTTTTCCCGCACGGTGGCGCGAGCCCATTCTCCGATCCCGCGCACACTCACTGCGCTCAATGCCCTCCTGGACGCAAATCGTGATTGCGATGTGTTTGCGGATGGATGGAAGATGATCCTGTCGGAGTGCTTGGGGTTCTGCGAGGTGAATGTGTGAGAGGGATGTCTGACATTTTGACATTTATCTATTGCTTGCTTTTATTGTCGTTATTGTTTAGGTTTTATTATTACTAACTATTATTTATTTTTGACATTTTATGTGATTGATTTATTAATGACCTAATTTTATGACTTAAATTTAGTGTAACTGGCCCAGGCCGTACTAAGTTGTTGAAATAAATAATAATAAATGAATGAAGTAGTACATGGATTGAGTGCTAAAATAGCTACTAATTTTATAGAGTGTTCCTTCTTACTCCTATCCTAGAAGATAGCTTGCTATCCTATGTTAGAGAGAAACAAATATATTATCACACGACAGTCGTTTTTCCGTTCCGTACCCTGAATATTGGTTCCATGAATGTACATCTCCCTAGATTGGTACCATGAATGTAGTAGTTATTGGTACCTAGTGTGACATTTGGCCTGGTACAAGTTACACAAATAAGAACAGATAGATATATGCTTGTCTCATTCCAACACATGAATACATTCATATAAAAGAATGAGAGTGGTATAATCGAATCCGGTTTGTTTATAGCCTTATTTCCATGTAGTACATCTTCCTAGAGTATGGTGGAATCTGTACTAGTATAGTCTATGACCTAGACTATACTAGTACAGATACCACCTATTTCTGCCGCAAAGCAGTAGTGCTTGCATTGCTGTGTTCCGGTTTGAAGGGTAAGGGTGCCGGTGAAATTACAGGCACATGAGTTTTCATCTTTATGTTCAGGGTGGCGGGCGCAGTGCAATGCCACATAGGGTGCATCCTATGTGGACGTGACCTATGTGGTATTGCGTTGTTAAAGGCAGAGGTTACCGCTTAACATCACGTGGACCATCTGCTTGTTCCGTCATTCACATAGTTAACCATTTTTAATTTGTAAAAATTAAAAAACCCTCAACGCAACGAAACGGTTGAACCGATTTTGATCAAACATACCTAAGAACAATCCCGACAAACACACCTTTCAAACTAAAAAAAAAAGTCGAAATCGGTTCATCCGTTCGGGAGCTATGAGGCGACAGACACGTCAAATTTATAACACACCTTCGTTTTTACGTCGGGGGTTTAGTAAATATAATTTTCAGAATCAGATTAGGAATTACAACCCGATGGTCCTGATCGAGCCGGAACGTGAGGAAGCTGAGGCGTTCATAAAAGTGCTCACACACATCACACAGCTAAAAAAGGAGGAAGCCGAAATGTGAGTTTATCCCCCCCTCTTCTCTAGTCCTATTACGACCTACTTTGCACTAGTTTTGACGACCTCTGTGACGCGGCGGGTGAAGGTTTGGCTTGCGACGCAGGAGGTTGTGGGTTCGATTCCCGCTTTGGAACAATTATTTGTACGAAATGGAGATATTTGTTCAGGATGTTTGGGTATTATCTATGCATAATAAAAAAATATCAATCTATGTACTGTATTGTACTACGTATATCAAGCGTGGAGTGTGCTGTCTTATGAACTTTTGCTGATTTTCTCCATCATCTTATTTTTGACTGCCTACCTAAGTAAGGCTTTTAAGTTGGTTTTCCTTTTTTCTTTGAATCAACTTCCACTTGTTCTCGAGGCACCACACAGGCGCTCCCCACCTAGTAGTAAGAAGGATCATCAAAAATAAAACAGACCGTGTTTGTTGCCTGATTCTTCTAGGTCTGGTTGCGTTGGAACAGGAGTAAATGTTTTTTTTAAAGACATTTCAAAATGATCCTTGTGATTTCAATGAAAAAAATACTTATTGACTTTGACTTTCTCAGTTATCTAGTACCCATAACACAAGCTCTGCTTAGCTTGGGGCTAGATAATGTTGTGTGAATTGTCCAGCATTATTTATTTTTTTATTATGTTAAATTGACTTGTAAATAATTTATTTTGCAGACGTCTCCGGCTACACAAATGGGACTTGCGAGAGGCGCTGAATACATTTGTGGAAGACGTGGCAAAGAACAACATACACTTCAATAGTTTCGTGGATGATGACCTCGACGAGCTATCGGACATGTCCTCCTTGATGGATGAGGATATGATTGACTAAATAAATTAAGTTTAATATTAAATTTTGTTTCATTCAGATTTGTACATAGCATGAAGTAATATACCGAATTACAAGTAATTAATTTTGTAAAAATTAAAAAAAAAACCCAACGCAATGAATCGACTGAACCGATTTTGATCAAACATAGCTAAGAACACTCCCGACAACATCACCTTTCGAACAAAGTAAAAACTAAATTGTTCATCCGATCGGGAGCTACGATGCCACAGACAGACACACACACAGACACGTCAAACTTATAACACCCCGTCGTTTTTGCGTCGGGGGTCAAACCTGAAGCTCATTGCAACACATTGGCATTACCACAGATAAAATAATACTACACGCATTACCAATGTACTATTAGATGTGTGTGTTTTTTTTGTGAAAGAGTTCGTCCGGGGACTACCACCATATTTCTGCCGCAAAGCAGTAGTGCTCGCATTGCTGTGTTCCGGTTTGAAGGGTATGGTTGCCGGTGAAATTACAGGCACATGAGACTTTTCATCTTTGTCTCACGGTGGCGGACGCAGTGCAATGCCACATAGGGCGCGTCCTAGGTGGACGTGACCTAGTTTCTGTCTGTGGAAAACGGCCAACAGAGCGTACTACGCGGGGGACAAGTATGTCAACGCGGGATTTTGAAGCGTTTTTATTAGCCTGATTACACCTACCGAGAAGAGTGGCGAGACAGTGTTTCGGCCGAGCACTCGGTATTTGTAAACACATGGCCGGGTGCTCGGCCTAGATGATAGAAAACACTTTATTGCACTACACAGAAAATAAGCTAAATAAAAATTAATATTAAACTATACACGGAAGTACAATGGGCGGTCTTATCGCTATAAGCGATCTCTGCCATGACAACCTTGGGATGGCCTAGCTATAGGCCGAGACAGTCACTCGGACCCCGTTCTATTTACTAGGCCGAGTACCCATCGCTCCGCTTCCCCGCACTGTCTCGCTCGCCCACTCGGCGGATCTGAACGCGTACCCACTCGGCGGGCGACCACTCGCCACTCGGGCTAATATTTATTCTGTGACTCGGGGCGTACACGCCAACCGCGAAGTTTGCTGTATTTCACAAAAAAAAATTGTTAATTCATGCAGATCGCCGCCCACTGCAGACTTGATCTGGTCGGTCTCCAACGCATGGTGATGGGTCATATCGGAATACTGGCATGGGCAGGTAGCTACAATAAAAATAATGTATTTAATTATGTACCTGAGTATTTATTTAGAAAGTTGGTATGTAGGTACCTATTAGTCTTTTCGCAAATTGATTGACATACAACATTATAAATTACATTTTACATCAGTATTCTAGTTACATACCTATCCAGTTAGAAAAAAAAATCGCGACGGGGTGGACTTTTACGCCGAGGGAACCAATCTTAAAGTACATAGTCCAACTCAAATATATTAATGTAGAAAATAAAACCAGTAGGTAAGCACCTACATATATAAAACATAGTAGACAAATAATTTGAATTACGGATTACATTACAAATACTTCGTAAAACGACCTCGGTGGCGTAGCAGGCTCAATTCCCGCTGCGGGACAAATGTTTGTATGATCAGCAAATATTCGTTCCGTCACAGAATAAATAATAGTCAGTATCTGTGTTGTGGTAGCATGGTGCTCGTAGTTCCTGATACACACGACACAGGGGATCCTAGTGTGGGATCAGGACTAAGTATGTGACTGTTGGGTGTTATGTTATGTATGATCTGTTATTAGTTCCGTGTCTGTGTTGTGGTAGCATGGTGCTCGTAGTTCCTGATACACACGACACAGGGGATCCTAGTGTGGGATCAGGACTATGTATGTGACTGTTGGGTGTTATGTTATGTATGATCTGTTATTAGTTCCGTGTCTGTGTTGTGGTAGCATGGTGCTCGTAGTTCCTGATACACACGACACAGGGGATCCTAGTGTGGGATCAGGACTATGTATGTGACTGTTGGGTGTTATGTTATGTATGATCTGTTATTAGTTCCGTGTCTGTGTTGTGGTAGCATGGTGCTCGTAGTTCCTGATACGCACGACACAGGGGATCCTAGTGTGGGATCAGGACTATGTATGTGACTGTTGGGTGTTATGTTATGTATGATCTGTTATTAGTTCCGTGTCTGTGTTGTGGTAGCATGGTGCTCGTAGTTCCTGATACGCACGACACAGGGGATCCTAGTGTGGGATCAGGACTATGTATGTGACTGTTGGGTGTTATGTTATGTATGATCTGTTATTAGTTCCGTGTCTGTGTTGTGGTAGCATGGTGCTCGTAGTTCCTGATACACACGACACAGGGGATCCTATAGTGTGGGGTCAGCACTATGTATGTGACTGTTGGGTGTTATGTTATGTCATGCTAATTACATAAAAACTTAGAATATAGTAATACATTTATTTACAGAAAGAATAATACCACATAGGTATATACAAAATAAAAAAAACATGAAACCCTGAAGAACGCTGCTAACAATCTAAAGGTAGCTCAAGTGATCCAAATCAGAATATACACTAGTCACTTATAAATTAAAACTAGTAGTTCTGCGAAGAGTAGACCTCGCGAGCACAATCATTGTTTTCATTCTGATTTACAATTGTAAATAACTCGTGAGGTTTTTGAATCAGTATATTTTTACATTATGTTAAAAGCTAATGAAAAACTGAAGAGTGCAACATGTCGGTCCATAATCTATATCTTGACAACTTCTTGAATGAGTTTGCTCATATTCGATTTTCTTGTTTAGAATTGAGAAGCGAATGTTTCTGCCAAAACTATCAGTCGGCCGGTAAATGACGCCGCTGATAATTTCCCCCCTTTGAGGGGGAAATACCCCTCCAATCAAAAATCACCGAAGACAAAAGCCTATGAACCTGTTTAAGTTTCCTCAAGATTAGTAGAATAATACGACCTGTACGCGAGTACAAACATACCTACATCCGGACGGATGAAAGAAAATTTTGCCAGCTGCAGACTTCGCTCGCTCGGTCAAATATATTCACTACATCTTTACGCGCATCACACACGGCGAAGATAATAGAATATTTTATTCTGGGATCATCGTCACGTCATACTAGTGAATGAGATGGAAAGTCAAGGAAGATGCTTGGGTTTTGCTGGTGTGCCGTGTCATGCGCTTAAGGAGATCAATATTAATACAAGTAATTAATTTTGTAAAAATAAAAAAAAACCCAACGCAATGAAACGGCTGAACCGATTTTGATCAAACAAAGCTAAGAACACTACCGACAAATACAGCTTCCAAACAAAACAAAAAAAAAGAAATCGGTTCACCCTTTTGGGAGCTGAGCTATGATGGGACAGACAGACACACACACACACACACAGACACGTCAAACTTATAACACCCCTTCGTTTTTCGTCGGGGTTTCAAAACTAAGCTCCTCCAGAGTGAGTATGCATGTGATACTTCAATGAATTTGTGTGAACAAAGCATTTACTGCATTTATTGCTTTCTCTCTCGAGTGAATTCTCATGTGACTAATCAAAGTGCTTTTATGATTAAATGATTTACTGCACTTGTTGCAGGTGTATGGCTTCTCTCCCGAGTGAATTCTCATGTGTCTTATCAAAGTGCTTTTTCGATTAAATGATTTACTGCACTTGTAGCAGGTGTATGGTTTCTCTCCGGAGTGAATTCTCATGTGACTAATCAAATTAATTTTTTGATTAAATGATTTACTGCACTTGTTGCAGGTGTATGGCTTCTCTCCTGAGTGAATTCTCATGTGACTAATCAAAGTGATTTTATGATTAAATGATTTACTGCACTTGTTGCAGGTGTATGGCTTCTCTCCCGAGTGAATTCTCATGTGACTAATCAAATTACTTTTATGATTAAATGATTTACTGCACTTGTTGCAGGTGTATGGCTTCTCTCCAGAGTGAATTCTCATGTGACTAATCAAATAATTTTTTTGATTAAATGATTTACTGCACTTGTTGCAGGTGTATGGCTTCTCTCCCGAGTGAATTCTCATGTGTGTTATCAATGTGCTTTTTCGATTAAATGATTTACTGCACTTGTAGCAGGTGTATGGCTTCTCTCCCGAGTGAATTCTCATGTGACTAATCAAATAATTTTTTTGATTAAATGATTTACTGCACTTGTTGCAGGTGTATGGCTTCTCTCCCGAGTGAATTCTCATGTGTGTTATCAAAGTGCTTTTTCGATTAAATGATTTACTGCACTTGTAGCAGGTGTATGGCTTCTCTCCCGAGTGAATTCTCATGTGACTAATCAAATAATTTTTTTGATTAAATGATTTACTGCACTTGTTGCAGGTGTATGGCTTCTCTCCCGAGTGAATTCTCATGTGACTAATCAAAGTGCTTTTATGATTAAATGATTTACTGCACTTGTTGCAGGTGTATGGCTTCTCTCCGGAGTGAATTCTCATGTGACTAATCAAATAATTTTTTTGATTAAATGATTTATTTTATTTTTATTTTATTTATTAAGGAAAAACAAACAACTACATTATATATCTAGGTACAATCAGTATTAATACATAAATTTAATTATGTAAGACTTATTAATAATGTAGTCCACAACGTTCTCCACATGTTAGTTTTATACATGATTACAAAAAGATGCAGCTAGAGGGTCTGTCAGATGATTAATAATTATATAAATCTCAGTAGGTAAGTAAACCAAAGAGAAATGACAAAACCCCACTCAAAGAAAAATTACATTAAAAGTAAATAGCAAATAAGAGCAGGTACAGACCATTTCCCGCAAGAAGGCACTTATTAAGGAAGAAAAAAAGGAAGGAAAAACTAAAGGAAGGAACTGAAGGATTTACTGCACTTGTTGCAGGTGTATGGTTTCTGTCCGGAGTGAATTCTCATGTGTCTCATGTGTCATGTGATTAAATGATTTACTGCACTTGTTGCAGGTGTATGGCTTCTCTCCCGAGTGAATTCTCATGTGTCTTATCAAAGTGCTTTTATGATTAAATGATTTACTGCACTTGTTGCAGGTGTATGGCTTCTCTCCCGAGTGAATTCTCATGTGTCTTATCAAAGTGCTTTTTCGATTAAATGATTTACTGCACTTGTAGCAGGTGTATGGTTTCTCTCCGGAGTGAATTCTCATGTGACTAATCAAATTAATTTTTTGATTAAATGATTTACTGCACTTGTTGCAGGTGTATGGCTTCTCTCCTGAGTGAATTCTCATGTGACTAATCAAAGTGATTTTATGATTAAATGATTTACTGCACTTGTTGCAGGTGTATGGCTTCTCTCCCGAGTGAATTCTCATGTGACTAATCAAATTACTTTTATGATTAAATGATTTACTGCACTTGTTGCAGGTGTATGGCTTCTCTCCAGAGTGAATTCTCATGTGACTAATCAAATAATTTTTTTGATTAAATGATTTACTGCACTTGTTGCAGGTGTATGGCTTCTCTCCCGAGTGAATTCTCATGTGTGTTATCAAAGTGCTTTTTCGATTAAATGATTTACTGCACTTGTAGCAGGTGTATGGCTTCTCTCCCGAGTGAATTCTCATGTGACTAATCAAATAATTTTTTTGATTAAATGATTTACTGCACTTGTTGCAGGTGTATGGCTTCTCTCCCGAGTGAATTCTCATGTGACTAATCAAAGTGCTTTTATGATTAAATGATTTACTGCACTTGTTGCAGGTGTATGGCTTCTCTCCGGAGTGAATTCTCATGTGACTAATCAAATAATTTTTTTGATTAAATGATTTACTGCACTTGTTGCAGGTGTATGGTTTCTGTCCGGAGTGAATTCTCATGTGTCTAATCAAATTACTTATATGATTAAATGATTTACTGCACTTGTTGCAGGTGTATGGCTTCTCTCTCGAGTGAATTCTCATGTGACTAATCAAAGTGCTTTTATGATTAAATGATTTACTGCACTTGTTGCAGGTGTATGGCTTCTCTCTCGAGTGAATTCTCATGTGACTAATCAAATAATTTTTTTGATTAAATGATTTACTGCACTTGTTGCAGGTGTATGGCTTCTCTCCCGAGTGAATTCTCATGTGTCTTATCAAAGTGCTTTTTCGATTAAATGATTTACTGCACTTGTTGCAGGTGTATGGCTTCTCTCCCGAGTGAATCCTCATGTGACTAATCAAATTATTTTTTTGATTAAATGATTTACTGCACTTGTTGCAGGTGTATGGCTTCTCTCCCGAGTGAATTCTCATGTGTCTAATCAAAGTACTTTTTTGATTAAATGATTTACTGCACTTGTAGCAGACATGTGTATTCTCTCCAGAGTGAGTTCTCGTATGTCTCAACAGTTTAATTTTAGAAATAAATGTTCTGCTGCAGTCATTACAACAATACAATACATTATTGCCATTAATGTTTTTTGCAGCAACGCTCTCTTTAATTCGCAACTGATCAACTAAAGAACTAACATTTGATTCAACATCTTCAACTGTGTTCTCATCAATGTCCATCAATGTTTCCTGTTTAGTTTCGATCAAATCTTCTGTAACAAATTGATCTTGTTCATTTTGATTCAATTCCCCTTCTGTTGTTTCATTTTTAACAGTAACTTGAGTGCTTCCACTATTTAGGAAATCATATACGGATACAGAAGGAATAGTTGTCACTGACACGTTATGTCTCGTTTCAAGATGAAACCCGAGTACCTCTTGAACCTGAAAGTACAGAAATACAGGAGTGGTGAGACTGTGAGCAGTTATACGTAATCAAAATGTAAACAGCTTGCTTAAGGTGGTTGCTTTCGCTTGTGGCGCGGAATTCAATTTTTTTCGTGTTTTTTTGCTCATCACTGCTCATCAACACTTCTTCAGATAGCGAAACCTATGTTGCCGGTAATTATATGACCTAATACACAGGTTTTAATTCAAATTATCACATAAATATCATTAGTTTGGCTATGAATGTGCTTGAAATAAAAAAAACACTTTAAAAACCATTGAAGCACAGTCGTAGCTAAATTAATCATATTTATGTGATACTATAAATTAAAACTTGTGTGTTAGGTCATATAATTACCGGCAAATTAGTTTCGCTACCCCATAAAGTGTTGATGAGCTGTGATGAGCAAAAACACGAAAAAATTCGAACTTCGCGCCACAAGCGAAAGCAACCACCTTAAGCTAAAATCATCATCATCGTCGTCGGCCTTTAGACGTCCACTGCTGGACGAAGCCTCCCCTATAGAATGCAATAGGGGGATTTGTCATAATCATCATTGTGGATTTGTTTTTGTTAAAGAGTTCGTCCGGGGAAGTACTACCACCATACCTAATTCTGCCGCAAAGCAGTAGTGCTCGCATTGCTGTGTTCCGGTTTGAAGGGTAAGGGTGCCGGTGAAATTACAGGCACATGAGACTTTTCATCTTTATGTCTCAGGGTGGCGGGCGCAGTGCAATGCCACATAGGGCGCGTCCTAGGTGGACGTGACCTATGTGATAATGCACTGTTTCATAGGCAGAGGTTACCGCTTATCATCAGGTGGGCCATCTGCTTGATCCGTCATTCTAGTGGTATAAAAAAAAAAAACAAGCTTGGCAAGCTGCTGAATGGAGATCGCAGTAACGGTGTTGAGTACTCAGTTGGATGCTGCTGCCCATCCGCTGGTTTATTCACTTAGTCACTATTCAAGGCAACCAAGGGAAGAGTAAGGGGTATATTCTTAGGCTGGTACACCTACTACTAAGCGATACTAAGTGCTGGTGCTGCTACTAAGCGATAAGACCGCCCATTGTACAACATAGTTAGTTTTATTTTTAATATTTGTAAATTGTTTTTATATTATGGCGTGCAATCAAGTATTTTTTATCTATTTTCTACACCACAGTAGCGAATTAATAATGAGTATTGATAATATTATTCTATTCCGTTCAGACAATACCTGTAAGCCATTGTGAACATCTCTGAACAACTTCTCTGCTTGTTGATACATGTTGCGGAATGAGAGACATGCCCGTAACTGTGAGCGACAGATGTAGCACAATGATGAACATCGTCCGTCTTCGGCATCAACCTGAAATCATTTACTTGTTCAGTTATATGATTTTATTAATGTTAGGTAGGTAACGTCGGCCAAGGTAGGTATAATTACCAACACAACTCTTAGAGTAAGCAAGTTGAAATGGCAATGGGCATGCCCTATGAGAAAAAAAAAAAAAAACACTGTTTCGAAACATAGTTTACAATTTCACAAAGTGTAATAGTAGGTATATCAGTCTAGCATAAGTATTTCGCAGACAACTATAACATCGTAGGTGGTAATATATCTATTAGTTTCCTCAGTATGCGTGGTAATCAAAGAATATAACTACCATGTGAAAATTGTTCTAATATATTGTTTAATTTGCTCAGCTAAAGATTATTAAGGAATTAATTAGCTGACAGAATCACATATAAACATAATTCAATTCAATTCAATTCAATTCAATTCAATACATTTATTTCAGGCAACAGTGATAAATTTACATTGTACCTAGACAAAGGCCCATAGTAATATATACCTTACAACTAACATACATATAAAGATATTTATAACTTAATCTAACACACGTGTGATCGCCGACGCGTCGCGGCCCGGGGGATCACGTGACAGACGGCCCTTGAACCGCCGGAACTTCACCCCTTTCGGCCAGAAGTCAGGGCTCAAGTAGATCTTCAGATCCTCCGTAGGGACCCTCACCATAAAAATGATAATGATAATGATGGACATAACATATAGTGAACATATACAAATGAACATACAGTGGCAACTGTGCAAACAGCAAACTCTATAATGTGTATTATAAGGAGGGCTTTCACATGCATTAACAGGGAGTTGTTTATAAAACTGTATAAGACATATCTGAGGCCATTATTAGAGTATGCATTCCAGATTTGGAACACGTACTTCAAAAAAGATATGAGACTTCTCGAACGAGTGCAACTGTGCAACGTAGGGCTACGAAAATTATACCTAGTCTTAAAGCACTTACATATGAGGAACAATTTCACGAACTTGGATTAACTACCCTTGAGCAACGTAGAGAGCGTGGAGACGTAATAGAGACCTACAAGATCCTAAACAACCACTAACAGTATACCAGATTTATCACAGACACTATATACGATGAACGATAATATAGGTCTCAGAAGACACTTTCTTTCTTTCTTTCAATCCGAGGATGCACATATTGCGCAGTCGTAACGTGCGCGCTTGGAACCGGTTACCAGACTCGGTGATCAGTGCCCCCTCAGTGAATTCTTTCAAAAATAGACTTGACGAATATTTAAAGTGCCCTGATATGGACTAAGATATACAGCTCCGAGAGCTGCCAGTTTATAATAAATAAATCAGACTTGCCTAAAGGAGTATACTCTCTACCTATATGTTCTTATGCTCGAGTATGCTCTTTCCTATCTCTTTGCCTATTGCTCTCAAAACCAACAACTGATAGAGCATAAGGCCTCCCTGAGGATGCGGCTCAAGATCGTTCATCGCAGTATGCTGCGGGGGAGGCCTAGGTCCAGCAGTGGACTTCTACAGGCTGATGATGATGATGGGTAGGTACTAGGTAAGCTTTGTTACCATGAAGATATCACTCGTAGCATGTGCTACGGTACAGGTACTGACCACCTCACAGCCGCTTCCTAGTAGTGGATGGACGCATAAAGCATAAGCATAAGCATATCATTGTGAGTGTTTACCGTCCCCCTGACGCGGACTTCGCGTTATTTGAATCCACTATGGAAGAAGTACTGCTTAAAACTTTTGGACGTAGTAAAATGTTAATAGTCTGCGGAGATTTCAATATAGATATTCCTGTGAATCCTCTATCTGAGAGAATTCTTAACTTATTTAAATGTTTCAATTTACGTCACCTTTTCGAAGAACCTACAAGGGTGACACTTACATCAGCCACCTGTTTGGATAATATATATTGCAGTAGTGTTCCAATTGATAAAGCAGTAATTAAACATTTCACCTCGGATCATTACGGTCACAGTGCTATATTTACTTGTAATTTGGTAGATGAACCTAAGGAATTCACTTATCGGCCTATCACAGGAAGTCGAATTATGAAGTTTCAGAGCAGTATTGAACTTAAAATACCCCTTTTACCATGCGTAGATGATCCAAATGACCTTTTTACCTCCTTGTCTAATTTGATAAATGAGCAACATACTGAGATATTTCAGTTAAAAACATGTATAGCTAAATCTAATGTCGGGTTAGCTGATTGGGCGACACCCGGTATCTATAGAAGTAGGAATAAATTATATGATCTCTATGCGGCTAGGGAATCAATGTTGCATGACCCAAAGTTTATTTTGTATATAAAGAACTATTCATATACTTTTAAAAAAGTTTGTCGTGCAGCTAAATCATTACATTTGAGAAAAAAAATAGAAAAATCATCGAATAAAATTAAGGCAACTTGGAAATTAATTAATAATGAAACAGGTAAATCTAAGCCACGCAATAAGCAGATCAAATTAAACATAAACAATACAATATTGACAAAAAAGATTGATGTCGCGAATGCCTTTGACAATTTTTTCTCTAATATACCAGTTATTGTAACCCAGTCATTACAATCATCTGCCTCTGGAGCATCTACTTTATTGGAACTAAGTGTTGCTAAATGTGAGATCGCGTTTAGCTTTAGATACGTAAATGCCGATAGTATTGTTAAGACATTTAAGTCACTTAATATAAAAAATACTGAAGATCTTTGGGGAATATCCACAAAGGTGTTAGGTATTATAATTATTGATATTGCTCCATGCTTAGCCTACATTTTTAATAGATGTGTTGACGACGGAATCTTTCCAGATCTTATGAAACATAGTAAATTAATTCCTTTGTTCAAGTCTGGAAATGCAAAAGATCCAGCTAATTATAGGCCGATTTCTATATTGCCCGCGTTAAGTAAAATCTTTGAAAAACTTATTCTTACTCAATTATTGTCACACTTTAACTTCCACAGACTACTTCATAGTCATCAATTTGGATTTACCAAGGGTCGATCAACAGCTGATGCTGGTACCTTGCTTTTGGAACACATATTTCAAGCATGGGAAAACTCGCAAGACGCGATCGGAGTATTCTGCGACCTATCCAAAGCATTCGACTGCGTGAGTCATGCTACTCTAATTTTGAAGTTAAAACATTATGGCATCCAAAATCAGGCAATTAACCTTGTAAATTCTTACTTATCCAATAGAGTACAAAAAGTTGACGTTGGTGGTGAAAGGTCTTCAGGATCGTCTATTGTTATGGGAGTGCCCCAGGGTTCAATACTAGGCCCATTTCTATTTTTAGTATACATTAACGATCTCCCTTTTTATGTAAAGGACATATGTGATATAGTTTTATTTGCTGACGATACGTCTTTAATTTTCAAAGTTGATAGGTCAAAAGCTAATTACGATGATCTAAATAAATCACTATCGCGAGTTCTTGATTGGTTCACAGTAAATAATCTGTTGCTTAATGCTAAAAAAACTAAATGCATTAAATTCACTTTGCCAAATGTAAAACATTACCCAACTAATATTAAAGTAAATGGCGAGACACTCAATCTTGTAAACTCTACTGTTTTCTTAGGACTTAATATTGATGCAAGTTTGCAGTGGGGACCACAAATTGAGGCACTTGCGGGTAGACTTAGTTCCGCTGCATATGCAGTTCGTACGATAAGGCAGCTTACTGATGAAGCTACAGCTAGGCTAGTTTATTTTGGCTACTTCCATAGTGTTATGTCATATGGCATCATTCTGTGGGGGAAAGCAGCAGACATCCAAGCAATATTTGTTTTACAAAAACGGGCAATACGTGCCATTTATAAAATGAAGCCACGTGACTCCTTGAGGGAGCGTTTTAAGGAAATTAACATTCTCACCGTAATATCGCAATACATCTACGAAACCTTATTATATACACATAAACACTTAGATAGATTTATGAAAAAAAGTGACGTGCATTGTTTTAACACGAGAAATAAAAATAAACTGAGTATTCCCAAATTTAGATTAAAAAAAGTAAGTGGGTCTTTTATGGGGAATTCTGTTCGGTTCTATAATAAACTTCCAGAAAGTGCTTCTAAACTTTCGATTCGAAGATTTAAATCTTACATAAAGAATAATTTAATTAAGAAAGCGTATTACACACTACATGACTATGTTAATGATAAAGCCGCGTGGCCTGATGTCGCTCTGCCCCTCGACACCTAATTTGTCAATTTGCAATGTCTGTACCTGCATATAATTTATTACTGATGTGTTATTTATGTGTATATCAAGCGTAGTGTGTGCTGCCTTATGAACTTTTGCTGATTCTCTCTATCATCTTACTTTTGACTGCCTACCTAAGTAAGGCTTTTAATTTGGTTTTCCTTTTTTCCTTGAATCAGCTTCAACTTGTTCTCGAGGCACCACACAGGCGCTCTCCACCTAGTAGTAAGAAGGATCATCAAAAGAAAAACAGACCGTGTTTGTTGCCTGATTCTTCTAGGTCTGGTTGCGTTGGAACAGGAGTAACTGTAAATTTATTTTTTAAGACGATTCAAAATGATCCTTGTGATTTCAATGAATAAAATACTTTTGACTTTGACTTTTGACTTTGACTTTGACGGTTTGAGGGGAGAAGACGACGTACACTCCAAACCTGAGTTTGGGCACAGATTACTTAATAGTTACTACGTGGGTAATTTGTATTTGTGTAGGTGATTTGGGTAAAAATGTACCTACTAGTGCAATTAAAAAGGATCTAAGTAAGGTTATGTATGATTTTTGAAAATAATAATGGAACAAGACATTTCCCGAGGGGAAAAGAGATTATAAGGGTGTTTCTTCTCCCTAATAGACGAAGAGTACTAAACCTACCAAATAAAATGTTGCATTCATGCATACCTTAGTCATTGTTAGTTTCTCGTATAATTCTTGAAGATCGGTGTTTTCAATGCGATGCATCGTCATATTATTACGCAGACAAGCTCTACACGCTAACGTTGCCATTTCAGACATTTTCAGATAGTTTCCAAAAACAGTTCCTATAGTATACAACAAAATAATCTTGAATGAAGGATATTATAATAAATTACATGAATAAAGAAACCAGATTCTTTATTTAGTCATTGGATATTATTAAACAAACTATCATACTATGCAAATACACCACAGTCCACAGACAAAGTACAGTGTACTACGTATACGTATAAGCCTGAAATCTCCATGGACTTAGTATACAAATAGGACTGAGCGCTCTAAAAAATTTAATACCGAAACAAGACCTTATTGACTCAATTTAGATTACCGTCATAGATAGAGGAAAAACGAGCCAAGAGAGATAGGTAGAATAGAGCTAGTTTATCCCTTTCTAATACATGATATGATAGCTTTATGATAGCAAGGGTGACCAAGACCATTGTATAGATAAATAGATAGAGAACCGATAGAAAATACTTTATTGCACACCAAAAGGTAAGAAAGGTAAGGTTTTACTAATGTACTAATTTTATAATAGTACATTATGGTACTAGTGTGTAATGTTGTTGATTAGGCGCCATTGAGACCCGAGCCGTGAGGCGAGGGTCTTAAGAGAGCCGAGGACGGTAATCGCCAACATCACACACTTGTATCATACCACGTTTTTCAACACACTAGTGAAGAAAATAATAATAAAACAGAACTGTATAAATGTTCAACTGTCTCTATAACTCACTTGTGAATAATAGCAATGAAAATGTTTAGTAGTAGTAGAGCTTTTTTGTGAAAGAGTTCGTCCGGGGAAGTACTACCACCATACCTATTTCTGCCGCAAAGCAGTAGTGCTCGCATTGCTGTGTTCCGGTTTGAAGGGTATGGTTGCCGGTGAAATTACAGGCACATGAGACTTTTCATCTTTGTCTCAGGGTGGCGGACGCAGTGCAATGCCACATAGGGCGCGTCCTAGGTGGACGTGACCTAGTTTCTGTCTGTGGAAAACGGCCAACAGAGCGTACTACGCGGGGGACAAGTATGTCAGCGCGGGATTTTGAAGCGTTTTAATTAGCCTGATTACACCTAGGTACCGAGAAGAGTGGCGAGACAGTGCTTTCGGCCGAGCACTCGGTATTTGTAAACACATGGCCGGGTGCTCGGCCTAGATAGATAGAAAACACTTTATTGCACTACACAGAAAATAAGCTAAATAAAAATTAATATTAAACTATACACGGAAGTACAATGGGCGGTCTTATCGCTATAAGCGATCTCTGCCAGACAACCTTGGGATGGCCTAGCTATAGGCCGAGACAGTCGGACCCCGTTCTATTGACTAGGCCGAGTACCCATCGCTCCGCTTCCCCGCACTATCTCGCTCGCCCACTCGGCGGATCTGAACGCGTACCCACTCGGCGGGCGACAACTCGCCACTCGGGGCGTACACGCCAACCGCGAAGATTGCTGTAATTCACAAAAAAAAAAACTTAATTCATGCAGATCGCCGCCCACTGCAGACTTGATCTGGTCGGTCTCCAACGCATGGTGATGGGTCATATCGGAATACTGACATGGGCAGGTAGCTACAATAAAAATAATGTATTTAATGATGTAAGTACCTATGTATTTCTTTAGAAAGTTGGGTATGTAGGTACCTATTAGTCTTTTCGCAAATTGATTGACATACAACATTATAAATTACATTTTACATCAGTATTCTAGTTACATATCTATCCAGTTAGAAAAAAAAATCGCGACGTGGTGGACTTTTACGCCGAGGGAACCAATCTTAAAGTACCTACTCCAACTCAAATATTTTAATGTAGAAAATAAAACCAGTAGGTAAGCACCTACATATCTAAAACATAGTAGACAAATAATTTGAATTACGGATTACATTACAAATACTTCGTAAAACGACCTCGGTGGCGTAGCAGGCTCAATTCCCGCTGCGGGACAAATGTTTGTATAATCAGCAAATGTTCGTTCCGTTACAGAATAAATAATAGTCAGTATCTGTGTTGTGGTAGCCTGGTGCTCGTAGTTCCTGATACACACTACACAGGGGATCCTAGTGTGGGATCAGGACTATGTATGTGACTGTTGGGTGTTATGTTATGTATGATCTGTTATTAGTTCCGTGTCTGTGTTAAGGTAGCATGGTGCTCGTATAGTTCCTGATACACACGAGACAGGGGATCCTAGTGTGGGATCAGTCAGGACTATGTATGTGACTGTTGGGTGTTATGTTATGTATGATCTGTTATTAGTTCCGTGTCTGTGTTGTGGTAGCATGGTGCTCGTAGTTCCTGATACACACGACACAGGGGATCCTAGTGTGGGATCAGGACTATGTGTGTGACTGTTGGGTGTTCTGTTATGTATGATCTGTTATTAGTTCCGTGTCTGTGTTGTGGTAGCATGGTGCTCGTAGTTCCTGATACACACGAGACAGGGGATCCTAGTGTGGGATCAGTCAGGACTATGTATGTGACTGTTGGGTGTTATGTTATGTATGATCTGTTATTAGTTCCGTGTCTGTGTTGTGGTAGCATAAGGGTGGTGCTCGTAGGAATAATCAAGGAATAATCAAGGAATAATCAATTTATTAGTAAATACAAATTTACAGGTCAGATAATTATAAAACAAATAAATTAATAAAAATTTCTTACGAAAAATTATGATAAAAAACATTCTAAACAATAAAAATTCAAATTGTAAACATAAACTTATTAATTATAATTCATTGCAGATGTCATGTTAAAACTAAGTAGCAATTACGTAAGATTTTATTCAATCAAATCTTATTTTAAATTATTTAATTTCACACACAAAATCTTCGACATTATAGAACGCCTTCTCGACGAGCCATAATTTTAATGTAGTTTTGAATGATATAAGGCTAGATGATTGTAATACATGCTCCGGCAGGCGATTATACACAGCAGGGCCCAAGATGTGCGTGAGTCTGTCTGATCTAGTAAGTCTGTGCGTTACTCCCGCGAGCTTGCCGGCACCACGGGTGTTGTAGCTCTGAGCGTGCCCGTCTCCGCGAGTTTTAAATGTCCCTATATTTTGCCTCACGTACATTGCAACCTGAAAGATCACGATTGAGGGCAAAGTAAGTATCTTCAGTGATATGAAGTATGGCCTTGCCGATGTCTCCCGCGCCACTCTTGCGATCGCCCTCACAGCACGTTTCTGCATGCGGAAAGCACGTTCCCTGTCGGCAGCGCGCCCCCACAACTCAGCTCCGTACTGGAGGAGCGAATGTACAGTAGCGAAGTAGCAGGTACGGACCACATCAGCTGAGACCACGCGAGATAGTCTATACAGAGCGTAACATGCGCTGCCCAATTTTGCACAGAGTTTGTCTACATGCGTACTCCAGGTTAGGCCTCTGTCGATATGAAATCCCAGGAAGGCGGTCGATCGGACTTGCTCTATGGGCGTCATACCAATCGATACAGATAGGCTCCTAACTTGATGACCAGAGATGGAAAAATGAATGAAATGCGTTTTCTTGAGGTTAAGGACAAGTCCGTTCCACTCAAACCACTGAGCCACCTGGCAGGTGACTTCATTCAACCGCTGCTCAAGCTGATCGAGAGACGGGGCGCAGACAACTGCAGCTACGTCATCTGCGTACATAAACACTTCACCTGCAGTCACGTGCTCGGGCAGGTCGTTCAGTAGTAGCGAGAAGAGAATATTGGAGACTGAAGACCCCTGAGCCACGCCCATCACGGTTCCTAGGGGATCAGACCTAGTCTCACCTCCGTCGCTTACCACCATCTGATAGCGGTCTCGCAGAAGGTCCGTCAAGAGCGAGTGCGCCTGACCACATATGCCGTAGTGCTGAAGCTTGGAAGAGAGAACGCCGTGATCTGCGACGTCGAATGCTTTCGACAGGTCGCAGCACAGGATTGCAACTTGCAATTTCCGTTCACGAGCCTCAAGCACACGACGAATAACCTCACGAGTGAGCGAGGTGGTTGAGCGGCCGGAGCGGTACGCGTATTGGCGCTCAGACATCGCACCCGTCATCTCCAGGTACTCGGTGAGACGGGCGCTTATCCCATTCTCGAGGACCTTCGCTATAGAGGGTATTATCGACACAGGTCTGTAGCCGTCAATATCCTCACGCTTTCCTTTCCCCTTAAAAAGAGGCGCAATCTTACTGACTTTAAGGGTGTCCGGATAGGTTCCGGCTCCAATGCAGCGGTTGAATAAGGCTGCCAGACACGAGGCTAGCGGTGCTGCAGCAGAAGAAAGAAGCTCCATAGAGATATCGTAGATATCTCTAGTAGGCTTACGAGGGATACGCGATGTTATAATGCGGAACACTTCGGACGCAGTAAATCTGGCAAGTCTTAAGGAGCGGTCTGTCTGAGGGCGCGCGGCCGCCATGGCCGCG
The DNA here is from genome assembly GCA_932527175.1 of Operophtera brumata. Taxonomy (NCBI): domain Eukaryota; kingdom Metazoa; phylum Arthropoda; class Insecta; order Lepidoptera; family Geometridae; genus Operophtera; species Operophtera brumata. Next base: position 3,162,903 of record OW052229.1, read on the forward strand.
CTCACCCGCGAAAGCTGAGCGCGCGGCGCGCCGCACGCAGCGGCCGCGCCAACGAACCTAGCGTTCATTGCATCGGCGGCCGCCTTCCGAGATTCGAACCTCTTGCCTGTGGAGTCTTTAGCAACATCTGTAAAACTTGCAGAAGTGCGGGTGTTAGCACCTCTTTCAGTATTTACGACACGCCATATGGCTTTGTGTGCATTAGAGCTATTACAAATGAAACTCTCATAGTGTCGGACTTTCTGAGCTTTGACGGCACGGTCGTATTGTATCGCAAAAGTTTCGATATAAGACTTTAATTCCGTATCTGGGTATTTTTCCTGTAATTTAATAGTTTCAAAGAGAAGGTTTTTCAAATCTAACAGATCCTCTGTGACCCATGATTGCTGTTTAATATTTTTCCGTTTGAATGGGAAACAAATTTTGAATTTATTTGCAATAATATTATTTATAGATTTTGCCAAATCCTCCACAGACTTTTTACGTACGTTAAGTATTTCGTCCCAGTCTACGCTTATCATTGCCGCTGAGAACGCCATACGATTGGAATGCGAATACTGTCTGGCGAGTCGAGTACGCGGCGGACGCTCTACGCGTTCGCAGACGAGCGCGGCTCTCACGGCGTAGTTCCTGATACACACGACACAGGGGATCCTAGTGTGGGATCAGGACTATGTGTGTTATGTTATGTATGATCTGTTATTAGTTCCGTGTCTGTGTTGTGGTAGCATGGTGCTCGTAGTTCCTGATACACACGACACAGGGGATCCTAGTGTGGGATCAGGGCTATGTGTGTCATGTTATGTATGATCTGTTATTAGTTCCGTGTCTGTGTTGTGGTAGCATGGTGCTCGTAGTTCCTGACATACGACACAGGGGATCCTATAGTGTGGGGTCAGAACTATGTATGTGACTGTTGGGTGTTATGTTATGTCATGCTAATTACATAAAAACGTAGAATATAGTAATACATTTATTTACAGAAAGAATAATACAACATAGGTATATACAAAATAAAAATAAAAGATGAAACCCTGAAGAACGCTGCTAACAATCTAAAGGTAGCTCAAGTGATCCAAATCAGAATATACACTAGTCACTTATAAATTAAAACTAGTAGTTCTGCGAAGAGTAGACCTCGCGAGCACAATCATTGTTTTCATTCTGATTTACAATTGTAAATAACTCGTGAGGTTTTTGAATCAGTATATTTTTACATTATGTTAAAAGCTAATGAAAAACTGAAGAATGCATCATGTTGGTCCATAATCTATATCTTGACAACTTCTTGAATGAGTTTGCTCATATTCGATTTTCTTGTTTAGAATTGAGAAGCGAATGTTTCTGCCAAAACTATCAGTCGGCCGGTAAATGACGCCGCTGATAATTTTCCCCCTTTGAGGGGGAAATACCCCTCCAATCAAAAATCACCGAAGACAAAAGCCTATGAACCTGTTTAAGTTTCCTCAAGATTAGTAGAATAATACGACCTGTACGCGAGTACAAACATACCTACATCCGGACGGATGAAAGAAAATTTTGCCAGCTGCAGACTTCGCTCGCTCGGTCAAATATATTCACTACATCTTTACGCGCATCACACACGGCGAAGATAATAGAATATTTTATTCTGGGATCATCGTCACGTCATACTAGTGAATGAGATGGAAAGTCAAGGAAGATGCTTGGGTTTTGCTGGTGTGCCGTGTCATGCGCTTAAGGAGATCAATATTAATACAAGTAATTAATTTTGTAAAAATAAAAAAAAACCCAACGCAATGAAACGGCTGAACCGATTTTGATCAAACAAAGCTAAGAACACTACCGACAAATACAGCTTCCAAACAAAACAAAAAAAAAGAAATCGGTTCACCCTTTCGGGAGCTGAGCTATGATGGGACAGACAGACACACACACACACACACAGACACGTCAAACTTATAACACCCCTTCGTTTTTCGTCGGGGTTTCAAAACTAAGCTCCTCCAGAGTGAGTATGCATGTGATACTTCAATGAATTTGTGTGAACAAAGCATTTACTGCATTTATTGCTTTCTCTCTCGAGTGAATTCTCATGTGACTAATCAAAGTGCTTTTATGATTAAATGATTTACTGCACTTGTTGCAGGTGTATGGCTTCTCTCCCGAGTGAATTCTCATGTGTCTTATCAAAGTGCTTTTTCGATTAAATGATTTACTGCACTTGTAGCAGGTGTATGGTTTCTCTCCGGAGTGAATTCTCATGTGACTAATCAAATTAATTTTTTGATTAAATGATTTACTGCACTTGTTGCAGGTGTATGGCTTCTCTCCTGAGTGAATTCTCATGTGACTAATCAAAGTGATTTTATGATTAAATGATTTACTGCACTTGTTGCAGGTGTATGGCTTCTCTCCCGAGTGAATTCTCATGTGACTAATCAAATTACTTTTATGATTAAATGATTTACTGCACTTGTTGCAGGTGTATGGCTTCTCTCCAGAGTGAATTCTCATGTGACTAATCAAATAATTTTTTTGATTAAATGATTTACTGCACTTGTTGCAGGTGTATGGCTTCTCTCCCGAGTGAATTCTCATGTGTGTTATCAAAGTGCTTTTTCGATTAAATGATTTACTGCACTTGTAGCAGGTGTATGGCTTCTCTCCCGAGTGAATTCTCATGTGACTAATCAAATAATTTTTTTGATTAAATGATTTACTGCACTTGTTGCAGGTGTATGGCTTCTCTCCCGAGTGAATTCTCATGTGACTAATCAAAGTGCTTTTATGATTAAATGATTTACTGCACTTGTTGCAGGTGTATGGCTTCTCTCCGGAGTGAATTCTCATGTGACTAATCAAATAATTTTTTTGATTAAATGATTTACTGCACTTGTTGCAGGTGTATGGTTTCTGTCCGGAGTGAATTCTCATGTGTCTAATCAAATTACTTATATGATTAAATGATTTACTGCACTTGTTGCAGGTGTATGGCTTCTCTCTCGAGTGAATTCTCATGTGACTAATCAAAGTGCTTTTATGATTAAATGATTTACTGCACTTGTTGCAGGTGTATGGCTTCTCTCTCGAGTGAATTCTCATGTGACTAATCAAATAATTTTTTTGATTAAATGATTTACTGCACTTGTTGCAGGTGTATGGCTTCTCTCCCGAGTGAATTCTCATGTGTCTTATCAAAGTGTTTTTTCGATTAAATGATTTACTGCACTTGTTGCAGGTGTATGGCTTCTCTCCCGAGTGAATCCTCATGTGACTAATCAAATTATTTTTTTGATTAAATGATTTACTGCACTTGTTGCAGGTGTATGGCTTCTCTCCCGAGTGAATTCTCATGTGTCTAATCAAAGTACTTTTTTGATTAAATGATTTACTGCACTTGTAGCAGACATGTGTATTCTCTCCAGAGTGAGTTCTCGTATGTCTCAACAGTTTAATTTTAGAAATAAATGTTCTGCTGCAGTCATTACAACAATACAATACATTATTGCCATTAATGTTTTTTGCAGCAACGCTCTCTTTAATTCGCAACTGATCAACTAAAGAACTAACATTTGATTCAACATCTTCAACTGTGTTCTCATCAATGTCCATCAATGTTTCCTGTTTAGTTTCGATCAAATCTTCTGTAACAAATTGATCTTGTTCATTTTGATTCAATTCCCCTTCTGTTGTTTCATTTTTAACAGTAACTTGAGTGCTTCCACTATTTAGGAAATCATATACGGATACAGAAGGAATAGTTGTCACTGACACGTTATGTCTCGTTTCAAGATGAAACCCGAGTACCTCTTGAACCTGAAAGTACAGAAATACAGGAGTGGTGAGACTGTGAGCAGTTATACGTAATCAAAATGTAAACAGCTTGCTTAAGGTGGTTGCTTTCGCTTGTGGCGCGGAATTCAATTTTTTTCGTGTTTTTTTGCTCATCACTGCTCATCAACACTTCTTCAGATAGCGAAACCTATGTTGCCGGTAATTATATGACCTAATACACAGGTTTTAATTCAAATTATCACATAAATATCATTAGTTTGGCTATGAATGTGCTTGAAATAAAAAAAACACTTTAAAAACCATTGAAGCACAGTCGTAGCTAAATTAATCATATTTATGTGATACTATAAATTAAAACTTGTGTGTTAGGTCATATAATTACCGGCAAATTAGTTTCGCTACCCCATAAAGTGTTGATGAGCTGTGATGAGCAAAAACACGAAAAAATTCGAACTTCGCGCCACAAGCGAAAGCAACCACCTTAAGCTAAAATCATCATCATCGTCGTCGGCCTTTAGACGTCCACTGCTGGACGAAGCCTCCCCTATAGAATGCAATAGGGGGATTTGTCATAATCATCATTGTGGATTTGTTTTTGTTAAAGAGTTCGTCCGGGGAAGTACTACCACCATACCTAATTCTGCCGCAAAGCAGTAGTGCTCGCATTGCTGTGTTCCGGTTTGAAGGGTAAGGGTGCCGGTGAAATTACAGGCACATGAGACTTTTCATCTTTATGTCTCAGGGTGGCGGGCGCAGTGCAATGCCACATAGGGCGCGTCCTAGGTGGACGTGACCTATGTGATAATGCACTGTTTCATAGGCAGAGGTTACCGCTTATCATCAGGTGGGCCATCTGCTTGATCCGTCATTCTAGTGGTATAAAAAAAAAAAAACAAGCTTGGCAAGCTGCTGAATGGAGATCGCAGTAACGGTGTTGAGTACTCAGTTGGATGCTGCTGCCCATCCGCTGGTTTATTCACTTAGTCACTATTCAAGGCAACCAAGGGAAGAGTAAGGGGTATATTCTTAGGCTGGTACACCTACTACTAAGCGATACTAAGTGCTGGTGCTGCTACTAAGCGATAAGACCGCCCATTGTACAACATAGTTAGTTTTATTTTTAATATTTGTAAATTGTTTTTATATTATGGCGTGCAATAAAGTATTTTTTATCTATTTTCTACACCACAGTAGCGAATTAATAATGAGTATTGATAATATTATTCTATTCCGTTCAGACAATACCTGTAAGCCATTGTGAACATCTCTGAACAACTTCTCTGCTTGTTGATACATGTTGCGGAATGAGAGACATGCCCGTAACTGTGAGCGACAGATGTAGCACAATGATGAACATCGTCCGTCTTCGGCATCAACCTGAAATCATTTACTAGTTCAGTTATATGATTTTATTAATGTTAGGTAGGTAACGTCGGCCAAGGTAGGTATAATTGCCAACACAACTCTTAGAGTAAGCAAGTTGAAATGGCAATAGGCATGCCATATGAGAAAAATACAAAAAAACACAGTATTCAAACATAGTTTACAATTTCACAAAGTGTAATAGTAGGTATATCAGTCTAGCATAAGTATTTCGCAGACAACTATAACATCATAGGTGGTAATATATCTATTAATTTCTGTGGTGTACTGTGGGTAGGTATATTAATGGCTCGGTGGAGGGTAGAATTAGTTAGCGCTGTATCGACAGTCGGAATAAATCCCTGTTACGGATGGCTGTGTTTCTCTGTATTCCTCTGAGATAGGAACCTTACAGTACACACACCGATTTTTATCCTCGTCGCCACTGTAAGGTTCCTATCTCAGAGGAATACAGAGAAACACAGCCATCCGTAACAGGGATTTATTCCGACTGTCGATACAGCGCTAACTAAGTCTACCCTCCACCGAGCCATTAATATACCTACCCACAATACATCACATTTTCCTCACTATGCGTGGTAATCAAAGATTATAACTACCATGTGAAAATTGTTCTAATATATTATTTAATTTGCTCAGCTAAAGATTATTAAGGAATTAATTAGCTGACAGAATCACATATAAACATAATTCAATTCAATTCAATACATTTATTTCAGGCAACAGTGAAAAATGTACATTGTACCTAGACAAAGGCCCATAGTAATATATACCTTACAACTAACATACATATAAAGATATTTATAACTTAATCTAACACACGTGTGATCGCCGACGCGTCGCGGCCCGGGGGATCACGTGACTGACGGCCCTTGAACCGCCGGAACTTCACCCCTTTCGGCCAGAAGTCAGGGCTCAAGTAGATCTTCAGATCCTCCGTAGGGACCCTCACCATAAAAATGATTATGATAATGATGGACATAACATATATTAACATATAAATTAACATACAGTGGCAACTGTGCAAACAGCAAACTCTATAATGTGTATTATAAGGAGGGCTTTCACATGCATTAACAGGGAGTTGTTTATAAAACTGTATAAGACATATCTGAGGCCATTATTAGAGTATGCATTCCAGATTTGGAACACGTACTTCAAAAAAGATATGAGACTTCTCGAACGAGTGCAACTGTGCAACGTAGGGCTACGAAAATTATACCTAGTCTTAAAGCACTTACATATGAGGAACAACTTCACGAACTTGGATTAATTGTCATATAGAACATCGTATTATGTCAATAAAGTTTTTTGTATTTGTATTTTGTATTTGTTTGTAACTACCCTTGAACAACGTAGAGAGCGTGGAGACGTAATAGAGACCTACAAGATCCTAAACAACCACTAACAGTATACCAGATTTATCACAGACACTATATACGATGAACGATAATATAGGTCTCAGAAGACACTTTCTTTCTTTCTTTCAATCCGAGGATGCACATATTGCGCAGTCGCAACGTGCGCGCTTGGAACCGGTTACCAGACTCTGTGATCAGTGCCCCCTCAGTGAATTCTTTCAAAAATAGACTTGACGAATATTAAAAGTGCCCTGATATGGACTAAGATATACAGCTCCGAGAGCTGCCAGTTTATAATAAATAAATCAGACTTGCCTAAAGGAGTATACTCTCTACCTATATGTTCTTATGCTCGAGTATGCTCTTTCCTATCTCTTTGCCTATTACTCTCAAAACCAACAACTGATAGAGCATAAGGCCTCCCTGAGGATGCGGCTCAAGATCGTTCATCGCAGTATGCTGCGGGGGAGGCCTAGGTCCAGCAGTGGACTTCTACAGGCTGATGATGATGATGGGTAGGTACTAGGTAAGCTTTGTTACCATGAAGATATCACTCGTAGCATGTGCTACGGTACAGGTACTGGCCACCTCACAGCCGCTTCCTAGTAGTCGATGGACGGTTTGAGGGGAGAAGACGACGTACACTCCAAACCTGAATTTGGGCACAGATTACTTAATAGTTACTACGTGGGTAATTTGTATTTGTGTAGGTGATTTGGGTAAAAATGTACCCACTAGTGCAATTAAAAAGGAGCTGGTCAGAGTGGACATAAGGGGGCGCCGAGGGAAAAAAAAGACAGAATTTTTTTCACAATTTTTTTTTTTTTTTTGCCTATAAGGGGGCAGAAGTCGGAACGGGAATTTTTTGTAAGTCGTTTTTCGATGAAATTTTTTAAGTCTTTTTTCCTCAGCGCCCCCTTATGTACACTCCAACCGGGTGTTCAGTTCAATTCAGTTCTTGAACAAGTGGCCCTTGCGGAATAGACCACAATTTCGCCAAAGGGTGTTTCTTCTCCCTAATAGACGAAGAGTACTAAACCATATATTGTAGTTTTTGACTAAACCTACCAAATAAAATGTTGCATGTATGCATACCTTAGTCCTTGTTAGTTTCTCGTATAATTCTTGAAGATCGGTGTTTTCAATGCGATGCATCCTCATATTATTACGCAGACAAGCTCTACACGCTAACGTTGCCATTTCAGACATTTTCAGATAGTTTCCAAAAACAGTTCCTATAGTATACAACAAAATAATCTTGAATGAAGGATATTATAATAAATTACATAAATAAAGAAACCAGATTCTTTATTTAGTTATTGGATTAAACAAACTATGCAACTCCACACCACAGACAAAGTACAGTGTACTACGTATACGTATAAGCCTGAAATCTCCATGGACTTAGTATACAAATAGGACTGAGCGCTCTAAAAAATTTAATACCGAAACAAGACCTTATTTTATTAAGTTAAGACTCAATTTAGATTACCGTCATAGAAAGAGAAAAAACGAGCCAAGAGAGATAGGTAGAATAGAGCTAGTTTATCCCTTTCTAATACATGAAATGATAGCTTTATGATAGCAAGGGTGACCAAGACCATTGTATAGATAACTAGATAGAGAACCGATAGAAAATACTTTATTGCATACCAAAAGGTAAGTAAGGTAAGGTTTTTGTATAGGTAAATACTAAGAGGTCATCGATACTACAAATCTAAAAGTTGGCCGTCGTGGGCATCGAGCAACGCAGGCCTCCTTGCTCGATGGTCGTGGGACGCCCGGCAGACGAGAAACATCATGGCATGGCTGCGTCACGCCGTTTGCCGACACTGAACACTCGGTAAGTAATCAATAACAAGGCTCGATATCACTTTTTGTGATATTAGAAAAAAACGTAAAAAAAAGCCCTCTTTGTATGGCGCACTCCTCATAAGCCATTATATGAAGAAGAAGAAGAATTTATCATGTCGTATCACTGGCAGAATTGTGACAGCTAGCCACAGATGCCATAAACTAAGAAGTGAAGTGAATGAAAGAAAATACAAAAATATTTTTTATTCGCTATTCTATGAATGTGAAAGTTTACTACCTACTTTACCACCCCCATTTTCCTTCAATTTCTTAGGAAACCAGTAAAAACCACCCGAACTATCGATGAAGATGAACCCAGGTGGCAACATGCCAGCCATAAACCAAGGAAACATTCAGTTCGTAAACAACCCTAGTCCTCAGCTGCAGAGCGCCATTCAGAACTCTCCGAGCCAACACAGCCCTATGAGTGCTCAAGGAAATAAGAATAACAGTAATCCAGGCGGAGACTCGACGGTTTGTATGCTTTTGAATAACTGAAACTCCATAATCAAGTGTGTTTGTAAACTGTATGGACCCATAACTTTGAAAGTACTTACCTAGGAATGGGGTCTAAATCCATGTCGGACTGTCAACATGGTACTAACAACTGATATTTTTTGCCAGACTTCATATCTCAAAAACAGTAATTCGTATGGAAAAAATGCATTTAAGGTGGATGCGCACGCTGGCGGCGCTAAATTCAAATTTGTTGGTGTTTTTTGCCCATTACAGCTCATCAACACTTCTTCAGATAACGAAAGTTAAGTTCGCGACAACTAGGAGACTTAACACACATGTTTTAATTGATAGTATCTCGTAAATGTCATCAGTTTAGCTATGATACCCCTAAACACATTTTTACAGTGTTTTTGTTTGTTTAGGGGTATCGTAGCTAAACTGATGATATTTATGAGATACAATCAATTAAAACATGTGTGTTAGGTCTCCTAGTTGTCGCGAACTCAACTTTCGTCATCTGAAGAAGTGTTGATGACCTGTAAAGGGCAAAAAACACCAAAAAATGTGAATCTCGCGCCGCAAACGTGAGCATTCACCTTGACATTAATTGATGCCTAAGAAAATGGCTACACAATAGGCTACAATTTTTTTTTTTCCTCAGTGCCCCTTATGTACACCCCAACCGATTTTTCTAATACTATGTATGAGCACACTAGACTACCTACACAAAAAAGCTTGGGACATGGCACAGTGGGGAATAATGGTGGGTATCATCACGGCACAATGTGATCTCAACTACCATCTACTAAAGAGAGGGGCCACGGACAATGGTCTGTGTCGCGGCTGTCTTCAAGACAAGGAGACAGTGGAGCATGTGATACTACACTGCACAGCCACTAATGAAGCCAGTGAAAAACCGGACTCTAAGAGCTAATCAAGTATTGTCTCACTTCATCTATAGCTCGCTCAGGGATACTGGAACAGTGCTGCCATCAGCCCAGAATCCTTCTCCGCTACTTTAAGGAGTTGGGCTGACAGGGCTAGGATTAGCAGGTGGACCATGCACAATACACCCCAATGCGGGACGTCAGTGCAGATCTTACCTCCCCCATTTAGAATTAGAATTAGGGGGGTTGAAAATGAAACTAACTTTCATGTGATTTATTTTATCCTACCTCGAGACCTACCTCATTTGGCTGGTGATAATATCTTTACAGATACTAAGCAGACCTCGACTGCAAGAGTTAGTACGAGAAGTTGACCCAACAGTCCAACTGGATGAGGAAGTAGAGGACATACTCCTCCTGCTGGCGGATGACTTTATAGACACCTCTCTTATCAACGCTTGTGGGTTGGCTAAGCACAGGCATGCTTCTACAGTGGAGCTGCGGGATATACAGTTGCATTTAGGTAAGAAATTAGCCATACTAGTACTAGTTACTATCTACTACTGCGTATTACTAGCTCCTAGAACTGGCAACTGTTGAGAAATAAAGGTTTTCGAGTGGTGACCAAGAACTGGACAACACTGTAGACAGGCCCCCATCTGACGACATTTGAATAGTTTACTTGGAATTACATAAAATAATGCAATATAAATAAATAATGCTGGACAGTTCACACATTATCTAACCATGATGTACTTAATACAATACATTACATAGATAGATATTTTTATTATTCATAGAAAATACCAGGCGAACCGGCATTCGCCCGCCGCGCCAGAGGTCGTCAAAGCATTAGTATAGTACGTGCTAAGTCAGCCTAAATAAGGTGGATGTAGGCAGCTCATGACCGGCTATCCTGACATTATATGGGGGAGGCCTATGTCCAGCAGCTGATAACGTAGTAGAAACTATGACTTATCTAGCACAGAAGGATAATGCACAGCAGGACAACAGTGCAGGTCTAAACACACCCCAAAGGTTACCGCATATTCAATAAAAAAGATTTTATCTGCTGCAGAACGGATATGGAACATGTGGATACCAGGTTTCGGCAATGAGGAAGTGCGGCCATACAAACGCTCCGCGATGACAGAGGCTCACAGGCAGAGGATGGCGCTCATCAGGAAAACTATAAAAAAATACTGATTTAAATGAATCTGATTCAATTTAAACAATATGAAATCTATGAAGGTGTGTGTTCTCTGATTGGGTTTTTATTGTGTTCTTTAAACACTATGTTTAATTTGTGGTCCTGTTTTGATGGGAATAGAGACCCATATTCTAGAACTAACTGAGAATCAAGATTCAAGCAAAGAAAGTTTTTAATTACTAATACTACTTTGTGTCAATGATTTTTTCTGCATTAAGTCAGAGACCAAAGTGATCCTTGAGATTCATTGAAATCTTTAAAAAAGCTTGCAGTTTAGGTTTGTATTATTAAAACTCAGAATGAACTTTGTCCAATTTCAAAATTCCCATACAAAAAAATCATTTTTGGTGGACACAGGATTGTTCTGGAGAGTTGAGTTCGACCTATTATACAAGCTCTAGATGTTTGTTTGATTAAACTTAGGCATAATATGATGTTTTTCATTTGTTTCCTCTCTTACGACCTATGTAGCGCATCGGGCGAGTAGCCGGCTGAGATGCGAAAGGTTGCGGGTTTGATTCCCGCTGCGGGACAAATGTTTGCATGATCTACAAATATGTGTGGGGTCAGGACTATGAGTGTGACTGTTGGGTGTTGATTTCCATCAATGATAAATTGATAATCTACTTTGTTATAAATTTAATGTTTTGTCATCAGTTGGTAGATGTCTACTGCTGGAAAACAATTTAGTCAAAGAAATTTAAATGTAACCCAAAAATTCCGTTCCAGCGGGACTCGAACCCGCAACCTTGCCTGTGATCGGCAATGCCTTTACCAGTTCGGCCATAGAACACTATAAAGCTGAATACGAAATTTGTGGGCACTATCAACTCGGCTATAGCGACGGAATTTTTGGGTTACATTTAAATTTAATGTTATCCATAAAGTGTGGTTTACACTTGAAAAATAATATACTATAACAATTTAGTCATTGCTGGAAAAGGTTTCTCCCATAACTAATGCAATGGGGGCAATGACCGCAAAGTCACCCGAAGTCTATTTGACTTCGGACAGCGCTCAAAAATTGTCCGAATCAAAAGAGAAACAAAACACAAAAATAAATAAGTCTGACAAGTTTTATCTGTCCATTGCTGTTTTCCATTTTGAGGACTAAAATGTGAATTTTCAAAGGTTATTTTGGCGTTGACAGTTTATGGAATGCTTAGTCCATCGTAGGGTTATTAGGAAGTCTTTGAATGGGGGCAATAATAGCCACACTTTGCGGACAAACAAACTTTTAGTAGAGCGTTTTTGCGTAAAAGCACAGAATAAATAATAGTTTGTACAAGTTCGTCTGGGGGAAGTAGTACCAAACATATTTCTGCCGCAAAGCAGTAGTGCTCGCATTGCTGTGTTCCGGTTTGAAGGGTATGGTTGCCGGTGAAATTACAGGCACATGAGACTCATTTTTCATCTTTGTCTTAGGGTGGTGGGCGCAGTGCAATGCCACATAGGATGCGTCCTAGGTGGACGTGACCTATGTGGTAATGCATTGTTGAAGGCTGAGGTTACCGCTTAACATCAGGTGGGCCATCTGCTTGTCCCACCATTCACACAGTTTACAAAAAAAGAATAAAAACAATCTTACACGCAACTTTATTGATAAATTAAGATACTTGTGATACAGTGATGTCATACACAAAATAAATCAAGAATATTAATTATTAAGTCAGAATTTAAAGTTAGTGTACAAATTATCCAATCAAAAACAGCAAGTATGAATTTCAAATTCGATAAGCTGACATTAAAATTCATTACAATTGGATAAATAGTTCTGTTTTAATGTTTTTAGTTTCAAATTTTAACGAATTTTACAGTTAAATTTATCGAATCGAGTCATACGTAACTGCTAGTTTGAAATAAATGAAATCACAGAGAAAATAGAGTCGTCAAAGATATGAACGGCATAAATCTTTGAGTGACTTTTAAGTACAAAATGATCAAAATTAGTGCTTTTTGGAATGTTCAGACACTAATACCAATCTAACAACATTAATAACATCAAAATATACGTAGATACCTGCTAGAATACTGTAAGCATATTGCTTTATTCAACTAAACTAAATCTAGGTCATGGCTATGCCATTCATATGCTATGTTTCTGAAAGGTGCCCATCATTTTAACTACCTACAGTAGACACGTTTAACGTTTTTTTATAGTATTAAGGGTAATTCATTCTAGTTCTCGAAAATAAATTTATTATCAGACATTTAATTTTACAAGGAACTGCGAATTAACATTTTTTTATAGTATCAAAGAGAATTCATTATCGTTCTCGAAAATAAATTTACAATCAGACATTTAGTTTTATAAATAACTGCGAAAATTACTTTATTCAACAAATCATAATAATTTAATTTACCTAATCGAGAACAAGTCAATATTGATAAAAAACCATTTTGAGACCATTATCTTTCTTATAGGAAATTAAAAAACTCCAGTAGAAACGCTACTGACTTACGGAACTGAGGGGCGAGTCCGAGTTTACACACACCATCGTAACGATGATCGTAACGACGAGTGTACGTGTATTGCGTAGTAACAAGCCATTAATCTGTGACGTTTTTGGCACAGATTAATAGCTAGTTATTATGTCATACACGTGCGATCGTCGTTACGTTCATCGTTACGATGGTGTGTGTAAACTCGGACTCACCCCTCTGAGCATGTCAAGTATAACTCGATTTGAGTTAAATTCTAAATCTTGTTTTTTTGAAGCGACTTACGAATTGTTTACGTGATTTTGTAGGGCACCTCTACTATTATAGTATAGTATAGCTTGTAAATATTAGGTATGTGAAGTAGATAAGCCTTATCTGTAAAACCTTCCCATCGTAAACAAGCCCATTATGTTATCACTAAAATAATAATAACCGGAGTAGTTTAACAAAACTAGCGTTTGCCTGCGGCTCCCACCGCGTAGGTCATAAGTACTACGGTTTAAAACCTTCCTTTTTACATTCCCTACAAAACAGTGAAAATCGCATAAAAAGAGGTCCAGCAGAACTCAAAAAAATTAAGTACCTACATAGCTTAAAGTTAAGTACATAGGTAGTTAAGTATTGATTTTAAAACACAATTTTATCAAAATTGAGTTTCGGAAATCAACACAAAGTGCACAGATAATAAAATTATCTTATCTCGAAATGAAACAATACGTAAATACCTAGGTAGGTAGAAGTGTCCATTGTGTGTAGCAATCCCGCTAAAAATCCAAGTGTTTTTGTAATGGAGTTTTACGTAGACACACGTCTTCGAAAGGGTAGACAGAGTCTAAAATGGGCCACTTTTCACCGCGGGTTGCACCATCGTGGGAAATAGACTTGACAAGTGGTGAGCTCATCGCCGCCATTGCATCCCACGACTGACTCTGCTAACGCTTTCTTCCAGTAATAACACCTAAATAAGCTAGCAGCCAGGACAAATCTTATACCAACGAATCTTACTAACAAGTCTAGTGATTATTATTTGAGTGAATAAAAGCAATGTAGAAGTCTTAAAGAACCATTTAAAAAGTAATCAAAAATAATATAGAGAAAAAGTTTGTGAAATGGCGCCCATGTAATAACAAAATGGCGCCCTTGTAATAACAAAATGGCGCCCTTGTAATAACAAAATGGTGCCCATGTAATATAACAACGGTAACGCCACGTGTGACTAAGGATAATCAGCTTATAGTTTTTTTTTTGCTACCTTGCTATTATTCTGTCAAAATAATACATAATAATTAGAGATACGTAGTTATTACTATCCCGGTAATCACCATCAATTTAAGTCTTAGGAAGGCGAACGTGCCCCCTTACTTAAGCTAAGTGTTGGTTGGTGAAATCATGAATTTCTAACCATGCGTGGACCACAAAGCCTTATTTCTTTTCCCGCGTACTTGCTTGTGGTCTTTTAGGCCGAGGAAGCAGTATCGTTCTTCGGTATGTAGAGGTGGTCGGATGGACCCACTTTCTTCCAGTGCAGAGACTTCGATTTAATCGACACTGGCCCCTGGAAACAAAAAGGAAAATATACATTAGGTATATACCTATTATTTAAAAAGACTTGTCCATAAAGAACTTAACCTTCTTTCTTATTTTCTTATTATATAAACTTCTCCAACAATTTTTGGAAGGCAATATTACAGTTTTTTTTTTTTTTTTAAATTTTATACGAAGCTATCGACGACCTACCCACACACGCTCCCACGCAACTACATTCTCAAACTGAGTAAGGATACTGCCCGTGCAACTACATTTTCAAATTTCTAACTGAATCTTTCTCAGATTAACAGTTTCAGACGTCTTTTATTAAACAATTTTTTATACAGGCAGTATTTTTTTTTAAACGCAGTAAAATTGTTTTTTTTTTAAATGGCATTTTATTGGTGACGCTGCAGATGAGTAGGTAGCCGACTAAGTTACGAGGGGTGCCGGTTCGATTCCCTCTACCGGACAAATAGTTGCATGATCTGCATATATTTGTATGACCTGCAAATATTGATAAGCAAAGAATCCTCAAAACACGGCGCGAAAATTAAAAAAAAAACTAATACTCGTATACTGAATCAGATGAAACCTGTCAGTAGTTTCTGGGATATATTATCGATGTATGTTTCCTGTTACAAGATTTTACGATGACTCATACAAACAACCAATGGTCGGTAAATCTCATACAGATGAGGTCCGGTGATTGCCAAACTAGACAAAACTTTGACCAATACAATACATGCGTACCACCATACCAGATACATGCGTTGAAGCCTCTGTAGCGCGTCGCGCGAGTAGCCGTCTGAGACGCGAAAGGTTGCGGGTTCGATTTTCGCCGCTGGGTGTAATGGTACCATGGTACTCGTAGTTCCTGATACCCACGACACAGGGGATCCTAGTGTGGGATCTGGACTATGTATGTGACTGTTGGGTGTTATGTTATGCTATATCAGATAAATCGTTGACCAGTTAATACTTTACTAACATAATATGGTGTAAAAAAATAATAATAATAATCCCGAAAACACTGCACACCAGCCTAAAAACTCTCGACATTCATCCATCCACATACACTCTTCTCCAAAAGGCAGTCATACTCAACACATGCAGAATAGTGAGGAAATTCTTAAACATAAATTAACATTTAATTAACTAGCACTTGGCTCAGGCCCGTGCAAAAAACACCTCTTCGGAGAGCTAAAAGAATATAAAGACATAATAATAATAATACTGACTTCAAGTGAAAATAACAGCACCTTTATTCTTTCTTTCATATACAATTTAAGGCGACGCAATACGACGATTATTTTAAAAAAGCAAACTACAATATTGAAGTGTTTGTTTGGAAAAATCTACCAAGAATATACCTACATACATAGACACACGTATTTTTCCCCGAAAGGGTAGGCAGAGCCTCAAATGGGCCTCTTTTCACCGTGTGTTGCACCATCGGCTTTAATCGGTCCCATTTGCCTGTAAAATGTAAATCTCTTATAAGAGGTTTCTTTGATTATTTTTTCTTTGCTATAAAAGTACCAATCGTGTAAAGCGACTTAAAAAAAAAGTCAGTGATATGAAGAATCAGGTCAACTAACATCACTTTCATGATTTTACAAACATGGGTACATATAAAACAGGTGACAAAATAGTATGGTAGATCCAGCCATGCTTTACCATATTGGCATTCCAAATAGTTACACATTTTATTTAAATTTAGTCAAACTTGGTCATATTTTGTAGAGTTGCTGAGAAAAATCTAGATCCCTGCCACCAAAGTTTCCAATACGTCATCTTAAGAAACAGGTACCTCTGATCGATACGACCACCCACACCAACATGTCAATCAATCATTGAACTCACTTGAACTCAGCCACAGAATAGTACGTACACTGTATAGCATTTTAAAATATTTACTCTAACTAGCCTTGAACGGCTGCAAATTGTATAAATCGGACAGTTCAAAAGTACGTTTCACAGACTTCTTTCAATAAAATCGAGTGTAGCCAATTTTCGCCAGTCACTTTCAAGGTTCCATGGTGTAATGGTTAGCACTCTGGACTTTGAATCCAGCGATCCGAGTTCAAATCTCGGTGGAACCTGAACTTTTTGCAAACATTTATTTCCTGTTCACTACGAATCCAAGAACCAAAGATCTCGTCATGATTACTTTTACAACGGCAAAAAAGATTTCGAACGCGTTCTATAATATTTAAGGCGTTTCTCCTAATGTTTTAATTACATTGGCAATCAATGGATATTATATATAAACTAAATAATAATATATTTTAAACAAGATAATACTGATTGTCCTGATAAAAAATGTTCAGAACAAAAACATAATCCCATATCGACTGTAAATAAATAATAGCCATTATAAACTCAATCAAAATTTATTGAAATAGCAGCTACTGAAATAATTGTATTGTAAAATTGTAAATGATTGAGGTAGCTTTTTTTATGGTTATAAATTTTAATACAGTCGTAAACAAAAGAAAGAATGAATGAAGTAACTATGTTTGTATTATATGACATAAACATAAGAGTATTTACAGGTAAAAACAAAAGCAATCAAATAATTATTATAGCGCAGTAAAACTCGAAACGTGCTATTATGATCATTTTAAATCTTTCCAAAACCATTTGAATGAATTCAAAGCAAAAGGTATCTCCTTTTATATTTCTAAGATCTTGGGAAGATCAAAGAAAATTTAAAACTAATAAATACACATGAATTTGGAGCTTGGCCAAATGAGACCAAGTTCAAAGACGTGTGATGTTATATCTTCATACATAAATCTTAGTCAAAGCATTAAATTATCAGGCAAAATTCACGTAAGGATAAGAGTGAAACAGACTGAAACGTTCTGCCCTGTTTGTTGGTCGGTCTGCGCCAAAACGTCTGGAACTTAATAAAATTTAATATAAAGCAAGATAATCCACATACAGGTTACTTTTACTCAGAAATTCAGTAGCCGTAGTGCGACTTTTTGCTACGAGTTTATGCGTTCTACCAATACCGCGTTTTACGTGCAGTTTGTATGAAGAAATGTAAAGAGCCCCCTAGTGGCGAGTTAATCAATTATTTTTTGAGAGTGTTAGTTTCGTAAATTTTGGCGTCGCGTAAACTAAACGCATATTCGTCGTAGGAAAAAGACTGATAACATTCCAGGCGACCGCTAATATAAACACGATACACGAAACTAAACAAAACCCACTGGTAAAAATCACATAAAACAACTGGTTGAATCAAGGGCAAACATGTTTTTTTTTTTTTTTTTTTTTTTTTTTTAATACTACTTGGATGACGGAACAAGCAAGAAGCCCACCACCTGATGTTAAGCGGTAACCTCTGCCCATGAACAGTGCATTACCTCATAGGTCACGTCTACCTAGGACGCACCCTATGTGGCATTGCACTGCGCCCGCCACCCTGAGACACAGATGAAAAGTCTCATGTGCCAGTAATTTCACCGGCACCCTTACCCTTCAAACCGGAACACAGCAATGCGAGCACTACTGCTTTGCGGCTGAAATAGGTATGGTGGTAGTACTTCCCCGGACGAACTCTTTCACAAAAAAGCTCTACTACTATGTTTGTGAGACACGCTATTATGAGGCTAGTACTACGCGCACTTGTCCATACAAAGAGAAAAAAAACACCCCTAAATATTATTAGATCTCGATGATTCAGATTGGTATGCTAAAAACATACTATCTGAAAAGTAAACCGCCTTCCAACATAGTGTACCATTACGAAAATAATACCCTCACGTACAACCTTTTTTTATTTTTTTTTAACATTTATAGACCTTTGTTTGACCACGATCTCATCTGTTGATAAGTGACGATGTGGCCGAAGATGGAGCACAAAGGTCTAGAAGGCACCTATTCACTCTAGCCTTGAGACCCAGATTATAGTTTTCAGGAAAGACAGACGACGGTAGTGTATTCCACTCCTTAGCAGTTCGCATTATAAAGGTAGAACTGAAACGTTTAGTGCGAATAGAAGGGATACTGATGAGGATGGATGAAGGAGGCATAAGGATGGTACCGAGCCGTGCGCCTGCTCGTCCTATGATGAAAAGGAGATGGTGGGATAACTACTGCAAACGCACGTTTACAGCCAAAATAGGTACCTACCTAAGTCATATAAGAGCACACCAGCGAAGCTCTACCGTATGAAGCAGATAAACAGTTGCCGTGGCTGAAATCGGCCTGGATGACATCATCATGCTAAAAACAAAGCTTATGATTTCCTTTTATTTATTCGTATAGATTGATATTAAGTTTTTTGGGAGGCATTGATAAACCATTGTTTCGTATAGGATTTCGTTCAAGGTCGTAGATAATAAAAACAGTGTTTTTCCTAAAAAAAGGACGGACAATTATAAAAAATCTAACTACAATATTGTATTGTGTGTTTTGAGTTGCACGAATCTACCTAGAAAATTTAGTCTTAAATCGGTCCCGTTTGCCTGTACATTGAAAAATCAATGTTTTAAAAGAGGTTTCTTCGATAAATTTTTCTCTGTTATAAAAGTTAACCAATCGTGTAATGCAACAACAAAAAGACAGTCAGTGATATGACGAATAAGGTCACCAAATATCACTTTATAATATCGTTAATATCGTTTTGTAATTTGAAAAATCTAGATCGCTGCCATCGAAATTTCCAAGGCGTCATCTATGGGCCTGTGAATATTAAGTAGACATTATAAACGTAAACTGTTAAAAATCTAAACTTGTATACCTAGATTATAAGTTGCCTATGCGATTGACACTAAAACCGAAGGGTTTAGTTAAAATATAGTGGGTACAAAACATTTTCTTAAACAATGTAAAATTTGGTAAAAAAAACAGTTAAACGAAAATAACATAATAATTAAAAGAAGGTACAATGGGCGGTCTTATCGCTTAAAAAGCGATTTCTTAGAAAACCTTTGCATTGAGGCAAATTTATAAGATTCCCCTCTTATCTTAGTAGTAGTAGAGCTTTTTTGTGAAAGAGTTCGTCCGGGGAAGTACTACCACCATACCTATTTCTGCCGCAAAGCATTAGTGCTCGCATTGCTGTGTTCCGGTTTGAAGGGTAAGGGTGCCGGTGAAATTACAGGCACATGAGACTTTTCATCCTTATGTCTCAGGGTGGCGGGCGCAGTGCAATGCCACATAGGGCGCGTCCTAGGTGGACGTGACCTATGAGGTAATGCACCGTTCATAGGCAGAGGTTACCGCTTAACATCAGGTGGGCCATCTGCTTGTTCCGTCAATCAGTAGTATAAAAAAAAATAAAAAAAAATCTTTTGATCCCGTTTATATGATTGGAAGAATTTACGCTACACTGTACCGTGTTTGCACCAACCCATGGGCGTTTGTTTGGGCTTTGCACGCGTGGGTTCGAATCCCATCCTCGCCGCTAATAAAACCACTGGAATTAATTAATATTGGTTTATTTAGATCGGAGCCGAAATAATAGCTATTCCAATAGAAAGAGAGGGATGTTATCAGAGCGAAAGAGTGAGTATAATGATTAAGCTGTGTTCAGAATCCCACAACTAAAACCTGAATTAACCTTGGAATAGTTAAACAGTGTTGTCTTCAACAAAAACAAAAATCGTGCGATGAATCACATTGTACGAAAACATGTACCAATAGGTGAAATCATTAAGCAATGACGTTTCAACTTATTGATTTTATTTGGCTGATCCTTTTATTTGTCGCTATAAATCGAATGAAAAATAATACATTTTGAATTGTAAATTACAGATTACAATTTGTAATCTGTAGTTGTCCTCGATACACGTGAAAAAGCATTGGATTTATAAGATTTATCAACAGAGATAAGATAGTCGATGGCAATAAGTAAACGAGGAACAATAGATTCCATTGTTTGGATAAATTATAGTTTGTACACTATTTACAAGATAATATGGATATAGGCAATGTACAGTATCTATATCTAAATTCAACAAATATTTATATCAAGTTTTATTTATATTAGCTTATCGGAAAGAAGGGTACAATAAATGAACCGGCCAAAACAGTAGCCAGTTTTTAGCAGAAGAGTTCGTCCGGGGAAGTACTACCTCCATACCTATTTGTGCCGCAAAGCAGTAGTGCTCGCATTGCTGTGTTCCGAATTGAAGGGTATGGGTGCCGGTGAAATTAGAGGCACATGAGGCTATTCATCTTAATGTCTAGGGTGGCGGGCGCAGTTCAATGCCACATAGGGCGCGTTCTAGGTGGACGTGACCTATGAGGTAAAGCGTTGTTAAAGGCAGAGGTAACCGCTTAACACCAGGTGGGAGGTGAGCCATATGCTTGTTCCTTCATTCAAGCAGCTAAAAAAAAAGCGTTTTCTCTCTAACCACATCTGTAGGGTTCCGAAGTTAAGTCGAAAAGTATTTCAACGCAGTATATCCGAGTTATTTTTTAACTTCTTTTATTTTAATCAGTCCATACTCCATACTCAAAGAACTCGTCATCAAGCAGCGACTACCAGCTATCTGTACAATCTCGCATCCTCACTTTCTTCGGGCACGTGTCGCGACGCGGAGATGTGGCCATTGAACGCCTTGTTGTACATGGTAGAGTTGAGGGTACACGAGCACGGGGCAGATCGCCCATGAGATGGACTGATCAAATCAAGGCAGCTTTGGACGGTCCACTGCATGAATGCACCAGGAAATCTGCGGTGCGAGATGAGTGGCGAAGGATTGTGAAGCGAGCCACTGACCCTGAAGTGACGACCACGACCACTCTGCCAAGAGTGTAACCACAGGTTACCAAGACTGTCGCTTCAATCTATTTAGAACTTTCAGAGAGCCCTATAGTGTACACCTGTAGCGCCCCATAATAGTCAAGCGTATATGAGGAGCAATGTGTGGGGTCGCGCGGCCTAGACACGAGCGTAGAAAGCTTAAAAATATAGGTAATTTTACAAAACCCCTACAATAAACCCTCAGCTTTGCTGTGTTGATTTTATTTATCTATTCTGTTACCTAATAAAATTCAACATTTTAATAAACAATCGAATCTAGCAAAATTAGAGGTAACTTTGGGTTTTTTTAATATCGAGAAAATATTGACCTATCGTTTTTCTGGAACAGTCATCATCAGCCCACACTAGTCCACTGCTGGACATAGGCCTCTCCCAATACGCGCCAAAGAGCACGGTGTTCGGCTCTTCTCATCCACTTTCTACCGCCGCCTCTCGTAGGTCATCGCTCCACCTAGCCAGAGGGCGCTAGGTTCCCCACGCTACGTTTACCAAGACGCGGTCTCCACTCAAGAACTCGCTTACCACAACGGTTGTCGGTTCTTCGGCATACCTAAATGACCAGCACATTGCCACTTCAGCTTGCTAATCCGGTGGGCTATGTCAATGACTTTTGTTCTCTGTCGGATAATCTCATTTCTGGTACCAGTGATCCCTCCGAATTACACTGTCTGTCTGTATTCTGTTTGTAGTATCTATGCATATTTTTAATATGAATATTGTACATGATTTAATTAGTTAAAAAACAAATCTACGACTAGGTTTTTTTTTTGTTTTTTTTTTTTACTTTCCTCGCCTTAATATCAATTCCGATGTAGGTAACATTTTACCTAGGCATCCACAAAACGCGGAAACTACTTTATTCAGCGATTCCGCGAATACTATTGTAATAAATTGGTCATCCAAGGTCGTGTAAACTGAATTTTCAGCTCCGCTACAAAATGTTTCTACACATGTAAATGAATCCTTTATTTTGACCAAGTTACACAGGTTAGTTCCTGCAAGGCAAGGCGAGATCTGTGGCCCTTGAAACACTTCTCTCGAGATCTGTGGCCCTTGAAACATTTATGTCCCAAATAATAATTAAATATATATTTACATTGAAATCTACACTAATATTGGAAGTATTTTAGTACCTATGTGAGTGAGTAGAGAACTAAAAATGGGTCAAGTGCGAGTCAGACTCATACATACATAACATAACACCCAACAGTCACATAGGTATACATAGTCCTGATCCCACACTAAGATTCCACGGTGGGTATCAGAAACTACGAGTACCATGGTACCTTAGCACCCGGACCCAGAACAAATATTTGCAGATCATACATCCGCAGCGGGAATCGAACCCGCAACCTTTCGCGTCAGCCGGCTACTCGCCCGACGCGCTACAGAGGTTGTCGCGCGAGAGATACTCGCGTAGATTTTATCTTCACCGTTTCCCGTAGAAGTTTAAAGACGTAGGATTTTCGTTTAGGTTTTACTGTAAACTATGAGCTTATATTCTGGCCCCCGTCATTAACACCCCCACATCAGAATTCGTTTATTTACAAGCAAGAGGCCCACCTGATGTTAAGCGGTAACCTCTGCCTATATATGAACAGTGCATTACCTCATAGGTCACGTCCACCTAGGACGCATCCTATGTGGCATTGTACTGCGCCCGCCACCCTGAGACATAAAGATGAAAAGTCTCATGTGCCTGTAATTTCACCGGCACCCTTACCCTTCAAACCGGAACACAGCAATGCGAGCACTACTGCTTTGCGGCAGAAATAGGTATGGTGGTAGTACTTCCCCGGACGAACTCTTTCACAAAAAAGCTCTACTACTACTCAAACGATTGGTAACCTAGCTCTGTTTACGTACTAAATTTGAACTTATGTTGTCTGTTACTTTCGGATAAAATAGGCTGTGACGGGCAGACAGACAGACACGAGAGTGATCCTATAATGGTTTCGTTTTGCGAAGAACTTCGTGAAAGACGGAACAAGCATATGGCCCACACATATCTATGCTTTTAACAATGCATTACGTTTTGCGAAGTGGCCATATTGAGAAAAAGGGTGAGAGAAGTGGACTATTTGCTAATGACCCTTCGTTGGTACCTTTTCAGTAACGCAACTCTAAAAAAATTATATTGTTATTTTTTTATATACTTGGTATGACGGGTGAAGTAGATGGCCCTCCTGATGTTAGGCGGTACCCTCTGCCTATGAACAGTGTATTATCACATAGGTCACGTCCACCTAGGACGCACCCTATGTGGCATTGCACTGCGCCCGCCGCCGTAAGACATAAAGATGAAAAGTCTCATGTGCCTGTAATTTCACCGGCACTCATACCCTTCAAACCGGAACACAGCAATGCGAGCACTAATGCTTTGTGGCAGAAATAGGTATGGTGGTAATAATTCCCCGGACGAACTCTTTCACAAAAAAGCTCTACTTAGTAGTAGAGCTCTACTTATCCTATCCTTTAGACTACTAAAGGATAGGTAATACTAGGGGGTTCCCAAAGTTATTTTGTCTACTGCCCAATTTGAGAATAAATTGTTTTTTAGCGCCCCTATAATTATTTTTAGCGCCCCCCATGTTTTTGTGAGCTATATTAGCGGAGATTAAACATGCACAAATCGGGTTATTTAACAAAAACTTGTTAAAACATGATTGCCCGCGGTCTATTATCTACGAAAATGACCTATCTAGGAATACTAATAACTATTAAAATGCGAAAGTGTGTCTGATCTGACGCCCCTATTTTGTTCTGGGTCTCTTACCGCCCCCCTTTAGGCCTGAAGCGCCCACAAGGGGGCATTATCGCCCACTTTGGGCACCCCTGAGATGATACCTACCCAATCTATAACCACTACTACACCACTACAGTAAATAAACAGGAACTATAGAACAAATAGTGCTAAATGAGCATGTAACAAACTCAGACATAATGCTAACATCTCGTTAACGCTCTCCCGTCAAACATAACATAACAATCGTAATGAAATCAACGAATTGTGAGAAACTGCATGTTCAAGCCAACTCATAAATGTAAAATTAGATTAATATCTCAGTGGACTTTACTGAAGAAACCTTAGCAATTACAAATGAGGAAAACGTGACCACGGAAATAACTCGTGGACGAACAAATTTCAAATGGAGTTATTGGTACCTAGGTGCCTTTTATTCTTTTATTAACAGACTTCAAAAAAGAAGGAGGTTCTCAATTCGTGTTTTTTAGGGTTCCGTAGCCAAATGTCAAAAAAACGGAACACTTTTGGATTCGTCATGTCTGTCTGTCTGTCTGTCCGTATGTCACAGCCACTTTTTTCAGAAACTATAAGAACTATGCTGTTGAAACTTTGTAAGTAGATGTATTCTGTATGTTCTGTATGTAACCGCATTAAGATTTTCACACAAAAATAGAATAAAAACAATAAATTTATATAGACACAAGTTATATACTTAGTGACAGAATTGGGGGTGCGTAACCACCTTAAAAGCTGTTAAGATTCTTACCTTAGCAATAAGTTTTCCATCATCCCCAATCAGGAACTCTTCCAATCCGAAGACCAATGGCGACGCGTTTCCAAGATGGAAGATCCTGGACGAAGTGCCGCGCGTGACTCTGAACTCTATTGTCTTCGCCATAAGGACGTTTGTGATCATGTACACGGATTTCTTGCCTTTCAAATCTGGAAGAAGTTTACAAGTCTGTTATTGGCTAGACATTGACTGGGTGAGCAGCCTCGCGATTTTCAAAACCATTTAAAAGTGTAGTCAATGTATGTAGTAAGCCTATATTGAATTTATCCAGCATTATTTATTTATTTATTTATTATTTATTTATGGTTCAAAATAAACATTTACTTATTTTATTTACATGATTGCAGTCCAATATAAAGTTTATAACGTAAGTATATAAGCAACGTAGGTACATTAAATATTTTAACTAAAGAGTTTTATAAAAATAAAAAGTATAAAATTAAGTCGACTTTATACGCATAAAAAATAAGTTATACCTAGTTGAAAATAAGTTTTTTTTTATTTTTTTTAATACAAGCTTTTATAAAATGTGTTATCGTAACAGTGAGCTGGTCAAAATTAGCCTAAACACGGCCAGTCTACTATTATCCATCGAGGAGTTCCGTTGTCCACCTTCCGTTTCCATCATCAGATCAGCTCGTTGTCACCATCATATTGCATTGTCATCGGAACTTGACAGGTATGCCAAATTCAGCTCAATCGGTTGAGGATAACTGCTTTAAAATTCAATTGCATGATTCCACCCGGACAAACATACATTGCAAGTTAATAAAAGCTTGTAACAAGCAATTTTACAAAATTGATTGTAATTATTATAATCTGTACTTATATAACTACCGCAGAATTTAAGTGTTATATTATACTAGCAGCGCCCCGCGGTTTCACCCGCGTAAGTCTCAATCCCGTGGGAATATCGGGATAAAAATATGCCTATGTGTTATTCGGGGAGTCCAGTTATCTCCATTCCAAATTTCATGCAAATCCGTCCAGAAGTTTCAGCGTGAAGAAGTAACAAACACACTCACACACAAACTTTCGCATTTATAATATTAGTAGGATTTATTACAAAAAAGCATTTACGCTCAATGTTCTAGATTATCTTTGCTAATTTCCTTATAAATGGCAGTATTTTTTTTCAGTCCAATGAAAAAGTTTACTGGCAAGGTGTTTTTATAAAATGATCATAAAATAAAGGCTATAAACGAAGAATAATTTTAATCTCGAGATAGGTATTCGGCTAGATATTATTTATCTCACAAATACATGGAGGTAAAGGTGACTCGAGGCAAACTCTTAAAAAAAATTTTAAAGCAGGAACAATATGGATTTCAGAAGGGAAAATCTACCACACTAGCCTGCTTTAATCTCATACAGAAAATAATTGATAACATTGATGATAATAAATGGACTTCGGTTATATTTTTCGATATGTCGAAGGCGTTCGATTTTGTTTCTCACAATATTTTAATTAATAAATTGGAAAAATATGGTATCCGGGGACCTGCTCTAAAGTGGTTTAAAACTTACCTGGAAAATCGACTCCAATGCGTTGAAGTCACAAATATAAACAGTAAGAAAGAGTTGACAGCATTTCGATCTCCATTTAAAGAAAACCGATTTGGGGTGCCACAGGGAAGTATCCTAGGGCCAATCTTATTTCTTTTATATATAAACGATCTTCCAGACATCACTAATAACCCTTGTATTTTATATGCAGATGACATCTCTTTGCTTTTGACGACCAAACGTAATATTGACATAAATGATTATACTTCAGACATAAATAATACAATTGAATCAGTAATTAAATGGCTAGATGACAACAATTTACAGGTTAACTTATGCAAAACAAACTATATTCAATTTGGAACATGGGCTAATAAAACAAAAAAATTGAGCATCTCAAACAGAGATATTGACATTCTGGAAGTTGAAAATACTACATTTTTAGGAATAAGTTTAGACAGCCATTGTAGCTGGAAAGCTCATATTGACAAAGTTTGTAATAAATTAAATCGTTTCGTTTTTGCTCTTCATAGATTAAGGAAAACGTCTGACCGGAAAACAGTACTACAAACATATCACGGCTATGTTGCTTCGGTGTTGTGCTACGGGCTAGTACTTTGGGGGAATGGTACAGACATAAATAGAGCGTTTGTTGCACAAAAAAAATGTGTCAGGGCAATTGTTGGTATACCACCATGGGAATCATGCAAACCGGTGTTCGTGGATCTGAAATTGCTTACTCTGCCATGTATGTATATCTTTGAGTCTGCTTTATTTGTGAGGAAACATAGTCATTTGTTTATAAAAGCAAGTGAAATGTATGCACGTAGCACCAGGGATTCTGACAGAATTGTTCTACCTAGGGTTCCGCGGACAAAGCTTTACTTAAATAATTGCTATGCTATGTGTGGGAAGATTTATAACGCCTTACCCAGTCATATTAAAAGCCTTCCGCTGAACAAGTTTACCAAAGAATTAAGACTCTGGCTACTAAGCAATAGGTTTTACAATTTGAATGACTTTCTAGTTAAGTAGTATATCTGTATGATCTTGACATAAAATATATTCATGACATGTACCTATAATTTGTTGACATTTGTAATTTATTAGGTATGTTATATGTATGATCTTGACATAAAAGTATATTCATGACATGTTTAATTTGAAATTGTTGAAATTTGTAATTTATTAGGTATCTTATCTGTTTGATCTTGACATAAAAGTATATTGTTGACATGTATTATTTGAAATTGTTGACATTGGTAATTTATTAGGTTTTTATTTTTTTAATTTTATTATATGCATGTTGAAATTTAGCATTTATTTAGCTCAGGCATGAAGTAATATGAAGTAGTAAAAAATATCTATCTATGTTATATATTGTATTAAGTATATCAGTTATCTAGTACCCATAACACAAGCTCTGCTTAGCTTGGGGCTAGATAAAGTTGTGTATACTGTCCAGCATTTTTTTTTTTTTTTTTTTATTTAATATTTGTATCCCAGACATGGGAAATGTGAGACATCCTAATTAATTTTAAGAACTTTTATACTACCACATTTAAACAAATAAATGATTTATGATTTATGATTTTATGATTTATGAACTCGCGGGTTAGGTTCATGTCACCCCAGGTTCAATTCACCCCGAAAAAGATTACAGAATAGTTACTACGGCGCCAGTCGACGGTACTAGCAGCGATATAAATTAATGGGAATTATGGTGAGTAGGTTTTTTCATCTATTTATATCACTGGTTTTTTCTTAGTCTATTGAAAGAAAAATGTCGAATGAAATATCTCGAACGAAAAATCTCGATAGAAAAATCTGGAAAAAAAATCTCAAATGAAAAATCTCGAATGAAATATCTCGAATGAAATATCTCGAATGAAATATCTCGAATGAAAAATCTCGATTGAAAAATGTCGAATGAAAAATGTCGAATGAAAAATCTCGCATGAAAAATCTCATAAAAATGTCGAATGAAATATCTCGACGATGGTAAACCCTCGCCGCCGTCCAAAACGCCAACTCGTTCGCAATAACCTATCTACGACCCTTGTATGCACTATTATTTTCAAGGATATTTTATGTACCTTCCATTGCAATAAATTAATATCGTTGTGCGCAGTTTATTATGATTTATTATTCTTAAATTGTTTACCAGTGTCATATCAGTTGCATATCGTAGCATCGATGCTATAGGTATTTAAACGTGGATGCACCTGATTTAAGTCAACTTATCGAAGTAAAAACCTAGGGGATTACACCAGGGGATGAGCAGCAGCATCCACCTGAGTACTGAATACCAAACTACGATCACCAATCCGTCTGCCTTACGTGGTAATTTAGGCAAATCCCGCATTGTATAGTAGAGGCTGATGATGATTTCGAATAAGCAAACTCTACAAAAAAAAAAACTTAACCTATATTGTCCCACTGCTGGGCAAAGGTCTTCCCCAAATTCTTCCACTTGTCCCTGTCCTTGGCAGTCCAACGTAGATGATAAACCAGCCAGGCTCAAACTCTACTACTATAACACAATAATGTTTTGTTAGTAGTAGAGCTTTCTTGTGAAATAGTTCGTCGGGGGAAGTACTACCACCATACCTATTTCTGCCGCAAAGCAGTAGCGCTCGCATTGCTGTGTTCTGGGTTGAAGGGTATAAGTGCCGGTGAAATTACAGGCACATGAGACTTTTCATCTTTATGTCCCAGGGTGGCGTATTGCATTGCCACATAGGGTGCGTCCTATGTGGACGGGACCTATGATGTAATGCACTGTTGAAGGCCGAGGTTACCGCTCAACACCAGGCGGGCCATATGCTTGTTCTGTCATTATAATAATTATTAAAAAAAAATATGAACTCTGATTTTTAAAGCAGTTATCCTCAACCGATTGAGATCAAATTATGCATACCTGTCAAGTTCCGATGAAAATACAATATTATGGTGAAACAGCTGATCTGATGATGGAGACAAAAGGTGGACAACGGAACTCCACGAGGGATAATAGTGAACTGGCCGTGTTTAGGCTCATTTCGATCAGCACACGGTTCCGATGACAGATTTTATAAAAGCTAGCATTGAAAAATATATTTTTCACAAAAATCTTTTTCTGCTTATGTGTATTATCATCATCAGCTGATCCTCCTCCAATTGTCTCCACAGAGTCCTCGAGTTTTTGGCCACATAGCCAGGAAGGAAGGTGGCTATCTTGAAAAGCTGGTAGTCACTGGTAAATTGGAAGGAAAGAAACCGCGGGGACGGACCCCCATACGCTGGAGCGATCAAATTCGCTCTGAGCTTGATTCCAGTGTGAGTGACGCCATGAGGATAGAAGCCAGTGGAGACACATCATCAAGTCCAAGGTCCTACATAAAGGTCACGACCCTTAGCAGTGAGGTTACCGACGCAAGGAGGGGGGCATCAACTGATAGCCGCCTCCATCCACCGATACGCTAATGTCATCGGTCCATGTAGGCTTATCTAGGTATAGGCTCATGTTTCAGGCTTATAGGTGAGCAACATATGGCGGAGACTAAGATCCAGAGTCTCGAGCACCGCCGTAAGGTTGCATGCCTTTCGATCTTCTATAGGTTACATTTCGGGGAATGCTCCCAGGAACTGCACGATCTGATCCCACCATCTCCTTTACATCATAGGACGAGCAGGCGTACGGCTCAGTACCTCATTAGTATACCTTCTATTAGCACAAAAAGTTTCAGTTCTACCTTTATAATGCGAACTGCTAAGGAGTGGAATACACTACTGTCGTCGTCTTTCCTGAAAAACAGTTCAGTTCTTCAAGTCTAGAGTGAATAGGTGCCTTCTAGACCTTTGTGCTCCATCTTCGGCGACATCGTCACTTACCAACAGGTGTGATCGTGGTCAAACAAAGGTCTACACATGTTACAAAAAAAAAAAGAAAAAAAGAAGTTCCGTTCTTCCAAAGAGGAAGCCCTTACCTTTATTGTTCTCCACGTCCAAATAAATGTTGTTGGCTAGATCCTTGTTCTTGGGCACGGCGTTCTTGTAGAACGAGACCATGATGACCCGAACTTTATTCTTGATTGCTTCATCTTGCAGTGTGATCTGAAAATTAGGTGCATTATATTATAGGAACCACACACTCACATAGCCTAGGTATAAAGTTCCATGGCAGACATACATATCACACAGAGAAAGGTGGGAACCACACACTCACATAGCCTAGGTATAAAGTTCCATGGTAGATATACGTATCACACAGAGAAAGGTACGGAAAGAGGGAACTACACACTCACATAGCCTAGTATAAACTTCGATGGTAGATATACGGATCACACAGAGAAAGGTACGGATAGAGCTTTTATCTCTGGACGTTCAAAAGTCCACAGAGCCTGATGAAATTCCGCCAGTGGTTTTGAAGACGTGCTCCTGAGCTTACTCCTGTACCAACTCACGCAAGTTTTCACCCTCTCCTATTCCACTGGTATAGAGCCATCATCATGGAAGTTTGCCTTGGTTCACCCTGTTCCAAAAAAAGGTGATCTAATGGATTGTTTGTCACCTCATAAAAATTATTAAAAAAAAAGTTAGTCCCATAAGTAGACACACGCCTTTTTGGCTTTTTCCCCGGAAGGGTAAGCACAGCCTCAATAGGCCTCTTCTCACCGTGTGTTGCATGCATCATCGTGGGAATATAGACGTGACAAGTGGTGAGCTCATCGCCGCCATTGCTTCACACGCCTGACTCGGCTAACGCTTTCTTCCAGTAATAACTAAGCTAGCAGCCAGGAGAAGTTTGACGATCTCTGTGGCGCGGAGGGCGAAGGTTCGCCTGCAAAGCAGGAGGTTGCGGGTTCGATTCCCGCCTCGGAACAAATATTTGTACGATCGGCAGGTATTTGTTCATGGTGTTCTGGAGATTTTCTATCTATATATATAAAACAAAGTCGTGTTAGTTACACCACTTATAACTCAAGAACGGGTGAACCGATTTAGCTGAAAATTGTTGGGGAGGTAGCTTAGAACCAGGAGATTGACATAGGGGGGAGGGGTAGGAGGGGGGGGGGGGTTCACCGGGGGCTACCCGTGCGAAGCCGGGGCGAGTCGCTAGTGTATAATAAAAAATATCTATCTATGTAATGTGGTATATCAGTTATCTATTACCCCTAACACAAGTTCTGCTTAGCTTGGGGCTAGATAATGTTGTATGAACTGTCCAGCATTATTTATTTTATTTTAACGTGCGAAGCCGTGGCCGGTCCTAGTCGCTTTATACAGTGGTGGCCATATAATTAAGAACGCTGATATAAAGGGAAGATTTTTTCCAACTAAGATGCAAAACTAATTGTATGCATTTGTTTTTATTTCTCTCGGTATCGTAAAACATTTCCATATTACCACTGTATTCATTGATACACATGATTGGCTAAAAATCAATAGGCAAACTTTTTACACTACTTTTAAACAATGTATTCCTTATTACTGGCTGGTCACGTAATTAAGAACGCTAAGTAGTTTATACCTTTATTCAAATTTAAATAGATAACACTCAGTCGATTTGTTACTTTTTGTATAATTTTGGCGCCATTACGTGCTGTAAAAGATTAAAGGTGATTGCTTCTTTAGAAAAAACAATGGGAAATAATAAAAGTTGTGATAAATCTACAAGGGAAGTAATAATAAAACTTCGCCGGAAGAATTGGTTTTATAAAAGATAGCCGACCATCTGCAATGTTCAAAAACGATGGTTTTCCACGCTGTAAAGCATTTTGCTACGTATCAAACTACTTCGAATGTTCCACGTGTACCTAAACAGAGAAAAACAACTCCTCGAGATGATCGAAACATCGTTCGTATGGCAAAACAAAATCCTTTTAAAGGGTCCAATGAGCTTAGAAAAGAATATTTTGGTGAAAACAACCCTTCAGCAATCTCAGCACGCACTATTCGAAGACGTTTGGTAGAAGAAAAATTGCACGGTAGGATAGCAAGAAAGGTACCCATGTTAAAACTTTGCCACAGGCAAGCCCGGCTTGCATTTGCGAGAAAGTATGAAAACTGGACTGTGCAACAGTGGAAAAATGTACTTTTTTCTGACGAGACGAAAATAAACAGAGTATGTTCTGATGGAAAACGATATGTACGACGTCCCCCGAATACAGCATTCGACCCAAAGTACACGAAAGTTACATTAAAGCACGGTGGTGGAAATGTGAAAATTTGGGGTTGCATATCCGGACATGGTGTAGGACCTGTAAAGTTGATAGAAGGTAACATGGACCAGTTCCAATACAAAAATATACTGGAAGAAACAATGTTACCATACGCTGAAGACGTTCTACCGGTCATTTGGACATTCCAGCATGACAATGATCCAAAGCACACTGCACGCACCGTAAAGGAATTTCTTACAGCGCAATTAGTTTCTGTCTTAGACTGGCCTGCTAACAGTCCAGATCTAAACCCAATAGAGAATCTGTGGTTTGAAGTAACGAAAAAGGTTTCAAATACAAAGTGTGGAAATTTAAGAGAGCTGTATGACGTTTTTTTAGAAGAATGGAACTCTATTTCTCTTGCGAAATGTCAAAAATTAATACAAACCGTTTTCCACCCCGAAGGGAAGAAAACGATTATTTTAGGTCAAGCCGAGGCTAGACCTCTAGGAGATATCTATCTTACCTTCGTTTGCCCATGTCCATACAATTAACAGTTCTAGCCATGTCTTCGAGTGTGATTCGGTAGCGGGGAGGTGCGGGGAGTAGTTACCTCACCTCCCCGCGCGCAGGTGCCGGCGGGGGTCACGCGCGTCGCTAGGAAGCAGCGCGCCTTTCTTTAGTACCTTCCGATAAGCCGGCTAGGCCTTACCGAGGTCTAGCCTCGGCTTGACCTAAAATAATCGTTTTCTTCCCTTCGGGGTGGAAAACGGTTTGTATTTGAGGTCGCCGAGGCTAGACCTCTAGGAGAAATGTTTGTTTTCTGCCGGCACTATAGTGTACTGTGACAGAATAGAGATATACTCGTACCTGATGATGGATGAATACAGAATAAAAACTTGGGGTTGACTGGTTTTTAAAAAAAAAAATCAGTCAGTAATTAACAATTATATATAGTAGGCTCATAATCATCATCCTCCTTAGCCTTAAAATTCACAAAAGTAAGCAATTGTAGGTAGAAT
Source organism: Operophtera brumata (assembly GCA_932527175.1). NCBI lineage: Eukaryota > Metazoa > Arthropoda > Insecta > Lepidoptera > Geometridae > Operophtera > Operophtera brumata. Next base: position 3,196,800 of record OW052229.1, read on the forward strand.
CTACCTTTGCAGATAGGGTGAAAACCCGTTAAACACGTTAGAATTAGAGCCTCGTGGCTTTTCCACGAACTTACAGTAAAGCTTAAATAAATTCTCTGCCTCCACTACAGTTCCCTCGGCTGAGGATCTGATCCAACGGAACATTATTTTGGAAGTAGTTTGGTGCAACTGCTGATCGTGCTCCGCAAAAGGTGCTTTTAGCCAACCTGTAATTATTATTCTTGGTGCAGCTTCCACTTCCCCTCGCGTAGTTATAAATATATTGTGCAAATTATTATTATTTTCTTTGCCGAAATTTGGATCAATTGCTTCAACCATATTACCAAGCTCAAGGCAGGGTCCTCTAAACAGTCCAAATGCCACCCTGATTGCCAATGTGTAGCACTATCGGTTTTTTGAGCCACATGTCGGCCAAATCGTGACCGACTTCTCTGTTATGTGACAGTGTTGCGCGTCGATGCAGAGAATAGTCAGATCGTGAATACGCCTACAGCAGAGGCTAAAAGAAGAAGCAAAGCCACGTGGCGGGATACTTCAAAAATTATATGATAGGAGAGTATGTTAGCTCTTAACCACTCTAACATATCTTCAATATTCCAAAATAAGGTCCTTTGCACCATGTTTAAAGATCTTTGAATAGCTATTACCTTGAGCATCTTTGTGACCAATGGATGGGAAGACAGACTTCGTTCTTGGATTGGATCAGATAAGGAGACTATCAACGATTTATGTACTAAAACCGTGGAATATGCTAACTTTTTTATCCGTGATAAAAAGCCTATAAATGAAGCTAACTGTTGTGGTCGAGGATTACCGGGATTTGGCCCATTTTGTCTACACCACTCGACCCACGGCTTCCAAGCCGAACTATAAGTGAGCCATGTCGAATCTTGCCAGGCTGCTTGAAGAAGTTCGACATCATTCGGATCTAAGTTCATAGTTAGTTTATTCCACCCCGTGTCCTCCAAACCTCTAACAAAAACCTCGCACATTCGGTGGGGGCCGTTTGGTTGAAAGGTTGACTGAGTGATGCCTGAGATGAAATATTTGAAACGGTGCCTCTTAAGGCTCTCCGTTTTAGGTCGGCTCTCGAAAATAGCTTCTCCCAACGAGGGACTACCATTAAATAGATCCCCGACGACTTGTTGAAGTACTGCAGCATTTGGGAATCAGAGGAGGTGGGGAAAGCCCCCCGCCAAATGAAAATGCCAGGGTCGGCTGAAGAAGTTTATGAATAGCGCTCCCACTTCCTCAAACTCTAATGACACGTAACCTACCGGCCTAGCCAAACGGCATTCGCTACCAAACGATTATATTTCTACATTCGTAATACAGAACACAGTTCAGTCAGATACAGAACAGCAGAACACATGACATGTCGATAGCTTACGTCAATCTCATACATTGTTGGCTTTTCTACTAGCATCATCGCTAATAGCCTCTAATTTGTATAAGGCCTCTGGGGATACATTTGAATAAGTCGTGGCAAACAGATCGACTTGAGGAATTCCGAATCTTCCCGAAGATTCGACTGGTTATTTCCTTTTTCGAATGCCAGTCTGGAAGGAGATTTCCTCTTAACAGACTATCTGCAATCGCGTTGTAACGAACCGGAATATAAAAGGGATGAAGCGCTACTTCTAAGCTTTCCGCCAATACTAAAAATTCCTTTGTCGTCTCCAAAAGACCAACAAACCTCGTTCCGCTTGATTCCGGATGTACGATACCACAGTTTTGTTGTCCGTCTGCATGTACCACTAATTATTTCCCTACTTTGTGTGAGAGCTGTCAATACTACAAAGTGTTCTTTGCGGTGTTTTTGCGTTATATCCTGTTTGATCTACTGTCCTCATGCTTAGATGACGATCGCCTAGATGAAACCCCCCAACCTTCGTCTGACGCACCCGTTGTCAAGAACATTGTGCAGTTCTGAGGGATAATTCTGCCTGGGTTCGTTACATTTTTCAACCACTAACAGCACTCCGCTAGAGCCTGTGCAGGAACCTTGACTTTTTGAAGACAGCAATCTTGTCTCAGTTTTCGGCCCGCTCTCCGTATATTTCTCGCGTCCTAGAGGACCGTCAAGTGACGCGAAACCCAGCCTGCCTATTAGCAACATACCTGTCCGCCGAGACCATAGATACTTTCTTTGAAGTTCTTTTAAGTCGTTCACTAAGCGGCTTATTTTTTGAATTCGGCAACCTCCTTTCGTTCTAATCTGTATCCCACTTAATTCTAAAGAACTCTATCCGTGTTTTGGCCCTGAGGATTGTTCTGCATTTATCGACCAACTTAAGCTTTGAAGTAAATCTATCAAGTAAGATACCCGCGCCTCGAGGATCAGAGGGTCCATAAGCAAACAGAAAATTGTCTACTAGATAAACGAGCAACTATAACCAGTTCTCTATCAGAACTCTCGCTACCCAATTGCTGACACGTGGGACACTGGACAGCCCGGAAGGGAATGAAGTCAGTTTATACAGTTTCCCTTTGAAAGCAAAAGCTAAAGTGACTTATCTTTATCGGAATATGGAAAAAAAGCCTGACTGATATCCAGTTTCACCATATAGTCACCCTCCTGTAGAAAGGTCTACGGAGCTGGTTGATTAACCGGAACTTCTGTGGTTTTAGACAAAAATGGAGGCGGCGAAGGTCGAAAATTTGTTGCATCTTTCCGTTTGACTTTGAAATCAAAATTATTTGCGACAGTAACCGGAACGTTCTACTACATCTGACTTTAAGCAAGGTTTTTAACTCTTCTGTCATCGCCCAAGGGAACAGAAGGTGGTTTTACTACCAACAGTTTTGAATATCCTGAGATTATCTTCAGAATTGGAGCTGATGCGCTCAATTTGTATGCCACTGTATCAGGTAATCCTTCAGTTGTCCCCCTCGAAAAAAACGTCAAAAACACCTGGATTTTATGAAGCTGACGTTGCTCCGTCTCACGATCGGACTTATGGTCTTTCTTGGACTGGGACTCCGCATTTGACGCACGCATGGAACGCTCTGCTTGGGTTGCTGCCCTTGTCTCTTCTTCTTCTGTCGTGTCGATGGTTCTCTGTCAAATTATTTTAGACCAGTGCTCTGCCACGGCTATGGCATTATGAGTGGCTTCGTAAACGTCTTTCAGGGTGCAGGTGTGAGGACACTGCGTGCGCGAAAGTAGGTGCACCATCGAGAACACTAAGTCGGTTGCTTGGATTTGGATTAAATTGCCGGCTTCCGAAATAAATTACCTTTTGCTCCTTTACCGGCTCTCTTATCTGGAAACCTCCCGGCTCGAGAAGGAAGTATGGCTGATATGCCACCATGGTCTTTTATAAAGGTTGGCAGGATTTTTCCGTCAAATAGGGTGAGTCTTTGATGGTGGGATTTGCTGCGAGGCAGCCTTGAAAGCAGCCATCAAAGCATCATTCTTTGTTTTGAAGGATTTTTGATGAAATTCGATAGATTTGGCTCGATGGCCACATGCAAACTGAAGCAAGGTGTCGGATGCAGTATTAATGTTTGAACCCTCTGCTAAGACATTCACCAAGTCCTGAGCCGCCTCAGGATATTTAGCTGCCACGTCTTTGAGTTGTTCCGCCGAGGACTTCCTTTCTATCAGCAGCCTATACACAAGAAACACCATGCACGCTCCATCGATTGTGCTTCCAGATGATGACCCTCATGCTGCCTCTAGTGTAGGCAAATTTTGCCAATCGCAAACCAATTTAGATGGCTACCACGACCTTGGTGGGGGCTAACATGGGTGAGGAGTCCCTGGAAGGGGTATACTCACTCTACTCATCTGAATCCAACTCAAAGGATGTCACGCCATTTCTCGCCCACTTTTGCGCTATCGAAGGCTGTTTCAGCTATAGAGATGTGAGAGCAGCAAGGGTTTTAACGAAACCACTGTCTTATTGAAAATTTAAGTCTGGGTGGCTGAACCCCTGATCTTATTTGCTATCGCTGGAGGCCCCACGATGAGCGCCCTTGCAAACGCCCAGCCCAGCAGCTTAATTTTAATCTTCCGAAACATCTTCTCTGAAACATGCCGCATCCGGGAAGAAAGCTTAAATCAACTCTATTGTAGGTAGGGTGAAACTCGTTCGGCATTTGAGGATCAATCTCCTCTCCAAATAATTCCTCCTTAGCCATATGTACGACCCTCCAACACGTAGGTACATCTATCCGGCAGATGCTTCTGGGCCAGGAGCTTTACCCGTTCTAACAGCGCGTTTTCCTCCTGTGACTTTATTTCCTCCTTTTGCCTCTTCGTGATACGATCACCACTCAGTGCCATGTATCACAAACAATTAAAAGAAAATTCACCAGCAGGAGGTACTTGCTCTCTCTGCAGGGTGGAGGTGAGAGAATATAAAACAGCGCGATTGCCGAGCCAAGAAGTTTAATTTAGATAGGACGGCTGCGGCTGCGGCTGCGGCTCGCGAGGCTTCCTTCGAGTAGGCGCGCCGCTCGATTTAGTCGGCAAGGGCTGCGGCTGCGGCTCGCGAGCCTTCCGTCGAGCCGTCGCGCCGCTCGATTTAGGCGGAGACAGCTGCGGCTGCGGCTCGTAGGCCATCGCTCACCTGCGACGGCTGCCGCTGCGGCTCGCGAGCCTTCCGTTGAGCCGTCGCGCCGCTCGATTTAGACGGAGACAGCTGCGGCTGCGGCTCGCGAGCCGTCGCTCACCTGCGACGGCTGCGGCTGCGGCTCGCGAGCCTTCCGTTGAGCCGTCGCGCCGCTCGATTTAGACGGAGACAGCTGCGGCTGCGGGTCGCGAGCCGTCGCTCACCTGCGACGGCTGCCGCTGCGGCTCCTGAGCCGTCGCTGTGGCTGAGCCATCTGGCGCATTGTCTCACGACAATTTGCTTACAACAGTTGTTGTGAACGAACTGTGTAGCCTTACTAGGGAGCTGTACAGCTACGCCTAGGTAAAGTGGAGTGCATGAATGGAAGCTCCAAACGCGGTAGGTGAACACAAGAAACAGAAGAACTTCGTGCTCCTCACCTTTATTAGCTACGTAAAATAAGCGCTTAATAACACAGGAATTCTGAAGTAAATAGATAACTTCGTGGTACGTAAAATAAGCGCCGAATAACACAGGAATACCTGAAGTCAATAGATAACTTCGTGGTACGTAAAATAAGCGCCGAATAACACAGGAATACCTGAAGTCAATAGATAGGTACCTCGTTCCTAGTAGGTGTTAAATCGAACACAAAGTTCTACACACTCAATTTATGAAGACACGACTGAAACAAAACATATTAAATATCACTTACCGATTATCCGGTACGTGAACGAACACTACAACAGTGTTAATCAAACACAAAACCAGTGAAAAGCGTTAACTTTTAAACCACTTTTATCATGGACATGCGCACACACTCGGTAAAAATAGCGTACTAAAGAAAGGCGCGCTGCTTCCTAGCGACGCGCGTGACCCCCGCCGGCACCTGCGCGCGGGGAGGTGAGGTAACTACTCCCCGCACCTCCCCGCTACCGAATCACACTCGAAGACATGGCTAGAACTGTTAATTGTATGGACATGGGCAAACGAAGGTAAGATAGATATCTCCTAGAGGTCTAGCCTCGGCGACCTCAAATAGAGTCAATGCCTCGCCGGTGTAAAGCTGTAATTAAAAGCCGTGGATATGCTATTAACTATTAATTTTAGTTAAATATTTATTAAATTTCTTTTTATGTTTCCTGTGCTACATAATATTGTGATTTTTTAAATCTAAGTGTCATACAAAACAATTCCCGAGCAGTTAAATAAATCGTTCTTAATTATTTGTCCAGTTTCAGTACTATTTGAATGTGTTACTTTGATAAAATCAATAAAATGTGCAAAAAATAGTTAGCGATTTCATACTTTATTCTTAAGTCAGGTTGCTCTATTAATGTGACTATTATATAACATAACTAGTTGCTTCTCAGAAGGTACACATCTCTGTGTATGATACGATTTAAATAAAAAACTTCTAGAACTTCAAATCGTTCTTAATTATATGACCACAACTGTAAATAGTTCGATTGGTTTACAAACAGACCAACGTGCGGTGAGATGCAACGTCCTAAATATTTGCACGTTTCGGTTCGCGATCGTATGCACGTACGCCACACGCACTTCCTATACTATATGTATATATGTGCCAGTATAGTATGAGGTTCTTATCTCCTCGTAAGGCGCACAAGCAGTAGTAGAGCTTTTTTGTGAAAGAGTTCGCCCGGGGAAGTACTACCACCATACCTATTTCTGCCGCAAAGCAGTAGTGCTCGCATTGCTGTGTTCCGGTTTGAAAGGCATGGTTGCCGGTGAAATTACAGACACATGAGACTTTTCATCTTTATGTCTCAGGGTGGTGGGCGCAGTGCAATGCCACATAGGGCGCGTCCTAAGTGGACGTGAAGTTTACATATTGACGATTTAAAATTAAAAAGTGACATCCACTATTACAATACACGCAATAAACACACTAAAGTTGTTCCAAAACACAGACTAGCTAGAATAGCTAATATCTTTATATGCATATAGCAGCAGTCTTCATCCCATCCAGATGAAATTATGATGACGACGGCCTAGAACTTGCTTTTAAGCTTACTGATTTAACATTGATAAACGCCTGGCAAATGCCACTCCTGTGTACCTTATCTCTGCTAGTACCTATCTATACTAAGAACTAACCATTGCCATATCAGTACATACTGTTTATTACAGTATGAAGTGCACTTGAAAATTTATCGTACAGTGAGATCGATTGAAAATGTATGACCTCCAGGTCAAAATGTCTTAAGGAAATCTGATGTTTTTGAACTCACAACCTTATGGGAAGACTAAATCATAAATCATTTATTGCTTATGAATCTAGGTAAAATACAAAATGCATTAGATGTTAGGTTGTTAGGTAAAGGTAAGATCGCTAGATTCTGCTTTTCAGCGTACAAACATTAGACAGGTAAGTCGGATTGGCCAATTTATACAACAGATCGGCAAGTTTATAATTAAGAGAATGCACGAATTTTTTAAAAATTACAAACTACGTCTTGGAAAGTTAAAATTAGATCACTGACTGAAATACCTATTATCAAAATTAAATAATAATACCACTGCAGCCATGGCTAGTCACGGGCAAGTCCACTATTTACACATTATTCTTTATAATATTGCCTCAGAGGATAATTTCTTAAATTTCGCAAGTTTTTTTTCCATGTCCATATTACACGATGGTGCAACCCACTGTAAAAAGTGTCCCATTGAGTTTCTGCCTGCCACTTTGGGGTAAAAGGTGTGTGTTTATGTATGTATGTAGTTTTTCCTACTCTTTCGGGGAAAAGGCGTGTTTTCTATTATGTTTTTTTTTTAATTCTGTCTTCTAGTATAATTAAGGAATGTGTTATTACTGAAAGAAAGCATTAACAGAGTCAGTCCTGGGAAGAAATGGCGGCGATGAGCTCACCCACCACTTGTCATGTCTATTTCCCACCGTGGTCAACCCACTTCGAAAAGAGGCCACTTTGAGGCTGTGCCTACCCTTTCGGGGAAAAAGGAGCGTGTCTATGTGTATGTATGTATGTCAATGTGAATGTGTTTATATTCATTGCAAGGGCATGACTGCATTTTAATTTTAATTAGGTAGTACAAAAGAAGCGGTCACATTATAATGTTATACCTGTGTGTGTGTGACCCGAACAGACTAAACTAATGGATAATTCAGACAATTAAAATACCTACTATTATTTTTAAAAAAACACAGAAAAATATATGTAGTTAATTTGGTTCCAAACATTGTTTTAGTAGTAAGTCATGAAATAAATATGCATAATAATTACCTATATTAATACCATTCATTCAATGCAGCCAAAATAAGTAAGAAAATAACATGATTTGATTATAAAATAGTGGGTAAAATATCGTACCTACTTCTAGTGTAGTTGCATTGGCGCATGGCATGGTTTCAGCGAGGACGGGTCAAGGTCAGACTCAGTGGATTAACAGAGCTGCCACACATGGTGTAACGGTACATGCTTGGAATAGCTTAGGTCCTATTACAGAATTCATCACTCACCTTTACGCTCTCGTGCGGAAACTTGAAGTCCGTGTCATGAAAGTCGCCAGCTTCCAACCATTGCACGTATTCCGCATTCGATTTAACTCTATTAACATTTTTGCTGAGCTCGCCAAGCGGAGTGAACATTTTACCGTTAGCTTCTTTATCATTTTGTACAAAAAGAGACGTGCATTTATACAAATCTGCCTCCGTAATATGCGGGATGCACACAAACTGACTGCCCCCGATTTCAATCTCGATTTCGTCTCTGATAAACGGCCATGCATCCTCCAGTTTTAGTGACTTCAGGCTGTCCAGGCTCACATCCTTGCGGATCTCATGCCCGAATAGAGATTTAACACCAACTTTTAGCTTTTTCGGCATTTTGAATTCACTGCAGTTTCCACAACAAAAACAAACGAACGTATGAACAACTCGGCTGTCAAAAATCGACTGAAGGAAAACTTCGTTTTCGTTCGGCTCAGTTCGGTCGGTCGGACGGTCGAATTTCAATTCAAGTTGAAGAGAGAATGGGACAAAACGAAATCGATACCGTATCGTAATTTCGCGAGTAAAAACGAGACAAGATTCTGAATTACAGCGATAGCGCGTTCATATTTTTCTAGACGCGACATCTAGCATCATCCTATGACATTATCACCTCATCATAGGGTGCGACCTAGTCTAGACCTATGTGATAATGCACTGTTCATAGGCAGAGGGTACTACTTAACATCAGTTGGGCCATCAGCATGATCCGTCATAACCAAGTAGTACAATAAAAAACTAGTTTTGACTAGGTAGGTACTAGAAATAGGTACGTAGATGTTGGTTTTGACTTGTGGTCGGATTCGGAACCTTGCATTGCGAGGCTTCTAACTTCGACCAAAGTAACGTCGATGGCTTCTAATACAAGGGATTACGCCAGGGGATGGGCCGCCAAATCCAACTGAGTGTTCAACATCATTACCGTGATCATCAGTTCGCTAAATGGCCAGTGCGAAGCTACTGAAAATGCTATCGACGTGTATAAAACAATTTAGGTACCTAACTATTTATGGGAACCAACGACTCGAAGAAAAATACCAATTCGCTTGCCAACCGTGGTGATTATCGAAAATCCCCCCATTTCAATCTATGACGACCTCTGTGGCGCGGCGGGCGAAGGTTCGCCTGCGACGCAGGAGGTTGCGGGTTCGATTTCCGCCTCGGAACAAATATTTGTACGATCTGCAGATATTTTTGTTCAGGCTGTTCTGGGTATTTTCTATGTAGGTACCTACCTATTATAAAAAATATCTTTCTATGTATTGTATTGTACTAAGTACCTATATCTGTTACCCATAACACAAGCTCTGCTTAGCTTGGGGCTAGATAATGTTGTGTGAACTGTCCAGCATTATTTATTATTATTTTTAACCCCCGACGCAAAAACGACGGGGTGTTATAAGTTTGACGTGTCTGTGTGTGTCTCTGCTGTGGCATCGTAGCTCCTGAACGGATGAACCGATTTCAACTTTTTTTTGTTTGAAAGGTTAATTTATCGGGAGTGTTCTTAGCTATATCTTTGATCAAAATCGGTTCAGCCGTTTCATTGCGTTGAGGGTTTTTTAATTTTTACAATATTAATTATTTGTATTTTTATTCCTTGGTTCTCAAAACCCCATTTGGAGAAACCCTACCATTTAATTTATAGGTACCTAGATACCTACCTAGGATTAGGTTTTCCTGTCAGGTAGAACGTCCTGCTATGTAGCACGTATCCTATGTTTATACCTATTTGTTTAAACTGACGCAGGTACCTAGGAACCAAACGGGAAAAGAATGACTAGAGTTAAGTCAGCACGGAATCACAGTGAATACCTACGTCACGCAGTGATCACGCGTTCTTCACGTTACAGCTACCTGTCCGGTTTCATGAGATTGCATGCATTTTGCACGAGCACTGGTCAGACAGGGAAACGAGCCAACTTTTTTACATGAACATGACGTAATTTGGCGTGCCGTGATTACAGACTTCCCCCGACGTTATCTCCGCGTGTCATTCATGATTCTTCTCAAGACGACTGACACTAATGAATAGTAGGTAAGTACGATAATTATTTAGGTAGGTACGTATGATGCAAGGCAGACGTAGGCATAGGTATCTTATCTATGCCACAGACATGATAAGATGATCTCATTTCATGAGAAGGGTGAGTGTGATGTGATTATTCATCACACTATGCCGTGGTGTGTCCGGCAGACTCCCAGCCTAAGAATAGACCCTCCATCTCCTCCAGTGGATGTCGTAAAAACAGACATCATGCCGTGTCTGGCCTGAGAATATCGTCTCCTCCACAGGATGTTGTTAAAGACGGCCAGATTAGGTACTTAGGTACACCCGCTTGTTCGGTGTAGGACAGATTCTGGTTTGGACAGATCAGATCAGTATTCTGTGCACAAGTGTTAATTTTCTGCCGAATAGCTAATCTGTCGAATCCAAGAGTCTGCCTATTCACGAATCTGTCGAGTAGCGAATCTGCCGCATTACAAAAATAACAAACAATAGTATCTTAAAAAATGAAAATCCTTATTGGCTGTAAGCATTATGTATTAGACTTGTGGATATTGTGTAATAAATAAAATAAAATAAAATTACGAATCTGTCGTACACCGAACAAACGGGTACACCCAGGGGATATGTGGTAGCATCCACCTGCCTGAATAGATCAGCACCAACTCTGCGATCACCAATCCCCCTGCCAAGCGTGGTGATTATGGTAACTCCTCTATGGGGAGGCCTCGTACAGCAGTTTGTACAAACATTTGTCCCGCAGCGGGAATCGAACCCGCAACCTTTCGCATCTCAGCAGGCTACTCGCGCGACGCGCTACGTTTAAAATTGGTGGTCCAGGGGTTCCCAAACTTATAGTCTACTGCCCATTTTAGAGAATAAATTATTTTTAGCGCCCCCATTTTTTTGTGAGCTATATTAGCGGAGATTAAACATGCACAAATCGGGTTATTTAACAAAAACTTGTTAAAACATGATTTCCCGCGGTCTATTATCTACGAAAATTACCTATAACTAATATACTAACTATTAAAATGCGAAAGTGTGAGTGATTTGGCGCCCCATTTTTTTTCTGGGTCTCTTACCGCCCCCCTTAAGGCCTGCAGCGCCCACAAGGGGGCGATCGCCCACTTTGGGAAAGGCTGGTTTAAACTGACAAATAGATTAAACAGATATTGATATTACGGGCCTTAGTGAATCTATAATGAACCCTGCCATATGCTTACTTGAATGAAGTGGCAATGAGCAGGCCATATAGCTCGCGGAACTGCTATCCCAATGGGAAGAAAGGTTCTCGAGTGGCGACCACAAACCAGACGACGCAAATGAGGAAGGCCCCTTTAGATGATCCCAAAGAAAATAAAAGTCGCAGGAAGGCGGTGGATGGAGGCGGCCCAAGACCGTTCGTTTGGCATTCTATGGGGGATAGGCCTATTTCCAGCAGAATATTATATGTACTTAATTACATGTAATTAAGTATATCGCCACTTACCAACAGGTGAGATCGTGGCCAAACAAAGGTACATAAATCAATGTTAAAAAAAAGAAAAAAAGTATTCTATCAATGACATTGGTTCCTCAAAGTTTGTATGACCAAACTGTTTTGGACCATCCATCGCGTGCTAGTTTTTTTTTAACATCATGGATAACAAAACTTGCAGATGGGCCCACCTGATGTTAAGCGGTAACCTCTGGCTTTAACAATACATTACCTCATAGGTCACGTCCACCTAGGACGCATCCTATGTGGCATAGCACTGCGCCCGCCACCCTGATACATAAAGATGAAAGTCTCATGTGCTTGTAATTTCACCGGCAACCATACCCTTCAAAACGGAACACAGCAATGCGAGCACTACAGCTTTGCGGCAGAAATATGTATGGAGGTAGTACTTCCTCAGACGAACTCTTTCAAGTAAAAGCTCTGATGATGGGGCTATGCAAAGATCTTACAACAATTTTTCTTACGCCAATATTTTTTATAATTTTTCAGGAATTTGACTAGTAGTGGGAGCTGATTTCCTGGCCAAGGATGAAAAATATAAGAGCATACTAGTAATTATGTGGTGGGTAGGCTCAAGAGTCCGTGGAGGTCTCAGGCTCAGAATAGGACTCCTTAAACGCCTGCCGTGAATGTCGTAAACGCGCCAGGGGATGGGCAGCACCATCCATCTGAGTACTTAACACCAACACTGCGATCACCAATCCGCCTGCCAGGTGTGGTGATTGGCAAATATAGAGGATGTTTACCAGATGAGGAGCCTTATATATATAGTAACATTTAGAGTTTCAGAACCAATATTTTATTTATTATAATATTCATAAAGCTAATTAATATTAAGCTATTTATAACTGCAACTTACATAAATTGTTTTAAAAATAGACGTTAATAATCTTTTTTTGTGACATATATAAAAGTATTGCAAAAGTATAAACTTTTTTACATTCGGTTATAGCCAGAAGATTATCAGAGATATACTATTATAGCATAATTTATAAAACTGCTAGAAACAAAAAAAAAACAAAAAAAAACAACAAATATAACAATTTAGAACTTAAATCATTCTACTTCAAAGCTAGCAATTTTTGATGAAAACGGGACCAATCTGGTAGAATATCATATAAACATAGAAAGGTTCATAAATGACGGAAATATGAGGTAACAAACATACAAAAACATAGTCAAATTGAGAATCTCCTCCTTTTTTTGAAGTCAGTTAAAAAGTGACCCAAAATTAGACATTCCACACTGTGTTGATGTAGTAAACATATCAGGGAAAGCTGCTAGTCTATAAATATAATTAAAAAGACGTTAAAGAAATAACATTAATCTACTATGATAACAATAACTTTCAAAGCCAAGCATTACCTATTTTAATTAGTAAATCTTATAGCAAAGAAATAATTATGAGGATTAAAAAAAGGTATATTTTTCTATTCTAAACATTTTGCAATTATAAGTAAATGCAGTGTTAGCTTATTTCGGTCAGTGTACATAAGGGGGCGCTGAGGGAAAAAAGACTTTGTTTGTTTTTGTTTTACTGGTACTACTGGTTACTACCAGTTTCTAGTGACAATGATGTATCATTTGTACTACCAGTTGAACTATTTTTTTTTGTCCATTATAGGAGCCTCCTAGCGTGGCGAAATGATTCCTATCACCACACTGGTCGTTTCACCACCATTCATTCAAGGGTGATATGATCATTCACTCAAGGCTCTGCACTGACATACCGCATTGTGAATTATCCCCCAGCTAATCCTACCACACTAGGCTCTTAAAAGGGCTACCATTACAAGCAGGGTGACAAAGAAAGCACCAGTGACAGTAAGAACAAGTTCCAAGAGTCTGACTTACAAGTGACTTCATGTGAATATTTTGAATGCAATCATTTTTACAGTAAACCAGGCTAAGTTTCAGTCTACCGACCACCGTTTTTAGGGGGGAAGTGGGTAGGAGAGGTGGGGGGGATTAAGATTAAGGTAGCTAGAAGAACATAATTGTGCTTAAAAAAAAAAAACTACGTAACTGTAATAAAGATCCTCCAGACTCATGATCAGTCATTATTATTTTCTCAAAAAGTGGGGATTCCACAACTTTTCCTTCACAGTGAGTGTTCTATCCTTTACTCTACTCCTCTTCCCCTAAACTCAATGGTCGGTAAAGCAAATTCATACGAATTTCCATAAAATAATATCAATTTAGTGACATTAATGCTGAAATGAAGAGTAATATTGATGGTGGAAACACGTTTTCATTTCTTGTGCACATTAGGTGAAGCGGTAGACTGAAATACAGATGACGCTGACATGAGATTCTCAATATATTGTCCTAGAACTTGGTTTTCAGATCGTAGTTTCAAATTTTCTTCTTTCACCGAGTCCACTCGCTGTGACAGATCTGAAAATAAATATTACACACTAATTTATTTGAAGATTTAAATAATAAGAGGAAGAATATTTATTTTTATTTTATTTTATTTGGAAAACAAACAGTATGTATCTACATCTACACTAATATTATAAAGAGGAAAGATTTGTACCTATTTTTGTATGTTTGTATGTTTGTAATGAATAGGCTCAAAAAGTACTGGGCCGATTTAAAAAATTCTTTCACCAATAGAATGCTACATTCTTCCAATTTGACATAGGCTACATTTCATTTTGAAAAAAATTAGGGATCCTTGGTAAAATTTGTACTATATAAAAATAAGTCGGGTTTTCCTTCCTGACGCTATAACTCCAGAACGCACAAACCGATTTGGCTGAAAATTGGTGGGGAGGTAGCTTAGAACCAGGAGATTGTCTTAGAGGGGGGGGGGGGGTTTCACCGGGTGCTACCCTTGCGAAGCCGGGGCGAGTCGCTAGTATCTAATAAATAACAAATACAAAACTAATTACCATTAACCTGTAAAACTAGATAAAACTTGTTTACCTTAAATACTTAATTAAATATGTAATCCAAACTTAAAAAAAAGAGAAAGGAAACTTACACAACAAAGTTACATTAGAGTTATAAATATATAAAGAGTTATTGAACCAATTCATACGTGCATGACCTTCCACAAGAGACATAATTTTTACCAATTTTTTAATATTCCTTTTTTACTTGTGATTTCTTTCAGTTGATCTAAAATCTAAATCATAGTAGGTAACATTAGGGTCAATGTTGGTAAAACCTACTTATTATTACGTTCTGCAGATATTTGTTCAGGGTGTTCTGGGTGTTTTCTATGTATAATAAAAAATATCTATCTATGTAATGTATTATATTAAGTATATCAGTTATCTAGTACCCATAACACAAGCTCTGGCTTAGCTTGGGGCTAGATAATGTTGTGTGAACATGTCCAGCATTATTTATTTATTTATCTAACTATAATACTAGACACGTCAACAAAGAAATTAAAAATGTGATCATACCATCTAATGTGTTCTGTAGTTCCAGCACTTGTGAAATCAGACGAGCTTTTTCCTCCTGCTCGTCGATACCGGAGTCTGGCTCGAAACTGGCAGGCCCATTCAGCCCAGGGCTGGAAGAACCAGTGTACGAGCTGGGAAGGGAATCCATCGATCGCCCGTGGTTCAAGCGATTGTTGTCCAAGTCATCATTGATAATCACTTGAGGATCGTCATCAGCTAACGGAATGTTATCGTCGTTACACTTTTGCATGATGGAAGACTTCAATTTCACAAGATTTCAGACAAATGGATCCTGAAAATTGGGCAATCGATTTTTCGCTTATTTACGTTTTGTGTTTATTTTACTAGAGTACTCTGTGGTTTCTTTCTACAATCATCCATAGATATGATATGCTTTAAATAAATAAAAAAAAACTCTATGTTTAGCACATGGACGTAGTATGGTTAAGCATCTTAATAGTTTGTGCATAGACAAAACAAACAAGTTTATGGCTTCTTCTGTTCTGTTGCAGCCTCGTAGCTGAGGTTTTGCCGGTCTAAGGCACTAATTAGGCACTATTTTTTGAGATATAGAAAAACGTAAAAAAGTAAGAAATTAATGTTGTCAGTTGCTGTATTAGCGCGGCAGTAAGGGCAGCAAAGACCGACGCCATGAAGCCAATAGTCCCAGAAAGAATATGAAATATCTTCTATTTTGTTGCAGCCTCGTTGCTGAGTTTTTGCAGGTGTTAGGCACTAATTAGGCACTATTTTTTGAGATATAAAGCTAAGTCGTACGTGCTGTGGTTGCTGAGTTACAGGTGGGGGTCGCTATCGTGACGTCAAGCTAGCGACCCCCCATCCTTAGCTTATAACTTCTAAAGTATTGAGGCACTAATTATTTAACTAAAGGCACTATTTGGCACTATTTATGCACTATTTATTGGCCGGGAAGAAAACCCTGAATTCGATTTGGGGGTCGCTAGCTTGACGCACACATATAAAAGCGTCGGCATTAAAGAAATTAATGTTGACAGTTGCCGTATTGGCGCGGCAGTGAGGGCAGCGAAGACCGACGCCATGAAGCCAATAGTCTCAGAAAGAATATCAAATATCTCCTATTCTGTTGCAGCCTCGTAGCTGAGGTTTTGCAGGTCTTATTCACTAATTAGGAACTATTTTTTGAGATATTAACCTAAGTCGTACGTGCTGCGGTTGCTCAGTTACAGGTGGGGGTCGCTATCGTGACGTCAAGCTTGTGACCCCCCCATTCTTTAGCTTATAACTTCTAAAGTATTAAAGCACTAATTATTTAACTAAAGGCACTATTTATGGGCCGGGAAGAAAACCCTGAATTAGATTTGGGGGTCGCTAGCTTGACGCACACAGCACAATCGGCGTGCACACGGTGACAATTGATTGTCCGTTTGTCGAATTGGCGTACGTGTGCAAGGACTAATATGCCAATATGCAAGTCAATATATGCCATTAATAAAAAAAGAGAAGACGAAGAAGAAGAAGGAAGGATATTTTTTCGTACCAATGTTTTCGTTTTGTTTTCTAAGATATATTTGATTGGAAACCAGAACTATCGCATACAAATAGTTTAAATTAAAATGGCATTAGCAATCCGGAAAACATCAGGTGACTTATTGGCTGCTACAAAATGGTTCATGCGAAGAGGTTAGAAAATCAGGATTTCCAAATTCAGTTTTAGGTAATTTAATTTACCTCTCTCAATACATACTGCTTTTTAGATTACCGTCTATTATCTACGGTTCCTGAAAAAGCTGAGATAGTTGAAGAGACCACGCAACCAGAGCCAGTAAAGTCCTCGAGACGCCGACCTAGAACCAACCCCCTGTTGGACTACAGACATGCATTTCCAGAATTCCTCCCTGACCCGAACCCTAAATGGAGGAACAGCCTCCGCGAGAAGCTGGAGAGAACCGACATGCTAAAGAGAAGGAATCAAATTGATATTCCAGAGTTCTTTGTTGGTATGTATAAAACAATTATATTGCGGGTATTGTTTAGAATCGTGCCGCACGAATTAAGGGGGGAGGATGGGGGGGGAGGGAGGAGGGTCTTAGGGGACGCCCCCCCCTAGAGTGGGGATGTGCGGAAACTTATAGTTTTGGAGAAAAAAAATAAAGAAGTTTTGAGGTTAAGTATGTTTTTGGGTATTGTTTAGAATCGTGCCGCACGAATTAAGGGGGGAGGGTGGGGGGAGGGGGGGGGGAGTCTTAGGGGACGCCCCCCCCTAGAGTGGGGATGTGCGGAAACTTATAGTTTTGGAGAAAAAAAATAAAGAAGTCTTGAGGTAAATTTTTTTTTTTTGTGAGGTTAAGTATGAAGTTATATAATTGGAAGTGTCGGACTCCGGTATGGGCTCTCGCCAGTACTCTCGCGAGGTTGCCCCTGAGCGGAGCAAGCCCGTGAGGCCGAGCGGAGCGAAGGGGGGAGGTGGCGAGCGAAGCGAGCCGGCGACCTCCGTAGTGTAGCGAATGGCTCCCACGCGAGCTACTGGCTCCGCGTTTTTATATACACTCTAGGGGCGTGACGCACAAGACCACGTGGAGTCGGGGTGCTCCGTGTCGGTTCTGTCACTTATTTTGAACCTAACCTACTCATGTCGGAATGCCCTGAGTCGATTCTGAGTCTCATACCGGAGTCCGACACTTCCAATTATAAAACTTCATACTTAACCTCACAAAAAATTCATACTTAACCTCAAAACTTCTTTATTTTTTTTTCTCCAAAACTATAAGTTTCCGCACATCCCCACTCTAGGGGGGGGCGTCCCCTACCACACTCCACCCCTCCCTCCCACTCTCCCCCCTTAATTCGTGCGGCACGATTCTAAACCCAACCCCAAATGGCCACACCCGCCACGGTAGACTTATCTTTGCCTCCCTCACTTGGAACATGAACAAGAGCAGTGTCTCAATACGAAATCTCATCTTCATCAGTTCTTTTTCAATTGGTCTCATATCGACGTTGCCACTGAGAAATGTTTGTTTTGTGTTTGTATTGAGGCAGCCTTGTGTGAAAAATTTACCCATTTGAGGCCCAGCTTATGTGTAATAACTGAGACTATGGAGAAAGAGAGTCAATGTAATGTACATCATTGTCCCCAAGAAACAAGGAATTTCTTCAGAGATAAATAAATAAATAAATAATGCTACACAGTTCACATAACATTATCTAGCCCCAAGCTAAGCAGAGCTTATGTTATGGGTACTGGATAACTGATATACTTAATACAATACATTACATAGATAGATATTTTTTATTATGTCTGCCAGTTCAGCATTCTGAATATGTTTGCTGCTAGGTTTGATTGTCAGTATCTGAATCATTGCTGTATGGTGCATTTATTGACAATCAAATCTAGGTAGGCTTGTATGTGTACTGCTGATAAATGTAAAATTGTATTATATATATTTGTTATTGTGTGTAACCTGTGTTTATTGTCTAATTGTGTACCTAATCCTAATGATCCTATGTTGGTCGAATAAATAAAAATTGAATTGAATTGATTAGAAAATACCCAGAACACCCTGAACAAATATCTGCAGATCGCACAAATATTTGTTCCGAGGTGGAAATCGAACCCGCAACCTCCTGCGTCGTAGGCGAACCTACACCCGCCGCGCCACAGAGGTCGTCATACTAAGATACTTTTTCTCTGAATAAAGTAACATAGTAACTATAACAGTGAACAAAACGTAATCTATAATAAAAAATCCCTAGAGAGGAACAAAAAAAGTGCCCAGTTCATTTTTTTATCACCCTCTTTTTATAGTTTTTTTTTTTTTAATTCCATCGATACTTATATGTTGATTATCTGGGATACTTATTGAAACATATTGTTTTTTTTATATTTTATTATTAAGTTTCTAAGGGATCTCTTCTTAGTCTCTTAAAAAAACTTGCTTATAATTTCACAGGCTCAATCCTATCCGTGACAATAGCTGATCCACACTCACAAGGCAAAAGCAACAGATTTGTGGGCATTTGTATTGAGCGCAAGGGATGCGGGCTGCGGGCCGAGTTCACACTGAGGAACGTGGTGGACCACCAGGGAGTCGAGGTAAATATCTCCTTTCAACACTCCCTTCTAGAAACGGGACTCCGGATTTTGGGGCGGGACGGGGAGAGGGAAGACAGAAGGGGTTCCCAAGAAAATAAATTAATAATGAATAAATAATGCTGGACAGTTCACACAACATTATATAGCCCCAAGCTAAGCAGAGCATGTGTTATGGGTACTAGATAACTGATATACTTAATACAATATATTACATAGATAGATATTTTTATTATACTTAAGAAAATACCCAGAACACCCTGAGCAAATATCTGCAGATTGTACAAATATTTGTTCTGAGGCGGGAAACGAACCCGCAACCTCCTGCGTCGCAAGCGAACCTTCGCCCGCCACGCCACAGAGGTTGTCGATGTGACTGTTGGGTACTATGTATATTATGTATGTATAAATGGATGATAAACTAATGATGTTCAGTGGTAATGGGCTCAGAACCAAAATTTCCAAGGCATTGTATATTTTTTTTGCTATAAATTAGAATTTGCAACCACTGATGACAACTGGGTTTTTTACAAGCTTTATATTAACTTACAATGTATGTCCGAATGGAATCTTGCAACTGAATTTTAAAGCAGTTATCCTCAACCAATTAAGCTGAAATTTGGCATACCCGTCAAGTTACGATGACAATACAATGTGACAGTGACAGCGAGCTGATCTGATGATGGAGACGGAAGGTGGACAACGGAACTCCTCGATGGATAATGGTAAGAGCGATGGTAGCCTAACGGTTCAATAGTGCAACTCAGAATCCAACGATACCGGGTTCGATCCTAGGCTCCGCACCAATGACTTTTCTAAGTTATGTGCGGATTTCCATCGCTCTGTGCTTCGGAGGGCACGTTAAGCTGTCGGTTCCGGCTGTTATTGATTAATAGCAGTCGATAAGCCATGTCAGAGGCCCTCGGGCGGCTTGACAAACTCCGACACCAGAGGCCAGCACTACCTCATACGAAACGACGACGACGATGGATAATAGTAGACTGGCTCTGTTTAGAATCATTTTGGTCAGCACACGGTTACAATCACTAATTTTATAAAAGCTTGGATTGAAAAATATTTTTTTCAATAAAAACTTTTTTACAGACAGTTGAGGAATGGGGATAGGCTCATCAACATATTGGCTAGGCTTGGCCAGGCCCAGCTGTGGAAACTTATTAAGCAATACTTGAAACATTTTCAGATCAGATATGACCTCTACGATCCTACTATACAAAATATCCAAGTACTGCGATTGGAGAAGAGACTTGATGACAAATTGTTCTACCTGAGGGATGCTTTGCCGGAGTACAGCACGTTTCCGTTGGACATGGACCCCGAGATCCTGCCAGAAGGCACCCCTATACCTGTCAACCCAGTTCAGGTTAGCTACCTTTTCACCACCTTGGGTTATTTCACCATTCACTAGCCCTTCCCCCCAATTGCTGAGTGTAGTGTGTCGGGCTTAAGAGAAGACCTCTCCGTCTGTCAAGAGGACACAACACACACATAACAACTGAAAACAAAAAACAAAAATCTAGTACTAAGTACAACTGGTATACAAAAATAAAATGAAATAAAAACTAAACTAAAAACTGGTAGTAAGGTGGTGGTAGGCTCTTATGTAAGAAGGCATCT
Organism: Operophtera brumata; assembly: GCA_932527175.1. Taxonomy (NCBI): domain Eukaryota; kingdom Metazoa; phylum Arthropoda; class Insecta; order Lepidoptera; family Geometridae; genus Operophtera; species Operophtera brumata. The sequence continues at coordinate 3,217,529 of OW052229.1, forward strand.
ATATGTGTTGTCTGGGGTAAAATAGGTCCCTTTTTTTTCCTTTTTTTTTAACTTTGATTGACCTTTGTTTGACCCCGATCTCACCTGTTGGTAAGCGACGTTGTGGCTGAAGATGAAGCACAAAGCTCTAGAAGGCACCTATTCACTCTAGACTTGAAGAGGCCCAGATTATAGTTTTCAGGAAAGACAGACGACGTTAGTGTATTCCACTCCTTAGCAGTTCGCATTATGAAGGTAGAACTGAAACGTTTTGTGCGAATAGAAGGTATACCAATGAGGTAAGGATGGTATTGAGCCGTACGCCTGCTCGTCCTATGATGAAAAGGCGATGGTGGGATTAGATCGTGCAGGTCCCTGTCTCAGGATAAGCTGCACCAGACCTAGGTTTAGTGCACCGCTGGTTTTCGGACAGGGCCACTACACACATCACAGCTAGGTAATGCCACTGTGAAGTGTGGTGACTAGCAATAAATAAATATGTTAGTATGTAAAAAGTACAAAAATATTATTATATAAGTGCATAATAATGAGGCCGGTAGGCATGATAATTTAATTCATTTTCTATGGGACAAAATAATCCTCGAAGTCATAGGATTCGCTCGCACCCATGACACAATGACACCGACACTGGCAGTAAATAAGGATCTAACTTCGTTTTGTGTGGAGCGAGCTATTGGTACACGTCCCTAAAGGAAGCACATTTCACTTTTCCAGGTTACGCTGAAGCCCAGACCCTGGCTGGAGCGGTGGGAGCGACAGGAGCTGAAGGGCGTCTCCAACATCGAGGAGCATTTGAAGGCGAAGGATCGCGTCCGGAGACAACTCAGGGCCACTCCATGGGAGAAATACGACCTCATGAAGCAGTACAGGTACATCATCATGACCAGCCTTTTTTTTTTTTTAAGTTTGTCTGGGTAAGTTCTACCACGATACCAATTTTTTTTTTTTTTAACTGTGATCAACCTCTGTTTGTCCACATTCTCACCTGTTGGTAAGTGACGATGTGGCCGAAGATGAAGCACAAAGGTCTAGAAGGCACCTATTCACTCTCGACTTGAAGAGACCCAGATTATAGCTTTCAGGAAAGACAGGCGACGGTATGGTATTCAACTACTTAGAAGTTCTCATTAAAAAGGTAGAACTGAATCGTTTAGTACGAATAGAGGGTATACTAATGAGGTATGGGTGGTACCGAGCCGTGCGCCTGCTCGTCCTATGGATGATGTAGTAGTCTTCTTCGTCGTTACACTCTTGGCAGAGTGGTCGTGGTCGTCACTTCAGGGTCTGTGGCTCGCTTCACAATCCTTCGCCACTCACCTCGCACCGCAGCTTTCCTGGTGCATTCATGCAGTGGACCATCCAAAGCTGCCTTGATTTGGTCAGTCCATCTCATGGGCGATCTGCCCCGTGCTCGTGTGCCATCACTCTACCCTGTACAACAAGGTGTTCAATGGACACCTCTCCGCGTCGCGATACGTGCCCGAAGAAAGTACTGTACAGTAGTAAATAGTAGAGCTTGTCTAAAGAGTTCGTCTGGGGAAGAACTACCTCCATACCTATTTCTGCCGCAAAGCAGCTCACATTGCTGTGTTCCTGTTTCAAGGGTATGGGTGCCGGTGAAATTAGAGGCACATGTCCGGGTAATCCCTTAGTCGGCTTTCACAACATCCACGGGAGGAGAAGGAGGGGTCTTTTCTTAGGCCGGACACACTATTAAGGAATGTGTTATTGCTGGAAGAAAGCGTTAGCTGAGTCAGTTGTGGGAAGCAATGGCGGCGATGAGCTCACCACTTGTCGCGTCTATATTCCACGATGGTGCAACCCACTGTGAAAAGAGGCCTATTGAGGCTCTGCCTATACCCCTTCGGGGAAAAACGTGTTTGTCTATGTGTGTATGTTAATAAGCTAGCAGCCAGGACAAATCTTATAATCAATAATCATTTATTTCATTCAATGCTAGAACTATAAGCACATAATAAATATTAGTACAAGCTATAAGTCACTTTTTTATACATCGGTTAGTACATAATACTACTATGGTATGGTACTACCATAATAAATTACAATAAAAAACAATAGTTTATCATTATTTAAGAATAAACAGTTTCTTTAAAAATAATCACAATGTCAAGCATAACCTAATCTAAATAAGATAAATGAGTAATCTACCCATACATTAATAAGTAATGCATCACTTTTACAGGCTAGGAACTCCTCGTAGCTTCAAAACCTGTTGTCAGTGAGCCAGTGTTTTAGCTTGCTCTTAAATGATGTCTATAGTTGCCTTCGTTACAATGGGGAGCCACAGGCAAAACTAATCTCAGATGGCGCCACCATCGCTGGTGCTTGTCATTTAGTGGTCTTGACTTTTTCTCATCAGAAGGGAAACGGTGTGTACCTTTATTTGTACACTGAAATGCACTACACAGAGGCATGTTTTATACCAGACAATTATTTAATTTTTGTTTACTAAAATTATCCATTGATATTTGACACTTTTGTCAGTTTTTTTTTTAACATCGATAGACCTATGTTTGGCTACGAAAAAACACCAGCGATAATGCGCCACCTAGCGGGATAAATTAGCAGTGTGTCTCCCCATTAAAGGAAGTCTGTTGTAAACTATCGGTCCCATTATGCACGTTAAAATTCCCGACTTCGCGAGCGTATGAGGCAAGGTGGTGAACTTGTCCTCTCGCCGAGTATTATACTTGCGAGTGTCACTATTTTTTTAAACAATTCTATATTACTCCTCCCCAACGAACGAACGAATTTACCAACGTATCTAACAATTTTACTAAGTACCTGTTCTGTTTATTTCCAGAAAAACAATACCAATAGAAGACCAGAGTCAGATCTGGGCGGAAGTGAACAAGCAACTCCAGCAGATTCAAGTGTCGCGCAAGAAACAGTCGCGCAAACGCACCTTCACCGCGCCCAAAACGCAGCTCGGCTAATTCATCTGTAAATAGGGGTGGCCATTAGAAACGGGCCTCCCGATTTTGGGGGAGGGGTGGAGGGGTCGGCAGCGGCTACCCTCTGGTACCACTCCTCAAACAATAACGCGTTTAGTTTTTGAGAAAAAATAAAGAAAGTTTTGAGGTTAAGTATGAAATTTTAAAATTGGAAGACTTTGAAAAAAAAAACTTTTGAGAGGAGGGGATAGTTCGAAGGGATCTCTTCCCCTGTGACCGGGGAAACGATAAAACGTATAGCTTTTGAAAAAAAAAAAAAAACACTTTTTAGGTTATGACATATGATATTTTATAATTGGAAGTGTCGGACTCCGGTGTGGTCTCTGGCCCCTACTCTCGCGAGGTTACCTGTAGTATCGTTTCACCCAATTCGATTTCGGTTACAGAAACGGCGCAGGTCATTTTAACATCGAGATAGAGAGGTTCAAAACAAGTGACAGAACCGACACGGAGCACCCCAACTCCACATGAACTTGTGCGTCACGCCCCTAGAGTGTATATAAAAACGCGGAGCCAGTAGGGAACCTAACTTAGCGAGAGTACAGACCGTTCACCGTAAGATGACCCCTGACTGGGAATAGTGCCAACCACGGCAGGGGACATCTTACGGTGAACGGTCTGTACTGGCGAGAGCCCATACCGAAGTCCGAAACTTCCATTTTTAATATTTTATACGTTACTCCAAAAAAAAAAAAACCGGCGGGATACCTCTTCTACTCTACTCCCCCTCCCCCGTCTCGCCTTCAAAATCCGGAGGCCCGTTTCTAATGCACACGCGTAAATAGTTTGTAGCTTTGTAGGAAATAAAGTAATACTTGTTCAGTGTTTTGTTTGTCTTATAAAGCATGGTCCTTCCTACGTGGCGCGACAGGCGAGACGAGATGCAGGTTCGATTCCCGCTGCGGGACAAATGTTTGCATGAACTGCAAATATAGGAAGGGCCCGCAGCGTCTCAGACCACAAACCGACACCTGCACGCCAAAACACAATAGTCTATGAAATATAATTTTGGCGACAGATCTGCCATTTTGCGGACAAACCCTATTATTTGGCGATAGCAAATCACAGACTACTAGGATGCTAACGCATGTAGCAAATCATACCCATATCACAGAATAAATAATAGTACAAACCTATATTAAACCTTAGAGCAATGCGGCCTCGCTCCGTGATGCTCTATGGTATATAATCAAAGCAACCTACCGTATACTACTAGGAAGATGTACTACTTCATTCATGGTATACTAACTGTACTATTATATATTCTGTGCGTATACTGACAAATAAGTTCCTTTGTCCGCTAGAGGTGCTCATCGATGACCCCTATGTGCCCTAAACATGGATGTATTTTTTGTTCCGAGCCCCAAAACAATACATTTCATTTAGCAAATGAAAATTCAAAAATTCATTGAATGTAATCACAGATTAAATAATAATACATACTATGTAATAACGAAACAAATTCTATCCATAGTTGAATATCAATTTTAAGAGATGGCGCTAGAAGGCTGTTTCAGAAGGAAAAAAGACTGTTCTCAAATGTTCACAAGACAGTAAATTATTTATAAATATATTATGTAGTAAAAAATGTGTATTGTGGAGTATTATGTAGTGTAGTATCATGGTAAATATCCCGTTTCTAGTGAAAATTATATTATGTAGTGCTAACAAAACGAGCACATCTAAGTGCATTTCTGGGGTCCGGATATTGTACAACCATGGAATGCACGACCTGGGAATTCACGACCCTGGAAAACACAGCCAGGATTGCACAGCCCAGTAATTCTTGTACAAATGGACACGAAATCCATGGCTGTGCACTCCTGACACGTGCTGAGACTGTACAGCCTGAGATTACACAGCCTGGGAATGCACAACCTGGGAATTCGATGCCAAACAGTACTGAAATCAATGTACATCAATTCCGGGGTTGTGCATTCCCAGTACGTCACAGGAATGTACAGCCAGGGAATGCACAGCCACGGAATTGGTGTACATGCTTCTGATTGGTCGAATGCTTATGCTTCGTTTAGATGGAACTACAGAGTAAAAATTGTACTATCCCATTTTGTGATTAGACACCACAGATAATAGATGAAATAATTAAAGCCAGAAACACACTGGTCCACTTGTACTACCCCATTTTGTGATTAGACACCACAGATTATACATGAAATAATTAAAGCCAGAAACACACTGGTCCACGGGTCCACTTGTTTTAAGGGCGGCGCTGTTTTTTGTCAGCTCATGAACACTTCAGATAGCGAAAGTTGAGTTCAGGAGAACTGGGAGACATAACAGACATGTTTTAAATTGATAGTGGTGTCGATTCTGTGCAGCATTCTCTAATTTAAAACCGCATTTTTATCGCGGTCTCTTTTATTTCAGTCTATTAGAAAGGGCGCGCGACAACTTTAACGCGGTTTAAAATTAGATAATGCTGCACAGAATCGACACCAGTATATCATAAATATCATTAGTTTAGCAACACACACATTTTTACAGTGTTTTTAGGGTTCCATAGTCAAAGACAAGGAACCCTTATGGATTCATCATGTCTGTCTGTCTGTCTGTCTGTCCGTGTATGCCACAGCCTTTTTTTTCAGAAACTATAAGAGCTATACTGTTTAAACTTTGTAGATAGATGTATCTTGTAAACCGCATTAAGATTTTTACACAAAAATTTAAAAAACACAATTATTTTTGGGATTACCCCATACATAGAAATGAAACTCAATTTTTTTTTTCATCAAACCTATACGTTGGGGTATTTATGGATAGGTCTTCAAAAATGATGTTGAGGTTTCTAATATAATTTTTTTCTAAACTGAATAGTTTGCGCGAGAGACACTTCCAAAGTGGTAAAAAGTGTGCCCCCCCGTAACTTCTAAAATAAGAGAATGATAAAACTAAAAAAAAAAATATGATGTACATTACCATGTAAACTTCCAACCAAAATTGGTTTGAACGAGATCTAGTAAGTAGGTTTTTTTGAATACGTCATAAATCGTAATCCAACCAAGAACTTTTATATTATGTTACTTGCTGCTACGGAACCCTTCATAGGCGAGTCCGACTCGCACTTGGCCGTTTTTTTTGTTTAGGGGTATCGTAGTTAAACTGGTGCTATTTATGAGGTTCTAAACCCGGTTACCCTGCCAGAAAGATATCAGAAAGATTTCAAGTTAGGTCAGAAACCTGGTTGAAGTACCTATGGTGTCCCTGATAATCAGCATTATTACCTGATTGAAATTCAATATTAGAAACCTCAATATAATTTTTCAAGACCTATCCATATATAACACCACACGTATGGGTTTGGTGAAAAAATTTGAGTTTCAGTTCTAAGTATGGGGAACCCCAAAAACATTATTGTTTTTTTTCTATTTTTGTGTGAAAATCTTAATGCGGTTCACAGTTTCAACAGCATAGCTCTTCTAGTTTCGGAAAAAAGTGGCTGTAACATACACGGACAGACAGATAGACATACAGACAGACATGACGAACCCTAAAAAGGTTGTTTACAACCTGCATACCTTTTTTTTTTTTTTTTTTGTCGAGGTGAAATCTGCAAACAGATACCGTATTGCATTGAGGGTGCAATACGGTTATGTGAGGTTCACGGACTCGTGGACTCACTAAAACACCCCGGTGGCCATCCTCTGCGCATGTCGATGGGCTCCGGGATCTCCTACGGAACGCACCGGTGCCCATCTCGCGCGACGCCCAACAGGGCCCATCCCGAAGTTGGCCAAAAAGCCAACCACAAACACTCCCTCCAAATGTGGCAGCACAGGGTCCACTCTGTGCTGCCACCATCCAAAGGCTAGTCGTAGGAGGGTGGCCAGAGCCCTCACTCCGACCACCACGCGAGCCCAGTGACATTTCTCTCCTCCACCACGAAAACGAGCTCATGTCATCGTGGCGAAAGAGGGAGATGTCACTTCCTACCTGGCCATCATCTATCCTCCGAACATAGCTCGGCGGGAGTGGCACCAGCTACGCCCGGAAGGTAGAGAGGGCAAACTACCTTTTCGCCGTTTATTCCCACATTTGAGTTTGGATTAACCCAAAGTCAAACAAGGGAATAAACAGCCCTTCCCTGCTGTCTCATCATCCAGGCATAGTAGGGAGCCACTCTGCCTGGGTGATAAGAGGGCAGCTCCTCCCCGTTGCGAGTGGCGTCACGCTCGATGGATCGAATGTGCCGCCAGTCACAAACAAGGGTACTCCACCTCACCCATCGGGCACCTCTGACCGGCCCTCTCACTGTGCCCTCTGCTAATCAGAGGGACACGAGGAGGGCCAGCTGCCTTCCCACCCCAAATATGGGGGGAACGCCTAAGGTTGGGGTCAGGGCGATAGTCGGCCCACTCTCCAACTCCTCGCAAGTTAGAGAGCCAACACACCACCACCCTAACCCCAACACTCCATCCCGTTGGCGGTCTCTTTCCCTTTCACTGCAGAGATCTGCCATGCAGTGATCTGGAGAGAGACCGCCTGTCTTCCCTCCGTCGTATCCTCCAGATGAACCACGAGTACACCTAGAGGATACGAAGGAAACGCCTCCCCGTTTGCAAGTGGAAGCAAACTCACGAGGGTAATGAGTTCACTGCCAGTCTCAAACAGGGGTACCTACCTACCTACCCACCAAACCACCGACGAGGCGCCACCCCACCCAGAATCCCGCAAGAAAACTGACCCATACAGCCGGCTCGCGGGAACTGAGCGAAACGACACCCCATCAACAGTTCAGTGGGCACCTACACCAACACGGTCCCTAGTGGACCGTGAAGGCGCCTGATGGTTTCAGTTACGTCTATTTCAGAAAAAATAGACCAAAAACAGGCAGCAACCACGTGAAGGATGACCACCAGACTTGCCTTGGGGATCTCAGCGACCCGCGCTCCTCCCAAGACCATTCGCCTCCTTGCCAACTCACTCTTGAGCGGGCAAGGAAGGCCTGCATTTATCCAAAACCGGAGTTAGGCCGCAGCAACTATTAATGGATAAACACAGACCCGCCCACAACCTGCATACCTATGCTGAGTTTGCATACCTAATTACTTACCTACCTTTTTGTAACAGCAAATCTAAATACCATTTTGTGTATTTTCATGTTTTATTTTGTTTATTATCTGTGTTGTTACAAACAACAATAATTATATCTATTATATTCTATTATCTACAATAAAGATACTTCAATAGACATAATATAGGTGAAGTCGTCGTTGTCAGTCAAGGTCAAACATAATACGCGCTTAGCACTCACTCTAAAAACAATGTATAAATAGGTAGATGGGTACATTACATAATGGTTATATTACCTATAACCTATAACACAACATGAATAGCCAATAGTATTCCGTCGTGTTTGCGCCATACAGTGTTACTTGAACCATGAGTTAAACGAAATTGTTCATGGTTAGAGGTCAACAAAACTGGACAAGTCATGACTCCTATGTGTGTAGTCAAGTTAGATGATAAATTTAAATTTTAACGTCTGTTAGACTTGTTACATATCTATTAATCACAAAATAAACAAAAAAAAATACTAAGTGAGTTTAACAGGGAAAAATGTAATAGATAAGATTTTCGCAACTAAAATAGTACCTAGGTACTTAGACTCAAACAAAAATTATGGCGCCTCTAACTAGTGGCGCCATGCATTTTATTTTGAGTTTAGTAATTTGAAATAACTTAACTAGGGATGTGATTGAGTGAGCGGATGTGAATCTCGGCGTTGGATATCTGATTAAAAAAATATTATTTTTTTAATCAGAAAAAAGGTACCTAGGTACCTACCTACGTAGTCATTAGGTGCACCATGCCAATAGGTAGCAGTAGGTCACGTCCACCTAGGACGAGCCCTATGTGGCACTGCACTGCGCCCGCCACCCTGAGACATAAAGATGAAAAGTCTCATGCGCCTGTAATTTCACCAGCACCCAAATACCCTTCAAACCGGAACACAGCAATGCGAGCACTTCTGCTTTGCGGCAGAAGTAGGTATGCTGGCAGAGCTTCCCCGAACGAAACCTTTTTAAAAAAAAAAAGCTCTGCTTCTGACTAACCTAATCTAACTACTTGGTATCTAGGTATCAAAATTGTTAGGTAGAGAAGATCGATATGTAGGTATGTAGAGAGATGGGTAGCAGCATCCTCCTTTGTGTTTGTGCTCAACATAGGTACTGCCAGTGTTGCCAATTTTATTTTTACGAACCCACCAGGCCTTGTGGCACATGCGGCCTCGTGATCGTGATCCACCAGAAAACCACTAAACCGACTCAACCAATGTCATGCTAAGTGCACGTGCAAGTAAATGTTATACATGCAAGCATCGAGAATATACATAAAACCTTTGAATCATATCTAATTTGACCCAGTATTCACATTGACTACATAACAAAAGAAATATATACTATTTTCAATCGTACTTTCTTATCTAGAGGATGTTTGTAAATCGTACAAGTTAAAGAGATAATAGGTACCTACTTAATAATATTAGTCTAGATTTCGTCGACAGTTTCATTTACCTGGGCTCCACTATTACCTACTAGCAATGGATCATGTGAACAGACGTGCGAAGAATGATTGGCATATCTTATGCAGCTGCATATCCATCAATACAAAAGTTAAACTGATCGCCACCTTGGTTTTCTCCATCTTTCAGTACGGGGCGGAGACTTGGACGTTGAAGAAGGCGGACCGATTGCGTATCGAGTGGTATCGATGCATTTGAAATGTGGTGCTGGCGGAAAATGCTCCGAATCCCGTGGACGGCTCATCGCACCAACGTTTCAATCCTCCACGAACTCAACATTAAGATTAGACTTTCCACCAGATGTCTCCGCAGGGTTCTATTCGCTCCGCTGAGGATAGAAGCCGGTACTGAAACACTGCCTGTAACAATGCATTGCCACATAGGTCACGTCCACCTAGGACGCGCCCTTTGTGGCATTGCACAGCCCGCCACAGATGAAAAAATCTCATGTGCCTATAATTTCACCGGTACCCATACCCTTCAAACCGGAACACAGCAATTATTAGGAACCTAGTAAGTAGTTACGTAGGTATGATGCTGGTTTAGGTACCTAATTTGCGTTTATTTTTTCGAAGTATCCCAACCCTAGTTATTGAAAAGTTGTTCGAATCAATGCTGCCGACTATGAGCAAAACGCGCCAGTACTAGCGTTTTTTATTCAATTAGGATACTAAGGCGCGCCTAGCGCGATCTTCTAGTGTTGCTAAATTTCATGTTTTTTATTTCAAACTAGCGGCCCGCCCGTGCTTCGTCCGCACTTTCACACTGCACACACACAACATATATTTCAATGCATTAACATTTTTAAAAAACTTTGGTTGTTTCACACATAATTCTGTGGCGTATCCTATCTATGACACGGGAATCGTAAGGTTGGCAACACAGCCAATAGACAGTGTGGCCAACGTAGGGGATTTGTCGCCGTTTAGGCTACTCAGAATGAGAATCGGCGATGAAAAAATCTGAAAGGCGACTGGTCGCCTATTAGGCTACTTCAGAGACAAGCTATTTAAATTAGCCGAATCAAAAATTAAAGCTTTTGATAAAAATCATAGCCACCCTAAGGTCTGTAAAACTAATAAAGAATTATGGTCACCCCATTGATATCTCGTTGGTTAGTTACGGTGGTTTCCGGGGATTAATATAAGGATGCAATGAAGTGATTATGAATTCCTTATGCTGTTAATAACTACCGCAATTATCCATATTCCACTGCCCATAGTTCAAACTAATAGTTCGGGAATATTCGTTTCTTTTTGTCACTTTCGCTTTGAACTACTATCCCGTGTGTGCATGTGCAAAGTAATTTCAAAGGATTTTTTCTGTGATAAAACAATGGGAAAACATGGAAAATATGTGATGCATTATCGGGATGAATGGGAAAAAATACCAGCAAGTCTTTGAACATGGAATTCCCACCGACATTCTGCATTTTCAACACCTGTAGGTACCCAAAAATTTACAATATCAAGTAATAATTATAGATATAGGTACTTATATTATGAATAAAATTGAAGTTGCCATGACCCTATGATAAGACTTCTCCTACATAAGGGCGATTATTGTACATTTTTCAAAATTGTTTTTAGTTTTATTTTATGTCGTGTAGTTATTGCGGTAGTCTGGTTTTAGTTTTTGAAATTGTATCTTGTTCATAATATTACGATAGGTTAAAGCAGGTATGATTAAATAAATTGATTTATACTACGTTTTATTTTATTTTAGCGAAAATTTGGCGTTTGGTTTGGGCTACTTTTTTGGGCTACAGAAGTTGAAATTCGGCTACATTAGGCTACTTAAGATGTAAAAAAGGGCGACATCAGGCCCTAAGTGGTTGGCAACACTGCATATAGAGGCACAACTTCCTTTATCCGGTTTAGAACGGACATCTTGTTCAGACTCTTTGATTATGGCTGATGTAACCTCCGGAATATATTTTGATTAACATACAACAAGTGTAGTCTAATTTATGAAAGAGGCCTACTACGAGACCCTCTTCATTGGTGACCCCGACGTGATTGGCGGCGCGTGAAACAGAGACGCGAGCCGGACCTTTGCCGAACGCTACGGAGCAGTTATTCCAATCAGAGACATGTTATCAATTTAATATATCGTTGATTCCAATCAGCTACGTCATACAAGCTTTGTGACGAGCCTGCAACAGATCCACACGCCTCCTACTTCATCATCATTCCTGGGCGGCCGTTATTCAGCTGCCGGGATTGTCCAAGGCCCAGCCGTGTATACACCGGCTGGCGGCGGGCAACGACGACGCAACGGCATCGCATCTGCATCTACACAGCCCTCACCGCATTCGCAAGAGGGCGGAGCACCCTGCCTGAGTGCCTGCTGCCCGCGATTTTAAGTGTTTTTTTTTATTACAGCCAGTTTCGTTCATAGCAAACATACAAAAAAAAAACAGTGATAAATGTGGTAATTTACAACCACCATTTTACTTTCGTTGTAAATCCTCACGTCGCGTCGCCGGCGCTGACACTTTTACTCCGTCTATGGTCGGCCGGTCGGCACAACAAAAATAGCAAGGACAGTTTGGTGAATCGAAGTGAACTTTTATGTTGTTGGTGGAGTGAAATAATTACAGATAAACCTAGAAGACTTCTAGTGAGCCTATTTTTACGTAATTAGTATAGTTTACCTAGTACTTAGACAACATTTTGCAAGTAAGTTTTTGTTTGTGTCTGAATTGAATCGTTTCGTTGGTATTGCACTCAGATTGTTTTCGTCGTAATTAGGTTACTACATACAGATAATTTACCTACGAGACCCTCTTCAATTCTAATGTTTTCCAGCGTAACTCCGCCACATTAAAGTATATCTCTCTCCTGTACCATCATGTTACAATACATTATTAAATGGCAGGCTACAAAAAAAGTTCAACAATAATGTGTCGGTCCTCAGCCCGAAAAAGGAGGAAGGCGCTATCGAAACATTATTTATTACATTAAGTTAGAGATAAACCAATCTAAAACTGAGCACAACACTATTTCATTACGTAAAAGTTAAGTAAATAATGCTGGACAGTTCACACAACATTATCTAGCCCAAAGCTTAGTCTGCAGTAGGTTGATGATGATGATGATGATGACACAGATAGACGGTTTTTTTTGTAAGTACATAACTATTTATCGTATAGATTGTTGACTTCTGTGGTTCTGTGCCTGGTATTTGGCTTCTGTGGCTTGTTATCACAATTCTGACAGCGTCTGTTTCATGATAGCTTCATAAGCAAGCAATGTGCTTTAGATTGTTTTATCTCTACCTAGGTTTTGAACTAATGAGGTACCTACTTACTTAATATTTTAGTTCAGCTCCCCTTGCTGACCACGTACATGCAGAGAAGAAGCTCCCTTGGAAGAACATGAACTGCCATGGTCCACCTGGAATTTCTGAACCGACTCCGGAGTCAGGTGGGCTGCTGCAGGTATAACTTAGTTAAATGGGGGTATTCCGACGAGGCACAATGTGACTGTGGGTTCACTCCTCAGACGATGCCTCACTTGCGGTCCTGTCCACTGTGCACCAACACCTGCACCCTAAATGACCTGTGCGAAGCCACTGAAAATGCTATCGATGTGGCTAAAGGTCTAAAACTATGGGAACCAACAACACAATGAAGATGAAGAAGTTCAGCGTACCTTATATAAATAGTATTGGTTGCAAGTTGATATTACCACTATAAATAGCTAAATTTAATTGAAGTGTATGACTATATTTTAAACCTATTAAGTTTAGACATTCCACATTCGTGTTTTTCCTTAAAATAAACAACGATTGACAGCTATCCACGTTTAAGAATAGAAGGCGGCACATACATTTTATGTTAAATAAAATCTTTTGCTATTTACAGTGTTTCATCACCAGTTTTCATACAAAAAATGCGGTAAAACTCATTTTAACGAGCGAAATGTTTTTGTTGCAGTGCCCCCTGGCGAGAGTTAACATCATAAAACACCTATCTAAGCATCACCACCAATGAATCATTTTTTTTTTTTTTTTTTATACTACTGAATGACGGAACAAACAGATGGCCCACCTGATGTTAAGCGGTAACCTCTGCCTATGAACAGTGCATTACCTCATAGGTCATGTCCACCTAGGACGTGCCCTATGTGGCATTGCACTGCGCCCGCCACCCTGAGACATAAGGATGAAAAGTCTCATGTGCATGTAATTTCACCGGCACCCTTCTAATTCTAATTCTAGGTGGGGGTGCTAAGACCTGCACTGACATCCCGCTGTGGGGTGTATTGTGCATTATCCCCCTGTGCTAACCCTACCCCAGCCAGCCCAGCTCCTTAAAGTAACGGAGCAGGACTTTGGGTTGATGGCAACACTGTTGAAGTGTGTCCGAAGGCGTCGATGATGGAGAGCAGGATCCAAGTAGCTCCTGCAAACCCGTCTTGGCCCTGGCGTCTTTTGTGGCCGCACAATTTAGGATGACGTGCTCCACCGTCTCTTCTTCCTGCAAGCAGCCCCGACACAGCCCGCTGTCAGTGGCTCCATTTTTTTTTTTACCGGCTTCCTTAAACCGGTACTCAGCAATGCGAGCACTACTGCTTTGCGGCAGAAATAGGTATGGTGGTAGTACTTCCCCGGACGAACTCTTTCACAAAAAAGCTCTACTACTACTAAAGACAACATACAACACTCTTTTCAGTCGTAGGTATATCTTAAGTCTAAGCTATAAATAATACCTAATATAGATTATTAAAAGAAAATGATCCTGTTTGATTTCCTTGTCTCCCTATCAGATAATCTACCTATACCTCTGTCGCGCGGCGGGTGAGTAGCCTGCTGAGATGCGAGAGGTTGCGGGTTCGACTCCCACTGCGAGCCAAATGTTTGTATGATCTGCAAATATTTGTCAATTGCACAACAATCCAGTTGGGCCTGTTATATGCTCATAACTTTTGAACAGTGGAACTGCAAATTGTTTGGGTTTATGTACTATGTAAAGTAATATAATAAGACTAGGTAAAGGACTAAACGCTAGGTTCTTTGAGCACCTACTAACTGATACTACTACTACTAGATAACTGTTGGGGAAGAAAGGTACCACCAACCCCACAATGCAAAACAGGAATGCCTCATTTTGATGGACCGAAGATATTAGAGAGATTGCAGGAAGTTTGTGGATGGAGGTTGGTCAAGACAGTTCGTCATGGAATTCTCTGTGGGAGTCCCTATGTCCAGCAGTGGACTTCTGTAGGCTGATGAGGTTATTGTCACTTCAATAACATTTAAGAAGGTATTATGGTAGGACTCCTGTGTTATACACAAATTTTGTCACATCAGATATGTAAGTTTTCCAACAATTTGACGAAGGGAGGCAACAGTTTAGTAGTTTAGTAGTAGTAGAGCTTTTTTGTGAGAGTTCGCCCGGGGAAGTACTACCACCATACCTTTTTCTGCCGCAAAGCAGTAGTGCTCGCATTGCTGTGTTCCGGTTTGAAGGGTAAGGGTGCCGGTGAAATTACAGGCACATGAGACTTTTCATCCTTATGTCTCAGGGTGGCGGGCGCAGTGCAATGCCACATAGGGCGCGTCCTAAGTGGACGTGACCTATGAGGTAATGCACTGTACATGGGCAAAGGTTACCGCTTAACATCAGGTGGGCCATCTGCTGGTTCCATAAATCAAGTAGTATAAAAAAAAAAACAGTTCCCTGTATGATCAGGCTAGGGAATCCTACTGGCCCCGTCCCTCAATATGAAGAGTTGCTTTACCGCCTTCAGCTGCTACATAAGTGTTAAAAAAAACTTGATTACAGAAGTGCAACAAGTAGTAGTAGTAGAGCTTTTTTGTGAAAAAATAAAATATAAAATAAAAATATAAATGTTCATAGGCAGAGGTTACCGCTTAACATCAGGTGGGCCAACAGCATGTTCCGTCATTCAAGTAGTAATTAAAAAAAAAACAAGTTTATTTTATTTATTTATAATACACAGGCAGCTCTCATAGCCGATGTGTGTACCTATATCTTAGTACTTATCAGTGCACTTTAAATGTTTTTCAAGTCTATTCAAGTTTATTATTTTTCAAGTCATGCCCAACACCCAGTGGCCCTCAATATGTCTTCCTCTGTTATATTTCCTTTTGCCGAATTTTGATTCATCGATTTGCACGGTCTTCCCTGCTCCACCAATCTTGCCTTGAGCTTCTTGGTGCTCCAGCTCGTATACAATTACTGCCTCCTGGCAGTAGGAGTACCAATCTGCAATGGTACTCGTTGAAAGGACGCTTTCTCTGTCCTCTCGGGCTGTTTCTGTTTTTACCTGCAGGTAGGTATACCGCTGGCTAAACATGTACATTATTTGGAATACTATATTTATTTGAAGCCGGACATTCTGGAACCATGTGCCTTTTGCACGGCTCTCAACATTGTTGCGGCAGTTGCTTTTTCTGCATCTAAACATCCCTAACTGCCCAAAGCTGTCATTATTAGACAAAGTCATTGGCTTCTTGTGGTAATTACAAAGTTTTTCCTTTGGGATAATGCTTCGGTCTTCAGCAAATTTTATACACTGCTCTGATGAATTGAGACGTGTAACTAACTTGAACATGTTCCATTGTAACCTGAAACAAATGAAATAATCTTTATAAAATGTCGTATTGCTTCGGGTGAATAATATAGATGGATAGATTGACAAGGAAACACATAACTAACCTTATTTCCTCCACATGAAAATTGACTCTTCGGCCAGACGAGCCTGAGGCACGAGGTTCTTCCTCACCACTCTCTGACGATGTTGGAGACGCAGGCATGACCAACTCAGCAGTAGAAGCAATGGCACGGGAACAACCAGCTTCTGGTTCCGATGGTGGAATCACGGGTACATGCGGTTCTTGCACTAGCGGTGAAACTGCCTGCACAAGCGGCTCACGTGAGTCTATCACTTGCACAAACAAACATGGGAGCACTAAAGAAGAGCTCGTAACAAGCGGCTCATTGGAGTCCATCACTTGCACAAAACTCGATTCTTCAGGTGACGACATGGTATAACACGAATACCGGCCGGGGCTTGGTAATAGTCAAACGTTGAATTCTCAGACAGGAGTACGTAAACGATCTCAACTGCAAGGGGCACAAACGAACGATGGCACGATGACTGATTGACTTACTGAGTTGGTTGACTGACTTGAATTACGTTTCGTTTCACAAACCGAAAAAGTCGTTAACATAAAATTGTGAATTATCTGAAATTAATATATGTTATTGAAGCGTTAATGAAATGGATTATAAATTAATGCCATATTATAGTCTTCTTGATACTGATTCATATTTAATACAATATGTAAAACAGTATTAACTAATTTAATACGATAATTTTAATTATAAAAATTTACACTATGTACGTGAAACGAAACGTAAACGATGACGCGTTCCGTGGTATCCATAGTCCGAGATGACAAAACATTGCATTAATTTCGTAATTTTGAAATAATTATTTCTCGAAAACTACTTGTTTCCGCAACTTAAAAATTTACGTCTAGGCTTGTTATAATATAACCTATTTACAGTAAAAATCCTGAACCCCAACTCGACGGTCGGTAAAGTAAAACTTAGCCGGATTCTGATTAGATATTGTCGACACAGACAAGCAAGACAAACAGGATAAGTTCACAGCATATACAAGGGTGCGTTCAGTGGGTACACTCTGAGTGTTGGTTGTCACCAGAGTGTACGGTTGTTCCATTCACATCACAGGCTCTATTAGAGCGTTCGGGTAGCGTCAAGTGACCCTAACCCAACAACCACCTCTGACAATTCTGACGTCTGTCAAAGTCAAATCATGTGCTTGTCGCCAATGTGTATGGATTGTTCCGTTCGGAGGCTCGATTAGAGCGTTCGGTAAGCGTCACGTGACCCTAACTGAACAACCACCGTTTTGGGTGGGTGTTTGGTCGTTACGATTTCGACGTCAGATTGCTGTCAAAGTCAAGTCAATCTCACGCTTAGCCACCCCCCCCCCCCCCCCAAAATCCTGTTCCATCCGTAGATGGAGAAATATTTTATAACGAGTAATATAGCAACTGCGAAAGTTCCAGTTTCCACGAGAGGGTCTTTTTATAAAGTGAAACAGGACTTGTTATAAAAAAAAAACTAAGTGCAATTAAAACACTTAATATGCTTTCAGCGATAATGCCGCCCATTTTACTTATTTTTTTTTGTTAATCCTATTACGTTTATTTTTTGGTGGACAATAGAGTATATCGGTCTAAATACATAACAAGTAGCATATTTAAAAAACAAGTTCCTAAGTCAAATGGAGAATAAAAAATTCAAAAAAACATTTCGGGAAAAAAAACTTACATGACGGCATCATGACTATATTTTCTATTACTATTAAAAAAAAAGTCTTACTCTACTTCATGAGATCTAAAAACGATACCCCGCAAGAAAGAAAAAAAACGAGTTAAAAATAAGGCTGTAAAAAGGAGCAAAATAAACAATCTAAGTTGTTTCAGTAAAAAGGAGCAAAATAAACAATACAGGTTATGTGATTCAACAAGTCATTCTACTTCGTTACTCAGCAACAATAACAACTTTAGGCTTTGGTTTTGTCGTTCATTCATTTATACTCTCTATCTATCTATCTATTCATACTCTCTACTTCTTTCGAAAATGTGGAGCTGACAATGTTGACATAGAGGTGAATTTAGCACTAAAAGAAATAAATTGGCAGCACTGGGTGAAGAAAGCGTTTGTTTACATCAAAAATTTACAATAACATTGACATCACGTGTTAATCCAAGTCGTTCAGAGTCTCAGAGCGTGGTTAAAAAACAACTACAACCTTAGAGTGTACCCATTGAACGCACCCCAACTTATACATAAATTGACAGTGACATTTTCATTCTACACACTCCATAATGACAACTTGTACAAGTTCAATTCATGTGAGTGTAAACGAAGCATATGTTATGACGTATACATGGCATCCAATTCCCAGGTTGTACATTCCATGGCTGTGCATTCCTATGACGTCACGGGAATGTACAACCCAGGAATACACAGCCATGGAATGCACAGCCTGGGAATTGGATGCCAATTGGATGCCTATTCCCGGGCTGTGTATTCCAAGGGTGTACATTATTTGGCACGGCTAGGAATGCACAACCCGGGAATGCACAGCCATGGAATTGGCGACCATTGATGTACATGAATTCCGTGGCTGTGTATTCCTGGGTTGTGCATTCCATGGTTGTGTAATGACGGCTCCCCATTTCTGCGGTCAGCTTAGCCCGTTTCCTTGGATGGAGTTATTATTATTACAGCGCTGGCTGGATCCTAATTCAAAGTTTCGTTCGTCCGTTCATTCATCCGCACTTTGATCGAACGAACGAAGAAGTTGTTGTTATATGTTATGTTGGTGTTGTTGTACGCTAAAAAGTGTACTTGTTGTACTGTACGGTTGTATGGGTTCGTGAGTGTGTGTAGTTCGCTAGTTCGGTTTCGTTTATATTTATGTTGCACATTTCTTGTTCTCAACGAATTAATTCAATTTTATTGTGATTTTTGAGTGAAACCTGTATTATTTGTGTCGGTTTTGTGTTGTTTTCTATGTTTGTGACCCCTAACGAGCGGAATTCGCTAAAACCACCTGCTGCCGGTAAGTTGTTTACATTTTATTGCACGCAAAAATACTTTTGCAATTTACGGTAAAACAAACCATGGTAAGGTGCAGTTAACAATTGCGGTAATTGGCCATAAATTTCTGATGCCGTTTTAATGAGTAACGGTACCTTTTAGTGAAGATTTGCGAGAATGCTGGCCGTAATTGTAATGTAAGGGCCAGCCCTGCGAATGCAATGTAAAAAATGCACGCGAGTGCATTATGGTCAGCCTTGGTTCGTTTTATCGATCTATGAGTCATGATCGGCCAGGTAGGTGTTGATAGCACTATGAGAGTAATCTTACAATGTTCTTTCAATTATAGGATAAACTGATGTGAAACCAACCACCTTTGTTTTGCATTGATATTTTTTGTAGTAGTATGCTTCGAATATTCATTCACAAACAGTTCGTCCAAAATAAATCAAAAGAGATTGGATTCGTTATCGAAGCCCACCCCCTATCTACCTGATTTAAGGCCCCCCCCCCCCCCTCTTAAATCGGGTATATAGGGGAGACAGGAGAGGATGGTATAGATCTGTATAGATAGTCCGTTGGTAACTTTTTTATTTTTATTTTATTTGATACTAGCAGCGCCCCGCGGTTTCACCCGCGTAAGTCTAGATCCCGTAGGAATATCAGGATAAAAATGCGCCTATGTGTTATTCCGGGAGTTCAGTTATCTCCATTCCTAATTTCATCCAAATCCGTCCAGCCGTTTCAGCGTGAAGAAGTAACAAACACACACAAACTTTCACATTTATAATATTAGAGTGATAAATAGAAACGCGCTTCTGCAAGAATGGATGGCACAGGGGGATCCCCTCCTTCTTTTCCCCCTTAAATCAGGTAGGTAGATAAGTTTTTTATGGTAAATTAGTATAAAAATTCGATAAAACAAACTGCACCTCCAGCAAGGACTGATGGCACTTAAATGGAACTTAAACTTAACTTGAACTTGGCACAGGGCCTCTTTCGCCAAGCAGTATGCTCGCTTTGCTGTTTTCAGGTTTGAAGGCTGCTGGTAAAATAGCAGCCTTCATCTCTGTCTTGGAGTGGAAGTGGCAAGCACAGTGCATTGCCACAGGAGATGTCCTGGGTGGACGTAACCTAAGAGCTTCTGCAGTTATAATTGATGTTTCCCACTCATCATGAAGTGAGCCATCTGCTAGTTACATCATAATGACTTGTACAAACATTATGAAAATTTGTCTAACATAAATTTGACTGAAATTTGACTTAACGTAAAAATACAAACTATTTTTAGATAAAAAACATGCACTAAACACCTTGTAAGACAAATTTTTATAATGTTTGTAAAAGTCATAATGATGTAACTAGCAGGTGGCTCACTTCATGATGAGCGGGAAACACCAATTATAAGTGTTTCTATGATGTTAAATGTGTCGATTTGGGTGGCTCAAGATGAAAACCCACTCCCATCCGCTCAACTTGAGCAACACAATCAAAACTCTTATTATTGTAATAATATTTTTATTGAACAAGCGAAGCAAGTTCTGCTAGTCAACTATGACGAAACGGCGTTTGTATGTAAGTATACAACGTGGACCCACAATAGCATTATTTACCACAATAGGACAATATTAGACTTTTTTCTAATAATTAAAATTCAAAGTCAAAGTCAAAGTCAAAAGTATTTTATTCATTGAAATCACAAGGATCATTTTGAATCGTCTTAAAAAATAAATTTACAGTTACTCCTGTTCCAACGCAACCAGACCTAGAAGAATCAGGCAACAAACACGGTCTGTTTTTCTTTTGATGATCCTTCTTATTACTAGGTGGAGAGCGCCTGTGTGGTGCCTCGAGAACAAGTTGAAGCTGATTCAAGGAAAAAAGGAAAACCAAATTAAAAGCCTTACTTAGGTAGGCAGTCAAAAGTAAGATGATAGAGAGAATCAGCAAAAGTTCATAAGGCAGCACACACTACGCTTGATATACACATAAATAACACATCAGTAATATATTATATGCAGGTACAGACATTGCAAATTGACAAATTAGGTGTCGAGGGGCAGAGCGACATCAGGCCACGCGGCTTTATCATTAACATAGTCATGTAGTGTGTAATACGCTTTCTTAATTAAATTATTCTTTATGTAAGATTTAAATCTTCGAATCGAAAGTTTAGAAGCACTTTCTGGAAGTTTATTATAGAACCGAACAGAATTCCCCAAAGACCCACTTACTTTTTTTATTCTAAATTTGGGAATACTCAGTTTATTTTTATTTCTCGTGTTAAAACAATGCACGTCACTTTTTTTCATAAATCTATCTAAGTGTTTATGTGTATATAATAAGGTTTCGTAAATGTATTGCGATATTACGGTGAGAATGTTAATTTCCTTAAAACGCTCCCTCAAGGAGTCACGTGGCTTCGTTTTATAAATGGCACGTATTGCCCGTTTTTGTAAAACAAAATTGCCCGTTTTTGTAAAACAATTTGTATCTATGTATTACATTTAAATGTTCCACGGCGGTGTTTAAATGGCTTCCAGGGGGGTAACCATGAGCTCTTATAGCGATTCAGTTTAAAAACTATTCAGTACAAAATATCGGCTCCGTGATGTCCGCAAGTGTATTTAAAGGCACAATCGCAGAGAGTCTATAGACTTCTGCAATTCAAGTTATTGATCGATGAGAAACGTCAACGACGAACCAATATTTTCAACTGAATAGTTTTTGAACTGAATCGCTATAAGAGCTCATGGTTACCCCCCTGGTCCATCAGTTCAAGGTCGCTCAGCGTGCTATGGAACGAGCTATACTTGGAGTTTCTCTGAGGGATAAAATCTGCAACGAAGTTATCCAACAGAGAACTAAGGTCATCGACATAGCTCAAAGGATTAGAAGCTGAAACGGCAATGGGCTGGGCATATATGCCGAAGAACTGACAACCGCTGGGGTAAACGTGTTCTAGAGTGGAGACCACGTCTTGGTAAACGTAGTGTGGCCCCCTGGCTAGGCGGAGCGACGATCTGCGTAAGGCGGCTGGTAGAAAGTGGATGGAAAGAGCTGGTAATCGGTCTAAATGGCGCGCATTGGGAGAGGCCTATGTCCAGCAGTGGACTGATATAGGCTGATGATGATGATTTAAATGTATGTGTGTGTGTTTGTCCGGAGATAACTGCAGTACCGTAGATCCGATCTTGATGCAACTTGGTAGGTAGGTACGTTATGTGAATAGATTTTTAAAGTTCGAACATGAGCTTAATTGGTACAGGGTTTTTTGAGCTACGGGGGGTCCACGCGAGTTGTTCGGGGCGAACTAATAGTTTAACTGTGTTTGTTTGGTGGCGTAAACATATTTTCTATTTGTTTAAAATACCAAGAAATCCATGAGAAAATAAGTCTTGAAGCGCGATTGAACTCGCGATCCAGCGTTTTTATTTTTTATCATACTTGCATAACAAGCAAATGGCCCACCTGATGTTAAGTGGTAACCTCTGCATAAGAACAGTGCATTAGCTCATAGGTCACGTCCACCTGGGACGCACCCTATGTGGCATTGCACTGCGCCCGCCACCCTGAGACATAAAGATGAAAAGTCTCATGTGCCTGTAATTTCACCGGCACCCTTACCCTTCAAACCGGAACACAGCAATGCGAGCACTACTGCTTTGCGGCAGAAATAGGTATGGTGGTAGAACTTCCCCGGACGAACTCTTTCACAAAAAAGCTCCCAATCTTGATGAAACTTGGTAGGTTGTGTGAATAGATTTTTTAAGTTCGAATATGACGTACAGGGTTTTTTGAGCTACGGGGGTCGACGCGAGTTCACGTTCGGGGCGAACTAATAGTTTAACAGTGCTTTTTTGGTGGCACAAACATATTTTCCTGTAAATCAGGGTTTCCCAAACTTATTTTGTCTACTGCCCACTTTGAGAATAAATTATTTTTTAGTGCCCCCATAATTATTATTTAGCGCCCCCATTTTTTGACCTTCTTAAAAACCACTACCTATAACTTCAAATTAAATTAATTATTGTGAGCTATATTAGCGGAGATTAAAAATGCACAAATCGTGTTATTTAACAAAAACTTGTTAAAACTAACTAACTTGTTAACTTGTTGTTATCTTCGAAAATGACCTACCTAGGAATAGTAATAACTATTAAAATGCGAAAGTGTATCTGATTTGACGCCCGTATTTTTTTTCTGGGTCTCTTACCGCCCCCCTGTAGGCCTGCAGCGCCCTCAAGGGGGCGGTATCGCCCACTTTGGGAACCCCTGCTGTAAATACATGGGAAAATAAGACTTACTGAAGCGAGATTGCTTACCAATCAGCTAAACATGTACCACGGCCGCGATGTAAGATTAAGGCCATCACTAATTTGGAGTGTTGCATCGAAACACGTGCAGAGTTCAACGATCGATAATCCAATCGTGTACAAGCCTACAAGTACCTGCTACTAACGTAATTAGATAGGCCTTGCTCCAATAATTCACTCCTTTACTATTTAAGGAAGGCTTATGGGATCAGTCAAGCCAAAACAACTAATCCTTATGTTTATCTAACTAAATTGGCTACTTCTCCAAGTACAGTGCGCGGTTTTTTTTTGTTTTTTTTATGCTACTTGAATTACAGAACTAGCAGATGGCCCACCTGATGTTAAGCGGTAACCTCTGCCTATAAACAGTGCATTACCTTATAGGTCACGTCCACCTAGGACGCACCCTATGTGGCATTGCACTGCGCCCGCCACCCTGAGGCATACAGATGAAAAGTCTCATGTGCCTGTAATTTAACCGGCACCCTTACCCTTCAAACCGGATCACAGCAATGCGAGCACTACTGCTTTGCGGCAGAAATAGATATGGTGGAAGTACTTCCCCGGACGAACCTACTGCTTTGCGGCAGAATTAGATATGGTGGTATTACTTCCCCGGACGAATTCTATCACAAAAAAGCTCTACTACTACTAATACTAACGTAATTAGATAGGCCTTGTTCCAATAATTCACTTCTTTACTATTTAAGGAAAGCTTATGGGATCAGTCAAGCCAAAACAACTAATCCTTAAGTTTATCTAACTTAATTGGCCACTTCTCCAAGTGCGGTGCGCGGTTCTGGCGTTGGTGACGTCACCGCTTGGTGTCAGCGACTATCAGCGCTGTCTGTGTAGGTAGGAGGTACTCCAGCTTAGAGACGTATGCCATTTTGGCGCGACTTTTTTTTGCCAATTCGAATGAGACAGAATGTGTGCGTGGGACATTTCACATTTATTATGTTGTTTCTATCTTATCCAACGTACAGTGGTGGAATGAAAATGTTCGTCACCTTAGGGCCTATTTTTGGTTGTTCAATGCAAAAAGCATAGGTACTGCTTTACCGACATGGTATTGCATTGGTACTGTTTTATCGACACAGTATTGTCAATATTACGAAAATAACCTTCAGTTACCATGACAACGGATATTAGCGGCGATTGAATGACAGATAGTCTACGAATAAAATGACAAAACTTCTGGCTAACTCAATAAAAAACTGGCCAAGTGCGCATCGGACCTCGCGCATTCAGGTTTCCGTTGTAGAAACTATTATATAATTTGTGGTTCCGTAACAAATGTTGAAGTTATAAATTGCCTAAGTTTAGTTAATCCACACGCAAAATTAAATCTGTTTGCAATAGAAATATGAGAAAATTCTCAAAATGTTTCTAATTACTAAAATATTATAATTTTTTGGTAAAATATTTATAATAAATATGTAGAATATCTGAAAAAAAAACTAGTTCCTGGTTTAAATGGAAATTAAATTGAACTTAGTAACAAAAATAAAGTCTTATTCTACTTAATAAGCTCTAAAATTATACTCCACATGCTAGGGTACGACAGATTTATTTTTCCCTCCCCACTTTAACTTGTACGGGAACCATACTTCAAAATATTTTTTAGGTTTGGGTCAGTAAGATACATAAATAGTACAAATATTATGAATACTTCAATGGTTTTGCCGCTATAGACCCGTGTGTTAGAGAGACGGACAGATGGATGAGCGAGGGCAATAGGGCTTCTTTTGGCCCCTTTAGGTACGGGACCCTAAAAAAGTCGTTCTAAACTTAAACAAGCAACTGATTAAAGGTGTGCGATTTTGATCTTTTTAATAAACATTTAAATTATAGTTTTCTATACAGCAGTCTGCTACGTAGAATAGTTGGAAAAGGTAATATGTGCTCGCGACAAGCTAAGGGGATTCCTTTGAAAACTGACGAACGTTTTCATTCCGCGACTGTACATAGGTATCAGTCAATAGTCAATAGTAGTGTCCGCCCACCACTTCGCTCGTGTGTTATCGAGATCAAAAGTAGCCTATATATCTCAATCCGGGTCATAATCTATCTGTATACACCAAATTTCATGAAAGTCGGTTCTGCCGTTTCGGCGTGATTGAGTAATAAACATCCGAACCTCGTAACTTTGACATTTATGATATTAGTGGGATATCATAAATGTCAGATAAAATACTATACCTAGGTGGGATGTACCAATTTGTATATTGTTGTTATAATTGTTTTTGCTGTTTGTTTGTTGTGTTCCTGTGCGTCCCCATCTCTTCTGTTTGTTTTATTTGTTTTATTGACAAATAAATGTTTTTTTTGTACTATAACAAATACTACTGTGCTTACCTAATCTTAGAGAACTATTTTTATTTGTCTGGCTCCAATATAAAGTACCTAATAGAATAAGGTGCGTGTGTATTTGTTATAAAGATCCTTGGAGCAATGCAGGCCACAAGATCGCCATCTCGAACCATCATACCTATAGTAGGTAATAAAAAACCGGCCAAGTGCGAGTCGGACTCGCGCACGAAGGGCAAAAAAACAGGTTTTCTTTTGTATGGGAGCCACCTTAAACCGGGTCAGACACCCTCTGCATAGTGGGCTGTCTGTGGCTCCGATGTTGAAGAGGTGTTTGTTCAGGAGACAGTGTCCTGTGAGTGTTCTCACGATGGTGCGAGGGTCTGTTCATTGAAGGTTGAGCAGGCGACGTGTCAGTTGTGGTAAGGCAGCCGGTAGGGCTGCTCTTGACTGTCTGCAGTCCGTAATCCGTGCCCAGCGTTCATTGTGTTGGTTAATGGTGCGGAGCAGCATCCATGTGCGTAGCTGAGAGAAGGGCAGAGGGAGGAATGGAGATGGGCCCTCTGGGTGTAACTGTTGGGTGTTAATGTAGGTAATGTTAAAAGCTTCCTAGGAATAGGTACTGTACTTGTCTTGTTTTGATGTATGTGCGAAGCTGTTAGGCCACTGTTCATCAACACATTAACGGGCGTTTAAACGGCTGTTTCGCTTAAACAACTCGTTTTGACAGATGTTTTCATACATTATTTGTCACTTTGACGAATGGTTACGGTAACACCGACCGTTTGATTCTTTGTGAACTTGAGTCTTAGTCTGTTACAGTGTAATTTGACTAATTTGCCAATATACCTACCTATATAATTAGTTGATTGTAATAGTAGTTTATGCAACTGTCATATAAGAAGAGGTATTAAAACACGAGAGTCTGTTTATCGCATGAGGCGAAGCCGAATGCGATAATAGGTTGACTCGAGTGTTTTAATACCTAAGTTATATGCAGTTTCATACACTACTTTATCTTCACTCATAGGAAAAATTGAAATTAAACAAAGAAAAACACGATCGGCAAAAAAATGTATGGGAAGCGCGGGAAATTAAGTTCAAACTACGCATGCGTGCGCCATTTTTTCACAGTTCGAACTGCGCATGCATGCGCCTTTTTTTCATATTCAGGCTATAACCATTGACTAGTTTAATGAATTAATAAAATAAAAGATAGCGGTACTATAATGAGTTTTTTGATACAGTTGGCGGTACTATAATGAGTTTTATTCTTAATTTTATGTATATGCGTCTATAAAGTGCGTCCTTGAATTCGTAATTCGAATTTTTCGATTTGAGTGTAGATAAAATAATTTATTATTCAGTCAACTTGGCTATCTCCATAAAAGTAGGCGTATAAAAGTACTCCATAAAAGTACCACCTATGTGTATATATATATATATATATATATACATCGTCATAAAAAGTCATACCATAGATAAGCTATCAGATAAGGGCATGTTTAACCTACGATCAAATCCAGATCATTTCCTAGCAAGATGGTGTACCTATACTATCAGCACTCAATATCACAGGTCATAGACCTTCGCGGCGGTAATGGACAATTTAGAAATTATCCGATCCCGTACCGTAGTTTCTGTACCACTTTCTATTAATTACTCGCCTTTTCCAGCTCTTGTTTTGTACCTCACATTGTCAACGTTCTTCCGTGTTTATATCAAGATTTCCCCCTGTTTCTTGTATTTCACAGAAACTTGCAAATAAAGCGGCTTCCCGCACAAAAATATGAGCAAAAACTTCAGGTGCAAAAAGGTACCTGTTCCCGCCCGGGATCGAACCGGGGGCCTTGTGCGTGTGAAGCACACGTGATAACCGCTACACTACGGAAACTTGTAACTGAGACGCGAAATTATAGTGCATATTCTTATCAGTCAATCGGTATTAGATGACGTAGCTTAGAGTTGATAGATAGGAAGCGAACCTTTCAACGCCTTCAAGATTTCGTTAACGCCTCTATCTCGCTCGTTCAGTAGAGTAACTGTGCTGTATTCAGTGGCACTACAAACAATGAACGCTACAACCTCCCAAGTACTGAACACAAAAACGGCTAATTGCAACAAAGAGTTCTCCGCAAACAAAAAGATCATCAGACAATTGATCTGTCTATTAGATGTGTTGACTCATTGCTCAGTGCCCACAAAGGTCTCTCATGGTGGCAGCTAAGATGTCGTACTTACAAGTTTTTTTAGATTATTAAATTAGTTCTCCGGTTATTCAATAATTTTGTACCAGAACTGAATTTTAAACCGGTTCCGGTGACAATACGATATTATGGTGACAACGAGCTAATCTGATGATGGAAACGGAAGGCGGACAACGGAACTGTAGTAGCAGTAGTGCTGTGCTTGGCAGTGTTTGGGCTCAATTTAATCAGCTCACGGTGTATTTAACGTATATAATATATGTACCTATATATTTTATTTATTTTATTTTAGCCTTTTTATTTCCTGTTACATTTAAAAATACATACATAGTTTAAACTTAATCTTAATACACTTTAACTAATCACTAATCATTAATAACTTTACGCGTTATACTATACAGTTGTGGTCATATAATTAAGAACGATTTGAAGTTCTAGAAGTTTTTTATTTAAATCGTATCATACACAGAGATGTGTACCTTCTGAGAAGCAACTAGTTATGTTATATAATAGTCACATTAATAGAGCAACCTGACTTAACAATAAAGTATGAAATCGCTAACTATTTTTTGCACATTTTATTGATTTTATCAAAGTAACACATTCAAATAGTACTGAAACTGGACAAATAATTAAGAACGATTTATTTAACTGCTCGGGAATTGTTTTGTAAAACACTTAGATTTAAAAAATCTCAATATTATGTAGCACAGGAAACATAAAAAGAAATTTAATAAATATTTAACTAAAATTAATAGTTAATAGCATATCCACGGCTTTTAATTACAGCTTTACACCGGCGAGGCATTGACTCTATTAATTTTTGACATTTCGCAAGAGACATAGAGTTCCATTCTTCTAAAAAAAGTCATAGAGCTCTCTTAAATTTCCACACTTTGTATTTGAAACCTTTTTCTTTACTTCAAACCACAGATTCTCTATTGGGCTTAGATCTGGACTGTTAGCAGGCCAGTCTAAGACAGAAACTAATTGCGCTGTAAGAAATTCCTTTACGGTGCGTGCAGTGTGCTTTGGATCATTGTCATGCTGGAATGTCCAAATGACCGGTAGAACGTCTTCAGCGTATGGTAACATTGTTTCTTCCAGTATATTTTTGTATTGGAACTGATCCATGTTACCTTCTATCAACTTTACAGGTCCTACACCATGTCCAGAAAAGAAACCCCAAATTTTCACATTTCCACCACCGTGCTTTAATGTAACTTTCGTGTACTTTGGGTCGAATGCTGTATCCGGGGGACGTCGTACATATCATTTTCCATCAGAACATACTCTGTTTATTTTCGTCTCGTCAGAAAAAAGTAAATTTTTCCACTGTTGCATAGTCCAGTTTTCATACTTTCTCGCAAATGCAAGCCGGGCTTGCCTGTGGCAAAGTTTTAACATGGGTACCTTTCTTGCTATCCTACCGTGCAATTTTTCTTCTACCAAACGTCTTCGAATAGTGCGTGCTGAGATTGCTGAAGGGTTGTTTTCACCAAAATATTCTTTTCTAAGCTCATTGGACCCTTTAAAAGGATTTTGTTTTGCAATACGAACGATGTTTCGGTCATCTCGAGGAGTTGTTTTTCTCTGTTTAGGTACACGTGGAACATTCGAAGTAGTTTGATACGTAGCAAAATGCTTTACAGCGTGGAAAACCATCGTTTTTGAACATTGCAGATGGTCGGCTATCTTTTTATAAGACCAATTCTTCCGGCGAAGTTTTATTATTACTTCCCTTGTAGATTTATCACAACTTTTATTTTTTCCCATTGTTTTTTCTAAAGAAGCAATCACCTTTAATCTTTTACAGCACGTAATGGCGCCAAAATTATACAAACAGGAACAAATCGACTGAGTGTTTTCTATTTAAATTTGAATAAAGGTATAAACTACTTAGCGTTCTTAATTACGTGACCAGCCAGTAATAAGGAATACTTTGTTTAAAAGTAGTGTAAAAAGTTTGCCTATTGATTTTTAGCCAATCATGTGTATCAATGAATACAGTGGTAATATGGAAATGTTTTACGATACCGAGATAAATAAAAACAAATGCATACAATTAGTTTTGCATCTTAGTTGGAAAAAATCTTCCCTTTATATCAGCGTTCTTAATTATATGGCCACCACTGTATAATATTTGATATTAGTATGTAAACAGGAACCCCTCTCAGGTGAAGGCCTCCTCCAAGGCTTGCCACTTTTCTCTATCCTGAGCTATTTGGATCCATTGTGGACCCGCAATTTTTTTTATTTCATCGTCCCATCGAGTACAAGGTCTTCCTCTGTAGCGCTTGCCTGTTGGGCCTCGCCATGTACCTATACCTGCTGTTTAATTATATACCGTCTACAAGAAGGTATAAACAGTTAGTTGTATTATTATATATCTGTAAATAAAGATTGTATATTTGTAAATTATGATGAATCTTCCAAATGCATTCCAATTACCTCAGCGGCCGGCCATCAAACGGCTGATGTTGATGACGATTCTTGCAAAAAGGTAATATCGCGGTATACCTTTTTACAAGAACCATATACCTACCTATGGAAATACCAGTGGAATAGTGGAAAGCTCCTAGTATCAGCATATTCAAGTCCAGGTTGAAGCGCTGGCTTATTGAGCAGACCTTCTACACTTTCGATGAGTTCACTAGCCTCAAATTAATCTAATTACCTAGGTAATCCTAGATGTGACATGTTTTTTGTTTATTGTATATTTGTTATATTGACTTTGATTTTTGTTTTAAGCACGATGTGTACTTGTTGACTCATTTTGTGAAAATTATTTGTTTGACGTGTACCTTTTGTATGACTAAATGACTATCTGACTATCTGACTAATACCTAATTCTTTTCTAAAAACAACAGACTTCGAAGCTAGGTATTTTTCCCCAAGATTTTATAATATTAGTGATCGGAACCGTCTGCTGATCACAATGAGCCTAAACACGGCCAGTCTACTATTATCCATCGAGGAGTTCCGTTGTCCACCTTCCGTCTCCATCAGATCAGCTCGCTGTCACCATCATATTGTATTGTCATCGGAACTTGACAGGTATGCCAAATTTCGTCTCAATCGGTTGAGGATAATTGCTTTAAAATTCAGTTGCAGGATTTGACCCGAACCCGAACATACAAACAAACATTGCAAGTAGAGAGGTACAAGTACATTGGTAGTAGATGCATCCCGGCATCGAGATTTTACCATCGCTCTTCCCGACACCGTGACAGGGCTCATCCGCACATCATAGATCCCTGGGTTTCTTTTACGACTCGTTTCTCGAGATCATTTCTTCCCCATACCTATACAAACTATGGAATGAGCTTCTACGAGTATCTAAGGTTTTCCCGCTTGGTTACGACATGTGTCGCTTCAAGAAAATTGTTTATAAATTCCTTCAGGGTAGGCAGCGCAACGACAATACCCTGGGTGTTGCCGGTGTTTATAAGTGACGGTGACCACTTCACATCAGGTGGGCCGCTAGTTTGCCTATTTATTTCATAAAAAAATTTGTTTTTTGGTTTCAATAAAAGCTTGTAAAATTGAAATAACTTCTTCGTGATGTAAACAAACAAAGTAAACGACTTGTACTGATCCTAATTGAATGTTTTATCGTAGGAAACACCTTAAAAGGTCAATGATACCGGAACCACCCTCCGAACAGCCCCTAAAGATTATAATCACTCAAAATATTTACGAGTAGCTAACATGCGAAGGGCTACGCGTAATGTACGTAAAAACATAACAAATAAGGAGATTAATAAAAAAAAGGGAATGGTGTGAAAAGGAATAACCACACCTCCACAAAAAAAAAATAAAAAAAAACTTTTCCGACATCGTGACTTTTTATGAATGGCGATATAGATACTAGTGGTTTGCCCCGAACTGAGACCTCGCGAATACAGGCGATGTAGATAGATTACCTACTTTATTGACCTTTCTAACCGACTACTAAAAACATTTACTAAGATCAGAACTTCACGGGTCCACCTCGAGATAACTACACATCTTCAAAAGAACCTTTAAATATGACTAACCAACGGGGCGTAAACATACCTACTAGACGACGACTACCTACCTACTACCTAACTAACTACGTAACTAATTACATGATGCTTTGGGGAGTCAGTTATCATCTCAAAATAATCTAGCAAGTTTTTTTTTTTATAACTGTGTCATGATTGTAAGTATTGCAGGAAAACCAAATGCATTGTTGTAATGTTTCGAATATGGAAATGTCATAGAATTGAAACTATCGTGGTTGGGAATCATATTAAAAGATAAACGGCTAATTACCACTATTATTCGTCGTCGTGTATTCGCTGGTCCACCGTCGAACGCGGTCGCGGGCGGTGCTCATGATGAAGAGGCTTCTGAACTCAGTCTCGCAACGTCAGCAAAGTGACGAATAATAGTGGTAATTAGCCGTTTATCTTTTAATATGGAAATGTCGTTCAAATTCCTTGAAATGGGAGGTCAAAAATGGATCTTATATTATGCTTTATGAATATTATCTTATACAAACCTTCGCATTGAGACAAACACACCCTCCAAATTTTTCAAGTCTCTACAACCAGCGGTTTAGGCTATGCGTTGTCACTCGTTAAGGGGCCCCAATTCGATTTGAACTAAAATCTTGTAGGTTCGTACAATTCAATTTTTGAAAGAGAGGCACTGTGTAAAATGAGAGCTAGTGCCAGATCCTGTGGTTGGAATTCGGAAAATTCCGCTACTTACTTGCGAAACGGCAATAAACGCGCAAAATATTCTAAAACTTGTTCCAGCACGTACGTTTTTTTGAAAAAGTCTTTCAAGTTTGTTAAAAAAATGATTGTAATTTAGATTCTACACAACATGGGCTAGATACTTGATCTTTTTTTTTTTACTTTTACAGTTTGTAAGAACATTATGAACATACAAAGTTCAGGTAAAATTGTGCAAATAAGCTGATTTTTGAAGGCTTATACAGAATTTAAAGGTAAACAAAAAAAAAACAAAAAATGATCACGTACGTAGATATATTCTTCAAGATACATATTTGTACAAAACATCTGACGAAAAAATTGTTACAACTTTATAATCACGTACGAGCTGAGCACCAGCGTTTTTATCGAAAGTACTGGAATTGACTGCTCTTAAGTCAGTCAGTCAGGACATTGCCTTTTTTTTGTTGCATATGTGTATATGAGATTAATATGCAGAACAATTTGATGTCATGGGGTATTTTTAATCGATCGACTAAGTTGGTTCCATTATCAATTTCTTCAAGTACAAACTTGCCCGCTCGTATTTATCAAAAGATTATTATCTTTGTCGGTAAGTAGTGGTCTTTCTCATATTTCCTGTTTTGGAATGGGCTGGGTCCGGTCGGTAACTGGCGAGGCTATCCATATAAGGGGACAAACAAAACCAGCCTATTCTGGACAGAACATGTATGAGACTTTATCATTAAAAACATGTGTGCTAGGTCTCCTATTATTTAATTGAGGTACTAGCGACTCGTCCTGGCTTCGCACGGGTAGTTTCAGGATGAAAAACAGCCCCCCCCCCCATCCTACCCCCCCCTGGTAGCCTATGTCACTCAGGGTGAATGTAGCTTTCCAATGGTGAAAGAATTTTTGAAATCGGCACAGTAGTTTTTGAGTTTATTCATTACAATCGTACACACACACAAAAATACAAATCTTTCTTCTTCATAATATTAGTGTAATTTTTTTTTTTTTTTTTTTGTGTACATAATAAATGTACAATATCATTACAATCTAGCCATCAAGCAGGCTAATAAGTAATTTAACATTGACCTGGATTTATAACATAAATTATACCTAAGAATGTGTCCATTGACACTTTTCTTACTGTCTCTATTTAAGGGGAGGACACTTTGTTCTTGTGTTCTTATTAGCAAGCACTAGTTTGCACTACATTTCACTATATAGTTTACACTACACTAACTCATAAGATGTAGATATAAGCCGGAAATTTCCCACTGCAGAGCAAAGGCCTCCCTACCCTCTTTCCAAACATTTATATCCTGAGCTATTTGTGGCCAGTCCTTGTTGTGGGAGTCAAGCTCATCCCGCCATCGCCGTCTGGGTCTACCACGTGGCCGGGGCGCGTTCGGAACCCACTCTGTTGTTATCTTAGCCCAGAGGTCCTTGGGCATGCGGCTAACGTGTCCAGCCCAGTCCCACCTTATATCTCCAGCTTTCAGAGCTATATCGGCTATTTGTGTTTGGGAGCGCAGTATCGTATTTCCAACGCGGTTTGACTCCTAAGATACTGCGCTCCATAGCCCGCTGGCTCACCCCGAGGCTGAACTTCTGGCTGTTGGTAAGTGACCAAGTCTGACCAAGTCTTGCTAGGTCTCCTAGTGTCAGCAAAATCAGGTTTCGCTATCTGAAGAAGTGTCGATGAGCTGTAATCAGCAATGGCTGTAATGGGCCTCTTCACAGTGGGTTGTACCATCGTGGAATATAGAGGTGACAAGTGGTGATCTCATCGCTACCATTTCTTCCCACGTCTGACTCGGCTAACGCTTTCTTCCAGTAATAACACATTCCATAATAAGCTAGCAGCCAGGACAAATCTTATACCAACGAATCTTATCAACAAGTCCGGGTAACTTAGTCGACTTTAAAGACATCCACGGGGGGAGAGGAAGGGGTATAATCTTAGGCCGTCAGAATAGACCCTCCGTCTCCTCCCGTGGATGTCGTAAAAGCTGACTAAGGATTACCTGGACTTGTTGATTTGCTGTGGTGTGTCCGGCTTATAAAAAACATAAGAAAATATGACAAAGTGTCCAACGGAGCCATGCACCCTGGATGTGACGAATGGGTGAAAGTGCCGTGACTAGAGCTTTGTGACGAATGCTGGAAAACTGGGCCACTAGCGATTTTTCGCACGGACCCGTTTCAATACAATACCATCATAAATCATTTGGCCTTCAGTATATCAATAAATAACTGATTCGCTATCGGCCATAGAAAACCAATAACAATCAACAATTATGATGAAAGTAGAGTTTACGAAAAATAGGAAAAAACGCAAATTATGACTTTATGATGACTTTCGAAAGGGTCGAATCCTGTCGGTGCCTGAAACACCGATAAAAAGGTACCTACATGACAAATTCCCGTTTTTTTTAGTAGTATGTTGAAAAGGTAGCCAACGACAAAATGCCACCGTCTCCAGGGTTAGGGGTCTTTCAGCGCTGTTCCTGATTATGTTCTAAGAGCCCACGCAAACTACAGACCGTTCACCATAAGATGTCCCCTGCGTTACACTCAGTCTGTGTGCCTTGGGAATAGTGCCAACTATAGAATAAATAAATACTCCTCGGCAGGGGACATCTTACGGTGAACGGTCTTTGCAGACTTTTAATCCGCCGATAGTTAACCCACAGATCAGTCTGAAGGCATTATCGGCCGATAACGAATCGTTATAATGTGCGCACTTGCATACATCGACTGAAATATCGGCCGATAGAGAGTCTGCAGTATGCGCAGGGTATAAGATAAACAAACATAACCTTTTTTTTTTTTTTTTTTGTGACGAGGTGAAAATCTGCTAACAGATACCCTACCACATTGAGGGTGTGGTAGGGTTATGTGAGGTTCACGGACTCGTGGACTCACTAAAAACACCCCGGTGGCCGGCCTCTATGCATGTCAAGGGGCTCCGGGATCTCCATACGGAACGCACCGGTGCCCCTCTCGCATTTGCCTCTAGAGCACAGTCCCGGGCATGACTTCCATAGTCACGCCCAACACCCTCGCTGGTGCTCACAGCGACAACTTGCCACAAGTTGTCGCTGCCTTCCCGGAATAAACAAACATAACCTACCATAACATAACATAACATAACATAACATAACATAACAAACATAAACAAATAAATGATTTATGATTTATGATAAATTAAAAACGTACTAAACTAAAAAAACAAATTATTGAAAAATTCAAAAAGTATATAAAAGTCTGGGATTTTTCACGACCATCGTTTCCAACTCATAGATCAAATACGGTACGTGAAAATTTCCCGTTTTTGTAACCCCTGACCCAAAAAAAGTTTGAAGTGTTAAAGTTTGACCGCTATGTGTGTCTGTCTTGCCTGTGTGTCTGTTCGTGGCACTGTAGCTCACCGATTTGAATGGGTATTTTTTATTTGAAAGCAGGTTTTCTAGCGATGGTTCTTGATTATCAAAATCGGTTCAGTGTTTCATAACGTTGGGAGATTTTGAAACTTTTATAAAATTAATTAATTTCATTTCATTTCATTTATTTACAAACAATTAAAAATCTTTATTAATTAATTTGTAGTGTACCTTAGTCATCAAGACAAGGGACCCATGTTTCGCCATGTCTGTCCGTCTGTCTGTTCACGGCTTAGCTAAGATACTCTTAGTACTAGAAAGCTGTAATTTAGCATGGTAAAATAAAATCGACGGATAATAGTAGACTGGCCCTGTTTAGGCTCATTTGGATCAGTCTTATTGAAAAATACCTTTTTAACAAATAAACTTATCTACATCTATATAAAGAGCTTAACCTGACTGACTGACTGATTCATCATCGCCGAGCCAAAACCACTGGACGTAGAGACTTGCAACTGGCAGTGTATTCTTTTTAGGTAGGGACGCACTAAATAAGGAATTTGAAAAATTCGCCCTCTACGGGGTCTAAAAAGGGCTTTTAAAGTAGTACGAAATAGCTCTGTATCTCAGAACCCGTTAGTAGTAGACACTTGAAATTTTACATGTAGATTTCTCTAATCAAATAAACAAAACATGTATCAGCATTTCCTGAAATTTTGCTGAAAAAAGGTGCAGGGAGAGGACTCTTCCCGCCATTTTCGAAAAGAGACGATGTCTACTTTTATTTTATTTCTTTTCCTAGTGTTTTCTTGAGTTATTTTGTGTTATTTTGGTGGCATTTTAACTAATGTAGCTCGTTTAAAAAGCACAAGTGTAGTGAAATGAAATGGAAGTGAATTGCGTGACTTTTGAAATTGGTGAAAATTGTCTACCAAAGTTTTAGTAAAATTGGCCACCGTTTTACTAAAACATGACTCGACTGTGACTTTGACGACTTGGAAGGAGTGTAACGTTGCAAAATATATTGAAAATACAATATAGTCAAAATACAGATACTTACTTGAAAATGGCAAATGCATAAGCCGTGCGGCGCCAACTATAAAGAAAAAAAAAAAGGTGCAGGGATGTTATGATTGGGTTTTTAAAGTAAAAGAAAATAGCTCTGTATTTAAGAAACCCTTGGTGCTCCAATAATATTACGCGTACGAAGTCGCGGGTTTACAGCTAGTTTTCATATAAAACACAAGTCTTAAAACTTTGCGATGGAATCAAGAAATTATGGATTGACATTGGCATTTGATTTATTTGATCTAATATCTGTTTTCATTTGGAAATGCCAACAGATTCAGTGAAAGATATTCTTCAAAGCTCTTTGCCGATTGCCCACTTCCCCGGCAATCCATCTCGATAGACGTTTGCATACCGTTTCATGTCGTTGCCGCAATCTCACATCGCTCACGATTCCTACTTTCTATGTTCCTATAAAGCCCGCCCTTTTGTGGCCATATTTTATCACATGTTCTAGATAGTTCTGAAATTTCTACTTTTGTTTTTAGGGTTCTGTTACGGTCTTACTGTAAAGAAAACTCTTCAAGACTGTTAAACTATTTATTGAATCTTTAGAACCGTATTTATCTTCAAATAGATACAGTGGTTATTAAAAACAAGACCTTTTAGTTTTTTCTACATAAATTGGATTTACTTCTTACTCTGGAAAAAGTCCATTGAAAGAATCCTTCAAAATTACAGTTTCTTTTTCTAGTTTTTCATCAAAACGGCTGGTGACTAATGAGGTTCGCTTAGATAATTTATAGATTATCTAAGGAGGTTCGTTACCAAGCCGAAGAAAAACCAATCATATATATTTTATTTCCTTACAATGTTTACCTACTATATATTTCAGTTATCTAACAGTTCCGTACTTCAAAAGGAAAAACGGAACCATTATAGGATCACTTTGGTGTCCGTCTGTCTGTCTGTCAAGACCCTTTTTCTCAGGTACGCGTGGAGGGAGAAATCAGGTATCAAATTCACATCAAATACTCAGGTCTACTGTCCCTTGGATCTTTGAAAAAAACAAACTTCTAACGCCAACGCCAACGCCATCAAAAGATACAGCCGCTTATGCTGCAAATTCCCGTGAACTCAGAATCTTGAAATTTGGTACGAAGCGCAACGGGGTTCCTATAGCACAAATAAAGGAAAAATTGCGAAAAGCATAAATTTTTAGTTACATTATAGTATAATAAAAATATTTGTAATAATTTTAAACCCCTTTCCTCATGATGATTTCATTCAGCAATAAAAATACCATAACTTTTACTTATATACCTACAGGTTTGTACGGAACCCTTGGTGCGCGAGACCGACTCGCACTTGGCCGGTTTTTTAATAAAAGGAGTCCTTACGTGGTAGATTAATGTCACCGCTTTCTCTTATTCAATCTCAAGGTACAGTAAAATAAAAATTGTGATATTTCAGCATATTATAAAACACAGCTAGGAGATATT
This sequence comes from Operophtera brumata, assembly GCA_932527175.1. Taxonomy (NCBI): domain Eukaryota; kingdom Metazoa; phylum Arthropoda; class Insecta; order Lepidoptera; family Geometridae; genus Operophtera; species Operophtera brumata. Next base: position 3,256,102 of record OW052229.1, read on the forward strand.
TTGATTTACGATTACTAGCATTTTTCCGCGGCTCTGTTCGCGCAGTACCATGCCCCTACTTGCACTGATCTTGTAGCCTCTGAATGAAACCTCATAACACCATAACATCAGACCCGGAACAAATATTTGCAGATCATACATAAACAAATGTGTCCCGCAGCGGGAATCGAACCCGCAACCTTTCGCATCTCAGCCGGCTACTCGCCCGACGCGCTACAGAGGTCGTCCCATCCTGCCATCACTGTCAAATTATCCTGTACATACTTATTATAAATTAATTTACAATGAGGGCTTTTCAATTTCGAACAAAAAAAAAAGTTGTTCGATTTGGTTCGATAGATGGCGCTGACTCAAGTATGCTTGTCAAAATTAACAAATGCATTGTCTGTGCTTTTGTGTGATAGTAACAAAATACCACGAAAATATATCACTACGTTTCACTTTATTTTGAAAGCTAGGTTCAAAGCAGCGCCATCTATTAGCGCATTATTTGAAACGTCCGTGAAAACCCCTCATTGTAATTTAGTAGTAGTAGAGCTTTTTTGTGAAAGAGTTTGTCCGGGGAAGTACTACCACCATACCTATTTTTGCCGCAAAGCGGTAGGTCGCATTGCTGTGTTCCGGTTTGAAGGGTACGAGTGTCAATGAAATTACAGGCACATGAGACTTTTCATCTTTATATCTCAGGGTGGCGGGCGCAGTGCAATCCTTTATAGGGCGCGTCCTAGGTGCACGTGACCTATGAGGTAATGCATTGTTAATTAAAGGCAGAGGTTACCGCTTACCATAAGGTGGGCCCCCATTGAATAGTAATCAACCGCCGCAATTGATTATCTTAAGGAATTGTCTCTCACACAATAAAAATAAAATCTATCAAGTGTTGTAATTCCCCGATATATATATATATATATATATATTATATATTTCATTTATTTATTCAATCAACAAGGATCATTGTGTTAGTAAAATACATTGTCTATCTACACTACGGTTAGTAAGAATAATTACAATTGAATACTACAAACTAACATTGAAAATATGACAACATCATCATCCACCTGTGGAAGTCCACTGCTGGACATAACAAATCATTTAATTATTTAAGCAACAACACAGGTTAAATATAAGCATAAACAGAAGTTCAAGTCCAATCAGAGAATTACTTCTCGGCCATAGTTCTCACGATGACTCTACAGATAACAGCCAGTATAACCAGACCTTTGATATTTAAGGCGCATACTACAGCCAAATTCCGTCACTTACTAACTCATTCAAGTTCAGATAAGTTAGAAAGTGACAGATTAGCGCTAGCGGAACGAAAAGTAAGTGAAAATTACGAAAAAACTGTTATTATTGCCACGTGAAGTACCGTCGCATCACACAATCCATCGCATCTTCCATATAAGTTCAGCTCCTCTCCATCCAAAAGTTGTCTGGAAAAGATCGCTTTTTAGCGATAAGACCGTCCATTGTACATTTAGTTTTTTTTTGTTTAATTGTAATGTGTTGATTTTAACTAGTTTGTAAGGTGTGCAATAATAGTAGATTAGTAGCCAAGGGCTATAAGGCATCAATTGCAGCCCGAGATATTTAGGCGCACGAGCGCAGCGAGGGCGCCTATAGTTCGAGGGTGCCATTGATGCTTACACCCGAGCTAACTACTCTGCTTTACATCTCGATTGTGAGGTGAGTAGGTCCTTATTACCCCCAAATGGGGCTTGTAGGTGACCAATTAGCGCTCTAGGGTAATAATGTAGCTAGAAAAGCCCTAGGGCGGTAATAAGGACCTACTTACCGAATATGAGAGATGTAAAGTATTTTCATTCATTCATTCATAATCATACGTTCAACTTTAAGATAAAGTCTTTGCCAACGATTAGGTGAATGAAAAAATACGAAATTCTAAGTCTCTTAGAAGTTGTATCAAGCTTTCACTCGAAAACAGCTGCACATTGTTATTTTTTTTCACATGGTTAATGAACAGGTAGAACATTTTTATACGTTCACTTTACAGATAGAAAGAAAGAAAGAAATAAACGTTTATTTATGACTAAAAATACAAACTCAAACCAACAAAAAAGCAAACAAGATATGAACTATATAAAATCTAAAACAAAAACAAATAACACAGATATAATAAAGGCAATTCGATAAAAGGTCAACGAATTAAATACCGATTCGTATTTTTTTTTCAGCACATAACACACAACATTATTAGGGAGTGTGTGTGTTACTGGAAGAAAGTGTTAGCCAAGTTAGTCGTGGAAAGCAAAAAATAAATAATGCTGGGCAGTTCACACAACATTATCTAACCCCAAGCTAAGCAGAGCTTGTGTTATGGGTACTAGATAACTGATATACTTAATACAATACATTACATAGATAGATATTTTTTATTATACTTAGAAAATACCCAGAATACTCTGTACAAATATCTGCAGATCGCACAAATATTTGTTCCGAGGCGGGAATCGAACCCGCAACCTCCTGCGTCGCAGGCGAACCTTCGCCCGCCGCGCCACATAGATCATCTATGGCGGCGATGAGCTCACCACATCTCATGTGTATATTCCACGATGGTGCAACCCACTGTGAAAAGAGGTCCATTGAGGCTCTGCCTACCCCTTCGGGGAAACAGGCGTGTGTTTATGTATGTATGTATGTATTATCTATTGTAAGACCAATCAGCTGCTGTACGCCTTAACCCTTTAGAATAAGCAGTGGGTTACTTCAAAAGCAGCACAGTTTGCAGCGGTCTTTCTAAATTAGGCAAGGCATCAAGCTGTTCTGCTTGACGGCACTGCGGGAGTCAGTGTGAGCTGTAGTTCGATATAATACTTTTTTGTAAACAGCATGTGTGATCACACACTAACTGTTTGTATTGTATACGAAAATAACCCCTTATTAGTAGTTGCCCCACTGTTAATAGGCCACAGTGGAGTAAATTATACACCTAGCGGCAGACAAGTAATCAATTATACAACCGACCTTAGTTAAATGTAGAATTATATAAAACTATTATACATTTTGAAAGCCTTATTCTACTATTTTTTTAATAAAATCCATTCATATACTTTGAAATTACAATTCAACTATAATTTTCATTAAAAAGGGTAGTCTGCTAAATTTATGATTTTACGAATTTAAACGAAGAAAGATTTAACGATCGTTCCTCACACAGGTTGTACTAATATTTATTCTGTGACACAGGTCACAGTTATAATGCAATTGAAACATACATACATACATACATTGTAACATTGAAGTTAGTAGTATACCGAAATGATACTACTACTTTAGTAGTAGTAGAGCGTTTTTGTGAAAGAGTTCGTCCGGGGAAGTACTACCACCATACCTATTTCTGCCGCAAAGCAGTAGTGCTAGCATTGCTGTGTTCCGGTTTGAAGGGTTAAGGGTGCCGGTGAAATTACAGGCACATAAGACTTTTCATCTTTATGTCTCAGGGTGGCGGGCGCAGTGCAATGCCACATAGGGCGCGTCCTAGGTGGACGTGACCTATGAGGTAATGCACTGTTCATAGGCAGAGGGTACCGCTTAACATCAGGTGGGCCATCTGCTTAATCCGTCATTCAAGTAGCATAAAAAATAATAATACAATAGTGACAATTATGAGACAATTCTTTAACAATTTAAATACAATAGGGATTCAATCTGCCATTTTTGAAAGATACGTCGTATGTTATGTAGTATCACAAATCTGATTAGACTAGCTTAGTAGTCCTTCATTCAATAAAAATTAGGTGCGTTAGGTCTCCTAGTTTTCGCAAAATCAGGTTTCGCTATCTCAAGAAGTGATGAGCGGAATTTCGCGCGAGATGTTTAGTTCCTAAGAGGCGGGGTAAAGATAAATAATAAATAAATAAATAAATAATACTGGACAGTTCACACAACATTATCTAGCCCTAAGCTAAGCAGAGTTTGTGTTATGGGTACTAGATAACTGATATACTTAATACAATATATTACATAGATAGATATTTTTTTATTATGCATAGAAAATACCCAGAACACCCTGAACAAATATCTGCGATCGCACAAATATTTGTTCCGAGGCGGGAATCGAACCCGCAACCTCCTGCGTCGCAGGCCAAGCTTCGCCCGCCGCGCCACAGAGGTCGTTAAAGATAAGGATAAAGCATTTTTTTGTTTTTTTATATACTACTTGGATGACTGATATGATAAGCATAGCCACATAGCACAAACTTGAGATTAAACATAACCATTTTTCAGTCTGGCAAAAACTATGCTATGGTGACGTCTACGGAAGAAAAAGCCATTGAAAATAAATTCTATCTATCCAGCTACTATAAAATAATTATGCATCCTGCCATAACTCGTGTAATATAGCTACATAAATGTTTACTGTTTAGACATTAGAACGTGCGTAAGCGCAGTATACCTACAACTGTAAACGTCGGTGTTTGGTAAACAGTTCTGACCTTCTTGGATTATCCTTCCGCGAATTCAATTGCATTAAAGCATACCTACGCAATAAATAAGGTAGTTGTAGTAGTAGAGCTTATTTGTGAAAGATTTCGTCCGAGGAAGTACTACCACCATGCCTATTTCTGCCGCAAAGCAGTAGTGCTTGCATTGCTGTGTTCCGGTTTGAAGGGTATGGTTGCCGGTGAAATTACGGGCACATGAGACTTTTCATCTCTATGTTACAGGGTGGCGGGCGCAGTGCAATGCCACATAGGGCGCGACCTACGTGGACGTGACCTATTTGATAATGCACTGTTCATAGGCAGAGGGTACCGCTTAACATCAGGTGGGCCATCTGCATGAAATGCCATACCAAGTTGTATAAAAAAAAAAAAAGGAAGACGATTAGCCTGCAGTGTCTCACTGCCGGGCAAAGGCCCCCGAAGGTAGGTACAGACGGCCCATTATCTTACCATTGATTGGTTACCCTCAATTTAGTGTGTTCTAGGTTCCCAGATTGTACCAATTAAAGGCGACCATTGAGATTGACAGAAGAAAGCAAGTGGCTGGTCATGACGGCGAAAGTGGAATGATCGTTAGCAATGAATAAATCTTGAGAATCGGCAGTAATGCACACAAACTGATGCTTAGATACCTCTTACATCAAATCACTATCACTGATGATAGGAGGTACTGACCTGAGCCAATTTTTTTTTTTTTTTTTAATAATTAAATGAATGTTGCTGGGCAGTTCACATAACAGTATCTAGCCCCAAGCTAAGCAGAGCTTGTGTTATGGGTACTAGATAACTGATATACTTAATACAATATATTACATAGATAGTTCATTTTAAAATTATATATAGAAAATACCCAGAACACCCTGAACAAATATCTGCGATCGCACAAATATTTGTTCCGAGGCGGGAATCGAACCCGCAACCTCCGGCGTCGCAGGCGAACGTTTGCCCGCCCCGCCACAGAGGTTGTCAAATGGTGGCAGAAAGTCCGAGTTTTTAGAGGGAAAAATCCACTTCGAAAAGACATGCAAGTATTTTCATTCATCCATTCGCGTGTCACTTTGCGTGTCCGAAGTTTGAGCAATGCACCTATTATTACCAAACCTCAAATCAGTTCGTTGTCGGCCGTCTTCGCGATAGCACGTCGGCTCGGATGTAATGCCAAATTGCACCATAGTGAACTCTTAAAATTCTTCGAAATCAGCTTTCGAATGGAGATATTTCGTAGCATAGTATATAATTATTAAAGTTAATAAGTTACCAAATGTTTCAAAAATTTAAACGTGTAAGAAGTAAGCCTAGAATGATATTTCAATTTTAAAAAGGTGCTATCTTAGATATATTTTTAATCGATTGAAGTAGTTCAAATAGTGCATTAAATTTATGCTTTCACTAGATAAAAAGCCCAAGAATATCACATATATTTTTCTTCTTGAAAACTGTAAGTACTCTTATCAAAAACATAAAAATTCTAGAGCTCATTATAGAAGTGCTGTGAACCTATTGCGCCTAAAGTTCATCAATAGTGTTGCAAGTACCCTGTCCTCTTTTTGGATCCAGTTCAACACCAAGTGGTAACACTGAACAGATAATTTATTCCATGCACGAGCACCAGTTAGTTAGCCTGATATCAATACAGCATTTTGCTATAAACAGTCCGTGTGCAGTAGGCCAGTAGACAAAGCTATTATTCCATTCATAGCGATACCGTTGTAGGCGTTCCAACTAACTAATGACCAGTAATGGCTTAATTTTTAATCAACGGGGAAGCATTGCACGCCAGCCTGCTATTATTCCACGCTTAACGAGAGTCCCATTGTGGTGTAGTGTGGACATGCATTTATATCCGTTTCGTATTAACATTATGTGTATAGAAACGCTATTAGACAAAACAGACATTATTATATCAATCATCAAAACGCCCCATATTGTTAGCTTGGCATTCACATTGAAGAACAGAAACGTGTTTAAGTCGTCATGTCTCGACTGGCGTAAAGATTATGCATTATGGGAATAAAGCAGTGTCTTCCATCTTGGCCAGCTTGAACCCCTCACTTCACTCAGGACTCTATCCCCTCGAGTCCCTCTTTACGCTCAGGGTACAATATGCCGCCCGCGATGTAAGTTCTGCTTATGCTTATGGTGGCCAGTTCGATTTGAACAAACCTCTTTACAATGCTATACGGGCATTTTTAGGGTTCCGTAGTCAAAGACAAGGAACCCTTATGGATTCGTCGTGTCTGTCTGTCTGTCCGTGTATGTCACAGCCTTATTTTCTGAAACTATAAGAGCTATACTGTTGAAACTTGGTAGGTAGATGTATTTTGTGAACCGCATTAAGATTTTTACACAAAAATTGAAAAAAAAAAAATTTTTGGGGTTCCCCATACTTAGAACTGAAACTCAACATTTTTTTTTCATCATACCTATACTTGTGGGGTTATCTATTGATAGGTCTTCAAAAATGATGTTGAGGTTTCTAATATCATTTTTTTCTAAACTGAATAGTTTGCGCGAGAGACACTTCCAAAGTGGTAAAAAGTGTGTGTCCCTCTAAAATACTTCTAAAATAAGAGAATGATAAAACTAAAAAAAATATATGATGTACCATGTAAACTTCCACTCAAAATTGGTTTGAACGAGATCTAGTAAGTAGTTTTTTTTAATACGTCATAAATCGTAATCCATCCAAGAACTTTTATATTATGTTACTTGCTGCTACGGAACCCTTCATGGGCGAGTCCGACTCGCACTTGGCCGCTTTTTTAACTAGGAGTTTTCCACGAGTTTCCACACGAATTTGACGTTCCAAATTCAAATCACTTTATTCCCTTGGGAGTTTCATACAACTTTATATCCTTTAAGAGATAATGCTTTACTTTTCGTTGCGGTTGCATGATATGTAATTCGGCATTGTCGAGTAGGTGAAAAAGAAAAAGAAAAAAGTAACAAAAACAAAGTAGTGGTGTGAAAAGTACTGTATGGGATATGTCAAAGTACTTATGCCAGAAGATTATTCACTAAGGGGATAAAGCAGTGTCTTATTTTACGGGCGGCATATTGAACCCTGAGCGAAAACGGGTCTATTTATGTAGAGTCCTGAGGGAAGCGAGGGGTTCAAGCTGCCCAAGACGAAGACAGGCGTTATCCTAGAGGCCTTATCATATACTCTACATTTCACATAAAGCAGTGTCTTACGTTACGGGCGGCATATTGAACCCTGAGCGAAAACGGGTCTATTTACGTAGAGTCCTCAGGAAAGCGACGGTTCAAGCTGCCCAAGACGAAGACAGGCGTTATCCTAGAGGCCTTATCCTATACTCTACATTTCACAGCATCGAACACCGTCTTTTGTTTCACATGAAATCGCGCCTTTTTTCTTTTGAGTTCTGCTTATGGTGGCCTGTTCTGCTTATGGTGGCCAGTTCGATTTTCGAATTAACCTCTTTACATTGCCATATGGGTATTTTTTTACTTATACCCTGGTTCAGAATTCGATATATTTTTGGTTAACAAACAAATGTCACTGTCAAAGAGACAAGCCACTAGTAAAAAATTTTTTTTGCATTGATCATGTTGTACTAAGTGACCCGCGGCTTCTCATACGGTATTAAATTTTTGTAATATTCACCAGCGGGTTCACTCGCGCGGTTTGTACCTTCAATTTGCGGCAAATAAACACAAACTTACTACCTACCTAAGTTTATCTGACGAGCCAATGTGTAAACGGCAAAATGTTATATCTAGCTATTACCTATTGATACAGTATTCGTACACATTCGTTAGGTACACATTCGTATTCGGCAAATGAGGAGAAACGAATGAAATTAACAAAATGGGGACCGGCTTTCAAAACAAAGCCCATTGTTTAGAATTTCTGTAGTGTTCCAAGTAACATGAAATATTTTCTACTAACAAATATATTTTTGCTTGATATCTTTGTTAACAACCGATTTAACTCGAAAATATATACGACAAAATATTGATTCCATTATAATTTATCAGATCTGAGTAAGAATAACATGCCTGTTTATTGGCCTAAATTAATAAACTACCATAGAGCACCTATTTTTTTGCTATGGTATCCCCTTTGTCTACAAAAAATATCTCGTTTTCTGAACCAGAGTATAGAGTTTTCCACGAGTTTCCACACGAAGTTGACGTTCCAAATTCAAATCACTACTTCCTTTGGAGTTTCATACAACTTTATCTCCCTTAAGAGGTAATAATGCTTTACTTTACGTTGAGATTGCATGATATGTAATTGGAAATTGTCGAGTAGGTGGTGTGAAAAAAATATTGTGGTTCATAGTGCCTACCTACCTGTTTTACCAGTTATCGGACTTATTCAAACAAAACATCAGTATGAGCATAGACTAACTAAACACAATAGACTGCCAATCTCATACAAGAAAACGTGCATCGATAAAGGATTGCCTACAATGACGCTAGATGTCGCCGAGTGTTTTGAATCTGCTATAAATGATTGTAATGCTTTAAATTCGAATAGATCGACCAAAAATAGTTTCATAATTAAAAAATTAAATATAAATTTAAATGTTTATTTTTAAAGAATTAAAAGAGATTAGGTTATTGGTTTAAAATGCTGGTTGAATGATTCCCAGGCTATTTGCTAGCGCTATCTAGAAATAGCCACTGGAATTTGTCCATTTTTGAGTCACAAAATTTCGTTCTATGTTTGCGGTCTATTGTGTTTAGTTAGTCTATGGTATGAGTAAGTATAATAGAATATGTGTTCTTCGAAACCTTTGGGATATCTTTTATCTGATTTGACTGTATAATCAGTGTTGTTTGTTGAGTGCAATTCTCAGAAGGATCCATTCTGTCACTAAACATAATTCAAACCACACTTGGAACAAATCATTTATAAAAACATAGCAGCAACTTTTAGTAGTAGTAGAGCTTTTTTGTGAAAGAGTTCGTCCGGGGAAGTACTACCACCATACCTATTTCTGCCGCAAAGCAGTAGTGCTCGCATTGCTGTGTTCCGGTTTGTAGGGTAAGGGTGCTGGTGAAATTATAGGCACATGAGACTTTTCATCTTTATGTCTCAGGGTGGCGGGCGCAGTGCAATGCCACATAGGGCGCGTCCTAGGTGGTCGTGACCTATGAGGTAATGCACTGTTCATAGGCAGAGGTTACCGCTTAACATCAGGTGGGCCATCTGCTTGTTCCGTCATACAAGTAGCATAAAAAATAAAAATAAAACACCCACAGTTCCAGTTGTATTTTGGATTCTCAAAAGGGAAAAAAATAGAGAAAACTTACTTGTAAAAAGCACAAAAATAAATTTCTCAGAAATAGTTTCTGAAGGCACAGGTAATCTAATGATTACGTGTCATAATGGGCTTCAAGTAAAAAATACTTCATCCAATTCGTGACTCGAGAAAAAACGGGATAATTAGGAATGTACTGCTCTTGGAATTCGATGCATTCTAGAGTTTGTCTATGTTTTTATTGTGGTTCCCTCCATCATTAAACAAGTGAAGGCCGATTTTTAGGGTTCCGTATCCAAAGAGTAAAACGGGACCCTATTACTAAGACTTCGCTGTCTGTCAGTCTGTCACCGTGAACCGGATATCTCACGAACCGTGATAGTTAGACAGTTGAAATTTTCACAGATGATGTATTCCTGTTGCTGCTACAACAAAGAATACTAAAAAACAATAAAATAAATATTTAAGGGGGCTCCCATACAACAAATGTGTTTTTTTTGCCGTTTTTATAGATAGTGGTACGGAACCCTTCGTGTGCGAGTCCGACTCGCACTTGGCCGATTTTTAATTAAAGTCCACTCTGTGGTATTAATAGCATAGGATGGTGAGTTTTGCTATTCAATTGAAGACGTAAGTACGTCGTACAATTCCGTGAATAAAATAAATTCTACAGTTCTACCTTTATAATGCGAACTGCTAAGGAGTGGAATACACTACCGTCGTCTGTCTTCCTTGAAAACTATAATCTGGGTCTCTTCAAGGCTAAAGTGAATAGGTGCCTTCTAGATGTTTGTGCTTCATATTCAGCCACATCGTCACTTACCAACAGGTGAGATCGTGGTCAAACAAAGGTCTATCAATGTTAAAAAAAAAACATTAGTGCTACGTACTATATTATACTATATTTATTTATTAGAGTCACCAACATAGTATACACCGATAAAAGTAAATACACACATGATAATTATGTTATGCATGCCAAGTGCTTCCACTATTATAGATGACTAGCGACTCGCCCCGGCTACGCACTGGTAGCCCCCGGTGAACCCCTCCCACTATGTCCTATCTCCTGGTTCTAAGCTACCTCCCTACCAATTTTCAGCCAAATCGGTTCACCCATTCTTGAGTTATAGTGGTGTAACTAACACGACTTGGAAAAAAAAAAAAAAAAACTTATAAACCTCACGGAGCCCGAGACCTTTCCAACTAATGCAAAACCGTGGAAATCGGTTCGTGCGTTCTGGAGTTATAGCGTCAGGAAGGGAAACTCGACTTATTTTTATATATTAGACTAACAACATGCTATTAAATAATGATGAACGAGAACAGACATAAAAAAAAACCCCAACGCTGAACGGCTTAACCGATTTTGATCAAACAAAGCTAAGAACACTCCCGACAAATACACCTTTCAAACAAACAAAAAAAACTAAATCGGTTCATCCGTTCGGGAGCTACGATGGGACAGACAGACAGACAGACAGACACACACACACACACACACACACACACACACACACACACACACACACACACACACACACAGACACAGACACGTCAAACTTATAACACCCCTTCGTTTTTCGTCGGGGGTTAAAAATAAAACATTATCACAAACATAAAAGCAAACGTTTGTCATTATTAGTACTGGTTCTTTAATGAGCAGCCTGCTGTAGGTCAATGACCAGATGGAGTTATGAAGGACCTGAAAGGCCTCGTGTGGTGAAGGTGTAAATGTGTTAATAAATTAGCCTGATGCATGTTAAATTATAAAATTCATCGTGTTAACATGACATTGTGTTCATGTATTGGGCTTGCATACAACTAATTTTACGTACCTATGATGACAAATAGTCTTCATAAAACTGTAATTCTAAGCTGGCTATAACTGTGTTATAAGCAGGAAGAATCCTGGTTATGTTATAAATGCGAAAGTAGGATATTTGTACCTATGTTACTCGCTCACGAATTAATCTATTTCATTTATGTATGAAATATTTAATTTATTTGAATTGATTAAATTGATTTAATTTATTTGTATACTGTTATCTTTTTTTAAGCAGTAAGCGAATTAATGGTCTATTATTTTTCAAGTCCCGCTGGAACGAAATTTTTGGGTTACATTTAAATTTAGCGAATTAATTGTTAATTTTCAGCAAATGAATTTTCACATTCTATTTATTACCTACTGAAACGCTATCCGTGAGAACCTTTTATTGGCTCTCTATTGTTATCCTACTGTATTATTATGTTAAAGTAAGCTGTTGGTTCTCCTGATAATAAAATAATAATAATAATAATATATTTTTTACGGTTTTATTTTTCGTAGTAAGAAGCCGCGTGTGTATGCTAGTAATGTAATAAACCTGGCCATCTGCACCATTCTAATAATTTTATTTTATAAGTATTATTACTTATTTACTAAGTTTAGCTATGGTATTTTTTTTTTTTGTAAATAAATTTTCAATTTATGATTGTCCTCTGTTATTTTTTGATTATTATTGTATATATACCTGTTTTTATTCATTTTTGTTTTGCCAAAGACTTCTGTAATATGTCATTTGTATGTAGTTACTGACTTTTCTAAGTGCAATATTAATATGTGCCTCTTGAAATAAATGGAATTGAATTGAATTGAATTGAATACCATACAGTAAACAAACAATATCCTTTATTGTTCCACTTAAACACCGATACCCATCGAGTGCCTTAATAGGCGAACCTGCGGGACACACCTACCGGTAATTATATAATGTATGCCCCTCATGTCCCTTATCTGCATCAGGATCTCGAGGGCTTGTCCCCACACCACGTCTCTCCTAATGATAATGTTTGGGTTTGAATCGGTGTGGTCGAGTGGTTGCTATTTGAAATATTCGTTCTAAAAATACCATTGATTGCATTGCGACGATTATTTATTTCATAGAAGCGATTTGTCTTCTTCTGAGGTATAGTTGTAGATACGAGATAAGATAGGTCTAGTTAAGTATAGATTTAGATATAGTTGGTATAGTTAGATATTCTAGAATCTGGATATATTTGGTATAGTTATAGAAAAATAGAAAAAAAATTGAAAATTATTTATTTCTGTAACAGGTTTACACTTGTTTTAAATATGGTTGGAACCTTCTTATAAGTAGAAAAATACTTGTTTTAGAAGGTCCCGCTCTTCCATAGCGTAGGTATGGTTACAGATTAGTATAGGTACAATGATATACCTACTACTAGAAACTAAGAGATACTTTTATATAATTTTAACACGTTACTACCATAATTGCGTAGAAACATGCAAGCTAGATAAAACTAAACTAAACTAATTAATTATATAATAACTAATTAATATAGTTAGATATATAGATCTAGATATATTTATTTGGTATAGTTAGTTGTTGATATATAGATCTAGATAGATTATAGACCTAGCTTTATTTATAGAAGTGATACAATTTTGAAATCAATCTTTCTACTTGAAGAAATCAAAAGTACTCAATACTCATGCAAGAAAATATATTTGTTTCCCTGAAGATACCGACTCATGCAAGAAACCTATGCATTTGTTTTTTTTTTAATTTTGGTCACTCTACTTGTCGTGCGTTGGTCACCAAGTGACTTTCAGCTAGAGAATAGGGGGGCAGAAGTATTATCATCGACGTCCACTGCTGGACGAGGCTTCCCTCTTACAAAATACAATGTCGGGGGTTTGCGATAATCACCATGCTTAGTTGGTGTATGCTGCTGCCCATCCCCTGGTGTAGAATTTGGGACCGGAATTCGTGAGCCAGGCTGTCAACATCCCTAATCCTTTAGTAGGTTTTACTGTATCCACGGGACACGGAGGGGTTCATTCGCTACGGCAGAGTAAGTATACTAATCCATTTAGTAGTAGTAGTGCTTTTTTGTGAAAGAGTTCGTCCGGGGAAGTACTACCACCATACCTATTTCTGCCGCAAAGCAGTAGTGCTCGCATTGCTGTGTTCCGGTTTGAAGGGTAAGGGTACCGGTGAAATTACAGGCACATGAGACTTTTCATCTTTATGTCTCAGGGTGGCGGGCGCAGTGCAATGCCACATAGGTTGCGTCCTAGGTGGACGTGATCTATGAGGTAATGCACTGTTCATAGGCAGAGGTTACCGCTTAACATCAGGTGGGACCCTTGCTTGATCCATCATCCAAGTAGTATAAAAAAAAAAAAAAAAAAAAAAATTGGATATTTTTAGCAAGCAATATATTGAGTATATTGTAAGTATCGAGGTCATTAACCCTAATAAGAGTTAATTAAATCCTACACAAATGTTTAGGAATGCCGAAACACTATTATTGGCTCTAAATGGCGAACGTAGTATTTGAACAGTTGCCACTTTTCAGCAACAACTCGTTCGTTTGATGTTGCCCTCCTTGTAGACGAGTGCTAAATAAACGTTAGAGCACTTACCTACCTACATGTGTGCAAACAGATACTGTTTGTGAAACAATGCCGTAAATTGTACGCATTTCGTAAGATTTATTTTGGTTGAATTGTTCTGGAAATTACACCAACGGCTTCAGAAAAAAGCCTAAACAAACTTCTCACCTCTTTGGATATAGATAATTTTACAAAACCCCTTGGCTTTGTTGTATTGATTTTGATTATATAGTTTTTTACCCTTTAAATGATGACCCTTTAGAGCGATGGTAGCCTAACGGTTCAATAGTGCAACTCAGAATCCAACGATACCGGGTTCGATCCTAGGCTCCGCACCAATGACTTTTCTAAGTTATGTGCGGATTTACATCGCTCTGTGCTTCGGAGGGCACGTTAAGCTGTCGGTCCCGGCTGTTATTGATTAATAGCAGTCGATAAGCCATGTCAGAGGCCCTCGGGCGGCTTGACAAACTCCGACACCAGAGGCCAGCACTAGCTCATACGAAACGAAACGACCCTTTAAAAATTATAGGTACATAACGGATCTAACAGGACAATGGATCGTTCTCAACGGGTCGATCAGATAATAATAACTAATACGAGTATGCACCATTTTAATAAACAATCGAATATAGGCAAAAAATAGAAGTAACATTTTTTTCTCGAGAAAATATTGTCCTATCGTGTTTCTTGGTACAGTGATCCCGCGGAATTATAATGTAGTTCCATGCATATTTTTAATTTGAATATTGTAATTTATTAAGTCAGTTAAAAATCAAATCTAAGGCCTCGCAAACACCATATTTTACACAAAAAAGTGCATTGAAATCAGAGCACCCGTTTCGGAGCTATGTGGAAACACTTAGGCTCTATGTTTGGTGGAAATTGATGCAGCTGTTTCCAGGCCTTCACTCGCTTCACTTTTTTAAGTTTAGCATTTGATAGCGCATTTTTTTGCAGATGGCCCATCTGATGTTAAGCGGTAACCTCTGCCTACGAACAGTGCATTACCTCATAGGTCACGTCCACCTAGGACGCGCCCTAAGTGGTTATGTATAAGTAAGTAAGTAAGTAAGTAAAACTTTTATTTTGACAAAAAACTATACACAACACAAATAAGTAAGTAAAACAGATAGGCTTTGACAGCCTAAGTGTACATAACCTACCAATTTAACCCCCGCAAAAAAGGGGTGTTATAAGTTTGACCTCTAAGTGTGTGTGTCTGTCTGTCTGTCTGTGGCTTTGAATGCGTTTTTTTTCGTTGTTGCTTGGTTTATCCTGGTCTCATATTTTTATTAGTTTGCTAAGAAACTTAAGCAGTTGAGACTTCTTATGCCTCTTGTTCTAACTACGTAGGTATAGGTAGGTATCAATTTAAACCTACTTACGTGCAACAAACGAATGTATTATGTGGGTAAAGTAGTTGCTTCTACGATGGCACTGTTAACGGTAAACGGTGACCACCAAATGGTCATAGGCCTACCGGTTCCATGCAATTCAACCTCAAATTGTGTCTCTGCAGCATTATGTATTCGGTCCAACAGTTACTCATTTCTTATGTTAATTGACTATTATGCCATGAGAAGCAAAATATTTGGTTCCAAATGTGAGAATTAAACCTTAGGAACCTTAGATTTATTTTTAACAGCTATAACTGTAAAATGGCCTTTGGAAGATTCACACTGCGCTGTGATTTATTGATTATCGAGTTTTAGATGTAGATATCCAATACATTGAATTCTGTTACACGTAGGTATTGATTTATCATCTATGCTTTGCTGGATGACCGGTGTCAGCATCATCAATAAGGCTTTGAAATATTTCGTAATGTTTTCGAAAATATAAACATATTTTTTACAAACCTTTTGTTCTGAAATAATCATTAAAATCGCTGCAGGCATACTGGTTTTTTGTGAAATTTCAGTGTTTTTTAGGGTTCTGTAACCAGACTACGGAACCCTTATAGATTCGTCATGCCCCCCCGTAACTTCTAAAATAAGAGAATGATAAAACTAAAAAAAATATATGATGTACTTAACCATGTAAACTTCCAACGAAAATTGGTTTGAACGAGATCTAGTTAGTAGTTTTTTTGAATACGTCATAAATCGTAATCCATCCAAGAACTTTTATATTATGTTACTTGCTGCTACGGTACCCTACATGGGCGAGTCCTACTCGCACTTGGCCGCTTTTTATTTTAAGTAGGTATTTTGATTATCCGTTTGAGAAGTAGGCTTTCAAAGTGAGGTCTATGTTGCAGTTTGGGGACCGTTATCCCTTATAAATAAAATAAAAAGTTACCATCGCTCATTTTCTGAAACTACCTTGTATAAAGCTTAGGATGTAAGAGAAATTACAAATCTAACGAGGATCTTTGAGAGGCAATTTTTAATCATGCGTCATCATCACCCCATCGGTCACTCCAATATGCCCCTTCTTTTTTCTGTGTATTCCAGTCCAAAGGTTCCCTGGGGCCTAATTCTCGTTTCAAGCGAGATGTTTAACATCTCGCAGTTTTCATCTCTCTTGATTCTTGGAAATCTCGAGTGCAAAATCTCGCTCATTCCATTCACGGGTTTTTTCAAGCAAGATGGCTACGATCATCGATTAATCGGGATAAAACTATTCGAAATTATTGGTATATAGATCTGGTATAGAGAATATCTGGTATAGAGATAGCTGTTAGTATATATGTATATATTCTATGAATGCCTAGTGCATTGCTCTAAGTTCTTTATTTTTTGTGTTTCCGTGGTACCTGCATTATTAAATTATATGCTGCTGAAACTTTTTTTTTTTCTTTATAATTGGCGCCGCACGGCTTGTGCATTTGCCATTTTCAAATATCTGTATTTTCACTATATTGTATTTTCAATATATTTTGCAACGTTACACTCCTTCCAAGTCGTCAAAGTCACAGTCAAGTCATGTTTTAGTAAAACGGTGGCCAATTTTACTAAAACTTTGGTAGATAATTTCCACCAATTTCAAAAGTCACGCAATTCGCTTCCATTTCATTTCACTACACTTGTGCTTTTTAAACGAGCTACATTAGTTAAAATGCCTCCAAAATAACACAAAATAACTCAAGAAAACACTAGGACAAGAAATAAAATAAAAGTAGACAGCGTCTCTTTTCGAAAATGGCGGGAAGAGTCCAGCTGAAACTTGCGTTATGTTGGCATTCGTGAGCACAACTGAGGGGCAAGTCCGAGTTTACACACAGCATCGTAACGATGATCGTAACGACGAGCGTACGTGTATTGCGCAGTAACTAGCCATTAATCTGTGACGTTTTTGGCACAGATTAATAGCTAGTTAATATGTTATACACGTACGATCGTCGTTACGTTCATCGTTACGATGGTGTTTGCAAAACTCCGACTCCGACAAACTTCGAACTTTGGTCCTCTGATGTACGAATGTGTGGGCGACTACGGTTCAAAGTGCGTTTTGAACGGCTCAAACGTTCAAACGTTCGAACTTTACCTACGTCAGGTGGGTTACTATGAGCTCTTATTGCCATGCAGTTGATAAACTATTCAGTACAAAATATTGGTTCCGTGATGTCCGCAACTATATTTAAAGGCACAATCGCAGAGGGTCTACAGACTTCTGCAATTAAAGTTATTCAACGATGAAAAATGACAACGATGAACCGATATTTTGTACTGAATAGTTTTTGAACTGAATGGATATAAGAGCTCATAGTAACCCCCCTGATTGGTAAATTTTGGCAGCGTAGCCAAAGATTAAATAATTGTTACTACGCCAACGGTTTGGCTTTTATTTTAAACATTAGCATTGAGACCCAGCTCTGAAAATCGCGAATACAGTCTAAACTTTGCATATTAATTTGCGAATTTCGCCCTACAGTTGTAGTTTCTCGTATACATAATTACGTGCGAATGTGAATGACCGGCGGCATAAGGTGCATCGCTTCTATTGAAGCTTCGAGTTCAGTCATTCAGACTGAACACTAAATAGTTTGATCGTTTGTATAGCTCCTAGTCTAGGGTAACCTGGACAAGAACACGGTTTTATGGTAACTTTATGGCATTTTAAAGTGCTCCATTCAAAGCACTGAATGCAATTTATTTTATTATCTTAGAAAATAGAGTTTGAGTGAAAGGGCATTAAGGGAGTGTTTATGATAGGTATTAGCATGATACCTGGTTCAGAGAAGGAAAACTTGACACAAACCCCGCTGGGTCTAGGTCGTAAAGCACCTGTAACTGAACCGACACCACACGTATTGGTTCGTCATTCCTGTGGGTCCTGTCGGCGAGGTCGAGAGGGTGGCGCAACTTTTTGTTTCATTTGTTAATTTGTTTCGGACAGATTGGATGCGTGGGACATTTATTTATTTATTTTCAACTAATAAACATTGTTTTTCATTCATTTTTTTTTTCTTAATTTTTGGTTTTATTTTATTTATAACTTAAGTGTCTAAATTATGTGTTTGTATCTGTTTTTGTATGTTTTTGGTTGTTATTTTTTATTTATTTTTCTGTTTTTTGTCCACTGTTTCCTAGTATTCTGTTTGTTCTGTTTGTTTTTTTGTTTTTTTTGTTTGTGCCAAATAAATGTTTTTCATTTCATTTTAGCGTAGGTTCCTGGGAAGGCCTACGGTATCAAAACTGTGTCCCAGGCGATGGGGCGTCAGTGGAGAGGGTGTCCTCTCCACTGGCGCCACATCGCTAGTCACACATCACACACATGCACACATGTACATGCTAGTCGCACATCATGCAAGTGCAAAGATGGTTTGGTACAAGTCCTCGAGTGACCAGCACAAGTCGGAATCGGAAGAAGCAGTATAGGACGATAACCACGCGATGGAGCGAAGGCATTGTAACAGCGGCGGTAAACATAAAAAAAAAACACAGGTCTTGAGAACCTCCTCCTTTTTTTTAAGTTGTTTAGAAATAGTGGATTAGTAGCGAAAATAACTGAAAATAACATCATGAAATGTTACATTTTGACAATACTAAATAATTAATTGGCTGTGGGTACGGTTGTTTATAAAATACAACCACCTAAGCCTTTTTCTAGTATATTCACAGACGCAAAGTTACGTGGCGAGTTTATAGACGTTTATCTCATCGAAAGCGCTCCAAATCCATCATTTGCAATGCATGCCTGTGGTCGCCTCGTGACCGTTTTCCCTGGCGATGGTCGATTTGCTAGATTTCACACTGACCGACTGCCCGAGGGTACCTAGTTTTATGTGCTCTGTGGCCAGTAACAAATACGCCAAGTATCACTCTCTGACAGAGGGGTGGTTGTGAATTGTGATCTATTGCACAAATCGTGCATTGCTTGGAGTTTTTGTTTAAGAAAACTTTTAAAGTATGCCTTTTCCATATCCTCAGGTGTCAATTTCATACAATTTGCGCGGTAAACGGCATACAGCACCTCAACTGCTAACTATCAGGTATTCTGTGACTGGCTGGATATAAACTACTCGGCTACATTCACACATAAATTAGATTCTGAATTATTTGTGCGATCGCAGATATTTGTTCAGGGTGTTCTGGGTATTTTCTATATATAATAAAAAATATCTATCTATGTTATATATTGTATTAAGTATATCAGTAATCTAGTACCCATAACACAAGCTCTGCTTAGCTTGGGGCTAGATAATGTTGTGTGAACTGTCCAGCATTATTTATTTTATTTATTTATTTATTTTTTATTCTTGCTACCTGCTTTTGGGACCTGCTTAAAGCCAAACCAACGCGTTCAGCCCGCGTCCACGGTGGCGTGCACGGTGGCGACCACCATGGATCGCCACCGTGCACGCCACTGAGGACGCGGGCTGAACGCGTTGGTTTGGCCTTTGCTTAAGGTGGTTGCTTTCGCACGTGGCGCGAAATTAATTTTTTTTTATGATTTTTGCTCATTACAGCTCATCAGGACTTCTACGATATTTACAGTGTGTTTTTGTTTCAAGCGCATTCATAACCAAACTATTGTTTAATATATACTAACCTTTACTGTTACTGAGTGAGCATGTAACGCAACGAATCCAAAATGTTAACATAGCGTCTTAACTCCACTATTGGGGGATTGGGATGATCCACCCGGTCACACCCGTGTCTTCCATACCATGCCTGGTGGGTGGCCTGCTTTTACCGTGAATGCCGCCTGTCGGGGTCAGTCTAAAGTGCGTGGCCAATTGCCGATCGAAGGGTGTTCCATCCCGACCTGCCCCCGGCAGCAACGGTACACAGCTGATTTACTACATGCCTTCTGATACTATTGAGATACAAGAAAACCTTAATAATAATGTATACAGGTATACCTGTCAAGTTCCGATGACAATACAATATGATGGTGACAGCGAGCTGATCTGATTATGGAGACGGAAGGTAGACAACGGAACTCTTCGAGGGATTGATCACATTGATCCTAGCACATTGATCGCATTTTGATCAGCACACGGTTACGATCACTAATTTTATAAAAGCTTGTATTGAAAAATATATTTTTCACAAAAAACTTATTTAGTTTAAAAAACTTAATATTAATGTATATATGTAGATTGACAGGACCAAACTTCTTTTAAAAAATTCTAAAAGGATCCGTCAGGATAATAAAACTAATTAAAATAATCATTTTAAACTGATCCCTTGGAGACAGGATCGATTGGGAACAAAATTATAGGTATAAGGGATCGAACTGAAGGGATCCATCAGGAACTACTCGCAACTTCCAGTCACTGGGCGATAAGCAGGAAAATAATATGGAGGTGGGCTACCGCTGACCCAGGTCAAAAATAAATGAACCAGGGTTCATGAAGGGGGGTTCATGGAAGTAATTAGTACGGTTCTAAATGTTCTAAATGATGCAAGTTAAAAACAGCTGCTCGTATTTATTTTAGATAAAATTGAGTTTTATTGGTGTTTTACATTAAGATTACGTGTAATTAAATTCAAGTTAGTGTAATTCACACGTATGAGTGTTTTTTCTTATCTAAAAACAGTGTACAGTGTACTTTTTTTGGACTTGAACAATGGATGGCGCGGTGATCACTACTAAAGCGAACCGGTTGAGTTTGTTGAAGCTGATCCAGTGAATTCAACACCAAACTGCCGATCGGAGTTCATATAAACCAGGGGAGTTAATTCTGTTCTAATACCCAACAACATTTCTAACCGCACACACATTTTGCTTACACATTGAATTCCAGTCACCGTTATTGGTGACTCACGTCATATCACAATACGAATAGGCCTAGTTTTAACTCTCTCTGCTTGACTTATTTATAGTGGAAGCTGAGTTGTAGTTATAACACAGTTGCCTCACACAGATATAACTACAAAAACACGACAAATTCCTATTACTAATATTGTTCCTTATTTCATGTTTACACAGAAACATCACACAGTAAATGTAAATACTGTTGCACTTTTCTACAATATAACTATATATAAGTGCATAAAAAGTAGTATTTAATATAAATACATGAACTTGGTTGTTTATTGAACTAATTTGTAGTTCCCAGAGTAGGTAATCCTACTTTTTTTTTAAATGTTTCTTGTTGCTTGATTTGTTTTCATGAACTTTAGTGGGAAATTGCATCAAGCAATTTGTAAATTGAACTGTTATTAATGTTAAAGCTAAAGCAAGTGTACATTTTATTTTCCAATTTATTTTCGTTCCCTAGATTCTAATTACTTTCTACGACTCATCTGTACTCTATTTTTTTTTTTTCTATTCAATTCAATTTTCTACCTTGTATTCTACACTCACCTGTCACTATCCTTTTATATATACCAACTCACTTGCCTTGTTGTGTTTCAGAATACCATCTACAACAGCCATGATGACTCGGAGGGCATGTGACTTAGAAGCCCAGTACAAGGTGGCTGCCGCGGAGCTCAAAGAATCCAATGAGATTCGAAGGCAGCTTCTACTAGAACGTGATGAGAGTGAGGCTGAAATGTTGGTGATTCTTGGCAAGAATACAGCCCTCAAGAAACAACTTGCCGAACTTCACACTCGGTATGAAGAGGTACTCGAGCAGATGGACCGTTTACAGTCAATGTTGCTTTCCGTGGACAGCTGCCATGAAACCTACGAGGAGATGCTTCAGCATAATAAGGACTTGCAACAGGAGCTATCGGAGTGTAGATATAAACTTGAACAATTTGAACTATCAGAATCAATACATGTGCCCTCAGTGAATAATTATAGGAGTTTAGATCTACAGACGGAACTCATGAACAGTGGGTCTAACTTTTCACTGATAGATCTTAGTACACCAAGTTGTTAAACTAAATCTCAACTTATGAAAGGGAGTAACAGAATAAAAAAATATGTAAAACTTAGTAATTTCATAAAAAAATCGGAGAAAAAGCTAAAGAAGCATAAAAATGTCTTTAATTATGCAAAGCATATTAAGCAGAAATGTAATTTAAATGAGGAACTTAATTCCTGCTATAATTTAATTGGACGTAATTCAAAGGAATTAGATGATATGTCAGAAGAAATTAAGTGTTTAGAAACATCACTTCTTGATGTAACACATAAATATAAAAAAGCTGAACAATTTGCAGCTGACAATGTTCAGAAAATGAACAATATTGTAGAGATAGTGAATAATGATAGCATATATGTACAAGTATGTAATAGTAGCTCATAGACTGACCATCCCGTGTCAGACCAGTTGGTTTCCATATCATCTTTGGATTCTTTGATACAGATGGCACCACTTACATCACAGAGTCAAGCTACATCTACTTTACAGACTGAAGTAATTATTATTATTATTATTTAAAATTATAGACGAGCAGCTTTCGCTGATGTGCCTATTTCAGAGTGTTGAAATTCATACACCTGGTGCGCAGTCTCCGGTTAGACAGGGAAAATCCTGTCGGCAGTCCCGGAAGACTGTGGTGTATTCTGATAAGATAGGCGTTGGCATGGGTTTGCTACTACGTGATCAGTTAGGGCAAGTTGTCACTAATAATTGCTTTGAAAATGCCCCAATTCATAAGTTTATAGATTGTATAAGAGCGAAGATCGCTTTGACAATGACACCACTCTGATAGTTCAATTAGGTGAGAGTAGTGGTGTCATGCGACTAGATATAATTAAGCTAGTTGAGACTTTGCTACATAAGCTAGATTCAGGTTTGGGAAAATTAATTTTATGTGCATTCCCGTACTCAAAATCTTTGAGTTCCAAAGATAATCAAGCAATTTGGAATCTTAATTTAATATTGTATATTTTGACTTGTCGTCATAGAGACGTTTTGTTTTTTGATACTAATAATTTTATTAGTAATTTTATTTTGACCAGAGATACTGTGCTTCTTAGTAGACATAGTAAACTGATAATTGCTAAATTGTTAGCATTTAATATTTTTGATCCCGTTATAAGTAATATAACGCAGTTAACCGACGAGCCTGTAGTTAGTAGTATTACTAATGGGGGCACACAAGCAGGAGGGTCAGCTGACAATATTTGTTTAAACTGACGAGTCCGACAATGAGAAAGCCTGGCACATTACATGTAGTACATCAAAATGTGCAAGGCCTTCCCAGCAAAATATTAGAATTAGAATTATTTTTAAACATGTTTTAATATAGATATCATGTGTGTTACTGAACACTGGTTATTACAATTTGATTTACTCCCTTATTATGAGAATTATAATATTGTAAGTTCATTCAAACGCAAGAACGCCATACGTGGCGGTTCCTTAATTGTTGCACGAAATAATTTAAAATGCAAAGAACGTAAAGATGTTGCAAATCTCACTATTGAGAGGACTATTGAGCTGTCGTGTGTTGAGCTTGAGCGGCATATCATTGTGAGTGTTTACCGTCCCCCTGACGCGGACTTCGCATTATTTGAATCCACTATGGAAGAAGTACTGCTTAATACTTTTGGACGTAGTAAAATGTTAATAGACTGCGGAGATTTCAATATAGATATTCCTGTGAATCCTCTATCTGAGAGAATTCTTAACTTATTTAAATGTTTTAATTTACGTCACCTTTTCGAAGAACCTACAAGGGTGACACTTACATCAGCCACCTGTTTGGATAATATATATTGCAGTAGTGTTCCAATTGATAAAGCAGTAATTAAACATTTCACCTCGGATCATTACGGTCACAGTGCTATATTTACTTGTAATTTGGTAGATGAACCTAAGGAATTCACTTATCGGCCTATCACAGGGAGTCGAATTATGAAGTTTCAGAGCAGTATTGAACTTAAAATACCCCTTTTACCATGCGTAGATGATCCAAATGAACTTTTTACCTCCTTGTCTAATTTGATAAATGAGCAACATACAGAGATATTTCAGTTAAAAACATGTATAGCTAAATCTAATGTCGGGTTAGCTGATTGGGCGACACCCGGTATCTATAGAAGTAGGAATAAATTATATGATCTCTATGCGGCTAGGGAATCAATGTTGCATGACCCAAAGTTTATTTTGTATATAAAGAACTATTCAAATACTTTTAAAAAAGTTTGTCGTGCAGCAAAATCATTACATTTGAGAAAAAAAATAGAAAAATCATCGAATAAAATTAAGGCAACTTGGAAATTAATTAATAATGAAACAGGTCAATCGAAGACACGCAATAAGCAGATCAAATTAAACATAAACAATACAACATTGACAAAAAAGATTGATGTCGCGAATGCCTTTGACAATTTTTTCTCTGATATACCAGTTAGTGTAACCCAGTCATTACAATCATCTGCCTCTGGAGCATCTACTTTATTGGAACTAAGTGTTGCTAAATGTGAGATCGCGTTTAGCTTTAGATACGTAAATGCCGATAGTATTGTTAAGACATTTAAGTCACTTAATATTAAAAATACTGAAGATCTTTGGGGAATATCCACAAAGGTGTTAGGTATTATAATTATTGATATTGCTCCATGCTTAGCCTACATTTTTAATAGATGTGTTGACGACGGAATCTTTCCAGATCTTATGAAACATAGTAAATTAATTCCTTTGTTCAAGTCTGGAAATGCAAAAGATCCATCTAATTATAGGCCGATTTCTATATTGCCCGCGTTAAGTAAAATCTTTGAAAAACTTATTCTTACTCAATTATTGTCACACTTTAACTTCCACAGACTACTTCATAGTCATCAATTTGGATGTACCAAGGGTCGATCAACAGCTGATGCTGGTACCATGCTTTTGGAACACATATTTCAAGCATGGGAAAACTAGCAAGACGCGATCGGAGTATTCTGCGACCTATCCAAAGCATTCGACTGCGTGAGTCATGCTACTCTAATTTTGAAGTTAAAACATTATGGCATCCAAAATCAGGCAATTAACCTTGTAAATTCTTACTTATCCAATAGAGTACAAAAAGTTGACGTTGGTGGTGAAAGGTCTTCAGGATCGTCTATTGTTATGGGAGTGCCCCAGGGTTCAATACTAGGCCCATTTCTATTTTTAGTATACATTAACGATCTCCCTTTTTATGTAAAAGACATATGTGATATAGTTTTATTTGCTGACGATACGTCTTTAATTTTCAAAGTTGATAGGTCAAAAGCTAATTACGATGATCTAAATAAATCACTATCGCGAGTTCTTGATTGGTTCACAGTAAATAATCTGTTGCTTAATGCTAAAAAAACTAAATGCATTAAATTCACTTTGCCAAATGTAAAACATTACCCAACTAATATTAAAGTAAATGGCGAGACACTCAATCTTGTAAACTCTACTGTTTTCTTAGGACTTAATATTGATGCAAGTTTGCAGTGGGGACCACAAATTGAGGCACTTGCGGGTAGACTTAGTTCCGCTGCATATGCAGTTCGTACGATAAGGCAGCTTACTGATGAAGCTACAGCTAGGCTAGTTTATTTTGGCTACTTCCATAGTGTTATGTCATATGGCATCATTCTGTGGGGGAAAGCAGCAGACATCCAAGCAATATTTGTTTTACAAAAACGGGCAATACGTGCCATTTATAAAATGAAGCCACGTGACTCCTTGAGGGAGCGTTTTAAGGAAATTAACATTCTCACCGTAATATCGCAATACATCTACGAAACCTTATTATATACACATAAACACTTAGATAGATTTATGAAAAAAAGTGACGTGCATTGTTTTAACACGAGAAATAAAAATAAACTGAGTATTCCCAAATTTAGATTTAAACAAGTAAGTGGGTCTTTTATGGGGAATTCTGTTCGGTTCTATAATAAACTTCCAGAAAGTGCTTCTAAACTTTCGATTCGAAGATTTAAATCTTACATAAAGAATAATTTAATTAAGAAAGCTTATTACACACTACATGACTATGTTAATGATAAAGCCGCGTGGCCTGATGTCGCTCTGCCCCTCGACACCTAATTTGTCAATTTGCAATGTCTGTACCTGCATATAATTTATTACTGATGTGTTATTTATGTGTATATCAAGCGTAGTGTGTGCTGCCTTATGAACTTTTGCTGATTCTCTCTATCATCTTACTTTTGACTGCCTACCTAAGTAAGGCTTTTAATTTGGTTTTCCTTTTTTCCTTGAATCAGCTTCCACTTGTTCTCGAAGCACCACACAGGCGCTCTCCACCTAGTAGTAAGAAGGATCATCAAAAGAAAAACAGACCGTGTTTGTTGCCTGATTCTTCTAGGTCTGGTTGCGTTGGAACAGGAGTAACTGTAAATTTATTTTTTAAGACTATTCAAAATGATCCTTGTGATTTCAATGAATAAAATACTTTTGACTTTGACTTTTGACTTTGTTGTTTGTCCAATTTTTCTAAAGAACTTCTATATTTTTAGAAGTTGAAAGGCAAAATTTGTATTTCTAAATAATTAGATAAATCAACTCATTGCATTTGCGTGAAACAAAACGCAACAAGCGTCATTACTTTCCCACAACTTCTACGCAAGAAATTAAATTAGCTTTTTCATTATCTGAATTCTGAACATAAATTATCAATAACCAAAAGTATCTCGGAAAAAAATAAAAAGTAAAACTATCGGAAGTATCATAGCCCAGAGGATTAGCAAGCTGAAGTGGCAGTGGGCCCGGTCATGTCTGCAGAAGAGCCGATAATCGGTGGAGTAAACGAGTTCTTGAGTGGAGATCGCGTCTAGGCAAACGTAGTGTAGGACCCCTCTGGCTAGGTGGAGCGACGGCTTGCGCGGGGTGGCTGGCAGAAACTGGATGAGGAGAGCCGAAACCCAAGCTCAGTGGCGTGCCATGGAGAGACCTATGTCCAGCAGCGGACTGCAGTAGATGATGATGATGAAAAGTAGTATGGGGAGAAGCCCATGTTATATTAATTTCGCACCACTTGTCTAACGTTCCACCTTACGGCTACAGAGCAGTTATAAGGGCTCATTAATAGCCTACTCATACAACGAAAACACGATTTATTCTACTTCTAAATTGTAGCAGTTTCGTTATGTTTACGAGTTGAAATATCAGTCAACCAGCACTAATGAGGTTGCAACGGTACCCGACCACTGCACGCTGTCTAATCCAGGCCTGCTAATTATACGAGTGAACCTACTACCTACTCCGTCTATAATTCTACCTCAGAGGTAAAATAGTACAGGCAGTTGTGGAGATGTACACTTATGTACGATCCGTAGGCAGGTACAATGCGATGAACATACGCGAATAGGAAACTTATATTACAACTGAATTGTAGAATGGACAGCAACGTCTGATTGGTCTTATTTGGAGGCTATCTCCTCATAGAGGAGTCAATACTATGTTCTGAAAAAAAAAAAAACATTCATATGACGACCTCTGTGACGCGGCAGGCGAACGTTCGCCTGCAACGCAGGAGATTGCGGGTTCGATTCCCGCCTCGGAACAAATATTTGTGCGATCCGCAGATATTTATTCAGTGTGTTCTGGGTATTTTCTACATAACAAAATATCTATCTATGTAATATATTGTATTAAGTATATCAGTTGTCTAGTACCCATAACACAAGCTCTGCTTAGCTTGGGGATAGATAATGTTGTGTGAACTGTGAAGCATTGTTTTATTGATCTTTTATCTGTAAAGATAAAGTACATTTTTTTTTTTTAACTTTGTTAGAACTTATTTTTACCACGATCTCACCTGTTGGTAAGTGACGATGTGGCCGAAGATGGAGCACAAAGGTCTAGAAGGCACCTATTCACTCTAGCCTTGAAGAGACCCAGATTATAGTTTTCAGGAAAGACAGACGACGGTAGTGTATTCCACTCCTTAGCAGTTCTTGTTTGTTCTAACTGTTCAGAAGTGACATTTGAACGGCGCCCATCTATCACGATCTTACTTCAGGAATGAAACTAGGTTCTTCCAAGATCTGTAATAAGGTCGTTGCAAACTTTGGATGGTAATGAACTCCACACCTCCTGACTTGATCACCCTATAGGAGCAGCTACAGTCAAAACAGCAAAGAAACTGCTAACTAACAGTAAAGACGAAACACAAACGACAAACCGTTTCAGTTCTGCCTTTATAATGCGAACTGCTAAGGAGTGGAATACACTACCGTCGTCTGTCTTTCCTGAAAACTATAATCTGGGTCTCTTCAAGTCAAGAGTGAATAGGTGCCTTCTAGACCTTTGTGCTTCATCTTCGGCCACATCGTCACTTACCAACAGGTGAGATCGTGGTCAAACAAAGGTCTATCAAAGTTAAAAAAAAAAAAAAAAAAAACTATTATCAAGAACATATTTATCATCTTGCTCTATTGAATATTATTCCTCTTTAGACTCCTAATCTATGATTTCGAGTTGTCTATGATTTAATGGAGTTGAGTAGGACAGTTCGATCAGACGATTACCATGATCTGGGTGAAACACTTCGTATCATAAGCAGACTTTAATAACCACCCGACGTAACGCGCTATTTGAAGCGTGCTTTTGCTTACTGACCTACCTTGCCTGAGTCAGGTCTTAACCAGTATGATTATACGCTGGACTCAGCTCATAACTTGTGCTTTTGCTTGTGGGGGAAGTATAAGCTCGCGACGTACGGCGCTTATCCGCGTCCAGGGGGGCTAGTCTGCAAATTTGACAAGCAACTTACACGGCCGTGTGGTGTACACTACACGGATTTTATTATGGAGAAATCGAAGAGTGCCCCTAGCGGGCACCTTGAGAACCTCAAATCCCGTACAAAAATCCATGATGTGTACACCACACGGCCGTGTAAGTAGCTTGTCTTTGCAGACTAGCCCCTCAGTACAACAACGCATTCAGGGCGGTGTTGGGGCTGCCCCGCTACTGCAGCGCATCGGGGATGTTTGCGGCGGCGCGGGTCGACTGTTTCCACGCCACCATGCGCAAGCGCGCCATGTCCCAGGTTGCGGGGCAGCTACAACACCGTGCTGGCAATGATTGCTGCTAGGGTGGATTGTCCTTATACTAGGCACTGCTGCGAGCGACACCTGCTCAGCAATCCAATTATTTTTTTAGGTTTTTATTGTGTAAGTATGTAATGTACCTTCCTTTTTTTATTTTTTAGTTTATATTATCTAAAATAGGCTTGCGTTAGGCTACATCTCACCTGATGGGTAGCGACGATGAGGCTTATTTAAGCACGCTCGCCTAGAAGATGCCTATTAACTCTTCGTTTGAAGATGCCCAAGTTGTAAGATAAAGGGAATAAAGTTTTTTTTTTTTTTATAACAGCTGGAGCCACGCCACCTCTTGCTTAGTGCTAAAATAGTATGTTCCTTACACGCCACCGACTAATCAAACCAGTCAAGGTTTGGTTGCGTTAGAACAGGAGTAAATTTAGTTCATCATCAGCCCACACTAGTCCACTGCTGGACATAGACACTCCCAATACGCGCCACTGAGTCCGGTGTTCGGCTTTTCTCATCCGCTTCCTGCCGCCGCCTTTCGTAGGTCATCGCTCCACCTAGCCAGAGGGCGTTCCACGCTAAGTTTTCCAAGACGCGGTCTCCCTCAAGAACTCGCTTACCCCAACGGTTGTCGGTTCTTCGGCATATATGACCAGCCCATTGCCACTTCAGCTTGCTAATCCGGTGGGGGCTATGTCAATGACTTTAGGTCTCTGTCGGATAATGTCATTTCGTTAATCAATCAAAATCATCCTTGTGATTTCAACTTCGATCAAATACACGGAGTCGAAGGATTTCAATAAATTAAATATTTTGATTTTAAATATTGTTTTGCTAGAATGTTTGTGAATTGTTACCACCCAGATCCTCAGATCGAGGAGTAGTTCCCAGCTCGGACCTATATACGAATTCAATCGAAGGTTCTTACCTCCTGTTATTTGTTGAAATATATTTTTCAAAACCAATTTAACGAAGTAAGGCTTATTATGACAATGCTGATGAAATTAGTATTCAGAACTGTGAGCTGATCAAAATAAGAAAAAACCGGCCAAGTGCGAGTCGGACTCGCGCACGAAGGGTTCTGTACATATATAAAAACGTAAAAAAAAATTTTTTTTAACAACAAATACTATAAGACACAAACACTTAAAAGCAGAATAAAATAACTACGTATACTATAAAACAGAATAAAATAATTTTTTTTTTTTTTTTTTTAGTATTTGTTGTTATAGCGGCAACAGAAATACATCAACGTACAGAAATCTAGAAGTCAGAATACATCAACAGAAATATATCACGGTTCATGAGATACAGCCTGGTGACAGACGGACAGACAGACAGACCGACAGACAGCGGAGTCTTAGTAATAGGATCCCGTTTTACCCTAAAAACGTGGCAAGTCTATATCGAGTAGTTCATCGTTTAGTTCAAGAAGAAGAAGAAGAAGAATCTGCAGTTTAATAGTAAACTGACAATACATCTCAAGCATTTTTTACTGGACAGCCCTAGATACGACATAAAGCCTCAACGGCATTATTCGTTAACGTGCTGATAAAATATCTAATGGCTTTTCCAATCACGCGCTGATTGTGAAGCGATGCCGGAAGTGAGTTGTAACTTGTAACCGAGAACTTGATGCTAAATACTAAAATGACATAGAGTATGCAAATAATGTAGCTTGCTGCTGGTAGAGACGCCCGTATCTAAATGGCTTTTCCAATCACGTGCTGATTGTGAAGCGACAGCGGAAGTGAGTTGTAACTTGTAACTGAGAACTTGAGGCTTAATACTTAAATAACATACAATATGGAAATAATGTGGGTTGCTGCTAATAGAGACGACCATAACATTATCTAAATGGCTATTTCAGTCATACATACGCCGATTGATACTTATGTGGCTTGCTGTTTGTAGATCACGTCCATACCAAAATTAAATGTACTCCAATCACGCGCCGACTTTGAACCGATCACAGAAATGATAGGTTGAAGCCGAGAACTGCTAAATATAAACTATATATCATAGAGCAGAGGTTACAGGCTATTAGGTTTATTTACAGAAAGAATAATACAAGTAGGTAAGTACAAAATTAAAAAAATACATATGAAACAGTTGTGCTACCTGAAGACCGCTGCTAACGATCTAAAGGTAGCGCAACTGATCCAAATTACTACCTAGCTAGATGGAAGCGTCCCTAAGATGCTGGCGGCATTGCCACGCTGAATGGCAATACTAATGCGTTTTAATTGATAAAACTTGGTTTTAGCTTTACTAGTGATGTGCCTATACTCATAATACACGTCCTAGGTGGACGTGACCTATGAGGTAAGTCACTGTTCATAGGCAGAGGTTACCGCTTAACATCAGGTGGGCGATCAGCTTGTTTCGTCATTCAAGTAGTATAAAAAATAAAATAAAAATATTACTTATGAATCTTTTAAATAATGCTGGTCAGTTCATACAACATTATCTAGCCCCAAGATAAGTAGAGCTTGTGTTATGGGTACTAGATAACTGATATAATATACTTAATACAATACATAATAGTTGAAGACTTGTAATGAGCAGCCGCCTCTACCAAAGCGGTGGCTGTACGAAGCTTTCCATGCTCTCTGTTGTTGTAAGTACCGCTAAAATTTGACAAGTTGCCATCGGCTGCGCTTGCGCAATGGTACCTCCTATTACTGTTATGCATTGATGCGTAATTGGAGACGTTCTCAGGGGTATCGTATCGGTAAATGTTACAAATTGTAACAGCAACAGCGTCATCATCATCATCATCATCAGCAGCTGTAGACGTCCACTGCTGGACGAAGCCTCCCCCATAGAACTGTTATCAGAGTCTCGCGAAATCACTTTTTAAAAAAAAAGGAATATATTTAATTTGATGAAAGTCTATATTTAGTTAGAAAAACCTTAATTTAAAACAGAATTTAATATTCTGAAAGAACAAGTAGTCAAGTTCGAAGCCGGCCGTAGACTGGCTTTCTTTATACTGACTGCTAAAGTCTAGACATCAAAATGTGCTGTTATTGCATTACGTGTGCCATATTTCTATAGTAATTCAGGGATGTAACAACCCTCACGTTAAGAGAAAACTTACAAGAAAAGTAAGTTTTTAAAGTTATTCGATACGTAAGCGAGGTTGATTTGATTTTAGTTCAATATCTGAGTCATTGGTTTCTTCGGTTTTATCTGATTTTAAGAAGAGTTTCTTTGAATACTTGTTCTTCTTACAAAAATATACTAAAACTAAACTAAACCACAATATTACTGACAAAATAGTTAAAATCGGGAAGCTTATATGATTATTAAAGTTATTTGTAGTATCAACATCTTGTAAATCGCTTAATATTTGATCCGATACAATTTTAAGATTTTTTAGTTTATCTAAATTAATGTTTTTTATTTTAGAAAGAGGAATATTTTTTAGTGTTTTAAAACGGCTTAAACTACAGCAACTATCATTAAGGATATTAAAATCTGATGATACACTTGGTATCTCTAATCTAGGGAAAGATTTCTTCGTTAACTTAAAGTTCTTATTATAAGCACTACATTCTAGAGGGATGTTAAATATACCAGTACCGGATATAATTATTTCTGATGTCTTTATATTATTATTGCATTCTATGGAAATTTTAGTGGGTTTTGATTGAACAAATATCCATTTTTCGTTGTTCAATTTATGCCAAATATCTATATTACCGTGAACAAATCTGAATTGACAATTTTCCGGCAATGATGTTGTTGCTTTAGTTATTATTTCAATTTCACATGATGGGTTGCCTGAAACAGTAGAGACGTCAGCTACTTCGCAAACATAGTTTCTTACAAAGGTAATTTTGCAAGATTTTAAGTTATTTAGAAGCACGAATAACGACTTATCTTTGCTCAGTGCTAAATACTCTTCCGAAGGCAAAATCATGGCAAAAGAGTTAGGGTTTCCGGTAACATGTGGGGTAGGTAATGGTATATTCTTATACAAATTATATTCTAAAGCATCAACTAAAGGTATCTTAATTACAAACACAATTTTTCCGTCTAAATAATAACAAACCAAATCAGCGGTATTCATAATAATATGAATATTGCTTAGATCTAAATTTACTGGAAAATCCCTATACTTAGGAACTATTTTAAGATTACTTACAATGTCTTTATACAGTTGGTGAGGTGTCAAAATCGATGGGTGGATGGTATTACTTCTTACAAATAAGATTGAATTCAGAAAGTCTTCAACTTTAAACGACAGGGTTAACAGACTTGACTGTAAGACATTTAGAGCAGAGTTAAATCTAATTTTAAAATTATCAGTTACTAATATTCCTGACACGTTATTCAGTGACGCAGTCACCTTATCAACGACATCATTCAGTTTTGCCTGATTAATATTCATTTCGTATATGGAATTATTTATATTCAGAATAGCAGATTGCGACACGACAATACTTTTCTTTATTGAATTTACTAATTTAGTATCGGTGTTAGATAACTTTTGAATAGCGTTATTGTAGCTTTTGGCATCATCTTCATCCAGAGTACCGAATATGTGTTTAAATACTACACCAACTCCCGAAAACCATGCAGATCGTTTAGATGGATGGTTAGAAACTAAATGAGAAATAGAATCAAAATCTCGTAAAATGTCTTTATACAGGGAATCTAAAGGTTGTAGCGTATTGAAACACGTAGTGCTGTCCATTTCTTCATTTTCACGACATTGAAATCGAATTATGTTAAACACGTTGTGAATATTTTCGATGTGTTCTTTAAACAGAGATACGTCTATAGGGACCACAATATCAAACCGGTCATTTATGGTTTTTAGAGTGCCCACAGGATCGAAGAGAATTCCAGGACTCTTGGTGATATATTCAATGTATTGGTTATCACCGATTGCCGAGATATAAACGGCGCCCAATCTGTAAGTAATTTGCAATAACTAAGTTAGTTAAGTGTGCGAAATTAATATATATATATATATATACAAAAATAAATAATATAGTAAATACAAGTAAAATCTAAGTAATTAATAAGTGAAATTATGATTTCTTAAATAAGTTTATTGGTCAAAATCGTGTGCTGGTTTTACTTCATCAAAGTGATGTTTGATGTGACGTCGGTTGATTAGAAGGGATAAGGTATTGTAACCGTGAAGTTTTACTATTTTGTAGGGACCCTTCCAGAGGGGTGATAATGCTTTTCGAAGCCTGACGTGATTTTTTAAATAAACATAGTCCCCAACTTTGTATTGTACAGGGCGCGTATGTTTATCGTAATAGGTTTTTGATTTTTCTTTAGAGGTTTGTATATTTTGGAATGCTTTTTCACGTGAGATTTTGAGTCGATGGTGGAGCATTTTAATATATTCTGGGTAAGTGACGTCAGAGCGTAAATCAAAGACAGAGTCAGGTATATATGGTTTATGACCAAACATGAGTTCATATGGTGTAAATTGAGTAGTAGTGTGGACACTGCTATTATATGTTAGCATGGCGGTGTACACGAATTTGTGCCAGTTTGACTGGTTTTCGTTAACGTATGATTTTAAATATTCTTTTAGGGTTGAATGACTTCGCTCCAGAGCCCCTTGTGTTTGGGGATGATAAGGTGAGGACCAAATTTGTTTAATTTTAAGGAATTGGCAGGTTTGTTTGAATAGGTCTGCCGTGAAGTTGGTTCCCTGGTCCGTTAGTATTGTTTTGGGAATGCCGAATAGAGATATAAAATGGACCAAACACTCGCATGAGTCCTCAGCAGTGGCATTTGCAATAGGATAGGCGATAGAGAATTTTGTTAGGTCATCTTGAAGGGTAAGAATAAATTTAAGCTTCGAGAGACCAGCTTCGGGTAGTGGACCCACAAGGTCTAAACTGATCCTCTCGAAGGGACGAGAAGAAGTTGTTGTGATTTGCATAGGAGACTTGTTTACTTTTCGTAAGGCTTTATTGGACTGACACATTTTACAATTTTTTACATAGTTTTCTATATCGGATCGCATGTTTTTCCAATAGTAACGTTCTTTTATTCTGTCGTACATTTTATTGGAGCCGACATGCCCAGCGATGGGAATGTCATGATTTTCTTTTAAAATTTTGGAAATTTCTGTGGGAACAGGGTATATAACGCTATTCCGGTGTATATTAACAGTGATATTCGTGTTGTTGAACAGGTGCATGAGCATGCCATAGATTTTGATGTAGGAGTTCTGTTCAAATGGATTCTTGAAGTCGGATATAGCAATATTATTTATCGTCCCGGTAAGAATAACGTCATCCCTTGCTGATTTTAGGGTTTTGAAAATGTCGGGGTAAGTGCTACTATCAAAATAGTAGACCTTTGTAAACAAGAAATAGTATGTAACCCCTTTAAACTCGATCTTCTTGAATGAATATAGGTCACGTTCTTCGTCTAGAAAGCTTTTTGTTGAATCGTCTAATGCTGCAAGAACTTCTTGAAGGTAGGGATTAGAATCGTCGAAGTCGATAGATACCGGCATTAAAACTGTTTTGCAAGAACTCTTAAGAAGGCTTTCATTATGTTCTCTGATTTGCGTGTCGAATTGTGTTCTATTTTTATCGGAAAATGCTTTTAAGAAATCTGAATAGTCATCATATGAGTTAGGAGGACTTTCTACAGTGGTCCTAGTATTTTCAACAGGAGATTCTGACGGATTAGGAGGGTTCAGAGGACTGAAATCGATATTCTTATCTAATGGGCTGAGACCAAAATCATCGAACTCAGGGTTGAAGTCGACGTTTTTATCTAATGGGCTGAGACCTAAATCACCCAACTCTATTAGGTCATCGAGGACGTCTTGAGGAACTTCAGAGCTTGGATTAGAATTAGGGTTGTTGGAAGTACCCGATGTTGAAGGTTGAGGGTCTGATTCCTTTTCGACAATCGGGTTGACCGGGTAACGAGATAAGGCATCAGCATTGCTGTTAATTTTACCTTTCTTATGTTGCATCTCGTAATCGAATTCCTCGAGCTTAAGCCTCCATCTGACAAGTTTGGAACCCGGGTCTTTGCAGTTAAACAACCATTTGAGAGGTTGATGATCAGTGACAATTTTAAAATGGCGGCCATATAAGTATGGTCTAAAGGCTTTAGTGCCAAAGATAATTGCTAAACATTCTTTCTCTGTCACACTGTAGTTACATTCGGCTTTGTTTAATGTTCTTGAAGCATAGGCAATAGGACGGTCACTGCCAATTTGACCTTGGGATAGAATAGCCGAAATAGCGTAGTTAGAGGCATCGCAAGTTAAGACGAAAGGTTTAGAAAAATCAGGGTATGCTAGTAAAGGGCCCGAAGTCAGAGCATTTTTTAGATTTTCAAAGGCTATTTGTTGTTCATTTTGCCAGCTAAAGGGGGTATCCTTTTTAAGAAGATTAGTAAGAGGCTTAGCTATCTTAGATATATTTGGAATGAATCGGCGATAATAAGATACTAGTCCCATGAAAGACTTGATGTCTTTAGGGCATCTAGGTCGAGGATAATTCGCTACGGCTTTAATCTTCTCTGGGTTTGGTTTCACTCCTTCGTCTGTGATAATATGACCAAGATAGGATACTTCCTTGCGGAGAAATTCGCATTTATCAGGTTGGAGTTTTAGGTTGAAACTGCGGAGTCTGTCGAATATGTTAGAGAGATTTTTCATATGAATGTCTAGGTCATAGGAATAAATGACAATATCATCAAGGTAGACAAAACATTGAATACCCTGGAGCCCTGAGAGAGCCGAATTCATTAGCCTCTGGAAGGTTGCTGGGGCGTTCTTAAGCCCAAAAGGCATCCGGGTGAATTCAAAATGTCCTTGAGGAACGGAGAAGGCAGTTTTAGACGCATCTTGTAATGCCATTCTGATTTGATGGAATCCAGAAGCAAGGTCAAGGGTACTGAAGTATTTGCACTTTCCTAGTTGATCTAAAATTTCGGAAATGTTGGGAATTGGATAGGAATCTCCGATGGTTATATCGTTTAACTTACGGTAGTCAATCACCACTCGCCATTTGCGTTGACCTGAGGCGTCGATTTTCTTCGGGACTACCCAGATCGGGGATGACCATGGGGATGTTGAGGGTTTAATAATCCCTTCGTTAAGCATTTTGTCGATTTGAGATTGAACTTCTTGTTTGTGAATTTCAGGAAATCGATAAGATTTGGTATTAATTGGGATAGATGAGGAGGTAGTAATCTGATGCTCTAAGGCATCCGTTGTAGTAAGATGGTCATCAGGAAGGTGGAATATATCAGAGAAAGTTGAGCATAGCTCAAACAAAGCATTTGTTTCTTCCGAATTTAAATGAGATACGCGTAAGAGTTTTATTACTTCATTGGCTCTATTTAAAGCGTTTTTTCGTACATTAAATTGAGACGTATGGAAAATTTGGTGAGTATTATTTACGTCTAAAGGTAAGATTTTAATTTTAAGGTCTGAGTTTACATATATTGGAGATTCTGAGACATTGACAACAGAGATGTTTATCCTAGAGTTAGGTTTTACTTTGACGATGCAATTCGCTATTAGGAGAGATTCTATTACATGTTGATCAACGATAAGGCCTTGTTTGATTTCAGGATTGAGTACAGAGCATTCGATTACAGCTTCCGTTCGAGGTAGAATAGTATAGATTGGTTCCGTGAATTTCAATTTGAGCTCCACATTTTCGACAATCAGAATATTTTGGGTATAGTCGATCTTGCAATTTGATGTAGCTAGAAAATCGTTACCAATTATTCCATCATAAGGGAATTCTAGATTTGGGATGATATGGAATTGATGATTTAGTACATTGAAATCGATTGGTATATGTCCTAATGATTTTATTGCATCATTCGCTGTTCCAAGGCCATGGAAACTTATAATGTGTAGGTTTATTGTATCAGGCATTTTCTTTATAGCATTTGCTTTGATAAGGCTAATAGAGGCTCCGCTATCTACGAGAAATTTCAATGGTTTGGGAGAAACAGACGTTTGAACTTCTACGAAAGGTAAGTATTTTTTTGATGGATTTGTTATAATATTGTATGTTTTGAGTATTTTATTCCCCTCTTTAGGTGCTGCGCACAGTGGGCAAGATTTCGTATTGTCAACGGGCTGGATTTGAAAATTATTATTTTTATTGAAGGAATGTGGTTTAAGATTCGGCTTAGCAGGGGCAGACGATTTGGTAGGTACAGTGGATACAGCGGAAGCATAGGATTTTGTAAGTTTTGGTTTAGTAGATACAGTGGATATTGTGTATTGATCAAGACCACTATGACTTTGGGGCTGGTTACCGAGTTTGTTAGTGGATGTTTGGGAAACAGTGATTTTATTAAGGCCACTATGATCTTGGGGCTGATTACCGAGTTTGTTAGTGGATGTTTGGGAAACAGTGATTTTATTAAGGCCACTATGACTTTGGGGCTGGTTACCGAGTTTGTTAGCGGATGTTTGGGAAACAGTGATTTTATTAAGGCCACTATGACTTTGGGGCTGGTTACCGAGTTTGTTAGTGGATGTATGGGAAACAGTGATTTTATTAAGGCCACTATGACTTTGGGGCTATTACCGAGTTTGTTAGTGGATGTTTGGGAAACAGTGATTTTATTAAGGCCACTATGACTTTGGGGCTGGTTACCGGGTTTGTTAGTGGATGTAGGGGAAACAGTGATTTTATTAAGGCCACTATGACTTTGGGGCTGGTTACCGAGTTTGTTAGTGGATGTATGGGAAACAGTGATTTTATTAAGGCCACTATGACTTTGGGGCTGGTTACCGAGTTTGTTAGTGGATGTAGGGGAAACAGTGATTTTATTAAGGCCACTATGACTTTGGGGCTGGTTACCGAGTTTGTTAGTGGATGTATGGGAAACAGTGATTTTATTAAGGCCACTATGACTTTGGGGCTGGTTACCGAGTTTGTTAGTGGATGTTATAGTCTTTTTTAATACGGGAAACATCAGTGGTTTCACGAAGGTTGCGGGGTCGTTTTTATAAGTTATTCTTCCCGCACGATCCCAGGCGAGAAGGTTTCCTCGTTTAAATCATGATCATGGTCATGTTCATCATTGTTGATTTCTTGTTCTCCGGACAGGTCAACAGCATGGATAGGTTGATTGTTTCGATTGGATGTCGTCGGTTGGCGATTCCCTTGTTGATTTTGGGGTCTACCAAACCGTTTGTTATTATACTCGCGCTTACGGCACACATCGAGAGTGTGACCTACCGCTTTGCAGTAGCGGCACACCGGAAGGCCGGATGTAGATGCGGCTGGTCCTTGGTTATTGGATTTATTCGAAGTATTCACACCATGTTGCATAACATTTTTATTTTGTTGGAATGGCCGTTGTGGCGAATGTCGTGAAAATGAATTAACGTTGTTATAAGAAGATTGCCTAGAAGTGGTTTGAAGAATCCTTTCTTCGGACACAGCAAAATTGATAGCTTCATTCAGCGTTTCAGGGTCACGGCATCTGACTACCGTGGAAAGTCGAATATTCAAACCACTTGTGAAAGTGTGCAACGCTAGATCCTGCATGGCTGCAACACGGCCAGCCAGTTCGCCCTTTCTTCTAGTAGGAATTGAGATATTAATTTCTGCCAGTAGTTTAGACAGGCATGACTCTATACGGAGTGCGAACTGGTTAACCGTTTCGCTGTTGGATTGCCGGCAACTTTGCAGATCTAAGAGTAGAGCGGCGTAATGTTTGCGATCACCAAATTGTGATTTTAGGAATTCTTCTAGTTGTTGCCATGTTTCGAATTCTTTTATAGAGCACGCGCTCTCAGCGCGGCCTTCAAGTTGGCTCAGGATGTATTTTAGTAGTATGTCCTGTTGCGACGAGGACGCAAGATTGATAGCATTTTTGCAATTATTTAAATATGCATTTAATTTATCGCGGTTTCCATCGAATTTACTTATGAATTTGCATAAAATATTCATGTCAATTTCTGTCGTCATTGTTCTCGTTAAACTCTTAGGAGCAATTTCTTTAGAGTCGTCTACAGGCATTGAGTTCAAGCTCGAGCTTCAATAGTCTAAACAAAGATAAGGCACGTCACAGGCCTGCGTTGCTCGATGCACGGCACTATGCGATAACACAGGAATGTTGTACGAGTTTTTGAACTTTATCACTTACAGGATTGTTGTAACTGTAGGGGCGAGATAGGCCATCTCGACGACAGGATACGGCGACGGATACGACGACTGGACACGACGAGTGGATACGGCGACTGGATACGGCGACTGGATACGGCGACTGGATACGGCGACTGGATACGGCAACTGGATACGGCGACTGGATATGGCGACGGATACGGCGACTGGATACGGCGAAGGATACGGCGACTGGATACGGCGACTGGATACGGCGACTGGATATGGCGACAGATACGGCGACTGGATACGACGACTGGATACAGTGACGGACGCGGCGATGGATACGACGAAAGGATACAGCGGCGGACACGGTGTCTGGATACGGTAGATGGATACAGTGACTGGATATGGTTTTTCCAACACTAAGTAGTAGGCGAGTCTATTTTGGTTGTTTTCACTTTAACACAGAGTTTATTTTCACAAGTTCACAAAACAGGCAGAGGCGAATCCTGGATTTTGGAAATCCCTTGAGCTGCCACCAATGTTATCAGAGTCTCGCGAAATCACTTTTTAAAAAAAAAGGAATATATTTAATTTGATGAAAGTCTATATTTAGTTAGAAAAACCTTAATTTAAAACAGAATTTAATATTCTGAAAGAACAAGTAGTCAAGTTCGAAGCCGGCCGTAGACTGGCTTTCTTTATACTGACTGCTAAAGTCTAGACATCAAAATGTGCTGTTATTGCATTACGTGTGCCATATTTCTATAGTAATTCAGGGATGTAACAGAACGCAGATTAACTTGTTGATTCTCATAAAGAACCGATTAAAATAATTGATGAATTAATTTAAGCCATGGTGGCGATGAGCTCACCACTCGTCACGTCTTTATTCCACGATGATGCAACCCACTGTGAAAAGAGGCCCATTGAGGCCCTGCGTACCTCTTCGGGGAAAAAGGCGTGTGTCTATGTATGTATGTTGTTGTTAGTTAATAACTAGTTGTATGGAAACCACGTAAAACGTATTTGTTTTATTTATAAGTTAACTTTTAAACCCCTCTTTTTACAACCATTTATTTAACTTAAAATGTAAAACAAAAAAATCAAAAAAAAAGAATAACGTTGTTGCTTGTATGGTAAGTTAGTATGTTTGGGTCAAATCTTGCAACTGAATTTTAAAGCAGTTATCCTCAACCGATTGAGGTGTAATTTGGCAGACCAATTTGGTGTAAGATGACAATACAATATTATGGTGACATGGAGCTGATCTGATGATGGAGCGGGAAGGTAGACAACGGCACTCCTCGATGGATAATAGTAGACTGGCATTATTTGGGCTGGTGGAGCGAAGACTTGCGCGGGGTGGCTGGCAGAAACTGGATGAGGAGAGCCGAAAACCGGGCTCAGTGGCGCGCCATGGGAGAGACCTATGTCCAGCAGTGGACTGCAGTAGGTTGATGATGATGATGATTGTTTGGGCTCATTTTGATCAGCACAACGTTCCGATCACTAATTTTATAAACACTTGTTTAAAAAGATATTATAATAAAAAAAAAAAAAAAAAAACCGGCCTACTGAGAAATGCACTAAACCTAAACAAAAAGCCCATACATACATACATACATAGACACACGCCTCTTTCCCCGAAGGGGTAGGCAGAGCCTCAATGGGCCTCTTTTCACAGTGGGTTGCACCATCGTGGGATATAGACGTGATGAGTGGTGAGCTCATCGCCGCCATTGCTGCCCACGACTGACTCACCTAACACTTTCTTCCAGTAATAACACATTCTACAATAAGCCAGCAACCAGGACAAATCTTATACCAACGAATCTTACAAACAAATCCGGGTAAAAAAAAAAAGCCCATATCAACATAAATACCTTAGAAAATAACATACACATAAAAAAACACTTTATTAATTACTTAATTTAACACACGTGTGATCGCCGTAAAACTTATTAGGACTTGAAATGTAGACAAATAAACGAGAAAAGGATAAAAAGAATAAGTCAAAGACAAGATCAACTTATCAACTTGTATTATTCTTTCTGTAAATAAATACATTACGAGAAAAAAAGAAAAAGAAAAAAGATCAACTTATTCTATGTATCAGTCTGGCGGGTGCAGTGCAATTCCACGTAGGGCGCGTCCTAGGTGGACTTGACTTTGCAATTGTAATGGCAAGGGGTTGCCATGATGGGGGCCACCCCACTTGCCAGCACAGTGACTCATACTTTTGCTTCCCCGGCAGCCGTGCCATCCTGTGACGCAGAAGGTTGCGGGTTCAATTCCCGCCTCGGAACAAATATTTTTACGATCTGCAGATATTTGTTCTGGCTATGTATAATAAAAAATATCTATCTATGTAATGTATTGTATTAAGTATATCAGTTATCTAATACCCATATCACAAGCTCTGCTTAGCTTGGGGGTAGATAATGTTGTGTGAATTGTCCAGCATTATTTATTTATTTTATTACCGTGTCTTCGCCTTTGCCGTTGCCGTGCTGACTAG
Organism: Operophtera brumata; assembly: GCA_932527175.1. NCBI lineage: Eukaryota > Metazoa > Arthropoda > Insecta > Lepidoptera > Geometridae > Operophtera > Operophtera brumata. The sequence continues at coordinate 3,299,160 of OW052229.1, forward strand.
TGGACAAGTAACTAATTTTGTAAAAATTAAAAAACCCTCAACGCAATGAAACGGCTGAACCGATTTTGATCAAACATAGCTATGAACAATAAATAAATTAAAAATGCTGGACAGTTCACACAACATTATCTAGCCCCAAGCTAAGCAGAGCTTGTGTTATGGGTACTAGATAACTGATATACTTAATACAATATTGTACATAGATAGATATTTTTTATTATGCATAGAAAATACCCAGAACACCCTGAACAAATATCTGCGATCACACAAATATTTGTTCCGAGGCGAGAATCGAACCCGCAACCTCCTGCGTTGCAGACCAACCTTCGCCCGCCGCGCCACAGAGGTCGACAATCCCGACTTATTCACCTTTCAAACAAAAAAAAAACAAAATCAAAATCGGTACATCCATTGGGGAGCTACGATGCCACAGACAGACACACACACAGACACGTCAAACTTATAACACCCCGTCGTTTTTGCGTCGGGGGTTAAAAAATGCCCTAGCAAAATAAAAGTCCATACGCCTGTTCCAAAGCGTTCAAACTTAGACAAGAATGCATCGTGTAAGTTTATTCTCAGAGTTAGTTAGAGAAAATAACTTTACGGCAAATTAAATAAAACGCTTAAAAGGAGGTTCCGAAATAAACTGCAGCTACCGTCTCTATAAGCGGCACATTAGTTTTTTAGAGCTTTCGTCCTTTGGACGAATGTTGCGTCCAGGATAGACAAAGATATCGATATCCAAGATGTGCTGTTACAGCAGCCGAGAGCTGTAACTGGCAAAGTGCCAGCTCTTCGGTCATCGCTGTGATTAGAACTAAAATGACTCGTATGCTACATGGAAGATACGCTTTGTTCTAAATCAAGTTGGATTTTTTGATTAGATAATTAATAAAACAGCTGTAGTAGCTAGGTAGGGTAGAACAGCTTTGGGGATATTTAGAAAGCAAGCAGTAACGTCTAACGGCTGACGCTGAGTTTCTTTTTTTAGATGACTGGACAAGCGGATGGCCCACCTGTTGTTAAGCGATACCCTCTGCCTATGAACAGTGCATTACCTCATAGGTCACACGTCGAGAGTTATCCTCAACCGATTGAGCTGAAATTTGGCATAACTGTCAAGTTCCGATGACAATACAATATTATGATGACAGCGGCTGTTCTGGCCGTGTTTAGGCTCATTTTGATCAATAACAGTTCCGATCACTAATATTAGAAAAGCATGTCTTGAAACATATATTTTCAATAAAAAAACGTTATTTTTTATACAACTAGAAATGACGGAACTAGATAGCCCACCTTTTGATGCATTATAGGTCAAGTCCACCTAGGACGCGCTCTATGCGGCATTACATTGCCTGCCACCCTGAGACAAAGATGAAAGTCTCATGAAATAATAATCTATAGGTTCGGCACTTTGTCTAAAAGGGTGACCCGGGCAGACCATCTGAGCCGTCCGACCACCTCATACTCATTTCGGTGACGAGTAGTTTTTTTTTATACTATTGAATGAGGGAGCAAGCTGCTGGCCCACCTGATGTTAAGTGGTAACCTCTGCCTAAGAACAGTGCATTTCCTTATAGGACACGTTCACCTAGGACGCATCCTATGTGGCATTGCACTGGGCCCGGCCACCCTGAGACATAAAGATGAAAAGTCTCATAATATGTGCCTGTAATTTCACCGGCACGCTTACCCTTCAAACCGGAACACAGCAATGCGAGCACTACTGCTTTGCGGCAGAAATAGATATGGTGGTAGAATACTTCCCCGGACGAACTCTTTCACAAAAAAGCTCTTCTACTACTGATTGTTGCTTCAGTCAGCATAACGGCTGATGCTGATTGGCTCAATCCTTTTAGAGCGGTTAGTATATCATCGGCACTTTCAAGCATTCTTCAATAAGTATGCTTCCTTCGGGAGCTTTTTGTCGTAACTCTTTTAAGCTATATGGACGGAAATTCCTTGATGGACGCAGCCATCCTGACATGTCAGACATCTTGATTTACGAGTATATCGTCTTTCTCCCTTTAAAGGAGTGGTGACGGTTTGTGCTGTGACGCAATGAGATTATCTGACAGAGAACCAAAGTCATTGACATAGCCAACCGGATTAGCAAGCTGAAGTGGCAATGGGCTGGTCATATGTGCCGAAGAACCGACAACCGTTGGAGTAAGCGAGTTCTTGAGTGGAGACCGCGTCTTGGCAAACGTAGCGTGGGGCGCCCTCTGGCTAGGTGGAGCGATGACCTACGAAAGGCGGCGGCAGGAGGATGAGAAGAGCCGAACACCGGGCTCAGTGGCGCTTATTGGGAGAGGCCTATGTTCAGCAGTGGACTAGTGTGGGCTGATGATGATGATCGCAAAGAACCAGCTCGCAAACTCTTAACAAAAACGTACATAGGACATAGGCCACCGAAATTTACTAGACGCATACTATAAATCGCCGTTTTTTATTGATGTAAGGTATAGTTTACTTTATTTATCTAGTTCAATGTTAAATTACTTAACGCCTGCCTTACCGCTAGATTTTTATGTTAACCCCTCCATCTCCTCCCGTGGATGTCGTAAGGGCCGACTAAGGGATTACCCGGACTTGTTTGTAAGATAGCTAAGCTAAGCTAGCTCTGGCTTAGCTTGGGGCTAGATAATGTTGTGTGAACTGTCCAGCATTATATATTTTATATATATTTATTTATTTATATATATTTCCTGGTTGCTAGCTTATTTAAGGAATGTGTTATTACTGGAAGAAAGCGTTAGCAGAGTCAGTCGTGGGAAGCAATGGCGGCGATGAGTTCACCACTTGTCACGTCTATTTCCCACGATGGTGCAACCCACATTGAAAAGAGGCCCATTTGAGGCTCTGCCTACCCTTTCGGGGAAAAAGGCGTGTGTCTATGTATGTATTATGTAAAGTTGCGTAGATTTAACTCGTCACGAAAAACTTCGTGATAACCCGTATCATGAAAGCTTTAAACTTTTTTTTTTTTTAAATAGGATCATGTTCTTATCTAGTGTCGATGTTATAAATCCTATCCCCACTGATATCATACTCGTAAATGTCAAAGTTTTTGGATGTTTTTAACTCAATCGCGCCAAAACGGCGGAACCAATTTGGATGAAATTTGGTACGCATATTATGACGTGGATTGAGCTATAGGCTACTTTTTATTCTGGGTAAACGCGAGCGAAACCGCGGTTGGACACTAGTATTACATAGTAACATAAATTCTACTCAGCTAAGGATACTTTCCTCAGAAGCTAAGATATGAGAAGAAGAAGACAATACTACACGGAAATAAGTTTAGATCAAAATGTGACCCAAACTTGAACGCTTCAAAGTTTATCTAGAATTTTGGCTAGAATTTTAGCATAATAGCGTATCTCTCTCACTCTTTCGTGCACACGGTTAGTTTACCACGTAATCTACATCCGTACAAAAATGTTACTATAGGACCCGTTACAACTCAAAAAAGTTTTTTTTTTTTAGTAACGTTACTTGAGTTTCAAAGATTTAAAAGTAAAAAGTATTTTATTCATTGAAATCACAAGGATCATTTAGAATCGTCTTAAAAAATAAATTTACATTTACTCCTGTTCCAACGCAACCAGACCTAGAAGAATCAGGCAACAGACACGCTGTCGTTTATGACCTGGCCAAAACTAACCTTGTCTAACACTATCGTGTATCGGTGGGGTTACTATAAGAAACCAATAACTTTGTAAAGACTTCTATAATTAAGTAAATATTTGTTTTCAGGTAGCTCATGCCGGCAGGAACAGCTTGCAACTATGGATCACTTTTAGGTAAGTGTCTGATATGTACTTTCACTCATTATTTTCACTAGAAACGGGATATTTACCGTGATTTTTGAGTTTAAACGTTCCCGATATTTCGGCACAGTTGCATGCGCCATGATCACGGGAACTAACTGTTCTCTATCTCTGTTTCCTATCCCGTTTCTAGTGAAAATTGTGTACATAACCATGATAGTTTCACTCATTAGTTTACGTGTTCTCGACTGATAGACGACTGCCCAAAACAAGTAATTAATTTTGTAAAAGTAAAAAAAAACCCTCAACGCAATGAAACGGCTGCACCGATTCTGATCAAACATAGCTAAGAACAATCCCGACAAATTCACCTTTTAAACACAAAAAAAACTAAATCAGTACATCCGTTCGGGAGCTACGATGCCACAGACAGACAGACACACATACACAGACACGTCAAACTTATATTATCCCGTCGTTTTTGCGTCGGGGGTTAAAAAATGTAGTGTATTAATTTTAGCTCAGGCATCATGTATGTATGAATGATGTATGCATGTAACCGATTTAGATTATTGAGGTAACAGGCCGGGTAATCCCTTAGTCGGCTATTACGACATCCACGGGAGGAGACGGAGGGATCTTTTCAGAGGCCGGACTAACCACGGGCAAAAGGATAATCAAAAGTTTTTTTTACAAGCTTTTAAATGTATGTATGTTTGTCTGGGTGGAATTCGGCTGGAATTTTGCAACTGAATTTTAAAGCAGTTAACCGATTGAGCTGAAATTTAGCATACCTGTCAAGTTCCGATGACAATACAATATAATGGTGACAACGAGTTGATCTGATGATGGAGACGGAAGGTGGATAGCTCCTCGATGGATAATAGTAGACTGGCCGTGTTTAGGCTCTTTGTGATCAGCACACGGTTACCATCAGTAATATTATAAAAACTTTTATTGGGGATAAATTTCTAGCTTCGAACTCGGTTTTTAGGGTTCCGTACCCAAAGGGTAAATCGGGACCCTATTGCTAAGGCTCGGCTGTCCGTCTGTCTGTCTGTCTGTCTGTCTTTCTGTCTTTCTGTCTTTCTGTCTTTCTGTCTGTCTGTCTGTCTGTATGTCTGTCCGTCCGTCCGTCCGTCTGTCACCAGGCTGTATCACATGAACCGTGATAGTTAAACAGTTGAAATTTTCACTGATGATGTATTTCTGTTGCCGTTATAACAACAAATACTAAAAAACAGAATTAAATAAATATTTTAGGGGGCTCCCAAACAACAAACGTGATTTCTTCAAATGTAGGTTAAGAGATGCTCTGCGGGGTCAGTTTTTGGATGGGTGACCACTTTTTGCGTGCAATTTTTATTTTTATATTTTATAAACCTTTTTTTTTCTTCATATTGTAGCGCGGTTAGTCGGCTTTTACGACATCATGGAAGGAACAGCCTATTCTAGGCCGGACACACCACGGCAAGACACGTTTAGATCTATCAAAAACTGACAAGCGCAGAAATAAACAGCAGGATATCCGATTACATACCTTCGAGTTGTACATCTATTACATCATTAAAACAATGCTACAACTAACACTCGGTACACTTTCTCCTGTCATGTGTATCAATCCTTATCATCAGTGAACCGTAATGCTTCTGCTATGATAGCTATGCCACGGAGGAGAGAAATCAGGGGAAGCGGTATTCAAACGATCATCGCCAAATTACCATAATTTTTTTATTGGCTCTGGCTTTCCGCGATCTTGATTAAAATCGCGACGATCTGGAAAGTAGACCGTCTTCTAATAATTATTTAATAGTGTACCATGACGAAAAAAAAAAACGTACATACACAGACACACGCCTTTTTACCGGAAGGGCGGTAGACAGTGCCTCAATGGGCCTCTTTTCACAGTGGGTTGCACCACCGTGGAATGTAGACGTGACAAGTGGTGAGCTCATTGCCGCCATTGCTTCCCACGACTGACTCGACTAACGCTTTCTTTCAGTACTAATAACACATTCCATAATAAGCTAGCAGCCAGGACAAATCTTATACTAACGAATCTTATCAATAAGTCTGGGTAATCCCTTAGTCGGCTTTTACGACATACAGGGGAGGAGATGGAGGGGTCTATCGGCCGGACACACCACAGTCGTCGCCCAAATTATGAATATTGATCAAAATATACTCAATAAGGTAAATTTAATTTAAAAAAAAAACCCGTCTATTTTCATAGTTCCAATAGGTACCAGTTTTCACACAAATCCAGACCAAGCGTGGGACTAACCCGCGACGCTCTCCTTGATACGTGTAATCTCGTGTAAGGTATTTTGTATAATAATGTGGGTACTCACAAATAGCTGGTACTGTATGCCTACCGTCAGTGAATATATAATCAGTCTTGTTCGTCTCTTCCTGCCTCTTTCCCAGTTCATCTGGGGTCGGGCCTCCTACTGATGATCTATCCTGGCCCCTGGGTTGTCGTAGATTATATCCTTCGCGACATTGGACCACCATGCAGACGGGGATCTTCCTCTCCCTCGGGGTTTATTGGGATATTAAGGACGGTCTTTATTGGGTAGCTGTCATCTCTTCACACTAAACCTATGGCCATACCATCGCAGTCTGCTCCTTCTCGTCACTGGAGCTACCAGACGTACAAATTGAATACGTCTCGTTTGTATTGTGTTTATTCCACATCACATATCGTTGCGACACGGTTTGTCTCCACGTCAGGCTGAATTTTTGGTAAAATCCATTTATTTTCTATACTCCATGGTAAGCACAGACATCTCACCCCACGGTTCAGTGGGCCCGCAGCCCAGCGGTGGTACCCCGTGGAATGACTCATTTTACGCATCAGGGCCTTTACGGACTGAGAATTACTTATGTAGAAAACTGTTGTCTATATGCTTTGTTTTTATTTTATTAAGGCCAAGGAAATGTTCTACATTCAGACAGAGAAATGCGGTTTCTACAGAAAGAGGGTAAAATCGATTACTTAGCGTTGTTAAAAGTCTGGCATGGTCAAGGAAATGTTTTCATTCTGACATACAAATTTTACTTCTACAGAAAGAAAACACAATCGACCTTTGAAAAAATCTCAAAAGGCCAAGAAAATGCCTGAATACACACAGAAAAATAGCTTTGGAAAAAGTCTGGCATGGCCACGGAAATGTCTCCATTCTGACATAAAAATTTGATTCCTACAGAAAGAGTAAACCTATGAAAAAAACTGAAAAGGCCAAGAAAATGACTGCATTCATTCAGAACAAGTAATTAATTTTGTAAAAATTAAAAAAAACCTCCAACGCTGAACGGCTGAACCGATTTTGATCAAACAAAGGTTTGATCAAATCACACCTTTCAAACAAAACAAAAAAAACTAAATCGGTTCATCCGTTCGGGAGTTACGATGGGACAGACACACACACACACACACACACACACACACACACACACACAGAAACGTCAAACTTATAACACCCCTTCGTTTTTCGTCGGGGGTTAAAAATTAGGTTTCTACGGAAAGAGTGCAAAGTCGATTAAATAAATAAATAAATAATCATTTATTTTAGATCAGTGACATCCATAATTAACCTAACGCACGCACAAACTTATAAAATTAAATAAACCTTGTTTAGAGATAATTTATTGGCGAATACAAAACACAAGATTGGATATTTGTACATTACCCATCGGTATCGGTAGAGTTAGTGTGGTGGTATTAGAGTAATTAACGTCTCTTGTCTTAGTTAAAACAATTAACTAATCTAAAATCCATTTGCGCCTGTCTCACCGACCTTGTAGAGCTATATCGGGCGGTGTCAGTGATCCCGATCCAAATTAAGACATTCTGAACCTACGGATTAGCTAAGCTCAGATAAATATGTACAGTGGATAAGTGGTACGTGAGGTTTATAATAATATCGTTGAAATGTGATGAGCCGTGAAATAAATTATTACTATTACTATTAGCCCATACTGTCCCATTGTTGGGCAAAGGCCTCCCCCCACTTCCGCCAGTCACCAAATAAATAAATAAAAAATAAATCTATATAGGTATATAAAACAAAGTCGTGTTAGTTATAGTGTGCGTCATGTAAAAAGAACGCTGGCGGTCAAGCTTCTACAGGCGTTCCAGCGTTCTTTTTACATGACGCGTACTATAATTGTACATTATTTGTAGTAAACTAGGTAGGCACTCATTCAATGCATAGGTATACATCTCTTAAATAAGTAGAAAAGTAAGTAATCTCTTAAAAAGAACGCTGGAACGCCTGAAGAAGCTTGACCGCCAGCGTTATTTTTACATGACTATACACCACTTATAACTCAAGATCGGCTGGACCGATGTTAGTTATCTCTTTTTTGGTGGATTATTCTACGCTCCGAATAGCAGAATAAGTAATATTGGGGGGGGGGATGCTGTTTTTCACCGGGGGCTACCCGTGCGAAGCCGGGGCGAGTCGCTAGTATATAATATAGTGTAATCGGGTGACGGCTTGCTGATCTGATAGATAGGTTTTTATTTTAGTTTTGGTTTATTGTCTTACTCTAAACATATTTTCAATCTAAATAATAATAAATAGTGTAATATATTTAAAAAAACATGTTTATTTTTGAAAAGTTATTGGTACTTTGGATCGAAAAAAAAAGAAGATTTACGGAACAAAACCTTATAAATGCCTGAAGTAATTTTAATGATACTCTCACAATATTAAAATACTAGCAGCGCCCCGCGGTTTCATCCGCGTCAGTCTCGATCCCGTGGGAATATCGGCATAAAAATGCGGTATTCCGGGAGTCCAGTTATCTCCATTCCAAATTTCATGCAAATCCGTCCAGCCGTTTCAGCGTGAAGAAGTAACAAACACACACACAAACTTTCGCATTTATAATATTAGTGGGATTAATTCACATTTTACATTAAGATATACTATATACAAATAATATGCTTAAAATTAAACAATAAACCTTCAGTAAATCTAAAACTAAACCAAAAACCTACCTATCAGATCAGCAAGCCGTCACCCGACGGCAGCGTGCCCAGCATGCTGGCTGCATTACCACGCTGAATGGCAATGCAATTTATAGGGTTATAAAAAAAAAGTTTTTTTATTGATATGCGTTTAATGGAGTTTGATGGGATACTATCCAAAATGGGAGGAAACTTTGTATGCTTTGGTTCAAGCAGTACACTCCTCGAATCCTGAACGAAACGAGGAGATCCGTAGAAAAACCAAGATCACCTAACCAAAAGCTGTTATAATTAGCAAGTTGAAGTGGCAATGGGCAGGCCATATAGCCCGCAGAACCGACAACCTTTGTTGAATAAAGTTTATCGAGTAGCGACCACGAACCACGATGGACTCACGACATTCTTAAGGTAGCAGGAAGCCGGTGGATGGAGGTGTCCTAAAACTTTTACGGAGTTATGATGGCGACGAATAAAGTCTAGTGAACCCACCTAGTGTAACTGCAAATTAAAAAACACTGAGCAAGCTATTTCGTTCACAATACATTCATTCAGAACCTAACAAGGTGTGGTATGCCGCAAAATTCCATATCGATAAATAGTAGATTCGATTTTTAACAGACTAAATCAAGTAAAATATTCAAATTAAAAATATTCATGGATACTACATTATAATTTCAAGGGATCACTGTACCAGAAACACGATAGGACAATATTTTCTCTATAGAAAAAATAACCCAAAGTTACCTCTATCTATTGGCTAGATTCGATTGTTTGTTAAAATGGTGAAAAGTCCAAGGGATCAATCAGGAACTAGGTACTCATATTCTTGGGTATAAAATTATTAGATAATATAAATCAATACAACAAAGCTGAGGGTTTACTGTAGGGATGTTGTGAAATTATCTATATTTTACGAGATATTCAATACAACGCCTTTTTACAGGCGCGGGCGTTTTTAGGGTTCCGTAAAAAAAAATACGGAACCCTTATGGATTCGTCATGTCTGTCTGTCTGTCCGAGTATGTCACAGCCACTTTTTTCCGAAACTATAAGAGCTATGCTGTTGAAACTTGGTAAGTAGATGTACTATGTGAACCGCAATAAGATTTTCAAACAAAAATAGAAAAAAAAACAATAAATTGTTGGGGTTCCCCATACTTAGAACTGAAACGCAGAAAACTTTTTTTCATCATACCCATACGTGTAGGATGTCTATGGATAGGTCTTTAAAAATGGTATTGAGGTTTCTGATATCATTTTTTTCTAAACTGAATAGTTTGCGCGTGGAACACTTCCAAAGTGGTAAAAAGTGTGTCCCCCCCCCCCCGTAACTTCTAAAATAAGAGAATGATAAAACTAAAAAAAATATACGATGTACATACCATGTAAACTTTCACTCAAAATTGGTTTGAACGAGATCTAGTGAGTAGTTTTTTTATTTTTGGGGTTCCCCATACTTAGAACTGAAACTCAAAAAACTTTTTTTCATCATACCCATACGTGTGGGGTGTCTAGGTCTTCAAAAATGATATTGAGGTTTCTAATATATTTTTTTTCTAAACTGAATAGTTTGCGCGAGGGACACTTCCAAAGTGGTAAAAAGTGTGTACCCCCCCCCCCCCCCCCCCCCCGTAACTTCTAAAATAAGAGAATGATAAAACTAAAAAATATATATGATGTACATTACCATGTAAACTTTCACTCAAAATTGGTTTGAACGAGATCTAGTAAGTAGTTTTTTTTTAATACGTTATAAATCGTAATCCATCCGAGAACTTTTATATTATGTTACTTGCTGCTACGGAACCCTTCATGGGCGAGTCCTACTCCCACTTGGCCGCTTTTTTTTGTATGAAGATTTGTGCCTGGTGTTGGCGCAGCCACATTTTAAAGATCCTACTAATATAATAAACGCGAAAGTTTGTAAGTATGGATGGATGGATGGATGTTTACGTACCACAGCACACATGTTTTCGAGCAGGCGTACGGCTCAGTACCATTCTTACCTCATTGGTATACCTTCTATTCGCACAAAACGTTTCGGTTCTACCTTTATAATGCGAACTGCTAAGGAGTGGAACACACTGCCGTCGTCTGTCTTTCCTGAAAACTATAATCTGGGTCTCTTCAAGTCAAGAGTGAATAGGTGCCTTCTAGACCTTTGTGCTCCATCTTCGGCCACATCGTCACTTACCAACAGGTGAGATCGTGGTCAAACAAAGGTCTATTAATGTTAAAAAAAAAAAAAATATGTTTGTTACTCTTTCACGTAATTATAATCTGGGTCTCTTCAAGGCTAGAGTGAATAGGTGCCTTCTAGACCTTTGTGCTCCATCTTCGGCCGCATCGTCACTTACCAACAGGTGAGACCGTGGTCAAAGAAAGGTCTATCATTGTTAAAAAAAAAAAAAAAAACTACTGCATGCATTTGGATGAAATTTGGAATGCAGATAACTGGACTCCCGGAATAACACATAGGCACATTTTTAGAATTGAAACTATCGTGACGAATAATAGTGGTAATTAGCCGTTTATCTTTTAATAGGCACATTTTTATCCCGATATTCCCACGGGATCGAGACTTACGCGGGTGAAACCGCGGGGCGCTGCTTGTTTTCAATAAGAAGAAAACAGTAGGTCTAAGTAACATATTTGTGATAACTTCCTGCCTGCTCCACAGCAACGTTAGCAATAAAAACAATGGTTTTCGTTACTCAACTTCAACAAAGAGCAATTATGTCTTACTACCGGTTTACAAGAGCTCTTGAATATGAATAGTGTTTTTGATATGGCAAGATTATGTTGTTCTGTGTTGCAACTTATCAAAAGTTGGCTGGCAATGATGAGGTTGGGTGTGACAGATAGTCAGTAAGTCATTTATAGATAAAATAATTTATAAGTTAATTCAATCAAAATCCAAAATACCTGAACAAACAAATTAAATTAAAAAAAAAAAAAGTGACAATTTACAGTGGTGGAATGAAAGCGTTCGTCACCTTAGGGCCTATTTTTGATTGTTCAATGCAAAAAGCATAAGTACTGTTTTACCGACATAGTATTGTATCGGAACTGCAATGTGTCAATATTACGAAAATAACCTTCAGATAGATAGATAGATAGACTCGAGACCATCGTGACACGAAGGGGGGAAGTGGCGAGCAATAACACACAGAATAACACACAGAAATACAAAACATAACTCAATAACAAAAGAAATAACAGAAATGTACAATGGGCGGTCTTATCGCTCATAGCGATTTCTTCCAGACAACCTTAGGATTAGGATGGAGTGGACTATATGGAAGAATGGGACAGTGGTGTTATCACCTTGACAAATAAACATATCATTAAATATATACAAACCTACATTATAATACATAAAATATATACATAATAATATAAACACAACATAAAAACAGACAAAAACAATGAAACTCAACAGGACGAAGAAGACGATTGGAGATAAAACAGTTTGACACGATCTTTAAAAGAATGCAATGACGGAGCAAGCCGAATCGACAACGGTAATGAATTCCACAGCCGAACAGCTTGCACCGTAAAAGAGTCAGTGTAGAAAGAGCTGTGATGAATGGGGAACTTTAGAGCTAGATTTTCTGATGAACGAAGAGAATGAGGGTTGGAACAATGGAGAAACTCAAAGCGCTCTTTCAGATACGGTGGAGCAGAAGGATTAAACAATATATTATGGAGAAGTGAGAGAATATGAGTATTCCGGCGAAGGCGAATGGGAAGCCACTTGAGCTTAGCGCGGAACTGGGAAACATGGTCATATTTACGAAGACCGAATATGAACCTTATTGCAAAATTTTGTAGGCGCTCAAGCTTGTTAAATTGATCTTCTGTGAGATCAAGGTAACATATATCGGCATAGTCGAGAATGGGAAGCAAGAGAGACTGTGCCAACGCAACTTCAGTTACCATGACAACGGATATTAGCAGCGATTGAATGACAGACACTGTCTACGAATAAAATGACAAAGCTTCTGCCTAACTCAATAAAAACTGGCCAAGTGCGCATCGGACATAGCACATTCCGGGTCCCGTCGTAGTAACTATTATATAATCTGTGGTTCCGTAACAAATGTAGAATTTATAAATTGCATAAGTTTAGTTAATCCATACGCAAAATTAAATCAAAAATATTATAATTTTTAGTAAAAGATTCATAATAAGTAGCATATTTACAAATTTTCTAGTTCCTGGGTTAAGTAAATTGAACTTATTAACAAAAATACAGTCTTATTCTACTTAATAATCTCATCACATGCTATTTTTTTACAGATTTTGACAGTTTTTTTTTTTCTCCCCCACATTAACTCGTACGGGAGCCACCCTTCAAAATAATTTTCGGTTATTATTTTTGGGTTTCGGTCAGTAAGATACATAAATAGTACAAAAATATGAAGACTTCAATGGTTTAGCCGCTATAGACACGTGTGATGGAGAGACGGACGGGCGGATGAGCGAGAGCAATAGGGCTCCGTTTGGCCCTTTTGGGTACGGGACCCTAAAAAAGTAGTTCCAAACTTAAACAAGCAACTGATAAAAGGTGTACGATTTTGATCTTTATAATAAACATTTAAATTATGGTTTTCTATACAGCAGTCTGCTCCGTAGGATAGTTGGAAAAGGTAATATGTGCTCGCAACAAGCTAAGGTGATTTCTTTGAAAACTGACGAACCTTTTCATTCCGCCACTGTACCTAATATGGAAAAAGAGGCAGCAATACAATATGTAATAAAATAAATTAATTCACAATTAACAAATTATTTCACAAAAATACGCCATCACAATTGTGAGCTGTGACACGTAGTATAGAGAGAGTCGTTTAGTAGCAGTAGAGCTTTTTTGTGATAGAGTTCGTCCGGGGAAGTACTACCACCATACCTATTTCAGCCGCTAAGCAGTAGTGCTCGCATTGTTGTGTTCTGGTTTGAAGGGTATGGTTGCCGGTGAAATTACAGGCACATGAGACTTTTCATCTTTATGTCTTAGGGTGGCGGGCGCAGTGCAATGCTACATAGGGTGCGTCCTAGGTGGACGTGACCTATGAGGTAATGCACTGTTCATAGGCAGAGGGTACTGCTTTACATCAGGTTGGTCATCAGCTTGTTCCGTCATACCGTAGTATAAAAAAAAGGCCTTAGAACCCGGTGTGGTGAGAAGTGCTGCAAGACGTAACACGACGTTGGAGACAGATTTAGGTACGTGGACTGTCAACCGTTTATCGAGATCAGAATTCCCGTTACAAGTAAAAAAAAAACACGAAATGTCAATCTCCTCCTATTTTTGAAGTCTGTTAAAAATATAACCTACCTATGTCACACGGATCACACTAACGAATCGATTGACTGGCACTTCATTCATTAAAATCGGATGAGACACGGAGGAACATACGTAAATACAAACATACCTACATACATACATACATATTCAACAAAATTCTAATATTTAATTCAGGAAATTTCGGAGAATGCTCCCAAGAACTTCATGATGTGATCCCACCATTTCCTTTTCATCATAGGACGAGCAGACGCACGGCTCGGTACCATCGTTACCTTATTAATATACCCTCTATTCGTACTAAACGTTTCAGTTCTACCTTTATAATGCGAACTGCTAAGGGTGGACTACACCGTCGTCTGTCTTTCCTGAAAACTATATCTGGGTGTCTTCAAGGCTAGAGTGAATAGGTGCCTTCTAGACCTTTGTGCTTCATCTTCGGCCACATCGTCACTTACCAACAGGTGAGATCGTGGTCAAATAAAGGTCAACAAAAGTTACACAAAATAAAAAAAGCAGTTGGTCTATCTGTACCATCCACGGTAACGTTATCTTAAGATCAGCATAAATGCACAGCAGCGCACATGCGCGTGGGCAAGGCTGCAGTTAACTGCAACTGTATGACATCTGTGTCAGCTGGAGGCGTATATTGTTCGGCCCGCATGTCGTTGACTCTGATTGTAACTAGGCTAGGAAAATATCATGTGGGTGTCATCATTATAAGGCTACAGAAGTCCACCGCTGGACATAGGCCTCTCCCATCTCTGCCACGACGAATGGGCTTGAGCTGCCTCCATCCACCGCCTTCCTGCGACCTCTGTAATATCATTATGGTATGTACTCTAGAATTCCGTGTCGTGGGTATCAGGAACTACAAGTAGGTACCATGACAAATTTTACTGCAATCTCAGACATGATACTCTGGAACAGTCATGATGTCATGTTATCAATATTCACCCGTTGCTCATAAAACGTTTGATGTATGTTTAATTTAAAATATTTATTACCTTGGATAACGTCAATCAATAGAATAAATGGCAAGATCAGGAACATTAAATCATGCTTGAAGCTGGTGTCAAATGCATCACTGGGTTCTAGTAATGCGAAAATTTAAATACGCGTCTATAAAATTTACATGCGCAATAATATTTCTGATATTTCTGTTTCATCATCATCTCGTTGGTTGGTCCGATGGTTAATCACTTTTTTTTTATACTGCTTATAATGTCCGTACAAACAGATGATCCACCTGATGATGAGCGGTACCCTCAGCCTATGGACAGTGCATTATCAGGTCACGTCCACCTAGGACGCGCCCTGTGTGGCATTGCACTGCGCCCGCCACCCTGAGACATAAAGATTAAAAGTCTCATGTGCCTGTAATTTCACCGGCAACATACCCTTCAAACCGGAATACAGCAATGCGAGCGCTACTGCTTTGCGGCAGAAATAGGTATGGTGGTAGTACTTCCACGGACGAACTCTCTCACAAAAAAGCTCTAGTTCTATTAAGTGGAAATGGGCTGGACATGCCAAGCGACTTGTGGGCAAAAAGAACCACAGAATTGAATATGGATTCATTTTCAGCCGTATGGTACAAACAACGGCTGCTGCTTGGCCTCATTTAATTTGAACGGACCTTGAGCATAGAACAAGTTAAAATAAATAATGCTGGACAGTTCACCCAACATTATCTAGCCCCAAGCTAAGCAGAGCTTGTGTTATGGGTACTAGATAACTGCTATCTCGTACAATACATTGCATAGGTAGATATTTTTTATTATACATAGAAAATACCCAGAACACCCTGAACAAATATCTGCAGATCGCACAAATATTTGTTCCGAGGCGGGAATCGAACCCTCCGGCGTCGCAGGCGAATCTTCACCCGCCGCGCCACTGAGGCCGTCCACAGTTGAACCACATCTATATATAAAACAAAGTCGTGTTAGTTACACCACTTATAACTCAAGAACAGGTGAACCGATTTGGCTGAAAATTGGTGGGGAGGTAGCTTAAAACCAGGAGATTGACATAAGGGGGAGGGGTAGGAGGGGGGGGGGGGTCACTGGGGGCTACCCGTGCGAAGCCGGGGCGAGTCGCTAGTATCAAATAAAAAGCGGCCGGCAAACCGCAGGCGATGCGACAAAAAGAAGATTAACTGAGTTTCTTAGCTCACTGACCATGGGATTAGAAATTGTTAGTTTGGACTTGACCATGACATTTTGAGGAAATCATGCTCGGACAAGCGGAAAATATTCGTGAAATGAAAGATTTGTATGAAGAAAGCAAGAGCGGTCACTGTTATTACGTATTTCATGCATAACAGCTAATCAGAGGTTTTTTGATTGGCGGAATCCTCATCAATGAAAGACAAAACCGACTCGATTATTTTGTTCAAATTAGAATTGAAATAAATAATGTTTTTTTTTTTTTAACATTGATAGATCGTTGTTTGACCACGATCTCACCTGTTGGTAAGTGACGATTTGGCCAAAGTTGGAGCAAAAAGGTCTAGAAGGCACCTATTCACTCTAGCCTTGAAAAGATCCAGATTATAGTTTTCAGGAAAGACAGACGACGGTAGTGTATTCCACTCCTTAGCAGTTCGCATTATAAAGGTAGAACTGAAACGTTTAGTACGAATAGAGGGTATACTAATGAGGTAAGGGTGGTACCGAGCCGTGCGCCTGCTCGTCCTATGATGAAAAGGAGATGGTGGGATCAGATCATGAATTTCCTGGGAGCATTCCCCGAAATGTAACCTATAGAAGATCGAAAGGCACGCAACCTTACGGCGGTGCTCGAGACTTACAGATTTTTCAGAGTATTTAATTTAGTCAATTGTCCTTTAAGATGGGGTATGCCGCAAAATTCCTAATCTTAGATTTGATTTTTAACAGACTAAAACAAGTACAATATTCAAATAAAATATATGCATGGATACTACGTTATAATTCTGAGAGATCACTGTACCAGAAACCAGATAGGACAATATTTACTCGATTAAAAAAAAAAAAAAGTTACTTCTATTTCTTGCCCAGATTAGATTGTTTATTAGAATGGTGCGTATTATTGGAAATAAAATTAGATAAATAAAATCAATGCAACAAAGCGGAGGGTTTTCTGTAGGGGTTTTGTAAAATGATCTATATTTTACGAAATTTTCAATAAAACGGCTTTTTTGAGAACGCGATGCCTTTTTTAACACGCTTTTATTAGCTTGGGTTGTATCTATGTATGTATGTATGTATGTATGTAACTGAATCTTTGAGCATAATTTTCACCAATTTCCAGAAGTCTGATTAATTTGAAACTTTGCATATATATATAGAGAGAGAGAGAGAGAGAGAGAGAGAGAGAGAGAGAGAGAGAGAGAGAGAGAGAGAGAGAGAGAGAGAGAGAGAGAGAGAGAGAGAGAGAGAGAGAGAGAGGGAGAGTTGCAGTTGGAGTTGGAGTTGCGAGTTGGAGTTGGAGAGATAAATCGACTTAAAAAATGAAAAATAAATAATGTTTTAAAAAAATTAAAAAAACAAGCTTTTATAGCTAACCGAACTAAAAAATAGAAAATAATTTTCAATTTCAAAGAGTTTACATTACAGTAGTAGAAGATCGAACAATCAATTTTTTTTTTTTTTTAAAAAGCGTGGGGTGCATTTTACTGCTACTGTAATATGAACTCTTTGAAATTGAAAATTATTTTCAAATTTTTGGTTCGGTTAGCTATAAAAGCGTGTTTTTTTAATTTTTTTTAAATATTATTTATATTGCATGAGGATTACTGCCTGGGGTTGGCGCAGTCTTAAGTCATTGTCATCAGCAGCCTTAAGATGTCCGCACCTGGATGAAGCCCGTAAGAATGTAACGGTGGAGATTTGCCATAATCACTACGCTTGGCAGGCGGAATGGTGATCGCGGTATTGGTGATGAGTTACTCAGGAGTTCAGGACGCTGCTGCCCATCCCCTGCTGTAATCCCTTAGTCGGTTTTTACTACATCCACGGGAGGAGACGGGTGTCTTAAGCTGGACATACCACAGCACATGTCTTTTGAATACTTATTGTTTTAACTTGTAAAAGGGATTGTTCCAGGTATACTTTATATTGTGTGAATTCTAGTGCGGTGGTGTGTCCGGCCTAAGAACAGACCCCCTCCGTCTCCTGTGGATTTCGTAAAAGCCGACTAAGGGATTACCCGTACTTGTTGATAAGATTTGTCCTGGCTGTTAGCATGTTATGGAATAACTTTTGAAACTATCATGGTTATGTACATAATTTTCACTAGAAACGGGATATTTACCATGATTTTTGAGTTTTATATGTTCCCGATATTTCGGCACAGTTGCATGCGCCATGATCACGGGAGAACTCAGTCTTAGACAGAGAGAGAGAAGACGGACGGAGAGTCTTTATTCAGTTCTCCCGTGATCATGGCGCATGCAACTGTGCCGAAATATCGGGAACATATAAAACTCAAAAATCATGGTAAATATCCCGTTTCTAGTGAAAATTATGTTATGGAATGTGTTACTACTGGAAGAAAGCGTTAGCCGAGTCAGTCGTGGGAAGCAATGGCAGCGATGAGCTCACCACTTGTCACGTCTATATTCCACGATGGTGCAATTTACTGTGAAAAGAGACCCGTTGAGGTTTTGCCTACCCCCGTCGGGGAAAAAGGCGCGTGTCTATGTATGTGTGTATGTATGTATGTATTGAGGGGTTATCTCCACTAGGTACACACTACTGATTAAAATGTCATAAAAAACATTTTTGAAATCCCATACAAAGAAAGGTACACTTATTAGGTACACTGCTTCAATTAGGTTTACTTTTGAACAAAAAAAACAAGATTTTTGGACATCTGTTCCCGCCATTTTCGAAAAGAGACGTTGTCTACTTTATTTTTATTTATTTTCCTAGTGTTTTCTCGAGTTATTTTGTGTTATTTTGGTGGCATTTTAACTAATGTAGCTCGTTTAAAAAGCACAAGTGTAGTGAAATTAAATGGAAGTGAATTGCGTGACTTTTGAAATGGTGGAAATTGTCTACCAAAATTTTAGTAAAATTGGCCACCGTTTTACTAAAATATGACTTGACTGTGACTTTGACGTCTTGGAAGGAGTGTAACGTCGCAAAATATATTGAAAATACAATATAGTGAAAATACAGATACTTGAAAATGGCAAATGCACAAGCCGTGCGGCGCCAATTATAAAGAAAAAAGAAAAAAACATTGTGGACAATGATTTACAAAAGTGTCAAAATTATTTTGATTTAATGAATCAGACGATATCGCATGCGTCGCGGGCCGAACCTGGATGAGACTGGCATGGGACCGTAAGGAATGGCACAGGCAAAGAGAGGCCTATACTCAGCAGTGGGTGAAATCAGGCTGTGGATGATGATCTACCAATGGGCAAGAGACTATCAAAGACATGAATACTATTCAGCAATGGAGTCTTCATAATGTAATGCAGGATGGTCGTTAGCCGTTAGCCCATAACTTATGAATCCAATCTCCACAATATAGGTCCATTATGAGTACAGTTAGCAGTGGAAGATTAATACACGATACAGGCGTAGATTATTATGTTTATTGGTGTGGTGTATTGCAATGATCAACTGGGATGAACTCTATGAAAATAAATAAATCTAAATCTAGATTGTAATGGGATGATCACTAGATGGTTAAAACCTAGCGAATAAATGATCATTTGGAAGGCAATATTTTTTAAAGTTTTTTTCTAATAAATGTTCTACAACCGGTAACCGCCTACCATCAGGCGGGCCGTAAGCCAGTTTGTCGAGTCATTACATAAAAAAAAAAAATTACCTACTTGTATTAGTTGTATCACAGACTAGATAATAAAATAAATAAATAAATAAATAATGCTGGACAGTTCACACAACATTATCTAGCCCCAAGCTAAGCAGAGCTTGTGTTATGGGTACTATATAGATAACTGATATACTTAATACAATACATTAAACAGATAGATATTTTTTATTATATATAGAAAACACCCAGAACACCCTGAACAAATATCTGCGATCGCACAAATATTTGTACCGAGGCGGGAATCGAACCCGCAACCTCCTGCGTCGCAGGACAACCTTCGCCCGCCGCGCCACAGAGGTCGTCAACAATAGTAACTTAAGTTGTATTAACGGGATATATTAGTTAATACTCTATTCTTTCTGTAAATAAATAGTTTTCTAGTTTTTTTTTAACATTGGTAGACCTTAATGACTATCTCACCTTTTGGTAAGTGACGATGCGGCCGAAGATGAAGCACAAAGATCTAGAAGGCACCTATTCACTCTAGCCTTGAAGAGACCCAGATTATAGTTTTCAAGAAAAAAAGACAACTGTAGTGTATTCCACTCCTTAGCAGTTCGCATTATAAAGGTAGAACTGAAACGTTTAGTACGAATAGAGGGTATACTAATGAGGTAAGGGTGGTACCGAGCCGTGCGTCTGCTCGTCCTATGATGAAAAGGAGATGGTGGGATTAGATCATATGCAGTTCCTGGGAGCATTCCCTGAAATGTAACCTATAGAAGATCGACCACATCTCAATCCACGAGACGAGACAGTCACGCGCGCGTTCCGCCGAATTCCATATATCGTACCGCTACCGGACGCGTCTCCGAACCATCTCGCGTGTTCCATATTACCCCTACCTCGAAGACGACACCTATTGTGAATCCAGCATCGACAGACCTATGAACCTTTGAAGTGCGGACATTCTCAGTGCGAGCAGGGCATCGAACCTTGGACTGCGCTCATATTGGTGGAACAAGGTTAGTCGCGCCCAATCAGCCCTTAACTGAAATTCCCGTACATAGATTTGGCGGTGCTTGAGACTCTGGATCTTAGACTTACTCATTTGACCACAGGCATAAGATTGATTTTATGAATCCTATCCGTTTTTCTGAGAGCTTTCGCTAGAAACGCCTCTCTATTTAATCTTTCCAATGATAATATAACTCTGATCTGCGGTCGCCATGAATATAACACAAATTATATCGAAAACCACCTTCGTATGTTTAAACGTTAAAATTGAATTTGAAAGTAGACTAAATTCTATTAGTGGGCAGAATCCGGAAAATTATTTATACTTTTAGCTTGTGGGGTGAATTCCTGGGATGAATACGGACACACCCAAGTTCAGGAAGAAAAATACCAATTTTCTGGCAGTTCACAATTCAGTCTCGATTCGGTCAACCTGCAGTGTAATTTTAACTCGAAATAATTACCCTCTGCTAGACAAAAAAGTAAAAAAAACGTCATTATCATAATACTGCAGCCCACTGCTGGACATAGGTCTATCCCATGGCACGCCACTGAGCCCGGTCTTCGGCTCTCCTCATCCATTTTCTACCAGCCACCTCGCGCACGTCGTCGCTCCACCTAGCCAGAGGGTGCCCTACACTACGTTTGCCAAGGCGCGGTCTCCACTCAAGAACTCGTTTACTCCACCGGTTATCGGTGCATCAACGAGCTATGGAAAGAGCTATGCTTGGAGTCTCTCTCAGGGATAAGATTCGAAACGAGGTTATCCCACAGAGAACCAAAGTTTTCGACATAGCCCAGAGGATTAGCAAGCTGAAGTGGCAGTGGGCCGGTCATGTCTGCAGAAGAAAAAACATGTCTTCTTTTTTTTACAACTTTGAGTGACGGAACTAGCAGATGGCCCACCTGATGTTAAGCGGTACCCTCTGCCTATAAACAGTGCATTATCACATAGGTCACGTCCACTTAGGACGCGCCCTATGCGGCATTGCACCACGCCCGCCACCCTGAGACATAAAGATGAAAAGACTCATGTGCCTGTAATTTCACCGGCAACCATACCCTTCAAACCGGAACACAGCAATGCGAGCACTACTGCTTTGCGGCAGAAATAGGTATGGTGGTAGTACTTCCCCGGACGAACTCTATCACAATAAAGCTCTACTACTACTGAAGATGTACTATCTTCTATGTAATCTCAGTTTTGTATGGCTGTGTAATGTCCAGGTCCGTTCCAGTGTGATGCAGCATGCAAAGTAGTAACCTAGGTACGTATTTAGTCTGTGGTGGCCTAGATCAGGCGGCATTCCAGACAAGTATAGGGTTAAATGTAGCTTGTGAGCGCGGCCGGCCGTTGGTCCGAGGTGACTTGTATAATGTGTGTATACACTTTATTATTGCAGAAGGAGCAGAACTAATAGTCCACTATATAATATAGTAGTAGTAGAGCTTTTTTTGTGAAAGAGTTCGTCCGGGGAAGTACTACTATTTCTGCCGCAAAGCAGTAGTGCTCGCATTGCTGTGTTCCGGTTTGAAGGGTAAGGGTGCCGGTGAAATTACAGGCACATGAGACTTTTCATCTGTATGTCTCAAGATGAAGTCTCATGCCATGTAATTGTATGGTGAGAACCCAGCTTTATGAAGGTGGGGTATAACGCAAAATTACCAATCTTAGATTATATTTTTTACTGACTAAATCAAGTACGATATTCAAATTAAAAATATGCTTGGATACTACATTATAATACCGAGGGATCACCCAGACAGAAACAAGAAAGGACAAAAATTTATCGATAAAAAAATATCACTAAGTTACCTGTAACTTAACCTGTAAATGTAACTTTTGGCTAGATTCGATTGTTTGTCAATATGGTACAGATTATTGGGTCAAAATTTGGATAAATAAGATCAATACAATAAAAACGAGGGTTCACCCACGTGGTTTTTTAAAAGTATCTATATTTCACGAGATATTCAATAAAAACCGCTCTTTCGAGCGGCGCGTGGCGTTTTTTTGTATGAAGATTTCTGTCTGGCGGTGGCGCAGTCTTAAATGGGTGAACCGATTTGAATGCGTTTTTTTTATTTAATAGTATTCTCAATCTCTTTCTCTTTACTTCAGATATGTATGGTGAGAGCCAGCTTTATTAAGATTTGTGCAAATAACACGGGTAAGTGATGTAGCTTTCATTGCAATATTGACAACATGACAAAGATCAGTCGCAGTAAATTATAGTAGAAACGAACGGTAGCAGACGGCAAAGATTTATGGTTCGTTTCAAATGTACACTAATACTGGCGCGTTACGTTTGTTAAGAAAGCTCCATGTTCCTGTATACAGCGTGTCCCACCGCCATGCTAAAAGAAAGAAAGAAAAGAAAGAAAAATTCTTTATTTGGAACGGCACACATGGATACAACAAAAGACACTAAAACAAAAAATAAAAATGATAAAATTTAAAAGGTAAACCTACAAAAGGCAAAATCTTAGTACCTACCTACTTATATCTAACTTAACTACAATTAATTGAGTGTCTCTCAGTGCCATCCACGTAGTGACGTCACAAATTGGAGTCCGACTCAGCATGATGTTGCGTAAGGTTACACAACGCTGGTCTTCCGTCGGATCCAGGTGGGTGCGTCACGGAGTCACAAGTCAAAAATATAATAAAATAAGCCCTAAAAAAAACACAAAGAAATATAAAGTAAGTGTGCTATGAAAATAGATGCTTGAAGGAGATGAAGTTTTAAAGAATACACCAAAGGAACAGATATAAAAGAGGGAAACAGACAAGCGAACAAAGTATCAAGTGAATTCAGTATGATAGTTCAAGAAAAAAAAAACATGGAGGACAAGTAGTTTTAAAATTGAAGTTAGGAAGTTTTACATAATAGAGACTTTCCTTCATTTTATAAAGTCAGTAATACTGCATTTAAAGATATTACAAAAAACACTTGCCAAACCGGGACTCGAACCTGCTAATTAAAAAAAAAACGATAGTGTTACAAGGATCAATTCCATCTCAATAACATAGTATCTCAAATTAAAGGATCACCATGAAATTGTGTAATAAGAAAAGCCTGAGGATTTAAAGTTTATTATTTTTCAAATGTGACCACACTTATGGATATCATTAAATTTAAATGTAACCCAAAAATTCCGTTCCAGCGGGACTCGAACCCACATCCTCGCCTGTGATCGGCGATGCCTTTACCAATTTGGCAGAACGATATGACGCCGGAGACGAAATTTGTGGGCACTATCACATTGACTATCATTGGCTATCACTATTTGTGGGCCTGACGATTTGTTTTTACTCAGTTTATGTGTCGTATTTCATATAATTGACAATAAACTCACTAGACAGCGAGTGACGGCGAGTTTGAGCAATTTGCTCACACTCTGGCGACACTTGCCGCGCCTCCTGGTTTATTCCCGCTGTCCACGTTGCCTACCAATTCTCATTAATTACTTCTAATTTATATGAGCCACAGTTCAGTTCAGTTCTTGAACAAGTAGCCTTTGCGGAGTAGCCCACAATTTCGCCAATATCACGTTTTAAAACAAGTTCAGCTTTTGTACGAAGGGAATTCCGTTATATTATTGTGGAGAGTGGACAAAGTGTCAATTTAAAAAAAACAAGCAATTTTTTTTTTTTTTTTTAACTTTGATATAGCTTTTTTTGACCACGATCTCACCCGTTGGTAAGTGACGATGTGGCCGAAGATGAAGCACAAAGGTCTAGATGACACCCATTCACTCTAGCCTTGAAGAGACCCAGATTAACGTATCAAGTTGATCTACCAAGTTCTATCTAGAAAACTAAAATTTTATATTACAAATTTAAATTAATTACTTAAGAAGTTATATCTAACACGCTCTACTACAGTTATAGAATCCCGCTGTATTTGACGAGCTGTCAGTCGCGTCCGTCATAAAAAACCTTTTAAAATGTCAGTAAAATTACAATGTCAGTGACGTCTTTATATGGAAAGTAACAGTTAACCCTCAGAAGGAATAGTAACAAGAAATGCAGATTGTTGAGATAGCTACATAGGAAGTTGCACCAGGGTAGGGTTGGTTGGTATGCTCCGGCTTTTGGCACCACTGTCCGGTCAACAAATTATCACGTCTTGTCTTTTTCAACTACTTCAACTCTAAGAGTTGATTTTAACTACCTATGTTTAGTTTTTTGTTTTTTGTAGTTTGATTTTATATTATTGTATTCACGGGACGATGTTGTCGCTCAGTGACATTAAAGTCCTTTTAACAAATAAAAAAAAAAAAAACTTCAGCTTCTTTCTTTTTCAACGTCTTGTCTTGCCAACTAAAGGATTACCTGGACTTGTTGATAAGATTCGTTGTATAACATTTGTCCTGGCTGCTAGCTTATTAAGGAATGTGTTATTACTGGAAGAAAGCGTTAGCAGCGTCAGTCGTGGGAAGCAATGACGGCGATAAGCTCACCACTTGTCACGTCTATATTCCACGATAGTGCAACCTACTGTGAAAAGAGGACCATTGAGGCTCTGCCTACCTCCCTTCGGGGAAAAAGGCGTGTGTCTATGTCTATGTGTACATTGTGTACCTTCAAATCTGTTTGCTAGCTTATTATGGAATGTGTTATTACTGGAAAAAAGCGTTCGCCGAGTCAGTCGTGGGAAGCAATGGAAGCGATAAGCTCACCATCACGTCTTTACTCCACGATAGTGCAACCTACTGTGAAAAGAGGCCCATTGAGGCCTTTTTCCCCGACGGGGGGTAGGCCTCTGAAAAAGGCGTGTGGTTATGTGTATGTATATAATCGTATAAGACTTATCCGGCTTTTCAGTGTTATTGTAGACCCTAGAGCAGGCCTAATATAAACAAATGTTCGCTTTCGACCAGCCCACGCGAATCGTTGGCACTTAATAGTCCTAGGTCCTGGATATTTATCTTACTTTCACTGACTGGTTAAGGTGGACGCGCACGCTTGCGGCGCCAAATTAATTTTTTTTGGTGTTTTTTGCCCATTGCAGCTCATCAACACTTCTTCAGATAGCAAATGTTGAGTTCCCGAGAACTAAGAGACTTAGCACATATATTTTAATTGATAGTATCTCATAAATATCATCAGTTTAGCTATGATACCCCAACACATTTTTACAGTGTTTTTTTTTTGTTTTTGGGTATCGTAGCTAAACTGATGATATTTATGAGATACTATCAATTAAAATATGTGTGCTAAGTCTCTTAATTCTCGCGAACTCAACTTTCGCTATCTGAAGAAGTGTTGACGAGTTGTAATCGGCAAAAAACACTAAAAAAATTAAATCTCGCGCCGTAAGCTTGAGCATTCACCTTAAGGCTCCACGTACACCACGTAACATTTCGGCTGAATTAGAGCTCGTTCACACGAGGTCGATTCCTTTCTTTTTTGACGGCGGCAATTCTTTTTGAATGTCCATGTTTACACGGATCACGAATCGTGAAAAATGAAGAAGCATTGCCGAAGTCAAAAAAAAAAAACGGATCATGAAAAAAGACGACTCGTCAAAAAATACGAATCTTCCTCGTGTGGATGAGCTCTTACGAAATTAGTTTTTCTGGTTCAAGTTATAAATAAGTTTTTTGTAAAAAAAAAAAAAACAATACAAGCTTTTATAAAACAGTGATCGTAACCGTGTGCGCAAAATGAGCCTAAACACGACCAGTCTGCTATTATCCATCGAGGAGTTCCGTTGTCCACCTTCCGTCTCCAATCTCCATCATCAGATCAGCTCGCTGTCACCATCATATTGTATTGTCTTCGGAACTTGACAGACAAATTTCAGCTCAATCAGTTGAGGATAACTTCTTTAAAATTCAGTTGCAAGATTCCAGCCGGATTCCACCCAGAGAAACATACATGCATTGCAAGTTAATAATAGTAGATTGTATCATAAGGGAGCAACATAATATTTTTACGGCGAGGGCGCTTTTTTGAATCCAGAGCGAAGTGAGGGATTCTAGAGTAGAATCCCGAGCGTAGCGAGGGATTCTTTAGTAGAATCCTGAACGTAGCGAGGGATTCAAAGTACGCCGCCCGAGCCAAAAATATATGTTGCGCCCGTGTGATACACTCTGCTTTTCATCACCCACTATGAGAAAATAAAAGGCACCTCATATTTTATTGTTATATTATTATTGAATAAAACATAAACATAAAATAAAACTAAATTGAAATTAAATAATAAAACAACTAAAGACTGAAAGAATAATACAAGGTATGTACAAAATACATATGAAACAGTTGTGCCACCTGAAGACCGCTGCAAGCGATCTAAAGGTAGCTCAACTGATACAAATCACTACCAGACGGAAGCGTCCCTAAGATGCTAGCTGCATTGCCACGCTGAATGGCAATACTAATGCGTTGAGCCAGATAAGAGCCAGCTCTCGGGTCACGCGTCGCTTCGACCAGATGCCCTGAAAGAATTTTGAAAAAACTAAAGACTTATATTTACATTTAAGACATTTTCACAGTTATGAAAATTTATTGTTACAGTTTTATTAGGAATAGAGAGTGTTGTAGATTTTATATTCTGCGTGTTTGAAATAATATCCGAATCTGGCTCATTTTGAGGAAAATGTGTCGGTGAATCTCGTTGTTTGGATGTAGATGGGCGCGGCGACAGTGGCACTGAAGGTTGCAATTTAATGTTTTCCACGATGCGTTCACATGTTTTCGCTTTGTTCTCAATGGAATCTTCTATATACCCCTCTGCTACAGCACTCGACTTCCATCCTCCATGTCGCTTGAGAACAGTTAAGTCCGCTCCAGAATCTGCCAAAATGGTATAGCAGAAGTACGACGAAAACAATGTCCTGTATACAGCTTGATATCTGGTAACTTCAAATAAGTAGCGATTTCTTGTGGCATGTTAGAAATTTTATTTTTTCCCATAACTTGTTTGAAGCACTTGCCATTTTGATAACGGATGAAAAACCGATTGGTCTTCATATCAGCAGGACGCAGGTCCAGGTATTTCTGTACAATAGTTTTGTATTCTCCTCGGATTACGAAGGATCGGTCAATTTTTGTTTTTGTGTCTGTTAGCTTTACTAACAGTAAATCATCCGAGTGATTTTCGACATCATCAACAGTTATTTTTAAAAGTTCATTACCACGACAAGCTCCATGTACTCCGAAAATTAAAGCCACCTGTAACAAAAGCGACTGAATAAGACAATTATCTATCGAAGTTACACTGAAATGACCATATTAAAACACTATGGTTATACTTTACTAATCCACCATATGCATAGTTACTTACTTTTACGGCAAGAAAGACTTTGTCGGGTGCCTCATTAAGGAAAGTCTCCACGTTTTTGACTGAGAACACTTTGGATTTTTTAGGTTTATATCCATCAGACATCCTCTTCAGATACGCTATTAATTTCGAATATGTGTCCAATTTTACGTCGTTATTAGAACTGAGTGTTGATTTTAGCATTGAGTAGGTACTCCAAAGAGTGGAAGGTTGTTTAGTTTTGGCTAAGTACTGGAAGTATGCCAAAAACACAGATTCTGAAAAATTCTTGGCGCCTCTTGCATTTCTCTATTCAATAAAATTATCATAGGTTTTCATATACTTCTCCCGGGATTTTTCAGGTAATAGATTATCGATCACATTTCTTGCGTCAGTTTTAATATTTTCAGGAGTTAATTCGATACTCTCACTGTCACTTGAAACAATCATTTTTCAAAACAACTCCAATAATTTATAACAATCCGTGAAAATTGACGAAAATAGTTGGCGCGCTTCTTTTATTTTTTTATTCTGTTGGCAGCGCGACTATGGGCCATCTTACCAGCCAGTATTTATTCAAACAATATTTCGATTTCTTTGGCGCTGAACACTAAGATGTTCCAAATTCAATAAGTGCGCCGCAATTATCTTTGCCGCGCACTTTTTGAATTAGGAACTTAATAAGTGCGCCGGAAAACTCATTACTGCCCGCTAAAAGTTTCTCATAGAAAACACCACCGTTGGGTGCACTTAAAGGCGAACCCAGTCGTCCTTTTCGAATAGATGGGATGAAAAAGCTTGTAACATCTAGAAACATGCGTACCTTCGTGAGAAATGTATGTATGTTATTACAATAATAATAGTGAGTAATAAATAAGCTATAATGACAAAGAAATAATGATTTGTTTCACCTACCTGCAGCTTAATTAAGGCTCGCCCTTGACATACAGATTTTTTGTATTCAATTGTTAAATTGAAAAGAGGAGGTTGAACAATTGACGATGCTTCTTACTCCTACGTGTGGTTAGAACTATTGGGCAATCAGAGACTGTTGAAAAGAACGGTAACATGTGAACAAGGGCATATTGTACTTTTAACATACATACATACACAGACACACGCATTTTTCCCCGAAAGGGTAGGCAGAGACTCAATGGGCCTCTTTTCACCCATCGTGGGAATATAGACGGGACAAGTGGTGAGCTCATCGCTGCCATTGCTTCCCACGGCTGACTCGGCTAACGCTTTCTTCCAGTAATAGCACATTCCTAGCAGCCAGGACAAATCTTATACCAAACGAATATTATATACAAACAAGTCCGGGTAATCCCTTAGTCGGCTTTTACTACATCCACGGGAGGAGACGGAGGGGTCTATTCTTGGGCCGGATATATCAAAATAGTTTAAACTTTGAATTAAGTCCTTGCAATAACTGGCAAAATTTGCTTTCATCTGTCCGGATATGTATGGTACTCGCGTACAAGTTGTACTTGTCAACTAATATTGACGAAACTTTAAATACAGCTTCTACAATATGTTAGATTTTGATTGGAGTGTTATTTTCTCCAAAAAGAGGGGAAGTTTGCTGCGGTGCCATTTACCGGCCGATTTTGATAATATTTGGCAGAAACATTTGGTACCTACTCAATTCTAAACAATAATTTCGAATATGATCCAAACAGGTCAAGAGGTTGTGATGATATACATTAAGGATCGATATGATGCATTGAATACATTCAAATATCAGTCATATCGTACAAAAAAAACGCTGAAATTGCAATAAGTGCGGTTAACTTTCTTTTTTGGTATGTTGTATGGGTCCACCTTTTTTTTTTTTTTTTTTTAATACTACTGAATGACGGAACAAGCATATGGCCCACCTGATGTTAAGCGGTAACCTCTGCCTATGAACAGTGCATTACCTCATAGGTCACGTCCACCTAGGACGCGCCCTATGTGGCATTGCACTGCGCCCGCCACCCTGAGACATAAGGATGAAAAGTCTCATGTGCCTGTAATTTCACCGGCACCCTTACCCTTCAAACCGGAACACAGCAATGCGAGCACTACTGCTTTGCGGCAGAAATAGGTATGGTGGTAGTACTTCCCCGGACGAACTCTTCCACAAAAAAGCTCTACTACTACTAGATAGTATTTATCCAGATTTGCAGCATTCTAAAATTTAAGCGCGCTGAGTTATTGCTAAAGATACAGTGTTCCCAATGTTCTCTATATTTTTCGAGATCGGGAGTGCAGGCGAGGCATTTTTAATTGCTCTGTAGGGTTGAGATGGCCAGGAAGCTCTCAAAACTCTGCGCTATACCCTATTTGTGAGGGCCTCGGCGAGTAACAACATAAATTTAGCTCGCCTTCCACCTAACTAAGACGCAGCCAAGTTTCATTCATTCAGAACCTACCACTAGTGGTTGGGGGTGCATACATACATACATAGACACACGCCTTTTTCCCCGAAGGGGGGTAGGCAGAGCCTCAATGGGCCTCTTTTCACAGTGGGTTGCACCATCGTGGAATATAGACGTGACAAGTGGTGAGCTCATCGCCGCCATTGCTTTCCACGACTGACTCGGCTAACGCTTTCTTCCAGTAATAACACATTCCATAATAAGCTAGCAGCCAGGAGGGGGGGTGCAACCAACTTTAAAAAACCTAACTACATATTTACAATTGTACAAATCGTTATAATAATATTCTACTACAAAGAAATACCTATTCTGCCTTACGAGGATTTTAGAGTCAGGGGTACCTACCTACTTACTTGCATAATCAAAACTTCGACAAATCTTGGTACTGTTCGCGGAAATCTGGATCTAAGGGGTTGTACTGGCTGGGGACAGGTTAGTAGGGGGGCAATGCACAATTACACCCTGACACCGTCAGTGCAGATCTTATCTACATTTGAATTGAATCAAGCTTGTTTTATTTTTATTTTTATTTGAATTTTTATTTTTACTTTTATTTATGTGATAGTGTGTAATATAGGCTCTAGTGAATCAAGTACCAATAAAAACCTTGCAGGGTTTTATGGTATTTAAATTAGTGTAAATTCGTATTATATTTTTGAGATGAATAAAAATAAACAAACAAACAATTCGAAATAGAAGCTCTTCTCACAATGGTGAGCAATGCAATGTTGCGTAGGAGTCGCGCGACAGTATTGATTAATGTGCGTAGTACTACAAGATTATTCAATAATTTAGTTTGTAGTCTCTACAAAGCAGTCACTTGTCTATTCATGCTTCTAAGACTACTCCCAATAAATAGTACTTTCCTTTTCTAGGCCCCACCCTGTCATTGTTATGTTAGAGATAAACCAATCTAAAATTAAACATGCCGCTAGATCGATCTCAAGGGATCTAACAGGAACTACTCGCTATTTCACTGCGTCTAAACAAAATAATCCTTATTTCGTATACAAAGGGATTATTTTGAAACGTCAAGCTTGTGTCAAGTGCCAAGTACCGCATTTTTATTTATTTTAAAAGTTCGTAATTGCTGAATGTTAGACACTCTCTTTGCTTATTTTTTTACAATTACAAAACTCCTTACTCCGTAATAAATTATTTAGCTGTTTATTATTTCAGTAAACTATAAATAATCAATATTGAAAACAAAATGATGTCGACTATTAGAAGAAGGAAAATAAATCTCGAGATAAGATTTTTAAGTCGTATGATATACGGACGTAAAGGTTATTACAAAACTATTTACGACCCTTGTGTCACAATGTAGTATTACCTCTTTGTAATATTAGGAAATAGATGACTTACACAGGAGGTCACTTTGGTCTCTGCATTGCGAAATTATCGTCATTCAATGCAACATTTTGACAAGTAAATTTACTTTACCATACGAGCTTATCTATGCGAATCGGGAAGTATCATCAATTCATCATTACTCTGTGGCACCATGCATTCTCATCCATCAACTAAATAGGCATGTTGAGTGAGGAGTTGATAACAAAACCGTTGTTTCCGCAGATCTAGACACGCGAGAAATCACTAAGCTGGTGCCCACTACGAGCTAAGTCTACACTAATATTTACGCAGAACCTTTTTTTTTTTTTTTTATACTACTTGAATGACGGAACAAACAAGAGGCCCCACCTGATGTTAAGCGGTAACCTCTGCCTATGAACAGTGCATTACTTCATAGGTCACGTCCACCTAGGACGCACCCTATGTGGCATTGCACTGCGCCCGCTACCCTGAGACATAGATGAAAAGTCTCATGTGCCTGTAATTTCACCGGCACCCTTATCCTTCATACCGGAACACAGCAATGCGAGCACTACTGCTTTGCGGCAGAAATAGGTATTGTGGTAGTACTTCCCCGGACGAACTCTTTCACAAAAAAGCTCTACTACTACTGCTACTACCTGCGACACTAGGTTTTTAGTCTTAGTGTAGGTTCTGCACATCATAAAACATGTTCTTGCATAATCCATTAATTTCAATTTGAATTTATGTGTTTATGTTCTCTATTTGTTATTGTTATGTTCTCTTTTATTTTGTTATTGTGTGTTATTACTGGAAGAAAGCGTTAGCCGAGTCAGTCGTGGGAAGCAATGGCGGCGATGAGCTCACCGCGTCTATATCCACTGTGAAAAGGGGCCCTGCATTGTGAAAGGAGGGTAACGGTTGGTTTTTGATACTTTTGGTGCGTGGATGAAGTTTCGCCATGTCCGTCCGTCTGTCCGTCTCTTGGTCAGTAGTGCAGGGATAGCTTTTAGAAAGCTGCTTAGGACATTCAAATAATAGATACATACGTACATAGACACACGTCTCCTTCCCACAGACAATACAATTGCTTCCTCTTTTCACAGTGGGTTGCACCATCGTGAAATATAGACGTGACAAGTGGTGAGCTCATCGCCGCCATTGCTTCCCACGACTGACTTGGTTAACGCTTTCTTCCAGTAATAACACATTCCATAATAAGCTAGCAGCCATAGGACAAATCTTATACCAACAAATCTTATCAACAAATCCGGGTAATCCCTTAGTCGGCTTTTACGACATACACGGGAGGAGACGGAGGAGTCTATTCTTAGGCCGGATACACCACGAATACACCACATTCAAATAATATTCCACTCATGGATTCGCACATGGATCCGGCGGAAGATCAGCGTTGTGTAAATAGTGTACACAACATCATGCTGAGTCGGACTGCAATAATTTTGTGACGTCGCTGCGTGGATGGCACTGAGAGACACTCAATTAATTGTAGTTAAGTTAGATATAAGTACTTAGTTTTTGCCTTTTGTATGTATTACCTATTATTTTTTATCTTTTTTATTTTATTTGTGGAGTGTCATTTCTCCTATCCATGTGTGCCGTTCCAAATAAAGAATTTTATTAATTTCTTTTCTTTTTATTTTATTCTGCTTTGAGCCTATTTCCGTCTCGCACTGGAACGCCATCTTTCCCGGTTCACGATTCGCCAGTATGTGGCTTTCCCGACGATAGACTGATGATACGGTATCTCTATCGTTTAGGGGTATGTAATAGCTCTCTTGTTATGCCATTTCGCTTTTCTTTTGTTTCGTTTATCGGTTCGTATTGTGCGTGTGTGATTACGTAACGTACTACCGACATTCACAGAATTAAAATGTCCAGGAATGTCAATCAATTTACATATCTAGGGAAAATGTCTGTAACTGATTAATTTAGGAAGTTTGAACTCTTAAATATGCGATGGCGTTTTACGTGTTAAAAACTTATTGAATTATAGACATTTTCTTGATATCATCATCATCATCATCTCAGCCCGGAATCACCCACTGCTGGGTATAGGCCTCCTTTCTCATTTGCCAGCCTCCTCTGTCCTGTGCGTCTCTCAACCAGGTATTTCCCGCGATGTATACAATGTCGTCGACCCATCGCGCTTTCGGACGACCCGGATTTCTTCGGCCTGACTTCGGCCACCACTCCGTTGAGGCTTTAATCCCACCGGCCGTCACCACGTCTAGCCAGGTGCCCTGCCCAGCTCCACTTGAGGTTTATCGCTCTGTCTCCGACGTCATAGACTTTCGTCCGACGACGGATCTCAGTGTTGCGGACTCTGTCTAAAAGTGTAATGCCAAGCATAGCTCGCTCCATGGCCCGTTGTGCAACACGTACTCGGTGCACCGTCTCCTTAGTGAGCTCCTTAGTGAGCTTATGAACTCCTTAGTCCTTTCTTGATATAGTCAAAATAAATAGGTAACCAAGCAAATAAAAGCAGATTACATAAAAAGCTTCGTTTAAGAATTAATTAGAACTATGTGTGTATGGGATGCTTTTGGTAAGTTGGAAGACGTTTTTAAATCGAAAATCCCTCAATGTCTTAAGACCAAGACATTCAACCAATGTTTTCTGCCCATTCTCACTTATGGAGCCGAAACATGGCCACTCACAAATGAGCAC
Organism: Operophtera brumata; assembly: GCA_932527175.1. Lineage (NCBI taxonomy): Eukaryota > Metazoa > Arthropoda > Insecta > Lepidoptera > Geometridae > Operophtera > Operophtera brumata. The sequence goes on from OW052229.1 coordinate 3,333,716, forward strand.
GTATACACGAAAAAAGTTGCTAAAAGAGCCATGGAGCGGGCCATGGTCCACCTCGTGGACTATTTACCAAACGTGGAGGTTCGACGCCGAACTTAGGTCGAGGATGTAGGTATACGGATTGCGAGGCTCAAGAGGAGATGGGCGGGACACTTGGCAAGGCGAGAGGATTACCGATGGACCAAAGCAGGAATGGAGGCCGAGAGATATGCGGCGGCCTCGAGGCAGACCACCTGCCCGATGGTCAGACGATATTGTGCAGGCAGTAGGAGAGCAGTGGATCCGGCTGGCACAAGATCGCCAGGAGTGGCGCTATAGAGAAGAGGCCTTTACTCAGCACTGGGTGATACCGGCTGGATAGATAGATAGATAGATGTGTGTACGGAACCCTAAAAATTAGCAAGATTACGAGAACAATCCGATAGAAAGGTTTTGAATGATAAATATAGGTATATCATCTTTCACACGAGCAAATTTCTCATCTCACTGCCATATCGTATATCTTTGTAAATCTAATTCGTATTCAAAACAACGTTGAATGCCTCTTGATTGCACAATAAACTCTAATATAATCCTTATTCGCATACTAATAAAAGTTAATTAGTAATTGAGTAGGTATTTACAGACTACGCTGTCAAATTTGCTTAAAAAAACTGTCACTTTTGTGATGTGTGCTTGTCAAAAATGAAATCGATCTGCGTAATGATCAACTCTCAAGATAATTTGCTTCTACAAATGTAATTGAGAAGAATTTATATGCGAAGTTGTTCCTCTTCAAATAACAAGGTTGTGTAATTCAACGTGTCCTATACTTTAACATTAAAAAAAATGCTTGACTGTTCACACAACATTGTCTAGCCCCAAGCTGAGCAGAACTAGTGATAACACAAGATAATAGATAACTGATATACAATACATTACAAAGATAGATATATTTTTTTATACATAGAAAATACCCAGAACACTCTGAACAAATATCTGCGTTCGCGCAAATATTTGTTCCGAGGCGGGAATCGAACTCGCAACCTTCGCCCGCCGCGCCACAGAGGTCGTCATTTGACTTCGATTTTTGCAAGGCACAAGCCGCTTACCTGAGAAATGGCGGCTCTAAGCTATTTTTTCCCGTTTTGACGCGGAATATGTGGCATTGCACTGCGCCCGCCACCCTGAGACGATGGTGAAAAGTCTCATGTGTAATTTCACCGGCACCCATAGCCCTTCAAACCGGAACATAGCAATGCGAGCACAACTGCTTTGCGGCAGAATTAGGTATGGTGGTTGGTGGTAGTACTTCCCCGGACGAGCTCTTTCACAAAAAAGCTTTACTACTACTAAAAGTAAACAAAAGTAAAGTATTTCCGTTGTTTCTTGTTGAAATGGTTTTAATCTCTATAACCCCTTAAAGCATAACATTAATATCTTACCTAAGTATGGTCGTGCAACGCCGTAATGAATTTTCTTGGCGTGGCTATTAATTATAATTATTTCATCATAAGGGAAGTTATAAGGAAGTTATTTAAATAATTATATTAATATTATTTACTCGTACTAAATTATTTAGCGGTTAGTGAGTGTCTAGACGTCTTTTCTCTATTCCTGTCACGGATTTGATGGATAGATAATTTAATTACTTCAGCTAATTGGTTGTTTAGTGTTACGTTTTAGTGGTTTTACTGTCTGTCTTTGTGTCAATAGGAAGTCTAAATGTTATAGCACCCCACGGGCAAGACGTACCTGGGTCACCCCATGTATGATGTACATATACCATTTTTTTTAACTGTAATTTAATCATTGTTTATATTTTGAAATTGTTATTGTTAATTTAATATGATTACCTACGTATGTTATGTAAATTGATTGGTGTAACTGGCCAGTGCTGTTCTAGTTGAATAAATAAATAATCCTCGATTTTCTGCTGTTGAGAAGTTGTAACTATTTGTACGTCATCATCATCAGCACACACTAGTCCACTGCTGGACATAGACCTCTCCCAATACGTGCCTCTGAGCCCGGTGTTCAGCTCTTCTCATCCACTTTCTGCCCGCCGCCTTTCGTAGGTCATCGCTCCACCTAGCCAGAGGGCGCCCCACGCTACGTTTGCCAAGACGCGGTCTCCACTCAAGAACTCGCTTACCCCAACGCTTGTCAGTTCTTCGGCATATATGACCAGCCCATTGACACTTCAGCTTGCTAATCCGGTGGGCTATATAATGACTATACTTCTCTGTCGGATAATCTCATTTCGGATTGTATCTCTCAGGGAAACTCCGAGCATAGCCCGTTCCATAGCTCACTGTGCAACCTTGAACTACAATTTGTACAATTTGTACGTGACTTCAAATAATAAAATCGCGTAATCGTATTTCTTGGTGGCACCAAGAAATACAAACAGGAGTCTGATGTGAGACACCCACTCTTTGGCGCTCAACTACCAAAGAAAGCCGCAACATCTTCCTAAAATCCACACTTGCTATTGACCCATCGAGTGACCCATGTCAAGCCCGACGCGAGCTATGGTTGGAGAAACATCCTCGCCCCCTAAAGTAGGAAAATACCTCCCCTGGTTACTCCGACAATACCAATAAGTATTGAGAATATGAGTGGTTTTTATATGTATATTAGTTTCTAAGGTATTTATGTTGCTATGGGCTTATTGTTTAGGTTTGGGCAGTTCTCAATGAGCCTGAAATAAAGATTTTGAATTTGAATACCCGTGCGAAGCCGGGGCGAGGTGCTATTCGAAGATATTATCGAGAAATGTTTTTTTTGTGTAAATAGATATTTGCAAATAATTAGATAATTTGATGAGGAAGGAAACGAGTTCTCGTGTTTGTACATAACCATGATAGTTTCAAAAGTTATATTGTGTTTCTATCAAGTTAAAAAATTATGGTTATTAAAGTATTTTATTTGTATAAATTTAATTTATTGGTAATCAATTTATTTATGTATAGGTTAATAATTAATTATCTCTTCAGCATGACTAATTGCGTTTCTACGTCACGCTGACGCATCATTATCACTTTCTTTCGTCTATTTTAGGAAAGTCCCTGTTTGTCTTTGAAATGCCTGGAATTTGTTTTGAAGTGGAGTCTAAGCCGTTCGCTTCCTCTCTCTTAATCCTTCATTAACAAAAATAGCTACTTATCATAAAGCCGATCGTCCACCGCTAGCTAAACTAAGTTAGTTTAGCTCGCATGGTTGAGCCAGTTTTTCATACATGTGCGTCCACCGCAAACTATGCCAGCTAAGCTAACTAAAATAGCCCAACTAAGTCAAACAAACCTAGTTTCGTAGGCCGATCCGAAGCTACGCGAACTAAGCTAAGCCCCTCTCACCCCCTTACGTTTCTCGTCTGGTGCCTTTCGCTAGTGTTGTTTTGTAGTGTGTGATAGTGCGCAGGCAGTGAAACTTATTTTTCAGTGGACGGACAACTTGTTCCTAGTTAAGACACGCCAGGCAGTAATCTTTATACAAAAAAAAACGCCACGCGTCGCTCGAAAAAGCGGTTTTTATTAAATATCTCGTGATATATAGATAATTTTTAAAAAACCCCGTGGGTGAACTCTCCGTTTTTCCGTATTGATCTTATTTATCCAATTTTTGACCCCATAATCTGTACCATATTGACAATCAATCGAATCTAGCCAAAAGTAACTAACTAACTAACTAACTAACGTGGTAACTTTGTGTTTTTTTTATCGATACAATTTTGTCCTATCGTGTTTCTGTCTAGGTGATCCCTCGGTATTATAAAGTAGTATCCATGCATATTTTCAATTTGAATATTGTACTTGATTTAGTAAGTTAAAAATCTGATCTAAGATTGGTAAGTTTGTAGCTTAGTTCACTGAGGTTAGTTCTTAATTAGTTTAGCTGGCGGTGGACGATTGGCTTAAATCTCTAGACTAAATCCTTTAATACCTACAGACACACTTTGTTATTATGCTTGAAAAGTGTCTTCCTGTGCCTTACATCCTGAATCCTATCCTAATCCAAATCCTAAGTAGTAGTAGTAGAGCTTTTTTGTGAAAGAGTTCGTCCGGGGAAGTAGACCATACCCATTTCTGCAGCAAAGAGTAGTGCTCGCATTGCTGTGTTCCGGTTTGAATGCTATGGTTGATGAAATTACAGGCAAATGAGTGGTTTCATGTTTATGGCTCTGGGTGTCGGGCGCGGTGCAATGCCACATAGGGTGCGTCCTAAGTGGACGTGACCTGCACTGTTCATAGGTAGAGGGTACCGCTTAACAACAGGTGGGCTATTTGCTTGATTCGTCATTCAAAGTTTATGAAAAAAAAAAAAGCATTTTATAATATTGGTAGGATTAATAAAAGCTTGTTTTGATAAATATATTTTGTAACTAAAAACATGTTTCGACGAAGTTTATTTTCCCATTCCAATTGGGAGCGCATTCTTCCCGCTGGTAAAAAAAAACATCATGAAGATTTGTTGGTTTATCTAATAGCATGGTTTCTATGATTGCGTTGCATCACAGTAATTTAGATGCTACACTTTTTATTAGACCGTTATTATGTTTCTTGAACTCATTCAAATTACTTAATACCATGATACGGCATGGGATTGTATCGTACACACATTTTACTCACCACACACACAGCAGTTGAAACAACTCCTTAGAAACTAAGGATCGTGAACTCAAAACTGTGAGCGATCTTGAGAGCACGAAAAATGATTTTTAATAGGAATTTTTAAGTTGGAGCTCTCAAAGTTGAGTTATATTGAGACGACGTCTGTAGCGCGTCGGGCGAATAGCCGACTGAGATGCGAAAGGTTCGGGTTCGATTCCCGCTGCGGGACAAATGATTTTATAATCTGCATATATTTGTTCCTGGTCTGGGTGTTATGGTACCACGGTACTCGTAGTTCCTGATACCCACGACACAGGGAATCTTAGTGTAGGGTCAGTACTAGTACGTGAATGTTGGGTGTTAATGAAATGGTGTTATTGATTAAAAGCAGTCGATAAGCCATGTCAGAGGCCCTCGGGCGGCTTGACAAACTCCGACACCAGAGGCCAGCTGCACTACCTCATACGAAACGAAACGATGAAATGGTGTTAAAAAAAAAATATGTGTAATACGTAAAATAAAATAAAATAATAAATAAAATAGCTTTATTATTCCAATACACATAAAAAAGTTAAAAGTAAATGACTAATATACAATAAACAAACAAAAAAGTAAAAAACTTAATACGGTGAATGAAAAATGGGACACGCTGTCTATGGGCCACGTACCGTGGGCCAGGCTGTGAACATCCCGGTGGTTATGTTGTTATGTTATGTTATTAGTGAGATTCCATCAGAAAAGGGTTACAGTTTTAATATTTGCTGTTTTGCTCCATTTTCTCGAAATAATACTGCAATGGGTTCTTGTGGAATCCGTATCATTTTCACGCACTATTAGAACCAGGAAGATAAATAAATAAATAAATAATGCTGGACAAGTTCACACAACATTATCTAGCCCCAAGCTAAGCCAGAGCTTGTGTTATGGGTACTAGGTAACTGATATACATAATACAATACATTACATAAATAGATATTTTTTATTATACATAGAAAACACCCAGAACACCCGGAACAAATATCTGCAGATCGCACAAATTATTTGTTCCGAGGCGGGAATCGAACCCGCAACCTCCTGCGACGCAGGCGAACCATCGCCAGCCGCGCCACAGAGGTCGTCAAAGGTGCCAAGATGGCGAGACATTATTTTGATGTTTATTTTTAATTTTATTTGACAACTGTTCGTTCCAGACACGGAAGCCACAGCTAATTGGCGACGATGAACAGAGGAAATGGCGGCTTTTTAAATCTTGCCCAATGATTGATTAAGTTTCAAAGATATTTTAGTAAATGCATTTCGTTGCCATCAATCGTTCATGGGTCAGTGGCGTTTTATTTTTAATAAATTGTAGAAAGCTTTATTTTTGACAGCTAATAAAGGCTCGGAATAGACTCATTCTGGCTCTAAAAGCATATTTATTTGAACCTAAAATACGTGGCTATCGTTTTTATTAACTTTTCTACAGAGTTCCAGTCGTCAAACATTTTTGCCTATAAATTATTGTTAGTACTGTTTTTAACCCCCGACGCAAAAACGACGGGGTGTTATAAGTTCGAAGTGTGTGTGTATGTGTCTGTCTGTCCGCTCGTAGCTCCCGAACAGACGAACCAATTTGTTTTTTTTTTCTTTGAAAGGTGAATTTGTCGGGAGTTTTCTTAGCTATGTTTGATCAAAATCGGTTCAGCCGTTTCATTGGGATGAGGGTTTTTTTAATTTTTACAAAATTAATTATTTGTTATGTTTATATATTTGAATGACGGAAAAAGCAATAACAACCTTATGCCTCTGTCTTAAACAATGCATGACCTCATAGGTCACGTCCACCTAGGACGCACCCTATGTGGCATTGCTCTGCGCCCGCCACCCTGATACATAGAGATGAAAAGTCTCATGTTCCTGCAGTTTCACCGGCTCCCATCCTTCAAACCAAGAAACAGTAATGCGAGCACTAATGCTTTGCGGCAGAAATAGGTAGTAATTCCACGGACAAACTCACAAAATAGCTCTACTACTACCAAAACTAACTACTAGTGTAGTGGGCCCATTCTAATACCAGAAGCTAGGCGTGGGCCTAGCGAACGCTGAGTTGGGGGTCCCTTTTGTGGCTTACGTCGGACCGGACACACACACCCACATTACCATAGTTTTATTTCTGTGTTTTTTTTTGTTTCTTATCTTGTTTGCTGTTTGGTTGTTGTGTGTATTTGTATAGTAATGCTTCGGCTACATTAGCGGGCGAAGATTCGTATCGTGTTGGCGAGACAAAAACATCGTGTTCGGGTATAGGCGATGTTCTTGTCTACATTAAGGCGGGCGAAGATTCGTGTCGAGTTGACGCGATGCATCGTGCCGGATTGTGTTGTTCAGTTTGTTGTGCAGTTCTGTAGTATGCCATCAATGAATCTTTTTTCTTCTTCATTTCTTCTACTGTGGTAGGCCAACTGAGCATATTTTTAATTCGAATCCACGCATCATGTACCAAGTGTTTCTTTTTATGGTGGGGTCACTAGGATTCCATATAATACTCTCAGTTTCATAAAATTGAATGAATTGTAACACTTTTTCGTTACTCCACTCCATAGTGTAAAAAATTAAATGCACGTCCGTCTCGCTTCAAAGTCTGGACGACACTGAAATGACGTAGATGTAGCCACCTAAGCGAATATTGGCGCGACAAATCCCTTTGATTCGCGCCAGTTTACCGACAGCTCCCCGATACTACATCGTCTTCGCCCGAATACTACGCGATGACACGATGAACCCGGCCACATTTATCGCGTTAAGGTGGATGCGCACGCTTGCGGCGCGAAATTCAAATTTTTTGGTGTTTTTTGCCCATTACAGCTCATCAACACTTCTTCAGATAACAAAAGTTGAGTTCGCGACAACTAGGAGACTTAACACACATGTTTTAATTGATAGTATCTCATAAATATCATCAGTTTAGCTATGATACCCCTAAACACATTTTTACAGTGTTTTTGTTTGTTTAGGGGTATCGTAGCTAAACTGATGATATTTATTAGATACAATCAATTAAAACATGTGTGTTAGGTCTCCTCGTTGTCGCGAACTCAACTTTCGTCATCTGAAGAAGTGTTGATGACCTGTAAAGGGCAAAAAACACCAAAAAATTTGAATCTCGCGCCGCAAACGTGAGCTTTCACCTTAACACGAATATTCGCCATAGCCCGCTAATGTAGCCGAAGCATCACAAATAAACTTCTGATTTCCTTCTTTCCATATTTCAATAATTGCATCAAGCTTGTACTATTATTTATTCTGTGATCAAGCTTACAATTTTGATCGTGCAATAGTTCTAAGTATTTATTCTGTAACCTCTGCGACGAGCTTTAAAACGGGTTTTGCCGTTTGCATTAGTATTTTAGTTGATAAATTAGCTCTGTCGCACAATAAACCATTGCAAATACCGTGTCGTAAGGTCCAAGCTATTATTTATCAAACGGAATGTCTGTTATGTCACGATTGTGATACTTGGGTTAATCGATTACTGCTTGACCCCAAAGGGATGGGACGGGCAATATTGTTGTTACTACAAACGTCAATCAAACTTAAAGCATTGCAGCCCCCTTATTCGCTATGACCAAACGTGACATAACGCGGGCACGTTACGATATCTGCGTGGAATCATCGTTTAGGATACATTGTGACGTCACACGTTATTGTCAAGAAATCTCCTATGGTCATAGCGAATAACAGCCCAGGCCTCCAACCAAACGATGCTATGCGGGATTTGACGACCTCTGTGGCGCGGCGGGCGAAGGTTTGCCTGAAACGCAGGAGGTTGCGGGTTCGATTCCTGCCTCGGAACAAATGTTTGTACGATATGCAGATATTTGTTCAGGGTGTTCTGGGTATTTTATATGTATAAAAAAAAACTATCCTAGCAATGTATTGTGTTTAGTATATCAGTTATCTAGTACCCATAACACAAGCTCTGCTTAGCTTGGGGCTAGATAATGTGGTGTGAACTGTCTAGCGTTATTTATTTATTTCTTTGGTATAGTTACACCGTGTTTTGTGTCCTTCGATTTATTTTGAAACTGCTTGTCAATGCAAAAGCACTAAATCTGTCCGAGCTATGGTGGTATATATCTGCAGAGCCTCAAGATGAAAGTCTGATATCGGTGCATGTTGCCACTGATGGCTTACGGCACTGAGACGTGATCGCCAACTATTGGCCTCATATACAAGCTCAAAATTGCGCAGCGGGCTATGTAGAGAGCTGTTCTCAGAGATTCCGTACCTCCACCTGAATCCGAAACGAAGAGAACCGTAGAAGAAGATTACTGACTAGCTCTCAAAATTAGCTAGTTGAATTTGAATTGGCCATGGACGGGTCACTTAGATTGCAGAACCGACAACCGTTTGGGAATTCTCGAGTGGCAACCTTGAACCGGACGACGCAGAGTTGGAAGCCTCCCTACTAGATGGACCGACGACATTTTAAGACTGCGCCAACCCCAGAACCGCAGAAATATTCATACAAAAAAAAACGCCAAGCGCCGCTCGAAGAAGCGGTTTTTATTGAATATCTCGTGAAATGTAGATAATTAAAAAAAACCTCTAGGGTTTTCCCTCTGTTTTATTGTATTGATCTTATTTATCCAATTTTTGACCCAATAATCTGTACCATATTGACAAACAATCGAATCGAAAGTTAGAGGTAACTATGTGCTTTTTTTTTATCGAGTTTTTTTTAGCCTATCGTGCTTCTGTCTGGGTGATCCCTCAGTATTATGATGTAGTATCTATGCATATTTTGTATTTGAATATTGTACAGTTAAAAATCTAATCTAACACTGGTAATTTTGCGTTATATCCCACCTTAAAAATAGCAGGAAGTCGTTGCACGGACGCAGCTCAGGACGTTTATTGTGGCTTTCTATGGAGGAAGCCTACGTTCAACAGTGGACTGTACCATCATCCATTTAGAAAGCGTAGTAAGAGTAGGTACTCGTAGGTACTATACTAACGTGCTGACGAAGTCGCGAGCGGGTCAGCTAGTATATATACGTAAATACAAACACTGATACATAGGTACTTGACGACCTCTGTGGTGCGGCGGTCGAAGGTTCGCCTGCGACGTAGGAGGGTTCGATTCTCGCCTCGGAACAAATATTTGTATGTTCTGCAGATATTTGTTCAAGGTGTTCTGGGTATTTTCTATGCATATTCAAAAATATCTATCTATGTAATGTGTTGTATTAAGTATATCAGTTATCTAGTACCCATAACACAAGCTCTGCTTAGCTTGGGGCTAGATAATGTTGTGTGAACTTGCCCAGCCTTATTTATTTATTTATACTATACATAGACTGCTAAAAACCCCCTTTTAGCTTTGCCGTAGTCGGGTAAAAATCCAGTATTTGCAGACTTCATCATACAAAAGTATTTCCGTATCATATCAGTCATTGTTTCAGACAGGCTGTCTGTCAGATTTCAGCAGGGAAAAGATTGACGATCGTGTTTTCAATTCAAAATACATTTCGATTTGGATACATTTATTGCGACAGAAAGTTTTCGAATATCCGATAGCAATGTGATTTAATTTTTACGACTCAAGTTTATTTCCGTGGAAATATGCATCCTGTCAGCAAAGCTTTTGGGCTGGAGATTTGATGTTTTGGTGGCTATTAGCTTTAGGACCTGTGAATAGAGTTTCTTAGGCCATCATCATCATGATCATTCGAGGCGTATAATATTTTTTTTTGTTTTATATCAGTTTTGACATCTAGAAACTAAATAAGTCAATGGCTCTATATCTGGCTCAACGCATTAATATTGCCATTCAACGTGGCAATGCAGCCAGCATCTTAGGGACGCTTCTGTCTGGTAGTGATTTGGATCAGTTGAGCTTACCTTTAGATCGTTAGGAGCGGTCTTCAGGTAGCACAACTGTTTCCATATGTATGATCTATTTATGATTTAGTTTCTAGAATTTGCGTTTCGGCTAACAATAAGACAGAAGAAGAAAGAAGTCGGTTTTTAGTAGTAGTAGAGCTTTTTTGTGAAAGCGTTCGTCCGGGGAAGTACTACCTCCATACCTATTTCTGCCGCAAAGCAGTAGTGCTCGCATTGCTGCTCTCCGGTTTGAGCTCATGAGACTTTTCATCTTTATGCCTCAGGGTGGCGAGCGTAGTCCAATGCCACACATAGGGCGCGTCTTAGGTGGACGTGAGCAAGCAGAGGTTACCGCTTATCGTCAGGTGGGCCATCTGCATGTCCCTAAAAACCAGTAGCTAAATAAATAGGTATAGGTAATAATGTTTTTTTTTTTTTTTTTTTTTTTTTTTTATTATACTACTTGGAGACGGATCAAGCAAGAGGCCCACCTGATGTTAAGCGGTAACCTCTGCCTATGAACAGTGCATTACATTACAGTGTATTACGCAACCTATGTGGCATTGCACTGCGCCCGCCACCCTGAGACATAAAGATGAAAAGTCTCATGTGCCTGTAATTTCACCGGCACCCTTACCCTTCAAACCGGAACACAGCAATGCGAGCACTACTGCTTTGCGGCAGAAATAGGTATGGTGGTAGTACTTCCCCGGATGAACTCTTTCACAAAAAAGCTCTACTACTACTAATATTACTATTAGATGAACGATGAAAGACATTAACGATTTTTAATATGATGAATTTAATTGTAATTTTATTTATTAGAATATTTATTTTTAGCTTCGCTACTGAACTCAGAATTACCACAATGCTAAGCCTTTTAAAGTAATCATTTTATTATGATTCAAGTATCGAGACTGAAGTTTTACTTCAATAAAACTTGTGGAATACAAGAACTTACCTACTCTTAGGGAGATTTAAAACCTTGCTACCATTAGTGCCTTCAAAGCATACCCAACGAGTGATGTTGAGTATCAAGATTGATTTATAGTCACTATGGTTAAGGCGTCGATGGACGCCAAATTCAGTCAATTTCTAACTCATTAAAGTTCAGGTAAGTTAGAAAGTGACAGAAAAGCACTCGCCAAACAAAAAGTGAGCGAAAATCACGTTTTTAGGGTTCCGTAATCAAAGACAAGGAACCCTTATAGATTCGTCATGTCTGTCTGTCTGTCTGTCCGTGTATGTCACAGCCTTTTTTTCCCGAAACTATAAGAGCTATACTGTTGAAACTTGGTAGGTAGATGTATTCTGTAAACCGCATTAAGATTTTTACACAAAAATTGAAAAAAAAAACAATTATTTTTGGGGTTCCCCATACTTAGAACTGAAACTAAAAAAACTTTTTTTCATCATACCCATACGTGTGGCTATGGATAGGTCTTCAAAAATGATTTTGAGGTTTTTAATGTAATTTTTTTCTAAACTGAATAGTTTGCACGAGAGACACTTCCAAAGTGGTAAAAAGTGTGTCCCCCCCCCCATAACTTCTAAAATAAGAGAATGATAAAACTAAAAAAAATATATGATGTACATATTACCATGTAAACTTTCACTCAAAATTGGTTTGAACGAGATCTAGTAAGCAGTTTTTTTTTAATACGTCATTAATCGTAATCCATCCAAGAACTTTTATATTATGTTACTTGCTGCTACGGAACCCTTCATGGGCGAGTCCGACTCGCACTTGGCCGCTTTTTTTTTATTTAAAAATCATTAGGAAATTAGTTTTCAAAAATAAAAACAAGTTCCTTAACAAGTTTTTGTGTTATTTAATATACTGAAGGCAGTAAAAATATCTTATGGTTGTAGGAGAAAAATGGTTGTAACTACGAAAACAGAGGCTACTTTGCAAATTTATTTCTTACATTTAAAAGAGGCAATGCTTTATTTAATGTAGATTAAAATTATTAGGTATTTTTTTTTGTATATTTTACGATAAAGATCGTGCAGAAAAAAGGTGTTTGAATGTACCACATTTAACCTATATCCACGCCTTAATCCACAGGTTGCTAAATAGGCGGTCGAGCATGTCTTCACGAAAATGTCTTGTTCTGTTTTATATCTTCCGCATTCTTCTAATTGGTTCTATTTCTGATTCCCTTTACGGACAGTTACTGTATTCTTTATGGCTTCCTGTGAATATTTGGACACCTTTTATTTGGACACGTTAACCTGGTTCTTTACACGGAACTTACATTATAGCTGGCTTAGTGTAAGATAAAACTTACTGCTACGAAATTCTTGACTTTCCTATCCATTTTGAGCTGGTGGTCAATTCAATTCAATTTATTTCAAGAGGGACATATTAATAATGCACTTAGAAATGTCATTACATCAGTCTTTGGTTAAACAAAAATTAATTAAAACAGGCCCATACAAATAATCATAAAAGAACAGAGAACTAAACAATGTCAAAATTTTAAAATTTATTTAAAAAAAAAAAAAAAACTTTGTACCTACCTAAATAAAAATATTTTGTATAATTAAATCGATATACCTATTAGTATGTAGGTATATAGCACATGCACAATAATGTCACATTTTAAAATTTATATTTTTCCATGATTTGTGATCAGTGAGAAATTCATCTGTCATAATATGCTTTGAATGTAAGTTGCTTTTTAATCGTATTTTTGAAATTTCTCTCATTTAAACTAGTTATACAGGGTGGTATCAAAAGCAACGCGAAAAGATGGTTTGAAATAGCAGGTTTCAAGATGCTTCTTTACAGAACTATATTCAAGGTATATATAGAAGGGCAGAAAGTTTCCTCAAGTAAATTTTCACGACTTTTCAGGTAACTTTTGAATAATGAAAGCTTTCTCAAGAAGTTAGTCTAGCTGTTGTTATTATGTATGTTTAACCTTAAAAAATACCCTATGTGCTGTTGTGTGACCGGCCTTAGAATAGATCCTCCGTCTCCTCCCATGGATGTCGTAAAAGCTAACTAAGAAAAAAGTAAAAAAAAGGAACAGTTTATTTTGATTAAAACCATACACGGTACAATTTACATGCTAAGATATAAACTGTGCCGTGTATAGTGCTGTCAAAAAGGGTCCGTGCTCAGCACAATGCTGCAGTAAACTGCAGCGCTGGTTTTCGGCACGGATCTCGGTTGACGCACGGACATGGCACGATTAACAACAAAAACGCAATTACACAAGGGGATGGGCAACAGTATCCACCTAAGTAATCAACACTAACGCTGCGATCACCTGTGGGGAGGGACGTCTGAGGGCTGATGATGATGCTGATAATAATGATGATGAGAACCCTTAAATAGCCAGATGGTAATGTGTAGAATGTTATAATTCGAATGCCACCTGGAAAGGGTTATTTTTATGTCGGTGTCTGCTACGTAATTTTAATAATCTCTTTTAAAGACGTTACTTTAATCACCTGGTTACGATTTAAAGGGTACAATGTTATTGGTTGGGGAATGATTTATGAGTCAAATGTGAGTAACAAGGGAGATAGATTTCATACGAGACAATTGCTTTAAGACATTCCAGAAGTTTGTCTAGAGAAATAATTCAGGGTTTATTATGAAGTTTGCGGTTGCACCATTTTGAAGTATTTAGACCAGCCGGCCTAGCCAAACGGCACTCGCTACGAAGCGATTTCCATTTCTACATTCGTAATACAATACAATAGACCACGTGATATTTCGATAGTTTTTTTTTTTTTTTTTTTATAAATGCTGGACATTTCACACAACGTTACCTTGCCCCAAACTAAGCAGAGCTTGTGTTATGGGTACTAGATAACTGATATACTTAATACAATACGTACATTACATAGATAGATATTTTGTATTATACATAGAAAATACCCGAACACCCTGAACAAATATCTGCGATCGCACAAATATTTGTTCAATGTCGGGAATCGAACCCGCAACCTCCTGCGTCGCATGCGAATCTTCGCCCGCCGCGCCACAGAGGTCGTCAATCTCATACATTGTTGGATTTTCTACTAGCGTCATCGCTAATATAATGTTACTTTGTCTAAGACCTCAGATCTCACTTTCACTGCAATGCAGAGATTTGCCATTCCAGGGGTTTGTTTATGAGTCGCGTACATGAACCCACTTTGACCTTTTGGACTGCTCTGCTATGATTCCAAAATCTGTAAGTGAATGTTAGTAGGGCATTTATGAATTACGCAATACTTATATTATCATACGTAACTGTTATACAGGGCGTCCTAAGACTATGCGACATGAAGGGAAAGTACCTTAAAGTACCAAGTCGAAACTTGTATGAGCGAAATGCACAGATTTCTCGCTAAATATTCAAATCTCTGCATTGCAGAGATTTGCCATTCCAGAGGTTTGTTTATGAGTTGCGTACATGAACCCACTTTGACCTTTTGGACTGCTCTGCTATGATTCCAAAATCTGTAAGTGAATGTTAGTAGGGCATTTATGAATTACGCAATACTTATATTATCATACGTAACTGTTATACAGGGCGTCCTAAGACTATGCGACATGAAGGGAAAGTACCTTAAATATTGTAGATAGGATATTTTGCGGAGCGGAGACTTTATTTTATTTTTAAAAGTAAGTAATACTGCATTCAAGATTTTCTAAAAATTACTTGCTTTGTCTGGGAATCGAACCGACTTAAATGTGAAGAAAAAAACAACCCGGTATTTTTATGATGCCAATCAAAAGAATGGTCAAAAATTAATAATTCCTCTTAAAGAACATATTATCTTAAAACAAAGGAATACCGTATAATTAATCATTTTAATTTTAAGTCGGTTCGGTTCCCAAACGAATCATGTAATTTTTTAGAAAATCTTTGATTGTAGTATTACTAAGTTTTATAAATAAAATAAATCCTCCTTTCTTTAAAATATCCTATCTAAAATTTAAGATACTTTCCTTTCATGTCGCATAGTCTTGGGAGGCCCTGTATATTTATAATGGTGTCACATTTCTCGTAATATGACTTTCTGGGTCATCGTCCTGCCATTTGTTCAGCATTGTTGTTGCGTGCTTATTATATTTGTGCAATGTTGTCTCTGCCCATTATAATGGACGTTTTTATGAGAAATTTTAAACAAAATACATTTAGTTTTTTTGATACTGATCATAATTTACAAGCCTTTTGTAGGGTTCCGTAAAAAAACTACGGAACCCTTATAGATTCGTCATGTCTGTCTGTCTGTCTGTCTGTCTGTCCGTCCGTGTATGTCACAGCCTTTTTTTTCCGAAACTATAGGAGCTATACTGTTGAAACTTGGTAGGTATTCTGTGAACCGCATTAAGATTTTTACACAAAAATTGAAAAAAAAAAACAATTATTTTTGGGGTTCCCCATACTTAGAACTGAAACTCAAAAAAAAAAAACATCAAACCTATACGTGGTATCTATGGATAGGTCTTCAAAAATGATGTTGAGGTTTCTAATATCATTTTTTTCTGAACTGAATAGTTTGCGCGAGAGACACTTCCAAAGTGGTAAAAAGTGTCCCCCCCGTAACTTCTAAAATAAGAAAAAGATAAAACTACAAAAAATATATGATGTACACTTTCACTCAAAATTGGTTTGAACGAGATCTAGTAAGTAGTTTTTTATTTTTGGGGTTATACTTAGAACTGAAACTCAAAAAACTTTTTTTCATAATACCTATACGTGTGGGGTATCTATGGATAGGTCTTTAAAAATGATTTTGAGGTTTTTAATGTCATTTTTTTCTAAACTGAATAGTTTGCGCGAGAGACACTTCCAAAGTGGTAAAAAGTGTGCCCCGCCCCCCATAACTTCTAAAATAAGAGAATGATAAAACTAAAAAAAATATATGATGTACATTACCATGTAAACTTTCACTCAAAATTGGTTTAAACGAGATCTATTCAGTAGTTTTTTTTTAATACGTCATTAACCGTAATCCATCCAAGAACTTTTATATTATGTTACTTGCTGCTACGGAACCCTTCATGGGCGAGTCCGACTCGCACTTGGCCGCTTTTTTTAACGTCGATAGACCTTTGATTGACCACGATCTCACCTGTTGGTAAGTGACGATGTGGCCGAAGATAGATAGATAGATAGATAGATAGATAGACAGATAGATAGATAGATAGATAGAGATTAACTCTTTATTGTACATTTATGTCAAATAACACACAGAAATACAAAACATAATTAAATAACAAAAATAACAGAAATGTACAATGGGCGGTCTTATAGCTTAAAGAGATTTCTTCCAGACAACCTTAGGATGGAGAGGACTACAAGAAGATGGAGCACAAAAGTCTAGAAGGCACCTATTCACTCTAGCCTTGAAAAGACCTAGAAGGAAAGACAGACGACGGTAGTGTATTCCACTCCTTAGCAGTTCGCTTTTATTTAACTTGCAATGACCGGGTGGAATCTTGCAACTGAATTTTAAAGCAGTTATCCTCAACCGATTGAGATGATATTTTGCATACCTGTCAAGTTCCGATGACAATGCAATATTATGGTGACTGTGAGCTGATCTGATGATGGAGACGAAAGGTCGATAACGGATCTCCTCGAGGGATAATAGTAGATTGGCCATGTTTAGGCTCATTTTGATCTGCACACGGTAACGATCACTAATTTTATAAAAGCTTGTATTGAAAAATATATTTTACAAGCTTTTATTACTAACATTCGAGGATGTAGGTATACGGATTGCGAGGCTCAAGTGGAGATGGGCGGACACTGGGCAAGGCGTGAGGATTACCGATGGACCAAAGCAGTCACCGAATGGAGGCCGAGAGATATGCGGCGGCCTCGAGGCATACCACCTGCCCGATAGTCAGACGGCATTGTGCAGGCAGTAGGAGAGCGGTGGATCCGGATGACACAAGACCGCCAGGAGTGGCGTTATAGAGAAGAGGCCTTTACTCAGCAGTGGGAGTGAAACTAAGACCAAACCAACGCTGCCAGCCCGCGTCCTCAGTGGAGTGCACGGTGGATCTATCGATCCATTATCGTAAGATTGCACGCCACCGTGGACGCGGACTGAACGCGTTGGTTTGGCTTTAGCTTTACCGGCTGGATAGAAAGAATTATATTTTGAAATTTATAAATGTAATCTGATGGAGTCTAATTGAAGCATAGCGCACTTTTTTGTAATTTAGATTGTATAACCTAACCGTATGTGGTGGTTTTGATGTTGTTTAACTACCTTATTAATTTTCCCATATCCACTTACTCATAAGCATCACTCACATCCATGACTACAGAATTGCCAAACATTGGCCATAAGGAAATGTTAGTTTTACTGCTCAAAGAAGACACGATCGTAAAAACTTCCAACAAGTTTTAAAGCATAAACTCGTCATAAAAATGTTTGTTTTCCAAATATAAACTTCGTGTTTCTTTTCAAATCATAATGTTACTATTAGAGATGCAACGAAAAATTTGGCCGAATACCGAATATTCGGCGGCGCTTTCGGCGGCCGAATATTTGGCGAGAGATCTGGGGCCTTATTCTCGAAATCGTGAGATCGATCAAAACGGCGTGATGACGTCATATCTCGCTTAAAAAACTTACTTTGCTATTCTCAGCATCTCGCAGACAAACGTGTGGTATTTACCATGTGGGATAGGTTTTATCATTCGAGATGCGTCGAGTTAAAATTGCTTCTGTCGATTTGGTGTATGTAACAAAATAAAATTAGCACTAAACCAATCAATTACAATTTATAACAATCTCATAATTTCGATCTTGCATGTTTCTTGCCCATCTCAAATGATCTCATTCGGAAAAATCTCGTTACTTGTCGTGAAAGAATGTCACGCGATTACATAATTTTTATATAAGTTCTAACACCACACAAAATCAAAACTCAATATTGTCACAATGCTATCTACAAATCGGACTGTTTTTTTTGTGAAAAGTTTACGTCTTCTATCACAAATCTGTGTTATTGTCATTTCACTTCACACCACACGTTAACTTTATTTCGCACACAACACAACACACTAATTTCAATTGATTGACTGACGGAGTAAGTACGGACTTTGAATGACAGACAGAACTCGCATGATTTTTAGATCTCACATGCTAAAGACCACACGTTGTATCTCGTACGAATTTCGTTCGAGATATAAAACTGTGAGATGCCGAGAATATATGTGACGTCATCAAGTCGATTAGGTCGATCTCACGATTTCGAGAATGAGGTTATTAGTGGTTGATTTAGTCAGGAAACTAGCACTTGATTAAAACTATGAATTTATTTATGCTTATTTATACCTTATTTTCAAAATAATTATGCCCTACTTTTGAAAAAACAAATTAGTAATCGCGAATAGTCGAATAGTTGTCTCCCGATTAGTCGATGATCGCAGCCATCTTGCATGAAAAAACGCGTGAATGGAGTGAGCGAGATTTTGCACTCGAGATTTACAAGAATCAAGAGAGATGAAAACTGCGAGACGTTAAACATCTCGCTTGAAACGAGAATTAGGCCCCTGTGCATTTAGCGCGTACACTCGTACAGGGTACGACCAGTCTCGGTGTGGGCGCATGCTGGGATGACGGACGGGGCGGCAGAAGAAAGGTCATTTTCGAGCACATCTTAAGTGTTAGTAGTAGAGCTCTTTTGTGAAAGACTTCGTTCGGGGAAGTACTATCACCATACCCAAAGATGTAAATCTTTGACCATACCTATTTCTGCCGCAAAGCAGTAGTGCTTACATTGCTGTGTTCCGGTTTGAAGGGTATGGTTGCCGGTTAAATTACAGGCACATGAGACTTTCATCTTTATGTCTCAGGTGTTGGGCGCAGTGCAATGCCACATAGGGTGCGTCCTAGGTGTGTGTGTAGGACGTGACCTATGAGACAATGCATTGTTAAAGGCAGAGGTTACCGCTTAACATCTGGTGGGATATCTGCTTGTTCCGTCATTCACAAAGTTAAAAAAAGAAAAAAACTGTGTCACAGGCGCGCTAAATATAGCATATTTTAGTGAATAAGTGAATAAAAACAAACTTTTCTGCCATCTTACTAAATATATAGGTACTACCCGGTCACATTATCTCGAGACCTGGCGTCGAAAGTATATCGTCGTAAGTATAAGTATCGTATAAGTATAAGTATATATATATAAGTCGTCGTATCGGCAACGAAAGTGCTAACCGTACTGACGCGCCGTAGCGAGCGCGGGGAGATGAAAGGAGAACGGGGCGGGAGGTTCCATTCCAGCGAGGTCTCGAGATAATGTGACCGGGAGTACTTTCTGATTAAAATTTGTTTTTATTTTCATTATTAGGTAGTCGGCCGAATACCGTCGAATATTCGTCCGAATACCGAATATTAAAAAAACTAATAGGCCGAATACCGAATAGTTGCAGAATATTCATTGCATCTCTATGCATAGTTACTATTCTAATATTGGCATACTTTGGTGTTTATTGTTTCAAATATAATTTTATACAATATGAAAGTAGGTAAAGTACATAGAGGGAAGGTTTGGCCATCCAACTGATCGCTCGTTTTATCTAAACCTAATACACTTATAAAAGATATTTTATCGATCGGAGACAAGGGCTTGTTGCGGTTGGAAGAAAAGCTTTAATATCATAGCGAGATAGGAACGGGTATACCAGTATCTATATATATATAACAAAATCGTGTTAGTTTACACCACTTATAACTCAAGATCGGCTGGACCGATGTTAGTTATCTCTTTTTTGGTGGATTCTTCTCCGCTCTGAATAACAGAATAAGTAATAAGGAGGGGAGGGGGGGGGGGGAGGGGGGGGGGGGTCACCGGGGGCTACCCGTGCGAAGCCGGGGCGAGTCGCTAGTTATCAAATAATATGCTTGTATTGATTGACACAAACACGAGGAGATCCGTACAGGAAACAAGGTGACCGTCATAGCACTCGGAATTAGCAAGTTAGAGTGGCAATGGGCAGAACCGAAAACCGCTAGGAAGTAAAGGTTCTCGAGTGGCGACCATGTACCCGACAACGCAGTGTAACATTGCCCCTTAGTAAAGTATTGACAACATTTTGAAGCAAGAAGTTGGTGGGTGGAGGCTCAAGACTGTCGTGGCATTATATAGGGGAAACCTAAGTCCGGCAGTGAAAGTCAACTGGCAGAAATGATGGTGATGACTGACACATTGCTGGCTCCTTCTAGAGCTAGTGTTTTCTGCCTGAGCTATTTGCATCCATGTATGCGACGAGTTCGATGTAATCCTCTAAACTGCCTCGTAATTCTCACTAGTCCTCATCATAATTCTACCTGTGACTTCCCCAAGCACTCCCTCATCATCATCATCATCATCATCATCAACCTACTGCAGTCCACTGCTGGACATAGGTCTCTCCCATGGCACGCCACTGAGCCCGGTTTTCGGCTCTCCTCATCCAGTTTCTGCCAGCCACCCCGCGCAAGTCGTCGCTCCACCTAGCCAGAGGGTGTCCTACACTACGTTTGCCCAGACGCGGTCTCCACAAGCACTCCCTCAAATAATGCTAAATACTTTTCGTGTTCTTGCATCACCTTCCTCTACATCGTGTACCGTCCTCTACATTTGTACCGTGTTCTTCTATTTAGTTAGCCTGTGTCCACCCACTGCTGGGTATAGGCCTCCTCTCTAAAACGCCACTCTCTCCGGTCCTGTGCTGTTCTCATCTATTCTCGTCCAACTACTTTAACGATGTCATGGGTCTCTTGGTCGCCGAGCATCTCTTGGCCACCATTCCGTTATAGCCGTGGTCCATCTTCCGTCATTCCTTCTAGCCAAGTGTCCCGCCCATCGCCACTTAAGACTTGTGATCCGCATACCTACGTCTACGACTTTCGTACGTCGACGTATCTCGACGTTGGATATGTGATCATGGAGGGATATACCAGCATGGCGCGCTCCGTTGCCCTTTGTGCTACTCTTATCTTGAGCACGGTTTTTTTTTAATGCTGATCTTTTCTCACAACATTATCTAGCCCCAAGCTAAGCAGAGCTTGTGTTATGGGTACTAGATAACTGATATACACATTACATAGATAGATATTTTTTATTGTACACAGAAAATACCCAGAACACCCTGAACAAATATCTGCAGATCGAACAAATATTTGTTCCGAGGCGGGAATCGAACCCGCAACCTAATGTGTCGCAGGCGAACTTTCGCCCGCCGCGCCACAGAGGTCGTCAAAGGTCGGCCTTTGTGAGTGCCCATGTGTTCTTACCATTGCAATATGAACAGGCCTTTATGATATTGCCTTAAACCATCAATCTTCTTCGATTTGAGATAATTCCCTAGTTCTCGTAAACGGACCAACTGCAACCGGCTATACAAACTACTAACTGGCGTACATAGGAGAGCCTACGGCTGGCACGATGGCTACCGATAACAAGCGTTGTTCTAACCGGATTCTGATTGTTCTTGGTTATGGGCCCAGAATGTATAGTGCACAATAAAGAAAACGGGTCTCTTATCGTGTTTGTATGGAAATTGTGTAATAAATGAAGGCATTTGCTTGCTTCATGTAGATTTAGTTTTCTTCATTATGTAGTACAATGGACGTACACGCTAGCTTACAAATAACTTGTCAATTTCTTTATGTGTCTAAACACAGCTAAATACTTGGCGAGTATTATTAGAATTCACAAATGATAATCATGAGATTAAATTTTACTGTTTTTTTTTGATGATTTTATGTATGAAAATCCCTTGGTTTGTTTAAGGAAAGGTGAAAGGAAGTTGTTGAATTTTATGATAGGTGACTTCCTGCTTGGGTTTCTTATCAGGCAATCATCTTGCCACCTAGTTTTAAGTTTATTAACCTTATGGAGCTAATATCATCATAATTATCATCAAATGTCCACTATTGGACGAAGCCACCCCCATTACATGCAATGGGGGGGATTTGCCATAATCCCAAGCTTGGCAGGCGGATTGGTGATCGCACTATTGATGTTCAGTACATAGACATAGTCATAGTAGTTTTTTTTTTTTTTTTTAACTTTGATAGACCTTTGTTTGACCGCGATCTCACCTGTAATTATTTATTAATAACAAAAACGGTTCCAAGTCAAAAAAAAAAACACAAACACAGGTACACAGGTGGATGCTGCTGCACATCCTCTAGTGTAATCCCTAAACCATACCACATTCCTTTACCATATTTTTAAGCGAATAAATGAATAACTAACTAACTAACTAAATAGGCTTTTACGACATCCATGGGAGGAGACGAAGGGGTCTATTTTTGGAGATTTGAAATTCTTTCTTTTGTCTACTTTGTCTCTCTTATCTCTTTTAAATGTTATTTAGTTATCCTTGCTTCCTATCCTTTTGTTTTAGTAGGTATTTAAAATTAGTTAATATCGTGCTCGTGTCATGTCCGTTCGTCATCCGAGTTCCGTGCTGTAAATCAGCGCAGCAGTTATCTGAGCACGGGCCTTTTTTGATGGCACCATTACACAGCATTTTTTTTTTCTTTTGTTGACCTTTATTTGACCACGTTCTTTGATTATTTATAGACAAATAATCAAACACCACGATCTCACCTGTTGGCTGTTGGTCACGTTATTAGTGGAACTGTGTTAGTGATAATTCTGTGTATAGTTCTGCCCCCCTATTCCCTATCTTGAAAGCATCTTGAAAGTCACTCGGTGAACAACGTTTGACAAGTAAAGTTACCACCAAAGATGGCACTGACTCAAATATACTTGTCAAAATAACAAATGCGTTGTAAGGTACGCGTCATGTAAAAAGAACGCTGGAACGTATGAAGAAGTATGACCGCCAGCGTTCTTTTTACATGACGCGCATTATATCACTACGTTGTTGACGTTGACATTTCACTTTATTTTGACAGAGCTACTTTAGCTTGCACAGAGCTGGCGCCATCTATTTTCAAGGCTATTAACATGATGTGAAACGGCCGTGAAAACCCCTCATTGACAATTCTTAATGTTTTTTTTTAAATTGATTATCATCCTACTTTTCAAACGTCACCGAGTGACTTTCATATAAGGAAATCCATGAATGTAGTAGTACATGGATTGAGTGCTAAAATAGCCACTAGTGTTCCTTCTTACTCCTATCCTAGAAGATAGCTTGCTATCCTATGTTAGAGAGAAACAAATATATTGTCACACTACAGTCGTTTTTCCTTTCCGTACCACTGAATATTGGTACCATGAATGTACATCTTCCTAGATTGGTACCATGAATGTAGTAGTAATTGGTACCAAGTGTGACATTTGGCCTGGTACAAGTTACACAAATAAGAACAGATAGATATATGCTTGTCTCATTCCAACACATGAATACATTCATATAAAAGAATGAGACTGGTATAATCGAATCCGGTTTGTTTATATCCTTATTTCCATGTAGTGCATCTTCCTAGGGCAGATCTAAGTACGAGTATGTAAACTTTTTACTGCTTACCTTTTACTACGGAGCTTATTATCATATTTTTGTTCGTGAAAGAAAACGAATGAGAATCATACGCCAATTACAGTTTTCCATGGTACCTACTAACGTGTATAGTTGGTGAAATATTTCTATGGTATGTCGTGCTTCACTGTTATTTAAACAAGGGCCTAATAGTTACAAAAAAAGAAAAAGTTACATCACCTTAACAATGCTTTAGCCAAAGAAAAACAGCAAAAACAATTTTGGCACGAGCTTTAAAAAGCGTAGCTAATTTTATGAGGTTCTTATCTATAGGAATGTAATGTAACCGTTTGTGGAACTAATTTCTTGCGTGTCGCTAGTTACGTGATAGTACCTTTATGTAAGAAGAAATTGGTGAAAGACAAATAGTATTTGTTTCACTTTCAACCATCTTGTCCATGCTGTATGGACGGGTAGGGGTGATTAGGAAATAAGCGAATTCTTAAACGCGCCTTGAAAGAATGCATTTATATTTCTATTTCTAGCCCTTTGTGTCCCACTGCTGGGCAAAGGCCTCCCCCCACTCCTTCCACACATCACGATCTTTAGAGCTTTTTTGTGAAAGAGTTCGTCCGGGGATGTACTACCGCCATGCCTATTTCTGCCGCAAAGCAGTAGTGCTTGCATTGCTGTGTTCCGGTTTGAAGGGTATGGGTGCCGGTGAAATTACAGGCACATGAGACTTTTCATCTTTATGTCTCAGGGTGGCGGGCGCAGTGTAATGCCACATAGGGCGCGTCCTAGGTGGACGTGACCTATGTGATAATGCACTGTTCATAGGCAAAGGTTACCGCTTAACATCAGGTGGGCCATCTGCTTGTTCCGTCATTCAAGTATGTAATATAAAATTTAAAAAAAGATCCTGAGCTATGTTAGCCTAGTCAACCTGAAACTTATCAATGTCGTCTCGCCATCTCCGTTTTGGTGCCGCGTCGCCTTCTCGCTGGGTCAGGGCGCCACTCGGTAGCTACCTTCGCCCACAGCTCGCTTGGCATGCGGCAGACGTGACCAGACCAATCCCACTTCAGCTTAGCAGCTTTCGCTACATCCACAATTTGGGTTAGTGAGCGCAACGCAGTGTTTCGACTCCTATCCATGACCCTCACAGCCAGGATACTGCGCTCCATCGCACGCTGGCAGACCTTGAGTTTGGACTTCTGAAGCTGCGTCTAGGACCAAGTTTGCGCACCAATTATGTTAAGACGGGGAGAATGCATGTGTCCATTAATTTTCGCAAATATTTTCAATACAAAATACAATAAAAATGGATGTCGTAATAGCCTACTCAGGGATTACCCGGACTTGTTAGTAAGATTCGTTGGTTTAAGATTGGTCCTAGCTGCTAGCTTATTACTGGAAGAAAGTGTTAGCCGAGTCCAGTCGTTGGAAACAATAGCGGCGATGAGCTCAACCCCTGCCATATTTATATTTCCACGATTTTGCAACCCACGGTTAAAAGAGGCACATTGAGGCTCTGCCTGCCCGTTCGGGGAAAAAGGCGTGTGTTTATGTATATGTATGTATTCATTTAAGATTTGACCGATGCCATTCCCTCCATTTAACTCTTTCCAATGCAATCTATTTTACCTCCTAATACAGCGCCGTTCTTCTTCTTTCTTTTGATTCCATCTATAGACGAATGCCATATTTATCTCCCAATTGACATTTAATGTCTAAGTATGTACCTATATATTTTTTTTTTTTTATACTACTTGGATGGCGGATTAAGCAAAAGGCCCACCTGATGTTAAGCGGTAACCTCTGCCTATGAACAATGCATTACCTCATAGATCACGTCCACCTAGGACGCACCCTATGTGGCATTGCACTGCGCCCGCCACCATCTATGTGATATGTATTAGACTGTTCAATATGTATTTGTCTTTATTTATTAATTCTGTGCGTAAATATGTTATATTTAGTTTATCTTTAATGCAACATAATAATCTATCCTAGAAAAAAAAATTGTGCACTACCTCTAAATTGGTTTCCGCAATACACAAATTTTATAGCTGGAAGAGAATGCTATCTAGCATGAAGATCGCATACGTGCAGTACTTTTTAAGTTGTGCAGTAAAGACTTTTCTGTCTACCTATCTATATATCCCATAAAGATTCTTCAAACGTACATCTGTCTATAGATCTTGATGTTTGAGCACCTACAATATAAACAGCTTGCTCCATACAATTATCGCCTACCGTCACATCACTTATTACTTCACTTATCACTCGCCCACTGACTGATTTCGACAAACCATCTAATCCAGTTGCATCTACCATCAAGATGTCATACTTAACCATTCATACCTCGAAGTGTCACAATAGTGCGACCTTCAACTGAGATTCAATACCCATACTTGTCTGTTATGTCACCTATGTGCATGCAATACCATGTAACACAAGCTTAGATTAAAACAAGAAGGGATACGGTAATTAGTCCAGTAACTTTGTCGTCTGAAAGTATGGGGTAGTATGCGTCAAATCCGGTAGTTCTGATTTTTTGCAGACTTGTTTATGATGTTGGACTAAAGGTGCAAGTTGGCGGCGGGCTTCATGAAGCGGCGGCCGACGTCGTGTTGTCGCGTCATGTCGCCGCGTCATGTCGTCGCTTCATGTCGCTGCGGTCACGATTTCGAACCCGACCGCAACTGCAACTGCAGGTGGCATTCAGTTGGTTCCCAGTGTTCCGTCAAACAAGATGTCTGACATGTTGGAGAACAGTGATTGCAATCTTTTATATATTTTATTGGAAGAGGAAGAAGACGATGATTACTTGTTTTTATTATTTAGAAAAAATCTCATAATGATTGAAACTCGTTCGAATGACACGTGGCGCTTGCTCTGACGTCGGCGGCGTACTGATCTGCGGTCGGGCGACGTGTCGTCGGCCGCTCGGCGACATGTCGCTGGGCTTCATGTCGCTAGCTATGCAGGGTATTTCATAGTAATACATAGAAACCAGTAGTGGCGCGGCGACATGTCGTCGGCCGCCGCTTCATGACGCCCGCCGCCAACTTGCACCTTAATGAGTAATCCAAGTTTTTGACCTCGAGCGCTGAACGCAACCTTGTCAAAAATCTAAACAATCGGTTTTTTTTTTCAATTTTTGGCGATTATAACTCTAAAGGACTAGTTTTTGAGAAATTTTTCTTAGGACGTTTTTAAGACTAAATTTGCTACAACATGATACTAGAACTGTATCTGTAGACCCAATAGTTTCTGAGATTAAACCTTTCAAAGTTTATCTTTTTTTTCGAACTTTGCAATTTTTTGCAATATTTTATACGTTACTCGAGCAACTCTAGCGGGATGAAGTGAACCCCAAAATGATGACCAGAGATGCAGCCCCACAACACCTCTTGCGGATGATTTCTTGCGGGTGCATGAAGGGTTGTGGGAACGCGTGCAGCTGCAGGAAGGCAGGATTAAAATGCTCATCAGTCTGCAGGCACTGCAGCGGGGCCTCTTGTGATAATATACCTGATTGTTTGTAAAATTATGTATATTTTATGAGATATTCAATGAAAACTGCTTTATCGTGCGACCCGAAGAGCTTTTTTTTGTATCAAGATATTTGCCTGGTGTTGGCGCAATGAGCATAAATCTACATGTTTCTGTTTTTAACCCCAGACGCAAAAACGACAGGGTGTTATAAGTTTGACGTGTCTCTGTCTGTGTCTATGTGTGTGTCTCTGTGTGTGTCTGTCTGTGGCATCGTAGTTCCCGAACGGACGAATTGTTTTTTTTTTGTTTGAAATGTGAATTAGTCGGTAGTGTTCTTAGCTATGTTTGATCAAAATCAGTAGTATAGTTTGCATAGTTTTGTTCTGCTCCGTCATACTTCAAATAGGTCCATCGGACACGTTTTCTCATCCCAGCGGAGCCACCTTACGCTGTAACTGATTTGATCTATCTAAGCTATAACATGTCAAATTGTAAACTGTCCCCAACGAGATCGTATCTGGGGATTACCATAACTGGTGAGCGTTTAGCAAGAACTGAACAGCTATTGTGCAGTCGTGACAAAATATGTTAAACAATCGATTACTAGTAGTTCTGCGAACAGTAGAACCTCGCGGGTACAAACCTCTGTAAAACCCTCTGTTCCAAGAAAAGAAAGAAAGAAGAAAGAATATTTTTTTTGTATACATGAGCTACACATAAAAACGTATTAAACGAAGAAGAAACAGATATGAAGGTACGAGGTGTAACTCAAGCAACAAAATGGCTCTGCCTCAGCATGAATTGGTTGACTAGCAATCTAGCAACCAACGCTGGTCTTCCGTCAGAACCACTTGTTCTACTAGTACCACCTGTTCTAAGAGGTTCATTCTACTGTGGGTTCTACTAGTAGATCCTAGTGGAAGTTTTCTTCCAAGAGGTTCTACTTTAAGTTGAATTAGAACTGTTTGGAATAGATTGAAAAAGTAAGTTTCAGTTCTAAGTATGGGGAAACACAAAAATTTGTTTGTGTGTAAATCTTAATGCGGTTCACAGTATACATCTACTTACCAAGTTTCAACAGCCATACCTCTTATAGTTTCGGAAAAAAGTGGCTGTGACATACACGGACAGACAGACAGACAGACATGACGAACCCATAAGGGTTCCGTAATTTTGTTACGGAACCCTAAAAACATTGTGCGCTCGGTTTTTTTTACGAGACAAATATTTTTACTCGACGAAATCCCCATACTGATCAATGCCAGCTTATGCTTGCCTTATTTTTTATATCTGTATATTTTTTTTTTTTTTTTAATCATGTTTGCTTTTGCTTGTTGCATGTGTGTGTCTTTGATTGTTTTTTTTTTTTTTTTTTTGTTTATACTACTTGGATGACGGAACAAGCAAGAGGCCCACCTGATGTTAAGCGGTAACCTCTGCCTATGAACGGTGCATTACCTCATAGGTCACGTCCACCTAGGACGCACCCTATGTGGCATTGCACTGCGCCCGCCACCCTGAGACATAAAGATGAAAAGTCTCATGTGCCTGTAATTTCACCGGCACCCTTACCCTTCAAACCGGAACACAGCAATGCGAGCACTACAGCTTTGCAGCTTTTTTTTTTTTTTTTGGTGGTAGGTACTTCCCCGGACGAACTCTTTCACAAAAAAGCTCTACTACTACTACTTTAGTCATAAATAAACGATTCTTTCTTTCTTTCTTTCAATAACAAAAGCAACATTGATTGCTGTTAGTAGTGCTATCAAACCACAAAATTTGGCCGACAAATACTCTATCTACCTTTACTAATTACAACCTTGTAGTGTTGCGACTCATTTAGATAAATAATTAGTTTGAACAGGTGTACCGTGCTGCTAAGCTACGTACCAAGCACGCATCAGGGTACGCTAGATTTTTTAAACAATGAACCAGTTTTTTTGTAGTTTAGCTGAAAATTTCGGCGAGGTATTCGGTGGAACCTTAAGGGAACCTCTGGGAACCTCTCATAGGGGAAGCTCTGTACGTACCAGATCGCTACAACAAATTGGTTTCAGCTCAGCGCTGTGCTGGACAGATCACTATTGGTTCTTATTGCTGTGTAGCGTGTATTGTGTTGGATTATTACAAGAAACGTTTAATTTAATTGAATTTTTTATTATGGTACATCAACAGAATTTACATGGTTGGGTGCTTACTATTGCTAGCTTAAGATCTAATTAACATGCAATTCCAATTACAGATGAACACATCGTGCACTAAACATTTTGCATAAACATAAGGTAGTTAAAAAAAGACGACATTATAAGGCCAATGATGGCAGACAATACAACACAACTTGCTTACATAATTATAATCATCAAGGCATCAGAAAAATAAATTAAGTAATTAAATAAAAAAAAAAAAAATACAATCTGTTTTTTTTGACACGCTATATAACAAACAATTCAACATAAAACCTTACTTTAAAAAAACATTGAATTAAAATTTACGTACCCTTTATACAATCACGTGGATTTAGGGTTGAAGACCCTATATATTTTAGTTTTGAACGTAGTCAGCTTATCATTAAAGATGTCTATGGTATTATCTTTGCTTGATAACTCCAACGTTATTGGGTTGAAACAAGAAGGACCCAAAAAATGATGCAGCGCTGATTTTGAGTAGGCTATGACGAGGTAGGCATGTCGTGCACGGTAAATAGCAGAGTAAAGAAAAATTAAAGAAAAAAAAATACAGCAAAGACAAAGTATCAGGTTATGTAACCGTGGGGTGCCGGTGAAATTACAGGCACATAAGACTTTTCATCTTTATGTCTCAGGGTGGCGGGCGCAGTGCAATGCCACATAGGTTGCGTCCTAGGTGGGCGTGATCTATGAGGTAATGCACTGTTCATAGGCAGAGGTTACAACATCAGGTGGGCCTCTTGCTTGATCCGTCATCCAAGTAGAAATAAAAAAAAAAAAAAAAAAAAAATGTAAGTTTTTTGTGAAAAATATATTTTTCAATACAAGCTTTTATAAAATTTGTGATCGTAACCGTGTGTTGATCAAAATGAGCCTAAACACGGCCAGTCTACTATTATCCATCGAGGAGTTCCGTTGTGTACCTTCCGTGACCATCATCAGATCAGCTTGTTGTCATCATCATATTGTATTGTCATCGGAACTTGACAGGTATGCCAAGCTCAATCGGTTGAGGATAACTGCTTTAAAATCCAGTTGCAAGATTCCACCTGGATATACATTGCAAGTTAATATAAAGCTTGTAAAAAGTAACATAACACAAACTAAAGGGGCGCTACTCGTGGTAGCGAATGTATTTATTAAAAAATTTGCCTTTTCTTCTTTTCCAGGTAAGCTTCATCAGCCTGTACAATTCCACTGCTAGATATGGCCTCTCGCATAGAATGCCACGACGAACGGTCTTGAGCTGCCTCCGTCCACCGACTTCTTACGGCTTTTACAAAGTCATCGGCCCATCGAGCCTTCCTACAATGCGTCATCCGGTTCGTTATTGCCGCTCAAGAACCTTTATTCCTAGCGGTTGTCGGTTCTGTGAGCTATATGGCCTGGCCATTGCCATTTACACAGGTAAGGGATACGAGCAGAAAAAGTAAATCGTTATTTCAAGAAGTAAGTTATAATTCAAGTCGTTCAGTTTTTTAGTCGTTGTATTTTAGTCATGTGTTTTTTTATTTTATTTTATTTATTTTATTTAGCGGCTTCGAACGTAATGTTCATGTCAGCCCGTATTAACAAATACAAATAAACTTCTAAAGGTACATATGACAAAAAATAAAAATAAAACATTTAGTGTTGTTATTTATTTATTTTACTCTGTGCACCGCCGTTCGTTATTGGCATCGCTCATTATTATCATTATTGTATATCCAAAGGTTGCCTGGAAGAAATCGCTTTCAGCGATAAGGCCTCCCGTTGTACTGTAATTTGATTTAGTTACCTATTGTGTTAAAAGATAAACGGCTAATTACTGCTATTTTTCGTCACTTTGCTGACGTTTGGAGACTGAGTTCAAAAGCCTCTTCATCATGAGCACCGCCCGCGACCGCGTTCGACGGTGGACCGCCGAATACTGCTGTGAATACCTATTGTGTTAATTTTTTTGGGGTACAATAAAGTGTTAATCTATCATCTATCTATATATCATCATTAACACCCATTACACTTTCAAAGGACACTGCAATAGTACTTAGATAAAATAATACCTACATTTCCATATTTTCATGACATCCCCTTATCATTTAACTGAAGTACAGTCAAGTTATAAAGTTTCCAACCACTGCGACCGTAATGCGTGGACAATAAAGTCGAATAGAAGCCATTATTAGACGCACTGTACATTTTAGTTTGCGACACTTTTACTACGATTGGGAAATGTTTACCGAGATATGTGACAAACGTGTTTCATTTGTTTGTTGTAAAATTGGGAGCGTTGGAAAATGATATGAATTTTAAGAAATACTGAGGTAGATTTTTTGGTTTCGTAATCAGACATGCACCATTTTACCAGCATTTTTTTTATTTTTTATACTAGAATTTCGGAACAAGCTGATGGCCCACCTGATGTTAAGCGGTAACCTCTGCCTATGAACAGTGCATTACCTCATAGGTCACGTCCACCTAGGATGCGCCCTATGTGGCGTTGCACTGCGCCCGCCACCCTGTGACATAAAGATGAAAAGTCTCATGTGCCTGTAATTTCACCGGCACCCTTACCTTTCAAACAGGAACACAGCAATGCGAGCACTACTGCTTTGCGGCAGAAATAGGTATGGTGGTAGTACTTCCCCGGACGAACTCTTTCACAACAAAGCTCTACTACATACTACTCTATTTTTACCTGCTACTCGATTGAGACTGGTGTTTTTTAAACAGTAGTTCGCCACAAATGTGATTTCGCTATATAAGAGCTTAACCTGACTGCTGACTGACTTATTGATTCATCATCGCCGAGCCGAAACCGCTGGACCTAGAAAGCTGAAACTTGGAGCGTAGGTTCCTTTTATAGCAAAACCACTCACGAAGAAGGGATTTTTGTAAATTCAACCCCTAAGGGGGTGAAAAGGGGTGAAAACCATTAAATGAAAAATAGTTTTTCTTGAACTTACAAACTTGAAACTTTGCATAAGTATGCTTTAATACAAATCATAAGAGTGAAATATTGTTTCCCGAACTAACCCCAAAAGCGGACTGGGGACTTTTTATCTAAATAACCCTTAAAAAGGGGTGACAAAGTTTTAGTTTTTTTTGTGATGTGATGCGTAGCGAAGCTAAGCTAGTATTCAGCTAGTCCTTTATATAATTTGGTATGAGATGAGTTAGGTATTTTTTAGGTTTTATGGCCACTCGTCACTACGGGGCGGGCGCTACATGATGAAAAGCATAGAAAAAACAGTGTGGAAAACACAGATTAAAATGTGAATACGCCAAATGTAGATCAGAGCAGTTTTTTTTTTACATTGGTCACCTTTGTTTGACAACGGTCTCACCTGTTGGTAAGTGACGATGTGGCCGAAGATGGAGCACAAAGGTCTAGAAGGCACCTATTCACTCTAGCCTTGAAGAGACCCAGATTATAGTTTTCAGGAAAGACAGACGACGGTAGTGTATTCCACTTTTTAGCATTCGCCACTAGAGGCGCTGAAATAGCAGGTAGAAATTAACTGGTCGGGTGTTTTTAATTAGATTCGTCTTAGTTTTGATTGGTATTGAACTTGGTATTAATTAAATTAATTGGCGTTTCGAGTTAAAATGTTCTAGTTTAACTTCCGTCTTAATTATAAATAAGTTTATAAATCAGAGCTTACTTATTGCTTACTTATTACTTCTGGGTCCGTGGGGTTCCGGGGCCCTTCGCGTTTTCAAAATTATTTCAGGGCGTCTGGTCGAAGCGACGCGTGACCCGAGAGCTGGCTCTTATCTGGCTCAACGCATTAGTATTGCCATTCAGCGTGGCAATGCAGCCAGCATCTTAGGGAAGATTCCTTCTGGGTAGTGATTTGGATCAGTTGAGATACCTTTAGATCGCTAGCAGCGGTCTTCAGGTAGCAAAACTGTTTCATATGTATTTTGTACATACCTTGTATTAGTTGTATTATTATTTCTGTAAATAAATGTATGTCAACAAGTTTATAAATACAATTTAGATGGTATTTGGTGTGTGGATAGGTGGTGGGGGAAGGAGGGAGGGAAGGGATCCCGAAGCTATCCTTTCAAAGCCGGGGCGATTTGCTAGTTATAGGTAAATATATACTTAATTAGTTTTTTATTTTTTTTTATTTTTGGCCCACGTGATGTTAAGCGGTAACCTCTGCCTATGAACAGTGCATTACCTCATAGGTCACGTCCACCTAGGACGCACCCTATGTGGCATTGCACTGCGCCCGCCACCCTGAGACATAAAGATGAAAAGTCTCATGTGCCTGTAATTTCACCGGCACCCTTACCCTTCAAACCGGAACACAGCAATGCGAGCACTACTGCATTGCGGCAGAAATAGGTATGGAAAAAAAAAGTCGTAAATATTTTACGGAAGACAAAATAACCTTCACCCTGTCGCGCATGGTTAATTCGTATCATTGATATTTGATGTGCTGCGCCTATAACTTTTTCATTTGCCCGGTAACCGCATAGTCTGGGGGGTTAGTACGAGAATTTGACAGTATTCGAAACTATATGAAGTTTCGTTTCCTTCCATACATTTACTAGCAGCGCCCCTAGCGAAAACGAGGAGAAACTAAGGACGCTGTCAGAAAATGTATTGAAGGAAACGAAACTTTATATAGTTTCGAATACTGTCAAATTCTCGTACTAAGGGTACAGATCCAATAAAAACCTAGCCCGACCAGTCTCCGTAGACTGCAGAGCACATGACAAGTAGATATTCTGTCAAAACATACTCGCATACATGTAGAATTTCTGCTAAAAACCGGTCTGGGGTACAAAAACGTGGGATATCAGGACTGGTTTGTAAAAAGTCAAGAGTGCCAATTGAATGTTGTGCCGTTCTTATGGAAAGACTAATAGAACGCCCGCGACTTCGTCGGCGAGGAGTTTTTTCCATGCAACATACATGTCCGTGTCCGGCCTAAGAATAGACCCCTCCATCTCCTCCCGTGGATGTCGTTAAAGCCAACTAAGGAATTTTGCAAAAAAATCGCATTGATAGGTCTAAATTGCAAATAAATACATTTATTTACAGAAAGAATAATACAAGGTATGTACAAAATACATATGAAACAGTTGTGCTACCTGAAGACCGCTGCAAGCGATCTAAAGGTAGCTCAACTGATCCAAATCACTACCAGACAGAAGCGTCCCTAAGATGCTGGCTGCATTGCCACGCTGAATGGCAATACTAATACGTTGAGCCAGATAAGAGCCAGCTCTCGGGTCAATTGCAAATTAATTGGTGTTTTAATTGAGTTATATTCAGTTTTGGACGATACAACTTATACCAAAATAAATGTTGTAGAAAATGTAAAATAAAACTCGAGAACTTAAGTTAACAAGATCTAGTATATCAAGATCATATGGACGTTACTAAAAGTTTCCGTCTCCTCTCGTGGATGTCGTAAACGCCGACTAAGGGATTACCCGGACTTGTTTGTAAGATACGTTGGTATAAGATTTGTCCTGGCTGCTAGCTTATTTAAGGAATGCGTTATTACTGGAAAAAAGCGTTAGCGGAGTCAGTGTCGTGGGAAACAATGGCGGCGATGAGCTCACCACTTGTCACGTCTATATTACCATGAAGGTGCAACCCACTGTGAAAAGAGGCCCATTGAGGCTCTGCTTACCCTTTCGGGGAAAAAGGCGTGTGTCTATGTATGTAGACGACCTCTGTGGCGCGGCGGGCGAGCAACCGGCTGAGATGCGAGAGCTTGCGGGTTCGATTCCCGCTGCGGAATAAATGTTTGTATGATCTGCAAATATTTGTACCGGGTCTGAGTGTTGTGGTACTATGGTACTGGTAGTTCCTGATACACACGACACAGGGAATCCTAGTGTGGGATCTGGACTGACCTGACCTGTAAATTTGTATTTACTAATAAATTGATTATTCCTTTATTCCTTGATTATTCCTTGACTATGTATAATGAATATATATATATTTATTTGTATACATGAGCTACACAGAAACACATAATAAACTTAGAAGAGGAAACAGATATGAAGGTACGAGGTGTAACTCTAGTAACAAAATGGCTCTGCCTCAGCACGAGTTGGTTGACAGCAAACTAGCAACCAACGCTGGTGTTCCGTCAGAACCACTTGTTGGCGTTACGGCTAACCTCTCACAACGACTGGACTATGTATGTGACTGTTGGGCGTGTTATGTTATGTTATTTATGTATGTATGTATTCATACAATGTTACTATTACTGGTTTTTGTGAGAAACTAGTCCACTGTGTCGTCCCATCGTTTATTTCGAGTTTTCGATCAACATTACCCGTTTATTGTTTATTATGGACGTTCAATTAACATTGCAAGCTGTAGGGTTCTTCAACAGAACAACTTTTTTGCCAACCAACCTATAAACGCTCTTAAGGTGGGGTATAACGTAAAATTACCAATCTTGGATTAGACTTTTAACTGACTTAATCAAGTACAATATTCAAATTAAAAATATGCATGGATAATACATTATAATACCGAGGGATCACCCAGACGGAAACACGAAAGGACAAAATTTTCTCGACAAAAATAATCACAAAGTTACCTCTAACTGTTGGCTAGATTCGATTGTTTGTGAATATGGTACAGTGTAAAGTATTATTTTATCTGTGGTACAGATTATTGATAACTAATTGATATCTAAGATCAATACAATAAAACGGAGGGATCACCCACGGGGTTTTTAAAATGCTCTATATTTCACGTGATTTTCAATAAAAACAGCTTTTTCGAGCGGCGCTTGGCGTTTTTTTTAATGAAGATTTTTGCCAGGGGTTAGCGCAGTCTTAACGAATAAAGTAGGTATTTAATTAAATGCGAATCATCTTTTCTTTCTTATAAATAACTATAGAATCTACATAAAGGTAATTGTGAGTGGTAAGTAGGACACCGAGGGTTCCGGATTCACCAATTTTGGAATTTTACGACGATATTTTTTGGCACTCTATCAAAGCCAGGGTGTTGCATTTTATATTTACCTTATTACAAGTACCTATCTTATTATCCGACTGCGCCAGAAGGAGGGTTATGTATCACCTGTTGGCACGCTCCTTAGCCTAAACGGCTTGATAAATTTTATCTTGAGAAGTGTCGTTAGATTCGTCGTCGGGTTTTTGTTTTAACAATAATTAACGTTTCAGTTCTACCTTTATAATGCGAACTGCTAAGGAGTGGAATACACTACCGTCGTCTGTCTTTCCTGAAGACTATAATCTGGGTCTCTTCAAGTCTAGAGTGAATAGGAGCCTTCTAGACCTTTGTGACCTCCATCTTCGGCCACATCGTCACTTACCAACAGGTGAGATCGTGGTCAAACAAAGGTCTACATAGCTAAAAAAAATACTTGTTTCGTTTACCTCTGACGAACAGACATATCCAGACGAACGCGTTACCACAACAATACGATTCCCTTTGGACCCTTTATGTAAATACGGAACCCTAAAACTACTGCCAAAGATCAACCGTGCAACTTTTTACCTGACCAACTGACCTATAAAAGCAAGCTAAACTACAGTATCGCATCTGCAGCCTTTCCTGAAACAACCATGGTATAAAAAGTAGACATGACATTTGACACATGTCATAATGACAGTATTCAGCTGCTCACACACCTGCCTGGCAATTATACAGCAGACGATCCCACAATGCCTATGGGATACCGCATACCACGCACACGACATCTTGTGACATTTAATTCTATCCACAATTAATCTGGAATGTACCCCTTAGCTTGAAATGTTACGGAATGTAGTGCAGTAGCATATTTTTTTTTTTTATATATATATTTTTTATTTGTTTCACCATGGCGTTATATTACATAACATTGTCATGTCAACACTTAATATACACAATTAAAGAATAAAAAATAAGAATAAAAAAAAACACACAACGACACAAAAAATATAACATGTAAATACCTAACGTTGTCATAGAAACTTACAGTAGGTACCTAGATACTTTTACCTAGGTACCTCCTATAGCGCATGCAAATCGGAAAATGAACACCGTATGTATAGTGCGCGTCATGTAAAAAGAACGCCGGCGGTCAAGCTTCTACAGGCATTCCAGCGTTCTTTTTGTACATTGTTATACTATAATTGTACATTATTTGTAGTAAACTAGGTAAGCACTCATTCAATGCATAGGTATACATCTCTTAAATAAGTAGGTATAGTACGCGTCCTGTAAAAAGAACGCTGGAACGCCTGAAGAGGCTTGACCGCCAGCGTTCTTTTTACATGACGCGCATTATACTCGTTAGTATATTAGTACAAGTACCCGTACTTTATTGATGTTCGTGGCATCACCTAGCTAGACCCTGTCTGAAAACCAGCGCTGCACTAAACCAAGGTCTGGTGCAGCTTATCCTGAGACAGGGACCTATTTTTTTTTATTCTACTCGGATGACGGAACAAGCCTGAGGCCCACCTGATGTTAAGCGGTAACCTCTGCCTATGAACAGTGCATTACCTCATAGGTCACGTCCACCTAGGACGCACCCTAAAATCATAAATCATAAATCATAAATCATTTATTTGTTTAAAAAAAAGAAGCATATTGCACATTGTGACATTGCACTGCGCCCGCCACCCTGAGACATAGATGAAAAGTATCTTGTACCTGTAATTTCACCGGGACCCTTACCCTTCAAACCGGAACACAGCAATGCGAGCAATACTGCTTTGCGGCAGAAATAGGTATGGTGGTAGTACTTCCCCGGACGAACTCTTTCACAAAAAAGCTCTACTACTACTAAACAACTACTACTATTTGACCCCATACAACACATATCGATGCCTTCCAACCTACCTACCTACTAGGTACTACCAGTTTTTTATTTTAAAATTTATTTAGTTATTTTTTTGTATACCATTTGTCCTTAGTACTAGATTTTTTGTTTGTTTTCATGTGTGTGTTGCGTCCTCTTGGGGGATAAATAAACAAATTTTCATTCATTTTTTTTAATAATTTTTACAAGCGTTTATTTAAATTGCTGTCCTGTCTGTCTGTGGGGGACAATTTTGTAAGCTGTCCACCCAACCGATTAAGCTGAAATTTTGCATACCTGTCAAGTTCCGATGACAATACGAGTACAATATTATGATATAACTTTTAAAAAGGTGAAAGGTCTTCAGGATCGTCTATTGTTATGGGAGTGCCCCAGGGTTCAATACTAGGCCCATTTCTATTTTTAGTATACATTAACGATCTCCCTTTTTATGTAAAAGACATATGTGATATAGTTTTATTTGCTGACGATACGTCTTTAATTTTCAAAGTTGATAGGTCAAAAGCTAATTACGATGATCTAAATAAATCACTATCGCGAGTTCTTGATTGGTTCACAGTAAATAATCTGTTGCTTAATGCTAAAAAAACTAAATGCATTAAATTCACTTTGCCAAATGTAAAACATTACCCAACTAATATTAAAGTAAATGGCGAGACACTCAATCTTGTAAACTCTACTGTTTTCTTAGGACTTAATATTGATGCAAGTTTGCAGTGGGGACCACAAATTGAGGCACTTGCGGGTAGACTTAGTTCCGCTGCATATGCAGTTCGTACGATAAGGCAGCTTACTGATGAAGCTACAGCTAGGCTAGTTTATTTTGGCTACTTCCATAGTGTTATGTCATATGGCATCATTCTGTGGGGGAAAGCAGCAGACATCCAAGCAATATTTGTTTTACAAAAACGGGCAATACGTGCCATTTATAAAATGAAGCCACGTGACTCCTTGAGGGAGCGTTTTAAGGAAATTAACATTCTCACCGTAATATCGCAATACATCTACGAAACCTTATTATATACACATAAACACTTAGATAGATTTATGAAAAAAAGTGACGTGCATTGTATTAACACGAGAAATAAAAATAAACTGAGTATTCCCAAATTTAGATTAAAAAAAGTAAGTGGGTCTTTTATGGGGAATTCTGTTCGGTTCTATAATAAACTTCCAGAAAGTGCTTCTAAACTTTCGATTCGAAGATTTAAATCTTACATAAAGAATAATTTAATTAAGAAAGCGTATTACACACTACATGACTATGTTAATGATAAAGCCGCGTGGCCTGATGTCGCTCTGCCCCTCGACACCTAATTTGTCAATTTGCAATGTCTGTACCTGCATATAATATATTACTGATGTGTTATTTATGTGTATATCAAGCGTAGTGTGTGCTGCCTTATGAACTTTTGCTGATTCTCTCTATCATCTTACTTTTGACTGCCTACCTAAGTAAGGCTTTTAATTTGGTTTTCCTTTTTTCCTTGAATCAGCTTCAACTTGTTCTCGAGGCACCACACAGGCGCTCTCCACCTAGTAGTAAGAAGGATCATCAAAAGAAAAACAGACCGTGTTTGTTGCCTGATTCTTCTAGGTCTGGTTGCGTTGGAACAGGAGTAACTGTAAATTTATTTTTTAAGATGATTCAAAATGATCCTTGTGATTTCAATGAATAAAAAAAAAAAAAAAAAAAAACTATGATTATGTACATACTTTTCACTAAAAACGAGATATTTACCATGATTATTGTGTTTTGTTTGTTCCCGATATTTCGGCACAGTTGCATGCGCAGTAATATTATGATAGATAGACGGAAAGAACGGAGCTCCTCGATCATTAATTAACAGTGGATTAATAGCGAAAATAACATCGAAATTTTAGTCCATACACGTCATTTCGATGTTATTTTTCCAGTGTCTAATGAACAATATAAAAGCCAACAAAAGTCATTTCAGTGTAAAATTATACTCTGTTCGCCCATATTTGGTAAAATACGTTAGTATGAAAAAGCAACCTGACATCATTTTAATTTTACTATGTAATTTTACCGTTTATGTTCCAAACGATGGATGAAGTTGTTATTTCAAAAAGACAGAGAAATTACAACACCGTTAGTAGTCTAACAATGAACTAGTAATTGAATTGATTCACGGTTCAACTATTTACAGAGATTACCTCAGTAGGTTGGTTGAGGACAATGGTTTTAAACAGCTGACCTAAGTCTGGCTTATTTCCGACTTTTTTGAAATATCTATTATTTATCAGTTATCTAGTACCCATAACACAAGCTCTGCTTAGCTTGGGGCTAGATAATGTTGTATGAACTGTCTAGAAAAATATATATATATTAAAATAATATACAAAATTCTTAAAATCAGCAATAATTCTTTTGCTTAATCCAATGTAAAATCCCAATATAAAAAGTCTCGCTACTCTTCCTATAGCACAAAAGGTTCTGAGATCGAATGTCCAAGTCGGGCATACGGACCTTGCTTACCTAATCTTGAAACCTTCAGGTTTCTTGGTTTCTATCGTATTTCATTTCGTAAGTCAAAAGTATTTTATTCAATTATTTATTAAAAACTTTTTTTTTTTTTTTTTTTTTTAATTTTATTATTCATTAAAAGCACAAGGAACATTTCAAATAGTCTTAAAAAAATGGTCCAACGCGACCAGACCTTGAAGAATTAGGCAACAAACACGGTCGGTTATTTTTTTTGATGTTCTTCTTACTACTTGGTGGGGAGCGCCTGTGTAGTGCCTCGAGAACAAGTGGAAGCTGATTCAAAGAAAAAAGAAAAAACAACTTAAAAACCTAGGTAGGTAGTCAGAAGCACAGAATAAAGAAAGTACAAGTATCAAAAGTAAGATGCTAGAGAGAATCAGCAAAAGTTCATAAGGCAGCACACTCTACGCTTGATATACTCATAAATAACACATCAATAATAAATTATATGTACCTAGGTACAGACATTGCAAATTTACAAATTAGGTGTCAAGGAGCAGAGCAACATCAGGCCACGCGGCTTTATCATTAACATAGTCATGTAGAGTGTAATACGTTTGGAAAGATGAACCCTAGCTAGAATAATACAAATGGCAATGATATGTGAACCTATGGAATGAACCCTGAGTTACTTGTGAACCTAGTGCTACTTTGTGAACCTATAGTGTTACTGTTGAAGCTGAACGTCAAGCCAGTTTTGTACAACGGGTTAATATTTAACGTTTACTTACTTATGACCCTCCAGTTGCGTTTGAATTTATAATTACTTTTTGAACCCTGCCTATTTCGGTAATAAAAGGCGCTGAGTTAAGACTTAATTTACTTAATTACAGTCCTTATAATATGACACGGTTGGTTGGGGGGTGCCGAGGGGAGGGAGGGACCTTGCCAAGGTCACTTGTCTTAGGTCAACGACCGCTGAGCTAGGAGGTCAAAACTAACCTTCATTGATCACTTCTTTAGACCTTTTCTTTTTCTTTTTAACCTACTTCAAAAAAGGAGGAGGTTCTCAATTCGTCGGAATCTTTATTAATATTTATGTTTATTTTATTATGTTCCCCGATTAGGTACTCGAGGCCGTCTGGGACGATTTGGAAAATGATTTTTTTGTTTAAAAGGGGATAAGTTC
Source organism: Operophtera brumata (assembly GCA_932527175.1). NCBI lineage: Eukaryota > Metazoa > Arthropoda > Insecta > Lepidoptera > Geometridae > Operophtera > Operophtera brumata. The sequence goes on from OW052229.1 coordinate 3,375,717, forward strand.
CCAGATGGTCCCATGATCATCAGGACAGGAGGATCTGATGATGGGATCCCGAACAATATATAAATATATTTTTCACACAAAACTTATTAATGTATAACTTCATCATAAAATCCTATATCCTACTAATATTATAAATGCGAAAGTTTGTGTGTGTGTGTGTGTGAGTGTGTTTGTTACTTCTTCACGCTGAAACGGCTGGACGGATTTGCATGAAATTTGGAATGGAAATAACTGCACTCCTGGAATAACACATAGGCATATTTTTATCACGATATTCCCACGGGATCGAGACTTACGCGGGTGAAACCGCGGGGCGCTGCTAGTAATGTATATAACTGGACCTATCCATCTTTAAAAGCTTCAGAAGACACTTAGTGTTACGTGCCACAAACATCAATCAAGTTTAAGAACACCAAAAGAAGATAAAACGAGTGACAGTTAAGTTAAAAGCGAAGTATAGGGATCATTACTCATCATTACATACAAATACTACTTAAAGTACAACAAAATTTCAATGTCGTCCATACATAATTATGTATCTATCTAATAAATCACTAATTTACTATTATTATCGTAATAAATAACGGATACATAATAACATAACCTTGACCTGTTGCGTAGGCGCATAGTTATTTTCAAGCTGGACTTTTAGTAGGAGTAGAGCCGTCCGGGAAAGTACTACCATAGCTATTTCTGTCGCAAAGCAGTAGTACTCGCATTGCTGTGTTCCGGCTTGAAGGGTATGGTTGCCGGTGAAATTACAGGTACATGAGACTTTTCACCTTTATGTCTCAGGCTGGTTGGCGCAGTGCAATGCCACATCGGGTGCGTCCTAAGTGGACGTGACCTATGTGGTAAAATGGATTGATGTTAGGTGGGCCTTATGATTGTTCCGTAATTAACAAAGTTAAAAAATACATTGTAACACTATTATCAAAGCGGTATTACCGGTACTAAATAATCTCCTCTGACGACCTCTGTGGCGCGGCGGGCGAATGTTCGCCTGCGATGCAGAAGGTTGCGGGTTCGATTCCCGCCTCGGTACAAATAGTTGTGTGATCTGCAGATATTTGTTCAGGGTGTTCTGGGTATTTTCTATGTATAATAAAAAAAAACTATGTAATTTATGGTATTACGTATATCAGTTATCTAGGACCCATAACACAAGCTCTGCTTAGCTTGGGGCTAGATAATGTTGTGTGAACTGTCCAGCATTAAGAATAGTTTTAACCTTCGACCAAAGTAAAGTTTTAACGATACTCCACAAACAGCTCTCTTGTCGAGCTAAGGAAACTTGAATCCTCAACAAATTGCAATCCTATAGGACCTTGTCGGATCACTATCGTTTGTCTGCGTCGCAGGCAGTAATTTCAGCTCCACTCATCCGGCTTAGATCGGATGGTCTATAGTTTTTAAACACAGCAATATAGCCCTAATCGTTGCAAGACTTGCCTTCAATATAGCCCTAATCGTTGCAAGACTTGCCTTCAATATAGCCCTAATCGTTGCAAGACTTGCCTTCAATATGGCTCTAATCGTTGCAAGACTTGCCTTCAATATAGCTCTAATCGATGCAAGACTTGCCTTCAATATGGCTCTAATCGTTGCAAGACTGGCCTTCAATATGGCTCTAATCGTTGCAAGACTTGCCTTCAATATGGCTCTAATCGATGCAAGACTTGCCTTCAATATGGCTCTAATCGTTGCAAGACTTGCCTTCAATATGGCTCTAATCGTTGCAAGACTTGCCTTCAATATGGCTCTAATCGATGCAAGACTTGCCTTCAATATGGCTCTAATCGTTGCAAGACTTGCCTTCAATATGGCTCTAATCGTTGCAAGACTTGCCTTCAATATGGCTCTAATCGATGCAAGACTTGCCTTCAATATGGCTCTAATCGTTGCAAGACTTGCCTTCAATTTGGCTCTAATCGTTGCAAGACTTGCCTTCAATATGGCTCTAATCGTTGCAAGACTTGCCTTCAATATGGCTCTAATCGATGCAAGACTTGCCTTCAATTTGGCTCTAATCGATGCAAGACTTGAAGATTATCATCGATGCGAGTTTGTCTATAATTAGCAACGTTCCCATGTCCATTGCTATCTGTCTGAGCTTGTATTTCTTGATCAGAGACTATAATATCCGGTGGCTAAGGTTACTGCAGCTTTTATCACGTTTTTTCGACTAGTTATCGACCTTTTTAAAACTATCATGGTTATACACATACTTTTCACTAGAAACAGGATATTTACCATGATTTGTAGGGTTCCGTACCCAAATGGAACCCTAATGGATTAAATAGAACCGAGCTGAACGCAGCAAGGGCTTCAAAGGTACGAGACGTAAAATAACCTGGATTTTATCGAAAAAAATAAAAATTAATGGAAAGTGAATTGAATAGAAGAAAATATTAAACTGTTTTTATTTTTCGTACAATATTCGTGCTGGGTGCGATTGTTTTAAAAATGCGTCTACCGGTATAAAAATCCCTTTGAATAGAAAGGTTCGACTTTTAAAAACCTTTTCCACGCTAGCGGATAAATAGCACTTTTACACGCAGATTTCGAATGATAAACAAAACCTTTCCGAGCTTGTGAGGTGAAAATTATATTATGGTCTGAAGCGGATTTATGTATCTTGCACTATCTGGTTATATTTTTAGTTTATTCGATCTGTCTTGGCAATGTTATCCTGACTCTATAATTTGTTGTCTCAATAGATTTTAAAGTGAACCGTCCTTCCTTATTCTTGGAAGTCTATCGTTTAATACCTAGAGATAAACAAGAGTTCAAAAATCATGTAATTTAGTTACAAGACCATCTAACCAAACCATAATACGATTCCTAAATATGAAAGTCTTTAAACGTGGGTTGCTTGAAAATACTTTCATGTATAGAAACTTAGATAATCTATATAGAAACTAGTAATCCTCGGGATTTACCTACACACGCTTCTTATAGTAATAGCCTGGAATCCAGTCGCGATAGCGCCCTGAGGCTTTTAAAGATCAGCATATTCTAATTACGAGCTATTCTGACTATACCTGTGTGGTGGAATTCTACGCGATTGGCGGACAAACGCACGCTTGCCAACATCAGAAGGCCAATTCTCTTATTTATTTTAACGGCACACAGCAAGTTGACCGAATCAAGACTGTATTGTGAATTGACTGAAAAATTGGTATTCTGCTCCCTCATAACAACAGTATTATCTACTTTCAATTCTTGCGACCATATATTAGAGTAGGATAGTGCTATATAATAATTGTAAAGAGTAAAAGAGAGAATTCTCAGAACTTTGAAACATTCAAGCTACAGTCACATTTCGATATAATCACATTCCGCGTTGTATTGTCAGGTGAGCAGAATACAATTTTTGACGTTTGTGACATCAACTCTAGATCGTAGCATGATCCGAACTTTAATTTGACTATATTTTATTACGAGAATTGGGCTTCAGTTGTATTGTATTCAGCCCTAACACCATTCTCCCAAGATTTTAATCCCGTCTATTTCTTAAAAATTAACCTTTTCTTCATTTCACAAATTACATATTTCATCTAGAGTTGAAATTGGTATATTCAGCAAAATAACAATAGTACGTAATTGAATATAGTAGATTTGTAGTCTATGTTCTGTTAAGATTTTTGTGTTTTTGCGGCGAAATCTACTGATCTGCTTTTGTGTTTCTTTCAAATATTGGTATTCGTTCTGTTTGTTTGTTTAGGATACTTTAACCGAACATCTTCAAGATCCTTTATTTGAGAAGCTATATTCTGAACTTAAAAAAATGTGTTCTCTGTTTTACGGACTTTAAACTTTTTGTTACTCTTTGTGTTATTTCCACCAACTTTGAAGTTTATATGACCATGATCTCTTTCATATTATAATTTTTTGGTCGTTTTTTTGTACTTTTCGTTTATTGATAGACTTGTTTCCTTCTTTAGAGACTTTTCTATTCCGTCTGGTACGAAACGGCAACAAACGTAATCTTCGTCTTTTTCTCCACACACGATGTTTTGTATCTAACTTTTTGTTTTATAACCGTTACTTTATTTAGGGGTTGTGGTTCAGAATCTTTTTTATTTTATTCACTCGTCAAATGTTGTTAAAGAACATTTTTAACACATTTTTTTACATTTTTTTTATTACATTTTCTATATTTAGTGTTTTTAATTATATTTGCGGTTTCTAGAGATGTATATTTAATGAGTATCATTATAATTAAGGTATCTGCCGTTGTAGATCTTGCTAAGTCTGCTTTGCTTCGCTTCTGACTTGCCACACGCCATATATACAGCGCGCATACGCACCTACCTAAGTTGCAAATAATCACAAAACTGGTACCCAGATACCATGATACTCGTATGCGTTAGAGGTATAAGTTACAGTTACTTTTCTTTTTGTTCTGTACGAGTAATAATTGCTTGCATATTTAATAATGCTTGTCATGTACCACTTCTGTTTATAATGTCAGTTTCTATTTTCATTCTAGTCTGGTATTTACTTAAGATATACCACAAAATTATATGAAACAGCTGCTTGGTAGTAAATCGCCTTGTTTCTGTCTTTGGAATTCTGAAGTCGGTTACTGAATGCTATTTTAGTGAAAACTTGATCGTATCTCAGCCACAAACAGGCAAACATTCATTAATTTCTCTGCTTATTTAGCTTAGACTTTCTGGCTATAAAGTGGATTTCAATAACATTGTGATTGCGTAAAAGGAATTTCCTTTACAGAAACTTTCGCATTAAATCAACTGTGATAAAATTAAATAATCTTGTTCGTAGATTTCAAATCCCTGATATCTGTTTAGGAACGCAATCTATCTCTGTTTTCACAGTTACGGTATCCGCTGTAGGAACGAATTTAGGTCAACTTTTAGTTTACATCATTGAGATAGTGAAATAATTTACTTTATGTATAACATATCCATAAAGTAAAGTATTTCAACTCTTATTCTGATAGGAAGTAGTCCATTAAAGTAAGAGTTGAATACCTAACTATTTTATTAATATAATGTTTCTCTCATGCAATTTTTCTGTAACCTGTCGTTTTGCAGATCGATCATATTCTTTCTTATCAGGCTTCTATCTTAATTTATTTATCTCTGGCGTCACTACATCGATGGAACCTATTCGACGTCGTCCGTCGCGTTGGTAATCGGTGCGTGCACGAACGTCATATCTCGTGAGCCTTGTCCAAGTGTCCTGTCCATGTTTGTAGCCTGCAAGTGTTCATGCCCGTGGCTGGAAGTAAGTTTATTAACAACTTGATAAACCGTCTAAAATTGAAAGTTTGCTGTATTAAAGACGAAGTATCTGCTCGGTGGGTGTTTCACTTTGGTTGGGTATAAGTTTGATGTCCGTTCTGAGCGGGCAGCCGCGCGCGGCGCCTCAGCCCTCAGTTTGCTAGCGCTACCCGCGCGGCTCACTCGCGTGTGCAAATACTTTATTTTACTCGACGAATTCGGAACGGTTCCGACCGGTGAAGTCGGAGTTACCGTCGCGCTTATGCAGAGAACATTTCTGCGACCGTCAAATTTCGCATTGCGAATCGGACGTGCTATTGCCTCACCCTGTTGCGTTTAAACAGATACTCGTTACTGTGAAGGAACGTGTGCTCTATGCGCTACGGAGTCGGCGGTGCCAGTGCATTCAGTGTTGTGCGTCGCTTATGTGTTTGGTGAAAAGTGCCAATATCGACGTGTGGTTCGAGAACTACGAGGCTTGTGTTACGTTTCACTGAACGCGATACAAAAAGTGGTTTTGTGATCGAGTTCAGGTGACTACTGGAGTATTGATGCGCTGTGCTTTCCCCCTTTCCACAGCTTGATTTATGGTAAGTCATTCACCACGGGCCATTAAATTGAATAAACTCGATTGCAAAACTACTACAAGTTTATTTACTGTTTGTAATGAAATTGCATCTACAATAAAGTTCTGAGGAGCTACCAGCATGCTCAAGTGAATGCTGATGACACGTATCCTTTGAACGTAATTAATTCAATGACAACAGTAACTCGTGTCATGGAAGTCCGTAAAAGGTAGCGCGACTCAGTGCGAGGCTGCGACGACGCCGACGCCAGCCATTCAGAAATAACCTAACTTAAAAGTTTCATCACTGACATTGAACATAATAAAGAAGAAAGTGACATTAATAACATTATTAACAAACTGGCTCTCATATCCATCACGGTCTGACAAAACCAGAGACCGTAAAAGCTTAAGATTTGAAATTAATTAATAAAAGTGGTAGAATGAATCGTCAAAAGTCGATAGTGGGTCGAGTTTATTAATTGCAAATCAGTGCGAACAAGTGGGTTCGCCATTGTATGCGAATCTGGAACTTGAGAATTCCGTTCACTTTTTTAACCAAGACATATAATATACTCTGATAACATTGAGAAGGATGATCATACTGAAATTGTTATTGGAAAAGATTAAACGGAGAAAGTTGAGGTTGAGTCTAGGCCATTCAAACATTCTGCATATTCAAATGCCTTATCGTAAACGTACAAATCGCCTTTTGTTAACAACTACTAGACGCAAACGGCGCTGTCTCTTTATATTTATGCTCTAAAACAGTGCCCTAGAGAGTTTGACCTAGGCTTAGATTGAATTTCTAAGCTTAAGCAGTCACATCGGTAACCATTTGCGCTCCCAGCGTGACCTTTCAGTCACGATTACAGTGAAATATTGAGAATCGTGTGTTTCAACTGCTGATTTGATGATTTATTTATAATTTAACGATAGTTTTAGAGACATTTATTTTGCTGTTTTGAAACGTTCCATTTTTGTTTAAATATTTGTTCACCCTCCTGTTATATTATAGTTTTTGAATAGGTCACATTTCATTTATTTACTGTGATATTAAACTTAGTAAAAAATATACTTGATATAGTTCCTATTAACATTTTGTAGCCTAGGTACACATTACACATTGTTTTGAAACTCGTTCTGCTTGCTATCGACGGGTTATGGCTGAAAATCAGTGTTTTTGCTTCTTGAGCAAAATATCTCGCTGAGCCATGGCCTTTTTGACGTACTGCAGCACACACAGACATTTTACTTGGATTTTGTATATATTATTGTTTGTTTTTATTAGTTTACAGTATTTTATTGTTTATTTTTACTTGTGCACTGTACTATTTGTTGTAATTTGTATGTGTGTGTTTATATAATGGGTCCCTCGGTCTACAACAGGCTGCCGGACACGATTAAGGATGCAACTTCCACAATTGTTTTTAAAAATCGACTGAAGAAATGGCTTCTTGACAGTATATTTTATTCTGTAGCAGAGTTCTACGAATTGCCAATTATTTAATTTATATCAAATACTATTAATATTATGCAATTCTATTTTTATTTATTATAACCTTTATATTAAGTCAATATATGAATTTTTATATTGACCTTTTTCTGACCTGTAACTTGGCGTTATCAATAAATGATTTGTATTTGTATTTGTATTTGTAAAGTTGTAAATAAAGACTTTATCTATCTATCTATTATTATTTTATTTTCGTTATTCGGTGTCTAGACAATAAGTTGATTGTAGACTATGTTGAGTACACGTAGTATCATCAAAATAATGCATTATGTATTCTTCTGTTAGAGCAACGGTTACGCACGATCGCCTTTGATCCGCATCCGACTCGTCTAGTAAATTATCGTTGTTAGAGTTGTATCAAATTTATTTTGATTCATAAATGCTGTACCGGTAACTAGAATTGTAATAATGTATGTGACTGCTTGTAGAGATGTTTGATAGGGTTTTCTTAAAGACGATAGCTTAAAACATACTTAATTAATAAATACTTAGTTGGTTGGTTTTTGTCATGTTTAAACTTTAGCAGAAACCTTGATTCTAATAACGAATTAACGAACTGAATTCTCAGATTCCTTCTTCTTTGATGATGATAATAACACACAAATTAACCCTATCAAAACTATTAGCCTTCTAGTTAAATTTATGTTGATTTATTCAAGGTCAATTCCGTAATCCTTTTGTTTTCATGATGTGGAATATCTTAATCATGAATTGTAGTTTAAGCTTTCTGTGCAGTAGTTTCATAATCATCATCAGCAGTAGTAAAGATTTCTACTAGTATCCAAGCCTTTTCTCCACTAGCGAGAGTGTGTTCATTAGAATCATTATATACCTAGAGATATCAAAAGTGAGTTTCCGATCCACGTTGATCCCCGTCTTGATTTACTAAATTAAAGTATGTTAATGTCCGTATGTAAATTTAATTACAATAATTTGAATGATACATGGCTGGAATCTAGCTCAGGTCTTTGTGTATAACTTTGAGGAATGTTAATGTAAATTACCTCTTATTGAAGGCATCAAGTTAATGTTTGATCATTATATTACAAGGCCTAGCAAAGAGTTAAATCGTTCATTATTTAAATACGTTTAGTATTCCGCGTTCATATGTAAGTATTTCGATTATACTTTAAAATCATCATTAGTAAGATGATGTTGCCTTTTTTTCCAAAGCATAAACATTTTCACTATTTTTTAAAAGCTTTTGTTTAACTTTACCGCTTAGTTAGTGTGGGACAAATCTTGCAACTGAATTTTGAACCAGTTAGCATCTAGCTATACCGATTGAGCTGAAATTTTGCGTACCTGTCAAGTTCCTGTGACATAACAATATTTTGGTGACAACCAGCTGATCTGATGATGGAGACTGACGGTGGACAACGGAACTCCTCGATGGATAATTAGTAGACTGGCTATGCTTAGGCTCCGTTAGATTAGCACACGGTTCCAATTACTAATTTTACTGCGAGCTGATCTGATGATGGAGACGGAAGGTTCACTACGGAACTCGTCGATGGAAAAAAGTAGACTGCCCTTGTTTAGGCCTCTTTTGATCAGCACACGGGTGCTATCACTAATTTTAAAAAAGCTTTAATTTTGAAAAAAAAAACTTGCCAACATTATAATAATTAATTAAGGAGGATGCTCACGCTTGAGGGGTTTTTTTTTTTTTACATCTCATTAACACTTCGTCAGGTAGCAAAAGTTAAGTTCGCGAGAACTAGGAGACTTAACACACATCTTTTAATTGATGGTATCATAAATATCATCAGCTAATATGATACCCCTAAACACACAGTGTTTTTTTTTGTTTAGGGATATCGTAGCTAAACTGATGATATTTATGAGATACTATCAATTGAAACATGTGTGTTAAGTCTCCTTGTTCTCGCGAACTCAACTTTTGCAATCCGAAGAAGTGTCGATGAGCGATGAGTAATGGGCAAAAAACACTAAAAAAACATAATTTCGCGCCGCAAACGTGAGCATTCACCTTAATGTGAAAATACAAACGGAATTGAATAGAAAACAAGTGATATTTACAATCTAGTTCAAAAATAAATCAGGGAAGTTAAAGGAAGATAACTGTGATTTAGTGTCTGCTAACTGCAAGCAGCACCTGTTATTCCATTGAGTGATAAACGATCACTTTGTATTGAATTATTGGTATTGTTGGTTATTATCGGTAAGTAGTGCTGATTAAAATGTTACGATTTACTAAAGCTTAAGATTTGATTTAAATTGCAAGTTTACGTTATAAACTTAATGGTGATATTATAAGCAAAGATAATTTATAATTCTACTAAGAACTTTGTACAGTTGGCATTTACTTGGTGTATGAACGAAACATTATTCCGTAATTTAATATCTATCGGTTCCATAACTCTCCCCTGCAGAACCCCGATAGCTAAAGTAATTTTTATTCCTGCCGCGAGTCATTCGGTCACGCCTCGTGTAGTCGTCTTATATCCTCGTACGCCCCTATAGCATGCTCTCTTTCATGTAATTATAGGGAATCTTCGCAAGGAATGTGATAAATGCATGGTATATGCTTGGATCTTACAAGAAACACTGTATGGAAAGCCTTAGTAAAGTCTAATTTTGGTATCCAATTGACCATCCATGCTTTAAAAAGGTGAGATTGTAAATTCTTGGTACAAGTGAAATTATCTTGCTGTAATAATAATTAAGTAAAAGTAAAGTAAAGTAAAGTATTATTTATTGCGTGAAATACATGTGTACAAAGGTGGTTTAGGTATAAGCATGATTCAATGTATTTCTACTGTTACGTGTGCAATGTCTGATTTCATGATGATTTAAATAAAGAAAGTAAGCTAACATTGGAATAAATATATAAAAAAAAAAAAAAAAAAAAAAAAAAAAAAAAAATGCTGGACAGTTCACACAACATTGTCTAGCCCCAAGCTAAGCAGAGCTTGTGTTATGGGTACTAGACAACTGATATACTTAATACAATATATTATTACATAGATAGATATTTTCTATTATGTATAGAAAAATTCGGAATTCGGACGCAACGAAAGACATCGAAACAAAAAGTAAATATAAGAAACAAAAGAAAGAAGAAAATAATATATATTTAGTTGTATACATGAGCTACACAGAAACACGTATTACATAAGAAGAAACAGATAGGAAGGTACGAGGTGTAACTCAAGTAAACAAAATGGTCTCTGCCTCAGCACGAGTTGGTTGACTAGCAAACTAGCAACCAACGCTGGTCTTCCGTCAGAACTAGTTGTTGGCGTTACGGCTAACCTCTCACAACGACTATACAACAAGGGTGCGTTCAGTGGGTACACTCTGAGTGTTGGTTGTCACCAGAGGGGTGAGTCTGAGTTTTGCAAACACCATCGTAACGGTGAACGTAACACGATCGTACGTGTATAACATAATAACTAGCTATTAATCTGTACCAAAAACGTCACAGATTAATGGCTAGTTACTACGCAATACACGTACACTCGCCGTTACGATCATCGTTACGATGGTGTGTGTAAACTCGGACTTGCCCCTCAGAGTGTACGGTTGTTCCGTTCACAGGCTCGGTTAGAGCGTTCGGTTAGCGTCACGTGACCCTAACCGAACAACCACCTCTGACAATTCTGACGTCTGTCAAAGTCAAATCATGTGCTTGTCACCAAAGCGTATGGGTTGTTCCGTTCGGAGGCTCTGTTAGAGCGTTCGGTTAGCGTCACGTGACCCTAACTGAACAACCACCGTTTTGGGTGGGTGTTCGGTTGTTACGATTTTGACGTTAGATTGCTGTCAAAGTCAAGTCAATCCCACCCTTCCTCCCCAAAAATCCTGTTCCATCCATAGATGGAGAAATATATTATGTAAGCCCAACAAGTAATATAGTAACTTCGAAAGTTCCAGATTCCACGAGAGGATTTTTTTATAAAGTGAAACAGGACTGGTTATCAGGACCTGAATTACTTTGCTATTAGAAGCTCTAAGACTTTGTTAATCAATCACGCTGTACCGATATTAATGAAATTACATCCACAGATATGTTCAGATGTCCAGTAGCGGTTTATGTTAGCTGATTGATGATGATGTTGCAAACATCGCCAATATTTTTTCTGTGAAATATCAAGGCTAGCTTTTGTCAAATTTGTCAGTACCGATCAAGGCTGGAAGGATCTTTGTTGTCAAGTGCACGTCGGATCACACGCATTCAGGGTTCCGTACCAAATGTACCAGAAAATTCTCGAAATGTTTCGAAAGTTTTTTGTATATATTAGTAAAATATAAATACACACTTAAATATGCTTTCAGCGATAATGCCGCATATTTTACTGTTTTTTTTGATATTACGTTTAATTCTTGGTGTAGGTACAATAGGGTGTTAGTAGTTATATCGATCTAAATACATAACAAGTACCATATTTACAAAACAAGTTCCCAGGTCAAATGCAAAATAAAAAAACTTGGTAACAAAATTTTGGAAAAAAAACTGACTTTGGCGGCTTTATTTTCTATAACTATTGAAAATAAAAATAAACTCTACTTCATGAGACCTAAAAATGATAAACCACATGAAACAAAAAATGAAAAGCCAATGGGAAAAAAAGAGTTCAAATAAGGCTAATTGTTTCAGTAAAGAGGAGCTAAATAAACAATGCAGGTAATAAGATTCAACAAATCATTCTAATTCACTACACAGATACAATAACAAAAAGGCTTTGGTTTTGTCGTTCATTCATTCATACTATCTACTAACTTCTTTGAAAAGAAGTGGAGCTGACAATGTTGAAATAGAGCTGAATTTAGCTCTAAAAGAGCTAAATTGGCAACACCGGGTGAAAAAGCGTTTGTTTACATCAAAAATTTACAGTGGCATTGACATTCCGTGTCAATCCAAGTCGTTCAGAGCCTCAGAGCGTGGTTAAAAAAACAACTACACCCTTGGAGTGTACCCATTGAACGCACCCCAACACACTAACATTAAGAAAAGTAATAAGAAGAATAATAAGTAATAGAAGTAAGGTACGCTCAAATTTCAAAAATTTAACAATTTATATATATAAAACAAAGTCGTGTTAGTTACACCACTTATAACTCAAGAACGGGTGAACCGATTTGGGCTGAAAATTGGTGGGGAGGCAGCTTGGAACCAGGAGATTGACATAGGGGGTTCACCGGGGTACCCGTGCAAAGCCGGGGCGAGTCGCTAGTTTTAAATAAGCATGTTCTCGTGGTGAAATACTATCGAAAGCCCCAATAATAATCGTACAATTCTGGGTTCTTTTTACTGCAGTAATGGCACTCAGACGCGTTATTTAACTTTGTAGTGAATAGTGATGAGATCGAGACAAAAAGTATTTACTCGTGGTTTCCAGTTACCACGACGTAATATTCCTCCGAGCGAGACCACAGATTTTCATACTAATTGCTTCTTGCGCAACGAGGATGCCGCGACCGACAGCGAAAGATACTCCACTTCCCTCATTTCTGGCTTTTTTTTTACCATATTTTTTAATGTAATTAACTGAGTGACTTTGAAATTTTAACGCGTTTCGACGGTTGCCCATACATAATATTTTTTACTATTTTATGTTAATGAATCTCGGTTTGGCGCTTGTTAAAATTCGTTTCCGCGATGTATTTTTGTCGTTTTGGTTAACCCAGACGGAACATGCTCCAAATCCTCTATAGACCTTAGAAATAATTGAGATGCTCTGAGTTAATCTGTACTTCTTCAATATAGTAGGTATTAGGTGTACTCGTATTGGTTATTGTGTGGTTGTGGCTTTATTGCAGTATTTGTAATAGGGTATTTAAAACTAAGTTCGGTCTAGCGAGCCATATTAGGGCTCACGCTAGGAAATAAAATAATATTAATGATGAAGAAAAAAAAAAAAAAAAAAAAAAAATATTACTTCGGGTTGCCGTCGTCGAGATGAGACTATAGGATAGGTTGTGGTTGTGGCTTAATATATTATGTTAATGCGAAAAGCAGTGTGCAACTTTAAGGGTTCTAATACTTATTATTACTTCCGTGAGTAATATTCATAATTGAAAAAACCGGTAATAACTCACGTAGGTACTTGTTACGAGTCAAACACCCGACTCGAGTTTCTGGGACTTAATACCCCCTACCTCGAGGAGTATACGCGACGGCGCGGTCGCGTAAAAAGTACCTACGTGAGTTATTACCGGTTTTTTCAATTTAAGGGTTCTGTTTCAGAATAGGTGAACATAGCTTGCTTAACCAATGAATAATTTGGAATTTCCTCTGACTACGCCTTAGATAGATAGATAGATTAGATAGATTAACTCTTTATTGTACACAAATAACACACATAAATACAAAACATAACTTAATAACAAAAAATCACAGAAATTCAGAAAGGGTGGTCTTATCGCTTATAGCAATTTCTTCCAGACAACCTTAGGATGGAGAGGACTATATGGAAGAGTGGTACAGTGGTGTTATCACCTTGACAAATACTCAAAGATGAGTAAGATCAAGACGACAAAAGTAAGACACAAGCTCTGCTTAGCTTGGGGCTAGATAATGTTGTGTGAACTGTCCATTATTGTTTATTTTATTATTTAAGATTTAAGTAAGATTAGTAAGATATCCGGATATACTCTCATTAGTCGTTAGCCTTAAATTTATCCAATTCATTATGCCTCTTCAATATTTCTAATCTTACAGTCACAATCCTCAATATCCTGTGCTCGAGACACGCACGTCCGCTCGCATCGGCGTCATCGACACTAGTGCAACGCGACACGATTGGTCAAAACTAAAGTTCAACAGTCGCACCCTTTTCCGGTGTGTGTTCGCCACCGTGCAGTTGCAGCTTTTAGATTGCAAATTACTGTTTCGGTACCCAAAATTTATGTTTTACTCTTGATAGACCTTTGTTTGACCACGATCTCACCTGTTGGTAAGTGAAGATGTGGCCGAAGATGGAGCACAAAGGTCTAGAAGGCACCTATTTACTCTAGCCTTGAAGACACCCAGATTATAGTTTTCAGGGAAGACAGACGACTGTAGTGTATTCCAATCCTTAGCAGTTCGCATTATAAAGGTAGAACTGTAACGTTTAGTGCGAATAGAAGGTATACTAATGAGGTAAGGATGGTACCGAGCCGTACGCCTGCTCGTCCTATGATGAAAATGTTGCAACTTCTTTGCGTTGTTCTTCTTCTTTGCCTGGCCCTTTCCCATTTATTTGGGGTCGGCCCTCCGTATCATGCGTCTCCGGGCAACTCTGTCCTGGGTCGTCTCTTTTTTAACTTGGGCTTCTTTAAGGTTCTCATTTACTAATGACATCCATGTGATACGGGGTCTTCCTCGTCCTCGGGGTTTAGTATCAATATCTAGCACTTTTCTGGTCATGTGGTCGGATGGTCGCCTCATAACGTGTAACTTCTTTGCGTTGTTGTTCTGCCGTTAATTCTTTTTGTATACGCCGTTGTGTTTGGCTAACTACTACTATCTACTAGCTTTATATAATATGTTCATGGGAAAGGCATTTATTTGTCTCTAATTTTTATTTTGATATTTTTATACAAATTAGAATCTTTACGCAACTATCGTGCAGGTTGCTTTTATATTAATGCTTGATCAGTGCACCTAACGTATTCCGATCCGATGACTCACGCCACTGACACGATATCTCAGGAAGAATGTTATAGACTGCTGTATATTATACACTAGCGACTCGTCCTGGCTTCGCACGGGTAGATCTGCAGGAGCTGCACGATTTGATCCCCCCGTCTCCATTCCGCCACCTGACGACCAGACGTGGAGAGGCGTTTCACCCTTTTGTTGTTGACATACCACCGTCGCGTACAAACCGTTTCTCAAACTCTTTCATCATGCGGACATCAAAGGCCTGGAACTCTCCTCCGGCTTCTTTGTTCCCTTTATCATACAACTTGGGCGTCTTCAAACCAAGAGTTAATAGGCATCTTCTAGGCGAGCGTGCTTAAATAGGCCTCATCGTCACTTCCCATCAGGTGAGATGTAGCCAAACGCAAGCCTATTTTAGGTAAAAAAAAAAAAAAAAAAATATTCCTAGGGTTCAGGATGAAAAACAGCCCCCCCCCCCCCCCCCCCTCCTTTCCCCCCCCTGGTAGCCTATGTCACTCAGGGTGAATGTAGCTTTCCAATGCTGAAAGAATTTTTGAAATCGGCTCAGTAGTTTTTGAGTTTATTCATTACAAACATACACATAGGTACACAAAAATACAAATCTTTCCTTTTTATAATATTAGTGTAGATGGACATAAAATAAAATTAGCAGGTATGATGAGTAGTAAATTAATGTAATGGCAAAACACAGAAATAACAGATTTTGGTCCTCACCAACGAATCTATGTATCTCGACACATTCTTGCAAAATGACCGATACGCTCACACGTGTAACAGATCGCACCCCATGCCATACACTTATCACCTACGCCGTGCTTACAACCACAGTAATCGCACGAGCTGACTGCACTACGACGACGGTAGTACTGTATGGCGGGTACCCGGCGGGCGGGCCGCTGTGGGCGGGTGTCTTGGTGGTTGGCAGTCTTGGTCTGCTGGCTGGGACTCTCCTTATGCTGGCTGGCACTTTCGGCCAGTTGGTGGGCACTCTCCGTCGCTCGACACAACGCCACCGCCTCCTCTAAATCTAGTTTCGGTTTCCTTAACAATTGTTCTCTCATATCCTCATCTTTGAGACCTCTGATGATCTGAGTCAGAATGAGACTGCTACGCAACTGACCAAACTCGCAAACTTTGCTTTTTAACTTAAGCTCGTTAAAATACTTATCGAAACTGTCTTCACGTTGGAACGTTTCGAAAAAGGCATGCCGCTCGGAGTTGACGTTGCGAGTGGGATCGTAGTGAAGTGCGAATTTGGACACCAATTTCTCGTAATCGTTTGCTGCTACGTTATCCAAATCTAATTCATCTAACATCCCTCGGCCTGCTTTACCGATGACGTGCAGGAATAATGCACACTTCTCTCGGGAGGCTGCGTTTTCCTTACCCGTCGCGATGATGTAACAGTCGAACGCCGACTTCCAATCTCGCCAATTCGTCGTCATGTTGCCGTCCTCACACATGGCGGCCGGTTGTTTCAGCACTGTGTAACCTGTCAGCTTAGAATTTGCTCCAGACATAATTAAAAACGAAAAACACTTTTTTTTGAACTATTTTTCACTATTATTTAAACAGCGCCACACGGGAAAGCTTGTTAAGTTATAAGAAACAACTTGATTTATGGCACATTACCACTAAACGTACAGTCCTGGCGTCGCGTACGAACAAATTACGTACAAATTATATTTCTGTTTGTTTAAACTGTTATTATGAGTATCCTCATTAAAAATAGCACGTACTATGAGGAAGGTTTAGGGAAAATGCAAGCAAAATTACAATATACTGTTGACTGAAATGTTTTGTAAAGAATTACCAACTTCATACATAGCTTCACGGGTCAACTTGTTTAGTATAACTAACTAAAATGATATATAAATCTGTAGTGTATAAATTTTAAACAAATTCGTTTTCTAGAAAGTAAACATAGCTTTTAAAACATCTCTACCTTCTTAAATTTCTTGGATAAATTGTATTTGTTTATTGTAAATTACGTACTCTTTGGGCTATACATGTTGTATTGAGTACCAGTAACGACTGGTATTTAATATATGCAGCAATACAACGACATTGTGTAAGACATTTTATTTTGATTTTCTTGATTTTGATTTCAATACACACCCCGTAAGTAGTGAAAATAATTCAAAATTATGCTTAACGATGCTTATGATTATGATTGACATGATAATGGATGTATATGTATAGGTACCTAGTACTTTCTACTTACTGGACCAACTGGTATGACTTATGAATTATTCGGGGACAGAATGGAACTACTCATTATGACCACCAATGTAAAATAAGTTGTGTGTGAAAAATATATTTTTCAATACAAGCTTTTATGAAATTTTAACTGTGTGCTGATCAAAATGAGCCAAAACACGGCCAGTCTACTATTATCCATCGCGAAGTTCCGTTGTCCACCTTCCGTCTCCATCAAGATCAGCTCGCTGTCACCATCATATTGTATTGTCATCGGAACTTGACAGGTATGCCAACTTTCAGCTCAATCGGTTGAGGATAACTGCTTTAAAAATCAGATGCAAGATTCCACCCGGACAAACATATTCCACCCGGACATACATTGCAAGTAAAAAAGCATAAAGCTTTTTTTTTTTTTTTTTTTTTTATACTACTTGGATGACGGATCTAGCAAGAGGCCCACCTGATGTTAAGCGGTAACCTCTGCCTATGAACAGTGCATTACCTCATAGATCACGTCCACCTAGGACACAACCTATGTGGCATTGCACTGCGCCCGCCACCCTGAGACATAAAGATGAAAAGTCTCATGTGCCTGTAATTTCACCGGCACCCTTACCCTTCAAACCGGAACACAGCAACGCGAGCACTACTGCTTTGCGGCAGAAAAAGGTATGATGGTAGTACTTCCCCGGACGAACTCTTTCACAAAAAAGCTCTACTACTACTAAAACCGTAATAACCGTATTCAAAACAATAGTAATAGTGGCAATAGTTTGGGCAAACTTTGATATGTAATAAGTAAAGGTTACCGCGCGTTTGCCGCGTCTTGGCAAACGTAGTGTAGGGCACCCTCTGGCTAGGTGGAGCGACGACTTGCGCGGGGTGGCTGGCAGAAACTGGATGAGGAGAGCCGAAGACCGGGCTCAGTGGCGCGTCATGGGAGATACCTATGTCCAGCAGTGGACTGCAGAAGGATGATGATGAAGTAAAGGTTATAATCATTGACTTTCCGTTGAAAATCCATATTGCTTTCGAAATGAAATAAGTTTGATTGGCCTTGAGTAAGCGTGTAATTCGAGTTACCTTGTATATTTTATCACTGTGGCTACAAATAAATCTTCGTCTTCCACGTTTCTTAGGGTTCCGTATCCAAAGGGTAAAACGGGACCCTATTACTAAGACTGCGCTTTCCGTCTGTCCATCTGTCACCAGGCTGTATCTCATGAACCGTGATAGTTAGACAGTTGAAATTTTCACAGATGATGTATTTCTGTTGCCGCTATAACAAAAAATACTAAAAAATAGAATAAAATCAATACTTAAGGGGGCTCCCATACAAAAAACGTGATTTTTCCAAATATAGATTAAGCAATTATCTGCGAGGTCAGTTTTTGTATTGGCCCATGGGCCGTTTTTATAGATAATGGTACGGATCCCTTCGTGCGCGAGTCCGACTCGCACTTGGCCGGTTTTTATTTTCCTAGCGCCGATAATTATTCTTAGTAATTATACTATTAGTCACACTCGTCCGCGTGTGTACAACAATGATAGTAGGAGCGTGAGAGTTTCGTTATATAGGTACTGTTATGTCATTTCCTTTATTTAGGGCTTTACGGTCGTTGACCTTACGCATCGACCTACTCAAGTTGCTGTTTAAGATATTCCACTTCTGTGTTATCTTTAATTGCATCTCTTACCATGGTCCAATAAGCAGAACTGTTATGTTAGACGTAATCCAAAATTACCAAAATTTGTTAATTCCTTATTGTCTTACTTTTACTATCAGTCTATTAACCTAAATTATTAATCCAGCTAATCTTATTAATGGAGAGTTAGGATTCTTAAATGGTTGTTGGTCATTATGACCTACTTTTGACTCACACGTAAATACTTCCAGCTAAGTTTGGTGTGGCCGGCCTAAGAATAAACCCCTCCTTCGTAAAAGCCGACTAAGGGATTACACCAGGGGATTCGCTGAGGCATCCACCTGAGTACTCAACGCAATAACGCGATCACCTATCCGCCTGCCAAGCGTGGTGATTTCCCCAATTATATTCCATTGGGGAGGTCTCGTCCATCAGTGGACGTCTAAAGGCTGGTGATGTAATGTGTTGTGATGTGCGGCGAAGTACTTGTATCCCGATCCAAGCGTGTGAAGCCGCGGGCGGCTGATAGTTTTAGTATAAATTCAGAATTATTGCAACAATAAAAAACTATTTATTTACAGAATAAATAAAAGCGAAAAGGTTACAAAGCTTAGAGCATCGTCGAAGAGTTGCGTGTTTGTGTATTTTGTACCGCATACATTTCGGTGAGTGTGCTCAGGAGCTGCACGATTTGATCCCCTCGTCTCCATTCCGCCACCTGACGACCAGACGTGGAGAGGCGTTTCACCCTTTTGTTGTTGACATACCACCGTCGCGTACAAACCGTTTCTCAAACTCTTTCATCATGCGGACATCAAAGGCCTGGAACTCGCTTCCGGCTTCTTTGTTCCCTTTATCATACAACTTGGGCGTCTTCAAACGAAGAGTTAATAGGCATCTTCTAGGCGAGCGTGCTTAAATAGGCCTCATCGTCACTTCCCATCAGGTGAGATGTGCCAAACGCAAGCCTATTTTAGGTAGAAAAAATAAAAAAAAAATAAACAATAACTGTTAGAAATAAACTAAGAGAATAAACTAAACTAAAATAAAAACCTACCTATCAGATCAGCAAGCAGTCACCCGACGGCAGCGTGCCCAGAATGCTGGCTGCATTGCCACGCTGAATAGCAATGCTTATTCGTTGACCAAAATAAAAGCCAGCATTCCGGTCTCGCGTGGACTCTAAAAGACGCTCCGCAAGTTCCTTGAAAATGTTATTTGCCCCTGGGGACCAGGCCTAGAGTTTCCACACCAAGCGGCTAAAATAATTATGTACCCTATATCAACAATACAATGGTTAAGTATAGTATTATTGACAAAGATTATCAGTTGAACTGCCCTTGCATTTGAACTACAAAACTACTCAAAGGTATAATAGAGGGAAAGCTAATCTTGATAATGACCTTAACATCCAAGCCCTGTCACAACATTATAATAACTTTCCATCATTACCACTTTCATTCATTAAGAGAACAACTTCGTCATTAAATAAATTGTTCTACCTTTTCATTCTGATTAATCTATACGATTAAATCAATCTATAAACCCTTGGGGGTCATTTGGAGCCGTGAGTTCACTTTCATCTTATGCCGCGATGTCGGCTCGACATTTATTGATGAGTGATAGAACCTAGTTGCTTTTATGTTTATCTGTTTCATTGGATATCGTGGGTTTGTTTAGACGATATGCATTTATCATGTGAACGTCGAGGCAATCCAGCTTTTTGACAACATGTACAGTGAGAAGACTCAAAAGAACTAAACCTTATGAGCTAATGTAGTGTAAACTATAGTGTAATGTAGTGCAAACTAGTGCTTGCTTATAAGAACACAAGTACAAAGTGTCCTCCCCTTATATGATTCCCCTTTTACATGAGACTTTCCATCTTTATGTCTCAGGGTGATGGGCGTAGTGCAATGCCACATAGGGCGCGTACTTGGTGGACGTGACCTATAAGATAATGCACTGTTAATAGGCAGAAGGTACCGCTTAACATCAGGTGGGACATCAACTTGTTACGTCATCCAAAGCTGTATAAAAAAAAATAGAGACGGTAAGAAAAGTGTCAATGGACACATTCTTAGGTATAGTTTATGTTATAAATCTAGGTCAATGATAAATTACTTATTAGCCTGCCTTATGGCTAGATTTTAATGTTATTTTACATTTACTATGTAGGCACACTAAAAAACAAAAGATATCTACAGTATGAATTCAGAATAATTTTACTGTATCTTTTTTTATACTACCAAGGTAGCAAACAAGCATACAGCCCACCTGTTGGTAAGCGGTTACCGTAGCCTATAGACGCCTACAATACCAGAGGCATCACACACGCGTTGCCGACCCTTTAAAAAATTCCAAACACCCCTTTTGAAGAACCCCATACTGTAGTCACTTGGGAAAACCTCAACAGGGAGATCATTCCACAACCTGAGTGATCGCGGGAGGAAGTTTCTCTAAAACCGCACATTCCGGATCTTGTCTATCTTGTCTTGTTTTAAAAAAAATATCTCACGTATCTCATCCTCAGCCGGTAAACGTCCAGTGCTGGGCGAGGCCTAATGCAATGGGGGATTTGCTGCTATTGTATACCCGGTGTCATTTCATTTAATTTATTTTTTCGTAAATAATGTAAAATTGTGTCGGAACATATTAAAATAACAGGTATACACTACAAAATAATTATATACATCTACTTGCGTCCGGAAGGTACAATATTAAATGTCACTAAAATAAAAATACATCAAATAAAATTATAAATAGTACCTAGTCATAATAATAACGTCAACACAAGACAGAATATGACAAATTAAAATAGATTAGATACTTACCTGCTACGTAATCCCTTAGTTGGCTTTTACGAAATCTACGGGAGGACATGTACTTTATGTAATGTTAAATAGTTTGAAAACCAGACGATTTTTTAACATAACTCTTGTTGTACATTTAGTTTTATATATTTGTTGTGTGTGACGTTCAACTGATTTGTAAGGTGTGAAATAAATTATATCATTCACTCATTCATTCCTTTATTGTCACGACTAAGTTTTTCTTAAAATCTTTTCAATATTTCATAATGAATAGATTTGCTTCTTTATAACATCTACATGGACTTTCGCAATTATATCATCAATAAACTCATCCCTGTTTTTATATAAACTATAATTTCCTTTACCGCCGCCATTACCTGCAATTAGTTGCATCTCATGCAGGTGTTCTATCTCACGAACTATCTCAACATCTAACTCGACGAGTATCTCATCATCTGCGTTTAATTTACGTAACGTATCTCTAATGTTCATACCGTTTTCTGTATTGTTTGTTTCGTGCGTTTAGTCTTTTGTTATGTAGTTTTTTTTTCTGTTTATAGTCTCTGGTATAAATATTTCAGCTGGATGTCGCTGGCATTATCCTATACTATTACATACATACATAGACACACGTCTTTTTCCCCGAAGGGGCAGGCAGAGCCTCAATGGGCCGCTTTTCACAGTGGGTTGCACCAGCGTGGAATATAGACGTGATAAGTGGTGAGCTCATCGCCGCCATTGCTTCCCACGGCTGACTCAACTACCGCTTTCTTCCAGTAATAATACATTCCATAATAAGCTAGCAGCCAGGACAAATCTTATATACCAGCGAATCTTATCAACAAGTCCGGGTAATCCCTTAGTCGGCTTTTACGACATCCATGGGAGGAGATGGAGGGGTCTATTCTTAGGCCGGACACACCACGGTTGTCCTATACTATTAAGCTATCAATATATGTTTTGTTCTATAAAATATGACTCGCCCCGGTTTCGTACGTGTAATTTCAGGATGAAAAACACCGCCAGCTGCTCAGCAGCTCCTCCCACCCCTCCCCCCCATGTCTGTCTCCTGGTTCTAAGCTACCTCCCCACCAATGTCTTCCCACGGAAGACCAGCGTTGGTTGCTAGCTTGCTAGTCAACCAACTCATGCTGAGGCAGAGCTATTTTGTTACTTGAGTTACACCTCGTACCTTCCTATCTATTCTTCTTAGTTTAATACGTGTTTCTAAATAGCTCATGTATACAAATAAATATATATTCTTTCTTTCTATTATTTTCTTTTAATTTTCAGCCAAATCGGTTCAACCGTTCTTGAGTTATAAATAGTGTAACTAACACGACTTTCTTTTATATTTATATAGATATAATATATATCGTTATCGGAACCGGCTCTTGCAATTTCGATGAAATTTCTGGGAAAACGCATTTCGTTATAAACAGCGTTCTTATAAATTACACACATATTCATTTCAATATAGTCGTCGTCTTAGTCAAGCAAAAGTAGATATGTCTACATAAACACAACTTCAACAGTTTCTTTACCTTGAACTCGTAATTCTACCCAATTAACCATATATGTGTTTACTTCCACGAACGGTTTTCACACTTGCATGAGTCAGTAGATTAACAACTAACCTATTCTGTACTTTTAAACTGCATGGAGTTGTTGTCAAATATCGCACGTGTGTTCAAACGGGACTTATATTGACCGCACCGTCAGTGTTATGTTTGTCAATTAGCTATCAAACACTTGATGAAATTGATGTTTGTTTTACATATACATGTTTGTGAATGATCATGTTTGTCTTTACGGAGAAATGCTATAAAAGGCAAATATTTATCTCTCAGGTTTTGAGATCTAAAACTATGTATCAAGTTATTTTTTATTTTTTATACTACTTGAATGACGGAACAAGCAGATGGCCCACCTGATGTTAAGCGGTAACCTCTGCCTATGAACAGTGCATTACCTCATAGGTCACGTCCACCTAGGACGCACGCTGTGTAGCATTGCACTGCGCCCGCCACCCTAAGACATAAAGATGAAAAGTCTCATGTGCCTGTAATTTCACCGGCACCCTTACCCTTCAAACCGGAACACAGCAATGCGAGCACTACTGCTTTGCTGCAGAAATAGGTATGGCGGTAGTACTTCCCCGGACGAACTCTTTCACAAAAAAGCTCTACTACTACTAAATGATGTTCGTTCAGTATTGTTTCAGTGTCACTAATAAACACTGGCGACTTGAGATATAGATGAGGTACAGGAGGGCAATTCTCGTGCTTTAGAGATAAGTCGAATTCGACATATGTCGAAAAAAGATGGCGAATATCGAATAAAATCCTAATTTGCTATTCTCGTGATGTCACAAATAGACATAAGTCGACCAACATCATTAAAATTGAATACGATTTGATGGTTATTGTGACATTTTCGTGACATTTTTTTGTAGACCTTCATGCTTCGACATTATCTCTAATTTAGGATAATCTCTACAATCCGAGAATTGGCCTCCTGATCCACCAACTTATGTGGCGAACCATTTACCTACATTTTTTTATCATACATTTCATTCTACAAATAAGTCGGTAATTTTGGTGGCATTTTAACCGGTGTAACTTGGATAAATAGCACATGTGTGATGTAGTGAAATTTAAGTGTATTGCGTGTATTTTTTTTTTATTTTTTTTTTTCCTGTAATAACTCTGTTTTTTTGCCACCATTTAAACTGGGTTATGACTTGACGGAGATCCTTGATGACTTGACTGTAAAAAAAAACACTTGACATTCTCTTTATTATTTGGAGCACTCCTCAGAAGTCATTATTAGAAGAGAAGAAGAAGAAGTGTGTGTTTAGGGTTATAGGAAATATAGGTACCTATTTGGGGCTGTATTTTTTGGCGTTTTCTCATGCTCGTCTATGAATCTAGGCAGGTATCTTATATTATCTAATGCTCATGTGATTCGTAATGTACAGTTAGAAACTATTGACACACTGTTATTACTGACAGTCAGTGCTGTTAATGATGCCGTGTGAAAATTCTTATTAGCGTCAATGCTTCAGTGCCGTCCGTATAAGGATGCACCAGACCCGTTCATTTAATATGTCGTTCATTGAATATGTTAACATAGAAAAAGTGGTTTTTAGGGTATAAGAAAACAACGAAAAGGATAAAAATTAAAAATATGTTAGTTGTTGAAATGAGGAAAACAGAACATTAAAATATTTTAGTATTCCTAAAATGCTATTTTTAGGGTTCCGTACCCAAAGGGTAAAACGGGACCCTATTACTAAAGCTCGGCTGTCCGTCTGTCTAAAAAAATAGAATAAAATAATTATTTAAGAGGGCTCCTATACATCAAACCGAATTTTTCCAAATGTAGGTTAAGCAATGATCTGCGGGGTCAGTTTTTGGATGGGTGACCACTTTTTGCGTGCATTTTTTTTTTTTACAAACTTATTTTTTTTGCCGTTTTGTATATAATGGTACGGAACCCTTCGTGCGCGAGTCCGACTCGCACTTGGCTGGTTTTTATTTGAGTTACACCACTATTATACGCTGGTCGCGTCTAGCAGTTCCTGGGATCTAATTGAAGATTTGTGTGGTCAGTGAAACAGGTTTGTCAGATAGGGTGATGTTCTAGGAAGCGTGGGCTTTATTTATCTGTCACTGATTTATGGGAGAATCGCCGGACTGGTAATTTGATGGGTGAACCAGATTTGAAACTACACCAGTATTCATATATAAATAAATAAATAATGCTGGACAGTTCACACAACATTATCTAGCCGCAAGCTAAGCAGAGCTTGTGTTATGGGATATTTTTTATTATACATAGAAAATACCCAGAACACCCTGAACAAATATGTGCAGGTCGCACAAATATTTGTTTCGAGGCGAATCGAACCCGCAACCTCCTGCGTCGCAGGCGAACGTTCGCCCGCCGCACCACAGAGATCGTTTATTTTATATCATATTTTAGTTGTTATTGATTATTCAAAATAAGCAAAGCCTCAGATACAAATTTCATAGCTTCAATGCTATATCAAAGTAATAGAGTTTAATACCATAAACAAAATATTTTGTTGTAGAGGTCTCTGAGTCACTGAGGTATGGGAGCGGTACGGGAGGGTTGTTTTCATATCTCAAATTATCAGATGACATGTGACATAATGTGATGAAAACAAATTTACCGCTCCCATACCTCAGGAACTGACTCAGTTAAGCGCTAGACCTGTTGTTTACTCGTTATGAATCGATTTTCATATAAAGCCCACGGTACGCAAATAGATGGGTAGCAAAATCGGAAAATCGAGCGTTAACAAAAAGTGAAGTCCGTTGTGTTTTCCCTCTGCAACACATCGCGCATCTTATAATGTACTGGAGTAAATTACAGTCGCGCGTCGGAGCTCTGATACACACCATATTTTTTTCCAAAATGTGGGGCGGGTTCTGCTTATCTTACTTAACTTTGGACTTGGCCTTCTCCATAAAAAGCCACGACGAATGTTCTTGAGCTGCCTCTATCCACCGGTCTATACCCGATGTCCACATTATCTTGTCCACGTTAACGTGGACAGCGGGAAGTCACTAAAACCCTTCCCGTTGTCCACGTTAGCTGTCACCGCCAACGTGGACAGCAGTAAGTTACTAAATCCTTTCCCGTTGTCCTCGTTAGCTGTCCCCGCCAATATGGACAGCAATAAGTTACTAAATCCCTTCCCGTCGTCCGCGTTAGCTGTCCCCGGCAACGAGGATAGCGGGAAGTTACTAAATCCCTTCCCGTTGTCCACGTTAGCTGCTGTCCCCGCCAACATGTACAGCGGGAAGTTACTAAATCCCTTCCCGTTGTCCACGTTAGCTGTCCCCGCCAACGTGGACAGCGGGAAGTTACTAAATCCCTTCCCGTTGTCCACGTTAGCTGTCCCCGCCAACGTGGACCGCGGGAAGTTACTAAATCCCTTCCCGTTGTCCACGTTAGCTGTCCCCGCCCACGTGGACAGCGGGAAGTTACTAAATCCCTTCCCGTTGTCCACGTTAGCTGTCCCCGTCAACGTGGACAGCGGGAAGTTACTAAATCTCTTCCCGTTGTCCACGTTATGTAAAGCGCTGTCTCCATAGGCTTCACTTCGACTTCATGCGACCTTTAAAATGTCTGTCCTTCCTGGAGGCCAATTCTCGGATTGTAGAGATTATCTCTAAATTAGAGATTATGTCGAAGCATGAATGTCTACAAAAAATGTCACGAAAATGTCACAATAACCATCAAATCGTATTCGATTTGAATGATTTTGGTCGACTTATGTCTATTCGTGACATCACGAGAATAGCAAATTAGGATTTTATTCGACATTCGCCATCTTTTTTCGACATATGTCGAATTCGACTAATCTCTAAAGCACGAGAATTGCCCTCCTGCACTGCGTCGTACAGTTCGTATTTCATTCTGTTAATTACAACAGTATTCTTTGATTAGTACCTACCTACCTACACATTTAAGATTCCATGTTCAGCCTTCGATAATGTTTCTTCATTAGCTTTATAGCTGACATTCACAAAGATACCAGTATCTTCAACAGATCGAATTCCTATCCCTTCATCAACAGGCTGCTTAGCGGCATTCTTCGCAATCTTACCATCGACATGACGACCGGTATCGACACGGGAAAGTATGGGAAACTCCGAGGAAATAAGGGAAACTGGGGTTACTAATAAGTTAATTGATTTGAGATTGACACTTATCGCATAAATTCAAGTTGATTTAGCTCTCTGATTGGCTGTCAGACTAGATTGCTCTGATTTCGATTGGCTGATAGACTTTGTACCAGATTGCTGTGATTTTCTCGGCTCATTAAGTTGTTCAGCCTAGCTACACCTAGTGTTTCGTTCACTTGATTCGTTTAACCTAGTACAAGTATTGCAATTTACTGGTTGGTGTTCATAATTATAGAGTTAGCTTCGTAAGATATAGTCTCATTTCATTTTGTTATAAGGGTGTGCTAAGATTTATTTATATAATCACATTTAATATTTTATTTTACAGTATAAATTATCGGTCAATCTGTTAGATTGCAGTTTTGATCTGAAAGACTTTCGTAACTATTTTAAATACACTCTGAAACTTGACCGAATCGAGACTGAATTTGTAAGCATGCTGCTCCCTCATCGCAATTTAGTCTACTTTGGATTCATGGCGACCATAGATTAGAGTTTTTTTTATTTATTTTTTATACTACTTGAACGACGAAACAGGCCGATGACCCACCTGATGTTAAGCGGTAATCGCTGCCTATGAACAGTGTATTACCTCATAGGTCACGCTCACCTAGGACGCGCCCTATGTGGCATTGCACTGCGCCCGTCACCCTGAGACGTAAAGCTGAAAAGTCTCATGTGCCTGTAATTTCACCGGCACCCTTACCCTTCAAACCGGAACACAGCAATGCGAGCACTACTGCTTTGCGGTACCATATTTCGATAAAATCATATTTCCCTGTAGTATTAACAGTTGAGTGGAATACCATGACATCGACACTAGATCGTAACTTGAACTTTATTTTAGAGTTCGTCCGGGGAAGTACTACCAACATACCTATTTTTGCCTCAAAGCAGTAGTGCTCGCATTGCTGTGTTCCGGTTTGAAGGGTAAGGGTGCTGGTGCAATGGGTAAATTACAGGCACATGAGACTTTTCATCTTTATGTCTCAGGGTGGCGGGCGCAGTGAAATGCCACATAGGGTGCGTCCTAGGTGGACGTGACCTATGAGGTAATGCACTGTTCATAGGCAGAGGTTACCGCTTAACATCAGGTGGGCCATCTGCTTGTTCCGTCATTCAAGTAAAAGTACAAAAAAACATTTTGTATTACAAGAATTCAGCTTCAGTTGCTAACATCGGTAGATATCGAAGTAGGTATAACGTTGCGTAGATATATATTAAACAAAGCTCTGTTTCTATAAACAGCCACCAGCAAAAACACCAGAAATAAACCATGAAAACAAAAAAGAAAACACCAAAGTATAAATAATTCCATTGTCTCAACTCGCGCAGGCGACTTGACCCCACTTTGACCATAAACAGAACCTGCTCATGCATGAATGGCGCCTTTTCCGAGGCCGTGTCTGGTTGGTCCGTTCAAATTTCGAACAGCTGTCGATTGTATGGATTTCTGGATGATGTGTGATGATTTGGCCTTGGGGTTTGTGTGTTGATTCTAGTTAGAAGCCACTTGTATTCACTGCATTATCCACGGGTATTCTTTTGACTTTATTTACATTATAACTTGTACTATTATTTATTCTGTGATCATACTCAAAGTACCTGATACCTGTGATCATACCTACAAACTATGGAATGAGCTTCCATCTGACGTTTTCCCGCTTGGTTACGACATGTGTCGCTTCAAGAAAAATGTTCATAAATTCCTTCAGGGTAGGCAGCGCATCGACAATACCTTGGGTGTTGCCGGTGTCTATAAGCGACGGTGACCACTTCAAATCAGGTGGCCAATATGCTAGTTTGCCTATGTATTTCATTAAAAAAAAAAAAAAAAAAGTGCCAGCATGTGCTTCCAACATACTACGTAATTTGACCAACCTATGTTATTTATCTATTTTTTATCTTTCACAGTTTGTAAATGTGTGTATTATCAGTCAGTTCGCTTTCCAAGAAACTAGATAGTTAGGTACTCGAAAAACTGGCCAAGTGCGAGTCGGACTCCCGCACGAAGGTTTCCGGACCATTATCTATAAAAACGGCAAAAAAACATGTTTGTTGTATAGGAGCCCCCTAAAATATTAATTTTATTCAGTTTTTTTGTATTTGTTGTTATAGCGGCTATAGAAATACCTACATCATCTGTGAAAATTTCAACTGTTTTACTATCACGGTTCATGAGATACAGCCTGGTGCCAGATGGACGGTCGGACAGCGGAGTCTTAGTAATAGGGTCCCGTTTTACCCTTTTTTTTTTTACAATGGTAGAGCTTTGTTTGACCACGATCTTACCTGTTGGTAAGTGACGATGCGGCCGAAGATGGAGCACAAAGGTCTAGAAGGCACCTATTCACTCTAACCTTGAAGAGACCCAGATTATATTTTTCAGGAAAGACAGACGACGGTAGTGTATTCCACTCCTTAGCAGTTCGCATTATAAAGGTTGAACTGAATCGTTTAGTACGAATACAGAGTATACTAATGAGGTAAGGATGGTACCGAGCCGTACGCTTGCTCGTCCTATGATGAAAAGGAGATGGTGGGATCAGATCATGAAGTTCCTGGGAGCATTCCCCGAAATGTAACCTATAGAAGATTGAAAGGACGGAACCCTTCAAACGTTATTGTCACCATAATGTACGTATAGCGTCGTATCGTAGGTAGTACTGACCAACTAACCCATTCAACTTTCGTTTCTGGACAAAAAAGCTCTTTCATGGCTTCTTTAGAATTGGAACAGGTGATCAAAAAGGTGTTACCGCGTCGGTTCGCATGTTGCGTGATGTCATCGCGCCGAACGGTACTCGGCCGTAGACTCGTAGTACAATCATAATGGGAGGTGGATTGTTTTAAAGATTCCGTTAAGAATGTGCGGCTCATTCTTAGTGAAATTAAGAACATACCGTATGTAACCTACACATTAGTTACGCAATTTTCATGACTGAATTTGTTACGTACTTGATGTTTAAAATAACTGTCGATTTGACGTTTTTTTTTTTTTTTAGTTTTTACTAGTTGAGCCCCGAGGTTTCACCCGCGGTTAAACAGTGATTTGTAGAAAAATACAATTCTTAAATTCACTATCCACGCGTATGCACCCGCCACATGCGGTCCAGGCAACCACGCGACATTGAACAAAAACGCACCAAGTTTTAAGACGATGAGAATGAGTAGTTCCTGATGGAACAACACAAGTTGACTCGACTTAGTGTAGGTTCTGTCTAACATACTTATAACAATAATATACAAGCCATTAATTTATGATTTATTATTTGTAATTTTTATAATTTGTATGTGCTTGAAATGAAATGAAATTACTATTCTATTCTATTCTATCCTAGCTGACAGAACTCGTCGCTCACAACTCTATTTTTGACGTTTACTTCATGGAAAACATTTTTTTTTACACTACCTGGATAGACGTATCATGCAGATGGCCCACCTAATGTTAGCGGCACCCTCTGCCTATGAACAGTGCATTATCACATGGTCACGTGTACCTAGGACGCGCCCTATGTGGTATTGCACTGTGCCCGCCACCCTGAGACATAAAGATGAAAAGTCTCATGTGCCTGTAAATTCACCGGCAACCATACCTTTCAAACCGGAGCACAGCAATGCGAGCACTACTGCTTTGCGGCAGAAATAGGTATGGTGGTATACTTCCCCGGACGAACTCTTTCACAAAAAAGCTACTACTAACAAAAAGTTTTGTATGAACTGCAAATATTTTTTCCGGGTCTGAGTGTTATGGTACCATAGTACTCGTAGTTCCTGATACCCACGACACAGGGGATCCTAGTGTGGGATCTGGACTATGTCTGGACCATCAGCCTTAGGACGTCCACTGCTGGACGAGGCATCCCCCATATAGAATGCAATGGAGGGATTTGCCATAATTACCACGCTTGGCAGGCGGATTGGTGATCGCTGTAGGTGTTGAGTACTCAGTTGGATGCTGCTGCATTACTTAGTCGGCTTTTAAGACATCCACGGAAGGAGACGGAGAGGTCTATTCTTAGGCCGGACACCTTGCCACCTAACACAATGCCTAACACCTACCTACAGTCATTTATAGGGTGGCGCTTATACGGAGCCCAAAATTAATGACTCTGTAATCATTGTTTTCTCATTTAGAAAAGTAGTTATAGCTGAACCAAATAGGGTTAAGTATTACTTTTGCGCCACCCGTTTCATAGATCTGAATCCCACACTAGGAATCCCTGTGTCGTGGGTATCAGAAACTACGAGTACCATGGTACCAAAATGATAATTATTTTCATGGCAACATTATTATGTCCGGCGCGGCGGGAAACGATCCCGCACCCAAGCCAGCTACCACGAAGCTCTGTTTTTTTTTTTTTTTTTTAACATTGATAGACCTTTTGTTTGACCACGATCTCACCTGTTGATAAGTGACGATGTGGCCGAAGATGAAGCACAAAGGTCTAGAAGGCACCTATTCACTCCTTATGTTTTCTTTGTTACAAATGTTTTATACAATAATAAAAGGTATATTATTACTAACTTGTTTTATAACACTGCAATACCGTCGCAACGCAAAATTGTGTAACAAAAGTTCTCGTTCATTTAAATTGTTGCTAATCTGAATCACAACTATATTTAATTGTAGTAACCGTTTAGTCCTGACTGATCACATTCCGTTTTCATTGTTTTAATTAGGGATGTAACGATAAATAATTTTGACGATACGATACCGATACCGATTATTGTAGTAAATAATCAGCGATACTGATACCGATATCGTTCGCTTAGTAGAAATAGAAAAAAAAAACCTAAATAATTAATAATTTTCTTTATTATGTAGGTACATAGAAGTTACCAATATTCTCTGAACCAAGAGAAGGTTGAAACAAAAATGTCAAATAAAAATTCAAAGAATACATTTATATACCTATGAAATAATCAAGAATCAAAAGCAATTATCATTACACAAAGTGACCGGTACAAAAGATACAATCAGTATTTAAAGTTAACATATTTTGGTAGATTTTTGTTAAGAAAACATAGTTTGTTCAAATTAGGTATTAGAGTCCGCGTCACGACTGTAGTCCGACGGCCTTTTGAGGAACTAACGGATGACAGAGGTAGATTTTCGCTTTTGCACTTTTGCGCATAGAAACTAGCGCTCCAGTCACCGGACTCCAGTCGTGGCGCGGACGCTGATAATCTGATACGCAATTCGGTTGTATATATTCGGCGATGCCGATATGTGGGCCTGCCGATATATCGGTATCGTTACATCCCTAGTTTTAAGTATTATGTAGGTACGTTCAATAATAACTCCATTGTTAGTGCTATTTAAATCAAGCTGAAATATCAACTTTACCTACCTTAGTACCGTAATATGATTAATAATGACGGTTTTTGCTTTCAGGTAAGCTACAACTTTGATCGATTGCAGTAGTTATGAAGTAAGTCCTTTTAATCTAGATTTAAATCGAAAATATGACTTTATACTGTAACAACTGGAAGTAAGGTTCAAAATGATTTGAGAATGAATTAAAGCGTGTTCGTTTAGGTGTTAAACTGTGAAGCAAATATGGTGATAATGAATGGTTTTAAAATTGCGTAAGTTTCATAAAAATACGAAAATCTCAGGTTTTTAGAATTGAACATTGTAACTTTTGAAACTATCATGGTTATGTACATAATTTACACATTTACATTTACATTTTTTTTTTTTATTTTTTTTTTTATTTTTTTTTTTATTTTTTTTTATATAAAACTCAAAAATCGTGGTAAATATCCCGTTTCTAGTGAAAATTATGAACATTGTAATTTTGCTATTCAATTAAAGGACAACATCAACCGAAAGACTTCTACCTCTCCTATATTATGCAACGACGGAAGTTTGAGCCGCCTCCACCCACCGACTTCCTGTATCGTTACAATGTCAACAGTTCATAGAGTGGGCGTTCTACATGAGTAGTTCCTGTTGGATCCCTTGGCTATGTTCCTGTGGACATTGAACGTCCTGTTCGATCCCTTAAAATTTTGGGTGCATCCGTTTTGATCCCAGGGATTCATCCCACAAGCTAAAAGTAATAATTATTATTCCGGATTCATACCACGTAATTAAAGCAACTTTCAAATTCCTTATAGGCCCTTCTCCCATTACGATATGCACAGGCGATTCAAGTATCCTGAGGGTATCCTGCAAGTCTCGGAGACTAGTCGCCGCGAAGTATCTCACATACATTTGAATGCAGGCTAGTGTGCGTATCGTAATGGGAGAAGGGCTTTAGATCCCTTGAAGATTTTGTTAGAGAAGTAAAGTCAGCGTAAAAATAATAAATCTTTATAGGTAAGGC
The DNA here is from genome assembly GCA_932527175.1 of Operophtera brumata. Taxonomy (NCBI): domain Eukaryota; kingdom Metazoa; phylum Arthropoda; class Insecta; order Lepidoptera; family Geometridae; genus Operophtera; species Operophtera brumata. The sequence continues at coordinate 3,409,402 of OW052229.1, forward strand.
CAGTAAAAACTGATGAAAATTGCGTCGTCCGGTTCGTAACTTACACTTCGTCCAATTTTTCGACTATTTGAATTTATTCGTTTACTTATCTATACTTTTATGATTATTTGTTTCAAAAACTTTGTATACCTCGTACCTACTTTGATAATTCATTTTTATTTATTTTTATGTAATGGCTCGACAAACTGGCTTCCGGCCCGCCTGATGGTAAGCGGTTACCGTCGCCTATTGACATCTGCAACACCAGGGGCATTGCCAATGCGTTGCCTGCCCTGAATGACTCTTTTTTTCATTTTTTACATTCTTAGCAAGCTGAAGTGGCAGTGGGCCGGTCATGTCTGCAGAAGAACCGATAACCGGTGGAGTAAACGTGTTCTTGAGTGAAGACCGCGTCTTGGCAAACGTAGTGTAGGGCACCCTCTGGCTAGGTGGAGCGACGACTTGCGCGGGGTGGCTGGCAGAAACTGGATGAGGAGAGCCGAAGACCGGGCTCAGTGGCGCGCCATGGGAGAGACCTATGTCCAGCAGTGGACTGCAGTAGGTTAATGATGATGATGACAGTCTTATAATATAATCATTATCTACGAAATGTACGACTTTTAAATAAACTGGAGCTAGACAGAACAAAAAACGTAGTTTCTGTCTGTCTGTCTAGAATGCATGTTGTTGCCACTTAGCTCTTGAACGGGTGCTCTGATTTCAAAGTTTTTTTAATGAAAGATGGCGTTTGCGACGTTGTCCTTAGCTTTGTTTGGTGGAAATTGGTGCAGTCGTTTCTAAGATAACATAGATAAAGTTATATTAATTCCTGTAGATATAATCGGAGAAAACTTATAAAGGTACGAGGTGTTCTAGAAACAATGAACCAGAATAAAAATAAAAGCGCAATTCAGCTGAAGAGGTTTACGTGGTTACTGAGTTGGCAATCGAAGATTACGTGCCTTGGAAGATCTACTTCGAGTGTTATTAAAAAAACTGGCCCTTAACCTTCTATTGAATTGAATTTCAATAGAGTTTCATAAATCTTACATCATAATAATCTGTACTCAAGTCTAATCCATCTTTACCAAAACATTCTAATCTCCCAAATCTGTTGACTGATTGACATATTTCTGAATAATCTGCTTATGTTTCTAGAAAGGTGTGCTATCAGAATTTATTGCATAATATTGATGATGCTGGGCATAATCTTAAGGTGGTTGCTCTTTCATACAAACGTATTTGCACAAATATGGGCGAACAGAGTATAATTTTACACTGAAATGACTGTTGTTGGCTTTTATATTGGTCATTATTTACGGCAAATCATTTTTGGTTGAAGAAAACAGTGGACTAATAGCGAAAATAACATTGAAATTACTTGTATGGACTAAAATTTCGATGTTATTTTCGCTATTAGTCCACTGTTTTCTTCAACCAAATATGATTTGCCGCAAATAATGACCAATATAAAAGACAACAACAGTAATTTCAGGGTAAAATTATACTCTGTTCTCCCATATTTGTGCAAATACGTTTGTATGAAAAAGCAACCACCTTAAGAGATTTGATGAAAACTATCACTGCTACAATTTTTATCTACAATTTTATCTGTTAACATATGATATCTTCTCATATATATAAAAGGCAATGTCCTGACTGGACTGACTGACTGACTGACCGAATGACAACGCAAACCACGGGTCGTAGAGACTTGAAATTTGGAGGGCGTGTTTGTCTCGATGCGAAGGGCTGTACTAAGAAAGGAATTTTGAAAATTCGCATCCTACTGGGTTCAAGATGGGGTTCTAACGTAAAACAAAAATGCTCTGTATTTCGGAAACCGTTAGTAGTAGAACCTTGAAATTTTACAAGTAGATTCTACAAAAAAAATAACAGACACGTGTTTCATCGGTACTTGAAGTTGTCCTGAAAGAGGGCACATGACTGTTTTCTTAAAAAAAAAAGGGCCTTTCCTTTTTAGCCAGATTCCAGCGGTGTAGCTATTCCAAGATCACCTTTTCCACGTTTCTTAGTAGCACGGTAAAAATATGTTATGTAGCATTACAAGTCATAGAGCACGTTTTGCTTCATTACAAACATCACGTAACGTAACATTAAATTCAATTTGTAGAGCAGTTTTCAAGGAAAATAAAATGTCAAGAAAGCATTTTAACGAACGTGGCGCGGCGGGCGAAGGTTCGCCTGAGGCGCAGGAGGTCGCGGGTTCGATTGCCTCCTCGGAACAAATATTTGTACGATCTGCAGATATTTGTTCAGGGTGATCCGGGTATTTTCTATGTATCATAAAAATATCTATCTACCTATGTAATGTAATAAGTATATCAGTTGTCTAGTACACATAACACAAGCTCTGCTTAGCTTGGTGCTAGTTGATAATGTTGTGTGAACTGTCCAGCCTTATTTATTATTTATTCATGAGCCTTCGCGTTTAATTCGTCATCTTTATCCTGAGCTTAGATCACTTATTATTACCCGTTGATAGAATGGCGAACACCAACCGGACAACGGTGTTGGTCTCAAAAGGTTTTTTTTTTTTTTTTTGTGTTGACGAGACACTCCCTTGGCCCACCTTTTTTTTTTTTTTTTATACTACTGGAATGGCGGAGCAAGCATATGGCCAACCTGATGTTAAACGGTAACCTCTGCCTATGAACAGTGCATTACCTCATAGGTCACGTCCACCTAGGACGCGCCCTATGTGGCATTGCACTGCGCCCGCCATCCTGAGACATAAAGATGAAAAGTCTCATGTGCCTGTAATTTCACCGGCACCCTTACCCTTCAAACCGGAACACAGCAATGCGAGCGCTACTGCTTTGCGACAGAAATAGGTATGGTGGTAGTACTTCCCCGGACGAACTCTTTCACAAAAAAGCTCTACTACTACTAAAAAGCCACCTGATGTTAAGCGGTACCCTATGCCTATGAACAGCGCATTATCTCATATACACGTCCACCTAACCACCATTTTTATTGTGTTAAAGTTTGTTTATACAAATAAACAAAAAAAAAATACGATGGTGTATTATTTTGTATCATATTTGTTCTGTGGTTGTAGTAAGGATTGATTTGTAGTAGTAGTAGAGTTTTTATGAGAAAGAGTTCGTCCGGGGAAGTACTACCTACCTATTTCTACAGCAAAGCAGTAATGCTCGCATTGCTGTGTTCTGGTTTGAAGGGTGAAATTACATAGGCACATGAGACTTTTCATCTATATGTCTCAGGGAGGTGGGCGCAGTGCATTGACTCATAGGGCGCGTCCTAGGTGGACGTGACTTATCAGGTTACTGCATTGTTAAAGGCAGATATCACCGCTTAACATCAGGTGGGCGATCAGCCTGTTCAGTCAATCAAGCAATTCAAAAATAAAATAACTTTAAATTGATGTCGCGCCCGTCTTTATAATTTTTTGCTTAAGTAGTAGTAGAGCTTTTTTTGTGAAAGAGACTACCACCATACCTATTTCTGCCGCAAAGCAGTAGTGCTCGCATTGCTGTGTTCCGGTTCGAAGGGTAAGGGTGCCGGTGAAATTACAGGCACATGAGACTTTTCATCTTTATGTCTCAGGGTGGCGGGCGCAGGGCAATGCCACATAGGGTGCGTCCTAGGTGGACGTGATCTATGAGGTAATGCACTGTTCATAGGCAGAGGTTACCGCTTATCATCAGGTGGGCCATCTGCTTGTACCGTCATTCAGTAGTATAAAAAAAAAAAAAAAAAAAAGTGTGATTCTAAGATGAAAGAATGGCTGTAACCATAATTAAGTCGTATTTATTTTGATTATAATTAAAGGTGTTGCCAGTAGTTTTCTAGGAAGTATTATAATAAGCATAATAAAACTCGGAACAAATATTTGTGCGATCCGCAGATATTTGTTCAGGGTGTTCTGGGTATTTTCTATATATAATAAAAAATATCTATCTATATGTAATATATTGTATTAAGTATATCAGTTGTCTAGTACCCATAACACAAGCACTGCTTAGCTTGGGGCTAGATAATGTTGTGTGAACTGTCCAGCAATATTTATATTTATTTTATTTATTTAAAAGTGTTCCGACACCGGCTCTAATCAGGTGCGGCCATCTCCGACCGGTATTCAAGAGCGAAAGTAATCTGTATAATATTCGCAAGCCATTGTTCACAGCTTGAAACTCTATTTGGCAACACTGGCCTATCCATACCGCTTTTATTCTACACTTTAGCTTCTTTGGAATAGAGTTGAATTTGCTCCGAGTTTTTTGTTTAGAGTAGATGTAACCCGGACTCGATATTATCAATCGGATATCCGAACTTTCGAACCTCTTTGGATATACAAAGGGTTTTTTAAACTTTCGATTTACTAAGAAATAATACAGTTTAATATATGGCAGCAGCTTTTTAATGATTATCGATTTTGGATAAACATAATAAAGTAATTTTAATTTCTTGTATAAATTCTTGTATGAGTAATTTTTGCTTTAAATACAGTGAAAAGTTACGCTAAAGTAGGGCAACTTTGTGGCGCATAAAAACGTGAAATGCTCTTTTATAAAATTTACCAATGGAATGCTGTATTACCTACTAAATGAAGGTTTTAAATTAAAGCAACTTTCGTATGTCCGTAGTAACTCAATTTTACTCTGGTTTTGAAAAGAAAGCGATTTTTAGGGTTCCGTACCTAAAGGGAAAAAGGGACTCTATCACTAAGACTCCGCTGTCCGTCCGTCTGTCTGTCTGTCCGTCTTTCACAGTTGACAGTTGAAATTTTCACAGATGACGTATTTATTTATTGTTGCCGCTATAACAACAAATACTAAAAAACAGAATAAAATAATTATTTAAGGGGGCTCCCATGCAACAAACCTGTTTTTTTGCCGTTTTATAGATAGCCGATTAATGGTACGGAACCCTTCGTGCGCGAGGTCTACTCGCACTTGGCCGGTTTTTACTTAATGCCTTTCTGATAAGATAAATTGAAGTAAGTAAGTAACCTACTTTGGGCTTAAACTAAACTACATTACATTATTAATTAGTCAAGAGTGACTAATTAATAATGTAATCGCCAACTCAATCATCAGACTGAAGAAGTCCACTGGCTTCTCCTATAGAATGCCACGATCTGTCTTGAGCTCCGTATCTCCACGAACCTGCAACGTAATATGAGTAATGTGTCGTGTTGTGTATGAATATTAGATATTTAGATATTTAGATATTTATTTATTAACCATCTCGTTACATTTCATAACATTGGCATGTCAAATTGGATATTTGATTTAATTATTATGTTGTCTTGTGAATAAATAATTTTTCTTGTTTTTTTTTCGGATGTTTCGGGTTTGATTCCCGCCTCGGAACAAATATTTGTGCGATCTGCAGATATTTGTTCAGGGTGTTTTGGGTATTTTGTATGTATAATAAAAAATATCTATCGATGTTATATATATTGTATTAGTATATCAGTTATCTAGTACCCATAACACAAGCTCTGCTTAGCTTGGGGCTAGATAATGTTGTGTAAACTGTCCAGCATTATTTATTTTATTTCTATATGTTCTGTCTATATTTTTTTTTTATATGTTCTATATTACACGGACATTTTAATAAGATCGTTGGTATAACATTTGTCCTGGCTGCTAGCTTATTATGGAATGTTCTTACTGGAAGAAAGCGTTAGCTAAGTCAGTAGTGGGAAGCAATGGCGGCGATGAGGTCACCACTTGTCATGTCTATATTCCACGATTGTGCAACTCACTGTGAAAAGAGGCCCATTGAGGCTTCGGAGAAAATATTATTTATTCTGTGACCGAATATGGATTTCATGCAACACGCAGTAGCAGCATTTTGTAAACTATCTGTGTTACATAACAAAAACAGTCAAAATCTTAAAACAAAACAAAACCCGCCAATATTTTCCCATAACTGTAAATCATTTTAATCTTAATCTAAAACAAAGCCGTGTACTCGAATTCAACCTAGATTATCTTAATTCAGATAAGAATTAAGGCAATCCAAACATTATTCATATACAATCAAGAATTACGAAGATTGGCGTAAGTAGGCCAGCCGAAGCCGCTATTGTTTGCCAATTGCCAATTTAAAATTCGGATCTTCGGATCGGTTTACTTGGTCTACTGTTCTCATTTGCACTCTGACGAAGCTTTATTGAATGAAAGTAGATGAGTACGTTTCGTTGGGCGGTTTTCCACTACCCACGGCACGGCACGGCAATGGCGACGGCACGGTACCGGCACGGTATAGGCAGCCGGGAAAGCCGGTCAGTGGAAAAACGCGCCATATAGTTTTTAATTCCCGGCTAAAATGAGGGGAGTTACAATTTTGAGGCCATAGTGTGTTTGTCTGTGGCCTCATAGCTCTGAAACGGGTGCTTTCATTGCGGGTTTTTTTTTGTTAAGAGTGCGAGGTGGTTCTTATCTATCATCATCATCAGCCCACACTAGTCCACTGCTGGACATAGGCGTCTCCCAATACGCGCCTCTGAGCCCGGTGTTCGGCTCTTCTCATCCATTTCCTGCCGCCGCCTTTCGTAGGTCATCGCTCCACCTAGCCAGAGGGCGCCCTGCGCTACGTTTCGTTCTTAGCTATGTTTGGTGGAAATTGATATAGACGTTTTCAGAATCATCAAGCTCGCAACAATTTGTTTGAAGGGAACTCAGGCATTATTGCAGCTAAAACCTTCAGTCTGAGCGCATAATGTCAACGACGGCATCAGGTTCCAGGGTCTGATGATTTCCAGCACACGATGAATATAGGATCTCGGGTGCAACGGGTGCACTGATTTCCATGCGGTTTTATTTGTATGAAAACTGGTATTATGTATATATTTCATTTATTTATTAAATCAACACGGATCATTGGGTTAGTAAAATACATATTGTCTTGCTACACTATGTTAGCAAGAATAATTACAATTCACATACATACATACATACATAGACACACGCCCATTTCCCCGAAGGGGTAGGCAGAGCCTCAATGGGCCGCTTTTCACAGTGGGTTGCACAATCGTGGAATATAGACGTGACAAGTGGTGAGCTCATCGCCGCCATTGCTTCCCACGACTGACTCAACTAACGCTTTCTTCCAGTAATAACACATTCTATAATAAGCTAGCAGCCAGGACAAATCTTATACCAACAAATCTTACAAACAAGTCCAGGTAATCACTTAATTACAATTTAATCTTACATATTACAAACTAAAAAACACACTAACGTGTATTGGAACACTGAAAATAGGGGGGGAGGGGGAAATAGTTTTTTTTTATAAAATTAAGATTTTGCTTTCCTGTCTGCCGAAACCGTGCCGTTTGCTGTACCGTCCGCGTCGCCGTTGCCGTTACCGTGCCGGCTAGTGGAAAAACGCCCAATCTGTGATAGACTCATTGTCTAATCATTCATTTTTAATAACAGTTAATTAATTTCTCGCTGGCGGTATTACTTGTATATTATTTATTCTGTGGTATTACTTACAGAGTATTTTTATCGATTATTGCCTGCTAAAAACAGCGTTAAAAACATCTTGAGAAATCCCAAGAGTATTTTTATCTTCTGTTTTGTGCCCACTTGAGCTATGTAGTAGCTCGCGCTGAACGTGACCTCGCGTGGGCCCCCGTTGCTCAAAAGTCGCTGTACCAATCATATGTTCGAACTTATAAATTATATTTACATAACCTACCCTACCAGGTTGCATCAAGATTGGCTCAACGGTTTTGCAGTTATCGTCGGACAAACACATACACAAACATACATACAATCGACGCATTCTGCAATTAGACTCCGAGATCTCGCTTCGCTCGTTCGATGATGTTGTCACTCATCATCATCAACCCACACTAGTCCACTGCTGGACATAGGCCTCTCCCAATACGCGCCACTGAGCCCGGTGTTCGGCTCTTCTCATCCACTTCCTGCCGCCGCCTTTAGGTCATCGCTCCACCTAGCCAGAGGGCGCCCCACGCTAAGTTTGCCAAGACGCGGTCTCCACTTAAAAACTCGCTTAGCCCAGCGGTGGTCGGTTCTTCGGCATATATGACTAGCCCATTGCCACTTCAGCTTGCTAATCCGGTTGGCCATGTCAGTGACTTTAGTTCTCTGTCGGATAATCTCATTGCGGATTTTATCTTTCAGAGAAACTCCGAGCATAGAAAGAAAAGAAAGAAAGAAAGAAATAACATTTATTTGTGTCAACAACATGAGTTAACAAACAATATTGCACACTAAAAGACACACACACACACACACACAGAAACAAAGAAAAATAAAACTAATGTGTGCCTCTTAGTACCAGCCACGCATCACTGACACAAATTGGCGTCCAGCTCAGCATTTGTTGTGTTGTAGCAACACAACGCTGATCTTTCATTGCATTTGGTCACTCGATTAAATCCATTAAAACTTGAGATATTAATAGTTCTAATCAAATCTTGTATTGTAGACGCTATTTGATAAAACTATGATATACCTTGTTTTCGTAATTTATGGTTTAGTGGTTCAGTGGTAACCTAGTTCGTTATCTAGGTACCTGCGACACAGATTGAATAGTAGTTACTGCGCCTGCATGTCGTAATACCACGGAGTAGATAACAGTGCTTACGACGCGAATGTTCTCACGATTGCTACTGAAATCGATTTCTTTAGATTACCTCCAATTATATGCGGTTGTTTTTGCTTTCATGTTTATTTAGCGACTGGTGGTCAGTACTGTGGTGTGTCCGGCCTAAGAATAGACCCCCTCCGTCTCCTTCCGTGGATGTTGTAAAAGCCGACTAAGGGATTACCCGGACTTGTTGATAAGATTCGTTGGTATAAGATTTGTCCTGGCTGATAACTTATTATGGAATGTGTTATTACTGGAAGAAAGCGTTAGCCGAGTCAGTCGTGGGAGGCAATGGCGGCGATGAGCTCACCACTTGTCACGTTTATATACCACGATGGTGCAACCCACTGTGAAAAGAGGCCCATTGAGGCTCTGCCTACCCTTTCGAAGAAAAAGGCGTGACTCTATGTATGTATGGGTGCGTTCAATGGGTACACTCCAAGGGTGTAGTTGTTTTTTTAACCACGCTCTGAGGCTCTGAACGACTTGGATTGACACGGAATGTCAATGCCACTGTACATTTTTGATGTAAACAAACGCTTTATTCACCCGGTGTTGCCAATTTAGCTCTTTTACAGCTAAATTCAGCTCTATTTCAACATTGTCAGCTCCACTTTTTTTCAAAGAAGTTAGTAGATAGTATGAATGAATGAACGACAAAACCAAAGCCTTATTGTTATTGTAGCTGTGTAGTGAAGTAGAATGATTTGTTGAATCATTTAACCTGCATTGTTTATTTAGCTCCTTTTTACTGAAACAATTAGCCTTATTTTTAACTCTTTTTTTCCCATTGGCTTTTCATTTTTTTTTTCATGTGGTTTATCATTTTTAGATCTCATGAAGTAGAGTTTTTTTATTTTCAATAGTAATAAAAAATAAAGCCGCCAAAGTCAGTTTTTTTTCCAAAATTTTATTACCAAGTTTTTTATTTTGCATTTGACCTAGGAACTTGTTTTGTAAATATAAATAAAATAAAATAAATAAATAATGCTGGACAGTTCACACAACATTATCTATTTATTATATGGTATGTATTTAGATCGATATAACTACTAACACCCTAAGTACCTGCACCAAGATATTAACGTAATATAAAAAAAACAGTAAAATTGGCGGCATTATCGCTGAAAGCATATATAAGTGTGTATTTATATTTTACCAATATATACAAAAAACTTTCGAAACATTTCGAGAATTTTCTGGTACATTTGGTACGGAACCCTGAATGCGTGTGATCCGACGTGCACTTGACAACAAAGATCCTTGCAGTCTTGATAGGTACCTACTGACAAATTTGTCAAAAGCTGGTCTTGATATTTCACACAAAAAATATTGGCGATGTTTGCAACATCATCATCAATCAGCCAACATAAACCGCTACTGGACATCTGTATATATCTGTGGATGTAATTTCATCAATATCGGTTCAGCTGATGCAGCGTGATTGATTAACAAAGTCTTAGAGCATTTAATAGCAAAGTAATCCAGGAGCTGATCTGAAAACCCTCTCGTGGAATCTGGAACTTTCGCAGTTACTATATTACTTGTTGGGCTTACATAAAATATTTCTCCATCTATGGATGGAACAGGATTTTTGTGGGGGAAGGGTGGGATCGACTTGACTTTGACAGCAATCTTACTTCAAAATCGTAACAACCGAACACCCACCCAAAATGGTGGTTGTTCAGTTAGGGTCACGTGACGCTAACCGAACGCTCTAACCGAGCCTCCGAACGGAACAACCCATACGCTTTGGTGACAAGCACATGATTTGACTTTGACAGACGTCAGAATTGTCAGAGGTGGTTGTTTGGTTAGGGTCACGTGACGCTAACCGAACGCTCTAACCGAGTCTGTGAACGGAACAACCGTACACTCTGGTGACAACCAACACTCAGAGTGTACCCACTGAACGCACCCCAGGTATGGTGGTCAGTACGGAGAAGTTGATTGAAGTGCTGATGGCCTAGTACAGGTTTGTCTAAGTTTTTCTTTCGGTATCCCGACTATCGAATTGCGAGTCGATATTTGTTTATCATATATGGTTATCACTTTTCGATAACTCTGACGGTTTCAGACATCGCCTTGAAAAAAAAACTGCATATCTTTACTACCTCTTTCAGTTTTGCTCATATTGAACTCCTATTGAATGTAACCGTCTAATTTTCGTTTGCAACATAAATTCTTTAGAACGACGTCAGAACTTAACCAACATTCTAAGCAAATAAATAATTCATTCATTCATTCATTCATTCATTCATTCATTCATTCAACTTAGTCGTTTACGTGAATTTATGTTTATTCTGTATTTTAATTATGCTCCCCAAATCTAGGAATTTCCTTAACTTTTTAGGGTATTTTAGGGATAATTTAAACCAAATCTTGGGCTAAACTTAAATCGTAAGTGGAAACACTGATTGAAATACGCCAACTGTCCTAAGTAATAAAGTTGGCTTATAATATTCCTATTATATAGACAATTTATCAGAATCAGAACTCTAAAATCCAAGAGCTATGTAGGTATTTGAATCTTTTCCAATTGAAGATTACTAAAGTGCTGCGTACTAAATTATCATAATCTTGATGTAAGTTAGCCATCAATAAGTAATTTATGGAAAAGTGTCACACGCAACTATGAATTGTATAAAGTTGCATAAGAAATGGTTGTGCTGTATAATCTAATAATCTTAAAGAAGAGATATTAAATAATAAAAAAAAAAAAATGCTGGACAGTTCACACAACATTATCAAGCCCCAAGCTAAGCAGAGCTTGTGTTATGGGTACTAGATAACTGATATACTTAATACAATATATTACATAGATAGATATTTTTTATTATATATAGAAAATACCCAGAACACCCTGAACAAATATCTGCGATCGCACAAATATTTGTTCCGAGGCGGGAATCGAACCCGCAACCTCCTTCGTCGCAGCCCAACCTTAGCTCGCCGCGCCACAGAGGTCGCCTAATTGTATTGTTTTTGTGTCTGTTATTTTACCGGCATCCATATCCTTCAAACCGGAGCACAGTAATGCGAGCATAACTGCTTTGCGCAGAAATAGGTATGGAGGTACTTCCCCCGGCAAACTCTCGTGCCTTTCGATCTTCTATAAGTTACATTTCGGGGAATGCTCCCAGGAACTGCACGATCTGATCCCACCATCTCCTTTTCATCATAGGACGAGCAGACGCACGGCTCGGTACTGCATCCTTACCTCATTAGTATACCCTCTATTCGTACTAAACGTTTAAGTTTTACCTTTATAATGCGAACTGCTAAGGAGTGGAATAAACTCCTCCTTTGACGACCTCTGTGGCGCGGCGGGCGACGGTTGGCCTGCGACGCAGGAGGTTGCGGGTTCGATTCCCGCCTCAGAACAAATATTTGTGCGATCGCAGATATTTGTTCAGGGTGTTCTGGGTATTTTCTATGTATAATAAAAAATATCTATCTATGTAATATATTGTATTAAGTATATCAGTTATCTAGTACCCATAACACAAGCTCTGCTTAGCTTGGGGCTAGATAATGTTGTGTGAACTGTCCAGCATTATTTATTTTTATTTATTTATTTATTTAAACTACCGTCGTCTGTCTCTCTTGTAAACTATAATCTGGGTCTCTTCAAGGCTAGAGTGAATAGATGCCTTCTAGACCTTTGTGCTCCATTTTCGGCCACATCGTCACTTACCAACAGGTGAGATCGTGGTCAAACAAAATTCTATCAATGTTAAAGAAAAAAAAAACTCTCATAAAAAAGCTTTACTACTACTAAAAGTACAGTTTTAAGATTTATCCCACACTAACTAACTGGTCAAGTTATAAAAAAGTTTGTAGTTAAATAAAGGTTGCTGTAGACAAAATGCACTGTACATGTTTGGTTATAGGCCGGTTGATTAGTGTGGGTGCGATTGCGACAGCGAGTGTTCAGTGGTTAGTGCATACAAAATGTGTATTGCCATCAGTGATGTCCAATCTTGTTCAGTACTAAGCACCGTCACTTATCACTTACACTAATCACAGTGTGAACCTTACCGTAAAGTCGCTAACTAAGTATGGCGTTGATATGAGCGATCGACAAACACCGCGCGCCATCCCTTTCTTTCTCGTAAATTCGTTCTTTGTTTTCGCTAAATCACAGATAAAATAATACTATACTAGTAGCTAAATTAACAGTTTACGCTGAACACATGTCTATTGGCCCTGGTTTCTTAGCTGCTTAGATTGGATTTTTGGCGACATCTGTGATGCGTCGGGTGAGTAATTAATAGTACAAGTATCATCCAGGTGAGGTTGCGGTTCCCGCTGCGGTGTAGATGTATGGTGTTGTGGTGCCATGGTACTCGTAATACAGTACGTAGGTATACACACGATGCAGGGAGTCCTAGTGTGGGATCTGGACTATGTCTGTGATTGTTGGGTGCTATGTTAGCTAGCGGTGACCGTAATTTAGCGGAGACTCTATTTAGAGTCTACACTATGAAGTAGACAGATATAGCAATTATCTCTTTGGCATAAGGTTGGAAGTGGTCATCGCTTCATTGTGGCCTTTACGGCATTTTGTTTAATCTCGGTATAATACCACAGAATAAATAAAAGTACAAATAGTACGGGTTAATCTTTCCGACTTTTACGATAGGAGTCATCTTCTACTTTTATTTTATTTCTTTTAATTGTTTTTTTTTTATTTATTTTGGTGGCATTTTAACCAATTTAGCTCGTTTAAAGCACAAGTATTGTGAAATGAAATGGATGTGAGCTGCGTGACTTTTCAAATTAAAGGAAATTGTTTATCAAAGTTTCAGGAAAACGGCCACCGTTTTACTGAAACAAGACTTGACGGTGACTTTGACGACTTGGAAGGAGTGTAACGTTACAAAAAATGTTGAAAATACAATAAAGCGAAAATACAAATACCTAGGTACTTGAAAATGGCAAATCCACAAGCCGTGCGGCGCGGCGCTAATTATAAATAAAAAAACAAGCCCTGAGCGGACACTAAATCAATATAAATAATAGCAGGCATATAGTAGTAATATAGCAATTTTATTCATGTTCAAAATGATTCAATTCTAACGCTTTTCCTCACTATACGAGGCAGTCGGTTTGTCGATTTATTTGTATCGATTTCTCTAATAAAATTGTTATTGATTCATAGCTTTCTTTCATATGCTGTTTATTGCTGCGTACTAGCCTCGTTTTTACAATGCGCAGGTTTCACAGTTTATTGAGGTAAAGTTTTGTTTGTGTTGTACTTATTTATTTTGGTTGTCATTGTATGAGAACAAAGTGTGTAAATATCATAATGATCAACACGCTCACTTAGGCCGGCCACATACACTCGGAATTCCGTTTTGGAATTCCGAAACGAAATATCGAACGCAGGAAGTCCATACAAATCTATGGACCTACCCACACACACTAGGTAATTTTCCGTACGGTTTTTTTTTCGATTCGTAATGCCGCATGATGGCCTGTGCGTTCGGAATGAAAAAAAACCCAAGTTTGTGGCGTCTCTACGGAATCCCGCGAAGGAATTTCGAAATGGAATTCCGTTTCGGTATTCCGAGTGTATGTGGAGGGCCAAGGTAAAGGTGACAATTACACAGTAAAAAAACCAAAAAAAAAAACAATTACTTGAAGATGTTATCTAAATAAATCAAGAACAGAAACAAGATTGGTAAACCTTTTCTCGATAGATTTATTTTTTGAACTGGCCCTCCTAATACCCGTGTTTTTTTTCTTCAAAAACGTAAAGTAAGCATTTGCGTAGGTAACATGCCGTAACTACTACAACAAAAATCGCGGAACACACTTTGAGGTGATTCGGGGGCTGTTCCATCTCTGGACATTCGCTTGACGTATATTTTTTGGGACAGGCTGTATAACTTTACATAATTGTGTTTTACTATAGGTTTTATAGCATCGCGTGGGTTTTATGTGTGGCGAAAAAACGACCATTTCCTCGTGTGTTCGCGCATTAAACCCATATAATGTTTTCGTTATGCAACACTGCAGTTTGGCAATGTCGGCTTTCAGCCTACACATTGAGCTTTCTACCTTTTCCGAGTTTTCGTTGAACTTTTGGATTACTTCTTTGTGTCTTAACGTTTTTAAATATCATAGAATTGAAATTACCGTGGTTTGGTTTCATTTAGTAGTAGTAGAGCTTTTTGTGAAAGAGTTCGTCCGGGGAAGTACTACCACCATACCTATTTCTGCCGCAAAGCAGTAGTGCGCGCATTGCTGTGTTCCGGTTTGAAGGGTAAGGGTGCCGGTGAAATTACAGGCACATGAGACTTTTCATCTTTATGTCTCAGGGTGGCGGGCGCAGTGCAATGCCACATAGGTTGCGTCCTAGGTGGACGTGATCTATGAGGTAATGCACTGTTCATAGGCAGAGGTTACCGCTTAATATCAGGTGGGCCTCTTGCTTGATCCGTCATCCAAGTAACATAAAAAAAAAAGAAAAAAAAAAAAAAAATTACGACTATACACCACGTACTTTACTATTCACCTGTGTTCCC
The DNA here is from genome assembly GCA_932527175.1 of Operophtera brumata. Lineage (NCBI taxonomy): Eukaryota > Metazoa > Arthropoda > Insecta > Lepidoptera > Geometridae > Operophtera > Operophtera brumata. The sequence continues at coordinate 3,424,536 of OW052229.1, forward strand.
GTCTCACGGCCTTCGAGCGTGGTTGCGGTTGGTGCTCATGAAGAAGGACCTCTAAATGGTCAACGAAACGTCAGCAGGTGAATAGTAAAGTACGTGGTGTTTTTAAATATGTCGGTCTAATTAGTTTCATTTCATAGAAAATTTAATGAGACGGGCCGATTACGTAGTGTAACAGTGTGGCTGAGATTTTATTTTAATTTTTTCTCAGAAAGAATAAACCAAATAATAAAAAAAAAAGTTATTTAAAGACCGTTGCAAACGATGTAAAAACTATTATTACATGCCTTAAACCAGAGACCTGTTACGAACGTTGCCTCAAACCAGGGGTTCCCTAACTTGTTTTGTCTACCGCCCACTTTGAGAATAAATTATTTTTTAGCGCCCCCATTTTTTTGTTAGCTATATTAGCGGAAATTAAACATGCACAAATCGGGTTTCTATAACAAAAACTTGTTAAAACATGATTGCCCGCGGTCTATTATCTACGAAAATGACCTTTCTTGGAATACTTATAACTATTAAAATGCGAAAGTGTGTCTGATTTGACGCCCCCATTTTTTCCTGGTTCTCTTACCGCCCCCTTTAGGCCTGCAGAGCCCACAAGGGGGCATTATCGCCCAGTTTGGGAACCCCTGCCTTAAACTATTAAAATGTCAATGTGTCCCAAAAATCCGTTCCATCGCGACTCGAACCCGCGATCATATCATCGATCTCGATATTGGCCACATATATTTTATGTTCTCCATTTTCTGTGGCTTACACTTAAGAAAATAACAACCTTTAAGCCTACTAGTTTTAAGTACTTACGTAGTACCTAACTAAAATCTAGCACAGCTAATAGATACAGATACAACTTTGTAGAGCATTTGAAATACAAAATCAGTTAAAAGCTGCATTGAATTACGATTAGGAAAACCAACATGACCAGACTCAGTCGTTTGGAATTAAATAAATAACTAACTTGTAGCGAACTAGCATGAAGTAATAAATTTAGCCAGAGAGGAAATGCACCACAATATTTATGGAACTCACTTGCCATGCACAACTAAATTCAAAAGGGGTGTTTGGAAATTTTTAAAGGGTCGGCAACGCGCGTGTGATGCCTCTGGTGTTGCAGGCGTTCATAGGCTACGGTAACCGCTTACCAACAGGTGGGCCGTAAGCTTGTTTGCTACCTTGGTAGTATTAAAAAAAAAAAAAAAAAACCGTCACTATCTAACTCAGTCAAGCTCAGGTAAGTTAGAAAGTGTCAGAACAACGCTCGAGCTACGAAAAGTGAACGAAAATCACGAAAAACGGGTTTTAAACAAATGTTTGCTGCGTAATCGAAAATATAAATCGATCATGCCCTCTAAAATAATATTATTTGTTACTCTTATTAATTTAATTATCAATGTATAAGTAATAGACAGGAGGTTGCGGGTTCGATTCCCGCCTCGGAACAAATATTTGTGTGATCGCAGATATTTGTTCAGGGTGTTCTGGGTATTTTCTATGTATAATAAAAAATATCTATCTATGTATAATATTATATTAAGTATATCAGTTATCTAGTACCCATAACACAAGCTCTGCTTAGCTTGGGGCTAGATAATGTTGTGTGAACTGTCCAGCATTATTTATTTATTTATTTATAATAGAGATATTTACGTTATAAGCGCATTGTAGAGGTTTGTTCACGATTTTTATTACGAGAAAATTTAGCGAAATCTTGTTTTGGGCTCGAACATGCCCTTGGGAATATAGTGAAGATAAGATAAGATTATTTATTTATCCGAAACACAGGTTACATACAGATGTTATAAATAAAATGAAATGAAGATTAACATATATTTTATTTGAGTGTAGATTTTTCTGAAAATACGTGAAAAAAGCCTAATAGGGCAGGCTCAGGACAGGCTTTTTAAAAAAAAGAGGCTAAAAGTTAGGCTTCTCAAAATTTTTAGGTCAAAAGCGCATTTCCTTTTCACCAGTCTTTAGACGTCCACTGCTGGACGTGGGCTCCCCATAGAATGCAATGGGGGATTTTCTATAATCACCACGCTTAACAGGCAAGTTGGTGATTGTAGTATTGGATGGCTGCTGCTGCCTATACATACATACATATAGACTATAGACACACGCCTTTTCCCCCGAAAGGGTAGGCAGAGCCTCAAATTGGTCTCTTTTTACTGTGGGGTGACTACTACCTATATCCTCGTGTTTTTTTTTTAATATTCTACTAGAATGACGGATCAAGCAAATGGCCCACCTAATGTTAAGCGGTAACCTTTGCCTATGAACAGTACATTACCTCATAGGTCACGTCCACCTAGGACGCGCCCTATGTGGCATTGCACTGCGCTCGCCACCCTGAGACATAAAGATGAAAAGTCTCATGTGCCTGTCATAGGTCACGTCCACCTAGGACGCGCCCTATGTGGCATTGCACTGCGCCCGCCACCCTGAGACATAAAGATGAAAAGTCTCATGTGCCTGTAATTTCACCGGCACCCTTACCCTTCAAACCGGAACACAGCAATGCGAGCACTACTGCTTTGCGGCAGAAATAGGTATGGTGGTAGTACTTCCCCGAACGAACTCTTTCACAAAAAAGCTCTACTACTACTACAAAATCTCTACTCCTAATCTATAAGTCGGCTTTTAAGAAATCCACGGGATTCTTAGGCCGGACTCAGTACGGCTTCTATACCTAAAAGGCTTGTAACTAAATTGATACACTATAAAATACTCACGATTTATAGTAATGCCATGTTGCACCAATTGTTAGACAGTACCGACCCGTCACCTGTCGCCCTACAACTTATTACGTTATGCGCAGGCGCAGGTAAAGTTCACAGCGTTCCCTGCAGCTTACGAAACGATTTACTCTTGATATTTAGAACAGTGTTTTAGAGGCGATTTAATGGGGAGATAGTTTTGTTTAGTTTCCATTAGCGAGTGCAAATTTAAACAGATATGTCTTAAATTAGCTCAAACGCTGCCTGCTTCTGATTACCATAGTTAGGGCCACCGCTAGGGCTCCAAGGAAGGAGCCTTGTGAGTGCTTTATCGAGGTGATAAGGAAGAAACGGAAGCCCTCTAGCCGGAACCAGTGTGGTACTCATGTATCCAGTGAGCAGCACTTCCGAGAGGTACCCACTACGCAGATCTACGTGTCCCGCGTCTACTTCGACGTGAAGGCCACTGAGGTGGTGGAATACATCAGGAAGAAAGCCGGAGTGGGTTTGAGGGTCATGAAGTTGGACTCTCGTCATAATGTGAGCTTTAGCTCATTTATGGTGAGGGTCCCAACGGAAAATGTGAAGACATACTTAAGCCCTGACTTCTGGCCGAAAGGGGTGAAGTTCCGGCGGTTCAAGGGACGCCTGTCACGTGATCCCCCGGGCTGCGACGCGTCGGCGATCACACGTGTGTTAGATTAAGTAATAAATAAAGTGTTTTTTATGTGTATGTTAGTTTCTAAGGTATTTATGTTGATATGGGCTTACTGTTTAGGTTCAGTGCATTTCTCAGTAAGCCTGAAATAAAGATTTTGAATTTGAATTTTGAATTGGATAGTTGAGAATATCACAAAAAGATTTTTGTGGAAAAAAAAAATGTTCATTGCAAGCTTTTATAAAATTAGTGATCGTAACCGTGTGCTGATCAAAATGAGCCTAAACATGGCCCGTCTACTATTATATAGTCTAGTATTTAGTCTGTTCAAAATCAAATCTAAGATTATGAATTTTGCGGCATACTCCTTACATAAAGAACTCTCTTCGCTCGTTCAAATATGAGTTGATCAAGGTTCTACCGTCAACCTTTTTCACGAAGAATCATCTCTGCGTTACATAGATGTTACTATGAATTCAGTAAACGACCCGAGTGAATTATGGTGATTGATTTCGCTTCTGGCCATCCACAATGGCCTTTCAGACTTCCGGCAAGCTTTCTAACTAGCAGACATTATAAAACTATATGGTCATTTATCATTGGCTCATTATAACTAACGATCGTAAAATAAAAGTTTTTATAAGTGTCCATGATGTCGTTAATCGATGCTACTTTAATTTTCTTGCTTGAGTGGTCATCACAGCGTCATCAATAATCACTTAATCATTGTGACGATAGCCTTGAAGGTCACATTCAGATACTTAGCCCTTTAACGAGACTACTCGTTAAAAAAGTCTACTGGCTTTACTTTACATTTAGTTTTATTTACGAGTGAAAACAGTAGTGTAGTAGTTTTTTAACGAATAATTTTAACAAGTAATTAATTTTGTAAAAATTAAAAAAAACCTTTAACGCAATGTATCTGCTGAACCGATTTTGATCAAAGATAGCTAAGAACAATACACACACACACATACACACACACACACTCACACTCAGACACGTCAAACTTATAACACCCCGTCGTTTTTGCGTCGGGGTTTAAAAAAGAAAGAAAGAAACATCAAAAGATTTGTGAGCAAAATGGTTATCTAATGGTAACCAAGTACCTATATGCAATATAGGTATATACTATGTAATTTTAGATTAATTTTAATAACCTTCTGTTAATCGAAATCAAACAGGGTATAAGGTTTTTGTGAAAAATATATATTTTACAACATATAAACTTTTATAAAATTTGTGGACGGAACCGTGAAAATGAAAATGATGAAAATGAGCCTAAACACGGCCAGCCTACTATTATCTGATCAGCTCAATCAATAATTAATAATAATTAACTGAATTTTTACCTACGCAGCAATTTTGTAAAAATTAAAAAACCCTCAACGCAATGAACCGGCTGAACCGATTTTGATCAAACATAGCTAAGAACAATCGCGACAAATTCACATTTAAAAAAAAAAAGTTTCATCCGTTCGGGAGCTACGATGCCACAGACAGACACACACACGCATACTCACAGACACACACACACGCACACTCACAGACACACACACACACAGACACGTCAAACTTATAACACCCCGTCGTTTTGCGTCGGGGGTTAAAAATTAAGTTGTAGTACACAAGTTTTCGAGAGTATCCGCGAATATCATATGTCTATAGTTCATAGTTCATAGTTATTTATTGGTAAAAAAATATTACATGCCAGTTTTTACATTTAAAACTGGTACATTAGTAGTACACTTAATGAGCGAACATATATTATTATTATGAACATTCATTCAATTAAATACCGGATGGTATTGCAAAATATAATGGCAAATGATGGTACAATATGTCAAATTATTATCAATTAAAGAAAAACGCTTCCGTCTGGTAGTGATTTGGATCAGTTGAGCTACCTTTAGATCGCTTGCAGCGGTCTTCAGGTGGCACAAATGTTTCATATGTATTTTGTACATACCTTGTATTATTCTTTCTGTAAATAAATAATATTAAAGAAAAATATAGTCAATGTCAAATAAGGACCTATAATATATACCTAACTGATAGTACCTGCCTATTTAATTATGATTGTAATTATTATGTTTACGTAATGTTATTTTGAAGTGGACAATACCGATAACAAGTTTCCATTAACATTTAGGTATTGCGAAATAAGCGGAACTGCTTTTTATGCGAATTAAATTGTAATCTGAAAGTGTTCTAATGAGATAAAATATAATAAGATCTCAAAGCAAATAACGGCATCAAAATCCCCAAAAAATAATGAACTTTCAGAAAATAGCAGAACCGTAAGGTTTCTGAATAAAATGCCAATCGGTGCCTTCGCCACCATCATCTCGAACTATAGCGAGATTGATAATGCACCGCTGATTTGAGGCGAAAGTGCGGGTTCGTACATTTTAGATCCCATATCTAAGCTTCGACAGAGTTGTCTTGGAGCAATCAACAAAATCCTTTCATTTCCATTTTTTGATCGACACGTACTCGCTTGCGAGTGACCCGGTCCACACTTTGATTAGTGCGAGTGCGAGTGATTTGTGCAGGTGCTTAGTGCTTAGTACTAAACAGTATTGGACACCACTTGTGATACACGTTTTGTATGCACTAATCACTAAAACACTGTAACTAACTAACTTAACTGTAACTGTACACTAATCAATCAAACTGTAAACGCCACTTGAGGCGAGTTTAACTCTTTCATTGAATGAATGTATACTCGAAGAATCTCCTTGAACTTGCTGTCAATTGTTGTGTACTTACAACCCTAAACATTCTCTTGTTGGGTCAAGGTTAAGAGACGCACCAGTCGTTATGAGACGAAGAAATAATGTCGAGTTTTGTGCCGTTTAAGCAATTAAGAAAAAAGTAACCACAGTTCACGGTTTGCTAGAGAAAGAGCTATATTATATAATCTGCAGGCGAAGTCCATCTCAGAGAAATATATAATTGAAATTATCGTGGCTATGTATATTTTTTACCTGTGCACAGAGTACAAGTTTTGCAAAGGGCTATGGATCGAGCCATACTTGGCATCAAACTCCTCAACCGAGTTCGCAACGCAGATATTCATCAATCAATCGGGCCATCTGCAAACTCCTCAAAGCCAAGGTAAGGGCTTGTGGTTCGTCTTAGTTTCAACTCTATAGAAACAACTACTTCTTAGGTCTCTTGGTATCGCTCAGATGGCTTCCTTAGCGTGGTCCATCTCTAGCGTTTTGTTGGTTAAGCTTGGCGTCACTCCAACTTCACTCCGCTCGGGGAGACGGGTGCGCTACAGAGATCCGGCGTCAAACGAAAGCAGGTGACAGAGCGATAGAGCTCAAATGGAGTTGGGCATAGGACACTTGGCAAGTTCTGGTGATGGCCGTTGGAGTAAGGCTCTGACCGAGTGGTGACCGAGGTTGGGCCGAAGAAATCCGAGCTGGCAGCGCGGTGGGTCGACGAAAAAACTCTAAAGTCGTGGGACATTGTTGGATTAGAGTCGGGCAGGAGAGCGGAGCCATAAGCAAAAGGGGTCTATACCCAGTAGAACTGAGAGGTACAGTAAAAGTAGAGCTTTTTTGTGTAAGAGTTCGTCCGGGGAAGTACTACCATACCTATTTCTGCCGCAAAGCAGAACGCTAAGTAGTGCTCGCATTGCTGTGTTCCGATTTGAAGGGTAAGAGTGCCGGTGAAATTACAGGCACATGAGACTTATCATCTTTACGTCTCAGGGTGGCGGGCGCGGTGCAATGCCACATAGGGTGCGTCTTAGGTGGACGTGTCCTATGAGGTAATGCACTGTTCATAGGCAGAGGGTACCACTTTACATCAAGTGGGCCATCTGCTTGACCCGTCATTCAAAGCTGTATAAAAAAAGACAAAAAAAAACTTTTAGAATAATTACGGCTATACACTACGATCTCTATTATTCTCCTGCTGACGTTTCTAACATACAGTTCAGGTAGTTCGTGCTCAGGTACTCGTAATCCATGCGTTTATAAACGGAATCCATATAAGGTTCGTAGGCCCTTCAAGGTAAACCATTGTGGCAGCGTTTTGCTTTACTATGAAATTTAACGCGGCTCCTGGCTTTGTAAGAAAAGCTATAAACCTAAAGAAAAACATAGCAGAATGTAGTTCAGCAATCATACATTTATAGGCTGCCAATTTAATCTACTTATCCAGTACTAACTTGCGATTTCATTGCACCCCAGGCACACATAAGTGAAAGCAGCGTTATCACCTAGTCTGCTTGCAAAACTGCTTATTAAGTGTATTTTAAACTGAAGGTAGTGTTGTTTTGCGTCCGGCTTTTGAACTCTATCCGGCTAACAAATGTTGTGAAACAACAACACAACATAATTTTCACTAGAAACGGGATATTTACCATGATTTTTGAGTTTTAAATTTAATTTGCCTATTTGGCATAAATTTTTTTTGCCTTTTAATTTTTTTTTTTTGGTAAATATCCCGTTTCTAGTGAAAATTATGTACATAACCATGATAGTTTCAAAAGTTATAACAACACAACATTTGTGTTGTCTTGTAGAACAATGTTGTGTGAACTTACAAAAAAAAAAAATTAACCACCAACTGAGAGATCGTTTACCTATCTGTTCAGACGCTTTTGCGTAGACCGATGTTCTATTCGGAGGTCGTGCGCTACACACTACAATTACCGCTATGGTGAGGTCCGAGGGTTCGTCTATGTAAATTTGATCGCCGCCAAGGGACGTTAATTCGGATTAGCGGCGCACGAGTAGCTGAAGTTCTACGACGTTGTACGGACACCCACCCTTTGTCGTTATGACACGTGACATCGCGCTCATGACTCATGACACAGGCTGTACCACCACGAGCGAGGGATATTTGCTTAGCTGCACCACCTGTTTCTTTGTAGGATAACCTCACGCCTGTCCCTATCGTTCAGGAATAGTAGCAAACTTAAGTTTAGCCGGCTAATTTACCGGCTTTTTACAAATTAAGTACTGCATTGTCCGGCTTTTTGGAGACAGTGGGAACCCTACCCTTAATGCATAAATGTCCTCAGGCTTTCCTCATAATCTGACGCAATCAAATTCATTTACTGGTACGCCTTTTCCGGATCAGTAATAAGTTGTTTAATCGTACGCCGGCCGGGGGCTGTGTGGTTTTAGAATAAGGATAAGTTTTCAATTGGTGCGATTTATTAAGTTTCACAAATCGCCCATCATCAGAAAGCTTTGGTATAGATCGATAGAGCTTTCAGGTAGAACCTAGTTATTATTAGAAACTGGAGCTATACTTAAAGACAAGTAAAATAGGCAGGGACTACCGCTTAATCATACATACATACATACATAGACACACGCCTTTTTCCCCGAAGGGGGGTAGGCAGAGCCTCAATGGGCCTCTTTTCACAGTGGGTTGCACCATCGTGGAATATAGACGTGACAAGTGGTGAGCTCATCGCCGCCATTGCTTTCCACGACTGACTCGGCTAACGCTTTCTTCCAGTAATAACACATTCCATAATAAGCTAGCAGCCATGACAAATCTTATACCAACGAATCTTATCAGCAAGTCCGGGTAATCCCTTAGTCGGCTTTTACGACATCCACGGGACGAGACGGAGGGGACTATTCTTAGGCCGGACACACCACAGCATTAATCAGTTACGCCGAATTCAGCATCCTCAACGTTTGACTAGCGTATGTTTTCTCTTTTTCTAAGCATCAGCCTCTCCTTGTGCTCGAGGCACCACACAGGCGCTTGCCACCTAGTAGTAACAAGGATCATCAAATAAAGCCAAGTCCTGTTTGTTGCCTGATTCTTCTTGGTTTGGTCGCGTCGGAGCAGGAGTTAATTTAGCTTCTAAGACGATTGAAAATGATTCTTGTGTTTCCAATGAACAAAATACTTTTGAATTGGAATTTATTCTTTTGGCAGAGACAAGGGGTCCGCGGTTGGTTAAAAATCGCGGTCCCCAGTTGACAGAATCTAAAACACGTAGAACTACAACAAACACAAATCAGAAACATGATACTATTTGCGTTTAATTTACAAAGCGTGAGGCTAGCACCAGGAAGATGGACTAAAGGCATGGAACTAAGGCGAAACGTTAGCGATTATACCAGTCTCATTCTTTTATATGAATGTATTCATGTGTTGGAATGAGACAAGCATAAATCTATCTGTTCTTATTTGTGTTAGTCGTACCAGGCCAAATATCAAATTACTAGTACATTCATGGTAACAATCTAGGGAGATGTATATGCATGATACCAAAATTCAGGGTACGGAACGGAAAGACGACTGTCGTGTTACAATATATTTGTTTCTGTCTAACATAGGATAGCAAGCTATCTTCTAGGATAGGAGTAAGAAGGAACACTCTATGCTATTATACCTCCATGGGCTAGCAATCAGGCCTTTGACACGCGAGGCGTGTATTCAAGGGACGACTGGACTGTCTTAATGACTGCATTGTATCCAATATTTAATCAAAGTATTGTTAATATTTAATCATAGTATTGTTACTTGTACTAATATTTATTCTGTGGTATTTGTGCCACGGTCGTTGCCAATCACGGGGTTGTTGTCGTTGGTTACTTCGGCGCACCGATCACTATTTCAGCCTTTTAATTTGTCATCTACACTAATATTATAAAGAGGAAAGATTTGTACCTATTTTTGTATGTTTGTAATGAATAGGCTCAAAAAGTACTGGGCCGATTTAAAAAATTCTTTCACCATTGGAAAGCTACGTTCACCCTGAGTGACATAGGCTACCAGGGGGGGGGGGATACGAGGGGGGGGGGGGCTGTTTTTCATCTGAAACTACCCGTGCGAAGCCGGGACGAGTCGCTAGTCTAATATATAAAAATAAGTCGGTTTTCCTTCCTGACGCTATAACTCCAGAACGCACGAAACGATTTCCACGGTTTTGTATTCGTTGGAAAGGTCTCGGGCTCCGTGAGGTTTATACGTTTTTTTTTTATTTATTTTTTTCAACTCGTGTTAGTTACACCACTTATAACTCAAGAATGAGTGAACCGATTTGGCTGAAAATTGGTAGGGAGGTAGCTTAGAACCAGGAGATCGGACATAGTGGGAGGGGTAGGACGGGGGGGGGGGGGGTTCACCGGGGGATACCCGTGCGAAGCCGGGGGTCGCTAGTTGATGATAAATGTATGCTTATAATCCTCTTTTTTTGTTCCAGGTAAGTAATTTTCCTACTCCCTACGGGCACAGAGCCATCACATGGTATTAGGGTAATTGTCTAATGACAACTAGACAGTCTAATAAATTTTATTTTATAGAACTGTTAATGCATGTTTAATCAGGAGTGTATTTGCGATTAAAAAAAAAAATGTTTTGAGCTCTCTCACACAACTAAAAATTATCTCCACGTTCACCAAACGCGAATCTCTAACAAAATAACTGCGTTCTAAGCTTACAAATAAATCGACAGCGACCTTCACCCGCCGCCGATGAGGTAACATCGCGATGAAACGACTGTGTTAGGTAATCGAGTAACCAATCGAGATCTAGATGAGGTCTCATTTAATGCCTAATTGAACTGGCTTGCTTTTGCTACGGTATGTAGGTTCATCGAATCGGAGATGAGAAAGTCAAAGATGGCGATGGTGTAACTCTTGTGGATAATGCTCCGAATTGTCGTACAAATGTTCAAAAATAAACCGTATTACTTCGACAACGCATTTTTTTATAATTTTGCTCATTCAAGAAACCAAACAAGATCCAGGAAGGTTGTTTTGTAAGTTCGTGACTTCCTTTATAAGGTAATTTGAACACAATAGAAGTTCATTTTAAGACTTAATTTGCTTCGTACATTGTCTCATCCGTTTATTAATCAATGTCTGCCAAAATACATCTGCTATAATGCTTTTCTTGGGGGTGTCTTCTCTTTCTATTGTACTGTATCCAACCACCCTTTTAGTGGACATAGTTTTAATAAAGAATTAGAAAAAAACACACTTAAAAAATACCCAATTTATCATTTATACAAAAATATGCACTAAAAAGATTAAAATAAAAAAGTGTCTCAAATAGATCTTCTCAGCTATGAAATGTATTTTTCAAAACAAACTTACAAGAAGTGTAGAATTCGTCTGATAATGATGTTGATGATAAAATTTGTAAGCAGAACCGAGAGCCCAAACACAGCCAGTCTACTAAACCATCGAGGAGTTCCGTTGTCTCTATCATCAGATCTGCTCGTTGTCTCCGTAATTGTATTGCCGATTGTCATCCAAAACCAAGATCTATACAAAGTTTTTGAATTTTCCATTGACTACTCAAATAGAGCTTTTTAGATTTAATTCCTTACAAATTATGCAAAATAGTTAGGTATGTTCCTTGGTAGTTGGTTCTGACTTTTAGGTAGCTGAGGTTATGGCTTCAGGGTTAGGCTTTCTAAATTATTAATCAAACTTTTTAGTGTCGTGATGTGCGAACAGGGGGGTTACTATGAGCTCTTACATCCATTCAGTTCAAAAACTATTCTGTACAAAATATCGGTTCATCGTTGACATTTATCATCGTTGAATAACTTTAATCGCAGAAGTCTGTAGACCCTCTGCGATTGTGCCTTTAAATATAGTTGCGGACATCACGGAACCAATATTTTGTACTGAATAGTTTATCAACTGCATGGCAATAAGAGCTCATAGTAACCCACCTGGCTTGCGTATAAAAATGGGATGCGAACTTTCGATTTGCCGTCGATTGTATATAGCTTCATTGCTCTCACATATGATGATGTGACACACATCCAATTATGAGGCTTCACGGAACTGTATGAGAAATTGGATCAAGTGCATTGTGATTGTTCAGCATTGTTAGAATGCTTCCTGGGTTCACACCTTCGATTATTGTAATTTGGATCGTATGCCCACGGTTTCGTTTTGATATAGGTGTATATTATGCCAGATCGTTTGAGTTCAGTCTCTCTCAGTCAGACTTAATTACAAGGTAATTGCAATTTATAGGAAGCTATTATTACGAGCTAAGGGTTCGGGTTAAAATAATCACACTGAACTCCGGTTTAACCAGTATTATAACTTTTAAACGCCAGCAACTCCACACCGTGCGTCTGGGATCAATACGGATGCACCCTGCGTTTGGTCGTCAAATGGTGCTAAGAGGAATTTACTGTCATTTGGCGACGGAACACTGTCATAGAGTTTTCTTTCTGCGATGTGTGGTGTATAAAGCTGTAATAAATTGCTTATTATTTTAGTTCCATTAAGTAAATAATAATAAAACACCTTTTGAGCTTTTTCTGACGGAAATACGAGTGCGAAATGACTGAGAGCAATTGCTCTGGCCGTACGTTATGTTTTACGCAGGAAGCATGTCCTCAGTGAATATTTAATGCTTATTGACATTCTACCATCCGATATAACGGCAAGTATATGGTGCTGGGTTTCAAGGCCACATGAGTGCCTAGCCTACTTTAAACTTTAGGTTTTTTTTTTCGCATTTTTTTCTTTTTTTTTTTTTCGGTGAATGTTCCCAGGATCTGCACGATCTGATCCCACCATCTCCTTTTCATCATAGGACGAGCAGGCGTACGGCTCAGTACCATCCTTACCTCATTGGTATACCTTCTATTCGCACAAAACGTTTCAGTTCTGCCTTTATAATGCGAACTGCTAAGGAGTGGAATACACTACCGTCGTCTGTCTTTCCTGAAAACTATAATCTGGGTCTCTTCAAGGCTAGAGTGAATAGGTGCCTTCTAGACCTTTGTGCTTCATCTTCGGCCACATCGTCACTTACCAACAGGTGAGATCGTGGTCAAACAAAGGCATATCAATTTAAAAAAAAAAAAAAAAAAAAAAATGTCTCCATGTGGCGATAACAGTACCCAAACTGCAATATAGACCTCTCTTTGAAAACCTACTTCTCATAAATGGATAATCCAAATACTTTAAATAAATATAATTAATAGATGTGTAAAAATATATTGTCACTTTCAAGATGAAAAAAAAACAAAGTTTACGCAAAAAAATCCTACTGCTTCCAAATACCTAAAGCGATTTTAATGATTCTTTCACAATATTAAAGGCAATTTATAGATTTATAAAAAAAATAAGTTAAGATTTTCGGAATTTTAATTTACCAAAAAACCTCTTTTAATGATATCTCCGAGATTTACATTTCAGAGGCAAACTGGACCGATAAGCCTCTTGATTTTCTAGATAAATTCATCAAAACACAAACTTCAATATACGAGTTGGATTTTTTAAAATTAGTCTGCGTTTTTATTTACCGGTTGTGAATAAATGAATGAATGAAAATACTTTATTGCACACCTTGCAGTTAAAATAAAGATTACACACAAAAAATAAAATAAAACGAATTGTAAAATGTGCGGTCTTATCGCTAAAAAGCGATCTTTGGCGAGCATAGGTGTGGGGGTAGGATTTTCGCCAGAGGTCAAGGCTCATTTCCCGCGGATTGGCCTGTAGCGTAAACGGACATAGTTTTTTTTTTAAATACTACTTGTATGACGGAACCTGTTGTTAAGCGGTAACCTCTGCCTATGAATAGTGCATTACCTCATAGGTCACGACCACCTAGGACGCACCCTATGTGGCATTGCACTGCGCCCGCCACCCTGAGACATAAAGATGAAAGTCTCATGTGCCTGTAATTTCACCGGCACCCTTACCTTCAAACCGGAACACAGCAATGCGAGCACTACTGCTTTGCGGCAGAAATAGGTATGGTGGTAGTACTTCCCCGGACGAACTCTTTCACAATAAAGCTCTACTACTACTAAAGATGGTAAGAAACTCGTGCAAAAAAAGTGTTGAAGATGGTTATTTTTAACAACATATTGCATATCTGTATTTATTTGTGTATGCAGTTTCCGTTCCTCGCTCTAAAAACTCTTTTAAAACGGCATCTTGTTACATTAGTTCAACTATATCAAATGTCTGATGTTTTTGTTCTAACGCACTCACTGACACAGACAGGCTTGACGAAATTTGATATCTGTACTACTAAGCAGTTTTTACTGTGTAAAATTAGCATAGATAGGTATATATAGGTAGGTTTAGATAGGTAGGTTTAGTAGTAGTAGAGCTTTATTGTGAAAGAAGAGTTCGTCCGGGGAAGTACTACCACCAAACCTATTCCTGCCGCAAAGCAGTAGTGCTCGTATTGCTGTGTTCCGGTTTGAAGGGTATGGTTGCCTGAAGTTACAGGCACATGAGACTTTTCATCTTTATGTCTTAGGGTGGCGGGCGCAGTGCAATGCGCAGGGCGCGTCCTAGGTGAACGTGACCTGTATGATAATGCACTGTTTATAGGCAGACGGTACCGCATAACATCGGGTAACATCATCATGACGCGTTATTCCAAGTTGTATAAAAAAAAATAGTAGGTATAACGTACCTGTATAATTAATATGTAAATGTATATGTTTGATGTTTTTTTTTTTTTTTTTTTTTTTTTAATACTACTTGGATTACGGAACAACCAAGAGGCCCACCTGATGTTAAGCGGTAACCTCTGCCTATGAACAGTGCATAGTGAGTTTTTTGTTTTTGTTTTTTTTTTTTCTATGCAAATGACTATTTTAATTCGTAAGTTTCGATCAATGCCTGACCTTTAAACCAAATACGACGATGTTTGATGTTTTTTTTTTTTTTTTTTTTTTAATACTACTTGGATTACGGAACAAACAAGAGGCCCACCTGATGTTAAGCGGTAACCTCTGCCTATGAACAGTGCATAGTGCTTTTTTGTTTTTGTTTTTTTTTCTATACAAATGACTATTTTAATTCGTAAATTTCGATCAATGCCTGACCTTTAAACCAAATACGACGATGTTTGATGTTTTTTTTTTTTTTTTTTTTTTTAATACTACTTGGATTACGGAACAAACAAGAGGCCCACCTGATGTTAAGCGGTAACCTCTGCCTATGAACAGTGCATAGTGCTTTTTTGTTTTTGTTTTTTTTTTCTATACAAATGACTATTTTAATTCGTAAATTTCGATCAATGCCTGACCTTTAAACCAAATACGACGTTGTGTTTATCGATAAATCAACACGTTGACGATTATTTGTACTATTATTTATACTGGTTTTTTTTAACATTGATATTCCTTTGTTTGACCACGGTCTCACCTGTTGGTAAGTGGCGATGTGGCTGAAGATGGAGCACAAAGGTCTAGAAGGCACCTAATCAAGGCCTTCATTATTTTCTTTAAGGCTAGAGGCTTCTTTTAGCCTTGAAGAAAATTATAGAAATTACTAATATAGAATTACTTGTGAAATTACTTACAAAGAAAATTTACTCTCATTGTTATGTTATGTGTGTTCATGTGTTCATGTGATTTTCTGATTCCACATTACCAAGCTTTCATTAAAATATTCAAATTCTTAAAAAATTAAATAACACACACAAATTAAGATGTTTAAATCATGTTTAATCATGGTTGTCTGGAAGAGATCGCTTTTAGCGATAAGACCGCCCATTGTACATTACTGTTATTGTTTTGGTTATTTTATCTTTTTTTATATTTTTTATATTTGGTGTGCAATAAAGTGTTAATCTATCTATCTATCTATCTTTAATTAATTTTTAGGTACCTACTTGATTAATAATCGGAAACCTGTTTTAGCTGTTCAAATTCATTTCTTGTTCTTCCTAGACTTTAGGTCAAACAACGTGCTTCCAAGAAGTTATGACACATTCTATAAGAATGTGGCATATCAGTACATATATTGTGAACCTGACAGACAGCAGACACAACTTCTGTGACTTGTTTGTTTGTATTTGGTTCGCTGACTGGTCCTAAAGAAAAACATCATAGTTACCATCACTCGAATGAGCTGATGATGATAATGCACTGTTCATAGGCAGAGGGCAGTAGCGTAACTATACCATCTGGGGCCCGTGGCAAATTCGAAATTTAAAAAAAAATTAGTAGTGGGCCCCATGCAAATTCGAAAATTTAAAGATTTTTTTTTGTCTCACTTTGGATTTTAAGCAGAACTTATAAAAATATACTTTTCAAACAAAATAAAATACTCAGGTACAATGTAAAAAATATATTTTTGCGCTCGTGGCCTCTTGGGCCGGGGCCCTCTTGGGTCGGGGGCCCGTGGCATTTTGCCAACCCTGCCACCCTATTGTTACGCCACTGGCAGAGGGTACCGCTTAAGGTGGGATATGCAGCAAAACTTATAATCTTAGATTTGATTTGGAACTGACTAAATCAAGTAAAATATTCAAATTAAAAATATGTTTGGATACTACATTAATTCCGAGGGATTACTGTACCAGAAACACGATAGGACAATATTTTCTCACTATAATTTAAAAGAGTTACCACCAATTTTTGGCTTGATTCGATTGTGTTGGCTAGGTTTGATTAAAATGGTGCATATTATTGGGTTAAAAATTTGACAAATAAAATCAATATAACAAAGCTGAGGATTTACTGTAGGGGTTTTGTAAAATTATCCATATTTTACGAGATATTCCATAAAAACCGCTTTTTAGAGCGGCGAGAGGAGTTTTTTGGAGGTATGAATATTTCGTCCTGCGGTTGGCGCAGTCTTAAGGATGATCACGCTTGCGGCGCGAAATTCTTTTTTTTTTTGTGTTTTTTGCCCATTACCGCTCATCAACACTTTTTCTAATAGCGAAAGTTGAGTTCGCGAGAACTAGGAGACAATACACATTGTTTAATAATTGATACTATCTCATAAATATCATCAGTTTAGCTATGATAACACACTACCCCCTTAAACACATTTTTACAGTTTTTTTTTGTTTAGGGTTATCATAGCTAATCTGATGATATTTATGAGATACTATCAATTAAAACATGTGTGTTAAGTCTCCTAGTTCTCGAAAACTCAACTTTCGCTATCTGAAGAAGTGTTGATGAGTTGTAATGGACAAAAACACAAAAAAAAACGCGCCGCAAGCATGAGCATTCACCGCTTGTTCCGTGATTTCAACTTGAGCACGCCTACTACTGCTGTTTCTTCCCAAATCCCACCCCACTACGCAGCGCACGCCTGTGCAACATCGATTGGTTACGACACAACGGTCAGCCTGATTCATCTCCAAGGTATAAATATTTAAAAGTTGAACCATGTATTGTTTATTCTTGGGCTAGACCGTGTCGGGGATGTTTGCGCGATTGTTCTCGTGGATGGATGTGCCACAAGTAGGTTCTACAAATTGAGGTGTGTAGGAGACTTTGCTGCATAATTTAATTACTCTTCCTTTGTCGTTCCCTTATTGCTGTGAATCGTGACTCTTTTAAGAGGAAACACCAAGGGCTAGAGAATTAAAAAATAGGTATTTGTAAAATCTATTGCTGTCGCGCAGACCTCAAACCTCCCCCCGCAGAGCGCGGTAGAGGCAACTGCAGTTTGGATCGAAAATACCTAAAATCAACGATTCGTAGTCCCCTGATTCCTTCTCCAAAACTTAACCAATTTAATTATATTTTTATTAAAAATAAAATAAAGTTTTAGCCGTGTTCCTATGATTTAATTTTTTTATATAATCTAGTCAAATTTGTTTTCAGGATGTTTGAACACAGCGGAAAATCTGACCATTTTTTTAGGATTTTGAATGTTCATATCTCTTTTAAAAATTAATTTATAAAAAAAGGAAAACATAGCGACATGCCATGGTGGCAATAGATTTTTTGGAATAAAAAATGCTCTACTGGCATTATCCAGGACGAAAACAGGAGACTACGTTTGTATGGGAAAACGGCCCAATCTGCTCTCTACTTGCTGCCTTCACTTTCGGCATCTCTAGGTTCTCAGACGTCCACTCCATAGTTTACGGCTTTGTCCTCGTGGCTTTTTACCCTGAACTTTCCCAAGATTGTCATTAGTTTATTTAAGCAATATGGCCTAAGTACTGCTTATTCGGTGCAATCATGTCGCTGTTGTATTGCCATCAGAACTTGACTGGTTATCCACTTTCCATCTCCATCATGAGATCAGCTCGCTGTTATAATAAAAAAATAGATTTTAGAACTGTTTGGGTTGAATTTATCCTATAAGTTTATAAGACTCACTAAGGGTAAGAACGTAATTTTTTTAGTTGTGAACTCGTTTTCATACATTATCGCGGACTCATTTTGCGTCGTCGGCGTCGTTTGCCACAAACCGGACTTTGTATGAAACAGAATGTAGCGTAAATTACGCGGCTCGTTTTGCTTCACCAAAATTACTCTCGTCTGATCTCACCCATATAGCATTATTCTTTCAAAATATAGTGTTTTTATTACAAGCTTTATATTAACTTGCAATGTATGTCCGGGTGGAATCTTGCAACTGAATTTTAAAGCAGTTGTCCTCAACCGATTGTGCTGAAATTTGGCATACCTGTCAAGTTCCGATGACAATACGATATGATGGTGACAGCGAGTTTTTTTTTTTTTTTTTTTTTTTATACTACCAAGGTAGCAAGCAAGCTTACGGCCCACCTGTTGGTAAGCGGTTACCGTAGCCTATGAACGCCTGCAATACCAGAGGCATCACACACGCGTTGCCGACCCTTTAAAAATTTCCAAACACCCCTTTTGAAGAACCCCATACTGTAGTCGCTCGGGAAAACCTCAGCAGATCATTCCACAACCTGAGCGTTCGCGGGAGGAAGTTTCTCTGAAACCTCACAGTCCGGGACCACCCTGGCTCTAAGGTGTGCGAATGAATCCTCTGCCGATGGCGAGCGGTGCGGTGAAAAAAGGTTGCTGTAGGCATCATGGCAAACAATTCCTCGGAACAAAACCCATTATACAAACGGTAGAACACGCAGAGAGAGGCAAAGTCTCTCCTCAAACTTAAGGGCTCAATACCGTTCGTGAGCTTGGGATTCTCGACAATTCTCATTGCACGCCTTTGAACCGAGTCAAAAGGTCCAAGCTGGTAGCCAGGTGCTCCTGCCCAGAGGTGACAGCAGTACTCCATGTGGGGCCGGACTTGCGACTTATAGAGAAGCAGCCTTTGCCCCGCAGTGAAGTACAGCTTCGCTCTGTTAAGTACACCAAGCTTTTTGGCAGCCAGCTTGACCTTATGTTCAGAGCTAATCTGATGATGGAGACGGAAGGTGGACAAGGGAACTCCTCGATGGATAATAGTAGTCTGGCCGTGTTAAGGCTCATTTCGATCAGCACACGGATAAGATCACTAATTTTATAAAAGCTTCTTTTAAATTGTTCCACAAAAAACTTATCTTATGACAAGCTCTTATTTAAATGCTATTTCTATGTCGTAGTCTTCAATCAAAGTTTAAATGGTAAATACTAATCTTTTCCTTCACTTCCCCTTGCCAACAAGCAATCGTACGGTTGATGACCATGCTAGTAGCTCCAGGAATAAAAAAATAACACTTAAACCTAACATATGAGCTGAATACAAAGCGTGTGTGAATCCACGCATGAGTAATGCGATTGTACTCTAAGACTGTGAAAAGAATTCAAATTTTGTTAAATTTTAGGCTTGCTAATATTATTGTAAATTATTTAGTAACAGGGCGTACATAAAATAAGTTTTATGTGAAAAATATATTTTTAAATACAAGCTTTTATAAAATTAGTGATCTTTTTTTTTTTTTTTTTTTTTATACTTCTTGAATGACGGAACAAGCAAGAGGCCCACCTGATGTTAAGTGGTAACCTCTGCCTATGAACAGTGCAATATGACATAGGTCACGTCCAACTAGGACGCACCCTATGTGGCATTGCTCTGCGCCCGCCACCCTTACCCTTCAAACCGGAACACAGCAATGCGAGCACTACTGCTTTACGGCAGAAATAGGTATGGAGGTAGTACTTCCCCGGACGAACTCTTTCACAAAAAAGCACCGTAAGATCGTAACCGTGTGCTGATCAAAATGAGCCTAAACATGGCCAGTCTACTTTATCCCTCGAAGAGGTCCGTTGTCCACCGTTGTTCCGTTGTTCCGTTGTCTCCACCATCAGATCAGCTCGCTGTCACCATAATATTAAACTATCATCGGAACTTGACAAGTATGCAAAATATCATCTCAATCGGTTGAGGATAACTGCTTTAAAATTCAGTTGCAAGATTCCACCCGGACAAACGTACATTGCAAGTGAAATAATAGCTTGTTAAATACGAAAGTTCGAATATTGCCAAGTTAATTTTATTAGTATTTTTAGCAATTAAGTATGTACTAACTATAATTGAATTACGTACAATACTTTGTACTCGCGGGTTTTGGTTAGAATTACCATAACAAAACGATTTACAGTTTGAACACCACTGTTTCTCTATTTGTATTCGACAAGTGTTCGAGTGCGTTGCGAATCCTATGCCTTTTTTGCTATAGAAGCTTTATTTCATCACCTAATTGTGTAGTGAATTGTGTGTTTGTGTGTGTGGCGAGAAACCAGAAGACGTGTACCTACCTACCATGTCCAGAAGACGGTTACTTATACCTTGTTTTGATGGAATGTGTCCGGAACCACGTTTAATTGAAGTATGTATCAACATTGTTAACAATTTCTTGTCCAAATGGAGCTAAAAATATTTATAGGCTATTTCATACATACTTACATACATACATAGATACACGCGTTTTTCCCCGAAGGGGGTAGGCAGAGCCTCAATGTGCCTCTTTTCTCAGTGGTTTGCACCATATTGGAATATAGACGTGACAAGTGGTGAGCTCATCGCCGCCATTGCTTCCCACGACAAACTCGGCTAACGCTTTCTTCTAGTAATAACACATTCCATAATAAGCTAGCAGCCAGGACAAATCTTATACCAACGAATCTTACAAACAATTAAGTCCGGGTAATCCCCTAATCGGCTTTTACGACATCCACTGGAGAAGGGGTCTATTCTTAGGCCGGACACACCACAGCATTAGTTGTTAATTTGTCAGACACACTGAGCCGAAGACCAAATGTATTATCATCACAAAAAATACAGGAGATGACCCTGATTGACTTTCCTCCCCCGCATCGTTAGCTAATGTAATTGAGTGTCTGCAATTGGTTATTTTGCGACATTTTTTTAACGTCGTTTTTTTTTCTCAAACTGCTCAATTCACCGAGCTTTGGGGACCAATAAAGAGCCTGAAGGTAAACCCTATTTTAATACCATCGCGTGTTAAAATCGCATAGGGTTGAACGCAGTAAAACTGTCGTAATTTTAAATATCTAGGGGTTACAAACAACCTCCTTATTTTAAGGTTCCGTGAATACGACTGCTATTATCGTAGACACGAAGCTAGGAAAATTTTGTTGTATATTTAGTAATGCATCGTTTGACCTATTTAGTTTCTCCAAAGCCGTAATCATTTACCTACATGATGAATGGATGTGGTTAACTTATTGACCGAGCGAAGCCAGGTCTCGAGGGCTTGGCTTTCGTTGTATGCATCTATGTTTATTGGGACTCAGTACGATGAGATCTTTCGAACCGTTGATCCAATCGCGCGGTGACGAGCTCACCACTTTTCATGTCTACTATATTCCCCGATAGCGCAACCCACGGGGGAAAATGCTTATTGAGGAACTGCCTAACCTTTCGGGGAATAAGGCGTGTGTCTAGGTATGTGTGTATAAGAATCTCTTTAGCTTAAATACTTCATCAATCTATAGCTACACTTAAACATCATTGAAAGATTTTATATATTACTTCACATCAAAGTATTGCTTTCCCATTTCATTCATACATGACCGTCCTATGATGGCTAATAGAATTTCGACCGCAGTAAACAGTCCGAGTCACGCACTATTCTTCACAATGCTATAGGATTTTATTCTTTATTTTTACATGTTAGATGGTTTAGAATCATGTGTTGTTAAATTATAATTTTTTATTCACTGTCAAGCGCCTATTATTCACTTTATTATAGAATTTTGAAACTTATGCTTATGGTTTTTTGTGTCAAAATGGTTTGAAATACAACGGTCAATATTATTATCACACGTTTCTATTAGCCCTTCAAGTAATGCTCAGTCAATACATTGTATTCTTCTCACTTTCGTTTTTATGAATGAAATCAAAAGTTCTTGTATGAAACTGATCATTGTAATTGATGTTTATAGAATAATATGTCTTATTGCCATTAGAAATAAGTAAAATAAGAACTAAAATCCCTTATTGCGATTGTTTTAATGGTCTTACTCTGTCTTACTAGCTTCTATTATGTTATGATTGATGGAGAATTCACCTCATAGAAATGAAGTTCTTTTATCATAAAATGTAATGTTTTACGTCTTGTCACGGAATATATAATGTACTTGTATATTTGTTTTTAACGTAACTATCCAGTCAGCATCTTAGGGACGCTTCCGTCTGGTAGTGATTTGGATCAGTTGAGCTACCTTTAGATCGCTTGCAGCGGTCTTCAGGTAGCACAACTGTTTCATATGTATTTTGTACATACCTTGTATTATTCTTTCTATAAATAAATGTATACTATCCAATTAAAACATCAATTTAGAACCGTATAAACACAAAACTATAAAATTGGTCATTAAATGGTCGTTACCGTACCGAGTCGACCATCGCACGATATTTTGTAGGTTCCTCAATCGCTAACATTTAGATGCTAATTTAATTTGATAAAAAAGGTTTACTGCTAATGGGCCCTCGAAACGAATTCAAGAATTGACAATTGTAAATTAAATAATATTAAAAGGATAAAAATAAAAATAATTGAATCCCTGGCCTCAACTCTTGTCAACTTTGATAAAGAACACATAGCTAGATGAAATACCAGTGAAAGAAAAGATTAAAGGAAATCGATTAGCTTGTATAGGCATGTTGTGAGGAGGGATGAAACGCATATAACTAAGAAAGTAATACTATTAAAACTTCCGTGAGTAATATTCATAATTGAAAAAACCGGTAATAACTCACGTAGGTACTTGTTACGAGTCAAACACCCGACTCGAGTCTCGGGAAGCCGTCGCGTATACTCCTTGAGGAAGGGGGTATTAAGTCCCAGAAACTCGAGTCGGGTGTTTGACTCGTAACAAGTACCTACGTGAGTTATTACCGGTTTTTTCAACTAAGAAAGTTATGAATATTAATGGATGGAAGTGAAGAGGAAGACCTAAGAAAAGATGGATGAATGAGAAGGGAGTGAATGATGAGGTGACGGCTGGCAGGGGAGAGTGGAAGAAAAAGACATACTGTGCCGACCCTAAATCAATTGGGAAAAGGGCAAGACAATGATGATATCTGTCGACCTCTGTGGCGCAGCGGGCGAAGGTTAGCCTGCGACGCAAGAGGTTGCGGGTTCGATTCTCGCCTCGGAACAAATATTTGTGCGTTCGTAGATATTTGTTCAGGGTGTTCTGGGTATTTTCTATGTATAATAAAAAATATCTATGTAATATATAGTATTAAGTATATCAGTTATCTAGTACCCATAACACAAGCTCTGGCTTACCTTGGGGCTAGATAATGTTGTGTGAACTTTGTCCAGCATTATTTATTATTATTATTTATTATATAGCCAGATAGACACACGGCTTTATGACAGGCCAAGTGTGATACATACATGGCGGTGTAACTAGCCGAGTTTAATAGAATAGAAATGAAATTATACTAAATCTATATATACAATAATATATATCTATAATATTTGTTCCGAGGCGGGAATCGAACCCTCCGGCGTCGCAGGCGAATCTTCACCCGCCGCGCCACAGAGGCCGTCCACATTTGAACCTCATCTATATATAAAACAAAGTCGTGTTAGTTACACCACTTATAACTCAAGAACGGGTGAACCGATTTGGCTGAAAATTGGTGGGGAGGTAGCTTAGAACCAGGAGATTGACATAGGGGGGAGGGTAGGGCGGGGGGGGGTCACCGGGAGCTACCCGTGCTAAGCCGGGGCGAGTCGCTAGTGCTTAATAAAAAAAAACATATATCTTTCCGAATCGCAACAGTTTAAGAAATACGATGTTCATTTCTTTATGACATAGAATGGGCCATGTAATCAACTAAAATCTACATCTTTTGGCTATTAATATCCTGACCCATCGTCGTGGGCCAGGCCGTCAACGAAAATAATGAAAAAATTGGACGCGCTGTCAATGGGCCGCGTACCGTGGGCCAGGCTGTCAACATCCCTGCGTCATAAAGATGAACCATTGATCCATTCAACTTTAAAAATTAATCTCAACGAAAGTGAAAATGAAATGCCATTGACTTTGATAAATAGATGTAGGCAATATTTGAGACATGATATAAGCTCTCATAGGCTTCGTGCGTTTGTAATGATTGCGATCAAGTGATTACTGATTATGATTGGCTCAATGCGTCCAATTATCTATAGGGTATTACACTGCGCCAAATATTTATAATATGCGCCATTATATTCGAAACTATATGAAGTTTCGTTTCCTTCCATACATTTACTAGCAGCGCCCCTAGCGACAACGAGGAGAAAACTAAGGACGCTGTCAGAAAATGTATTGAAGGAAACGAAACTTCATATAGTTTTGAAAACTGACAAATTCTCGTACTAAGGGTACAGTGCATTACCTCATAGGTCACGTCCACCCAGAACGCACCCTATGCTGCATTGAACTGCGCCCGCCACCCTGAGACGTAAAGATGAAAAATCTCATGTGCCTGTGATTTCACCGGCACCCTTACCCTTCAAACCGGAACACAGCAATGCGGGCACTACTGCTTGGCGGCAGAAATAGGTATGGAGGTTTTTTTTTTTTATACTACTTGAATGACGGAACAAGCGTGAGGCCAGGTTAAGCGGTAACCTCTGCCTATGAACAGTGCATTACTTCATAGGTCACGTCCACCCAGAACGCACCCTATGCGGCATTGCACTACGCCCGCCACCCTGAGACGTAAAGATGAAAAGTCTCATGTGCCTGTAATTTCACCGGCACCCTTACCCTTCAAACCGCAACACAGCAATGCGGGCACTACTGCTTAGCGGCAGAAATAGGTATGGAGGTAGTACTTCCCCGGACGAACTCATTCACAAAAAATCTATACTACGACTCAAATTTCTTATTTTTTCTACTTGCTTTATAATTCTCTTTCTGACGTTTCGTTGGACGTTCAGAGGTCCTTCCTCATAAGCACAGCCCAAGACCACGTAAGAACAAACCCACATCGTCTATACGTGTTTAAAGTGGCTGCCCGAACAACCTTAGACACCACTAACCACGTAAGAACAGTCGGAAGATACGAACTAGATAGTAAAAATACCTCAGAGTACCTACGTTATACTTACATACATAGACACACGCCTTTTTCCCCGAAGTGGTTGGCAGAGCCACAATAGGCCTCTTTTCACAGTGGGTTGCACCATCGTGGAATATAGACGTGACAAGTGGTGAGCTCATCGCCGCCATTGCTTCCCACGACTGACTCAGCTAACGCTTTCTTTCAGTAATAACACATTCCATAATAAGCTACCAGCCAGGACAAATCTTATACCAACGAATCTTATCAACAAGTCCGGGTAATCCCTTAGTCGGCTTTTACGACATCCACGGGAGGAGACGGAGGGGTCTATTCTTAGGCCGGACACACCACAGTTATAAACTCATATAACTAAAGTTATGGGATCATGCAGCCTTTACTCTGATTCTAATTCAAAATGGGGGTGATAAGATCTGTATTGATGTCCCGCATTGGCTTGAATTGTGCATTGTCCCCCTGCTAACCTGTCCCCAGCTAGGACAGCTCCTTACCTTCCTTACCTTAGCAATAATGGAGAAGGACTTTGCGTTGATGGAAGCACTGTGCCATTGTCCCCGAGGGTGTTGTACATGAAGTGAAATATAAATTAATCAGATCCTGGAGTTCTTTTTTTCCCTGGCTTCGTTTTGTGCAGTGTTATAATGTCACGTGCTCCACTGTCTGTTCGTCTTGAAGATAGCTGCAATATAGTCCACTGTCCGTATGGCTCCTTTCTTCAGTAGATTGATCTACCGGCTACTTGACATAGCCAGTTCGTTATTTGTACCACCCGTCTCAGCCTTGTCACAATCTGAACAACTTATCGGAAAATGAGTTTTTTTTTGATGCCGGATATTTTAAAGTTGCGTTCGCCAAAGAACATGGGCAACTCCCCATACATGGTTTGACCCAACTTTTTTGACTAACGTAACGTACAGTTGAGATACTGTTTAATGATAATATTTGTTAAAATAATGAAAAAGCTAATTTAATTTCTTGCGTAGAAGTTGTGGGAAAGTAATGAAGCTTGTTGAAGTATTTTCTATCTTTCTATCTTGTTGCTTTTTGTTTCACGCAAATGCAATGAGTTGATTTATTCTAATTATTTAGAAATACAACTTTTGCTTCCCAGCTTCTAAAAATATACAAGTTCTTTATAAAAATTGGACAAAAAACAACATTTGGAACCGTACTAATTACTTCCATGAAGGGTTCATGGAACTTCCCTGGTTCATTTATTTTTGACCTGACTCAGCAGTTGCCCACCTCCTTTACGGGTACTTTCATATGTTATACATCGATCGTGTTGTGGTGTGGAGTATATTTAGTCTATGCTCCAATCGTTGCACTATCACTGGCCCTGGTTCCTTGTTAAATCTCGTTGGGTGGTATGTTTTCAACCCTGACCAATTACTGACTTCATTATGCTCTAAAGTTGCACAACTTATAGGCTGTGTACCATTACTTCTATTATTTTTGTTTCTTCATGTCTTCTAGAACCCTAATCAAGATCGTCCGGCAATTATTCATTATACATATTATTTTATAACCATTAAAATCAAACTCACCGATCTGGTCTACCACGTTTTATAGGTCCTTATAAAACAGGACGGTGATATTCATCTGATGCGTTTCCATTATAATCTAGGCGTGTCATCATTGCATTCCTGCCGACAAAAAATACACTTTTTGTTGGTCCCTCGAACAGGATTCGTCTTGCTGTACAAGTGTTACTTCGAATCAATTTGTTCACAGGATGCTCATTTTCTAAAGCCATGATTTTGTATATGTTTCGTTTGGAATAAGATAAAGTGGCTATATATTTTCTTTTATCAAAATGCTAGTTAGCTTTTTTAAATATCTGGTGCGTGCGCCAAGCTTCGCTCGTTTTCTTTTTAAAAATCGTGTTTACTAAGTGTATCGCTACCCTTATCGTATTAAGTAAGTGTACCCTTACAATCTCTAATGCCCGACTTCAGCCAGTATTTTCATTTAAATTTTCTAAATTCGAATTTGTTCTCTCCACCGAGTAATATCAAACTTTTCAATATAATGTGACTGACACAGATCAGCGATTAGCGAAACGGTTTTTTTTGTTGAATAACGATTTTTCCCATAGATGAGGTCTAGCTAGATCGATTTTTCGCCTCCAAAAACCCCCATAAACCAATTTTAATCAAAACCGTTAAATCCGTTTTTGAGAACATGAGTTTTAAATATATGTATAAATATGTCTAGTTAATAGGATACCGCGCGATGAACTCTTTTTAAGAAAGGCCCGTTTTGAGAAAGGGACCTTTTAAGAAAGGGCCTTTTTGAGAAAGGGACTTTTAAGAAAGGACCGGTTTGAGAAAGGGACCTTTTAAGAAAGGGTAATTTTAAGAAAGGCCTGTTTCGAGAACGGGCCGTTTTGAGCACGCGGGTCATTTTGCGAAAGGGACATTACCGTCCGAATCCTTTAGTTTCTGTAAAATGAAATTTTGTTCGTGTAGAGTTAATCTTTTCATTGAATTCCAGCAATGCAGACAGACAGCCTGGTTGTTGCCTTTTATAAATATATATAAAAAATCAATAAGTTCTGTTTTGTGAAGTCCATGCAACTATGAAAGCCACTGACTGGTATTTATCTCATATTTATTGTTTAAACCTTCACGATTTACAATTTGACATTGTTAGAAAAATTATGAAGCACAACACTTATCTAAATGTTCATCTTAATTGATTTAAGACATTTATGGCCTAAGATTGAAAGTTTATTGTTTCAACAATTACTACTTACTTATTATTTTAAGATGTATGAGCTATTGCCCTCTGGCTTTTACAAGAGAAAGTTAAAGGAATAATGGGTTAAATTCCTTGGTAAGTATGTTTTATTACCTCAGTCATTATCTGGTCTGGGACAAATAAATCAACATCAAAGGTAATGCGTAAGATATTCAGTACATAGGGAATTACAGTGCCCCCAAGCCTGCACCTACGACTCACTTGGTTCATTATTCATTGACAGAATTAATGAATTTTAGTACTTACACCTACGACTCATTTAGTTCATTATTCACTGGCATAATTAATTAAATTTAGTACTAAATACATTTATTTACATAAAGACAAATACAAGGTATGTAAAAAAATACATATGAAACAGTTGTGCTACGTGAAGACCGCTGCTAGCGATCTAAAGGTAGCTCAACTGATCCAAATCATTATCTAATCACTACCAGACGGAAGCGTCTGATAATTTTGTACTTAGTTGTAGAGCTTTTTTGTAAAAGATTTCGTCTGGGAAAGAATTACCAACATACCTATTTCTGCCGCAACGTTTGCATTACTGTGTTCCGGTTTGAAAGGTGCCGGTGAAATTACAGGTACATGAGACTTTCATCTTTATGTCTCAGGGTGGCGGGCGCAGTGCAGTGCCAATTAGGGCGCGTCCTAGGTGGAAGTGACCTACGAGGTAATGCATTGTTATAGGCAGAAGCTACAGCTTAACATCAGGTGGGCCATCAATGAAGAGTTTTCCTAGTGTTATTTGAGCATTATTTATCTCTCGCTAGATGGCGTTGGCGACAGTTTTGGTAACAGTAAATATTTCAAAATTCGTAACTATCACAAAGATATTAATGATTACATAATTATACAGGATTTTGTATTATTTAAAACGATTTACGTTGCCTGAACGAAATTCTCCAAAGCCATGATAAAATTTAAAACGTACGTAAATACTGTGACGATTGTGAGTACCTAGTCAAACCTTTGGAGGTTTTTAAGGGACACTATTCTAATGAACTTTGTAAGATTATATTGTGTATGAAATAAATAATTTAAAAAAAAAAACATACTTACGTGAGTGCCATCTCTTGACGATGAAAGAACTAAACTGGCAATGACACTTGGAAAACTCCTCATATCTTGCTCCGTATTTTTTTTTAAATACAGCTGTTTCATTCATGAATATTAAAATATTAAATCTCAAGTTTTGAACACCTGTATAAACAGTACCGACATCTTGCGTGATATCCTTGGAGATAATTACACTATTGTGAGGTGCGTGAGGGCTGAGCTCCAAGTGAGGGCCGATTCGATGCGTGTAGGTCAAGTTCATGGCATATCAAATAATCAAAATCCTAAGGCATAGAAAGAAAGAATTTCATGCAAGAAATGAATATAGCTTGACTTGTATCGATTAGTTTAAAGGATGTTATCCACCATTTTTTTTTTTTTTTAATGTAATTCCCGACAATCTGGCATACGGCCCGCCTGATGGTAAGCGGTTACCGTCGCCTATTGACATCTGCAACACCAGGGGCATTGCCAATGCGTTGCCTGCCCTGAAGGACTCTTTTTTTTTTTTTTTTAAATTGGCTCATGTTGTATTTTAGCGGAAACACCTCAGGAGGCAGCCCATTCCACAACTTGTACGAGTGGGGGAGAAAAGATCTCGTAAAGTGAGCAGTACGAGACACCCACGTGTCGATGATGTGTGGATGAGCTCCCTTGCGTTGTCGATGGTAGAACCTGGATGCGGGTATGAGATTGAACAGCTCCTCAGAGCACTCCCCATTATAGAGTCGGTAGAACACATAGAGCGAGCCGATGTCTCGGCGTAGGCTCAGCGGCTCTAGTGAACTGGTGGGTTACTATAAGCTCTTATTGCCATGCAGTTGATAAACTATTCAGTACAAAATATTGGTTCCGTGATGTCCGCAACTACATATAAAGGCACAATCGCAGAGGGTCTACAGACTTCTGCGATTAAAGTTATTTAACGATGAAAAATGTCAACGATGAACCGATATTTAGTACTGAATAGTTTTTGAACTGAATGGATATAAGAGCTCATAGTAACCCCCCTGGAGAGCTTGGGGTCGTTGACGATTCTAACGGCTCTTCTGTGTAGGGAGTCAAAGCGAAGCAGCTGGTACTTAGGGGCGCCGTGCCATAAGTGAGAACAGTATTCCATATGTGGCCGAACTTGTGCTTTGTAAAGTAGTTTGATTCAATCGAGTTCCAGATACATGTTCGTGCGTAGAATGTATTTGATTCAGTATCGATCAGCATTGATTTGATACGCTCAGGTCAGGTTCAGCAGTCAAGGCTTAGAACAGTCTCAATTGGTAACGATCTATTGTGATGCCGATGGGTTCGAATTGAAGGAATATAATTTCCATCTTATTGTCAGTTAAATGAGTCCTGTACTATCTGAAGTGATTAACTAGTTGAATTGAAGGAATATAATTTCCATCTTATTGTCAGTTAAATGAGTCCTGTACTATCTGAAGTGATTAACTAGTTGAATTGAAGGAATATAATTTCCATCTTATTGTCAGTTAAATGAGTCCTGTACTATCTGAAGTGATTAACTAGTTGAATTGAAGGAATATAATTTCCATCTTATTGTCAGTTAAATGAGTCCTGTACTATCTGAAGTGATTAACTAGTTGAATGGACTCGTTTGGGTTCAATTCCCGCCTCGGATTAAATATTTGTGCTATCGCAGATATTTTTTCAGGGTGTTCTGGGTATTTTCTATGGATAATAAAAAATATCTATTTATGTAATATATTGTATTAAGTATATCAGTTATCTAGTACCCATAACACAAGCTCTGCTTAGCTTGGGGCTAGATAATGTTGTGTGAACTGTCCAGCATTTTTTTTATGACCATGGAAAATGTGCCTATTCCTGTCCCTGTCATTCTCATCGCATTTGACTTTTGTGCTTTCGAATTTTACTTCACGATCAAATTCCAATGGATCAATCAGGTTTTTTTTAGGGTTCCGTTATCATCATGTCAAGGAACCCTTAGGCCGAGATAAAAAGACGTTACTTAGCACGTACTAATACCACAGATTACTTAATACTTACTACGTAACTAATACTTAGCACTGCCCCTGTCACTGTCACACATATGTTAAAACACGCATGCTAGATAGTGACAGGAACAAAGCTAAGCAATTAGTATGTTACCTATATTAGTATTGACTACCTTAGGTTTGAATTATGTATTTCTAAGTTGACCTTTGGTTTTTAATGGTTGATTTTTGTATGTAAATTCTCGATTTAATTAAAATGTGTTAATTTGAAATGTACTTTTATGTAGATACACTTTAATAAAAAAAAATGCTTTATTTGGAACAAAAACATGGGTACAGTTGTATTGAGTCCGATAATAAACGCAGAAGTTTTAAATAAAACTGTGTCGCGAATATTAACGCCCTCCTCCGAATTACAATTTCAGAGTTCCAATAGTGAAGCTAAAGAAAAGAAAACTAATACTAAAATAATAAACAAACAGAAATAATTAAAAATAACACAACAGATAATAACAACAGTACTTATTAGTGTAATTGATAACTGTTTGTCGTTCTAATTAAAGTAAATATAAATAAATAATAAATAAATGTTCTAAGTCGCGTCTATTTATCTCGGCCTTATAGTTTCGCCATGTCCGTCCGTCCGTCTGTCTGTCCGCGAATTAGCTGAGAGGCTCTTAGTACCTACTAGAAAGCTGTAATTTGGAATGGGTAAACATATTAATCACGCCGACAAAGAGGTGAAAAAAAACGTAGAAATTATAATTTTTTTGTGTACCGCACACACGTAAAGTGGAGAAGGTTTGTTTTCTCGTCTTTCCCATAGTATGGGGTCTTGTTAGATAGGTCGTTCAAAAATATTGAGGGTGTGTGAAACGTTTTCCGTTTCAGGGATCCGTTTGCGAAATATTAATCTTCAAAGTGCTATTTTTTGTTAGAGTCAAATGTTCCCCGGGGAAAACTCAGGCTGTCGTTTTTAAATATGTGAAAAAGTCAGGGCATTCGTTTCGTTTCGTATGAGGTAGTGCTGGCCTCTGGTGTCAGAGTTTGTCAAGCCGCCCGAGGGCCTCTGACATGGCTTATCGACTGCTATTAATCAATAACAGCCGGGACCGACAGCTTAGGGCATTAGTATATATATATATATATGTAATGAAGTTAAAAGGAAAACTATCATAGCCAAGTATGAGTAATAGTCTTATATATAATCTGTGGTAATAGTCAAACAATTCATAAAATGTACTTGGAGAAGAAAAACAGAAAATATCTAACAAACTCCATTGAAAATGATGTATTTGAAGTTGTTAGTTGTGTATAACAGGAATGCCCCCTTTTAAGTCCGTATATTGTGACGCGCAACTACGGAACCCTGCAATGTGCGTGGCCCGATACGCACTTGGCTTCTTTTTATCCAGTTTAGAAACTAGCAACACTTTGTTTTAAAATAATTAGTTCATTATCACTTAAGTAATATACTGAATTTCACTTTTAATTATTTAACAGCTGTATATCATGTTTTGCCCTTTCTCCAAGTCCGATTAGTCTATTGTCTCTTTGCTAAAAGTCCGAAACATTGTTTTTCTATAACATGTACCTCATTATGTTTATCTGTAGATCTTGTTGGAAAGCCATTCTGTAACTAAAAGAGATCTGTTCATAGAGTAACAATGGCTTAGTTATTCACGTCATACTTATTCTGCCTCAGCTTGCCTCATATTCTGTGAGACAGGAATGAGGAGTTTTCCAAGTGTCATTTGTCTCTCGCTAGATGGCGTTGGTGACAGTTTTGGTTACAGTAAAATACGTAATTATCACAAATATATTAATTATTACATCATTTTACAGGATTTTTATAACTAGGTATTTATAATAAATAATAAATAAATAATGCTGGACAGTTCACACAACATTATCTAGCCCCAAGCTAAGCAGAGCTTGTGTTATGGGTACTAGACAATTGATATACTTAATACAATATATTACATAGATAGATATATTTTATTAGACATAGAAAATACCCAGAACACCCTGAACAAATTTCTGCAGATCTGTAGAACAAATATTTGTTCAGAGGCGGGAATTGAACCCGCAACTTCGTGCGTCGCAGGTGAACCGTCGCCCGCAGAGGTCGTCAAATTTACGTTGGCTGAAAGAAGTTCTTCACTGCCATGAAACAATTTAAAAAGTAGGTAAATACCAATAGCTACGCGAGTGCCATCTCTTGACGATGAAAGAACTAGACTGACAATGACACTTGGAAAACTACTCAGGCTGTCAACATTCCTGCTTTTTCTGCTCTGTAGGCCTAGTGTGGGCATCGCAGTTAAAACGCGTTTGAGTAAACGGCAAAATTAAAGTATATACAACAAGTATATACTTTACAACAATACGTGACGTGAACTATCAAAAATTTCACTTACACTCGCAAAACTGGGGAAACCCTAGAGTAAACGCGTGACTTGGAATAAGGGTTTAATTAACGCGACGCCAAAATTGACGTTAGAAACTAACACTAACACAAAATGATTCATTAACTCGCCGCTAGGGGCTCTGTACATTTCTTCATACAAACTGCGCGTAAAACGCGGTCTTGGTAGAGCGTGTAAACTTGTAGCAAAAAGTCGCACTACGGCTACTGCTCTCGCATAACAAACATGACATAACTCACCCAACAGTCACCACAACAGTACTACAGCTCGTTCACCGTAAGATGGCACCTGTAAATACTCCATGGCAGGTGCCAACTTACGGTGAACGGTCTGTAGTACGAAAGTAATGCGTTTCGGCAATCTTCGTCATAACGAAACAGAAGTATTATAGCAAGTGAGTGAAAAATCGAAAGTTAGTCACGAACGAAGATTGCCGCAGCGCATTACTTTCGTTGTAGAAATGTGCATAGTCCTGGTCCTACACTAGGATTCCCTGTGTTGTGGGCATCTGGAACTACGAGTGGGTATATGTATAGGTATGTATGGTTTAGTAGTAGTAGACCTTTTTTGTGAAAGAGTTCGTCCGGGGAAGTACTACCACCATACCTATTTCTGCCGCAAAGCAGTAGTGCTCGCATTGCTGTGTTCCGGTTTGAAGGGTAAGGGTGCCGGTGAAATTACAGGCACATGAGACTTTTCATCTTTATGTCTCAGGGTGGTGGGCGCAGTGCAATGCCACATAGGTTGCGTCCTAGGTGGACGTGATCTATGAGGTAATGCACTGTTCATAGGCAGAGGTTACCGCTTAACAACAGGTGGGCCTCTTGATTGATCCGTCATCCAAGTATTATATAAAAAAAAAAAAAAAAAAAACCTCAACACCCAGACCAGGAACAAATAAAATAACACCCAACAGTCACATACATAGTCCTGATCCCACTCTAGTATTCCCTGTGTCGAGGGTACTATCATATGGCACAATCCAGACACGGAACAAATATTTGCAGATCATGCAAACATTCTAACGTCGGACAGAGCGATAAACCTCAAGTGGAGCTGGGCAGGACACCTGGCCAGACGTGGTGACGGCCGGTGGTGTCAAGCCTCAACGGAGTGGTGGCCGAAGTCGGCCCGAAGAAATCCGGGTCGTCCGAAAGCGCGATGGGTTGACGACATCGTATCCGTCGCGGGAAATACCTGGTTGAGAGACGCACAGGACAGAGGAGGCTGGCAAAAGAGAAAGGAGGCATATACCCAGCAGTGGGAGATTCTGACCTGAGATGATGATGATGCAAACATTTGTCCCGCAGCGGGAATAGAACCCGCAACTGTCGCATCTCAGCCGGTTACTCGCCGCCACCACGCACGGAAGTCCTCAACTGGTTCATTCTGGCTCTTAAAAACGTTGGAAATTAACCAGTGTGGTGAAATGAAATGTACAATGATGTTAAGTGGTACCCTCTGCCCATGAACAATGCATTATCACATAGGTCACGTCCATGAAGGACGCGCCCTATGTGGCATTACACTGCGCCCGCCACCCTGGGACCGGCACCCTTACCCTTCAAACCGGAACACAGCAATGCGAGCACTACTGCTTTGCGGCAGAAATAGGTATGGTGGTAGTACTTCCCCGGACGAACTCTTTCACAAAAAAGCTCTACTACTATTTGCAACTAGTGTTGTTTCTTTTGACCGTTGGGACCGTTCGTTCATACCTGCTGCAATGGTGTGCTTCTGGCATGAGCTCTGTCTTTCATCTTCATTATTTTTGCTCTGTGGGGGATCAGATAAGCCGAATAGCATGTAAATTATAATACTGTTAAAATTACACCAAAATATAATGAGAATTTTGTCAAATACAATGTCGAGTTGAGAGTTTAGCTTCAAGTTTAAATCCACAAATTATCTTCATTGTTTGTTAATGTTGGGAAGATAGTTTTATAGATGTTATTAGTTAGCTTACTTTCTTTTGTTAATCTGTCAAATTATGACTTGGCATCACAGAATTTGGTACGTTGCTTGCTATTCCGAGAACCAAACAAGTGGTGCTTATATTAAAAATATTAACATAACATAACACCCAACAGTCACATACTTGGCAATGCCACATAGGGCGCGTCCTAGGTAGACGTGACCTATGAGGTAATGCACTGTTGACGACCTCTGTAGCGCGTCGGGCGGGTAGCCGGCTGAGATGCGAGAGGTTGCGGTTTCGATTTCCGTTGCGGGACAAATTTGTGTATTATCTGAAAATATTTTTCCGTGTCTGGGTGTTGTCGTACCATTGTTCCATAGTCATCAGTAGTTCCTGATACCCGGGATCCCAGTATGGGATCAGAACTATGTATACTATGTATGTATGTGCTCTGTTAGGTGTTCTGTATGTTAGGTATTCCAGGGACGGAAAACTCCGTGATTGTGGCGTATTATCAATACCACCAAGTAGAGCTACTCAAATGGAATACAAGCTTACAAGGGAGTTCAGAAATGTGCCTTACAGCAAGCAGTCATTGCTAGTATACTTCCGTACCTAAGGTGGATGCTCACGCTTGTAGCGCGAAATTCAAATTTTTGGAGTTGTTTTGTTCATTACAGCTCATCAAGGGTTAGGGTTCTTTCGTCACTACACCATTTTTTGTGCTACTTTTGACTTCCATACTTCGAGGGTAAACTCGTCACTACTTACATTTTCTCAGGTTTTGTACAGTCGGTGTGAGATTATTGTTGAATAAACCATACGGTTTCATATCTCATCAACACTCCTTCAGATAGCGAAAGTTGATTTCGCGAGAACTAGGAGACTTAACACACATGTTTTAATTGATGGTATCTCATAAATATCCTCAGTTTAGCTACGATCACCTTAAACACAATTTTTACAGTGTTTATTTTTGTTTAGGGGGATCGTAGCTATACTGATGGTATTTCTGAGATACCATCAATTAAAACATGTGTGTTAGGTCTCCTAGTTCTCGCGAAATCAACTTTCGCTATCTGAAGAAGTGTTATGAGCTGTAATGGGCAAACCAGGAACTAATTTAGTAAAAATTAAAAAAAAACCTCAACGCAATGAAACGGCTGAACCGATTTTGATCAAACATAGCTAAGAAAACTCCCGACAAATCGAACTTCCAAACAAAAAAAAATATCGAAATCGGTTCATCCGTTCGGGAGCTACGATGCCACAGACACACACACACACACACACACACACACACACACACACACACACACACACACACACACACACACACACACACACACACACACACACACACACACACACACACACACACACACACACACACACACAGACACGTCAAACTTATAACACCCCGTCGTTTTTGCGTCGGGGGTTAAAAACACCAAAAAAAAACCGCACCTCAACCGACAGCACCCACCTTAACTGACTTACTATTTTTGTTACGTTATTGTTACCTGTCATTTTATAACACTGGCCTACATCTAGACTTAACTATTATAATGATAAATGTGACACCAAATACATTACAATTACTTTTATTTATTTCTAATGATTACTATCTACAGTTACTAAAGTCAGCTTTATCTTACTACTTGCGAAATAAATTAGTTTCTTATTTGTTTGCGGCTCTGGGCCAAGGTGATTGATGTTATAATTTAATCGACTATTTGCAAATTACTTATGTTATCTTTCGACTGAGTGTCTTTTTTGTTTTCTAATGACTTCCTCAGGAGGAATAAGTGCGTAGTTTATTCGAATGGTTATATACTTTATGCATGTTTTTTTTTTTTTTTTTTTTTTTTATACTACTTGGGTGACGGATCAAGCAGATGGCCCACCTGATGTTAAGCGTTTACCTCTGCCTATGAACAGTGAATTACCTCATAGGTCACGTCCACCTAGGACGCGCCCAATGTGGCATTGCACTGCGCCCGCCACCCTGAGACATAAAAGGTGAAAAGTCTCATGTGCCTGTAATTTCACCGGCTTCCTTACCCTTCAAACAGGAACACAGCAATGCGAGCACTACTCCTTTGGGGCAGAAATAGGTATGGTGGTAGTACTTCCCCGGACGAACTCTTTCACAAAAAAGCTCTACTACTACTTACACTTACTTTTCGGCTTGTGTTCATATCTTTGTCAATATACGATTATTAATTCTGGAATAGATCTTTCATAAACTTCTCATATACATATTTCCATGACAGTAGTTTTTATTTTTCCATCGGTATTAATTTAAATATTATCACGATAGTATTCAAGTTTTTTATCATAATCATCATCACCATCAGATAATAAAGTACAATAAAAATCGGCCAAGTGCTAGTCGGACTCGCCCATAAAAGGTTCCGTAGCAGCTACTTGCTGCTACGGAACCTTTTATGGGCGAGATAATATAAAAGTTCTTGGATGGTTTACGATTTATGACGTATTAAAAAAAAACTACTTAATAGATCTCGTACAAACCAATTTTCGTTGAAGTTTACATGGTAATGTACATCATATTTTTTTTTTTTAGTTTTATCTTTCTCCTATTTTAGAAGTTACGGGGCACACATATTTAACCACTTTGGAAGTGTCTCTCGCGCAAACTATTCAGTTTAGAAAATATATATATTAGAAACCTCATATCATTTTTGAAGACCTATCCATAGATACCACACACGAATGTGTTTGATGAAAAAGAAAATTGAGTTTCAGTTCTTTGTAACCACAAAAATTTCTTGTTTTTTTTCTGTTTTTGTGTGTAAATCTTAATGCGGTTCTCAGAATACATCTACTTACCAAGTTTCAACAGCATAGCTCTTATAGTTTCGGAAAAAAGTGGCTGTGACATACGGACGGACAGACAGATAGACAGACAGACAAATATGACGAATCCATAAAAAGGTGATAAATGACCACTGTTGGCCGAGGCGTCCCCCATAAAATTCACCACGCTTGGTAACCGGATTGGTAATCGCTGTATTTGTGGTTTGATGCTGCTGCCCATCCCCTGGCGTAATTCCTTTTTCACCTTTTACGACATCCAAGGGAGTTGAGGGAGTCCTATTCTTAAATTTAAGTGTTTAATATTGAAGAGCTGCTGTTGTTGTTTTTGAAAGTGAAATTTCGAAAATCTAATTGTTTATTTTGCGCGAGTTATTCAAATGTATTTGCGAGGCGAAAGTTAAAAGTTTATTGAAAATTTACTTCGTGTTTTTCATTGTTTTGTTTTCACACGGTAATGATTAATCGCTTTGCTATTTTGTAATCGGTTCATCTATCTTCCATCTGACATCTTACTTTTAATCGCATGATTTTTATAATTCGCTCTTTGTTTAAATCAGGGGTCGGCAACCTATTGCTATAGCAGGGCCACATATGTTGCCGGAGTATCAGTGCGGGCCGCACTTATTTTTATATGTTCGGACATGTATTTTAATTATTTGAAATAAAACGCATATATATTCATACAATCATGTCTATTTAAATTGAATTACTATGCTAACATAAAAGTAAGAACTAGTGGGATTTTTGCGGCTGCATTTGACTTGCAAGTTTTTTTTAACGTCTGCTTTCATTTTAGTCGTAGACACGCGCAGTATCGCGTCTAAATGTTCATCCGTTAACCGTGAACGATTTGAAAGATTTGAAAAGAATTGAAAAAGACTGCTCACACAAATATGTACTACCAAACATAGTGATTATCTGCTGAGCAAACTTTTTCAATTCTTTGAAGTTTTCAGAACTCAAACCTCCGTAGAACTGTACCAAGTCATGCCGTTTTAAGTGTGCTATTACTTTGCAAATCACCTATGTTCATTTGCAAATTGCTTGGTACATCATTAATATCAATTGCAAAAGGGTTTTGGAATATTTCCATATTAAGGGAGATCTTTTTAAAGTCGGTGAATCGATTTATAAACTCAGTTTGTGTGTTAACACGTTTCTCATTGTAATATTTTGCCACTCAAAATTATTTCAAGCTTCTTCCACGGCTTTCTTGCAATTATGAAAATGGTCAAGCTCATCAATATGCTTGATAAACAGTTTCAGTTTCATCTCAAATGACCTCAGGCTTGCGGGCCGCACCAAGATAGTCCGCGGGCCGCATGCGGCCCGCGGGCCGCCGGTTGCCGACCCCTGGTTTAAATGATGAGTTGTTTAGTCGGAAATCGTTTTGTCGTTATGAGAACTTACACAAGCGATCAATTATGTTACTTATTTATATGTTTTAGAAGTAATGAGTCAGTATTTGTTTTAAAAGTTAGGTACTACTAGAGTTACATAACCGAATCGCCAGCTCATCATTCCATACAAAATAAAGATTGATCCTCATTTCGATATTTATTTATGATATGTGTGTGTCTGTCTGTCGCCTCGTACCTCCCGAACGGATGAACCGATTTCGATTATTTTTTTGTTTGAAAGGAGAATTTGTCGGCAGTGTGCTTAGCTATGTTTGATCAAAATCGGTTCAGCCGTTTCATTGCGTTGAGGGTTTTTTATTTTTTACAAAATTTAATACTTACTTGTTTTTTTTTTTACTTTGAATGACGGATCAAGCAGATGGCCCACCTGATGTTAAGCGGTACCCATAATAAAGCTCTACTACTACTAATAAGTTAATGAAATAGACATAATTTATTAATTTATAGACTATTTACCTAGTTATTACTGTGTATTTAACTTTTAATGGAGGGTACGGAAGTGCTCGCCAAGTCTAGCTCCAAATGCGCTGCCATTACATATACGAGTATTTCTCTCAGACATCAAATGGCCGGCCTAAGAATAGACGCCTCCGTCTCCTCCCATGGATATCGCAAAAGCTGACTAAGGGATTACCCGGACTTGTTAGTTAGATTCGTTGATATAAGATTGGTCCTGGCTGCTAGCTTATTATGGAATGTGTTATTACTGGAAGAAAGCGTTAGCTGAGTCAGTCGTGGGAAGCAATGGCGGCGATGAGCTCACCACTTGTCACGTCTATATTCCACGATGGTGCAACCCACTGTGAAAAGCGGCCCATTGTGGCTCTGCCAAAGGCGTGTGTCTATGTATGTATGCACCAAATTCCTCCAATAAGTACTCGTAAATGTAAGGCATAGTTACATATTTGCGCTTGTCAGTCTACCACAACTTAATAATAGGTAATTCTACCTCGGCACTGGTCCATCTCTAGATATGTTCTTACAATAGCTAGTCTAGTCGGGGTCAGATTGACCCTTGTCGAGTCGTGTTGTTTTAGAAAGCGACCGTTTACTCCGTGTATGGGAAACGCCTTATTTTTCACTTTTGAGCTAGAATCTGAGTAAATAGTCTAGCTCGTTGAAAAGAGGCACAATGTGAGGTGTGGTCATGGATGTTAAAAGCAGTCAATTTCACTGTCTCATGCACGATTGGGAAATGGTTATGTATGAGAGTTATTTAGGTAGGTACTCCATAACTATTGACATAGTTTATTGATGTTCGTGGCATCACCTAGCTAGGCGCTGTCTGAAAACCAGCGCTGCACTAAACCTAGGTGTGGTGCAGCTTATCCTGAGACAGGGACCTGTTTGACCCCACACATCACACAACGTTAATCTATTTTCTGCTGCAGGTTTTTATTTTTATTTAGTTTTATGTTTTGTTTTCTTGTTTTAAGTTTATGTGTGTGTGTGTTGTGTCTTCTTGGGGAAAAATAAATATATTTTCTTTCTTTCTTTCTTTTCTTTAACTTAGGATTCGTTCGTACTAACGTAGTCGGTACCTGTGTGTTGAAAGTTATTATACTCAACTGCGTATTTACATACAAACATACATAGACACAATGGGCCTCTTTTCACAGTGGGTTGCACCATCGTGGCGTAAATATTTCACGGGTGATAAGGGTGACTTTCCGATATCCGATTGAGCTTAAATTTGGCATACCTGACAAGTTCCGATGACAATACAATATGATGGTGACAGCGAGCTGATCTAATGATGGTGGACAACGGAATTCCTCGAAAGATAATAGTAGACTGGCCGTGCTTAGGCTTATTTTGATCAGCACACGGTTACGATCACGAATTTTATGAAAGCTTGTATTGAAAATATAAAGTTATTTAATTTCATAATCCTGTCAATTTAACACGCGTAATATTTAGATAATGGTAGCGATTTGAAGTTGCATTATCTAAAGCTAAAGCTAACTAAACGCATAGCCATCCTTTTCTTTTATTTAAAAAAAGCAAAGGACTGGTATACTATTTTTAGCTTTAACTTTTGCGAATATAATCTTAAATCGCTACCACTGGTTGAAAATACATCGAACTGTCATACCATAAAGTTCCTGTTTTTTGCATAAATTTATAATAAACTACTAGAAACAATAGCTAAATCCTAGACAATGTCATCGGCTGCCCTCGGCGACCACTTTACCACCTTATTATTCCACGTCGCACGTCGTGTCGCGGCGATTTGTCGCGCGTATCGGCAAATTGGTGTGAAACTTGAGAAAATTGCGACTTTCATTTCTAGCAAGGGCTCCGGCGAAAACAATTGATTCTGTTTAGGTGAAAGCGATGTGTTGTAGGAGATTTTAATGGCGATTCTAATGGTGAATGAAACTGAATGGTTTTGCTAAATGCCATTAAAATTATATTGGGATCGTTTTGCTCGAGAGTTGTCTAACGCTAAAAATACCGGAGTTCCGTTCTCCACCGTCTCCGCCATCAGATCAGCTCGCTGTTACCATAATATTGTATTGTCACCGGAACTTGTATATGCAACATTTCAGCTCAATCTAACGAGGCTAACTGGTTCAAAATTTAGTTGCAAGATTTGAAGGACACATACATATCAAGCTTTTAAAATATTTGTGTAATAATAATTTTCTACTCCACTCGAGGGAAGTCAGTGGATAGAGGCGGATCAAGCCCGTTCATCGTGGCATTCTATGAGCCACCAGCCGTGATGATGATGAATGTATTTATGAATTAATGTTTTTTTTTTTTTTTATAAATATTACATACAATATTTAAACAAAAAACTAAATGTACATTCGGCGGTATTATTGCTAAGAAGCGATCTCTTCCAGTCAACCTTTGATTGGAGAGGAGCTAAACTTATATGGAAGATTGGTTGGGGTGTACCCATGGGTTGTTCCATTCTTTTTATTCCGTGAATGAGTTTTTACAAAACTAAATTTGTCACTACTGACTTTGACATTATTACTATTAATATTAATTTGGAATGTATTTAATTATGACATAATGTTAATCAATTGATCAATGTGTGTGTACCAACTGAATAGATAATCAATAATTTAAATTTTAATATGTAAAATCTTAAAAATTCGCATACCTAATATAAGTTGAATTAGTGGAACTGGATAAATATTAATAAGATCTAATATTTAATTTTCTAATTTTC
The DNA here is from genome assembly GCA_932527175.1 of Operophtera brumata. Lineage (NCBI taxonomy): Eukaryota > Metazoa > Arthropoda > Insecta > Lepidoptera > Geometridae > Operophtera > Operophtera brumata. The sequence continues at coordinate 3,467,719 of OW052229.1, forward strand.
TTTCTATTAAATTTGTAAACCCTTTTTCTGCGAAATAAATCATTCATTCATTCATTCATTCATATTGTATGCATATTGAAATGATGAAGAAAAATGTACCTAATACAACAAACAAACTTACACCTCGTACAAACACTATAGATGATGATGCTAAATGCAAATATTCTTCTAAATAGTAATCTGCAGAATTCGTAGCTTTTACTTATCAAGACTAGATGGTTTTACTGCCCAATTAAGAATATTTTAATTAAGAAAACTTCATCAACAGTATGCTAATGAATTTTATGGTATTAACCTATCCCTTTCTCCTCTTTCCAGGATCGGCCGGCAAAGAACACTCAGCACGAAAGCAGAAAGGACAGACAAACAAAATGTGACCACCGACTACACAACCAAATCGAAACAAACAAACTCATGAATCCAACAAGATTACATGCTTAGCAATTAATTATTTATTAACGAATCTAGTCGCAATAGCACTTTTCTAATTTTTAAAGTAAGAAAAATAAACGAGAAAAAACTTGAAGTAAAAGTTGAACTTGAAGAAAATTCAAGAAAATTGAAGAAAAGAAGATAATTGGAGAAGAAGAATAAAGTACAAAGATTAAGGAATAAAATAGATGATACAAACGATTTGAGGGAACGCTAATGTTGATTTAGAGTTAAATCGATTAATTTAGAATGTTCCCAAAGGAAATCATCGAGATGTCTGCAAGTGAGTACCTTTTTTTTATTACAGTAAGGGCACGCTTACTTTTCCTTTGACAGCTGAACAACTGAAAGCCAATATAATTGACCTATTCCAATAAGTTTAACTATTAGATCAACTAGTTGAACATACTAGACAAACATTACCCGTGATTAAGCTCAGCGAAATTCAAATTTTTGATGTTTTTTGCCCATTACAGCTCATCAACACTTCTTTATATAGCGAAAGTTGATTCCGCCAGAACTAGGAGACTTAAACACATGTTTTAATTTATAGTATCTCATAAATATCATCAGTTTAGCTACGATATTTTTACATTGTTTTTGTTGTTTAAGGGGATCGTAGCTAAACTGATGATATTTATGAGATACCATCAATTAAAACATGAGTGTTAAGTCTACTAGTTTTCGCGGAATCAACTTTCGCTGTCTGAAGGAGTGTTCATGAGCAGTAATGAGCAAAAAACACCAAATAAAAAAAACACCAGCAATAGAGCATCCACCTTAAAAAAGAAAGGAAAAATAAGTGTATCTACTCCTGAATGTAGATATGTACCCATAGTATTATTTTATCTGTGCTACTACTAACCTCTGCATCTTAAACTAACCTTATCTAACATTTCACGTGTGCTGCTTTTATGGAATAGCTTTCACACAGGTATGTTTTGTGATGTAGTTACTCAAGAGTAGTTTAGTAGTAGGATTAAAGCTTTTGAAAGGGAACCCTGTCTTCCACGCTCGGTCGGCCGGATCGCACTGACGAAAACCGACACCAAATATGTACGCCGCGCGACCGCGTCCCCTTCATTCGCCCGCGGGCCGAACGCCGAGCCACAGGTGTCTATCGCTAGAGGAAAGTTGCGCAATCACACAAAGACTAATTGAGTTCGTATACGATACGATAATGATGACGTCACAAGTTATTAGTTATCGCACAAAAGAGAAAATAAAACAGTTGTGAAAAAAAATTCAAACGCAAACTTTGTTAAAACATGACTTTACTTTGACTTTATGTAAAGTAGAAAATTATAAAATAAAAAAATAAATTATACTTGAAAATGGAAAATGCACAAGCCGTGTGAAGCCAATTACAAAGTAAAAAAAAAAGTGGTATCCGATTCAAAGAAAAAAGGAAATGTTGTTGTCCCATGCTCTACATTGCTTTTGATTTTCACTTTCCTGGCATTCTGGCTTGGCATAAGTACCCCTTATTTACTATGTAGGTAAAGCAAGGTTCATAGCTAGTCATAGGTAATAAACGTGACGGATTGCGTTCTGGCGCGCCACGAAACACTCCGACATAACAATATGAATCTACCTAAGAGAGTTTTGAAAACCGTTACAGTATTAACTACTTATTACTTGTAAAAAGTAAAAACACATTGTAAATTTGACACTGCTTTAGATTTGATTTTCTTTGGCATTTCTTTTACTTGCATGTTTTTAATAGGATAGATAGATAGGCCGATAAATACTACAAGCCGAGAACTTTAAACCCTTTTTTTGCATTAATATTTTTGATTGTAAGTAGAGCTGTAGTGATTCTACTAACACACATAACTACCACCATAACACCATACCTATTTCTGCCGCAAAGCAGTAGTGCTCGCATTGCTGTGTTCCGGTTTGATGGGTAAGGGTGCCGGTGAAATTACAGGCACATGAGACTTTTCATCTTTATGTCTCAGGGTGGCGGGCGCAGTGCAATGCCACATGGGGCGCGTCCTAGGTGGACGTGACCTATGAGATAATGCACTGTTCATAGGCAGAGGTTACCGCTTAACATCAGGTGGGCCATCTGCTAGTTCCGTCAACCTAGTAGTATACAAAAAAAAAAAAAAAACATAATCATCATCAGCCTACAGAAGGCCACTGCTGGAACCTAGCCTCCCCCCTCCCCCCCTCCCCCATAGAATGCCTCGACGACCAGTGCTAACATAAATTCACGGCTGTTTCCCTGAGGGGAAGGCATGGATCCAGGATTTCCAATAACTACGACCCTGACATACCTCATTTGCTTCATTCACTCTGCTCGTTATTTTTAGGGTGTTTTTTAACCAAACCTTTCGCTTACAAAATTGTTGAATATAAAACTATCATGGTTATGTACATACTTTTCACTAGAAACGGGATATTTACCATGATTCTTGAGTTTTAAATGTTTCCGATATTTCGGCACAGTTGCATGCGCCATGATCACTCAAAAATCATGGTAAACATCCCGTTTCTAGTGAAAAGTATGTAGAATATAAGTTTGTTATTATATACATTTATTTACAGAAAGAACTAATACTAATACAAGGTATGTACAATATACATATGAAACAGTTGTGCTACCTGAAGACCGGTGCTAGCTATCTAAAGGTAGCTCAACTGATCCAAATCACTACCAAACGGAAGTTTGTTACTTACAATATATTTGTTTCCAAAATTATAATGTTCTACCTTGTCAATTTGCAGGCTTCGAGCACTCGGTGATGAAGAGTAGCTTCTCCCTGTCCTCGCTCCGGAGTGCGCAGGCGCCGCCTGGCGGGCACTACGACCAGCTAGAGCGGCCCTACCACAGCCTCACCAAAAAGAGGTGAGCGTTACTCAATCACCAATTGTAACACCCAACTTACACGAAGCCAGTACGCGCCGCGCCGGACCGTTCAGGCACTCATTTCATTGGTTCAAGTTAACGTTGCATTCTAGGTCCGCCAACCAATGAAATGTCATCGGACAAATGTCTTTTTTTTTTCTTTTTTTTTTCGTGAGGAAATCCATCATGGATATCCCATCGCGCGGGGGCGACGAAGGGATTATGTCGGACTCCTACCGGCTAAAACCTCACGGTGTCCTTCGTTCGCCATTTGTCGTGACTGCGGGTACGACAACTTCCGCTGAAACGACGGCGTTGATCTTAGATCTCACTGGCTCTGATGTTTCCGTCTTAGAGAGGCACGCGTGACACCGCACGCACCGTCTCTAGGCCATTTTAAGGCAGTTCACACCCCCGTGTTCACCGCCCAGACCTATGGAGGTTGGTGGAGGGCATGGAGCCTCCTCCGACGCCCAGTTCTCCTGCAGCGGATCGGGTCAGTAGAGGTTATCTCCCTTTCCCTTTCCGCCGCTTCTTTCTGCAGGATGACACTCTCGCAGAATGATTTGACTGCTTCCCATTTCTCCTCCCCGTCGACCATAGATTGATCTACGGCCTCCAGAGAGAGATCTCTACCAATCACCATGCTCATTGCCTGGCGCTGTTCTTCCCAAGCAGGACACGACTCGAGAGTGTGCTGAGCCGTATCCTCAGGATCGGACCACTGTCCTGGCTTAACTACTGGCTACTTGTCGACTTCTGTGGCGCGGCGGGCGAAGGTTCGCCTGCGATAATGTTCTACTTCTATGGGGTATGAAGGGTATGGTTGCCGGTGAAATTAAAGGCACATGAGACTTTTCATCTTTATGTCTCAGGGTGACGGGCGCGGTGCAATGCCACATAGGGAGCGTCCTAGGTTGACGTGACCTATGTGATAATGCACTGTTCATAGGCAGAGGGTACCGCTTAACATCAGATGGGCCGTCTGCTTGGTCCGTCATTCCAAGTTATATAAAGAAAAGAGTGAAAAGAAGAGTATCTAGGTTAAAGCTTGTCTGCGTCTTGGGCAGCTTGACCCCTCGCTTCACTCAGGACTCATATGCCGCCCGCGACGTAAGACACTGCTTTATCCCCTCGGTGCATTTTTTTTTATACTACTTGGATGACGGAACAAGCAAGAGGCCTACCTGATGTTAAGCGGTAACCTCTGCCTATGAACAGTGCATTACCTCAAAGGTCACGTCCACCTAGCACGCACCCTATGTGGCATTGCACTGCGCCCGCCACCCTGAGACATACAGATGAAAAGTCTCATGTGCCTGTAATTTCACCGGCACCCTTACCCTTCAAACCGGAACACAGCAATGCGAGCACTACTGCTTTGCGGCAGAAATAGGTATGGTGGTAGTACTTCCCCGGACGAGCTCTTTCATAAAAAAGCTCTACTACTACTAAAATGCACAATCTACTATTGGACATGTAGAAGTAGCTATGAAAATTAAATAATTTATTTTCGGAATTTCAATCCTCTCTTGTTAACATGGAATGAATTGGTATCTAAATAAAATAAAACTCGGAATAGCGCCTTTACCATAATGGGCGAGGTAACTTTTAGCAAAGTTTTTAACCATACTAAATCCTTCTCCATATCAAATTGTAGAAGGCCAAATCATAATAATTAATAATTAAACTGTGACCAAAGGCTTCTGCCATGTCCGAGGCGAATGACCCTTGTCCATGAGTTATTTAAAGCCTATCGACCAGTCTCTAAAGTGCTCATAGTTTATTGATTATTATTCCTTGTGCGATTATTGTCTCTGCAGAATGTTACGGCGGAAGAAAATAATAAGATTCAAAACTTATTTATTTTTTAAAGTACCTGTGTACATATATACATAGACACACGCCTTTTTCCCCGAAAGGTTAGGCAGAGCCTCAAATGGGCCTCTTTTCACCGTAGCTTGCACCATCGTTTTTCCCCGAAAGGCAGAGCCTCAACAGGCCTCTTAACTATGGGTTGCACCATCGTGGGATATAGCCGCGACAAGTGGTGAGCTCATCGCCGCCATTGCTTACCACGACTGTCTCTGCTAACGCTTTCTTCCAGTAATAATAATACATTCCTTAAGTAAGCTAGCAGCCAGGACAAATCAGACGACCTCTGTGGCGTGTGGAATATTTGTGCGATCGCAGATATTTGTTCAGGGTGTTCTGGGTATTTTCTATGTATAATAAAAAAATCTCTATCTACGTAATGTATTGTATTAAGTATATCAGTTATCTAGTACCCATAACACAAGCTCCGCTTAGCTTGGGGCTAGATAATGTTGTGTGAACTGTCCAGCAAAAAAGCTTGCACTGTCGTAGCCTAAGGTCATGAGCGCCCTAGGGCAAGATTTCGAGCCCACTTTATTTTGTAGGAAGAGAAACTGAAATAACTTTCAAGTGCAATTTAAGTTATACATACTATGGAATGAGCTTCCATCTGACGTTTTCCCGCTTAGTTACGACATGTGTCGTTTCAAGAAAAATTATCATAAATTCCTTCAGGGTAGGCAGCGCATCGACAATTGCCGGTGTCTATAAGCGACGGTGACCACTTTACATCAGGTGGGCCGAAAGCTAGTTTGCCTATTAGTATCATAAAAAAAACATTAAATCGAAAGTTGCCAGCCCTGCAACTAAAGTTACCGGCGAGCGGAGCAAGCCGCCAAAGTAAGCCGCCAAGGTAAGCTCCAAACTCGTTAGTGAAGTTTCCAATGAGTGGAACGAGGCGTGAAAATTTTGTGTTTTTATGATAAAAGCATCTGAAGTTGCCACCTCTGTAACTGAAACTACTGGCGAGCACAGCAAGCCGCGTAAATTTAGTGTTTTTAAGAGCGAGAACACTCATTGTTTTACTGAAGTTGAGTGTTTATTGAAGAGCCGTGAAGGATTTGTGTTTTTAAGAGCGAGGGCAGTCATCATTGCAGCAGAAGTTGCTGGCCTGCAGGTTGCAGGTCTACGAGTTCTCATGCGTCTGTGGCCGCCCTACCGACTCCGTGTCCGTGTCCCCGTTGCTCCTTCACGCTCTAGCTGTAATATCTGTATTCGTCAACTTTCAGAAAGGAGCCATGTCGAGAAGCCTGGAGACGCAGCTGGGGCTCAGCCGCGAGCGGCGGCAGCGCCGGCGACGACCTGTGGCCGCTGCTGCAGCATCACTATGACTACATCATGGATAACCAGATTATTGACAGCTGCAAGGTGAGACACCACTTATAACGACACTGTCATCAAATAGTAGTAGTTTTGTAGAGCTTTTTTGTGAGAGAGTTCGTCCGTGGAAGTACTACCACCATACCTATTTCTGCCGCAAAGCAGCTCGCATTGCTGTTCCGATTTGAAGGGTATGGTTGCCGGTGAAATTACAGGCACATGATGAGACTTTTCATCTTTATGTCTCAGGGTGGCGGGCGCAATGCAATGCCACATAGGGCGCGTCCTAGGTGGATGTACCTATAAGTTAATGCACTGTTCATAGGCAGAGGGTACCTCTTAACATCAGGTGGGCCATCTGCTTGACCCGTGATTCCAAGAAGTATAAAAAAAAAACGGTGCGTGGCCGAAAATAATTTATTTTAACGTTAAAATGAGAACCAAGCTAACCAAGCTGAGAACCATATTAACTGATAAGTTTTTTATTAAATATATATTTTCAATACAAGCTTTTACAAAAATATTGATCGTAGCCTTTTGCTGATCAAAATGAGCCTAATTACGGCGAGCCTACTATTATCCCTTGAGGAGTTCCGTTGTCCACCTTCCGTCTCCATCATCAGATCAGCTCGCTGTCACCATATTATTGTATAGTCATCGTTTTTTTTTTTTTTTTTAACAATGATTGAGACCTTTGTTTGACCACGATCTCACCTGTTGGTAAGTGACGATGCGGCCGAAGATGGAGCAACTTCACAGGTATGCCAAATTTCAGCTCAATCGGTTGAGGATAACTGCTTTAAAAGGAGGGTGTTCATTTTCCGAATTGCATGCGCTATAGGAGGTACCTATGTCAACGTTAGGTATTTTCATGTTATATTTTTTGTGTCGTTGTGTGATTTTTATTGTTATTTTATTTAATATTCTCTAATTGTGTGTTAATTGTGTATATTAAGTGTTGGCATGCCAATGTTGTGTAATCAAACGACATGGTGAAATAAATGAATATATGAATAAAATTCAGTTGCAAGATCCCACCCGGACATACATATATTGCAAGTTAAATAAAAGCTTGTAAAATACCTAATCAGTAAACTTTGATTCCAGGAAGCAAACGGCGAGTTGCAATCCGCCAACTCGTCAGTTCTGCAACCGCACCTCCTCAACCCAACCTCCGGCTTCAACCGGCAGTGGTCGCTGGTGCAGCTCATAGCGGAGTTCAACGAGCTCTGTCAGTGGCTCACGCACGTGCAAGAGGAGATCTATTCTAGTCCCGAGAACCTGGTCAGCAGGCAGTTGAGAATGGTAAGCACATGTGCACAACACTACATCATTATGAACCTGGTCAGCAGGCAGTTGAGAATGGTAAGCACATGTGCACAACACTACATCATTATGAACCTGGTCAGCAGGCAGTTGAGAATGGTAAGCACATGTGCACAACACTATATCATTGACGATGTCACTGTTAGCACAGCAGAGGTCGCTCCAGCTGATAGTTCAATGAACTACATGCAGGAGATCTATTCTAGTCTCGAGAACCTGCAGGCATATTATGAGCTCTTATTTCCATTCAGTTCAAAAACTATTCAGTACAAAATATCGGTTCATCGTTGACATCCGCGTCGTTGAATAAATTTAATAGCAGATGTCTATAGACTGTCTGCAACTGTGCCTTTAAATATAGTTGCGGATATCACGCAACCGATATTTTGTACTGAATAGTTTTTGAACTGAATGGAAATAAGAGCTCATAATATGCCTGCTGGTCAGCAGGCAGTTGAGAATGGTAAGCACATTTTTTTTATACTACCAAGTTATTAAACTAGCATACGGCCCACCTGTTGGTAAGCAGTTACCGTAGCCTATGGACGCCTGCAATATCCGAGGCATCACACGCGCGTTGCCGACCCTTGAAACATTTTCAAACACCCCTTTTGAAGAACCCCGTACAGGACCCCATACCGCACCCCATGCTGCCCCATACCCAAACCCATGTGCACAACACTGTCATAATTATGACGATGTGTAAAAGAGATGGTACAAACGAGGCCCATTGAGGCTCTGACTACTCTTTCTGTCCAAAAGGCATGTGACTAAGTATGTTTTTTTTTGTACGTACTGCCGCCATTGCTAGACGCTTTATCTCTCCTTTTGAATTCATTGAATTGTTGACATCTATAACATTCTTAAACTAACCAATTAACAAGTTTTTCTGTTGAAACATATCTTTTCAAAACAAGTTTTTAATTAAATTAGTGATCCGAATGGTGTGCTGCTCAAACACTGCTAGTCTACTGTTATCCATCGACCGTTGTCCACCTTCCGTCTCCACCATCAGATCAGCTCGCTGTCAACATAATATTGTGTAGTCATCGGAACTTAAAAAAAGAAAAGAAAAAAAAAAGGAATTTATTCTTTACACTTGACAGGTATGACAAATTTCAGCTCAATCTAACACCGGGAAGTGGGTCAAACTTTAGAACAAAGACACTGGTGAGAAACAGATTATAAAATGTGTAGTTGGGTCCCCCCGAACTCACCGTCACACCAGTGTGGAACAGAAGTTTTTTTTCTTCCGTATCACACTTTTTCAATAGACCTCTCCGTCTCCTCCCATGGATGTCGAAAAAGGCGACCAAGGTATTACCCGGACTTTTTGATAGGATTCGTTGAAATAGGATTTGTCCTAGCTGCTAGCTATTAAATAATGAATTATTATAGAATGTGTTATTACTGGAAAAAAGCGTTAGCTGAGTCAGTCATGGGAAGCAATGGCGGCGATGAGCTCAGCACTTGTCACGTCTATATTCCACGATGGTGCAACCCACTGTGAAAAGAGGCCTATCGAGGCTCTGCCTAGCCCTTCGGGGATAAAGGCGTGAGTCTATGTATGTATGTATGTATGTATGTGTATGTATCACACTATTTTCAGTGAACATATTCTAAATAGGTATTCCTCTATTTCAGAACCGAATGGCCGAGCTGTGCTCTGTGGAGCGTCGGCGCGAGAAATTCATCGAGCAAGGAAACGCCATACTGGACCGGATTCCAGAAGCCAGCGCAGATGTTAGTATGAACTGATAACTCAACTAAATTACATAAAAGAGACCTGCAAACCCTGGCCCGTAGACAAACTTACACTATAGCAAAAGCGATAGGAAAAAGCGAATAAAAATACTAAGATCTAACTAAAATATTAAGACTGCAGAGACTAAGATCCAGAGTCTCGAGCACCGCCGTAAGGTCGCGTGCCTTTCGATCTTCTTTAGGTTACATTTCGGGGAATGCTCCCAGGAACTGCACGATCTGATCCCACCATCTACTTTTCATCATAGGACGAGCAGATGCACGGCTGAGTACCATTCTTAACTCATTAGTATACCCTCTATTCTTACTAAACGATTCAAATCTACCTTTATAATGCGAACTGCTAAGGAGTGGAATACACTACCGTCGTCTGTCTTTCCTGAAAACTATAATCTGGGTCTCTTCAAGGCTAGAGTGAATAGGTGCCTTCTAGACCTTTGTGCTCCATCTTCAGACACATCGTCACTTACCAACAGGTGAGATCGTGGTCAAACAAAGGTCAATCAGTGTTAAAAAAAAAAAAAAAAATGTTCGGGCTTTATTCTCGAAATCGTGAGATTGAACAAATAACGAAATGAAAATCTCGCTTAAAAAACTTACTTTGCTATTCTCTGCATCTCGCAGCCAAACGTGTGGTACCTATTTACCATGCGAGATAGGTTATAATCATTCGAGATCTGTCGAGTCGATGTTTCGTTGGATTGTTTTGTTTTAAATTAAGTACCTACCTCATCAAAATGATCATACCTATGATCACAAATACGTAATTGTCGTTATTATCAGTAATATACGAACTTATACCAATTATTTGTTTTGTGCTTATACGCAACTAGAGTCAACGTACCTTATTACCTGTGCTTCGGAGGGCACGTTAAGCTTCCTCCATCCCCGACTACCCCACAGAGCCTCCCTCTGATCAGTCCCTCCGTAGACCAAGACATGTTCTTGGTGATCCCGATGACCCTATCACTACCGCTAATGAGGTAGTGACGTCTTCCAGTCAAGACAGAGACAACACTCTACCTTTGCACCGACCTCGCCGGCGAGGTCGACGAACCTTCTAAGTACCTTCTGTACCCTACGCCTAAACCGGTACAAGCATGTTCCGGGGCGTTTTGCCCGTTCCTCCCCAACCGGCAACAGCCCAAGCCGAGGTCCGTACCTAAGTGGTGCCCTTGTGCTAGTTGCCCCAACCTAACTTTGCAGGTTGAGCGCCATCTGCGCTCACCAAAAGCCCGGTAACGCAGTCATGACCCCAGGCGGTCAACTGCATTAAAATCCATTCGAACAAAGCACGTTAAGCTGTCGGTCCCGGCTGTTATTGATTAATAGCAGTCGATAAGCCATGTCAGAGGCCCTCGGGCGGCTTGACAAACTCTGACACCAGAGGCCAGCACTACCTCATACGAAACGACGGTTACAAATTTAACAATATAATCAATAATGCTTAACACTTCACACAACATTATCTAGCCCCACGCTAAGCAGATCTTGTGTTATAGGTACTAGATAACTGAAATACTTATTAACATTGCTTATTTAAATTTGGTGTACGTAACAAAATAAAATTAGCCCTAAACCAAACAATTACAATTATAACTATCTCATAATATCAATCTCGCACGTTTCTTGCCCATCTCGAGTGCAAAAATCTCGCTCATTCGGCTAAAACCGTATTCTCGTATCTTGTCGAGATTGAATGTCGAGCGATTACTCAACTATTACAAGCGAGATGCGTTTCGTTTCCACTGTTACTGATTAATCGGGACAAATCTATTTTATAAAAAAAAACTACTTCTTAAATCTCGTTCAAACCAATTTTCGTTGGAAGTTTACATGGTAACCCCAAAGATTTATTGTTTTTTTTCTATTTTTGTGTGAGAGTGTGAGTGGTATTCTCGCACACGCAAAATGCATGTAAATAGTTCTAAGCCACTCGTATTCTCTAATATACCAGCACAATTTAAAGCGGTAGACACGTTATAAAATATGGTAGTAAATATTTAATTGTGAATACCATTTAAGATAATTTTAATTAAAATTTAACAACTGTCTGAATGTTCAGGTAACGTGGAGGATAGACCACCTGAATGCGAAATGGGAAAGCCTGTATTTGCTGCTGAACCCTGAACAGCAGAGGAATGGACAGAGCTGCGACACTGTTGGTAAGTCACGTACTACGAGTATCTGCTTCATCAAGCCACTGCTTGACGAAGCATTGAATTGGGGGTTTTCCCATAATCACCACGCTTGAAAGGCGGATTGGTGATCAAAATATTGCTATGAAGTACTTCAGATAGATACTGATGCCCATCCCTTGGCGTAATCCCTTAGTCACTTTATACGACATTGACGGTAATGTTCTCAGGGTTTGTGCCAATAATTAACATTTTGTGTCTTATATAAAAATGCTTTTGCAAACTTAATAAGGTTTTTACGAGTCAGGTCTAGGTATTTAGCTATTTATTTAGCTTATTAAATGACGGAACAAGCAGATGGCCCACGTGATGTTAAGCGGTAACCTCTGCCTTTAACAATGCATTACCTCATAGGTCACGTCCGCCTTGGACGCGCCCTATGTAGCATTGCACTGCGCCCGCTACCCTGAGACATAAAGATGAAAAGTCTCATGTGCCTGTAATTTCACCGGCACCCTTACCCTTCCAACCGGAACACAGCAATGCGAGCAGCGGCAGAAATAGGTATGGCCGCCATTTGACATGTGGACGTCGTTTTACATACGAAGTTTTATGTGTATATAGGTAAATGCACTTGCATTTATTATAATTAGATATCTATGTAATTCCAGACACGGCTGCTCATGAGCTGCACTGCCTACGTCGCTGGCTACACCGCATGGAGGGACGCTTGCCGCCACCCTCGCTGGCGGCCGCGCGTTGCTGGACCTACCACGAGCTGCTGACCAAGCTGAGGGAGCATGAGGTGAGTCCTACACCACTCTATCACTAGGGGATAACTGAGGATACAAAACAAAGATAGCGCTGGTGGTGAGTCCTTCACCATTCCATTACTAGGAGATAAGTGAGGTTACAAAACAAAGATGGCGCTGGTATAAATTTGCGATATCGTTGGTAAAGAGACGGAGCGTGAGGAGAGTCCACTTGAAGATAAATGCGGATAGAAACTAAAGATGGCGCTTTTATAAATTCAAAATATCTCCTCCATTCCATAAGTAGACGATCGATGAGGATTCAAACTAAAACAGAGATGGCGCTTTTATAAATTTGCGATATCGTAGATAGATTGAGGGAAATGAGGTGAGTCCTTTATCCCATCTATAGGAGAACAATGAGAATTCATTACGAAAACAAAGATGGCGCTTTTATATACTTGTGATATCGTTGGTAGAGTGATGATGAGATGAGTCCTCCATTCCATTAGTAGATCATTGTGGATTCTATCTAAGACAGAGATGGCGCTTTTAAAATTCACGATATCGTTGATAGAGACGGTACTTGTATATAGATTATGCAGATTTACGCTTAAACACGGTATTGTTGCTATTAGCAGGTCTGGTTAATTCCATACATTTTAGAATTAGTTCACACAAAATATCGATAGATGGCAGTACTGGTATCGCTAGGAATATTGAACACATTAATTAGATTATTTTTTCACTTTTTTTGACGGCATTGCGTAAATAGTACCTCTAGAAGACTTTTTATGTGATTTTAACTAATAAAATAACAAAAATCGTTATAAAATAGTTTTTTTTTTCAATGTTTTTACTGACATCTAGCAATTTCTAACCGAAACATTTTGATTGGGTTCTAAGGTTCTAAGTTTGGTCAAGAAACACATAGATGGCGTTGAAATAAAACCATGTTTCGGAGCAGTGTTAGAAATAGAAAAAAGAATAAAATTATACGATAATATTTCGATAGTTACTCCACAGAGTAGTAAGAATACTAACGTGTTACTCTATGATATGATGTGATGAAATACGCTTGATTTCTCAAGTATCATCTAGTGCGCTGTAAAGAAGGCAAGAGAGAAGCGCCATCTAGTACGCTGTTAAGAAAACAAGTAAGAATGCATATTAGTACGTTAGTACCGAGCGCGCGCCACGGGCGCTGCTCTTGCGCGACTTATCGTGGCAACGATCGTAGTACTAAGATTGTCTCTCTGTTGTACGTTAGTATTATTCCTTACTCTGTGCTATTAGTGATCAATAGATGATGGTTCTCAACAACATGAAGCGTTGTAGTTACATCAAAGTTTCATAAGCTATATCAGATGGCGCAATGCGCATATCAATATTCACATCATGAGCCTTAACTTTTACGTTCTAGTAACTTTTGCTTTCAATAGATGGCGCTATATAAAAAACATTTTCATTATAAGCTACAGCTCGTTCAGCGTAAGATAGCACCTGCCTTGTATGGCGTGCCAACCAAGGCAGGTGCCATCTTACGGTGAACGTGCTGTAATTGATCATGATTCAAGCTACATCATATTTTTCAGCGTCAAGCACAAACAGTTCAGTACGCAACAGCTTTGTTTACGAAAATTCATTACCAAAAAGAATGCTACGAGGAGATAAATGACCGCTTTCACGCTCTGCGGTGTTTATGTCCAAATTTGTTCTTTGTGGTTGAGGAAGGTTTAGGATAGGAAGATAAACCGTATAACCAGAACAATTTATTTAGTTTCACCTGTCCCAGAGTCTGTAATCAAATCTCACAAGTTAAATTTGACCCACTTCTCGTTGTTTGATTGAGCTGAAATTTTGCATCCCTGTCAAGTTCCGAAGACAATACAATATTATATTGACAGCGAGCGGATCTGATGATGGAAAGGTGGACAACGGCACTCCTTGATGGATAAATAGTATACTGGCCGTGTTTGGGCCCATTTTGATCAGCACACCGTCACAGAATAAATAATAGACACCGTTCCGATTACTAATTTCTTAAAGCTTGTTTTTATTTAATTGTGTAAAACCTAACCTAAGTTAGGCTCATATCTGAAAGATCCCATGATATATAAATGAATTTGCGTACAATTCTACTCAGTATTTGTTTTCACTTTCAATATTTTCGCAAGAGTTATAAGCTCGGCCGCCATTTAAGGAGCTACAAAAGAAAGAGCCACAACTTACGCAACCAGATAACATTGTTAATGATAACAAACTTGAATAATAAGGAAATAAGGCATAATCTGTTGTGGTGGAGCTGTTCACACCGGGCGAGCTACTAGCTTGCCAGTATTTACTTATTTATTTATATTTACTTTAATTAGAACGACAAACAGTTATCAATTACACTAATTAAAGGGTATCTACATTAAAATAGGTACATTTCGAATTAACACATAATAATTTAATCGAGAATTTAAATATACAAAAATCAACCGTTAAAAACCAAAGGTCAACTTAAAAATACATAATTTAAACCTAAGGTAGGTAGTCAATAGTTAGATATACACGCTACGCTTATAAATAACAACGTTAAGAGACGGTGCATACACAGCATGCATATCCGATACTATCTAGAAACAAAGGACAATGCATCTACTTAACTACTCGCATGTTATCCCGTTTACATCGGGCGAGCTAGCAAGACTCGTTGGATTATTTCAATTATATATATAAAAAAACTCAATTTTGCACTTTGCAAGAGACGGTCAGTGAGTGCGTGTTTCTGGTTACTGGCTTTAGTCTTATATCTGAAGTATTTGCGCTATAATATAGCAGGTTATATATAAGTTATTGAAATTCCAGATATCTAAACATGCTTGTAATGTTTACTGTTCTACTAGTTACTAGCCTTGTCTTTTGTGTCAGAAAGCTGGCTTTTCATGATACGACTGCGCTTGGACCGAGTGCTACTCAGACGATGCTCTCATGCAAACCGCTCATGGCTTCCGATCTGAGTGGATCAGGATGGTTTTCTATTTTATAGAGCTGACTCGGATCGCATCAGCAAAACTTAAGAGTTACTTAGAGTGAGACAAAGATAATATTAGACAACCATTCCGAGTGAATTCTGATGCCAGCTTACTCGCCTGAGCACACTCGGTCCGAGCGCGCTCGTATCGTGAAAATAAAAATAGTGAAAATAGCCTTTACAGACAGAATAATCGGAATAATCAATTTGTTGGTAAAAATGTTTTTACATGTCAGTCAAGGATTTGCTTGAAAATATTAATAATAAAAATTACTAAATAAAACAATTCATGGTATAAATTAATAATTTACAGATAGGGACATCCCCAGATTGAATTCAAACATCGTGTCAATTAACAAATAGACATTGCCAGCTAACATGTAGCTAGGTACATGAGAGATTAGTACAACTTTACTAGCTGGCTAAAGCTGGGGTTAGTAAACTTGTTTAGTTACTCACCCAGTGTAAACCGCCACACTCTTTAAACTTCTGTCGCCACTAATCTCATCATCTACCTGCCTTTGAAATAGGAAAACGGGCGGTAAGTGATTAATGAATAATGAATTTATCATCTACGAGATCGGCAAATATCGGTAGCCACTCGGTAGCTTTCGCTGCCTCGGGCGGACTCGGCAACACTCGTTTTATTTGAATAAAGAACACGTGGTTAATTGAACGCCAGTTTTGATTTGCACGGTAGCTAGCTTAATAGCCCAAGAGATGGCATTAACAAACTTATGGTCAAACCGTTTCGCATACAAACTTTGAGTGACGGTGATAATAGTAGATTAGATATATGTAATTTCATCAGTCAGTGTTTTTAAGGACAAACAGACTACAAAAAGGTACCCCGTTCTAAAGAAAAAAAAATAGTTTCGAAATGTAATGAAAGTATGAAAAAACACTTTATTTAAAAAAAATGTTTTGTGATAAGCCTGGGTAATTGTTATTTTTTTATTTTATTTCACATAATGAAATGTAATGCGTTAACATGCAATGTATGTCCGGGTGGAATATGTTTGGCCGGATGTAATCTTGCAACTGGATTTTAATGCAGTTATCCTCAACCGATTGAGCTGAAATTTGGCATACCTGTCAAGTTCCGATGACAATACAATATGATGGTGACAGCGAGCTGATCTGAAGATGGAGACGGAAGGTGGACAACGGAACTCCCCGATGGATAATAGTAGACTTGCTCATTTTGATCAGCACAAACTGATCACTAATTTTGTAAAAGCTTGTATTGAAAAATATATCTTTTACAAAAAACTTATTCCGCTAAAATGTCTCAAAAAGAAAAAAGTCAAAAAGACTTGCAAAAAGTGTGTGTAGAAATTACTTACCTTAGAATTGATTATGACATCCTGTGGATAAGCCATAACTTGAACATCGCTGAAATATATCTGCGTTATCTACAATGATTATTATTAATGCTGTTTTTTTTTTAAGTTTAATATAATAAAGAGCTATCTATCTGTGATTTTTTTTTTTTTTTTTTTTTTAACATTGATAGACCTTTGTTTGACCACGATCTCACCTGTTGGTAAGTGACGATGTGGCCGAAGATGAAGCACAAAGGTCTAGAAGGCACCTATTCACTCTTGACTTGAAGAGACCCAGATTATAGTATTCAGGAAAGACAGACGACGGTAGTGTATTCCACTCCTTAGCAGTTCGCATTATAAAGGTAGAACTGAAACGTTTTGTGCGAATAGAAGGTATACCAATGAGGTAAGGATGGTACTGAGCCGTACGCCTGCTCGTCCTATGATGAAAAGGAGATGGTGGGATCAGATCGTGCAGTTCCTGGGAGCATTCACCGAAATGTAACCTATAGAAGATCGCAAGGCATGCAACCTTACGGCGGTGCTCGAGACTCTGGATCTTAGTCTCCGCCATATGTTGCTCACCTATAAGCCTGAAAGCTCTACGTTCGATCGAGTCCAAGGCAGCAAGCTGGTGTTTGGCCGAGCCATCCCAAACATGGCAGCAGTACTCCATACCAGCCCGGACTTGTGCTTTATATAAACTGAGAAGCTGTCCTGGTGTGAAGTAACGCTTTACCTTATTCAGGATGCCTAGCTTCATGGCAGCTGTTTTTGCCTTAGACTCGATGTAGGAGCCAAAGTTGAGAGTAGGCGTGAGCGAAACACCTAAGAGCTCGAGGTGATCTCCTATAGCTACAGGTACATCTCGGAATACAGGAACTTGGAGAAACGGACTTTTTTTCGCCGAGAAGAGACAAGCCTGCGTTTTAGAGGCGTTGAACTTGACTAGATTGGCATCGCCCCAGTCGGATACAGCCTTGAGAGTCAAATTCAGACGCTGCAGCATCTCATCTCTTAACTCCTGAATTTCATTCTGCCTAGCTCGCGCAGTGGAAACATATCTCTCCACAACTGTGCTGTCGTCTGCATACCCAATGATACCGGGCATTAGCAGATCATTAATGTGCAGCAGAAACAGTGTGGCAGATAGCACTGACCCCTGAGGTACCCCGGCATTAATAGCCAATTGATCCGACGAGCAGCCGTCAATAACTACTCGAATGGATCTTTCCCTCAGAAAGTCTGCGAGCCAGGAGCAGAATTGAACTGGCAGTCCATAGGCAGGAAGCTTGCCAATAAGGCTAGCGTGCCAAACCCTATCAAAAGCCTTCGAGACGTCTAATGAAACAGCCAGTGCTTCACCATATTTCTCGATGGCCTCGCTCCAAATGTGCGTTGCATACACAAGAAGGTCCCCAGTAGACCGGTTTTGGCGAAACCCGTATTGGCGATCACTGAGGAGGTCGTTACCTTCGAGGTATGCAAGGAGCTTCCTATTCAGTACACGCTCCATACATTTACAAAGTAGGGAGGTGACTGAAATAGGGCGATAGTTAGAAGGGTCAGCACGACTGCCTTTCTTGGGTACAGGCTGCACGTTAGCGAGCTTCCAAGATTTAGGGACTTCACCAGTTTTCAAAGAAAGGCGGAAAAGACGCGTTAATACTGGAGACAACTCAGGGGCACAGGTTTTCAACACTATGGCCGAGATACCATCCGGACCGCTAGCTTTATTCACGTCGAGACTACGTAGCGTTCTGAGCACTTCCTTTTGCTGGATGCGAATTTCCTGCATTGAAGCTTCGCACCGAGGAAGGCTGGGTGGAGTTTCGCCAGAGGTGTCAAGACGCGAAGCCTCTGCAAATTGAGTTGCAAATAAATTTGCTTTCTCAACCGCAGCGTGAGCTAGGGACCCATCCGGTTTCAGTAGTGGAGGGAGTGAAGGGCGGCTGAAGTTCGCTTCCACCGACTTAGCCAGAGACCAGAAAGCTTTACTTCCCGCAGGGTACGCGGCAAGCCGATCAAAGCGAGCCTTCCGTATCACCTTCTTGCAAGACTTGGCGGCTTTGTTAAAGGCTTTCTTCTTAATCCGTGCATCCGAGGTTTTACCGTTTCTTGCTTCGACCCAGGCTAGGTAAGCCGCATGTTTAAGCGCTTCTGCGCTAGCACACGCGGGACTAAACCATGGGCGAGCATTGCCTGAAGGTGAAGCATCGGAGAATGGAATAAAATACTCCATTGCTCTTTTGATCACCTCCGAAACAGCATCAGCACAGACCGCCGGGTCACAAGAAGAAAAACAGGTTTGCCGCCAAGGATAAGAAGCGAAGAAATGTCGCATCTCATCCCAATCTGCCGACTTGTAACGCCACACTCGTCTACTACCTCTGGGCGAGGGATCGGGTGGCTATAGATATATCGTTCGTATCTTCGTAAAACATCTATTATTGAGGATGACATTTTATTATAGTAAATTTTTGCAATATAATTTATTGAAACTGAGACTCATGTCTGTTTTGCGTATCAAGTAGATAGTCTAGCCATCGGTCGATATCAAATGTAAACAAGTCATAATATTATATCAATATTTATTTACAAGTAGTAGAGCTTTTTTGTGAAAGAGTTCGTCCAGGGAAGTACTACCTCCATACCTATTTCTGCCGCAAAGCAGTATTGCTCGCATTGCTGTGTTCCGGTTTGAAGAGTATGGGTGCCGGTGAAATTACAGGGACATGAGACTTTTCATCTTTGTCTCAGGGTGGCGGGTGCAGTGCAATAACACATAGGGTGCGTCCTAGGTGGACGTGACCTATGTTAATGCATTGTTAAAGGCAGAGGTTACCGCTTAGCATCAGGTGGGCCATCAGCTTGTTCCGTCATTCGAATAGTTTCTCCATACATTTTTCGTGATTGTATTCTCCCGTTTTCTTTTCAAAACCTGGACTGATTTTAGCTGATATATTGTTCTGTTGTATTGTAAAAACAGTGTACAAACACAGAATGTTTGGCCTGTCTAAGAATAGACCCTCCGTCTCCTCCAGTGGATGTCGTAAAAGCCGACTAAGGGATTACGCGGACTTGTTGACAAGATTCGTTGGTATAAGATTTGTCCTGGCTGCTAGCTTATTATGGAATGTGTTATTACTGGAAGAAAGCGTTAGCCGAGTCAGTCGTGGGTAGCATTGGCGGCGATGAGTTCACCACTTGATACGTCTATATTCCACGATGGTGCAAACCACAGTGAAAAGAGGCCCATTCGAGGCTCTGCCTACCCTTTCGGGGAAAAAGGCGTGTGTCTATGTGTGTATGTATGTATTACTGGAAGAAAGCGTTAGCAGAGTCAAACGTGGGAAGCAATGGCGGCGATGAGCTCACCACTTGTCAGTCTATATTTCACGATGGTGCAAAAAGGACGTGCCTGGGAAGGAAACGTGTGTCTATGTATGTATGTATGTATTATTTGAATGTCCAAAGGGGCTTTCTAAAAGCTATCCCTACGTACGCACGTACGTATATCCCACGATGTAAAGATGCCCATTTTAGGCTCTGCCTACCCTTTCGGGGAATTGTGTGTGTCTATGTATGTATGTATATTGTTTTATCACGAAATAGTAATACCGAGAGAAATTGTAGTCAGTGCTCTTTGGCAGTCCGTTTTACTTACTGTTCGTTAGATATGAATCTTTAGCTCGTCAGTGTGACGTCACGCATAAAGATGATCATCTTGATTCGTTGAGAGAAAGTCTTGATACTTGCAATGAGGAAGCTTTGTTTGTTATATGTTATTTTGGCTGCAGTTTTAGAGCAACACGTCCATTCAAATTCAAATTCAAAATTTTCATTTCAGGCTTACTGAGAAATGCACTGAACCTAAACAGTAAGCCCATATCAACATGAATACCTTAGAAACTAACAAACACATAAAAACACTTTATTTATTACTTAATCTAACACACGTGTGATTGCCGACGCGTCGCGGCCCGGGTGATCACGTGACAGGCGGCCCTTGAGCCGCCGGAACTTCACCCCTTTCGGCTAAAAGTCAGGGCTCAAGTAAGTTTTCACATTTTCCGTAGGGACCCTCACCATAAATGAGCTGAAGCTCACATTAGACGAGAGTCCAACTTCATGACCCTCAAACCCACTCCGGCTTTCTTCCTGATGTATTCCACCACCTCTGCGGCTCTGGGTGCTCCATTGCTCAGACTGCAGTACATATGCACACAGCTGTCTAGCCTTTTTTTTTACTACGTTTATGACGGAACAAGCTGGTGGCCCACCTAATGTTAAGCGGTAACCTAAGCTCTGACGCCTTTAACAACGCATTACCACATAGGTCACGTTCACCTAGGTCGCGCCCTGGCATTGCACTGGGTCCGCCACCTCAAATGCCTGTAATTTCACTGGCACCCATCCAAATGCTGCTGCTTTGCGGTAGAAATAGGTATGGTAATAGTATTTCCCCGGACGAACTCTTTCACAATAAAGCTCTACTACTGACTTCGTATTACTATAAAACTCTACTGGCTATTATTTATTTATAAGCCGGAAGTTTCCGATTGTGGGACAAATTCCTCCCTTCTCTAATTTCCAATAATTTATATCCTGAGCTATCTGTGGCCAGTCCTTGTTGTGGGAGTCAAGCTCATCCCGCCATCGTCGTGGTAGATGCCACGTGGACACCGCGCGCTCGGAACCCCAATATCAGTGGTTCTCAATATCTAGGGTTCACCTATTAGGGAAGGAAATAGGGAAAGAACACCAAAAAATATAGAAAAAAGCACCAAAAAGAGATTACAAACGTTTATTTAATGACTAGTTTATACAATATTAAATGAAACCAGGTCTGCGCATGCGTCAACCATTATATTTGAATCTGGATATCTATCCAGATAGAAAATAGTATCTTTCGAATATAATAAATATAATAAATACTTATATCAACGCGCTGATATAATGTAGTGTGTAAAAAAAAGCTATGGCCATGTCCCTTTAATAGGTGTTACATCATGTCATGGTCCTGTGTAATATTTTAAACCACCTTACATACCTATTACATATATAAACAAATTAAATGAATTGCTATCGATTCCGTTTCATCAAAATATTTCATATCCTGTGTTATATTTTAAACCACCTTAAATACCTATACATATTTAATCAAATTAAATAAATTGTTGATTCCGTTTCCGGAACTTTCATGACCTTACTAAACTCCAGTGCAATTCTCGACCCATCAATAAAATAATAAATTACCTTACTAATACTTAAATGAATACATACCAAAGATCTAAAAGCAAGAAACTTGCTTACTCTATCTTTTAACCTTAATATATTTCTAACTACACAACTTTCAGACTTTAATGTCCCCGTCTTTGGCCACAGAATCACTCTTCCCCAAAGCGGTCTGAATCTCAGCGAAAGTCTTGTCTTTGGTTTCGGGCACTAATACCGCAATGGAAACGCAAACGAGCGCGCAACCCGCCGAGAATATCCAGTACGTGCCAGAAGCTCCAATAGCCGCGTTCAGAGTGGGGAAGAACAGAGTGATACAGAAAGTTGTCAATGAAGTTGTGAGGATACCTAAAGACATGCCGTAAGCACGAACTGGTCCGTACAGGAGCTCTGCTACCAACATCCAGATAAGAGATCCAATTCCTGCAAATAATTAACAGTAAAACGCGTATCAGGTTTATGTTCATGTTTGGGATGGCTCGGACAAACACCAGATTATTGCCTTGGACTCGATCGAACGCAGAGCTTTCCAGGCTTATAGGTGAGCAACATATGGCTTAGACTAAGATCTAGAATCTCGAGCACCGCCGTAAAGTAGCATGCCTTTCGATCTGGTATAGATTACATTTCGGGGAATGCTCCTAGGAACTTCACGATCTGATCCCACCATCTCATTTTCATCATTAGCTCTCGGTAACACCCTTACCTCATTAGTATACCCTCTATTCGTACTAAACGTTTCTGTTCTACCTTTATAATGTGAACTGCTAAGGAGTGGAATAAACTACCGCCGTCTGTCTTCCCTGAAAACTATAATCTGGGTCCAAAGGTCAAGAAGGCACCTATTCACTCTATCCTTGAAGATACCCAGATTATAGTTTCCAGGAAAGACAGACGACGGCAGTGTATTCCACTCCTTAGCAGTTCGCATTATAAAGGTAGAACTGAAATGTTTTGTGCGGGTAGAAGGTATACCAATGAGGTAAGGATGGTACTGAGCCGTACGCCTGCTCGTCCTATGATGAAAAGGAAATGGTGGGATTAGATCGTGCAGTTCCTGGGAGCATTCCCCGAAATGTAACCTATAGAAGATCGCAAGGCATGCAACCTTACGGCGGTGCTCGAGACTCTGGATCTTAGTCTCCGCCATATGTTGCTCACCTATAAGCCTGAAAGCTCTACGTTCGATCGAGTCCAAGGCAGCAAGCTGGTGTTTGGCCGAGCCATCCCAAACATGGTAGCAGTACTCCATACCAGCCCGGACTTGTGCTTTATATAAACTGAGAAGCTGTCCTGGTGTGAAGTAACGCTTTACCTTATTCAGGATGCCTAGTTTCATGGCAGCTGTTTTAGCCTTAGACTCGATGTAGGAGCCAAAGTTGAGAGTTGGCGGTGAGCGAAACACCTAAGAGCTCGAGGTGATCTCCTATAGCTACAGGTACATCTCGGAATACAGGAACTCGCAGAAACGGACTTCGTGTGAGATGAAGATGATGTTAAGAAAACGAAAACTTTGGGAATGAAAGCAAAGTATATAGAAATATCTGGCGAGTGAAGAAAGCCAGTAAAATTCTGAAGGTATGAAAGAGAAACGAAAGGATACCATGCTACTTACGCAAATGTTAAAATCGAATAATAACAAGGGAAAGGAGAGTAAAACTAAAGGCTGCAACCAAAAGAGATATGATAATGCTAGCTGCAAAACACTTGAAATAATTACCTGCATTGTATCCAAATATGACGAATGCTACGGAAATAAGCGGCAGGTAGTTAAGCAAACCAGTGATATCAGTACCATTTTCCATTATAGTAAAGAACGTGCCCAATCCAATCTGCAATAGAAAACAAAATATGAATGCGTGTTTACTTAGCAATAATATATAATTAATTAATGGTAATAGGTAGGTAGGTATATCTTACAAATTTGTTAAGCATTACGCACATCAATACAAGTAATTAATTTTGTAACAATTAAAAAAACCCTCAACGCAATGAAACGGCTGGACCGATTTTGATCAAGCATAGCCAAGAACAATCCCGACAAATTCACCTTTAAAACAAACAAAAAAACTAAATCGTTTCATCCGTTCGGGAGCTACGATGCCACAAACACACGCACAAACACACAAATACAAACACACACACAGACACGTCAAACTTATAACACCCCGTCGTTTTTGCGTCGGGGGTTAAAAATAAAAAAACATCAATAAAATAAAATGTAATCTTATCATCAACATATATAAAATCGTTGCGTGACTGTCTGACTGACTGACTGACTATCAACTAAGCCGTAAGTCCTAGACACCTGATAAGGTACATTTCTTTTGTGGTCTAGAGATACATAAAGAAAGGAATTTCGAAAATTCACCCCCTTAGGGGTGCAGCGGGGTGCTGACGTATGTATGGAAAAAACTCCAAGGACGACGTCGCATGGATTCCACTTATCTCTAATATGCGATCAACCTTTGGATGGAGAGGACCTAAAAATATAAATGTAATAGTGGTTGGTAGATTATGTGTTTAATAATTTTCCCCTAGAACCGGATGCCGCCGCTGCATAAAGAGGCGTCATACAAAGGCTTGAAAGTAACACCACAGATAAAATAATACTATACGTAATACATACTCGTATATTGGAGGAAAGAAAAGCCGCGACAAAAACAAAATATGTGGAAACAATAAACTCACCATTCCAATAAATATTCCCACCAAAGAAGTACAAATGATCGGCTTCCTCCTGAACTGGTTAGTTAAAACGAAAGCGCAGAAGCAGGCCAAGAGCTGTATTACTCCGATGATCAGCGAAGATATCTCCGAGCTAACTGTCGTGTTCGCAGACTCAAATATAGTTTGCAAGTAATAGTTCACGGCATTGTAGCCGCTTATTTGCAATCCAAAGGATAACATAAACACCATTAAGATGGTTTTGATGACGGTTCTGTCCTTCAAGAGTTCCCATTTGTTGACGACGTCTTCGGTGTTTCTGTTTGAGTACCCTCTTATCTCCTCGTGAGCTAGCTCTTCTGAGCCGTGCAGGAAGGTTAAAACTTCGATTGATTTACTTGTCTCTCCTGAAAAAAATACATTTGCTCACTGTCCTGTTCCCGAGAACATCACATTATTATTAGCAACATTACATAACTGCTTCCAGCAGACTGACTTCTAACTTGGACAACCTGGAAATCGCTCAACCGACTTTGTACCCAGGTTGGCCGCTGCAAGTACAATTTGAGCAAGTGGGGATACACAAATGGGACAAAGTGCGATTTTGGAGTCTCACTACAAACAATGCTGCACCTACTTTCGTGCACGCAGTGCCCTCACACTGGAAGACCTTTACGAAGCCACTGATAATGCCATATGCGTGGCAGAGTACTGCTCCAAAATAATTTGACAGAGAACCATCGATACGAAAGAAGAAAAAGCAACATAACTGAGCCTAGTTTTGAGTCGTACCTTTTGTTTACAAGTAGAAAGGGCTCTCGGGCAGGAACAGCAGAGGAACTAAAGCAGCGCCGGCGATACACGTCATCAGTATATTCATTGTCAGGTAAGATACAAAGGGGCCCACTCCAAACATGATCAGCATGCCTATTGCCGAGTTGATCTGGGTCATGGTCCCTGATGCACCTCGGATTTCTTTCTGGAATGTAGATAAAGTGGCTTGTGGTAGACTGAAATCTCTTTGATTAGGGCCAGAGAAAAATAAGTTAGAATGAATGTAGGAACGAAATGAATGTCACAAGTGAAAATGTCAAGTGTGTCATGTCGAAGTGAGGCCAGTAGTGTTGTTTATTTTTACAAGCTTTTATTTATGTTGCAATGTATGTATGTTTGTCTGGGCACAGTCTGGGTGGAATCTTGCAACTGAATTTTAAAGCAGTTATCCTCAACCGATTGAGCTGAAATTTGGCATACCTGTCAAGTCTGATGACAATGCAATATTATGGTGACAGCGAGTTAATCTGATGATGGAGATGGAAGGTGGACAACGGAACTCCTCGAGGGATAGTTGTAGACTGGCCGTGTTTAGGCTCATTTTGATCAGCATTACGATCACTAATTTTATAAAAGCTTGTAATTTCCGAAAAACATATTTTTCACAAAAAACTTATACGGATTGACGACGAGAGTCAAACTTTCCCCGTATCACTTCGCAATATTGTTATTGGTATTTGTGACTACAAATGTTGTGAAACCTGATGATCACATGAATTATAGGAGATGGGTGTTTACTTACATTAGCGACTTCTGAGGTGTACGTGGAAACAGCCGATAGAGACAGGAGATCAGCCATGCCAGCGAAAGCCCTGCCGAGAAGCAGCATCCAGTACTCAGTGGAGAAGATCGCGAGGAAACAGAAAAGGAGGCGGGGCACGTAACTGATGATTATAGTAGTCTTCCGGCCTAGGTTGTCCATCAGGATACCGCTGACGAACAAGACTGAAATGAAAAAAAAAACATTTAAAAAAATTACATAACTTGAACAGGAAAAGTCTGAGCCAATTACGAAACCCTCAATTCGTTTAGCTGTTCCATTTCGTGCAACCAATTACCGGAAAAATACTTACTTCTGTAGAGCGCTAATCAATTTCTATTGAAAGGTTATTTATGACCAGGTTGACATCCCCGAAATAAACCTATTCAAATCAGCGTTTCCATAGCTTTTTGTTTTTTGAGTTAGTTTTCCATATTTTTCTATTTGTTTATATTTTTATTTCCGCAATAAGCAAGTTACCTTAGACGCTTAAACGTCTTAGTTTAATTTTTAGATAAGTTATTAGTTTTTAAGTACTGTTTGTTTTGCTAAGTTTTTTTTTTTTTTAACATTGATATACCTTTGTTTGACCACGATCTCACCTGTTGGTAAGTGATGATGTGTCCGAAGATGGAGCACAAAGGTCTAGAAGGCACCTATTCACTCTAGCCTTGAACAGACCCAGATTATAGTTTTCAGGAAAGACAGACGACGGTAGTTCGGCAGTTAATTAACGTACATAGGTGTTTGTAGAGGTGCTGGTCAACTCTGTTATGCAATTGTGTACCTGACAATAAAGGATCAGTTGTAAAATACCTGTAAGCCCGACCAGGAGACCGATGGAGACGATCCAAGCTGCTTCGTCCTCTGTGATGGGCCGGGAGAGGATAGGTTGCTCCTCATCCCTCAGTTTGATCAGCATGGGCGACGCCCAGACGACGCTCAGCCCCAAGCAAACTATACTGAGATTCGCTGTAATAACAATAATTTATACATCTTTAAGTGAATATTTACACTTCAAATATTTATTGTTTTGCTTGTAGGACATGCTATCGAAATCGTTGCTATCTCTAATTGCTTATGTCCTCTTGACATTTTTCATTTCCTATTTTATAAACGGAACCTCAATGCTCAACTTTGAACAGTTTTTAAGCGATTAAAAATACAAGAGGCCTTTGCCCAGCAGTGGGACGATGCAGATTAAGATAA
Source organism: Operophtera brumata (assembly GCA_932527175.1). Classification (NCBI taxonomy): domain Eukaryota; kingdom Metazoa; phylum Arthropoda; class Insecta; order Lepidoptera; family Geometridae; genus Operophtera; species Operophtera brumata. The sequence continues at coordinate 3,495,238 of OW052229.1, forward strand.
TTAAAAAAAGGCTGTATCCCTAGCCTCCGACCACTTGGGCTTTGCTCCGCGGTTGGTAGTTTATTTGATAAATATTTTTGACTATAACGTTTGTTATTAACCGACTTCAAAAAAAAGGAGGAGGTTCTCAAGTCGCGTGTTTTTTTTACTGTTTGTTTTTGTAGGTTATTTATTTATTTATTTATATTTACTTTAATTAGAACGACAAAGTTATCAATTATTGTACTACTATTTATTCTGTGAAATTACACTAATTAAAGGGTATCTACATAAAACTAGGTAAATTTCAAATTAACATATAATAATAGGGTGCTTAAAATTAAGTTACAAAATTCAACGAATAAAAACCAAAGGAAGTAGTCCTTTATACTCATATAGTGTTATAGTAGTTAGTTTGTAGTTAGATAGTCTTTTAAAGTAAAAAATATGTTTTGTAACGAGTTTTATAATAAATCAGTGTCATAATAATAAATAATAAAAATACAAACCTAATTGAACACATGTGTACTGTCTCATCACAGGACTCAAAAAAGATAGTTTCAACATTTTAAATGTACCACCAAAAATATACTTATTTTACTAATTTAAAATCAATTTATAATTGTATGACCAAAACGCAAGTATTGCCGTCCGAGAGTGTGTCGGTCAGTAATGCTTTTCAAATCACAGTTTGTGTAAGTATTTATATTCCCGAACATCGATAGAGATAATAAAAATATCAGATAAGTTTATGTAGTTGCTCATGAATTGCGCTTATTGTGTAAGCAGGGTATGTATTTTTTTTACCTTCAATTGAAGGCAATTATGGAAATTGGTAAATTTTTGAGGAACTCTAGGAAACAAAACCAACGTACATGAAAATGAAGACCATAGTTCAATATATCCTGGCTTTTGTATAACTTACACATATTATATACTTTACCTGTAACATGTTTATTTTTTCTACAAATAACCAATATGTTCTTGGGTTTAAAAATTATTATAATTTATTATAAATTTATTTTCTCGGTTGTGGCGCGAAATTAAAAGTTTTGGTGTTTTTTGCTCATCGACACTTCTTAAGATTGCGAAAGTTAAATTCCAAGAGACTTAACACACACGTTTTAATAAATAGTATCTCATAAATATCATCAGTTAGCTACGAATACCCTAAACAAATTCTTAGTGTTTATTTTTTGTTTAGTTAAGGTAAGAACTATTCACAACTAGTGTCAATAATTATTAGTCATTCTATCTGTATTCAGTAAAAAACACAAAATATTTGAACACAAAGTCGTGTGACATAATATTATTATGCTTCTGGCCACGTGGTTCGACCGCATGGTTCGATCAATCGGACTACGTGATTTTTTTTCCAGTTGGTTCGATTAATAATCGAATCGTGTGTTCTTGAGACTGCTGATAGTTCGATCAATCAGACTAACTGAACTTTTTTTCCAGTTGGTTCGATCCATGTTTTCCTGAGACTCCTGATAGTTCGATCAATCAGACTATAGGTTTTTATTTAACAGTTGGTTTGATTAATCAAACCATGTGTTTTTGAAACTCCTGATAGTTCGATCAATCGGATAAGTGAACTTTTTTCCAGTAGGTTCGTGTAATCGATCCTAGTCGAACCTTGATACCAAAAAACTTAACCATAGGTCCTAAACAATGTCAACTTCCACACTTTGTCTGCATCCTGATAATTTATCAACACAGACAGACTGGTACTGTCTGTGTTGATAATAATTATAATGATGACACTGGTGATTGGCAAATCAAACAAAAAAACACGTATCAGTTATTAGTACTCAATCTTATTCCATCATCCGATAAGTTAATTTTAAAAGCCATTTTTAGGGTTCCGTAGTCAAAGACAAGGAACCCTTATGGATTCGTCATGTCTGTCTGTCTGTCTGTCTGTCCGTGTATGTCACAGCCTTTTTTTTCCGAAACTATAAGAGCTATAGAAAGAAGAAAAAAGAAAGAATATATATTTATTTGTATACAAGAGCTACACAGAAACACAGAACACACTAAGAAGAAACAGATATGAAGGTACTAGGTGTAACTCAAGTAACAAAATGGTTCTGCCTCAGCATGAGTTGGTTGACAGCAAGCTAGCAACCAGCGCTGGTCTTCCGGCAGAACCACTTGTTGGCGTTACGGAAAACTACTATACTACACTATACACACTACACGTACTACTACGGCTATACTGTTGAAACTTGGTAGGTAGGATGTATTCTGTGAACCGCATTAAGATTTTTACACAAAAATTAAAAAATAACAATTATTTTTGGGGTTCCCCATACTTAGAACTGAAACTCAAAAAAAAAAAAAACATCAAACCTATACGTGTGGGGTAAATATAATGTACATTACCATGTAAACTTTCACTCAAAATTGTTTTGAACGAGATCTAGTAAGTAGTTTTTTTCATTAATCGTATTCCATCCAAGAACTTTTATATTATGTTACTTGCTGCTACGGAACCCTTCATGGGCGAGTCCGACACGCACTTGGCCGCTTTTTTAATTTTATATTTTAATTTGAAGGCGATATGTTAAAACACCGAATGGACGGAGTCCACCAAGAAAACAAAAGCCGCAAGAAAGTGCCAGCGCTATTGCTCACTTGAACCCGGGAAGAGATGAGGTATATTTCTTCAGCTCGGATGTAATTGACGTAATCAAAAAATGATAGAATTTATTTTCGCTCCTAAAGTAGCAAATTTAAAAAATAAATTCTTAGTGATGTGATTACCTACTGAATAGTTATTTTCTGTAATCGTAGGAGGGACCTAAAACGGGGTTTAGGAGGGCCAATTTTAAAAAATAAAGCTGCCGAGAAAAAAAACACCAATCGTGTTTCTTGTCTATGATTTATTTAGTAGTACATCCTCAAGTAACTACTGTATTAACATTAAGTTTGTAACCTTTACTGTTACTGAGAGAGCATGGTAACGCAACGACTCCAAAATTTTTACATATCGACTTCATGCTAAGGTGTTGCTGCGAAACGAACTCACGAGACTGACGTGAAGACTAATAGTAGATTAGTAGCCAAGGGCTGTAAGGCATCAATTGCAGCCCGAGATATTTAGGCGCGCTCGCTGCGCTCGTGCGCCTATAGTTCGAGGGTGCCATTGATGCTTACACCCGAGCTAACTACTCTGCTTTACATCTAGATTGTGAGGTAAGTAGAAAAAAACCGGCATTACCGCCTTTTTTCATCTTTTTTTAAATTATTTTTTTCAAAAACGAAATTGAGCTTCGCCATTCGATATTTAAAATTGATGGCTATTATACTCATACGAAGACAAGGCTGAATAGCGAAGTGACCTCTTTTGTCATTGGGCTGAATGCATGATGTCTATTGCCAGTATGATGGTTAGATGTACGCGAACTTTTTTAAAGAGAGAAGTTTTTATTAATTACTTACCGCCCTAGGGCTTTTCTAGCTACATTATTACCCTAGAGCGCTAATTGGTCACCTACAAGCCCCATTTGGGGGTAATAAGGACCTACTTACCCAATATGAGAGATGTAAAACTGCTTTATTGATTACTAATTTGCTCACAGCGTTTAATAATGCGACTTGTACCAGGTAGGTACCTATTTTTATATTCAGTTAATATCATATAATAATAATTGCATTCTAAGCTTAAGCGGAATGTGTCGGACATAACATAATTATGTCATAACTTTTGAAACGATATAAAAGAAATGCCGGAAAATAAATTCCAAATTTTTTTTTATAATTGGTTAGTTTTAGGATATTTTTATAATTTAAATGATTTTTTTGGACCTTCTACTGTATTTAATAATTGTTTGACGTTTACAACACTAAAATGATATTGAATGAATTTAATTAATTACTATGTTACTACCTGACCTACTGTGTACTCATTGTGTTCAAAATTAATTGTTGTGTTTTTTTTAATTTTTTATAATTTGTATTCCTTGACAAGGCGAAACATGGTGATACTTTCTTTTTTATAATATCTGCATGTAAACCTGTGTTTCGGACAAATAAATGATTCTGATTCTGAAACTATCATGGTTATGTACATAATTTTCACTAGAAACGGGATATTTACCATGATTTTTGAGTTTTAAATGTTTTAAATGTGTTGATGTTGTTTTAAATGTGTTTTGTTGTTGAGTTTTTAATGGAACATTTAAAACTCAAAAATCATGGTAAATATCCCGTTTCTAGTGAAAATTATAATTATTTCATATCTTTAATTTAACCACATTTTATGCAGTAAATTTCAAGGTTAGAGTGAATAGGTGCCTTCTAGACCTTTGTGCTCCATCTTCGGCCGCATCGTCACTTACCAACAGGTTAGATCCTGGTCAAAAAAAAACCTATCAATGATAAACAAATAACTAATTTTATAAAAATTAAAAAAACCCTCAACGCAATGAAACGGCTGAACCGATTTTGGTCAAACATACCTAAGAACACTTCCGACTAATTCATATTTCAAACAAAAAAGAAACTAAATCGGTTCATCCGTTCGGGAACTATGATGCCACACACACACACAGACACGTCAAACTTATAACGCCCCATCGTTTTTGCGTCGGGGGTTAAAAATAAGAAAAAAAAAGAATTAGCTTCTGATTATCAATTCCATCTCTCGTTTCAGCCCGGAGCGGGGTGAGAGGTCAGTGCGTGATCCCGTCACGTTGTGAGATCGTTCTACACTCGGCCAATTTACGCTCTCAATTACACTTTCACACTAATTCAGTGTTTGAGCTGGGTTTGAACCAACATCTTACAAATGAGCTTTGAATAACGGTTACGAACCTATTCTTAGTCAACGTCAGAAGTATTATCATTAGTGTAGCATCGTATCTACCATATAAGTATCCCTGGTTCCTTAGCAACGGCTCCGTGGCAGAGTCTCCATCTCACCACTTACACAGACCATTATCCTGGCGCAGCAGCCTCACCGATCGACTGCCTATAATGCGCGTCATGTAAAAAGAACGCTGGCGGTCAAGCTTCTTCAGGCGTTCCAGCGTTCTTATTACATGACGCGTACTATACCTACTTCTTTAAGAGATGTATACCTATGCATTGAATGAGTGCCTACCTAGTTTACTATAAATAATGTACAATTATAGTACGCGTCATGTAAAAAGAACGCTGGAACGCCTGTAGAAGCTTGACCGCCAGCGTTCTTTTTACATGACGCGCACTATACCATAGACTATAATGTCTGTTCTCATTTCTACCATCACATGGAAACAAGGCTGCTGAATGCCTCCCATACCGCCAGACCCAGACCATGATTTAGGCGCATGCACTACAACCAGGATTAGTTTCATCGTTGGGCCGCTTAGTGACTATTTTTTCTTTTTGCATGGGTATGCTTAAACTTTTACGTTGTATGACCGTGGAAAAATTAAAAAGTGTTTTGTCTGACAATATAGATAGTTTTTTTCTTAAAGTGTACCACGATATGCAAAAGTTGTGGGGACAGTAGAGGATTCGTTTCGCTTGCCCTATAAATTTGTCCTACAGCTGGAATCGAACCCGCAACCTCTCTCGCATCTCAGCCGGCTACTCGTCCGCCGCCCCACAAAGGTCGTCGAATTTCAATAATACATACACTTTTTGCAGTGTCAAAGTTCTGTCAAAACTGACAGATCAATCGATCTGCGTTTCACAGACAACACAATCCGTCTTCTTCTTCTTCTTCTTCTTATAATGGATTCTGATGAGTGCTCTAAACAATTTCGCTAATGTCAAGTGATACCTATTAATTTGTAATAAAATTATTCAAGTCGTCAAGAGTCTCCGTCAGTTCATAATCCATTTAAACAGCAGCAGAAAAACGGATTTTTTCTATGAAAAAAAAACCACCATTTCGAAAAGACACGCAATACACTTAAATTTCACGACATCACACATGTGCTATTTATCCAAGTTACATTGGTTAAAATGCCACTAAAATTACACGAAATAACACAAAACAAAAAATTATGTTTTTTTTTTCAAAAATGGCAGATTGATCCCCAACACAGATACGTTTATTTGCAAGGACTATTATGCTAGTCTTGTCACGTTTCGACTACCTACTTTTCACTTTTATGTCAATGTCGTTGAAATTTTAACTAGTCTTTGTGATACTTAGATAAACCATATTATTCTGTGGCTAAACTAGCTATGCAGGTAAAGGTTTTGTACGTATTTCACTGTTTTGCTAAGATTATGAGTATTTTCTCCCTTCGCATAAAGAAGTTCGACTTGTACGATCTTTTGAATGACTACTTCTGTTGATGAATGAACCTTTGTTTCTCATTTTGTATTGACGTAATTTACGATCGTTTTTGAGTTAAGGCGATGTGTCAAAATACCGAATGGGCGGAGTCTAGCAAGAAAACAATAGCTGTAAGACAGTGACAGCGCTATTGCTCACTTGAACCCGGGAAGAGGTGAGGTATAGACTTTGCCACTCGGAAGTAACTCACGTAAGCGACAAATGATAAAACTTCGTTTAGCTTCTAAAGTAGCAAATATAAAAATAAATGATCTATAATAAATCTAAGTAATGTGATTACCTACTGAATAATATAAATAGAATTTTTTTTTTTTTTTGGGCGTGGGTAGTTGAATAGCATACATCTTTTTTTTAATTCCTGATTTTTATTTTTGAAAAACAAAAGTATAAGTGTACTTACATAGTTTATTTATGTATCATATGATACATTAATATATATCTCCTGCCACCAAGTGTTATCTCACATAACAACCAAATATTGACTTCAATATTTCACTTTCACTATAATCGCCTAGTATAACCGCACTTTGGACTCTGACTGCAATGGACAACACTGAATTGCACTCTTCGGTTCAGCACATGATTGGAGATTTGAAGCTTCGCATGGAGTACTTTGAGGGTGCATTGCAGAAGAACACCAATCAGTCACCGGACATCACAACATTGGCTGCGGAATATGCAAGTTTCAAAGAATTTACTTTGGCTGCTTTGCGAGCGCTCCAAAGCCAAATAGAACTGACTGTGAGGTCGGTTGATCAGCTTGAGATGAGAGGAAGGCGCAAGATTTTGCTGATTCATGGAGTCCCTGAAGAGCAGAAGGAGGATACCGCAGCAGTTGTTGAAAAGGTGGTCACCGGTAAGCTAAAACTGCAGCTCTCCAGAGCTGACATTAGTCGGTGTCATAGAATGGGTCGCTCTTCGTCAAACAGGCCGCGGCCCATTCTCTTCAAGTTGAAAGATGTAGCTGTGCGGGACAAGGTTTGGTTCGCCAAGACAAATCTCAAGGACACTGGCATCACCTTGTCGGAGTTCCTGACCAAGGCCCGTCATGAAGTTTTTATGAAGGCGAGGCAGCGTTTTGGTGTGACGAAATGCTGGACCCGGGAGGGAAATGTCTATGTCATTGGGCATGATGGTGATAGGCATCGCATCAACTGGCTGGGCGACCTCAACACGATTGCAGCGCAGTCGCAGCCGCAATCGACGGCGGTCTCTCCTAGGCCACCTGTGGCTTCTGCGAAGCCGCCGGCAGTGGCCAATGAGACTGTAACAGCAGCGGCTTCGAAACGTATACGTGTGGCTACGTCTAGGATGTAGATGTACGTAGTATGTACTGCGTTTCTTTCACTCGTCCGATCTTGTAAACAAAATTCTACCCTTCATTTGTTTTCGTAATTTATTTATAGGGAAAACTTTCAATTCAATTCAAAGCATTGCATTGTAAAAACTTCATAACAAATCATGCCATGCATATCAGTCAATGTCAAATGTACGTCAATCAAGTCGTCAAATGTCACTGCTTCATTCGTTTAAATTCCATACACTGTGGTTTTTATTGTGATGCCATGGTGTGAAGTCTAGAAAAATGTACTACATGGAACTAAGGCTATAAACAAACCGGATTCGATTATACCATTGACTTAGTATACTACGTCGATGGATTATGCCAGCAATAGTATCTCTTTTTCGTTTAGATTGTATGTTCCATGGTATGTTCAACGGTTCAAAGAGATTGTTTGCGTGTCCATCACAGACTAATAGGATGCGTTCCATTTCCATGTTAGCATCGAGCGGGTGGTATTTTGATTTTATTTTTTATTCTTGTTTTGGTTAGTTTACTCCTGGTTTATGTTTATTTTTATTATTGTTTTTTATATTTACGTGAAATATGTAAATTTACTTTTATTATGTTTGGTTTTTTATTATATTATGTGTAAATCTTACCACACAACTGGCAGGTGGACTGTAAGGTGCATAGTACTTACGTACTAAATTGGTAATAGTGCTATTTGAGTAGGTATTTATTATATTTTCATATAGGGATAATTATTTAAGTATATTTATTTTGTATTTTATATGTTCAGTATAAATAGTGTTAGCGACAGCGATAGTGATAATGAGCTTTTTGTATCTTGTTCCTCTTCTAATGATTTTAGCGGTGATGATAGCTTTATGGATATCCCTACTCTCTCCGAGTCTCTTGAGTCTCAGTTCTCTGATGTTCCTAATAACTTCAACGTTATCCATATCAATGCCCAGAGTATTCCTGCCCACTTCTCGGATATGCTAGCGTCCTTAGACCACAAAAATATTCATGCAGTATTAGTCTCCGAGTCCTGGTTAAAACCTTGTTTGCCCTCCACGTCGTATTCACTGCCGGGCTTTATCCTCATTCGTAATGACCGCATCGGGAGAGTTGGTGGAGGTGTTGCTATCTATCTACGTCCTCACATCCCTTACTCTGTGATTAGCATGTCTACTCAGCCTCCGCCATCCAGTGCAGGTGAACACCTATTCGTGGAGGTCACTCTATCGCATACGAAGGTACTACTTGGAGTTTACTACTGCCCATCCTCTAGTATTAACTTCTTTTCATCTTTTGAGAAACTCTTAGAGGATCTTACTCCCGCTTTCAATCACACTATCATCTTAGGTGATTTTAACACGTGCCTTCTTAAAGGTGACTCCCGTACTTCTTATTTTGAATCTCTCGTTAAATCCAGTAATCTTGCCATTCTGCCACTTAGTGCAACTCACCATTTCCCAAATAGTACACCCTCTCTTCTGGATTTGATACTTGTATCATCTACTAATAATGTTCTCAGACATGGTCAGTGCTCGGCGGACGCCTTCTCTTATCATGATTTAATTTTCCTTTCATATAAAACTCGTCCGCCGAAAGCTAAACCCAAAATCATTCTGCAGCGTAATTTTGGTGGCATAAATCTGGAGAGTCTTCGTGCAGATGCATCTCAGATTGTTTGGTCGGATCTAGCTAACGCCAGTAATGTTGACGACAAGATTTGTTTATTTAATGAAATCCTTATAAAACTGTACGATAAGCACGCTCCCTTAAGATCAGTTAAAATAAAGCACCTTCCGGCACCATGGCTGACAACTGAAATAAAAACTGTTATGCATAGGAAAAACGCAGCAAAGTTCAAGTACAAGTGTCGTCCAACGGATGATAACTATAAGAGATACATCGAGCGCCGGAATCTCTGTAATAAGGTGTGTAGGGACGCACAACGCCGACATATTCACAAATCCGTTGATAATGTTGATCCTTCTAAAGTTTGGAAGTTTCTTCGAACATTAGGGGTTGGCAAATCTCGTCTTGATAATATACCTAAAGATTTAGACATTGATTTACTAAATCAACATTTCTCTTCTTCTTCCAATATTGATGGATTAACAAAATCGAACACCATTAAAAATATCTCATCACTGCCTCCCCTAGATTCTATTCCTTTTCTTTTTTGTCAATTTTCCGATTGTGATGTTAAGAGGAGTGTGACATCCATAACATCCAATGCAGTTGGCAATGACAGCATTAGTCGCAATATGTTGGTACCCATACTTGATGAGGTCATTCATGTCCTCTCCCACATTCTTAACTATTCTATTTCCAGTGGGATTTTTCCTTCTGTCTGGAAGAATGCCCAGATAATTCCTTTACCCAAAAAAAATAATCCTTCCTCGTTTTCCGAATTCCGCCCCATATCCATACTTCCGTTTCTCTCTAAAGTTCTAGAACGCTTAGTTCATGATCAATTAAGTGTATTTCTAAGTAGAAGCTCCCTAATCAATCCTCTTCAATCCGGGTTCCGTCGTGGTCACAGTACCACGACGGCCTTGACCAAAATCACCGATGACATTCGTCAGGGTATGGACAATCAACTTGTGACTGTGCTGGCATTGTTAGACTTCAGCAATGCTTTCAACAACGTAGACTTTCACATTCTTCTGGCTGTTCTTCGCTCTCTTAACATATCTCCAACGGCTATTGAGTGGTTTCAAAGTTACCTGTTTGGGCGCCGGCAACGTATCTTTATTGGTGACACTTACTCATCGTGGTGTGATTTAACTGCCGGTGTGCCTCAGGGCGGCGTTCTTTCTCCTCTTCTCTTTGCTATCTTTATAAATTCAATCTCTGACACACTCTCGTCATCCTACCACCTTTATGCAGATGATCTCCAGATTTATACGCAAGCTCCTGTGAACAACTTAAATGTCGGTTTTGACATCATCAACAGCGACTTAGCGCGTATTCTCGCATGGAGCAATGCTTACGGGCTCAAGGTAAATCCCATAAAAACGCAGGTTATCGTTGTAGGCAGCTTCAGAATGATCCCCAAGATTGACTGGTCTGTTCTCCCTTTAATTATGTTTGATGGTGTTACTATTCCTATTAGTGACACTGTTAAGAATTTAGGCGTGTTGATCGATAGGAATATGACTTGGGGACCTCATTTGGCTGAATTGAGTCGGAAGATGTTTGCTTCAGCCGCTTCGCTGAGGAGACTGCGAAATTTTCTGCCGACATCCACCAAAGTTACGCTGGCGCAATCACTCTTACTCCCTATTCTCGATTACGCTGACGCCTGCTATCCTGACCTCATTGAAAAATACCTCGATAAGCTTGAGCGCCTTCAGAATTTCTGCATTAGGTTTATATTTGGCCTACGCAAATATGACCACGTCTCCGAATTTCGCATTAAGCTCAAGTGGTTGCCTATACGCCATCGCAGGAATACTCACATTCTGTCTCTCTTGTACAGTATTTTATTTAACCCTTCTGCCCCTCCTTACCTCAAGGAGCGCTTTCAATATCTTCATCTCTCCCACCCTTTTGCATTGCGCTCCTCTGAGTCATTGCAACTTAAAACTCCTGAGCACACTTCCACTTTCTACGGATATTCCTTTACTGTACAAGCTATCCGCCTTTGGAATGATCTTCCTCTGGTTATCAGAACCGCTAAATCTCTTCCTATCTTCAAAAAGCTATTGTTTAATCGTTTTTTGTCCATGTCGTAAGGCTGTAAATTCTAGTAATATGTTCAGATATTTTTATTTATTTATTTAGTATATTTTGTGTAGTTATATTATATATTTATGTTATTATAAGTTAGATTGTATGTATACGTATACTTTTATTTATTTATTTGTTTGATCTACACCACCGTCCTTTATCGTTCTCGTCAATTCCAGTCCATCCCAAGGTTGTCTGGAAGAGATCGCTCTCAGCGATAAGACCGCCCATTGTACTTCCATAGGTACTTATTTTTCTGATTGTTTTTAATGTTATTTTTATTTTTGTGGTGTGCAATAAAGTGTTATCTATCTATCTATCTATCTAATATAAAAAAATATGCTTAATACTTTCTCTAGTCGAAGGAGCGACCTAAAAAGGGCTTTAGAAGAGCCAATTTCAAAAAATAAAGCTATCGAGAAAAGTTTCGCGAATCGTGTTTCTAGTCTATAATTTATGTAGATTACATCCTCAAGTAATTACTGTATTAACATCAAGTTTGTAACCTTTACTGATAGTGAGTGAGCATGTAACGAAACGACTCCAAAATTTTAACATAGCGTCTTAAGTTTTGCCTGTTGCACTTAACGCGATTTAATAAGACGTCTTCTCTAGATTTTACTGTGCGATATCTATCATCTGTGAAAGTTCTTGTGGCTTCAGTTGTTTCCCCGGCATTTAATGCTTTAGGTGTTAATTTCGTTCCCTCATTTACTGATGCATGTTTCTTAGCTACAGTTTTACCAATTTCAATCTTATCTCCGTTGAATACGTTATCTATTATATTTTCATTATTTTAGTAAGCGTATAGCTGCAGTCGTTTCGCTCCGCAATTTCTATTATTATAAACAACGTATTTGCTGTTATCGTCTAACCGTCGATACCACGTTTAACGCTTTAGTTTTGTTAATTAATTACACTTTCACAATATTTACGCCTCTAGAGCCTTAAAGCTATGTATTAGAGCTGCCTTCATTTATTTTATCTCTTATCGTAACTTTGAGTGCTTTGTTGGCTGTAGTATATTTATAGTCATAGTTTGAGGTGCTGAAGTTGTTACTTGAGATTGTGATACTCTGTGTAGTGTAGGTAGACGAATTAATTTATACTATAGCTGTACCTGGGTACTATAAATTGGAGACCTTAATTATACAAGTAATTAATTTAGTAAAAATTAAAAAAAACCCTCAACGCAATGAAACGGCTGAACTGATTTTGATCAAACATAGCTAAGAACACTCCTGACTAATACACCTTTCAAAAAAAAAAAACGGTTCATCCGTTCGGGAGCTACGATGCCACAGACAGACACACAGACACGTCAAACTTAGAACACCCCTTCGTTGTTCGTCGGGGGTTAAAAATAGTAGATAATAAACTGACATGATGGTACAGTTTTACCCAAAATATATGTCGCCCCGATGTACCTGCCCTAGACCAATTTCTACAGCGCCACCATTTCTAGACCATTTCTAAGGGGTACCTTCTTTCTACCAATTAGCAATCGCGCGCTAAAATCTTGCGCTGTTATTGGTTAATCGATTTCGCGGCTAAATCGCGGCCAGTTGTGCGCCATCTTGTTTATCAGATTACACGCGGAGCAAATATAATTTGGGCCCAAGTCAAGGCTCATGTCAGCAAATTCAACAAAAAAAAACAAATTTGTTTTCTTTTAGAGGAAAACATTTCATCTATCTCTTCAGAAGATTGCCGCTAAGTTGTCGATCACGCCATAGAATAAGAGAAGGAATTTAAGGTGGCGCTGCATGACGCACCGAAGTACATCACAGGCGTGGTCTAAAACCTTGTTGTTTCATCAAACTCAATGTTTGAAAGAGAGGCACTGTGACAAATGAGAGCCAGTGCCAGATCCCTTAGTTGGAATTCGGAAAATTCCGCTAAAACTTGCGAAACGGCAATAAATGCGCAAAATATTCATAAAACTTGTTGTCGTACGTGTTTTTGAGAAAGCCTTACTAGTTTGTGACAAAAATCTGTCATTTAGAATCTGCAATTATGGACGAGGTCTACCGGAAGCCTTTTTTTTACTTTTACAGTTCATTTAAAAATTGTGCAAATAAGCTGATTTTTGAAGGCTCACACTGATTTGAATGGTAAAAAAATTCAAATTTTTCTTCTCACCAGTCCTATATATATTCTTCAAGATACACATTTGTTCAAAACATCTAACGAAGAAATTGTTACAACTTCATAATCCCGTACGAGCTGAGCACGAGCGTTTGCATGGAAAGTATGTCGTGCAGCCTGAGGGGCAAGTCCGAGTTTACACACACCATCGTAACGATGATCGTAACGGCGAGTGTACGTGTATTGCGTAGTAACTAGCCATTAATCTGTGACGTTTTTGGCTCAGATTAATATCTAGTTATTATGTTATACACGTACGATCGTGTTACGTTCACCGTTACGATGGTGTTTGCAAAACTCAGACTCACCCCTCTGCTCTTAAACATCAAATCTAAGAATATAAATTTTGCTGTATTAAATTATACGGACCTTAAATATTTGATGCAGAGTTCGGTTAACTCCCGCAGGTGCTTGGTTTCTGGCGCTAGTTTTACTATTTATCAATATCGTGTTGTAGATAAATCTAGTTGTACATCTTGTTTCGCTTATATAGTTAATCGATACTCGTATTTTACCAAAAGGGAAATCGATTTTAGTATCGAACTGAATATCGATTACGCGTGCGCTGAATTATTCAGAAGTGAATCGCCCATGAAAGTAACCGATTCCAATTATCAGATGTCAAATAATGCTAGATTATTTTAAGTTTTAATGTAAAGGACCAAGGTTTAGAATTGATTGTTTATATCGATATAATCTGCTACATTGATATTGGTTCTTGATTCCTAAATAAGGCCATTGAGAACTCTAATGAGAACATAAATTGTTGGCTCCATGTTTGGCCAACAGATTGGCGATTAGATTCGATTTGTGATTAGTCAGCCGACTCCGCCAATGAGGATGAAGTTTATAACTTGCTCTTTGATAAGACACTTTTTAGAACTTTACGATGTTTGTGATATATTATCCTTTTTATTATTTTGCTGTGGTGTGTCCGGCCTAAGAATAGACCTCTCCGTCTCCTCCCGTGGATGTCGTAAAAGCCGACTAAGGGATTGCCCGGACTTGTTGATAAGATTCGTTGGTATAAGATTTGTCCTGGCTGGTAGCTTATTATGGAATGTGTTATTACTGAAAGAAAGCGTTAGCTGAGTCAGTCGTGGGAAGCAATGGCGGCGATGAGCTCACCACTTGTCACGTCTATATTCCACGATGGTGCAACCCACTGTGAAAAGAGGCCTATTGTGGCTCTGCCTACCCCTTCGGGGAAAAAGGCGTGTGTCTATGTTTGATTGTTTGTTTATGTTTTATTAAGTTGTACATTTTGTCGTTTTAATAAATAGTAACCTCTTTATTCACATCGAATGAAACTAGCCTCAAAAACGTATGTAAGGTTTTTTTTTAATACTACTTGGAATGACGGATCAAGCAGATGGCCCACATGAACAGTGCATTACCTCATAGGTCATGCCCACCTATGGCGCACCTTATGTGACATTGCACTGCGCCCGCCACCCTGTGACGTAAAGATGAAAACTCTCATGTGCCTGTAATTTCACCGGCACCCTTACCCTTCATACCGGAACACGGCAATGAGAGCACTACTGCTTTGCAAAAGAAATAGGTGTGGTGGTAGTACTTCTCCGGACGAACTCTTTCACAAAAAAGCTCTACTACTACTAAAAACCTATATTTTTAATTTTTTCAAACAGGTTTTTCGAACATTTGCGCAGACGATACTAACGCCTTTTTCCCGAAGGGGTAGGCAGAGCCTCAAAAGGTGGGCCATATCATTACATAATTAATTTACAGTAATTTATAAGTGTTAAAATTACATACATACATACATAGACACACGCCTTTTTCCCCGAAGGGGTAGGCAGAGCCTCAATGGGCCTCTTTTCACAGTGGGTTGCACCATCGTGGAATATAGACGTGACAAGTGGTGAGCTCATCGCCGCCATTGCTTCCCACGACTGACTCAGCTAACGCTTTCTTCCAGTAATAACACATTCCATAATAACCTAGCAGCCAGGACAAATAATTGTTTTCATTTAATGAATAGTCAACCATTGCGTGGATAAATCTGTATCGATAACAAATACCTCCTACATAGCGTGTGTTGTATGAAGCATTATACAAAATTGGGTACCTATACGGCAATCAGCCAGCCATAATTTGCAATACGAAAACGGAGTAAATGCGAGCCGAAGGATAACAATAATTGCCCGTTCGGATATAATTCAGCTCTCACTTTCCATCTCATAATGGCAGGAGAAATATCGGGCGAGCTTCGATTAAAGCAGCACGAACGAAAAGTAACTGTACCTATTTTAAATAAAGCAATAGGTAAAATTATGTATATTTCCAGTTTTATGCATGATAAACTTTGATCACAGGTAGTTCTCTGATCGCAGATGATAAATCAAGAGTACGTAGACACAGTAACAGTTTTTTTTTTAACATTGATACACCTTTGTTTGACCACGATCTCACATGTTGGTAAGTGACGATGTGGCCGAAAGCACAAAGGTCTAGAAAGCACCTATTCACTCTTGACTTGACGAGACCCAGATTATAGTTTTCAGGAAAGACAGACGACGGTAGTGTATTCCACTCCTTAGCAGTTCGCATTATAAAGGTAGAACCGAAACGTTTTGTGCGAATAGAAGGTATACCAATGAGGTAAGGATGGTACTGAGCCGTACGCCTGCTCGTCCTATGATGAAAAGGAGATGGTGGGATCAGATCGTGCAGTTCCTGGGAGCATTCCCCGAAATGTAACCTATAGAAGATTGAAAGGCATGCAACCTTACGGCGGTGCTCGAGACTCTGGATCTTAGTCTCCGCCATATGTTGCTCACCTATAAGCCTGAAAGCTCTACGTTCGATCGAGTCCAAGGCAGCAAGCTGGTATTTGGCCGAACCATCCCAAACATGGCAGCAGTACTCCATACCAGCCCGGACTTGTGCTTTATATAAACTGAGAAGCTGTCCTGGTGTGAAGTAACGCTTTTCCTTATTCAGGATGCCTAGCTTCATGGCAGCTGTTTTGACATGAGTTCTCGTTTACTCGCCAAGTCTAGAACAAAACCCTATCATAGTCATTATCTTCAATCAAAAGTCAAAGTCAAAGTCAAAAGTATTTTATTCATTGAAATCACAAGGATCATTTTGAATCGTCTTAAAAAATAAATTTACAGTTACTCCTGTTCCAACGCAACCAGACCTAGAAGAATCAGGCAACAAACACGGTCTGTTTTTCTTTTGATGATCCTTCTTACTACTAGGTGGAGAGCGCCTGTGTGGTGCCTCGAGAACAAGTTGAAGCTGATTCAAGGAAAAAAGGAAAACCAAATTAAAAGCCTTACTTAGGTAGGTAATTATTTCCTTCTCCATATATACCCCTCAATCATAATAAATTGATATCAATTAACCAGTGTTACATGACTTTCCCGACCATAATTATATAATGATCCAAGTTTGAGCCAGCTAAGGTTGAATTGTTGATCGAGATAGCTCAACTAGAACGGTGGATAGGGTCTTAGGCCAACTGTCCACTGCAGCATTACGCATGCAAGACGCATGCCCGTTGCCATCTTAAACTAGAATCGTGGATAGGGCCTTAAATAAAATAAAACGTCGCACTGTCTGTACTCAAACTATTTTGATTTGAGAAGATAGATAGATAGATAGAAAACACTTTATTGTACAACACAGAAAATAAGCTATTTTAAAAATCACATCACACTAATATTATAAAGGCGAAAGTTTGTGTGTGTGTGTGTGTAGTGTGTTTGTTACTTCTTCACGCTGAAACGGCTGGACGGATTTGCATGAAATTTGGAATGGAGATAACTGGACTACCGGAATAACACATAGGCGCATTTTCATCCCGATATTCCCACGGGATCGGGACTTACGCGGGTGAAACCGCGGGGCACTGCTAGTGTAGGTATATGTATGCAATGGATAAATGAATTATATGCCGATATTTTTGGTATATTTATGCAATGGATAAATGAATTATATGCCGATATTATTATAAATTTACACCAATTAGGGTTTTCGCAATAATACGCCGTTTGAACTACCTCCTCTCAAGCCTACCAAGGATCACAGTTATGTAAAGTGTTCCAAGGTAGCGGCTTTAAGGGTGCAGTAATAGCCTTTGCCGGTAGCAAGGCACAGTCACTGTCCATTTACACTTGTGTGTATGCAATGAAAGCTTTACAGAAATACGTGTATAAGGAAATACAAAGCGTTTGTTTCGGTAAATCGTGTTGCGTTAAAACTAATGCCTGCAGTTATTCTCTCGTGCCATGAGCTCCTTAAATAGCCATTTTTATCCCGATATTCCCACGGGATCCAGACTTACGCGGGTGAAACCGCGGGGGCTGCTAGTTAATACATAAATTAAACACGGAAGTACAATGGGCGGTCTTATAAGCGATGTCTGCCGGACAACCGAGAAGAAAGAAGGTCCGAGAAGGTTCCGCTTTAAACACTTACACGGACTTATTTGTAAAATTCGTTGGTATAATATTTGTACTGGCTGCTACAGGGATGGATGCTAGGAGGGGTGTTTTCGTTACGTCAAAATTAAGCGTGGCTTCATGACATCTGATAATTCGAGAGATGAAAAACACCCCTCCCGTACCGCTCCCATACCTCAGGGGCTGACTCGGTTAAGCGCTAGACCTGTCATAGCTTATTTAAGGAATGTGAAGAAAGCGTTTGCAGAGTCAGTCGTGGGAAGCAATGGAACATTATGTTCAAAAGCCGCTAAATAAAGTAATAAAACATGGCGGCGATGAGCTCACCACTTGTCACGTCTATTTCCCACGATGGTGGTGAAAAGAGGCTCATTTGTGGCTCTGCCTATCCTTTCGGTGGAAAAGGCGTGAGTCTATTTATGCATGTATGTGTGTCATCAAATAAATTGCTAGGAACATAAGGTACAACATAATTTATCAATTTAATACGGTACCGATAACATCAAATTTTTTTATTTCAATTATTGCCTAACGTAATGACATGATCTTTTCATTTTACGCAACCGTCCTCTTGGCCCTTGATTTGAATGACTGGATGTCTGTCAACTACTTATACCAGCTAATTATTTTTAGATCATTGATATGAAATATCAGATTGATAAATCACGTATTTAATCAACAATACCTATTTAAAACCTTATCAGACATCAATATCTATATTTGCTGTCTGACCTTTGGTAAAGGGTTATTCTCCAACGTCTATAGCAATTTACTTTGTGCATTGTTGCGCATAGAAGCTTGTAGATGATGGCGCTTTTGTTTGAGAAAATCTTTTTATGGCTGTTTTTGCCATTTTCGTCTTCTTTTATTTTATTTCTTTTCCTAGTGTTTTGTTTTTATTATTTTGTTGTCATTTTAACCAATGTAGCTCGTTTAAAGAGCTCAAGCGTAGTGAAGAAGATGATAGAAGAATTCGTGATAGAAGCGAATTGCGTGATATTTCATATTGGTGGAAATTGTCTACCAAAGTTTTAGTAAAATGGCAACCGTTTTACTAAAACATGACTTGACTGTGACTTTGACGACATGGAAGGAGTGTAACGTTGCAAAAACTAGAAAATGGCAAATGTACAAGCCGTCCGGTGCCAATAATAAGGAAAAAAAAATATCTTCACAGAAGTTTCTCAACTTTGTTGGAAAGTGGTTTCGTTCTGTTTTGGGTTAAATAATATGTCAGAGATTTGTTATGGTTCTAAATTGTTTCAATACTTAGAAGAAACCGCTGTAAATGATAAAACCGCCAATTTTTTTGTTAAAAGCTTTTATATAACTTGCTTCTGTGTGTGTCTGTTTGTGGGGAACAAATCTTGCAATCGAATTTTAAATCATTTTCACTTCACCCAACCGATTTAGCTGAAATTTTGCATAACTGTCAAGTTCCGATGAAAATACATAGTTATGGCACAGATAAAATAATACTATACTAGTACAGATACCTCATGCCATACAACGAAACGTGACCGCCATAACTCGGGCTATTGTGCGGGCTAATTTGGTTGCCTTACCTGGACGCTAGATGCCGCTAGCAGCGTAATTGATAGCTAGAGCCACCTAGCACCTGCAACTGTAATTACCGCTTAAAACGCGCATACACTCAACAGATGGCGTTTGTTAAAAAACTTAGGCCCGTCATACATAGAGCTACTCAAAAAGAACTAGTTACAAACTCAAATACTAACGAGATCTTACAGGCACATGAGACTTTTCATCTATGTCTCAGGGTGGCGGGCGCAGTGCAATGCCACATAGGGCACGTCCTAGGTGGACGTGACCTATGAGGTAATGCACTGTTCATAGGCAGAGGTTACCGCTTAACATCAGGTGGGCCTATTGCTTGTTCCGTCATCCAAGAAGTAAAAAAAAAAAAAAAAAAAGATCAAGTGGCCCACCTGATGACAAGCGGTAACCTCTGCCTTTAACAATGATTTACCTCATTATGATTCCATTGCCACAGTAATGCTGCATGTGGTTTAATAAAATAGTTTGCCTAATAATCACTGAGATTATAAGCTGAAGCTGACGATAGTAAAGAAGTGATTGAAACTTTACAACATGAGCATCTATATAGTGTCGTGTCATCGTGTGCGAGGTACAGTTTCTAAGTGGTTTGTAATTGTAATTACCTACTGATTAGTTCCGTCATTTTTTAGTAGCTCCATGTGCGACGGGCCTTTATGACGATTATGTTTTTTTTAACTCAACATCTTTACTAAGACTGCGTCAACCCTAGGCACAAATCTTCATACACAATAAAACGCCTCTCGCCCGCCGCTCGAAAAAGCGGTTTTTATTGAATATCTCGTAAATAATTTTACAAAACTCCTTCAGTGAACCCTCGGCGTTGTTGAATTGATTTTATCTACCTATCTAATTTTTTACCCAATAATATGTAAACAATCTAATCTAGGCAAAAAATAGATGTAACTTTGGATTTTTTTATATCGAGAAAATATTGTCCTATCGTGTTTCTGGTACCTACAGCGACCCCTCGGAATTATATTGTAGTATCCATGCATATTTTTAATTTAAATACTGTACTTCATGCCTGTTAAAAATCAAATCTAAGATTAGGAATTTCGCGGTACCCCACATTAACCACCTAGATGACCCGCTCGCGACTTTGTCCGCGCCTACCTAGTCAGAAAACATTCCCGGCGGCGTGCAGAAAACAACTAACCACGCCGTGACACAACCTTTGAAACGAACGAACACTCAAGTTTTCCAATTTAGGAGTCCATTCCTGAAAATATTTGAATCCCAACAACTACCTATATCGTGAAACTATATTCTACAACGTCGAATTTACGCTGAAATATGGCTAAATCGTAAAGTGTTTTTTTTACAAACACAACGTTCCCGTGCCAATTTTCATATATTGCTGAAACATATGTTTGTTAATTTTATTTGAGGAAACTACCTATGAACAAGTTACGAAACCCCGGTTTCCTTGTTTCCTTGACGGCCGAAGCGAAAATTTCAAGTAGGTAGGTATCTACTGCCGACGCTTTCCGCAATACACAGCATTTTTTTTTTTTACGTGTGAACCCTATTTTGAAACCCTTAGCATACGAATTTTTCATTTTCATTTCTAAGTAGACCTTTAAACCCTAAAAGGAATAGTAGGTACCTACACCCTCTAAATTCCAAGTCTCAACGACCAGCGGTTTAGGCTGTGCGTTGTCACTCGGTCAGTCAGTCAGTCAGGACATTGCCTTTTATGTATAACTAGTTCGTCTTTGGTTACAATGATATCTATACAGGTCTGATATTTTATTAGAAAGTTTTAGAATAGAACGTAAATACTATATAGTTTTCTCTTTCATTTTGGGCATGACGTCATTGGCGGGTCATCTGTTTTTTTTTAAAAATAACTCCATCTATCAAGTTGTACTACATGTGGTACTACAAACAAACTGTGTCAAACCTCAACCTAGTTCAAATGATTACCACTAAGAAAACGACATCATTATATTTTTCTAAAAATAATTAAACTTGATTGATGAGGCATTTATTTAATTTTCCCGTGTTATGGGTATTTTTTGATATTACAAAATATTTTTTTCAGGGCCCAATGTTCATTTTTCACATACTTCAATAACAAATCTATACCTGTTACGCCATCTATTGAATTTAAATAGAACAATATATTTTTTCTTTGGGATGAGACCCCGTGGTTATGGTCTTCGACCAAAGGTTATGGTGACGAGATGGTGACAGTGACCTGATCTGATGATGGAACTTCTCAATGATTATTAGTAGCCTGGGCAGTGTTTGGGTTCATTTTCATCAGCTCACGGTTCCGTTCATTTAAAATTGATGTCTAGTGCTATGCTATACACAGGTTTTTTTGTGAAAGAGTTCCTCCGGGGAAGTACTACCTCCATACCTATTTCTGCCGCAAAGCAGTAGTGCTCGCATTGCTGTGTTCCGGTTTTAAGGGTTTGGGTGCCGGTGAAATTACAGGCACATGAGACTTTTCTTCTTTATGTCTCAGGATGGCGGGCGCAATGCAATGCCGCATAGGATGCGTCCTCGGTGGACGTGACCTGTGAGGTAATGCATTGTTAAAGGCAGAGGTTATCGCTTAACATCAGGAGGGTCATCTGCTTGATTCGTCATTCTCGTAATTTACAAAAAAACAATAATAAGTCCAGGTCAGCATCTGTGTAAGTACCAAATGACTAATCGCTACGCCTTGGTTCAGTAACAAACATACTTCGTACTTATAATATTAGTAGGATTCAAGTAGGATTTTATTACATTGTAGATGCCATAATTTATTCTCCTCCTTCAAAGGGCTAACTTATGTTTCGTAGAACGCAATGCGTTCTTTGCATTATAAAACTTATCGTTGCAGAATACTCCATCCAATGGTTGTTTTTTTTATACTACTTGGAATGACGGATCAAGCAGATGGCCCACCTGATGTTAAGTGGTACCCTCTGCCCATGAACAGTGCATTACTCTATGCGGTATTGCATTGCGCTCGCCACCCTGTGACATAAAGATGAAAAGTCTCATGTGCCTGTAATTTCACCGGCACCCTTACCCTTCAAACCGGAACACAGTAATGCAAGCACTACTGCTTTGCGGCAGAAATAGGTATGGTGGTAGTACTTCTCCGGACGAACTCTTTACAAAAAGCTCTACTACTACTCGTACTAAACTGTTTGTTTTTAGTGTGTCCCATTGAGTGTACATAAGTACCATAATTTATTCTACTCCTTCAAAGCGCTAACTAATGTTTGGGAGAACGCTATGCGTTCTTTGCATTCAACTTAACTTAACTTCATATCAAACTTATATAATTTCAGAATACTCCGTCCAATGGCTGGTTTGTTTTTGTGTGTCCCATTGAGCAAGGTCGTTCCCTTTTCGATCAAATATCCGGTTCGTGGCATTGTGCGTGTTTCCTGTCGCGCCTCTATAATTCACTTTTACGACTTACTAGCTTTTTGTCGACAAGATGTTCCGGTCATATGTTGAGTTTGGTTATAGTCTATAGATAATGATTTTATAGATTGGTTTTATCACCTTTAAAACCACTGTTTTTTTTCTTCATAAAATCTTGCCATGCTTTTGTAATTTTCCCATTCTGTAAAGTGTTTAATGTATTTACAAATGTTACTTGTGTATGTGTTTATCTAAACCTGGTTCATGGTTTGAAGGTGGCGGTGAAATTACAGGCACATGAGACTTTTCAACTTTGTCTCAGGGCGGGTGCTGGGCAATGCCACATAGGGCGCGTCCTACGTGGACGTGACCTATGAAACAATGCATTGTTAAAGGCAGAGGTTACCGCTTAACATCAGGTGGACCATCTGCTAGTTCCGTCATTCACAAATAAAAAAAAACACTTCCAATTTTTATTACATTATGTTATTTTTATTTCTTAAACATAAACACAGCTTTTCAATTCTTCGGCTAAAACTTGTCTAAACATACCTTTATGTAAGATTATTATATGCACATAATGACAGTTACTTGTTTCCATATAAGTCAAAGTCAAAAGTATTTTATTCATTGAAATCACAAGGATCATTTTGAATCGTCTTAAAAAATAAATTTACAGTTACTCCTGTTCCAACGCAACCAGACCTAGAAGAATCAGGCAACAAACACGGTCTGTTTTTCTTTTGATGATCCTTCTTACTACTAGGTGGAGAGCGCCTGTGTGGTGCCTCGAGAACAAGTTGAAGCTGATTCAAGGAAAAAAGGAAAACCAAATTAAAAGCCTTACTTAGGTAGGCAGTCAAAAGTATTATGTCCTGTGTATCATAATTCCTACTGGCGCCATCTCTTTATCATTGTCAAAACTACAAATAGCCTTATCACCTTTGATTTCAGTTTCTATCACAACGCCATTTCCGTTTGTATTTTTACCCAGAGTGTTATCTCTCTGACACCGATGCTCATCCATCTGTGTGCAATTAGGTTACCTGTGTCACAGAATAAATGATAATACCGTTGGTTTTGTTGACTTGACAACCCGTTATTATCATAAAGTTTGTTTTTGTCGTAGATATGTTGTTGAACTCGACAGTTTTTAAAGAGACCGGTTACACATTATTTTGTTCAAAGGTTCATTAAAATTATTTATCCGACGCAGTTTAGTTCCGTCAGTGGTGTCAACTTTTACTAAACTATCTACTTCTTCTTCTCTTCTTATGATGGCTTCTGAGGAGTGCTCCAAACAATTTCGCCAGTGTCAAGTTCCGTCAACTCCGTCAGGTCAGAACTCAGTTTTGGCATAAAACCCAAGTTTTTACAGGAAAAAAACACCATTTCGAAAAGACATGCAATACACTTAAATTTAACTACACCACACATGTGCTATTATCCAAGTTACACCGGTTAAAATGCCACCAAAATTACACGAAAAAAAAAACACTTTAAAATGTTATTAAATAAAAATTACGACGTTTCTTTCAAAAATGGCAGATTGAATCCTAAACTATCAAATTTGTAACTTAATATGGTGTCAGAAGGCATATTGGACTTGGGAAGCAAGCTAGATACGGGAGAAAATGAGCTCCTAGAAACATTATCTCATTGTACCGAATAGTTTTTTTTCTACGACCTAACCGTGGCTAACTATTATTTATTCTGTGCCGTGACATCACTTCCTCGTATGACACTCGGGCAGGCACGTACATTTTCTTTCTTATTTTCAATTGTTTCGTTCGAAAGTTCATCATAACATATTTTCCTGACACGATTTCATTCCGTCAGTTTGTGTCATATTTTACTAAACGATCTACTTACTTTGTCTTGGTGTCAGATGACATCTTGGACATTTGACAAGCAAGGCACCTAGATAAGCTGGAATGTTGAGTAAATGAGCTCCTAGAAACATTATCTCTTGGCAGAGTCTAGTTTTTTTTCTACAATCTAACTGCGACATCACCTCACGCATATGACACTCGGCCACGCACTGCTGCCGGCCGATGGGGGTTACCGTTATAATTGGTTGTTTAGACTGTTGGTGACGCAAAATCCAGTTGCAATGCTAGTTATATAGTTTTTCCTTTTTCTTACGAATACAATACAGGCGAACATAACATATACGAAATTACAATGTGACCGGAATGCTGGCTTTTATTTTGGTCAACGAATAAGCATTGCCATTCAGCGTGGCAATGCAGCCAGCATTCTGGGCACGCTGCCGTCGGGTGACGGCTTGCTGATCTGATAGGTAGGTTTTTATTTTAGTTTTAGTTTTGGTTTATTGTCTTAGTCTTAAATGTCTTAGTACTATTTAAATCTACTTTTAATAAAAAAAAATACGATAACAACTAAATTAAGTAATATCATAACTTGATAAAAAAAACATATACGTATAACATTACGAATATAATATGGTCAAAGTAATACGTTCTAGGTGATATGCAGTGCTATAAGTACATAAGACCTTAAGATTAAATATATAGAGCCATGTTGTCATGGCCTTATAAAGTTGAGTAAACAGCGTCAATCTAGTTATCTACCTAACTGCCTTTTTGCAAGTTTTCTTTCTGGTTGGATGTGAAGAGCTGTCATTGTGTAAAATTCATAAATGGATGTCTTTCCGCCATTTTTGAAAAGAGACGGCGGCGTCTACTTTTATATTATTTCATTTCACAAGTGTATAGTGAAATGAAATGGAAGTGTATTGCGTGATTTTTCAAATTGGTGCAAATTGTCTGCCAAAGTTTTTTGGCATTTCAACCGGTG
Source organism: Operophtera brumata (assembly GCA_932527175.1). Lineage (NCBI taxonomy): Eukaryota > Metazoa > Arthropoda > Insecta > Lepidoptera > Geometridae > Operophtera > Operophtera brumata. The sequence continues at coordinate 3,520,907 of OW052229.1, forward strand.
TAAAGAGCACATGTCTATGTTTGACGACCTCTGTGGCTCGGCGGGTGAACGTTCGCCTGCGGCCTGCGACCCAGGAGGTTGCGGGTGCGATTCCCGCCTCGGAACAAATATTTGTGCGATCCGCAAATATTTGTTCAGGGTGTTCTGGGTAAAAAATATCTATCCATGTAATATATTGTATTAAGTATATCAGTTGTCTAGTACCCATAATACAAGCTCTGCTTAGCTTGGGGCTAGATAATGTTGTGTGAACTGTCCAGCAATATTTATTTATTTATGTATGGTGTAGGTAGATAGAAGCGTAGTAAGTGTCTTTTCGGAAAAGTGGATTATGTTAGGTATGGAAGCGGTACGGAAGGGGTGTTTTCACTTCATTATGTCACATGTCATCTGATAATTTGAGAGACGAAAACACCCCTCCCGTACCGCTCCCATACCTCAGGGACTGACTCAGTTAAGCGCTAGACCTGAACTTGACATTGGATAAATAAATAAATAAATAAATAAATAATGCTGGACAACTCACACAACATTATCTAGCCCTAAGCTAAGCAGAGCTTGTGTTATGGGTACTAGATTACTGATATACTTAATACAATATACTACATAGGTAGATATTTTTTATTATACATAGAAAATACCCAGAACACCCTGAACAAATATCTGCAGAACGCACAAATATTTGTTCCGAGGCGGGAATCGAACCAGCAGGTCCAGGCTAGAGTGAATAGGTGCCTTCTAGACCTTTGTGCTCCATCTTCGGTCGCATCGTCACTTACCAACAGGCGAGTTCGTGGTCAAACAAAGGTCTATCATTGTTAAAAAAAAAAAAAGTTCCTTAAACTTGCAAATAGTTGGGAATATCCACAGAAGCTATTAAAAAAACTAGTGTAACAAAAATGACTATTCCGTATAGTTTTCTTTATTCCAGGTTTAGTATTCACTTAGCGTGATCTTTCGAGATAAATATCAAATAAGATGAAATAGCGCGATTTTGTCTAACTGCCGTCGTCTGTGCGGAATATGCGGAATGAGTCTGACTTTACGAGTATCTATGACCTTAGCTTTATAGCATTCACCCTTGGCTTGTTTTGTTGCGATAGCTAACGTCAGTTCCTAATGTTGCGCCGTCAATGCTTATCTGTGGTTACTTACTGCCTCGTCAAGTTTAAGACTAACTTCTAACAAGTCAAATATTTTTTGCTATTCTAAAGCAAGCCCTCTTCTCCTCTTCTCTCTCTACTCTTCTTTCTTGTCTCTTCTCGGCGAAAAAAAGACCGTTTCTCCAAGTTCCTGTATTCCGAGATGTACCTGTAGCTACAGGAGATCACCTCGAGCTCTTAGGTGTTTCGCTCACGCCCACTCTCAACTTTGGCTCCTACATCGAGTCTAAGGCAAAAACAGCTGCCATGAAGCTAGGCATCCTGAATAAGGTAAAGCGTTACTTCACACCAGGACAGCTTCTCAGTTTATATAAAGCACAAGTCCGGGCTGGTATGGAGTACTGCTGCCATGTTTGGGATGGCTCGGCCAAACACCAGCTTGCTGCCTTGGACTCGATCGAACGTAGAGCTTTCAGGCTTATAGGTGAGCAACATATGGCGGAGACTAAGATCCAGAGTCTCGAGCACCGCCGTAAGGTTGCATGCCTTGCGATCTTCTATAGGTTACATTTCGGTGAATGCTCCCAGGAACTGCACGATCTGATCCCAACATCTCCTTTTCATCATAGGACGAGCAGGCGTACGGCTCAGTACCATCCTTACCTCATTGGTATACCTTCTATTCGCACAAAACGTTTCAGTTCTACCTTTATAATGCGAACTGCTAAGGAGTGGAATACACTACCGTCGTCTGTCTTTCCTGAATACTATAATCTGGGTATCTTCAAGTCAAGAGTGAATAGGTGCCTTCTAGACCTTTGTGCTTCATCTTCGGCCACACCGTCACTTACCAACAGGTGAGATCGTGGTCAAACAAAGGTCTCGAATTGAGCAACTATACGATTTTACATCGATCGTATGCTTTTTAAATAATTTAGCAGAAATATTATGAGATTCGAATTTATTAAGGCTTGGATGCTTTTTTTTTGTTGCTACTTGAATGACTGAACAAGCAGATGGTCCACCTGATGTTAAGCGGTAACCTCTGCCTATGAACAGTGCATTACCTTATAGGTCACGTCCACCTAGGACGCACCCTATTTGGCATTGCATTACGCCCGCCACCCTGAGACATAAAGATGAAAAGTCTCATGTGCCTGTAATTTCACCGGCACCCTTACCCTTTAAACCGGAACACAGCAATGCGAGCACTACTGCTTTGTGGCAGAAATAGGTATGGTGGTAGTACTTCCCCCGACGAACTCTTTCACAAAAAAGTTCTACTACTACTACATATGTATGTGAAATGTGGTGCATTAAAACCTTTTTTCTCCACGATCTTCGAAAAATCTACAAAAAATATATATGTTATTCTCCATCACTGCGTTTTAGGTACGCAGCGAGCAAACTATATAAAACATGTCATCTTGTTTTCAAACTTTGAAAATATAACATAAAATATAAAAAAAAAATGCAAAGTAGCCTTTATTTTCGTAGTTACAACCATTTTTCTCCTAAACAATGGATCATAAGATGTTTTTATTCCGTTAAGTATATGAAATAACACTACGCAGAGAGGACCTTGTTATTATTTTTGAAAATTTATTTCGTAATGGTATTTAAATAAGATTTTCGCTCACTTTTCGATTCGCGAGTGCTATTCTGACACTTTCTAAGTTACCTGTACTTTAATGAGTTAGAAAGTGACAAAATTTGGCGTCCATCGACGCCTTAAGACGGTCTTACTCTGTGCTGAATTACCCCAAAAAGCAGTTGCTAACAGTCGAATCAACATCCTTTTTAACCCCCGACGTAAAAACGAAGGGGTGTTATAAGTTTGACGTGTCTAAGTGTGTGTGTGTGTGCCTGTCTGTCTGTCCCATCGTAGTTCCCGAACGGATGAACCGATTTAGTTTTTTTGTTGTTTGAAAGGTGAATTTCTCGGGAGTGTTCTTAGCTATGTTTTATCAAAATCGGTTCAGCCGTTGCATTGCGTTAGGGGTTTTTAAATTTTTACAAAATTAATTACTTGTTGTCCATACGACGATGTCTCGTCGTGACTACAAGGTTGTTTTAATTTGCGATTTCTCGTATTGAGCGGAGTTGTCTTAATTGCGTAAGAAATTTCGTGTCATAGGTTGGTAAAATTGCTGTGTAATCTTACAAGAAATGCAAATTTATTTTATCCAGTTTGGTCGACAAATGAGTATAGTGGTAGTAATTCCCCGGATAACTATTTTACAAAAAGCTCTACTACTGCTAAAATTTTGCTTGATATTGCTTGTATATAGTTTCCGTGGTTAGTATCACTATTGATATTCATTTTGCACAAGGTTTGCAAAGGGGGAATTGAGGGCGTTAGGGGGGCGGCATGTTTTAATACATACTTACGTGAATGCTGCTGCTCATTCCTATGGTGTTATCCCTAAGTGGTCCTTACGGGTGTAGACGGAGGTTTCTCTTCTTATGCCGGACATGCCACGGCTTCAATATAATCTAATTCTAAATGGGGGAGCTAAGATCTGCACTGACGTCCCGCATTGTGGTGTATTGTGCATTGTCCCACTGCTAATCGTAGCCCAGCCAGCCGTTTTGCTTACTTATTTTATTTTATTTTATTTTATTTATTAAGGAAAAACAAACAACTACATTATATATCTAGGTACAATCAGGATTAATACATAAATTTAATTATGTAAGACTTGTTAATAATGTAGTCCACAACGTTCTCCACATGTTAGTTTTATACATGATTACAAAAAGATGCAGCTAGCGGGTCTGTCAGATGATTAATAATTATATAAATCTCAGTAGGTAAGTAAACCAAAGAGAAATGACAAAACCCCACTCAAAGAAAAATTACATTAAAAGTAAATAGCAAATAAGAGCAGGTACAGACCATTTCCCGAAAGATGGCGCCTGCAATGGTTGGCCCGCCAACCAAGGCAAGCGCCATCCTACGGTGAACGGGCTGTAAGTTAATGATACATATTAGGACAAAAAAGATTACAACAAAGAAACTAAGAATGATATTATATGTAAATCTACTCAGGAAAGCGCAGTCTACTTACTTTATTTTCATACATTTGTCATTAACCTCCGACGCAAAAACGACGGGGTGTTATAAGTTTGACGTGTCTGTGTGTTTGTCTCTGTGTGTGAATGTATGTGCATGTCTGTCTGTGGCATCGTAGCTCCCGAACGGATGAACCGTTTTTTTTTGTTTGAATCTTGAATTAGTCGGGAGTGTTCTTAGCTATGTTTGATCAAAATCGGTTCAGTCAGACGTTTCATTGCGTTGAGGGTTTTTTACAAAATTAATTACTTGTTTTATAACCACTTATTTGATTATACCTGACTCTGTTATAACATAATTTTTATTTCATCCACGTCATCGTAAACAGTTTTGATTGTATCTTGAAGTTTAAAGTTGTAACTTACAGCTTTCTCGGTTACGTGTTTTACGTGATATTTAAAAAGTTATCATACGGGATTTTGTATCAGTGTCGAGTTTTTAACGAGTTCCTATTTCGTAATCTATGTTTATGACAAGTGAGTAAAGAAATTATAAAGTGTGAACCCTATTCGATCTAATCCTATCACCAATTAAACAAGTGCGCCTAAACGTGAGTCCCGCCCTATAAAAGTTTCACGCCAAAATCCGAAGAATCCCGAATTAACAGAAGCAAAAGTGTTGTGGTAGAATTAGATGTGGTAAGTTCATGCTCCCTTGACTATAATCGTGCTAAATCAATTCAAACATATCGAATTCCTGTCTCGAAAGACCAGTCGAACCACTAACACTTTCGATTCGATTAGGTAAACGAGTACAATGGATGTGTTCGCGCCATGGGTATCTAGCCACTAGCGCAGAAGCAATGGTACTGGAACTTTATAGTTTTCACTTCGATGACACCTTCGACGCGTTGATACACTACCACTATGGTTTAACTGCGATTACCAACTAGGTGGAAAAAACACATGAAAACCAAATAGGATTAGCAAGTTGAAGTAGCAATTAGGGATGGGTCATACTTGCAAAATCGAGAACCAGGGCGTTCATGTTCGTCCACCTTATGACACCAGCGCCAAAAACCAGGGCTCATAAAACCTTCAAGGTATTTTTTTCCATAGGAAATTGATCTGTGCTTTAATATAAATAGGGAACGAAATACATTTGAAAAAAAAAATACTTGCAATTGGATAAATATTGCATAGGAAATTGGACCAAACCGTATTATAAATAAGGAGCATAATTGCATCTGCGAAAAAGTACTACGAAACCTTGCAAGTAATTCAATTGCACCAGGGGGATAAAGTTTCTGCGTGCGGACCTAGCGGCCTTACTTGCAAGTTGCTAGTATTTTTTTTACTATCAAGTATTCAGGGTCCGCACCTGATCGGCGTACTTGCAAGCAAAGACCAGGTGGAAATACCTGGTCGCGTAAATACGCTTCTTCCCTAGTAGCAATTGGTAGGCCATAATAGCTAGCAGAACCGATAACCGGTGAAATTACAGGCACATGAGACTTGTTATCTTTATGTCTCAGGGTGGTGGGCGCAGTGCAATGCCACATAGGGCGCGTCTTAGGTGGACGTGACCTATGTGAGAATGCACTGTGCATAGGCAGAGGTTACCGCTTAACATCAGGTGGGCCATCTGCTTGTTCCGTCATTCAATTAGTATAAAAATAAAAAAACCGTTGGGGAATAAAGGTTCTCTAGTGGCGACCACAAACTTGACAACGCAGAGTAGGGAGGCCGACGATATTTCAAAGGTTGCAGGAAGTCGTACAGAGGTGGCTCAAGATCGTTCGTGGCATTATATCATTGCACCTCCTACAGGCTGACGATGATGATCATGATGATCCTCCTCCTCGCGTCGTATTCCTCAATGCTGAGGGTCGTGACCCCCTCCATGGATCACTTTCTGCCGGAAGAATGAGATCTGTTGCCAGCGAGCTGCACGGCTTCGTGGAATTTGGAATCGAGAGTGGTGCGGATCTGGTCTGACCAACGTAACGGGCTACGGTCTCGTGGCCTCTTTTCCTCAATTTTGCCAATGATATCAGCATGAAGTTGATCAGTCATGATGATCAGCTAGAACAGGGGTTTCCAAAGTGGGCGATAACGCCCCCTTGTTGGCGCTGCAGACCTAAAGGGGGGCGGTAAGAGACCCAGAAAAAAAACGGGGGCATCAAATAAAAAATAAATAAAAATAAGGGCATTTATTCTAAAAAAAAAAAACCTTATTTTTTCATTTATTTTAAATCATACACATTTTCGCATTTTAATAGTTAGGTCATTTTCGTAGATAATATAGATAATAATAGATAGATAATAGATCGCGGACAACCATGTTTTAACAAGTTTTTTTAAATAACCAGATTTGTGCATGTTTAATCTCCGCTAATATAGTAATTTCATTTGAAGTTATAGTGGTTTTTAAAATGGTGAGAAAATAGGGGCGCTAAAAAATATTTTATTCTCAAAGTGGGCAGTAGACAAAATAAGTTTGTGAACCCCTGAGCTAGAGCACAGAATAAATATTAGTACGAGCCATATTGAACGTAAATCCAACTTAGTTACTAGCCGATTTGTAGTGACACAGCCTGCCATGGTGGAAAGTTGCCCTATCGCCCATGATTTAGGTACCAGCGAGGTGTTGCCGGGACTTTATGAAGGGTTTCTCTTGACGGTATTGTCACAATTTGCTTTCATGGCTTTATGGGCACGTCCGCCGCATCCTATGTGGTTAGATGAATTACGACAGTGCTAGGTCCGTCTTATTTATCTTGAAACCTTTCGTCCAGCGCTGAGCTATCACAGACATCACACTGAGCTGTCATAAACTTTACTGAGTTAGATAGTGGCTAGTTAATAGTTAAAAAACACAGACGATCCTCGTCAGCGTCACGGTCACGGTTATCGCTACGATATTTGTTGCAAAACTCGGACTTGGGCTGCTTGGGCCTCTGAACTGAACGATTTTTTTACAAGTTTTTTTTTGTTTGTCCGGTTGGAATCTTGCAACTGAATTTTAAAGCAGTTACCCTCAAATGATGGTGACAGCGAGCTGATCTGATGATGGAGACTACGGAACTCCTCGATGGATAATAGTAGACTGGCCGTGTTTCGCACACGGTTACGATCACTAATATTAAAAGCTTGTATTGAAAAATATAATTTCACAAAAAACTTATAATGACCTAAGCGTCTCCCGGTGTAAATGTATCCGGCGGAAGATCGGATGCTGAGGAAATGTAACCCCTGAAACGTGTGAAACGGAGCTTTATCGTCACAATACCATCTATCTTCCTTACTTAGCGTTACTTGCCGTGCCCTGTTGAACTCCACGTTTTCGTGAAAACGGCAAAATGCCGTCGAGACGTGACGCCGAACGTGATTGTACAGTATTATGTGCGAATTTATGTTGTTACAAACACCATTGTCGACCTCTGTGGCGCGGCGGGCGAAGGTTCGCCTGCGACGCAGGAGGTTGCGGGCTCGATTCCCGCCTCGGAACAATTTTTTATTTTATTTTATTTTTTTATACTACTTGGATGACGGAACAAGCAAGAGGCCCACCTGATGTTAAGCGGTAACCTCTGCCTATGACCAGTGCATTACCACATAGGTCACGTCCACCTAGGACGCACCCTATGTGGTATTGCACTGCGCCCGCCACCCTGAGACATAAAGATGACAAGTCTCATGTGCCTGTAATTTCACCGGCACCCTTACCCTTCAAACCGGAACACAGCAATGCAAGCACTACTGCTTTGCGGCAGAAATAGGTATGGTGGTAGTACTTCCCCGGACGAACTCTTTCACAAAAAAGCTCTACTACTACTGCTCTACTACTATTTGTGCGATCTGCAGATGTTCTGGGTATTTTCTATATAATAAAAAATATCTATCAATGTAATGTATTGTATTAAGTATATCATTTACTATAGTACCCATAACACAAGCTCTGCTTACCTTGGGGGCTAGATAATGTTGTGAACTGTTCAACATTATTTCTTTATTTATTTTGAGACTTTTGGAGCTTATTGTATTGGCACTTATTTCTTGGTACAGATGATTGATTTTCCGATTTTCATTCTTGATGTAAGGTCTGTGTAGGTTCTAAGTATTATTCGGACGGATCTTGCTGTCATAAATGCTTGATATAGTCGAAAATTATGAGGTTTTTGATGTGTAACATCTGGCTTTCGCCTTCCTGCAATATGACCTCTATCTGATTGTTCCGTCATTGTAAGTAATAGGTATAAAAAAAAATGTGGGAGTGATTTCGTGAAAAGGGACGAAAGTGTGTAAAAGGAAGCGCGCATTTTTCCGAGAGGTTGGTATTATCAGCCATGTTGCTTATTACCAAGGAGGATAGATGTTACACATCATGCGACTACTTTAAGGCTCGCTCGTTATTTTTTTATTATCTTCGGATATACCCACATATCCTGGTCAGAATAAATGACATTTTCAAAAGGTTAGCTGGTAAAGAATGCTTCTTAGCATTAGGTTCGCCTATGTCATAGTTTGTTGTGTGCAATAAAGAATATGATATTCTATTCCCCCCTGAAAATCCCCCTTAGAACGGAAAAGTGGGATGTTACAATTAAACCATCATCATCATCAGCCTCAGAAGTCCACTGCTGGACATAGCCCTCCCAACAGAAAGCCACAATTAACGGTCTTGAGCCGCCCGCATCCACCGTCTTCCTCCAACCTTTATAATGTCTTTGCTTCAGGGAATTCTTCCTCTATGCATGGTCTGGTTTGTGATCGCCGTTCGAGAACCCAACGGTTATCAGTAATGATGAAATGATGTGTATTCAATAACAAACCTCTCGACGAACACCTGGTAATGCTCTCACGGTAGATTACATCGCGGTAAGGCGTACCAATACCCATTAATCTATTGTAAGCGTTTGGCTTTTGGTTTGGTTTGTGATAAAGTTTATTGGATCTCTTTGATGTAGGTAGTACATAAACTTTTAGGTTACTTCGAAGTCAAGGTAAGATCCACATAGAAAAGCAAATAAGTGGACTATGGAGTACAGACGGCAAAGGTAATTTGTTAGACCCCCCTCCCCCTCCAGTGTTTTAAAAGAATAGAAAATAAAATACTTTATTGTACACAAATAAATACACCTAACCCAAGTTCACAATACGTGCCACTGAGCCCGGTGTTTGGCTCTTCTCATCCACTTTCTGCCCGCCGCCCTTGGCTATAGGTACATAACAGACTGCCAAAAAGTTTTAAAAAAAAATTTGGAACTCTTGACGTTGTTACTATTATTTCATCTTAGACGCGGGGGAACACTATTGTTTTTGAAATGCTTTTTCGAGGTGCTATAGAATAGGTGGAAATTAATATCCGATTTCACGCCGACGTCATGCACTAGTTTGTTATTATGACAAGTGAAACGAACACGGCATCGAAGTTCGATCGATAAATTACTTATGAATTATCTCATGAGACAGGGCAGACTGACACATCCGGCTTTTTACTAATCCAAGATTATATTAAAAGTCGGATAATTTTTAATATAATATGAAGCAATAGAATAACAGAGGCCCTTCTCCCATTACGATACGCACAGGCGATTCAAGTATTCTGAAGGTATCCTGCAAGTCTCGGGAGTCTAGTGTGCGAGCCTGCATTCAAATGTATGTGATATACTTGGCGGCGAATAGTCTCCGAGACTAGCAGGATACTTGAATCGCCTGTGCGTATCGTAATGGGAGAAGGGCCTTTGACGATGTTTCTGACAGCTCAGTAAAAATGATAGTGTCTTCAACATCATCACTATTTGGCTTCTTATTTCAATACCTGACCTAGGCCTCTTTAATTAAATGTCATTCATCCATCCAACCTCCACCCGCATCAGGAACTAATACTCGCTCCTGAGACCTCCCTGATGTTTCATTCTGCTTGTATGAAGCATCCACAATTTTTTCATAAAAAATATTAAATAGCCCAGTGTTTGACCACTATCTCACTTCCATGATGGAAAGTGTCGGTGTGGTCGCGTTTGTCTTAAGGTTTGTCTTTCGACGTGAAAGCTCCAATATTTTATTTATCTAAGAAAACGTGCCCTAGCAATGTGTTCTATTTTTTTGCTGCTGTATGATAAAACGTGATGGCATATCGCCGAGTTTCTGGTTTTCTGTAGGTCTACCATGAGTTGTCATAGTTAAATCTTACAAATATTTGTGCGATCTGCAGATATTTGTTCAGGGTGTTCTGGGTATTTTCTATGTATAATAAAAAAAAACTATCTATGTTATATATTGTATTAAGTATATCAGTTATCTAGTACCCATAACACAAGCTCTGCTTAGCTTGGGGCTAGATAATGTTGTGTAAACTGTCCAGCATTATTTATTTATTTATTTATTTATAAATCGTCTTACTCTACTACTGTAGTAAAAGTACGTTACAATGACATCTGTCAAATTCTCTACTCATCGTACCACATTCTATGAAATTAGAAGGAAATTATAGTCGTTGCAGTGTAGTTAACAACACGTGTCCGACCATACTAAGCATTTTAGTACTTCAAGTATCCCCTAGAGGCGCTGTAGAAGTTTACATACAAATTTGTAACTGCAGTCGCTAGCCAATATAGATTGTGTAAACTCATGGTAGACCTACTCATTTCTAAATGGGGATGCCGGACTGTGTATGTGACTATTGGGTGTTATGTTATTTTTCCGTCTTTTCTGGTATCTCACTTACAACCCTACCCAGGAATAATATCTCATTGTACCGAGGAGTCGTGATGGATGGCCGACGCCTTCGATTCCGTGCGATGTTATATCAATAATCTATGGCTTATGCAATTCATAGGAAGTGGGCAGGATTTATGATCTGTGAAACAAGATGTATAAGGGAAAGGTTAATATTGATCAGCGATCTAGGGATGTACAATCGGCAGAGCTAATTAGTTATCCCCGCGTCACCAACTAAATAATAGTAATTACGTTGCGTGCCTGACAACATTGGGAGACTTTTCTATTTTTTACCGACTTCAGAAAAGAAGGAGGTTCTATGTTCGTCTGTATGTTTTTTATTAAACTAATGTATGTGACAGTCGGCCATTTTGTTTTCGGGTTTCTTCTTTGAAAATTTCGCTTATCTCACTGAATTATTCCATAAAATATTAATGTTTTTGTAATAGTTTTTTTTTAATTGTTTCAGGTAAGTGTCCTGTTTTTTGATAACCGACCACAGACGCTCATCAGTTAAGGTAAGAAAACGGCGATACTTGACTTATGTTAACTGGCCTACCCATCGCTACTTCAACTTGCCAATTCTGAGAACTATGTCAGTGGTCTTGGTTCTCCTACGGTTAGCTCTTTCCTTATTTCGGATTCTGTCACGTGTTCTGTCTCCGAACATAGCTCTCTCCATAGCGCGCTGCGCCTACCGCTTCTAGACCTCGTCTTGAGGCATTGCAGTATCCGTGAGGAGAGGATATGGCGTAGTTTTCCGAACAATGCCCGTCGAGTTACACCAAGACCAAGATATAATGATGTAAAACCGTCAATGTAGTGTAAATGCTGTTTTTTTCTTCTTTATAATTGGCATCGCACGGCTTGTACATTTGCTATTTTCAAGTATAATTGTATTTTCAATATAATTTGCACTGTAACACTCCGTCAAAGTCGTCAAAGTCAAGTAATGTTTTTGTAAAACGGTGGCCGTTTTACTAAAACTTTGGTAGACAATTTCCACCAATTTGAAAACTCAGATACACTTCCATTTCATTTCACTACACTAGTGCTCTTTAAACGAGCTACATTGGTTAAAATGCCACCAAAATAACACAAAATAACTCGAAAAACCACTAGGAAATAAAATAAAATAAAAAAAGACGACGTCTCTTTTAGAAAATGGTTGAAAGAGTCTTAAATGCTGTTGGTATTAGTGGTGACTGTAGGTAAGTGGGAACTGTAGACAAAAGGTTAATCGATCGCACGCAAATCGCTGAAACAACGCAGATAGATCGCAATCCGATGTAACATTTAGATTACCCCAGTGTTATCGCTTACACATGCAACCATCTATAACGTAACGGTGGCTTCGAGAAATAATTTGCGTAAACAATATTGCAAGTTGCATTATATTGTTTCACAATATTACATTAGCAAGGATTGGATGAATTCTGTTTTTATAAATGTGGGCTATTGTCTCCGTCACTATTTAACTCAGTAGAGGTAGGCTAGAAAGTGACAGGATAGCGCCGACAGAATAGTGAGAATGAAGTAGGTTTTTTTTAACGTATTTTTAGCAAAATCTACACAGTACTAGTATAGTATTCTTTTATCTGTGACACAGTTATCCAAGGTTATACATCATATTTCCAAGGACATGATTGAGCCTAAAACACAATTTCGATAAATTTTCTCGATTTAAAAAAAAACTGAATTTACCTTCAATGCGCTTATAACGTAAATATCTTCTTTTTTTTAAATAATGAAACAATGTAGACTTTTGTTTGACCACGATCTCACCTGTTGGTAAGTGACGATGTGGCCGAAGATGGAGCACAAAGGTCTAGAAGGCACCTATTCACTCTAGCCTTGAAGAGACCCAGATTATAGTTTTCAGGAAAGACAGACGACGGTTTTATATCATTACCTATCAGCGTACATTGATAAAATTAATAAGAGTAACAAATAATATTATTATAGAGGGCATGGTCGGTTTTTTATTTTCGATACGAAATACCGTTTTTCATGATTTTCGTTCAATTTTCGCTGTTCTGTCACTTTTTAACTTACCTGAACTTTACTGAGTTAGATAGTGAAGGAGTTTAGCTGTTGTTTGCCTCTGTGATTTCCTGTGTATAAAGTGTAATGCAGTGAAGCGCTAATAACACTATGGGGTCCTTGCTATCGTGGATTACCAATAACAGTATATTGTGTAAGTAGTGCTGATCTGGTAGCTTCAATCACCGGATACATAATCACTCGCAGTTGTAATTACTGCATACGGTACAAGTTATAAACTGTAAGTTGAAAACGAATCTGTATCACTGTTAAACTCCGATGGCATTGCAGTGAGCCCACCGCCCTGAGATAAAGATTAAAAGTCTCATGTTCCTGTAATTTCAGCAACAGCCGGAACACAGCAATGCATTGCAAAATTGTATTTTTTGTATATACATTTTATTTAAGGTTTTGGTTCATATATCTAGTTGTTGACGACCTCTGTGGCGCGGCGGGCGAAGGTTGGCCTGCGACGGAGGAGGTTGCGGGTTCGATTCCCACCTCGGAACAAATATTTGTGCGATCGCAGTAGTCTTCTGGGTATTTTCTATGTATAATAAAAAATATCTATCTATGTAATATATTTTATTAAGTATATCAGTTATCTAGTACTCGTAACACAAGCTCTGCTTAGCTTAGGGCTGGATAATGTTGTGGGAACTGTCCAGCACTTTTTTTTTTTGTATATTTAAGGAGTAGTATAACATGATGATAATATAAAGATTTAGCCCTGTCTCCCGGAAAAGCGTGAGCTGTGGCCCAGGAAACAGTTCTCTCCTGTATGTGATTGACTTTTTAAATTACAGTCGTTACAAACAGAAATGAAAACATTACAACAAAAACTATATAAAAATAATACTTACTCCAATATACAGTTTATTGTGACCATGTGAGCGTAGTGTGTGTGTGTGTGTGTGTGTGTATATTATTATAATAATAATAAAATAATATAAACGTTTATTTCAGACCAGTGATCCATATTGGGTTAGTAACACAAAAATAACTTAAATTATGTTAGTATAATAAATAACCTATAAATAAATCACTAAAAACAAAATTTAATTAAGTTGCGAATAAATGTGAATCGAGTGAAGCAATTCAAAAAGTGTATGATTTCACATTTTTTATGTGTGTGCCTAATTCTCTCAATAATTCTGATCTAATTCGAGCACTACTGCTTTGCTTTAGGTATGGTGGTAGTACTTTCCCCAGCGAACTCCTTCACAAATAACGTAACGTCTCCTTTTCTATAGTTGCTTCTATCCTATGCCTTACACCACACTGGTTACGATCGATCGCCCACTCTTCGTTCCGTGACGGCTGCGACACACCGATCCGACCTGATGCACACTTCCCTCTAATAGTAACCGTTAAAACGACGGCCAATGGCTATGGACACCTGCCATTATTCTGTATTGATCTATTCGGAATATAATTACGGAGGCAATGGTCCGGAAAATATGGTCCTTGGTCCGTGAAACCCATGCGAGAATCTGGCGCGCTGTCTTCATTCAGGGTTCTTTTCTCTACTCCCCATCAAAAAGAAGTTTTGAAGAGATTGTTTTTTAGCCTGGGTTTCTCGAACGACTCGTTTCTCGAGATCATTTTGACTCCATACCTACAAGCTTTAGTGGTAGTAGAGCTTTTTTGTGAAAGAGTTCGTCCGGGGAAGTTTTACCTACATACCTATTTCTGCTGCAAAGCAGTAGTGCTCGTATTGCTGTGTTCCGGTTATAAGGGGGTGCCGGTGAAATTACAGGCACATGACTTTCATCTTTGTCTCAGGGTGGCGGGCGTAGTGCAATGTCGTATAGGGTGCGTCCTAGGTGGACGTGACCTATGAGGTAATGTATTGTTAAAGGCAGGGGTTACCAACCATCAAGTGGGCCATATGCTTGTTCCGTAATTATAGGAGTTAATAAAAGGAATCTGGAATTTGCTACCATCTGAGGTATTCCAACTCGGTTAAAATTATGGCTTCAAGAAAAAAAAACTTCAGGGTAGGCAACGAGATATGTTAATCTGCGTTGGGCATACGGCAAGACAGAGTACCTATGTGGTTTCCCGTCGATACTTTTAGCTTTTCGTTTTATTCGTTTTATTTAACGAACTAGGAAGAACCAGTGTTGTGAAAGGATAAATATATGCCCTGATGAAAGGACGGTTCTAAGATCAAACATAGAAACAAAAATTATAAACACCTAGTGTAAGGACATATCGGTTTTATCCTAAGAATAAAGAAGACAGCTATAGAAAAAAACTGGAAAACCCTTTGTGAGATGTAAACCAAATTTGAACCCAGAACATTGGATCAGTCGTTGTCCCCAGTGGGTCATCACTATTAGTGAAGAGTATATGTAACGCTAACCGAACCAGGTGGTCATTAAAAGCCGAGTAGGATAGAAACTCTTCCACGAATAATGTGAGGAAATAACGTCATAGAAACACAACAAATTGGCATCAATCTTTCACCAGTGGACCATAAATTAAGGAATACTTCCTGAAACAGTGGTTAGTTATTATCTCCATCGAGTTTTAATTTTGGGTTCCACTTCCAGAACGCTCGTGCGCATGATGAATTTTGACTTGTTTTATTCAACATCTTAAATGGTATATATATTTATTTACAGAAATAATAATACAACTAATAAGGTAAGAACAAAATTAAAAAATACATATGAAATTTTTGAGACTCTGGATCCGTGGGGTAGGTACTGGGGAACTTCGCGTTTTCAAAATTCTTTAAGGGCGTCTGGTCGAAGCGACGCGTGCCCGAGAGCTGGCTCTTATCTGGCTCAACGCATTAGTATTGCCATTCAGCGTGGCAATGCAGCCAGCATCATAGGGACGCTTCCGTCTGGTAGCGATTTGGATCAGTTGTACCTTTAGATCGTTAGCAGCGGTCTTCAGGTAGCACAACTGTTTCAACTTCTTAAAATTTCTATACCTGTGTGTGCTCTTGTCAAAATTGTCTGAATTATTGCAACTTGACAAGCTCACTGGTCTTTATAGTAGCTCTCTTCGCTCCCAAAACTCTGAACTTACTGCTCTGCTCGCTGGCCCGTACAGCTTTCGTATACTATTCTCTTCTAAAATGAAGAATTTTCGCGGCTCGTTCTGCACGACAGTTTTTTTAAAACATTTATCGGCCTTTGTTTGTCCACGATCTCACCTGTTGGTAAGAGACGATGTGGCCGGAGATAGAGCACAGAGGTTTAGAAGGCACCTATTCACAGTAGTCTTGAAGAGACCCAGATTATAGTTTTCAGGAAAGACAGACGACGGTAGTGTATTCCAATCCTTAGCAGTTCCGCATTATAAAGGCAAAGCCAAGCTAGTGTTTGGCCGAACCATCCCAAACGTGGCAGCAGTAGTCCATACCAGACTTGTGCTTTGTACAGACTTAGAAGCTGTCCTGGTGTGAAATAACGCTTTGCCTTACTTAGTTTCTGCTATTGGCTACGGTTCCATTGGTTCTCACCACCAAAGACTAATTAATTGTCAACTTGGAGATCGTAGCTTGAAAATCGACCCTCAGAGCCCTCACCACCTTTTGATAGCATCGTGGAGTTTCTTGCCTTGCTGTATGATTCAGAACTACAATTTACCATGTTTACCTACGAAAGGTATGAATGTTTACAAGTCAGTTTCTCTAACTCAGTCACCAAATCATGAAAAAGATTTGTCGTCAGGCGAGCCCAATTATTTTTGGGCAGACGCCCAACACGAGGAGGAAGTCTGTCATTATCAAAAGTAGATAGTTTATTCAGATTTCAGAATAACTCCGTAATTTGGCTCAAGAAAATTCTAGTGGATTTTTGTTGGTTGGCTACCATAGTCTGGGACATCATCATCATCAACATCAGCCTGTAGAAATCTGCTGATGGATATAGGCCTCCCCCATAGAAGGCCACGACGAAATTGTGTTTCCAAATTTGGGGGAGTTTTTCCATAAGCAACACGCTTGGGAGGCGGATTGGTAATTGCAGGGTGTTACTCGGGTTGATGCTGCTGCCCATCCTCTTGCGTAATCCCTTAATAGGAAGGAAGGAAGGAGAGGGAGGGGTATTTTTTGGATTGGCCGGATACACATACACATGAGACATTAAATTACAGGCACATGAGACTTTTCATCTTTATGTCTCAGGGTGGCGGGCGCAGTGCAATGCCACATAGAGTGCGTCCTAGGTGGATGTGCTTATGTGATAATGCACTGTTCATAGGCAGAGGGTACTGCTTAACATCAGGTGGGCCATCGGCTAGATCCGCCATTCCAAGTAAGTAGTATAAAAAATAAAAACACTGCACGGGTAGGGTCAACGGATAACCGATAGGATGACGATCTTTGTCAACCTACATAAGGCTCTAAAGACTTGATTGAGACAGTTGGTAAATAACTAGTGGTGAACGTATTAGGCTTGGCTTACAAAACTTACGATAAATGGGCCCACACAATAGCTCACAAATCTTAACTCTGCCAGTGAAATGTACAAACTTCGCCCTAAAAGGTAGCGTTTGGAAATAAATTTATACTGACTGAGAATCTATTTTAATGTCTATTTAGATGCTGACAATTGATCCATAAGTTAGCTGTAGGGCCCTATTCTCGCGAGCTCGAGAGATTTCAGAGATCGATACCTCGGTTACGCTAGATTCAGGTCAGAGCCTCGAGTCTGCAAATCTAACAAACGCGGCACACGGGCGTTAGATGTACACTACTGTTCACTACACGGATTTTAGTATAGAAAAACTGAAAAGGGCCCCTAGACGACACTTTGAGAACCTCAAATTATATAAGTTCGCTGTGAAAAATATATTTTTCAACACAAGCTTTTATAAAATTAGTGATCGTAACCGTGTGCTGATCAAAATGAGCCTAAACACGGCCAGTCTACTATTATCCATCGATGAGTTCCGTTGTCCACCTTCCGTCTCCATCATCAGATCAGTTCGCTGTCACCATCATATTGTATTGTCATCGGAACTTGACAGGTATGCCAAATTTCACCTCAATCGTTTGAGGATAACTGCAAGATTCCACCCGGATTCCACCCAGACAAACATACGCGTACATTGCAAGTTAAATAATAAATAAATAAATAAATAACGCTGGACAGTTCACACAACATTATCTAGTCCCAAGCTAAGCAGAAAAAAAATAAAAGCTTGTAAAAAATTATAACATTCACATACACAGTCCTGATCCCACACTAGGATCCCTGTGTCAAGAATCTCAGTAACTACGTGTACCATGATATCACACACCCAGCACAGCACTCGAAAGTTATATCATGTGCGACACCTTTCTCGAACTAGAATAGGGCCCCAGGAACTAATATATAATCTGTGCCCCAGGGCGCAGACTGCGCAAGCGCATCTGCTGATGCAAGACCCTCCCACATCACTCCCACGTACCATATTAATGATCGTGTTATTAGGTGTAGAGATTTTATCGGGGACTATAAAATTAGTTTTTAAATTAAAATGACGTAGATACGATTGGTTGAAGTGAGAATAAAGATGCAATAGTGATTTCGGAACAATTTTAGTAAAGTCGAAGATGAAAATAAGTGGAATATATATATTATATCAATAAAAACATTTTCAATGTAAAAACTATGTATTCTTGTTTTTTGACCACAGGAGGGGCCCTCAGACAGGAACCGATTTTGAAAGCAATCGTTCCAGTAACAAAATAGTTCCAAATGGCGGCATACCGCAAAAAAACTTCTGAGATCTTGTGTATGACGCAGCATGGCTGTGATGAGGCTTATCGAATTGTTGATGTAAAATGCATACTGCTCGATGGCAAAGTTATCACCATTATTAACCATTATTACAGGTCTCTAGCACTTAACTGAGTCAGTCCCTGAGGTATGGGAGCGGTACGGGAAGGGTGTTTTCGTTACGTCCAAATGAAGCGTGGCTTCATGTCATCTGATAATTTGAGAGACGAAAACACCCCTCCCGTACCGCTCCCATACCTCAGGGGCTGACTCAGTTAAGCGCTAGACCTGTAATAATGGTTCAATTGATTCAAGATGGTAAAATATCGAGGGTTCTTTGAGAATGCCCGACTTGGCACTACATAATATCTCAGAGCTTTTTGTGCGGTTGGTAGTAGCGAGAATAGGTAACATTTTTACCTAGAAAATGTTTTAATATAATGAGACCGGTATAATTTTTTTTTACAATCGTATCATTACTTAGGTCGTGTACAATCCCTGTAGTTGCAACAATGCATTTTTCACATGAGAACATTAATATGATTAACTAGCAAACCCGGCGAACTCCGTTTCGCCACCATATGGCTTCGTTTTATGTAACATTTCGTTTGGTGATGCAGAGAACAATGAGTAGCTGTCAAACAACCACCGGCGCCATCTACTTAAAATATTGGTTTGTAGTACATGCTATGTATCAGAGATGGCGCTGTATGTGAAAAGATTTTCCCGCTTTTCTGTTGAAATTTTTCCTGAATTTTCTTTGCTATAAACCTCACGGAGCCCGAGACCTTTCCAACGAATGCAAAACCGTGGAAATCGGTTCGTGCGTTCTGGAGTTATAGCGTCAGGAAGGAAAACCCGACTTATTTTTATATAGTAGATTTCAATGCGAAATTAAATTCAGTAGGTATAGAGAAGGCAGTGATTTCATAAGCATGCAAATTCTAAGATAAGACCACGGCAATCTATAATCAGTTCCATGCGTTTTCTGTAGGACTGTACTAGAACGATGGCGTTGCAAGAACCCCCGCGGCTGCGCTGTAATTCCGATACTGTGTGAAATCTATGAGAATCGATGGTATAGACTATTTTGATTTGGGTTGGGAAATAATACAGTCAGCCAACAGTTCATATAAGGTGGCGGATGACATGTAAAATTAAATGGTAGTCAGCCAGGGTCCTCAAAAAAAACTAAAAAGAGCTCAACCACAATTAATTAATTTTGTAAAAATTAAAAAACCCTCAACGCAATGAAACGGCTGAACCTATTTTGATCAAACAGCCAAGAACACTCTCGACAAATTCACCTTTCAAACAAAAACAAAAAAAAACAGTTCATTCGTTCGGGAGCTACGACGCAACAGACAGACAGACAGACAGACACACACAGACACGTCAAACTTATAACACCCCGTCGTTTTTGCGTCGGGGGTTAAAAATAAAGCGTTATGAAGTGTAATAAGTTTTTTGTGAAAAATATATTTTTCAATAAAAGCTTTTACAAAATTAGTGATCGTAACCTACTAGTCTACTATTATCCCTCGAGGAGTTCCATTGTCCACCTTCCGCATCCATCATCAGATCAGCTCGCAGTCACCATAATATTGCATTGTCATCGGAACTTGACAGGTATGCAAAATATCATCTCAATCGGTTAAGGATAATTGCTTTAAAATTCAGTTGCAAGATTCCACCCGGACAAACATACATACATTTCAAGTTAAATAAAAGCCCGTAAAAGTGAAATTATTTGACGACCTCTGTGGCGCGGCTGGCGATGGTTCGCCTGCGACGCAGGGGGTTGCGGGTTCGATTCCCGCCTCGGAACAAATATTTGTGCGTTCTGCAGATATTTGTTCAGGGTGTTCTGGGTGATTTCTATGTATAATAAAAAATATCTATCTATGTATTGTATTATATTATGTATATCAGTTATCTAGTACCCATAACACAAGCTCTGGCTTAGATTGGGGCTAGATAATGTTGTGTGAACTTGTCCAGCATTATTTATTATTTATTTATTATTATTATTTGTAGATGTCATAAGAAACACTCAGCCCTATGTGATCAACGGTAAACCCTGGAGGCGAGTCTCGTAATTTGCATTGTGTGGACCGAACCGTGGCTGTTCCGTGATCACAACTGATGCAAGGCATTAGGCATTAGGCATTAGGCATTAGGCAGGTGTTGTGCTACGACCAATTACTGCCTACTTCGGAATTTGGCATTCTGATCAGCTTCCTTGGTTTTTGTTGCTCAACTGTTGTTTTACTATAAAATTATGAATGCATTACCAGCATATGCATTATTATGCATTATCATACAAATTTATTTAGTAACGTAAATATTCCAGTGTGTTTTTACTGTAAATAAATATATTTTTCATTTTTTCATTTTTCATTTTCCGACTTCTGTCACAGAATAAATAAAAGTACAAGTAAGTAGTTGATAATAAATAAATAAATAAATAATGCTGGACAAGTTCACACAACATTATCTAGCCCCAAGCTAAGCCAGAGCTTGTGTTATGGGTACTAGATAATTGATATACTTAATATAATATGATGTCTCGCACCCCGCTCCCTTTAGCTTTTGATTTGCACATGTTGTACATTAGGGTGAATTTTTCGACGAATGTTTATGTATTGTAAAGTGTTTGGCTATATAATTATGTAACTATCTAAGAAGGTCCGTCCGTCCGTCCGTTTCTCTGTCTATATTCAGTATCTCGGCTGCCAGGTGGTTTATGTATTGTTGGAGCATGAACAATAAACAAATAATAAAGATATCCTGTGAAAAAAACGTCGTGAAAACTGTGACGAGAAAACGGAAACCTATGTTAGGCGTTCTCCTCATACGCGTTTGACCGGTTTTAAGGGTTCCGTACCCAAAGGGTAAAACGGGACCCTATTACTAAGTTTCCGCTGTCTGTCCTTCTGTCTGTCAGTCTGTCACCAGGCTGTATTTCATGAACCGTGATAGTTAATAACAGTGATAGATAAATTTTCACAGATGATGTATTTCGGTTGCCGCTATAAAAACAAATACTAAAAAACAGAATAAAATTACAACAAACGTGTTTTTTGACGTTTTTATTGATAATGGTACCGAACCCTTCGTGCGCGAGTCCGACTCTCACTTGGCCGGTTTTATTAATGTCTTATCTATTCTCGTCAAAAAGGGCTTGTCGAAACGAATGTGTTTCAAACATGCTAAAGGCAAGTCGACCATTCATATCGTGATGCCCTAATTAAATGCAATCATTGTAAGGGTCACTGACAATGAGGCCACCTGCCAGGTCATCACGCGTCTTAAATCGTCTATTGGCAGAAGGGCCGAGTGAAAGTTCGGAAGCTTTTGACTGATCTTGATCCAGATTCGGCCATGGACCATCAATCTTGTTCTTGTTGAGTGTTTTGCTTGCATTTTAAGAAAGTTGAACTACAATAAACGTGTTCTCGTGTCAGTCATGCTGAAAAGAGCATATTGCTTAAACTAATAATAAAAATAATAAGCGAACAGCTTCGACCAATATGTTGAGAAGCTCTCGCTAAATCGTTGTATCTAGGGTCAGATCCAGAAGGCGGTACTCCTGGACTCGGCACCCATAGTCAGGAGGTTCCTCTCTCTGCAGCCCCAGCCCCCGACCGTTTGGGCCTCGCTCCGCGGTCGGTGGTTCCTCTCTCTGCAGCCCTAGCCCCCGACCGTTTGGGCCTCGCTCCGCGGTCGGTGGTTCCTCTCTCTGCAGCCCTAGCCCCCGACCGTTTGGGCCTCGCTCCGCGGTCGGTGGTTCCTCTCTCTGCAGCCCTAGCCCCCGACCGTTTGCGCCTCGCTCCGCGGTCGGTGGTTCCTCTCTCTGCAGCCCTAGCCCCCGACCGTTTGGGCCTCGCTCCGCGGTCGGTGGTTCCCCGTTTAGATTTATATTTTGTACTATAATGTTTTTTATACTATTTATTTTTTGTAGATAGTATTCCTTTATAGTGAAAAATATATATTTTTTACGAGATTTAGAATAAATAAGTGAGAAAATAATAATAAATAATGCTGGACAGTTTACACGACATTATCTAGCCCCAAGCTAAGCAGAGTTATGGGTACTAGATAACTGATATACTTAATACAATATATAACATAGATAGATATTTTTTATTATACATAGAAAATACTCAGAACACCCTGAACAGATATCTGCAGATCGTACAAATATTTGTTCCGAGGCGGGAATCGAACCAGCAACCTCCGGCGTCCCAGGCGAACGCTCGCCCGCCCCGCTACAGAGGTCGTCAAACTGATGTTGTTAAGTTACTCGTTTTACCTAATAAGTAATGTTGTCTGATGATTTCTAACTATAGTTACTTAAAGGAAGCAGGTCTGTCTACTTTTATGCAAAAATTAGCATCATAAATGCCTTCACGTACCTGCTTTATTATTTTACTGTCTTCAAAGATGTTATTAGACATTATAAATAGGTAGTTAGTGAGGTACCTCTTTCTCTGATTGGACTGATTTGACCCACATTATTGTATTTGCAATTTACATTACATCACTGTAATCTAAACCATGTTTTATTAAAGGTTATTGTATTCCTAAAATTCAATTAGTTTTGGATCAAAATCAATGTCTACTTCCTGCACCTTTTGCTTTTATTACCCAAATGTATTTCCGATCGAGCCGTTGATTTGTTATACAGGGTGTAACATAATATCCCTATAAGCCCGGGGAGGGTGTATTCTACACATCATGATGAATAACTTTAATTCAACGACTTTTTAAATTTCGAAGTTTTTCATTCATGAAATGCCTCGTAAGAATCCTGAAATTCCTCCAAAAACGTACGTAAAACAACATGAGGACGTTACAGTACGCTAGGGTACCTTGCGTGGGGCTGCCTCGTGTTCTGTTAGGTACATTTTCTAGAGGAATTTCAGGAATTTCTAGAGGTATTTCAGGATTTTTACGAGGCACTTCAGGAATTAAAAATTTCGTAATTTTAAAAGTTGTAGAACTAAAGTTATTCGCCATGATGTGTAGAATACCCACTCCCCTGTGCTATAACCCAATACGGGGCTTATAGGGATATTATGTTACACCCTGTATATATTTAAATTGA
The DNA here is from genome assembly GCA_932527175.1 of Operophtera brumata. NCBI lineage: Eukaryota > Metazoa > Arthropoda > Insecta > Lepidoptera > Geometridae > Operophtera > Operophtera brumata. The sequence continues at coordinate 3,544,630 of OW052229.1, forward strand.
TTCGCTTTATTTTGGTCTCTGTTTATTTATCGATGACAGGTACTGCCAAAACTAACCCGATAACTATTTTACCGTTCATTACGCAAGCTTCCTGCCGGTTTAAAACTTTTCATTCGTCGATTTTATCTTTCACTTGTCACTTCTTATTGAACGATTTCATAATCATTGAATCCATTAGAGTTATTATTTGTAACTCGCATTTCGTCAGAAATATTCGAGATACTATTCGGAACTTCAAGTGTTGAAGATTGTTCTCATGACACTGTTTGATCGATACGAGATGTTTTTGGATAAGAACTGTGAAATGGGGCCGGCACTTGTGAACGTAGCCACTTTGACAAAATCGTGAGGACGTTTTTAGTCTGACACGAGGTAATAACTACCATTCTGTTGTAGGCACTTTAAATTCTTCGCTGGTTCTTTTATGACCACATTAAAATGTGCCCGACAAAATATACTTTTCAACACACTTGCTCATAAAGTGGCTCTAATTTCACCGCAATTAGGCACATAATGACACCTGTAATCAAACTGTGACTTTTTCATTGCTATTATTCACAAGTGAGTTATAGAGTCGTGGTGTGTCCGGCCCAAGAATAGACCCCTCCATCTCCTCCCATGGATGTCGTAAAAGCCGACTTAGGGATTACCCGGAGTTGTTTGTAAGAGTCGTTGGTATAAGATTTGTCCTGGCTGCTAGCTTATTTATGGAATGTGATAATACTGGAAGAAAGCGTTAGCTGAGTCAGTCGTGGGAAGCAATGGCGGCGGTGAGCTCACCACTCGTCACGTCTATATTCCACGATGGTGCAACCCACTGTGAAAAGAGGCCCATTGAGGCTCTGCCTACTCCTTCGGGGAAAAAGGCGTGTGTCTATGTATGTATGTATGTATGAGTTATAGAGACAGTTGAACATTTACACAGAGTGTGTATTTCTGTTTTATTATGATTTTCTTCACTAGTGTGTTGAAAAACGTCGTATGATACACGTGTGTATTGATGATTAGATTACCGTCCTCGGCCCTCTTAAGACCCTTACCTGACGGTTCGGGTCTGGTCGCCTCAGCGGTAATCACCAACATTACACACTTGTACCATAATGTACTATTTTGCAGCTGATGTGTCACACAATTAGAGCATTAGCTGAAGCTTAAAGTTCATCTATAAGTATGATCTCATCACTAGCCTTGAACTGAAAGCGTATTACCACATCTATCTTCGGGATCGTTAATTATAACTAACCAAGCTTCCGAGAACCCTTGCTCAATCATCACGCCACTTCCTTTCTAAACAAAGTTGTCTCGTTCCACTAGAACGCTCGTTGATAACAAAAATAGAAGTTGAACCGTCCGTCCAGCCGAAGAAAAAAGTCCTGCCAAATACACAAAAAAACTAATCGCTCCATTCCTCTCCGGCTTGCTCGGAAACTATTCACGTCGCGTTAAGTTTATCCTGCGATAAGAGGTACACAACGGCCGACTTGTGTCCGTCTCTTTCTGTGTTTTCGAGTTTTTCCTCGGTGAGGGAGAGAGATAGAGTGGTAGGGCGCTCTCCGCGTGGCCGTTGAAGTTCAGTTTCAAACGGGACGGAACAGTTTGCAAGTCGCCGGCACCGCGCGCGGCCGACTCGCGCATACCGTCCGTACCTACCAATATATCGAATTATTTTTATACATAATCTAACAAATAACAAAGTGCCTTATTAATGGATGTGATGTGACGCATGGAATGACCTGCACGAAGACTGAAATTAGATATAACAGCGTGTGGATTTATTGACACGTTTGTGTCCTTTTGGTATATATTTTGCTGAAATTGACTGTCTTACGGTTTTTATTTTATACCTTTCTTTGTTGAGCACGTTTCTTTGGCCGATTTGGCACGAGCCTTTAATAATAATAGTGCACTGAAGTCCAAAACCGGTTTGCAGTGCGGTTTGGCTGTGGTTATCCTGCCTTACATGCGGGTGCCTTTCTCGGGCGAATTTTGGATAGTTTATTTCATGGAAAACAAACAACGCTGTTGATTTATTCCACCAGTTTTAACCTTATTGTGTTCCTTTATCAGTAGTGAATATCAGCTTATCTAGCCTATCAGTCAGGCTTTGTTTATCGCCTTAGGTATTTGCATGTATTCATACTGTCTGAAGTAATATCGTTTTATTTAGTTAGAAGACTGCTCACCTTGGCAGTTCTGCCGGTAACTTTCTGTCTCGAGGTTAATCGGATCCTGAGTGCACCTTGTAACTTTTGCTACTAATGGCTTACATGTCTGTTACTATGTCATTCACAGACTGCATGAATAACGCTTTTGTGGTAGTGACTTTGTGTATCACTTAAGCTATCTTAAGAACCTCTGAAATTACTCTTTTTGTTAATTCCCACCGGCTGGATATTTATAGTGCCTTAATGCATCTTACTAAACCCCAAAAAAGCTTTCAGTAAATATCTGCCTCCACGAATAAACACCAATTAATCGCATCCATTTCACTTCTGTCGAGGACTCCGTTAGTGTATGAGGATTTACATTTCTAACTATCTTTAAGTCCTTTAAGGCCTTCCATGTATCCTACCATGTTCTAGCAAATAAACTGATTTCATTTCATATTAAAGCATATCTAAAACAGTGTATTGTAAATTTTCCGTATTCGTTTAACTTTTCATAAGTGCTGTATTTTTGTGTACTAACCAAATTATGGATCTATATGGTGCCTGAAATTGTCTTCATTTTTTTGTTTTTTAACTGTACTTCAATTTCATCCTCGTTATTTACAACAGCTTCACTCAAAACATTCAAGTTTTCTTGCCACTTGTTGCGCTTCGCTTCCCCTTTGGACGTGACTTCACTGCTGTTTTTTACTTATCTAACTCGCAATCTTTCAAATTGCCCAATTCACCTCTAGCAACTGAGTTTTTATCATCTGTTTAAATATCCGATGTTTTCGGTATTTCATTGACAAGTTGTGTAAGAATGGCAGTCGTCCAAGACTCGTCCCCACAAATTATTATTTCCATGAAAGAAAACGAATATTAAGGTTGAGTAAACTAGACACTTCGTCGGTGGTTGATTGACTTATGTCATCTTGTTTAAGTTGGCGAAAATAATTGCTTAAATCTTAGATAATCTATGCTTTAATGATAATTAAGAACTAAGTTACACTCCATTGACTGCTTACTATTTGAGAAATTGAATAATATATGCTGTTAGCGTCATCTAATGTTGAAAACGGATTTATTACCTGTGTATTAATCTAATTGCATTATGCACTAGTTACAAATTTAATCTAACTCATAATGCTTATTTGAATTCTGCTTCCGAATACGGGCATTGCATAAAAATATGAGTACCTACCTAAACGGGCATACATATTGTCTATACCTGGCACAATGCACTTCTGGTCATCCTTCATAATTTTTATAGTCTTTGTCGGATTTTAACTCGCAACTTGTCTGATTTATTACTTTAAACGTAAAAGTGATGTGGGTCGAAGCAATTCTAGACTTTTTATGAGCAATTTGCGGTATTTTTTGCAGCAAAATTCTCGTGAATTCTTTCGCTTTGAAATAAAGGTACTTTTTACTTTATAAAATTCATTGCTTCATGTCTTGTGCTCACCGTTTTCTATCTTTAAACAGCGTCTAATTATTTATCTCCGTCATTGTTAGTAAATTTAACTCAATAAATGTTTCTCGTAAAAATAATTCTACATGTATCATCACAGAATGCTGCTTCCTTGCATTTTGAACTCTATAACAAGGCTGTAGTCATGTAATTTGAAGTCCTCGAAGGGCACCCGCATCTTTTATTAATGTTTTTGTGTGCCAAGGACAAGGTCCGTTAATGTTATTTCGATAAAAATGTTTAAGGAATAGTCACTATATATTACAATATCTTACAGTTAATGGTTCCCTTGCATGTTTGGAATGAAGTTTTCTATTACTTTTAATGCATAATAAATATCAAAGTGACACAAAAACATTCCATGTTTTTAGACGAACAAACGAATTTACAAGTGACCTGCCAAGTGCCCTTACTAGAAATGAAAAGTACAAAAAGTTGAAGATAGTTTTGGAAAAACCTGATAAATGGTTAAAACTGGATTGAAACGCGGACATTGCTGAGATGACTGTGACTTCTGGAGAATTCTACGTACTGAATGATGATACAAAGCAATAGGTAAGTGAAAGATAACAAAATAGTAAAAGATGTAAAGATAAGAGTAAAGATGTGTGTAGTTTAATCGATTTGGAAAGTAAGTCATATCTAAACTAACAAAAAATATTAATAAATATATTCTATCGGCTAAAACTTCATCAAGAGTCCAAATTCATATTTTAGGAGAAGTGAATTCCTCCGATATCTCTCAATGCTTCACTTTCACAAATTTATATCAATCGATCATAATTTCTTCGAAGGGATTCCCTTATGCAGCACAAAACCTTTCAACCGCTGACTGATTGGTCATTTATCTTTTTGGAACTTTCTCTAGCTTTGAATATTGTACAAGTATCACAGTTTACGATGTTAGTAACAGATAGTTTGAAACTGCAATCAATTGAAAGATCATCGCGATGCAAATTGCCCTTATTGTTGTTTAAAGTATCTGGTACGAATGAAAGTGCTCATAAAACTGTACCTATTGATATAAAATGAAACTATAAATCGATATTTTTAGAATAGAATTCAATCGATTTTGATAGTTGACTCACTGGCCTATTGACCTTACTCTACTCGTTTCGTTAAGATTTATGAGTATTAATTGATGGATGTGTATGAATTTGATAGGTAGCTATTTGTTGTTTTGGTGATTCAAATAAGAGATAGTTTATGAATGTATCAATAGGTGCACGGAATGATTTGCCCTCGTTACTGGTTAATATTATAGAATAGAATATTCTTTATTGCACAAATAAACAATGTACATAGGCGAACTTAATGCTAAGAAGCATTCTCTACCACCCTACCTTTGTAGGTGTAATACTTAGGTAGGTATATATAAATTTGTGTAGCTATAGTTTAAATTTATAAATCAGGTAGTAATTTGTTATTTTTATTTATTTTTAATTTAAGAGATTGTATTCCAGATTTTAAGCCACTGTTCTATGTCGTGCAAATAATTCCAGTCCATCCCAAGGTTGTCTGGCAGAGATCGCTTATAGCGATAAGACCGCCCATTGTACTTCCGTGTTTAGTTTAATATTAATTCTTAATTAGCTTATTTTCTGTGTTGTGCAATAAGGTGTTTTCTATCTATCTATCTTTGTGTATTGTGGATACATTTATTTAGATGGTGCACTAAACGTATATGGAGAAGAAAAAGTAGTTTATGTTAATGTATTTATTTACCTACTTTTTATTTTTGCAGTGATTAGTCTTATTGCCCAGAATTTACGTGATTCACGTTATTGTTTTCTGGAACTACAATTCAATCACGGATGCCAACAAGAACCTCTACAGCGAAGATCGCATTTAAATTCAATTCGACTATAGTTTCAGTGTCAATTTAATTTGTGTAAACACCTATTCTGAATTTCCGCGTGCGTTTCGTGGATCCGGCTTGTTGTAACGCTCTCTTCACGGCCCAGTTCCCTCCATTTAATTGAGTTTTGTTTTTCTATTCAAGTTTCGGACTGTCATTTGGTTTTATTTTGTCGTTTTAATTCGCACTGTTTGGACAATTGCTTGAGTAATAAGTAATCGATAGTTTATTTATTGATCGTGGCTTGTTATAGGGGAATGTACTCGTTAACTATTGTTAGATTCTGCTTCCGCTTCGACTCCGTTTTTTTATTGTTACATGATTGATTCGTTATAAGACATACCTATCAAAATCGATCAAAATAGTTCAATGTCCGAATTTTGAATAGCGTTAGGCTGTTAATTTATTTCAACATTATTACTTACCTATATAATGTTTTGGAAAATATCAGCCGAATTTTAGAATTTTTGTTGCGTGTTTCTATGGTCTTTGGTTGTATAGGTCTTACAAACGATCCAAACCAATAAGTACGTCTAGTTATCAACGGTCATCTTGTAAACAATGCCCATCCTATCGTACCTAAGCCCAACAACTGTGAACTAAACAGAATTGCCAGTTGAAAGCATCCGAAATGTATTTTAAACACCGTTATGTTGCAGTCAGTTGTTATCCAGACTAGGTCAGTTTTTGTGGACTGTAGGCTGTTCAACAATTGGTGTCTTTGTTGATTTGCGGCGATTTATAGGGGTAAAGAAGAGTATGACGGAACTGTCTATTTGTCAACTATCTACAGAGAGAAGCAGAAAAAGTACATTGCTCGCTTAGTTAAGTATGAGGCAATTTGCATTTCAATACAATTTTGTAAACAAGTAGCTTCATCTAAATAAATGCTGGACAGGTCACACAACATTATCTAGCCCCAAGCTAAGCAGAGCTTGTGTTATGGGTACTAGATAACTGATATCTATATATACAATACAAAGTCGTGTTAGTTACACCACTTATAACTCAAGATCGGCTAGACCGATGTTAGTTATCTTTTTTTTGTGGATTCTTCTCCGCTCCGAATAGCAGAATAAGTAATAAAATATCGGGTTGGCGCTGTTTTTCACCTACCTGTGTTTCTACCCGTGCGAAGCCGGGGCGAGTCGCTAGTACTTAACTATACATAGAACATACCCAGAACACCCTGAACAAATATCTGCGATCGCACAAATATTTGTTCCTAGGCGGGAATCGAACCCGCAACCTCCTGCGTCGCAGGCCAAGCTTCGCCCGCCGCGCCACAGAGGTCTTCAAAATAAATAATTGCATACAATTGTTTTTGCAATACGCTCAATCCCTACACCCGTTTGTACTCCAAGAATATATACACAATTACATAAATTCTGATGGAATTGTTCTTCAATTTCTCGCTTGTTCTTACGAAACTCCAGTATCCTGTTGTTCTAATAGAACTTCCTCATTTAGCTTTGATGCATCATAAAGGAAGGCAATTTCTTTTTCTTATATTACAAACCTTTCACGACAAGAATGTACTCATTAAGGCGCGATATGTTCTCAAATGTCTCTAGAATTTTAAAGTTTTTGATAAGAATTTTCATAGTTTTCTATAAAGAAAAAAATATATGATATTTTTGAGCTTTTTATCTAGTGAAATCAATAATTCAATACAATATTTGAATTACTTCACTCGATAAAATAAAATAAAAAAGATACCTCCTTTTTAAAATTGAAATGCTATTTTTCACTCACTTCTCTCACGTTTTAATTTTTGAAACATTTGGTTACATGTTAGTTATTATTTGAGTTAGTGAATTCATCAACAAAATTAAACAAAACTTTGAACGACATTTTTATATAATTTTTTTATACATAAAAACACGGTATCAGGGCGTGCGCTCGCCTTGTTCGCCTCATACAAAAATGTTCGTTGAACCTATAGCGCCTTAATACTTACTCTAACAATATTGGTAAGCCAAGAAACATAGGTATTTAAAATATGGATAAAAATAATACGGGTTCATAAAACACGGCGGTAGGTAGTAATAAATAAATAAATAAATAAATAAATAATGCTGGACAGTCCACACAACATTATCTAGCCCCAAGCTAAGCAGAGCTTGTGTTATGGGTACTAGATAACTGATATACTCGTACTTAATATACAATACATTAAATAGATAGATATTTTGTATCATACATATAAAATATGTATAATAAATGATGAGATGGGATGAGCTAGACTCCTACTTGAAGGATTGGTGCCAAATTGCCAACAATAGAGACAAATGGAAGGAGGGAAGAGAGGCATATGCCCTGCAGTGGGACACCACAGGCTCATAATAATAATAATAATAATCCTCCATGCCGAGTACGGGATGCATCACGATGTCGTTGCAGTTGATAAGAACTTTACCCCGCTCTCCTTAGCAAAAGAGAACTGGCGTAAACCATCAGCCCTGAGCACTCAGGAACGCAAGACCGTATGGGAGAGCAAGGAACTGCACGGGCGGTTTTACAAGGCCCTCACAGGGCCCGATGTAGATCTGCTCGCTTCAGTAAACTGGTTACGTTTCGGTGACCTCTTTGGGGAAACCGAGGGTTTTGTCTGTGCGATTATGGATGAGGTTATCAAGACGAACAACTATCGAAAGTACATCATGAAGGATGGGACGGTTGATATCTGTAGAGCATGTCACCGTCCCGGAGAATCCCTCAGGCATGTGCTTTCGGGTTGTTCGCATCTTGCTAACTCAGAGTATCTGCACAGACACAACCAAGTAGCCAGGATCATTCACCAGCAACTTGCCCTCCGATACGACCTTGTGGGACCTGAGGTGCCGTACTATAAGTACGTGCCTCAGCCGGTTCTTGAAAATGGCCGTGCCACGCTCTACTGGGACCGGTCTATCATCACGGATAGGACTATTGTTGCCAATAAGCCTGATATCGTGCTGGTAGACCGGTCGGAACGCCGGGCGATACTTGTTGATGTCACTATCCCGCATGATGCTAATCTCGTGAAGGCCGAGAAAGACAAGTTAAGCAAGTACCTTGACTTGGCTCACGAGATTACCGCCATGTGGGATGTGGATTCAACGATTATCGTCCCGATAGTCGTTTCAGTGAATGGACTGATTGCGAAGAGCTTCGACCAGTACCTTAAGAAGCTCTCGCTAAATAGTTGGATCAAGGGTCAGATTCAGAAGGCGGTACTCCTGGACTCGGCACGTATAGTCAGGAGGTTCCTCTCTCTGCAGCCCTAGCCCCCGACCGTTTGGGCCTCGCTCCGCGGTCGGTGGTTCCCCGTTTTGATTTATATTTTTTACTATAATGTTTTTTACTATTTATTTTTTTGTAGATAGTATTGCTTTGTAGTGAAAAATATATTTTTTTACGAGATTTTTAATAAATGAGTGATATAATAATAAATAGAAAATACCCAGAACACCCTGAACAAATATCTGCAGATCGCACATATATTTGTTCCGAGGCGGGAATCGAACCCGCAACCTCCTGCGTCGCAGGCGAACCTTCACTCGCCCCGCCACAGAGGTCGTCAAGTAGTGTAGGTATACATTTCGTAGAGCCAATAAGTTTGCCATTCACATCTGGAGCACATGGCGTTGTTTTTACCTGATAAGGAGTTATCAAATCCCGAACCAAACATATGGAATTATACATTAAAAAAATAGTAGTAGTGGACCTTTTTTGTGAAAGAGTTCGTTCGGGGAAGTACTACCTCCATACCTATTTCTGCCGCAAAGCAATAATGCTCGCATTGCTGTGTTCCGGTTTGAAGGGTATGGATGCCGGTGAAATTACAGGCACATGAGACTTTTCATCTTTAGGTATGTCTCAGGACTCTCAGGGTGGCGGGCGCAGTGCAATGCCACCAAGGGCGCGTCCTAGGTGGACGTGACCGTGGAGGTTGACGACGCGACGCGGCGGGCGAACGTTCGCCTGCAACGCAGGAGGTTGCGGGTTCGATTCCCGCTTCGGAACAAATATTCGTGCGATCTGCAGATATTTGTTCAGGGTGTTCTGGGTATTTTCTATATATAATAAAAATATATATCTATGTAATATATTGTATTAAGTGTATCAGTTGTCTAGTACACATAACACAAGCCTTGCTTAGCTTGGTGCTAGAAAATGTTGTGTGAACTGTCCAGCATGATTTATTTATTTATTTATTTGATTTAATGTGACCTATGGGGCAGTGCATTGTTGAAGGCAGAGGTTACGTCTTAACATCAGGTGGGCCATCTGCTTGTTCCGTCATTAACGCAGTAAAAAAACACGTAAATACGGATTGTAACATCAATGAAGGGTAGTTATCTCCAGTTACATGACTGCTTTCATCTGACTGTTTCATCTATCCCCAAATGATTGAAGGCTGTACCACTACTGACTGTCAAGCCCTCCCTATGGACTTACGCCATCACTTCACAGATAATTTTTCCCCAAACCCAGATCTCTACGTCTTCTGGTGTAATAAAGATCAGTAGTAAACTAGTCTGCACGGCTATGAATGACTGAAATTCCATGCCACGCTATTCACTTCCACATTCGCTAAGTGGAACGCGTGCCGGCGTTTATTTGCGGATATGATATTTGAGGTTTCAAACATACTGTAGGTAGAACAGCTACGTGCACCCAGACTAAAAATGTATAGATTAAGATGCTAATTATCGCCGAACAGGAAGACATAGACTCTGTTCAGCAGCCGATCATAATGATGAAATTAGTTAATCAAGAACCTCGAGAGTTCATCCGGGGAAGTACTACCACCATACCTATTTCTGCCGCAAAGCAGTAGTGCTCGCATTGCTGTGTTCCGGTTCGAAGGGTAAGGGTGCCGGTGAAATTACAGGCACATGAGACTTTTCATCTTTATGTCTCAGGGTGGCGGGCGCAGGGCAATGCCACATAGGGTGCGTCCTAGGTGGACGTGACCTATGAGGTAATGCACTGTTCATAGGCAGAGGTTACCGCTTATCATCAGGTGGGCCATCTGCTTGTACCGTCATTCAGTAGTATAAAAAAAAAAAAAAAAAAAAAAAAATGGGGGGAAGGAGCTATCTCCTTGAACGGCACGACACGATAAGTTGATACAAAATTAATCAGCATTAGAAACGAGAATATAATCGGATATAAATGAATACATAAGAAATGTGTTATGTTCGAAAAAGCTTTGGAATTAAGTTGTCGACAACATTGACCTAGGACGTCGTCGTAGCATCCTTATAATGAGTATTTTTAAATATTATATTCGACCTTTGTTTACAAACCACGCCATCTTGTGGTGAGTTAATTCTCCATACGCATGGATAGTTAGAAATATAGTATAGCGTCCAAGACTACAAATCCTCTCACTTCCATTACGGCTGCAATCATACCTTAGGTTACACCAACAATCAGCCTTCACGTTGCGTTCGCTATAACCCTGAGATGAAATGTCTCTAGTGTGTAATTTTCTATCTGACCGCAACACAATAGTGCATGCATTGCTGTCATTACAGCTTTAAAAATGACAAGACGAGAGACGACTGTTTGAAAGTTGGAACTACTACAAGAAATTAATTTTGTTAAAATTAAAAAAACCCTCACGCAATGAAACGGCTGAACCGATTTTGATCAAACATAGCTAAGAACACTCCCGACGAATTCACCTTTCAAACAAACAAAAAAAAACGAAATCGGTTCATCCGTTCGGGAGCTACAAGGCGACAGACAGACAGACACACACACACACACACACAGGCACGTCAAACTTATAACACCCCTTCGTTTTTTGTCGGGGGTTAAAAATTACAAGACGAGAGACGACTGTTTGAAAGTTAGAACTACTAAAATAACTTCTATCCGCTATTTTTGAAAGAAACGTCTTATGTATTAACCTAACTTTTTTTTAATTGTGTTTTTTATAGTTATATCTTGTAATTTTGTTGGCATTTTAACCGGTGTAACATATTTATAAAGCACATTGTGTGGTGTAGATAGATATAAGTGTATTGCGTGTCTTTTCGGAATGGTGGATTTTGTCCTCCAAAACCTTTGTTCTACCACCGTTTTAAACTGGGTTATGACTTGACGAAGACTCTTGACGACTTGACTTAGTTTTATTACTTGAATTTATTATTACATATTCCTCAGAAGCCATCTAAATAAAAAAAACTACTAACATTCTGTCGAGGCGGCCTCACGTTTTTGTAACCGTCGAAAGAACCTACTAAGACTACTGTGTTTATCACAAAATTGTAATTCCTGGCCTAGTGTTCTCCGGATTCTGAAAACAAACTATTAATGTTTTCTTTAAAACATTAAGTAAAGTAAAGTAAAGTAAAAGATTATTTTGATAAAAACCATACACGGTACAATTTATAATATAAACTGTGCCGTGTATAGTGCTGTCAAAAAGGGTCCGTGCTCAGCATAATGCTGCAGTACTGCAGTGCATTACTGTTGGACCCACTAAGTGAACTAACGAATTGGCCGCTAGAAACATTCTCATCGTAAAATTTAGCTCAACATGAAGCTTTTTCAACTGAGAAGTGGAACGTATTGAACGACCACACATCTCTGAATCTGTTATGTTCACACAGCCTTTTTTTACCTTGAAAATGGTTGCGTGACTCTCGGTTAGCAGTAATTAAGGCTTTTGGAACAGAACTGTATTGTGAAGTGCCGATTATATACCATAAATTAGTAACAGCTTGATGGGTGCTGTGATAAAACAGTGATTATGGTGGTTCGCATTTTTCTCGTACACTTTTGTCCATTCTAAGCTTTTCAATTACTCATTCTCTTTACTTTTCTCTCACAATTCAATTTGATATTCTTTGTATTTTTTGATTCTTGTTGGTTCCTCATTTTTAATCTGAGCGTTGAATGTCACGTCCTGTGTTGAGTCTCTGTATCCAAAAACGACAGATTTGTAGATAGTTCAAATATTGAATGAAACATCTAAAGGTGAGTACCTATACACCAGAGCATTTACTTGTAACAGAACATTGAGCCGCTCTAATGTGTCAACCTTTCACGAAACGAACATTTCGACGCTTTGTTACAACTTGAGTTTACAAACCAAAGATCGAATTTGTGTAACATTTAATCGAGCAAAGACAACGCTACGGTATGAGGTGCGCGAGCGAGACGTTTTTTTTTATTTATTTTTTATACTACTTGAATGACGGATCAAGCAAGAGGCCCACCTGATGTTAAGCGGTAACCTCTGCCTATGAACAGTGCATTACCTCATAGATCACGTCCACCTAGGACGCAACCTATGTGGCATTGCACTGCGCCCGCCACCCTGAGACATAAAGATGAAAAGTCTCATGTGCCTGTAATTTCACCGGCACCCTTACCCCTCAAACCGGAACACAGCAATGCGAGCACTACTGCTTTGCGGCAGAAATAGGTATGGTGGTAGTACTTCCCCGGACGAACTCTTTCACAAAAAAAGCTCTACTATACTACAAAATAACGTAATATAGAAATGAATGTTACAGGTAATTGCTCACTCGCCTTGAGCATTACGTTGAACACAGCGTCGAGCATTCGCAGGAACGTTACATTACATGGAAATGCTCGGGAAAATGATCTATTGTATTTTAACTATTGCTTTTTTAACTTCCAAGCAGATAAAGTTTAATTATAAAGGTCTATGCTTTTTGCCTCAAACTGAAAGTATTCGCCTCTAATAACGGTACTTAATTGATCGGTAAACTAACATTATTAGAAGTACAAATATCTTGCATCACGTAAAATTCTCATTAGAAATGTATGAAGGGCTTTCTAATTGTTCTTGTCCCACAATAGCTCTATTGTCTCACAAATTGTGATGTTCTACATGTCCGTACGATTCGCTTTAAAGAGAGTGGGCGTTTTATTTTTGACTTACAATACATCGTACGTCTGGAGAGACCTCCCACTATTGGATACATCTCTTTTATCACCAGTTCGTATCTTATTACTAGTTTATTTTAGGGTTCCAAAATCTGGATGTTTCTTGTTTCAACCTAGTAATATAGGTTCAACCCATTTTGTTACATTTATATTCCTGTTTCAACTGAATTCTAAAATATGAGTCGCACACAGTGTGTTTGTTGTGGTATTAAAACTATAAACATGAATCGAACAATTAATTTATAAGATCGTTTGGGCGCCGTGTCGATCTGTCCGTCCGTTCGTCCGAGTCTGTCACAGCGTCATGAGTATAACCTTTACAGCTATGTACCAAATTGCATGAAATTTGGCTTAGGGATAGATAGTTAAGATTAAGAAGATTAAGATTTCAATTTAGGAGAATAAAATGTTATATGTTATTTTGAGGGATAAAGTATGCTTATAAAGTGGGGGTTGATATTTTTAACGCATCCCCTCATTTTAGAAAAATTCACGACTTGAGAAGAGACGGGAACCCAACGGGTCCCGTCTCACGGCCTTCGAGCGTGGTCGCGGTCGGTGCTCATGAAGAAGGACCTCTAAATGGTCAACGAAACGTCAGCAGAAGAATATTAAAGTACGTGGTGTATACTCGTAATTTTTCTTAAATGATACCAAGCCACGGTAATTTCAATTCTATCACCCATGTTATGTATCGTTAAAAAGGTCTTGACTGAGCTGGTGTTTTCCTACACCATTATTTTATCAGCTCGACCGGCGGCTAGATACACCCCGCCAACCACAAAATGCCCTGCCATTTCTAAAGCGAACTTTTACCTGTTTTTTTTTTAAATTCCATGTAAATGGAACGTTGTGAAATCTTTGCGATGAAACTATTCGCGTTATTGTGGAAAAACTGTGTCTGAGTTCGGAACCCTACACTATGCGTGGTCCGACTCGCACTTGGCTCGTTATTTAATATTAGTACGATAAACAATTTAAAATATTGTATGGTTGCTTCAGACATTATTTTGCTTTCCTTGTGTTATTCTTTATATGGGTTGTCTTCACGTCTACGTATATATTTGCTATAGCGTTCAGTCTTGTATCTGAAAGTTACAAGTTTGTTGGTATTAGCACAGAATAAATAATAGTATAATAGTAGAGCCTTTTTGTGAAAGAGTTCGTCTAAGTACTACCACCATACTTATCTCTGCCGCAAAGCAGTAGTGCTCGCATTGCTGTGTTCCGGTTTGAAGGGTATGGGTGCCGGTGAAATTACAGGCACATGATACTTTTCATCTTTATATCTCAGGGCGGCGAGCGCAGTCCAAGCCACATATAGGGTGTTAGTGTTAACCTGCGTTGGGAGTCATACTAACTTTAAAAATAAAATAAAAATAGGGTGCGACCTAGGTGGACGTGACCTATAAGGTATAATGCATTGTTAAAGGCATAGGTTACCGCTTAACATCAGGTGGGCCATATGCTTGTTCCGTCATTCACAAAGTTAAAAAAAACAAGTTTTAAACTAATTCTTCACCACCAATTTGATGTTACCGTCTACTATATTATATTCCCACGATTACCAGTATCTATTTATATATGCCCGTCTAGAGTTTGTTTACATTAATCCATCCTGCCGAGGTAGCGGTGGATAGGCCAGTCTGTGACAACTTAATAGTTTCCTCTTCTTTTAGAACTGATTCATTCAATCGTGCTTCCTGCTAGCAAATTGTCCAGCGTATTAAATTTTTCTTTTTTTCTATACTTTACTACTTTAGCCGTCGTATTTAACATAACGGCCAAGTGCGAGTTGGATTCGCGCACGAAGGGGGCTCCGATACAGCAAACGTGTTTTTTTTTGTTTTTTTTTTATTGATAATGGTACGGAACCCAATAAAAACAGCATAAAAGAAACACGTTTGCTGTATTACTGAAAAACACGCCCCCTCAAATATTAATTATATTCTGTTTTTTAGTATTTGTTGTTATAGCGGCAACAGAAATACATCATCTGTGAAAATGTCAACTGTCTAACTATCACGGTTCATGAGATAGACCAAGATAGAGTATAAAATAGATTATAAATAATAGATAAGAGTTTTCTATCTATCTATCTATAAATACATCATAGTGTAGTTTCGGGCTGCATGCTACTTACTGTGCAAGAGTTGATGTTCGCCAAGATCGGCTTCGATTTCGTCTAGTGTGGTTTCTACAATCAATCACAACAACAAGACAATCACACTTATCTGGCTGACGAGGAGGTATTCGCGATAGATATAGCGCTATACATTTTACAGAACATTCCCTTGTTTTCAATTTGCAGCCGGGAACTATAGTAAGGATATTTGATGTTGTCGAAATTGCTGAAAATTGTACACCTCCAAGTACTAGGTCGCAAACGTGACATAAATATCTATGAGCTATCCGTCGCGATTGCAGATACCGAATGCCCTTGAGCGCTACAATAATATAGCACAGATTTAATAAAACCCCGGCTGGAGAGAGCTACGATGAAGCGTCGGGCTCCATTCACATAGAAATCAGATTGCCGGAGTCTGTTTAGCTAGTCTACCGGCTCGAAGCTCAGAAATTCTTTAGATCGTTTCTTCCGCGCACCTGCAAGGCGTGGTATGAGCTCCCGTTGGATGTCTTCCCATCATCGCGTTACATCAGGCGGGCCGTCTGCTTGTTTGTATGTCACCTCATAAAATAAAAATAAAAAAAAAACATTGTGTGCAACTTCTTACTACACATACTAGCTATATTTATCGGTGTAAATAAAGTCGCAAATGCGTCGTATTTCCTTGTTTTGGAGTAAAACTTGCATAAGCATGATGGAGTGTGCTGCAAATTCCACACGTTTCTAAAAATATTTTGAGCACATTAAAGCGCATACAGCAGCTGATTGGTCTTATTTGGAGGCTTTCTCCTCATAGACGAGTTAACGTTATGTGCCAAAAAAAAGTATATGTTATTCATTGAAATTTTATCTGCAAAGTGAGCGTATAAAACATTTCTACCTGTTCATTAACCATGTGAAAAAAATAACGAAGTTTAGCTGTTTTCGACAGAAAATTTGATTCAACTTCTAAACAATTTAGAATTCTGTACTTTTTCTTTCACCTAAATGTCGGCAAAGACTTTATCTTCAAGTTGAACGGTATGATTTTGATATGCGACGGTTTTTCACGTGGCAAATAATTGTTTTTCGTGATTTTCACTTACTTTTCATTCCGCGAGCGCTATTCTGTCACTTTCTAACTTATTTGAACTTTAATGCGTTAGAAAGTGACGTAATTTGGTTGGTGTATGCTCCCTCCCGCCAAGCAGAAATTTTCATACAAAAAAAACGTCACGCGCCGCTCGAAAAAGCGGTTTTTATTGAATATCTCGTGAAATATAGACCATTTTAAAAAACCCCGTGGGCGAACCCTCCTTTTTATTTTATTGATTTTATTTATCCAATTTTTGACCAAATAATCTGTACCATATTCACAAACAATCGAATCTAGTCAAAAGTTAGAGGTCACTTTGTGTTTTTTTTTTATCGATAAAATTTAGTCCTATCATGTTTCTGTCTGGTTATCCCTCGGTATTATATAGCCATGCATATTTTTTATTTGAATATTGGGGTTGGTCTTGGACTGTCTAGAACACAATTTGACTACATTTGATGTTTGCCTAGAGCTTAAAGTGACTACTGCATAATGGGTCGAACACTGAAATGTACTAAAACACAAATTGTACTTGATTTAGTCAGTTAAAAATCTAACCTTAGATTGGTAATTTTGCGTTATACCCCACATCAAACCGATAAACGCCGGTAGTCTGCGTGCGTCAGCCTGCATTCAATGTGAATGCTGAGACAGTACGGTCATTACTTGTTAGATTCAAGTGAAAACACTTGGAAATTCACGATGAAATTGCTGGTTACGGATTTACGGCTTGAGCATTCGCAGTCACCGTTACGCATAACGTACTCGACGATACTATCGTATCTCACCGCTCGCATTCCTAGTTTACAACTTTACCAAGTCTAGTTTATACAGCTCCTAATACGAGTACAGTTATTAAGACTGCGCCAACCCCAGGCAGAAATCTTCATACAAAAAAAACGCCACGCGCCGCTCGAAATAGCAGTTTTTATTGAATATCTCGTGAAATATAGATAATTTTAAAAAACCCCGTGGTGAACCCTCCGTTTTATTGAATTGATCTTATTTATCCAATTTTTGACCCAATAATCTGTACCATATTAACAAACAATCGAATTTAGCCAAAAGTTAGAGGTAACTTTCTGTTTTTTTTGTATCGATAAATATTTGTCCTATCGTGTTTCTGTCTATGTGATCCTTCGGTATTATAATATAGTATCCATGCATACTTTTTATTTGGATATTGTACTTGATTTAGTCACATAAAAATCTAATCTAAGACTGATAATTTTGCGTTACCTTAACGTCAAAGCAGCTCGTCAGCTATATTAAGCGATGGTAGCCTAACGGTTCAATAGTGCAACTCAGAATCCAACGATACCGGGTTCGATCCTAGGCTCCGCACCAATGACTTTTCTAAGTTATGTGCGGATTTCCATCGCTCTGTGCTTCGGAGGGCACGTTAAGCTGTCGGTCCCGGCTGTTATTGATTAATAGCAGTCGATAAGCCATGTCAGAGGCCCTCGGGCGGCTTGACAAACTCTGACACCAGAGGCCAGCACTACCTCATACGAAACGAAACGAAACGAACTACAGCTATCCTCATAAACCCATTTTTCTACCTGAACAACTATCATTTCTTTTTATTAAACCTAGATTTACGCAACAGCTATCCATTATATTATTTCCCACGATTGTACGTCAGCGTTTCATCCATCCATAACTATTTCGTCTTCTTTTGATCAACTTTGACTTTGGTCGCATACATCGTTGCCCAATAAGATTCTTACATTCTTACACAAAACGTTCCAGGTTACTATAACTATATAATAAATAGTTTTACTCGAATTTTGTGTCATCATCATAATATTGTTTGGCAACAGTCACTCGCACCTGATGACATATCGTTGTGTTTATTGGTATTTTCCCCTTTATTTTATAAAGTTCCAGGAACTGCATTCATCAATTATCGTAACATCAACATAGTTTTACTAAACTTCAGTATCATCGTCATACTTCTTCCCACAGTCATCTGTTTTTATGTCATCGTAACATGTGGTCACAGATCTTTCATTGATTTCTTCAATTTTGATTTTGGTCGCATGCAGTTCCCTATTGAGATTCTTACGCAAAGCGTTCCAAAAATTGGTTACGATTGTGAACGTGACTATCGCAATGGCATATGAATCGTATCGTCACTACAATACAATTGCCATACGTTTGATTGATACTCATTGTGAGATTTATTCTGAGTTGTAATCTTTTGATGCCCGTTGATATTTTTCGATTAGGCTTCGGAGAAATTAACGGTTTCGTGGCTTTATTAGGTTTGTACCAAATTGAATTAGTTTCGTACATGTATTTTAAAGAAGTTATATGATATTCTTAGCTACGATTTTATCCTGAATAAGTTCACAATGTCACTCTGATTTTGTTGTTTTTGAAGAAGTCACTCCTATTGGTTACTTCTTTTAAAAACCGGCCAAGTGCGATTCGGACTCGCGCACCGAGGTTTCCGTACAAACCTGTAGGTATATAAGTAAAAGTTGTGGTATTTTTATTGCAAAATAAAATCATCATGAAGAACCCCTTTCTTAAGTAAGTTTAAAATTATTAAAGATATTTTAATTAAATAAAAAAAATATGCTTTTCGCAATTTTTCCTTTATCTGTGCTATAAGACGTTGCTTTGTATCAAATTTCAAGATTCTGAGTTCACGGGAAGTTCCCTGTAGGTTTTGATTCCCTTGCGAGTGTCGAAAATTTGCAGCATAAACGGCTGTATCTTTTGGTTGCGTTAGCTTAGAAGTTTTTTTTTACAGCTCCAAGGGACAGTAGACCTTAGTATTTGATATGAATTTCAGCTTGATACCTCCACGCGTTCCTGAGAAAAAGGGTCTTGACAGACAGACAGACGGACAACAAAGTGATCCTATAATGGTTCCGTTGGCACCATTACTGGTACTAATCCTAAAAATAATACTTTTCTTATCGGTCATTCATATTAGACTAAAAGCCTTATCACACTGTTTCTTCAGTAAACACTGGTAGTATAAGCAATAAAACTGTCATAAAAACTAGTCTATTGTCTTGTTGTTGCCATAACTTCCCTTGTTATGCTCTAACAAAGTGTCTTACAAGCCATTAAGAGACATTAAAATGGTATTACTTATCGCTGGACAGTAACAGTACGCAATATGCCTCGAAAGACAAATCGTTCAGCCTATTTGCTAGGCAACTAAGAACACGGAGTTTCTAGAGATTACTTCCTATGATAATTCTATAGCCTGTAAAGCCTATAGCTTGGTACTATAGGCTTCGCCTCAGGTGTCGTTGTTTGATGAACGATTGTTTGGTAGAGTTAGTCGTAAGTTGCGTTCTGGAACTGTCGATGGATATCGGAACACTGAATTTAAAGCCATTGGCGTCCATTAGTGGTGGGGTAATCAGTGGGCTGTGTGTTTCAATCTTCAGTTGCAATGCAAAGCGTATTAAATGAATATGAAGCAATTTTGTTTATTTTCTTGTGGAATAAGGGGTACCAAGAGTACCTATTATTTTTAAGCTTTTGATTAAATTCACTTGAAGGTCAGTAAAAAAAATATTCAAACCCTATACGCGTATGTGGTAAAATCTTGCAACTGAATTTTAAATACGTTCGACTACACCGATCGAGCTGTAATTTTGTCATACAGTACAATATCATGGTAACAGCAAGCTGATCTGATAATCGAGACGGAAGGAGAACCACGGAACTCCTCGATGATAAACAGTACCCTGGCAGTGTTAAGGCTCATTTTGATCAGCTCACGGTTCCGAAAACATGTTACATAAAAGCATGTATTGAAAAATATTTTTTAAGTGACTGCGCTTAGTAAAGTTAGGTTATTTGCTTCAGCAGATCAAGTAAGGATGCATGCCTTCTTGTGACGTATAACCTGAATCCTTTCACCACACTGGATCTTTTCTATTGACTGACACAGAAGAAAAAAAGAGCAAATCAGAAAAAAAAAGAATTTAGAAAGCAATTACTGTTACGTCACAATCACAACTGATTATGTTAGTGATCATAGAAGTCAGTACAATAATCTCTTAATGCCATTAATTAATCTTTTGTTTGACAGATGATTCTCATGTCAAGTTACATGTAACTCCAATTAAGATTATCCGATGAAGTTTGAATAGGTGAGATCTCCTCACAGACATTCAGGCTATGTTATAGTACTGCACACCTTACAGGTTGCGTTAGCTAGCTAGGTAAGAGTGAGGCCACACGGCCGTTGCCCGGGCGTTGGTTTCAACGCACTAAGTGCCACCCGGGTAATACGCCGCATTACCCGCACAACGCAACACCGCTTACTAAGACGTCGCAGCGTCTCGGTGTTGGGTATCGCATCAGTCTTTGGACAATAGTGCGGAACGTGTTCTTTGCGCATGCGTTGCGTGGCCGCACGACGACGTCGCAACGCACCTTGTGGGTTGTGGCATGTCACTATAATTTATATGTAGGACGACGCAGCGACACCGCTCAGAGCCTGTCCACACGGCACGTTGCGTCGATTCAACGCAAATATTTTGACGCATAGCCGGCCACACAGGCGCTGTGTCACCGCAGCGCAACGGGGGCTGCAGTTCCGTCGTCACAATGTGTACACCCCCGCCCGCTTCGTCTCGGGGGCTGCAGTTCAGTCGTGTGTATTAGTATGTAAATCGACGCAACGGAGACGCAACGCGCCGTGTGGACAGGCTCTCAGGCGTCGCAACGCACTGGCAACGCATCGTGTGGCCTCAAGGAACGATTCAAGATGAACAAAATAGTCAAGAGTCGAGTATTATGGATGAAAAGAACCTCTGATTTGTGTTGCGCTGTACCTAATTAAAGTCTGTACAATCTTACAAGTTTCAATGGGTCGTTATAATGAATCGTGTGGGATGCATACAAGATTTGATGTTAGGTTTAGCAAGTGGATTCATGTCTGAAGTGAATGGCCTTCGCGTTGTAAATTAGGTGATAGCTTGATACGGCCTAGAGGACCTCTTAACTCCTCCAGTGGATGTCATAAAATGTGACAAAAGTATTACACCATGGTATATGCAGCAGTATCCTCCTAAACACCTAGGTATACTGAATTCATCAATCAGGTAGGTAATTATGGTAAGTCCTTCATCCTATTGCATGCTATGGGGGGCCTAGTCTGCAGTTCATGTCTAAAAAATAATTAAATAATGCTGGACAGTTCACACAACATTATCTAGCCCCAAGCTAAGTAGAGCTTGTGTTATAGGTACTGGATAACTGATGTACTCAATACAATACATTACATAGATAGATATTTTTTATTATACATAGAAAATAGCCTGAACACCCTGAATAAATTCATTCATTCATTCATTCATTTATTTATTTACTTGCAAAAAAACAAACATTCTACAAAAAATACTTAAATACTACTTACAAAAACAAACAACAATAGATACATAGATACAACAGATAGATAGGTAGATACAAATTAAGCGAATAACCAAACAGAAGACATTCACGGGAATAGAATGAAGTAGGTAGGTAAGTATATAAGTGGTTTACTAGCCCCCACACTAGGATACCCTGTAATATCTGCAGATCGTACAAATATTTGTTTCGAAGCGGGAATCGAACCCAAAACCTCCTGCGTCGCAGGCGAACCGTCGCCCGCCGCGCCACAGAGGTCGTCCACTAACCATATTATTTACTAATAATTTCTAGTATCAATAAGTTTACCCAGTTGAACCATAATTTGTATAATTCAGTATGAGGTCATGTTGCTAATAGGACGTTATGCTAGTATGCCGTTTGCTTTTAAGACGTTCTGCTTAAATGTCCTTTCGATACGTCTACAAGTTATACCCGTGTAAAACCAACTATTATGTATTCTGTGGTATAACGCTTAAAGAAAGAGCGAGGATCAACATCGCCCTAGTAGCCCGTCGCTCTTTCTACATGTTCAATGTAAAATATACATGGTCCTTTGAGCCAGCCTTTAATATTGACTGTAATTTTAATTTCGAATGTAGTAGGTATTAATTTCATTACTGTGGTTTTCCGTGTTGCGTTCTCTTCATGCAGAGCGCATGTCGGGCATTCCCACTAGTTCTGTGCTATTACCAACATATCCCCCTTGGTGAGCAGGAGTGGTTTTTTCCCTTTTCTGTTGTATGGACAAGTCTCGCTGATGCATCACTCTCGATTTTCATTATCAACATCATCATTATCAACATCATCATTATCAACATCATCATTATCAACATCATCATTATCAACATCATCATTATCAACATCATCATTATCAACATCATCATTATCAACATCATCATTATCAACATCATCATTATCAACATCATCATTATCAACATCATCATTTCAGTTCGGGATCAATGCTACATATAGGAATCATTTCACTTATGCCTGTCTCCTCTGAGCTGGGTGTCTTATATACTACCTCAGTTTCTTCAAACTGTTAATTCCTCAACATAGCCTACGTCAGGGGTCACCGAATGGCGGACCGCGGTCCGCATGCGGACCGCCGACCCATCTCGTGCGGACCTAAAATTTGCGCGCTTATTTGTAAGTGGTAATAAATACCCCGAACTACAAAAAATAGCACTGAAACTCCTAACCATGTTTGGGTCAACATATGTTTGTGAAGCAGCATTCTCGAAGATGAACTTCATTAGGAATAAATTTAGATCTAGACTTACTGATGAACACCTCCAGGATTTAATGTCAATAGCTTGCACCAATTTGACTCCAAATTTCAGACAGATAGTCCGCAACAAGAAATTTCGTTGTTCTCATCATTGATTTGTAAAAAGTACCTTTTAATTGCCGTAATTACATGTTTTTAATAAAAAAAATCTATTAAATCTGTGCGGACCTCAATGGTCATTTCATTTCTTTAAACGGACCCCGAGCGAAACTAATCGGTGACCCCTGGCCTACGTGTTTCCTACATATAAGTATATGCTTACAGTCAGTTTACCTTCAGTAGGTCAGGAGCCCATTACTAGTTCCAGCATCCTTATTGTTATTGCCCATCCGATCCCAGCCCATCCCACTTCCGTCGTTTTAATTAGAAACATTTCATGCGACAACGTTGTCGTGTCGACATGCTTCTGCGATATACTTTCGAGTTTAAATCGACGCGCAAACAAATGTACACAGTTCATGATTTTGTACACTGAATCTTCTGGTTAGAAATGTTACGTTTTTTTAACTATTATAATTGTCAGTGCCTTCTATCTGATGCATTAATTATTGGTCTTACAGATAAATCTACAGTTTTCTCCGAATATTTTACTTGATTTGATTATACAGAGTTTGCAAACTTAATCCTTTTTTTTTTTTTTTTTTTTTAACATTGATAGACCTTTGTTTGACCACGATCTCACCTGTTGGTAAGTGACGATGTGGCCGAAGATGAAGCACTAAGGTCTAGAAGGCACCTATTCACTCTTGACTTGAAGAGACCCAGATTATAGTTTTCAGGAAAGACAGACGACGGTAGTGTATTCCACTCCTTAGCAGTTCGCATTATAAAGGTTGAACTGAAACGTTTTGTGCGAATAGAAGGTATACCAATGAGGTAAGGATGGTACTGAGCCGTACGCCTGCTCGTCCTGTGATGAAAAGGAGATGGTGGGATCAGATCGTGCAGTTCCTGGGAGCATTCACCTAAATGTAACCTATAGAAGATCGCAAGGCATGCAACCTTACGGCGGTGCTCGAGACTCTGGATCTTAGTCTCCGCCATATGTTGCTCACCTTTAAGCCTGAAAGCTCTACGTTCGATCGAGTCCAAGGCAGCAAGCTGGTGTTTGGCCGAGCCATCCCAAACATGGCAGCAGTACTCCATACCAGCTCGGACTAGTGTTTTTTTTTTTTTTTGCCTTACAAAAGTATCAAGCGTTAGGACTAGCATCTCTGTGTGGTCTTCATTTAAATGTTTTTCCTCTGTATCTTATATAACTTGACACTTAATTTTATCGTAACTTGATAAGCGTGTTCTTTCATTTTAAAAGTCATTCAAGTCAAACGCATCCTTTGTAACATTGACGGTTCGAATAACAAACAAACACGATACTGACAGTTTTATATATATTGTGCTTTGAAAATATTGGTTTGTATCGTGGTTATGAAAGGATAGATTCATCTTAAAGTAGATTATAATTTTCCTTAGAAAATACGTTATTTCCTTTCAAATGTCTAAATGAAGGCATATCAAATGATATTCAATGGCGGATAATAAAGCCTTTAGGATTCATAATGCTAGAGTCTAGACATTGAAAATACTTCATCCATGTAGTTCTCGATAGCACAATGGCTTATAATATCGTCTATGGTTTCTTCAGGTTTTACTTTTACCACATTACTTAAAAGTTAGGAATCGAGTTTTATTTTTATGCGTTTTCATATAGCCTTCTCGTAATGAAGTACATAAATAGACACACGCCTCTTTCCTCGAAGGGGTAGGCAGAGCCTTAAAGGGCCTCTTTTCACAGTGGGTTGCACCATCGAGGGATATAGACGTGACAAGTGGTGAGCTCATCGCCGCCATTGCTTCCCACGACTGACTCAGCTAACGCTTTCTTCCAGTAATAGTAACACTTTCTATAAGCTATAGCGCCCAGGTCAAATCTTATAATTACCAATGAATCTAATCAACAAATCCGGGTAATCCCTTAGTCGGCTTTTACGACATCCACGCGAGGAGACTGAGGGATCTATTCTTAGGCCGGACACACCACACTCGTAATGAAGTATTGTTCTTTGTATCAATTGATGTATTTATTGCTTTGATATCTGAAATCTTATCTTTGAGTGCAATGTTATATGCGTTTCCATTGTAGTTTACAACTTTGCATGTGTTAACAATTTATATTTTTTTGTTGCAGGTAAGCAAATCACAATTACTTAGAAAGTTTCCTTTATCGTCTGCTAAAAGGTATGTGTAATGTAGTACATACATCTTACTAATAATAATTGAGTAAGTTTGGGTGTTTGTTTGTTTCTTAATCACGCCGTAACGACTGAACTGATTCCAATTAAATTTCGTTAAGAGAGATAGATATGATCTGGATACTTTGGCTACTTTTTGTCCTGGTACCACGTGAACGAAACCACGGGCGGATGCTACTTATGTATCATATTCTTTTAGTGGCTCTGCAAACCTTTTTGTGATGGTGCTGCAACTAATAAACCAATAAATTTGTGAGGTTCCCTGGACATGGTCATTTGGTCAAAATGGATTCTACGAGTATCTTCCAAAAATGATAATTAGGAAGATACTCGTAGTGTTATTGTGTTACATTAGTGACAATGAACTGCTGTTCATTGTCACTAATGTAACGCTTTGCAAAGCTTGCACGATCCTACCTATCATATACAAATATAATATTATGTACTTACCTATGTACGACTTTGTTATTACTTTTGAAACTATCATGGTTATGTACATAATTTACCATGATTTTTGAGTTTTATATGTTCCCTATATTTCGGCACAGTTGCATGCGCGAACATGACATATAAAACTTAAAAATCATGGTAAATATCCCGTTTCTAGTGAAAATTATGACGTTGTT
This sequence comes from Operophtera brumata, assembly GCA_932527175.1. Classification (NCBI taxonomy): domain Eukaryota; kingdom Metazoa; phylum Arthropoda; class Insecta; order Lepidoptera; family Geometridae; genus Operophtera; species Operophtera brumata. Next base: position 3,570,786 of record OW052229.1, read on the forward strand.
ATTGTTATTTATATTAAGTTTTAGTTTAAAAACGTACTTAGTTTTAAAATATTATTGCATAAATCTAGGATATCTACGCTGGAGTTTGTACTTATACCTATATTATGTAATAAAGAACCTTTAAAATTCAATTTTATAATGGCACTATTATAACTTGAATACCAATCCTTACACCATATTTGTTCCCAGAACATTTTACGGTCTATAAACTAGCCATTCATAACGCAGTCACACATTAGGGCTAATCGTACAGAGATCGCAATTTCTATTATGCGCATTTTTGATGGCTTTTAAGCTTCTATCGAGGCTAATGTGGAAATAATTTTCTGGTGTCAGTATTCTTTTATGATATTTGCTACTGTTAAAATTATTGTCTTCTTCCTAAGTTGTGTTGACGACCTCTGTGGCGCGGCTGGCGAACGTTCGCCTGCGACGCAGGAGGTTGTGGGTTCGATTCCCGCCTCGGAACAAATATTTGTGCAATTTGCAGATATTTGTTCAGGGTGTTCTGGGTATTTTCTATATATAACAAAAAAAAAATATCTATCTATGTAATATATTGTATTAAGTATATCAGTTGTCTAGTACCCATAAAACAAGCTCTGCTTAGCTTGGGGCTAGATAATGTTGTGTGAACTGTGTCCAGCATTATTTATTTATTTATTTATTCTTTATTTAAATCACATTTACTTTGTTTGCCAGCTTTACTGTACAATTTTAATTAACGTTGTGTTTTTTTTTCTTTTTTTTTCAATTCTGTCGTTGTGTTTGTTACCTAATTCATATTTATATACCAGGGTGACTAAGAAAGAACCAGTGAACGAAGAAGAAGTACAAATAATAAATAAGATCTACATAATATGCGAATTCAACCTAACCTACATATTAAAAAAATTCCTACATTCCTATTAATCCTAATTAAAGAACCACTATGCTTGTCTCATAGTACCATGAGAAGAACCTCAAATATCGACTTCTTACAAAACTATTGTACAGGTTGGCACTTGACAGCCAAACCGTAGTGAAACCGACTATGGCTTTCCTCTGCGATTCAAAATCCTTTAGAAGAATATCTATGACGAAAGCTTCCTCTTCACATACTTGAGCAAGCTTTACACAAACAAACAGTGGCATCTCTCCCACAGAGAGGGGGGAGAGGGGGGGGAGAAGAGGCGTGAGAAACAGGCACGAAACAAGATCATGTTATTGTGTGGCGCTTCAGTTCAGATTTAGCTTTAGCTCGCCATATGATGTGTATACTTGTGGACACACAGAATTTAAAACGTGTTTGACATGAAATGTGTTTCCTCGTTTGTATGTTGTACGATTGAAAGCATTTGGAGTTTGCGTAACATTTGAACATTGGCGGTTTTCCTTAATAGAGTTTTCTATGGCTTCTATTGAATATTTAATTAAACAAACACAGGATGCAGCCGTTGCTTAACTTGCAAATTCTGATAAATTACCTTCAATCATTGTACCAGTTTCCTCCCCAACAAAGGAATCGCAACCTCCTTGTTGATGTTAACTTGGTTATAGTCGTCCTGATTCAGCATCTTGTTGATTTTGAATACGACCAAAGCTCTGGTCGTTCTGTGCAGTCCTATAAACTAACAACGGAAACTATAACACGTGTTTTACTCGACCCTCCCATGCTTCCTCTCCCGTCTCTCATTAACCAAGAAACTGCTGTCATAGCCCCACTTGACTATCATCCTTAGCACACTGTCATACGGTTCAATACTCTGGGCTGTTTCGCTGCATAGTACTAATACAGAACGACAATGTTACTGTATTTGAGACGATACATGCTGGATATGGTGACATGTTTGATTTATTCTTTGAAGTCGATGCCTTCTTCATTAGCGTCGGCTACTGAATGACATTATGGCTATTTTAATTCGGTAAACAAATTCTAATAGGACTAGTGAGAGAATGGTTCTTGGAACTCGCCCGGATCTTCATACTCATGGAATCAGTCATGCTTATAGTTGGTTCCACTTGCAATCTGTTTTTGTTATTGATGACCTCCGTGACGTAGTGTCTGTCATCGGGCGAGTAGCTGGCTGAGACGCGAGAGCTGTGGGTTTGATTCCCGCTACGGGACATATGTTTGCATGCTCTTTTAATATTTCCAGGTCTGGTTGTTGTGGTTTCATACCACGTACGTTACGTTATGTACTAATACGTTTGAACGTTTGGTCTTAACTGCGTATGGATTGGTCAAGTTAGGCTGCTTGACCAATCCAGACGCAGTTAAGTTCGAACTTCAGAAGACGTTCAGAATTTGCGCGATTGGGGCCTTGGACAATGTATGTGACCTTTGGATGTTATGTTATGTTTGTTATAAGTATTTAGTAGTAGTAGAGCTTTTTTGTGAAAGAGTTCGTCCGGGGAAGTACTACCACCATACCTATTTCTGCCGCAAATCAGTAGTGCTCGCATTGCTGTGTTCCGGTTTGAAGGGTAAGGGTGCCGGTGAAATTACAGGCACATGAGACTTTTCATCTATGTCTCAGGGTGGCGGATGCAGTGCAATGCCACATAGGGTGCGTCCTAGGTGGACGTGACCTATGAGGTAATGCACTGTTCATAGGCAGAGGTTACCGCTTAACATCAGGTGGGCCTCTTGCTTGTTCCGTCATTCAAGTAGTATAAAAAAAAAGTATTTTTATCTAATCTGACTGCTTTATTTTTTAAACAAGTTAAAAAACTTACTATATTGGACGTTTGTTTCAATCAGGCAGTAACGGTTAAACAGATTTTGGTAAAATTATGTACAGAGATATAGTTTTTTTTTCGAATTGATTTAAATGCAGTTGACCTCCTGGGGTCATGACTTCGTTACCGGGCTTTTGGTGAGCGCAGATGGCGCTCAACCTGCAATGTTAGGATGGGGCAACTAGCACAAGATTACATTTGACACTATTTGACCCATGGGCTACGATTTATCCCGATACCACGCGAACAAAGACGCGGGCGGATGCAATTTGTGAAGATTTGTATTTAAGATAGATATCTTGAATACAAATCTGACCATCCGACTTAATGCAACAATAATTTGGCATTATTCGTGGGACAAGGCATAAAAGCCAATGGCCATGTTATTCGGTTTCGATGATGGTGCAGCCCTACCACACAATGAGCACCAGTAATTGATTTTGTTAATTGTGTATTCCGATACCATAACCGCTGTTATAACTACCTACATGACGTTAATGTGAAATAAATAAAAGCTGATACGAACTTCACTACTCGCTTACAGAAATAGTGTCTTAGACGAGCAGGCGTACGGCTCAGTACCATCCTTACCTCATTGGTATACCTTCTATTCGCACAAAACGTTTTGGTTCTACCTTTATAATGCGAACTGCTAAGGAGTGGAATACACTACCGTTGTCTGTCTTTCCTGAAAACTATAATCTGGGTCTCTTCAAGTCTAGAGTGAATAGGTGCCTTCTAGACCTTTGTGCTTCATCTTCGGCCACATCGTCACTTACCAACAGGTGAGATCGCGGTCAAACAAAGGTCTATCAATGTTAAAAAAAAAAAAGAAAAAGATTCTAGCAATATCAAGCTGTTTCCCACAAGTCATGCACTTTTAATAACAAAGGAAATACAGCAATATTGCAGCTGTGTAGTGTGTACACACATCTGCTTGACTTAATTTAAATAATCAGGCGAGAGACCCGTTATTCCTGAGTTTATTTTAACTGTAAGTTCTTTTGGATTCTCTCTTTCATAAAGACGAAAAAAGCCTTAGGCCGAAATATCCAATAAGTGCCTTCGACACATTTTTTCGACAGTTGGTCGTCACGAACACGTCGCTTATGGCGATCAATAGCTGACTTCAAAAGGATGGAGAGATTGGTGTAAAAGCTTGTCGTTGCTGTAGGGTAGAACACATCATTTTGAAAACCATTGATTTGCCAGATCGCCCGCGGTCAGTTGTAACTTTCAACACAATTTGGATCAGCAACTGTCATTTTGTCACTCAGTAACTGTAATTTTACCCAATTAAATATTTGAATGTTGTTTCATCATCAGGAAACAGAAGTTCATATAGACATAGGCCATCCCATAGAACGTTTTCCCTAACGACTTTATTCTTTGGAGAAAGCTTCCTCTTTTGCGTCGTCCAGTTTGTGTTAGCAACTTGGAAACCTTTATTCTTGAACGGTTGTCATTTCTGCGTGCTATATGGCCTGCCCATTGCCACGTCAACTTGCTAATTCTATAAGCTATGTCGGTGATAAATAATAAATGAAATAAATAATGCTGGACAGTTCACACAACATTATCTAGCCCCGAGCTAAGCAAAGCTTGTGTAGAACTACAATACTAGACAAATACTACTAAATACAACTTGTACTTGTGTTGGTACTAGATAATTGATATACTTAATACAAAACATAACATAAATAGATATTTTTTATTATACATAGAAAATACCCAGAACACCCTGAACAAATATCTGCAGATAATACAAGTATTTGTTCCGAGGCGGGAATCGAACCCGCAACCTCCTGCGTCATAGGCGAACCATCGCCCGCCACGCCACAGAGAACGTCATCTTGGTTCTTCTACGGTTCCTCATTTTGGATTCTATCACGTAGTGAAACTCCGAGCCTGTCTCCATAGCCCGCTGCGCATCTATGAGCTTTTTTGTGCATTTTATGCTGTATTTAAGGTGTTGTTTACCGATAATAAGCAGTTAACTTTCGGCATTTACCCGATTTATTAAATACGGTAACTAGTTTACAGTCAAGCTCATTGATAGCACCATTCACTAATCAAATTAACTTTATAATCATTACACTAAATTTATTAAATTATACACCGGTTAATGGTTCATTTCCTCCAGTAAATTCAATAACCATTTAAAACTTATTACATTCGATTAAAATTACGTAACATTTGGGTCAAGTGTTGCCATATGCAAAAATCGTGCGCACGATTTCCTTTTAGCGCGGAGATTTTAAAGATCTGAAGATTATCTTGATAACCTAGAATCGTGAATATTCTTAGCTCAGACAATAAAACATAATATTAACTTAAAAGCAAGAAACATGTTTCATACAAACAACCTTGGTGACAAAGTTTACAATTTATAAAAGTGTTAAAATTGATCGGGCGAGACTTCGCCTGCGACGCTGTAGGTTGAGGGTTCGATTCCCGCCTCGGAAAAAATATTTGTACGATCTGCAGATATTTGTTCAGGGTGTTCTGGGTATTTCCTATGTATAATAAAAAATATCTATCTATGTAATGTATATCAGTTATCTAATAGGTACCCATAACACAAGCTCTGCTTAGCTTGGGGCTAGATAATGTTGTGTTGCACTTTCCAGCATTATTTATTTTAATGTATGTTAAAAGGCCATGATTTTTATAAAAGCTATTGGAATACTGTGTTGGAAGAAAGTGAAAGAAACTCATCATCCGATGATGGGTAGGTGATAAATCGGTGTTATTGTACGCCAGGGGTTCCCAAAGTGGGCGATAACGCCACCTTATAGGCGCTGCAGGCCTAAAGGGGGGCGGTAAGAGACCAAAACAATGGGGGGTCAAATCAGACATACTTTCGCATTTTAATAGTCATTAGTAGTTATTAGGTCATTTTCGTAGATATTAGACCGCGGGAAATCATGTTTTAAGAAGTTTTGGTTAAATAACCCGATTTGTGCATGTTTAATTTGAGTGGTTTTTAAGTAGGTGAAAAAATGGGGGCGCTAAAAAATAATTTATTCTCAAAGTGGGCAGTAGGCAAAATAAGTTTGGGAACCCCTGTTCTACGCCAAAGGAACCAATCAATAATGCTCGGTGCATGAACAAAAATCAACGACGGGTTACAAACTGCCGAAACCACATGGTTGCTAGAGGTGCGTGCGTCGCTGAGTATCATAAAACAAAACGCAAGGAATGTCGCGTGAGCAACATCGTTTTAATTTCTGACCTGCTTTTGCATTTGCCCTATTTTGTGCACCTTACGTGTGGCTCTGTTAGATTCGCCATACACGCTGGAGCCAGCCCAGCGTGTGCATGGCTGCTTGGCGAAGCTTAGGCGATGGCGGCCAACGTTGGTGCACCAATGTCGAGTCGGTATATCATCCACACATACTCAATACTTAATACTCAATATATTTATTGCTTTCACATGGTTAACATAATAGTTGTTACATATACTTAGGTAGACTCGCACATGAACCCTGTTTTTAGGGCATAGCAATGGAGAGGTAGACCAGAGGTTCTCGGGCCCGTTTCGTAGGTGAGTATTATTATTATTATTTGTATCAAGTTATATTTATTGGTATTATTAATGTCAGCTGATTATTTATTTTTATTCATTTTATAATTTTTAACGTTAGTTGGTTTATATTTATTTACATATATGTGCCTAGCCCGCCTACTCTAAAAAATCTTTAATATTATAATAGCATTTTTCCAATAAGAGGGACTTGAGTGTTTTATAAATAGTTGATCCCTTTTTATGTCTTTTATTTGTAACGGAAGCTTATTATAAATTTTTATTGGCATTGCGTATGGTACGTTGCTATGCAAAGCATCATCATCTTGCCGTCAATGCGCAAAGTGCTTTCGCACGTTGCCAAGCGCCGTTCGCGGGTGTGTTGATGTTGCAAATGTGTTTATATCTTGATAAAAGTTTGGCCAACGTATGGTTCAATAATTGAGCCAACGCGTACAAACGCCGTAACCATCGTGGGCATTTAGCATCAACGAAAGATGATTCAAGCAGCGTCAGCTAAGCATTTTCCCTCTCCACTGACGACGACACATCGCCTGGGACACATTTTTGATACCGTAGGCCTTCCCAGGAACCTACGCTACCTTCAAACACCGTTAGGAGTGCAAAATATACCAGTGGATGATATATGAAATATTGTGACTTTGAACTCAGGTTTAAGAAATTCATCTTGTAATAAGTTATGAATAACAATAGCTCACAGAAATAATTTAAAAAAAAAATGCTGGACTGTTCAACACAACATTATCTAGCCCCAAGCTAAGCAGAGCTTGTGTTATGGGTACTAGATAACTGATATAATTAATAAAATATATTAGTACATATTTTTTATTATACATAGAAAATACCCAGAACACCCTGAACAAATTAAATAAGTAAATATCTGCGATCGCACAAATATTTGTTTCGGCGGGAATCGAACCCGCAACCTCCTGCGTCGCAGGCCAACCTTCGCCCGACACGCCACAGAGGTGGTCAACTTTAACTTGGATGTTTTTTATATTTGTTTCTTCTGTAAACTTTTTCTAAACGAGTGTGGTCGTTCAGTATCAGCAACTTTTCTTCTGCAATATTGCACTGCTTTACCAATTATCTGTAGATAAATAAAACTATTACGAGAAACGCAACGCTGAACCGCCATTATGGTTTGGAGTCGTTGACCTTGCTTTAATCACGACTGGGAGACGAGTGGCAACTTGCAACTGGTGAGATTTTTCAATTGTGATGGCGTTTGTCTTGAAGTATCTAAGTACAAAGATATACTACATAAATACCCACCGTCTCCTCTCGTGGATGTCGTAAAAGCCGACTAAGGTTGGCCCGGATTTGTTAGTAAGATTCGTCGTTATAAGATTTGTCCTGGCTGCTAGTTTATTAAGGAATGTATTATTACTGGATGAATGCGTTTGCCGAGTCAGCCGTGGGAAGCGATGTCACGTCTATATTCCCAAGATGGTGCAACCCAGGGTTAGATAATAAAAAATAAAATATAGTGGCAATTTTGTTTCTATTTACTTTATAGAATTATTCGTTTAGTAAATAAATTCAGTGCGTTCAACAAACAAACAAAAAACGGCCAAGTGCGAGTCGGACTCGCGCACGAAGGGTTCTTTACCATAAAAAAGAAAAGAGGCAAAAAAAAAACATGTTTGTTGTATGGGAGCCCCCTTAAATATTTATTTTATTCTGTTATTTAGCATTTATTGTTATAGCGGCAACAGAAATACATCATCTGTGTAATTTTCAACTGTCTAACCTTCACGGTTCATGAGATACAGCCTGGTGGAAGACGGACATACAAACAGACAGATAGACGGACGGACAGCGAAGTCTTAGTAATAGGGTCCCGTTTTACCCTTCGGGTACGGAACCGGAAAAGGTTCCGCTCATAAATTGATCGTATCGATATATGTACGTATTGATTTTCCATAAATGCACAACAAATCCGAAAAAGAAATAACAGGAAACCGAACTCATTTCATAGATAACAATCCTGCTGTACTAACAAATTATCGCGACTTTCTACGAGGGTGGGCCCTTATATAGGGCAGGCTTGATAGAGAACAGGGTGTGCGGTCAACGACCTCACTTACCTAATGGAACCTGTAATTATGACCTAATTATTTTCTGATATTGACGTCGTAAATTCGCGCGATGACGTAAATAAATTAGATTGTATCTTTTAGCTTGGGGCTGTGATATACTGTGGTTTCAGCTTGATTATGAGTGAGTGACTCGGTCAAAAATCTACAGAGAAAACTTTATCTGTCAACAAGTTGCGATATGGCTTTAGTACACGCCTTTTACCCCGAAAGGATAGGCAGAGCCTCAAATATACCTCTTTTCACTGTGGGTTGCATCCATCGTGGGAAATAGACGTGACAAGTGGTGAGCTAATCGCCGCCATTGCTTTCCACGGCTGACGCTGCTAACGCTTTCTTCCAATAATAACACATTCCGTAGTAAGCTAGCAGCCGGGACAAATCTTGTACCAACGAACCATACAAACAAGTACGGGTAACCTAATGGACCTAACCTAACCGTAGTCGTTTTTTACGACATCCACGGGAGGAGATTGAAGGGTCTATTCTTGGGCCGGACGACACACCACGGCTATGTTGCAATATGGCTTTCGTGCTTTATCCCTTGGATATAAAGTTGCTAACAACACTGGTCAACTCAACATTGGCCTTAGCAGAAGACCAGCACCGCAGTATGGCAACATGCAGTAGTATATTATACTGAGCTGAAGGCCCTTTCACCACCACACACTGCTAAGACACTTATGATTGTATAATGTTCATTATAGTTCAAAAACGTTTTTATATTATACCATACTCGTACCTACACTATGTCATATTTAGAATGTGGTTGGTGGCTTCTAAGTAAATTATTTTTCTTTCTTTCTTTTTCTTCTAAACACCTACAGACACACGAAACAGACGAAGCACTCCAAAAAATTTAGGCTTTTTATGACCACAGTTCTCCTAATGGGAAGCGATGATGAGGCATATTTAATAAAGTCCAGGCCGGTTAATATAAACATTTGTTTGATTTAAACGTCCAGGGTTAGCGTCTACTTTTAGCACCTAATGATGGGATTGTTCAAGAGTGGATAACAACTGTAACTGTAACTAAAATTCGTATCATGATCCTCAGAAGATGCTTATTTACTCCTAGTTTTAAAATACCCAAGTTATAACATGGGAATACAGTCACCCGAAGAGAGTTCCAGGCTTTTTCTGTCCGCATGACGAATGAGCTCGAGAGTAATGGTTTGTACGCATTGGTGGTATGTCGACAACAAATGGGTGAAACAACTCCCGAAGTCCGAGACCGAATGGAGACTGAGCGCACTCATATAAATGCATGTGGTAGAGGAATTCTCCCTGAGGAAGCCGGAAAGTTCAATGAAATTGAGAACTTTGATCACGGTAAGTTACTCCTGAACCTACGTGCGGTGGACGATGAACTAAAAATTACCACATTACTTTAGAGGTCGGTAAACGATACAATAAATGGGCTATCGAAATGTACATGTAAATGTTTTATTGTCCGGGCGTAAGTCACCCCCGGTCCAAGCAGTCACGCAACACCCCCCGCGCCTGTTCTACGTCTATAGTAAAGTTTTGTTTGGTACGAGTATTTGTAGTAATCAAACCTACATAAGTACTATATGAAAGAAAGAAAAAGAAAGAAAGAATATATATTTATTTGTATAAATGAGCTACACAGAAACACGTTTTAAACTAAGAAGAAACAGATATGAAGGTACGAGGTTCAACTCAAATAACAAAATGGCTCTGCCTCAGCATGAGGTATCTAGTTACCCAAACTAAAGTTTTCGAACCCAGGAAGGATAAGTTTTTAGTGAAGAATATATTTTTCAAAGCAAGCTTTTATAAAATTGGTGATCGTAACCGTGTGCTGATCAAAATGAGGCTACACACGGCCAGTCTACTATTATCCCCCGAGGAGTTCCGTTGTCCATCTCCATCAACAGATCAGCTCGCTGATACCATAATATTGCATTAATGTTGTGTGAACTGTCCAGCAATATTTATTTTATTTATTTATTGTCATCGGAACTTGACAGGTATGCAAAATATCATCTCAATCGGTTGAGGATAACTGCTTTAAAATTCAGTTGCAAGATTCCACCCGGAAATACATTGCAAGTTAATGTTCCGATTCTGTCATGACAGTGTCTCTTTCAGTTCAAATGACAATGCGTTTAGCAAAGGAATGAATGATCTGGATAGTTTTAGAGACGAACAGCCTAGGAACTAAAAATAACGGGAGGTCATCTCAGGTCATTGGCTAGAAAGGTAGGTCGTGTGTGGGTGTGATATAAACCGCAAAGGTTGGTTCAAATGGAGTGCAGACGGGATTGTTGGATGCGGCATAGTTTGTGATGGTGATAATAAATAGTATACTTTATTACAGAAGGAATAATACACCCAAAACAAATATATTCAAAATGTGACTATTGAGCTATTTAAAGGTCGTTGCAACTGATGAAATAATCTAAACTGATCCAAATCATTAAAAGACTGAAGCGACCCTTAGACGCTGACTGCGTTGCCACTCTGAACGGCAGTACCAATGAGTTGAACCAAATAAGAGCAAGATACACGTCGGTCGCTTCGGTCACACGCCCTTAGGTTTGAGGCGAAGGACCCCGGTGCCCCACGGACCCAGAGCCTCGATAAGTTCCTGCCCTGGGCTTGTGTTTTACCAAATTCCATCGGAATCGGTCCAGCCGTTTCGGCGAGATTGGGTAACAAACATAAGACAAGCATCCAAACCTTCGATAAATATAATTATTTATCGAAGATCCAATCATTGTAACTTTGATATTTGCTCTCAAGTAAACACATAAACTCTTACTTTTGTTTATGTATTTACCGACTGTTAGCGGAAATGTAAAAGGCAAGCTTGCTTATCCCTTAAAACACGAAAGCCTTTGAGGCTAGACACAGGAGATTATATACTTAGGTAATAATACATTTATTTACAGAAAGAATAATTTATGATTAAACGAACTTACATAAGTACGTGAAGTTCTATCATAATTATATGAAGTGCTTCGTTCGAAGAGATGAGTAACCTGTAAGAATATTTTATTAGTATTTAAATATGTAACTTGTAGTAGTAGCTCCAGCTATCATCACTCCACTGAATTTTGAGGGTATTTCTTTTAAAAACTACCCATGGCCGTTGCTTGCTTTGTTCGTCATTTAGTTCGGAGTCAATAATCACTCCTCAAACGATATTTCCGAAAAGAATGGGTTACGTACACCTGCGTATAATTGGGCAGGGCGGGCGTTGGTTACTCATCTCTTCGAACGAAGCACTTCATATAATTATGATAGAACTTCACGTACTTATGTAAGTTCGTTTAATCATAAATTATATTCGTGCTTCGTTCTCGAGATGAGTAACCTGTAAGAATATTTTATTAGTATTTAAATATGTAACTTGTAGACTTTGAGAGTAAGTACCTACAGGTACCTTTTTTGAGGAAATATCAATGAAATTCATTTACGATTTAATTTGCATACATTTGTGTTTGTACAATCTATATCATTATTTGTTTATGTACTTATCTATAATAAATAGTTTAAATACCATTTAACTGATTAGGTACTTATTCTTAATTCTTTATGATTTTAATTTCGTAGCTAAACTAAAATATTAATCTTGTATAAGCAGCTTGGCTAGAGAATCGCACTGATTACGCACATATCGTAGAACCTAGCAAATGTGGTAAATGTACACCTCCAGCCCGCAGTTTTATGAATATATCGACGCTGAGACCAAAATGGTGTGCGCGCGACGTGCTCGCATGCCGCGTATGCGCGCTAAATATCGATACATTTACTCCACAATCATAACGATCGCGTGAGGTTTTTTGTAGCTAATAAAAATATAGTGACAGCTACTTCTTAGTTCTCTAGTTCTTTCTAGATACTAAATGTATTTGCTGAGCAAATTTCTGGCTTTTATCTTAAAAATGGTTAGTGTAAGGTTGGCTGATTACAACTCGTGAGATTTTTATCAGATCTGGAATTTTAATATCTACTACATTTTTAATGGCTATTTTTGACAAAGTCTGTACGCGTAGTGCCAGCAATATATTAATATTGCACAATTTCTAGACAATTGTTCCAGTCATAATTCTTATCGTAGACGCAGGCGATTCTAGAACGAGATAAGTGTCCCAAGTAACGTCATATTTTGGGAAAGGAGGCTTCAGGTGAAACAGTCCATTGAAAAATCTTTTTATTCTATAGTTATTAGACAAATTAGAACCGACCAACATAACTAAAGCAGACCTATAAGTGTTGAGGGATCCGTATTGAGAGCCTGAATTAAACATATATGTTAAAAAATTAGAGAATTGAAGGAATAGACGCTTCGTAAAAGTTGAGACTATTCTCTTGAGCATATATATACCAACATTTAAGGCAGACATCGTATTGTTTGATGGAATTGGTGTACAAAGATGCTAAGCTAGTCTGCGGGAGCGTTTGGTCGCAGTAGCGCCGTCCAGAAAGCACCCCGGCAACCAGAGTAAGACTCGATTTGATGTCGTCTCGGCAATGAAATGAGAGACAAGAACGTTTTCACAGAGTTTAAACTCTACAGTATCAAAAATATTGGAAATCATTCTTATTCTTCCCATAAAGTGACTACGAGTATTCCCGTTGCAGATAAAGGTTATTTATCTTAGATCTTAACCTTAATATCTTAAGGTTTTTTGTTTTTTTTTTTATATTACCGATATATAGATGGAAAAGAGTAAAAGAAGAACTCTGACCCGTCCAAGGTGAAAGCGTTTATTGCAAAGGACTTTATGCCATGAAACGTGTTTAAGGCTTATTTATTATTATGAATTATATATGAGGCGTGTTTATTTATTCGACTAGCGAATAGGTCGACGTTAGGTTGACCGAAAGTAGCTGTTAGGCTGCGTCCCCAGTAGGACTATGACAGTTCCCACTCGATATAAGGATGGTTACGTCTTGATTCAGCATCAGCTGTTCTGTTATCCTCAGATTCGATATACTTAGGACGCGTATACTAATATTTTTCGCGATCATCACTATCTTTGGTGATTTTTGTAAGATGTGGGAACTGCACGCCTCCCATTTTATAGATAGACGACCTTATATAAGAATATAATATTTTGATATTTATTATTAATGAATATTTGTTATATATATATATAAATATATTTTCAAAAATCTTAACCGCATTGACTGTTACGAGCAGTCAAGCTAATTAATATGATTTTTGCGCTCGTCATTGGACCACTGGCCACTGGCGGTCTCATCACCACATGCTGCGCCCCACCCTGTCGTTGAGGCATCGGAAAATATTTCAAATTCATATTTGTCTTGTAAAATTCTATGAACTGAGTTATCTATTGCAATGGGCCACCATAGAAGATCTTTTGTAAATAATTTGGAGTATACCTTTCATAATAATCATCCTGAGCTAAATTTAAATATAACCATCTTTCTAAATCTTTGGTGGAATGGAATAGAGCCACTCGTATTCTATGGGTAGACAAGCTCACACCAAAAGTCCAATGATCTGTGCAAACTGCCTCATTGTACATATTTTTATGTGAATACATTTTAATAATTCTTCTTTTATGCGGTTACTTTTTTCCTTGTGGCAGTGAGATTACGAATCTATGAGAATCAAGGCATCGGAAGCCCAAGTATTTACATTTGTTAAATCGTTAGAAATTATTATTATTTATTCATATTTTCTTCGTTAATTATAAAGCCTAGAAAACATAGTTATTGTTTAGTAGTTTTAACATTCTTAACGCACTCTTGATAAGAAAAATATCAATTTATCAAATATCATCATTTAGATATTATGTTGTAGAAGTAAATATTTTCGTAAATACGTATATACGGCGTCGTGCTCAAACAAAACGATACAATTCGTTATTCCATTATAAATCTTGGATATTTAATTGTCTTATGTTGAGTATGAACCTCATTTTTCCGTTAGGTTTGGGCCGCAAGAAAACATTCGATATGAATTGGTTTCTACACAATTCACTGTTAGATATTGTCTCATATGACTCTAGTCTGTGATGGCTACTTATGAGTCGATGTGGACATAGTTGTGTCACAGGTTTTGACAAAATCATTTTGACGCCTGAACCAATTCCAGAATCAATTCGTGGTTTATCGTGTGATCGTTAGTCATAAACCAGGATTTGTAAAAATGAGACAGTTTTCCTGCGTATTTTACCTCGTCTAGTATCGTCTGCGCGCGAGCTTCTGCGGTGGTTACGGCGGCTTGCGCGACGAGTATGAGCGTGCGGCGCGTGGCCCCGTTGTCGACGGCGCCGGCGCGGCGGTGGTGTTGGCAGTGCCTTCAGTATTGAAGGCGTGTTCCACCGAGCTGTCGCCAGTTGCCTGCGACCCGCGACTGGGGTTTTTTAGATTTTGTCTGCAACTTGAATGGAGTTTTAAGCTCAGTGCCTGATTTGTTCACAGCAGTCTTCACTGAGTCTGCCAGATTTTCTCCAAATAAGGACATGTCGGTCTTTTAGCATCTGATATGAGTCAAGCCGCGTCCATAGTATGTTTTATTTCAGCATTATCCTTTTCTGTGGCCTCCAGAGTATGCGAGATTGCTTCTCCTATATACAGGTTATTTTTTTTATTTTTTATGCTACTATATTTATATATATATATATATAGGATATAGCTGCAGCGATTAGTTTTTGTCGGCTTCGATAAGTTTATCAGGTTTCGTGGTGTTCTCGTTTAAATAGAAACTTTAATTTCTGCATTTAGAATCGGAGCTCCAATTGACATACAGTTTTCTGGGATACGGTATTTATCACAAAGTTCCTTGTGGTTGTCTTTATTTAAGCCGTTGGTTGCGTGCAGCCGGTTCAGGAAGGATACCGTTTCCGTATTCGACACACTGGCCGTCGGATCATCACCCATAATTTCGAGAATTTTGTTGTCGAGACCCGATTCTTCTGTAACACCGTCGAGAGGTGACACCGAATCATCCTTTGGCTGTTTTGATTGCCCTCTTTGCGGCGTTGGCCGCGGCAGAGGCGGTGCTATTGTTCATGGCATCGTGAACTTTTCATGTTGCTGGCTCATACGACATAAAGATTGAATCTATATAGCTCCGAATTACCCAATTATTAATTAATTACCATGTGAATTATCACAATATTAGCGGTTACTAACACATATCGTTGGCATATTGTGTAGATATAGGAGAAGTTATGTACTCTCGGATGGCCCCGCAGACGTACAAGTGCGTTAGTTTCTCATTTTTATTAAAGTGGGTAACGATCATCGTAACCGACAAAGTTAGATTATGTGTTCATTGGTATACGCTCGGATGGTCCCGCAGACGTCCTTGTGCGTTTTAATTAGCTTTTTCATTATCTTAACATATAGGTATTATCA
This sequence comes from Operophtera brumata, assembly GCA_932527175.1. Classification (NCBI taxonomy): domain Eukaryota; kingdom Metazoa; phylum Arthropoda; class Insecta; order Lepidoptera; family Geometridae; genus Operophtera; species Operophtera brumata. The sequence continues at coordinate 3,586,518 of OW052229.1, forward strand.
ATAACCAAAAGTATCTCAACTGTACGTTACGTAGGTAAGGCAAAAAGTTGAGGCAAACAATGTATGGGAGTTATGTCGAGTTTATATCGAGCAGGCTCGTTTTTTTTTTTTTTTTTTTTTTTTAATGAATTTGTGGCTATTTGTGATATCATATTAGGTTACGCTCGGATAGTCCCGCAGACGTCCTTGTGCGTTATACCATATGTCGAGCAAGCTCGAAAATTGTCCCAGAGTGTGTGGGTATTTGTGATATCATATTAGGTTACGCTCGGATAGTCCCGCAGACGTCCTTGTGCGTTATCCCAAATGTCGAGCAAGCTCGAAAATTGTCCCAGAGTGTGTGGGTATTTGTGATATCATATTAGGTTACGCTCGGATAGTCCCGCAGACGTCCTTGTGCGTTATACCATATGTCGAGCAAGCTCGAAAATTGTCCCAGAGTGTGTGGGTATTTGTGATATCATATTAGGTTACGCTCGGATAGTCCCGCAGACGTCCTTGTGCGTTATCCCAAATGTCGAGCAAGCTCGAAAATTGTTCCCAGAGTGTGTGGGTATTTGTGATATCATACTAGGTTACGCTCGGATAGTCCCGCAGACGTCCTTGTGCGTTATCCCATAAGTCGAGCAAGCTCGAAAATGTATCACAAAATATGTGAATATTTACGTACCGTTTAGGTTTCCAGGGACTCTTCGGAAGATTACGAGATAGTCCATGTGTGACGACTTTTGCACTTCCTTAAAAACTTTTATATTTTTCATAACTTACGAAATACACTGATACACTGTTATCTTTGTCATGGTGCTTCCTGTTATGCATTTTAACTCGAAATTTAACCGAAATGGAGAGAAACATATTTTTAAATTGAAGCACGTACGGAGTGATTGACACTGAAATTACGAATGACGAACAAAGCAAGCAACGGCCATGGGTAGTTTTTAAAAGAAATACCCTCAAAATTCAGTGGAGTGATGATAGCTGGAGCTACTACTACAAGTTACATATTTAAATACTAATAAAATATTCTTACAGGTTACTCATCTCGAGAACGAAGCACGAATATAATACAAGGTATGTACAAAATACATATGAAACAGTTGTGCTACCTGAAGACCGCTGCAAGCGATCTAAAGGTAGCTCAACTGATCCAAATCACTACCAGACGGAAGCGTCCCTAAGATGCTGGCTGCATTGCCACGCTGAATGGCAATACTAATGCGTTGAGCCAGATAAGAGCCAGCTCTCGGGTCACGCGTCGCTTCGACCAGATGCCCTGAAAGAATTTTGAAAACGCGAAGGGCCCCGGAACCCCACGGACCCAGAGTCTCGACCCCGAAAGGCTCAAATAAGTAAGCTCTGTCGAGACTTAGGTACATTTTAAGTATTGTACCTACTCGAAGTAGATGATAGTGAACATTATTTCCTGTGAGAATTAGAACCAACATTGATTGATATTAAAACGTGCTATGCCTAAGACCATAATTTTAAACCAACAGCAATTAAATATATAAAAAAAGACTTTGCAACCGTGAAAGGAGATGCAAGTTTATTTATAATAACTAGTTGTTAACTCTAATTACTAACCGAGTGATTACCAGGAGACGTGTTCAGAACTATAATTACTTGACTATGTATTACTTAGCTTAGTCTAGTCTAACAATCGCGTGCCCTTGAGCTATAAATAAAAAGTCACTATAAAAACACCCCAGGTCATTCAACTTGACCTTTTTAACCTTGTAACGAGAGACTTACATTGAACTAGCTGAAGTAGCTAATGATTTAATAGATGCTTAGGAGTTTATAATTAAAGTGGACTGTAAAACTGTGGTAGTTGGGTTCAATTTTGAATTATGGGTGTCATAAATCCACACAGTACTGTTTGGAATAATTAGAAAGCTAAGGGTTTCTTTGTTCTTTGAAAGGGGTTCATTCATCACTTGTTACAATGTGGCTTCAAATCTTAAGAGGCGTTTCTGACGTTCATGTTTCCATTTACATTGCGTGCAACTTTCTTGCACCTGGTCCTTAACTCTCTTTGATTCTTCGCCAATAGGTTCAACTTGTAAATAAATTTGCATTTGACTAGTCTTCCTTACTCAAGCAAGTTCCTTGCGGATACAAACTATTTTCTAAACAGCAAACGTTTTCTAAGGTTTACTGCATACCGTTGTTCTACTAATTTTTGTGATACTTTCTTTTTTCAGAATATTTTGAGGATATATCCTGGATGTTTTCTTTTAAATAAGGTTTAAAATCAACTGATACCCCTTAATTGGCTGATTCTTACCTTGAAGTCGAGGAATTTACATTTCACTTAACAACTTATTTTAGTTTAGTTTAATGACTAGATTAACCTCAACTTTATCCGTAAAGTAACGCATCACAATTTTTTTAGTTTTTAGTTTTTTTATGATACCTTCTGTTTCCTGATGATTCTGCGAGTAGCACTTTATCCTTTTATGACACTGTTTCTTTCACCGTCGAACACAATGCCATTTTCAGGGTCACCATTTATAAATCTGGTCATTGACTTAACGCAGATTGACTACGAAAGATCCGGTGACACGTAGTAGTAGTAGGTTAATCCCACTATAAAATACGATTTTACTTAAAATAAAGGGTTATTTTCATCAGTCGCAAGTAGTCGCAACCATGAAAAGTCTGAAATAGACAGATGTTTACTGTGTGGTTCTTGGAAAGGAAACTATCCTCCATTAGTGTTTCCTTTAGAGAACTGGCGACGGAGCTCAGTCAAATTTCGTTTAGGGAATTATAAATTTAGATATTCTTTTAGATGCAGTTGGAAGATTTTGTGAAACTCGTACCTAATTGTATTCTGACGAAGTATTTTTTTATATAAACCTTAACAGATACTTATTATATAAACACAGTCCAATAATTAACATAGTGCAGAGTGTCTAAGTTGACCACAACTTAAGTTTTACCAAATACACCCATTATAAACATCTTTAACGTAACATAACTCACCTAAGTTTTACAAATTATACCCTTTGACAACATTTTTAAAACGACAAGCTTGAAATCCACGCATGTTACAAGAACGAACAGTCTTATCTTACACTTTATCAAATTCAAGATACAGTGTACCTATTACATCACGCTCGGATCTCTTCATACTATGAAGTGCAGCATTATCTGTTGAGTCAGATGCATCGTTTTATTGACTGTAGACAGAATTGTAACTACACTTACATGCTGTAATAATAACTGACCCGTTTTCCGCACTAGCAGGATGTAAGACTGCACTATCTATTTTTAGTTATTTCGTAGTCATTGTTGTATTTGTAGGTGTGAAAACTTCATAGCTTACTGCATTTATCATTTCTGTAATGAGAACTGTACTTGGTTTATGTATTGTGCTGGCATCAATCACAATTTTGGACACTGTTATAACAAAAAGCATAATTAGCAAAATCCTATGTTGTAATGGACAAAACTATATTTGTTGTTGAGAAGCTTGAACTTCAGAAGGATTCTCGTTTACTTGTTCTACTTATTTAGGATAAAAAACAGGTTTGCTTAATCCAAACATAAGATCACACAACCTGCCTCACTATCTCCGCGAAACTCGACAGTATACATAAGCTAATTAACACAACACTGAGTCCGTCTGTCCGTTTCCTGCCTATGTTAAGTTTTAAGCAAATTATTCTGTTGTAGAACCTAAAGATTAGTAATGTATGTATTTTATGTATACGTGACTTGGCTCAGGCTTCCGACAAAGTTGCGATTCACGTGAGGGCTGTATCGTCATCAGTCGACTTCTGATAGCAGGTTGAACCGACATCAATGTTTGGTTATCTATGTTACAAAAATCTGACTATAGATTTTTGACACGACGACTTAGATATTTACTTTCCATCTTGAAGTTGGTCGGTTTTCTCATGTTTCTTTTGAAACATATGTTGGATTCTTTTCAAATCAGAAACGTTTACCGGTGATGGCTTATTTTTACAAAATGTAATGAATGGTGTTTACAAACTACTCCAAAAGTCTTTTAAACGACTCTAATTTAAATTTAGGGGTAAATAACTAGTTGGAATAATATTCTTCCTGTAAAAGATACCAATAACCTTGATAGGTAACTACACACTATGTTTTAGCAATCTGCCTTTCAAACTAACGATCCCCAATCATACGAGTAGTTTGCTGCTTTTGAAATATAATTGCTGTATAGCTAACGAGGAATTTACTGCTTGCTTTAAAATGCCTGCAAGCAATAAGTCGATCATACAAATCATGCGTAACACCGACCTTCATTAATACCACCTATTACTTATTCTATGATCGTTTGTGTTAATTATCTTTCAGTTTTACCGTGTTGATTGCTTGTTATGTTTGATTTATTGGCCCTTTGGATGTACTTTTAAGGTATTTGCCATCACTTCTAATATTTAAATAGCATGGAAATTGATGGGTTGGATTAGGAAGTTTGATCTCATCATCATCAGCCAACGTGGTTCCATTACAGGCTGCAATGGCTGATGATGCATACCTTAGTGCTGTGAATGTTTTTGTGTTTATCAATTTGCATTTCATAAATGTGTAGGTTTATGAATTCGTAGTTGTGTCTGTTGCATCATTTGGATTCTTTCCTTTGTAAATATTCAACTTGACCGTTTTGCTCTGTACTGCAGTTTATTGATCAGTTATAAATAACATTATATTCCCTACTATCTTTTTATCAGGTTTATCAGTTGTTTTATCGTATATCAGCAGGTACTCTGCTAGATAACGCCACGCAAACATGCATCGACCAGAGTTCTGCATATTTTGTCTTGTGTATTCGTTAGATTGAGGTCGCAATGCTTGCATGTTACTTGGTTTGATAAAAAACTAAGGCGTTATTCATATTTCTTAGTCATTATCCTTTTTCTTTGAATTTTTATCATTTTTGAACTATGGAAAATCATGACCATAGTTTTTATTATTCTGTATTATGCCTTTAACTATTTTCTTTAAATTCATTACTTTGTCAGCACAAATGTTCTCTAATCGAAGTTTAAGAAAGCATAATTCATACATAAACACCACTACAAATTCGTGGGAGGCGCCACATGTGGCTTGCACTACGACCATTAATATTACCAAAAAGGAGTTCAATATAACGGTTTTAATAATTACAGGGAGTGGTGTTGGTGTTTTTGAGTATGATTGTTTGTTATTATTATATAATTTCGCACCTTATAGGGAGTATATCTCTGATTGTTTATTTACATATATTTTTTTTAAATGTAATCTGCTCATAGTTTTTTTTAAATACCTTCATTTGATTTTAGATTAATGTATTGTTTTTTTTTGTTTACAGGTAAGTTAGACAGACAGACATCGTCCATAAAACAATTGTTGTTTTGAAAGGTACTTTAAAATAATAACCGTCAATTATTTCACACTTACCTTCTTGGAACCATCAGTTCCTTTATTCTTTAACCAAAACAATTACTCACTGTAGTCTGAAGTGCTAAGACAGATTAAAAGAAAGATATTTTCACTTCCGCTTCTTGTACCACAAAATTAAGCTCTATAATCGAATGCGAGGGTACATTTTCGAATGTAACTGGTTTGTTTCTGATAGGAACCAGAGGCAAAGTTATTTATTCTAGTGTTGCGTATCCAATTACAACTGTAATGAATTGAGTCGGCTACCAGCTACCAGTCTGCCTGTTTATATAATCGTGTATAATCACATTGTCGTATAATAGCTCATGACGTCATTCCTCGTCTACAGTCTCTGCCCTTCAGGTGTAGTATTTGTCACACTCTTGAGTCTCTTCACTCGTAATATATTATTTGTCGTGGAAGATATTTATGAGGAGCTTTATGTGTAAGGTGATGTCATTGACACTTTGGCACAAATACACCTTCAGGTCTGTTTGTGACTGTTTAGCGTAATGTAACCTTTTGGACTACTCATCATCATCATCATTATCATCATCATTGGCAGTTCATAGTTACCCACCATTGGGCATAAGCCTCAAACGCCACTCGAGTCAGCTCGGCCCTTTTTCATCCAGGTCTTCCCCTATAGAGCAACGATTTCATCGAACCACCTGATGACTACCGGCCAAAGGCCAAGGCTAAAGTTTTTCAAAATAAACAGCCTGTTTGCTTTGATGAACTTATAAAACCAATTCTAGTAATAAAATACACATAAAATATAGTTCCGATCTAGTGTCGATGCCCTAAATATAATAAATGGTATTCTTCTCAACTGACAAAATACAACGCGGAAATGTGAATAGATCATAATGTGACTGAAACTTGAATGAATCTAAATAGTTATTATCATCATCATCAGCTGCCTTTAGACGTCCACTGCTGGACGAGGTTTCCCGCATAGAATGCGATGGGAAATTTGCCATGACGCTTGGCAGGTGGATTGGTGATCGCAGTATTGGTGTTAAGTACTCAGTGAATGCCCATCCCCTGGTGTAATACCTTCGTCGGCTTTTACGACAACCACAATTAGTGATGGATGTGTCTATTCTTAGGCCGGAAATACCACCGCATTTGAACCAGGGTTGATAAAAATCATGATTGTTTTGTTTCTGTCAGATTTTTTGATTTTTTTAAATTCCTTACCGCAAATGGTGTGTTTGACTAGTGAACTAATAACTTTCTACTAAAACTACTATTTTTTATACTAGCAATACTCAAACAGCCGATCCATTCAAACAAGTTATGTTTGCCGACGAAATAATAACAAATGTAAAACCGTTGCAATGGTGGAAATCTCAGTTGGGTAGCTTGGATGAACATGGTCAACTTACGCCTATCTTCTATCAGCTGTTCACAGCTGTAGCTTCTTCTGCATCAGTAGAAAGGATTTTTTCTACTTTTGGGCTGGTTCACTCAAAACTTCGAAACAGGTTAGGAAATGAAAAAGCGGCAAAATTAGTGTTTCTTTTTAAATACTTTAATGATAAATAATTGTATTAGTATTTAAGTAAATTAATCTGCACACTCTAGTTTTTTATTTTCTGGTCCAATTATCCCATAACATTGTAATTTTAGCTAAACTATTTTTGATTTAAATCACTGATTTTAATTAAAAAATCACTTGATTTAAATCATTGATTTAAATCATGATTTAAATCATTTGATTTAAATCAATCAACCCTGATTTGAACGGAAGTGTTTTTTTTTATTTTTAGGCTAAATAGTTCAGCAGAATACTGCTTTTAATTCACAATTCAGTTTTATTTCAGTCAACTTTCAATGTGGTTGTTATATGTTGTTGTTGTTGTGTGTATAACTACGAGAATATGCTTTCTCTTATTTAAGTTTTACATAAAGTTCTTGAAAAACATATCAAGCTTATTTTTATTGGCTTATCAGTAGGGTCCGACGTCATTAAAATATCATCTATCCGTTATTCAAAAGATTTCTTTTCGTCAGCGTTTTCTAAGTATAATTTACGAGACATATCTTATTTTTGATGACCATAGGTAATGATGTATCTATTAAGTTATGCAGTTTATGTCATTTAATGAAATTCACTTTCCCCGCAAGTCGTGATCGTAAATTAAAGGGTATGTTGGTTTTTAGAATTCTGGTCGATTTTCTTCACAAAGGTACGATGATACGATATAGCATGGAAACAAAATAACAGTTTCACCACTGAAATGTTTAATGAACCATTGAGGCCCCATGGCAAGTCATTTATTAAAGTAAATGAACAAATTAAATAATTACACTATCATGACAGCAACTCATAAATTATCACGAACGATTCAACCTGATTCATATCATTGCCTCCAGCTAAATCTACACTACTATGCCCAACCAACTGTCGACTGAAACGTTCTCGCTACATTGACGCTTAGACACGTGTCTGTAAATAATGATCCCGCTACTGGCACTCAGGGGAAACCTAACAGAGTGAAAAAAACGTTGTCAGACCACCGGCTGGATAGTTCAGGGACTGGAGGACATCGAATAGATCGATAACTTGATAAATTATTTGAGGAGTTAGATGATATCTGCGTAGACCTTAACGAAATTGCTTATGCAGCAGTGAGGAGGCATTTGCCAGGAAGTGAGTGGATATAAATACAGGCTGAAAATGCTGATGAATTAGTGGTCTAGCATGCGTAAAATGTTGCGTATGTAGTCTATGCACCGACGCTACGGTAGACACTGGGTCTTAGAAAGTACGTAGCTCGTCAGTCACAATTTAGTTGTCAATCCGCAATTAGACTACATTGGTCTTATTATAATTTATGAATTATTAAAGTAATGATAGTAATTGAATATGCAGTGAAAGTTTTTGCTCATTATCATTTTGATTCGCAGGCTCGGCTTGGATTATAGTTTTAGGGGATATGGGTAATTATGATGAAGTAGTTTTAGATTGCCCGAAATCTCATGCGTAAATCTATCAACCTCGTTGTATGAAGCAAACTTGTTCTTATTGTGTGAGGATTTGAGGAAGCAAAGCTTACCAAGTAACATTACCTTAACTGTGACAAACTCTAATTCAAATTCTAAGAGGGGGTGTTTAGACTTGCACTGATGTCGTGTGGGGTGATTTGTGCTATTGTCCTCCTGTCCCTTCCCCAGCCAACCGAGCTCCTTTAGGTAACGGACATATTTTCTGTTATATTTTGCTTAAACACGTACACATTTTGTGTTACTTAATTCTCTCAAATGTACCATTTACCTACATTCTGACGTCACTGACGGACTTACAACGGCATCTTAAGTAATAATTAGAGTAACAATTTCTCTCTTGGCTAGAATTGAGAACGGAAACGCACTATCTAAAGGGTCATCTACCACTTAGGTTGCGATTGCGTCTATTGTTTTTAGAGATGTATTTATTGATACGAGTAAGTGGGAGATCTGTATCAGTGATGCAAATGTGATGATCTTTGTAGCGTTGGATGGAACTTTTTTGGTGATCTATGTTCTGGGAATCTACGTTAGTCGATAGAATAAACACTTATAAACGCGGGGTACCCTTTGAATAGGTAACTATTCCATGGATAATTCGGGTTTTATAGTAGTGCAGCTGGTCGGTAAACCCAAGTTCTCTAATGTGATTATAAAGAACTAAATTCGGAAAGTTATCACAAAAAACAAATTTTGGATATATTAGCGTTAGTGACATTAAATATACTAAAGATAAAGTAATATTAGAAGGTTAGAAGTCTCTCAATAAGAGTGTATTTAGCGTGATACAAACGTAAGTTAGACATGTTTAAGGCTTCATCCTACATAATAGATGTATGTTAGACATGCACAGAACTATTGCGTTCTACATTAGGGACTTCGCTATTTCCATTCACAGACACTGTTATAACCCTTATGAACATTATAATTATGGATCAGATTTCAATGATGAAAGTTATAGTTTTATCAGATGCTATTGATCAGGCAAGTGGGATTGAGGAGTGTTCTTTATTGGTAGACATGACCTTTTCTATATCCCTATGGCTAATTCTAGATAGTTTATTTTACAGTTCACTGTGTGTTTATATGATTTTGAAATTTTTGTAACCTATGTAGCTTCTAGATTACTAAGTGGAGACCTCTGACTGGAGGCTAAGAACCAAACAGCTCGTTGGCATTAGGGTTCGATGATATAACACAGTCAGTAATAACTAGCGAAGAAGTGACTGGAAACGTTTAGGGAAGGCATATTCTATGTTCCATCTTGATAAATGGTTTTCTCTTGGTCAACCCTGGTGTAGGTCTGGTGAACAGCCCCATTACGAAATAACCAGTGTTCTGAAAAGATTCAGTGCGCCTTGCAAATAGGCTTCTCTCATGCACAAGTACTTTCAAATACTTCCAATCTATATTAACCGCTTATTTATGTACTGCAACGAATGTTAGTCTAATTACTTTTAATAGCTGCTACTTCCTCGATGGTATATTAATATTTTAATAGCACACTATTATTGGTGTATAAAGATTTCTCTCGTTAGTATTTGCGTTTTCAGGGTTATAGGATTCCTTTGCCGGTATACTAACTTAGAATTTTTAAATACTTTGCCAATCAGTTCCATAAACCTATGTTTGCTTACAATCAAAACAAAAAAGGTACATTTATTCGTCTTGGACGATGAATTCACCAAGGCGAATATTTCGTTGAATCGAAATTATATGAAGATGATTTCGTGGAAAATAGTATTGATAGATCATGAAAACAATGAGAGGCGCCACTCGCACTTCTTGTTATATGATTCATGATAAGAATTTAGAAATATTTTATATTTGGGAGAATAAATCTTTATTATGGTTACTATATCAAAAAACTATTTATTTATACTTTTATTTGTGTAGTCTATTGCTGTTTTTAAATCTCCCACGCAGGCGTGATCGACCTAATTTTTATTACGCGTTGAAAACATGTGTCGATCTCTAACATGACCGTTATTTTCAGTTACATTATCGACAGAGTTTCGTGAAATAGGTCAAACATTGATTTGTAAGTTTTTGGGTGATGATTCATCTAAATCAATTCTTTCGGTAACATACTTTTGTATATTGATTGCTTCATTATTTGACTAGTGTCCGTCCGCAGCTTCGCTTGCGTTTTACCAGTGTAAAAAGTAGCATAAAGCTCAATCCAGGTCATAATCTGCTTGTGTACTATCGAAATGTCCAGCCTAGCAACCTACTCGTAATTAGTATAACTATTGAGGCTTGTAGAATAGATGTTCCTCTGAATGATGGCAATCTAGTGTAAACAGTCTTTTGAGCAGTGACTAGCTGGAGTCAGCAAATTAAATAGAAAACGAAGATCGCAGCTTAAGCATATTTTAGGAAACCCCATGTAGAATTTATTAAGATAATATTATTACTAAATAAGTTATTGACCATAAGAAATGAACAATGATGTAGACTTTATTTTCCGCCGTGTGATAGTAATGTTTGGTTTGATATCTACCTCGTGATATCAGAAAGTTAATTGACCTATTTAACTTCACTTCATACGAAACGATACTTCCGGTACTTATATTTTAATCACTTTCATAATTCTTATCTGCTACGTTATCATTCCAATGATATGGTTTTATATTTTGTAATGCCTTCGAATGGTGTCTTAGTACTTCAATATTTTCTGATCTGTCCCTGCTATTAATTATTACTACACCCTGAACCTACTCAGAGATGGTTCTTTCAGATGCTATATTCGAAACACTTCAATTTATAATCAATACGTATTATAACATAAAGCAATTACACTTCAAGTATTCTTTGTGAGGCAGGGCTACATCATCGTTGAAGCCGAATAACTTGGCTATTGGTTTAAATGTATGCCTTGTGCGAATGCACATGCTAGTGGCACGGATTATTGAGCTGATGATTCTTGATCTTAGCGAACCCATCAGGACGTATTCCAGCGGTCAGCGATTGCGACACCAAGATGTTTGACGAAAGTAGACATTTGTGAAGCGAAGACTCTGTCAACGGATGTAACAAGGGGGTTGAATGTCGCATGTCGCATTTCACAAGCGTTTGAATATTTCGTTCTTTTTTCTTCTTCTTCGGATTTTAGTACAGAGGCGACAGGGCGTGAAATATGAGAAGGAGCGTCAGTGTCTACGACATAGATATCAAATAATGCCTCACTCTGGGCGTCCCATACGCCGCGGCAAGAATGGTCTTCACATAGTCCGTAATCTCTTTCGGAGATAATGGGTTCTTAAACTACGTTTCCCCATGCATGTTGACATAAGTCGCAGAATATATTTCTAATATAATTATGACGACGTGTTATTAGACCATCCGTTTTACAATATAAAGCGTGATCAACGTTGAATTCATCACAACCACAGCCTTCACATGATTTTGGCATAGAGACTGGTCTTTCTTAGTCGGTATGATAGATAGGAGGATTTTGTTTGAATTTTTGTCGATTTTACTAAACATCGTATTGAAGACGTAAAACCAACCCGCGACCATGATCAACCAAAACAATTTATTTTAACATTCACAAAACCTACGTTTGTAACACAATCAAATGATTTCAACAAAAGATATACAACTAAACATAAGTACAACAATCGGCAATCTTCTATGAGTCCGTAAAGTAGGCCATTCTATAAATTATACGGCGCGTGAGCCGCACATTCTTTTTAAGGCCCAAGGTCGCTGGAAGTGGTCCAGATATTCTTTATTTTTATTGTGGTCCATCGGCTTAAGACTTGTTATTAGTTGAGCTATATGAAGGGCTTTTGGTATTGCTAAATCTTCATTATATATGTTATTTATGATTCATAGTTTGATGTCGTCATTTTCCTTTAAAATAATTTCATCTTTATCTTCGGTCTGTGGTTTGGGGATATGTTCATTCTTTTATTTTTCACCGTAACGTCTAAAATATTTATTACCTACTGCTTTTAAGTTAACTATTCCTTTCTTGAGTATAACTCTCAGTTTTCAGTCTTTAAAATTCAAGTTGCGTACAACCAGCCTAAAGTATCCAGTCATTGAAGAATCATCTACCACTGGTCACTGGAAAGCCGTCGTTCTTCCGCCAGTGAAAGTGACCGGTAAATTGAACATGATGCATTATTACCAGCTGTGAAACTGCACTTATTATGCAGTTTGGTTTTCCACGTGGTCTCTCGTGTAATTCTTACTACAATAATTATGGTAGATTTGTTAAGGTGTCTAACCAAGAATTGAACTGTTTGGTTCGAAGAGGTGAGCAACATATGCTACGAGAAGTAACTTCGGAAGACTGCTGATGTTGGAAAAAACTTTGATTTCTTGCGCATTAAAATTAATCCGACTACTAGTAACCATCATCATTCTGTCATCTTTATTATGAAGGTATGGTCAAAATAATGCTAGAAGTAGAGGAATATAAAATTTCTGATCCATCATTGAGGAAAGTTCAAACACCACGAAATAAAGTTTTATGTTCAATACAATTTACGAAACAGACGTGTCCGTTTGACCCCCCATCCAAGTAAAAGCATTTAGGTTGATCATGATCGATCATCTTGCATATATTACACATTTATCGGTTTATAAACTTATGCAATGATCGACATGATGATCTTGCAATCTGTCGGTGATCTATCATGTTTGTGTGAAAGCTTATTGAGAAACTTTACCTGGTTCTGAAACTTTACTAAAATACAAGCTATTGTTATTTTATGAAATTATACTTCTTCTTTCATCTTCCAGTTTAGAATATGAAGACTATTAAATTTGGTGCACTTTGTCAACATTGCAGTATTCGAACATATTGTTAGCAATAAAACAAGCTTTCTTAGCTAAATCTGTTATGAAACAAGATTTGGCCCAAAATTAACGAAAGTCACGGACCAACCTTTTAATCATCAAGATACCGATTTTGAAATCAATTTAAGATCTGCCTGTTTCTTACGATACTTAACCTCTGCCCTCTACTAAAATATCATTAAGCTGTCTCATTAAAGACAGAATGAAAAATTTTGGTTTTTATCTCTACATACTTATTCACTTTCACTTTGAAATCACTTACTTTGAATGCACATTACACGTAATGAGATATTGACTGTTTGATTTATTACTGATCGTTTGATTGGAATAAAAAGGCTTTTAGATGTAACATCCTGTGTTATATCATTTTCTTTATGAAACAACTGATTGTCAGCGACGTCCACCGCTGGATATATACACAAATCTCGCCCATAGAGTGCCCGTGAGCCGCCTCCATCAGACACCGTCTGATTGTTCGCCTTTTAGGGTCTTCTGCGAAATTTCTCTAGCTATTCTTATGATTAGCGTTTAAACCATTCTATAACGCTTTCATATTTAAAACTGCTGTTGTTATTATGTTGTCATCGTCACCATCGTCTGCCTACATTATCCATTGCCTGTATACGTGCCGTTGAGTCCGATGTTTTTCCAGTTTCGTAAGTCATCGTACTGGGCGACAATGTTATTAGCCAATATGGTTTTATAATTTGGTTTAGCTATAAAATTAACATCTCTGTGGTCGGTGATAAAACTTGCATTTTGCCTATTGTCTATTGTTCTCTGTAGTTACTGTGGTGACTCTTTTAAGATGGGGGTGTAGTTACCTGTACTATTATTTATTCAGTGGTGTAGTGTGGTCTGAGACCGTAGTGGCTGGTTCGAGAGTTGTATGGCAAGAAAGATGGATTTACATACATACATAGCCACACGCCTTTTTTCCCGAAGGGGTAGGCAGAGCCTCAATGGGCCTCTTTTCACAGTGGGTTGCACCATCGTGGAGTATAGACGTGGTGAGTGGTGAGCTCATCGCCGCCATTTCTTCCCACGACTGACTCAGCTTACGCTTTCTTCCAGTAGTAACACATTCTATAATAAGCTAGCAGCCAGGACAAATCTTATCAACAAGTACGGGTAATCTCTTAGTTGGCTTTTACGACATCCACAATGGTTACGGAAACCATAATGGTTCCATTGGTTTAAACATAAAAATATCGTAAGGCTACTTTGTAATATAATAAAATAACACAGTTTTTATTATTTTATTATCTTTGGTCGTTTTTATTTGCGTGTATTATACGTTTTTATCAAGGTGGCCCGTATGATTCACATTTCAATTAATTCTGAAAGAGCTGGCCTTGCTAATTACTACCTACGGATGTTGTAGACTACTTCGAAAACCGCAATGATACGTTTACAAAACAAAATAAATGATTTCACTTTCAAAATGAAAGAAATTGGAAAGTTTTGGTAACGTTTTTGAAAACGTGAAGATTATAAACAAAATATCATTTAATTTTATATAACTAAAGACAATCTAATTGCCAGTTTATTACCGGCTAAGGCCGTTTGGGTGATGACCTCAGCCACTATACAATTATTCATAGTTACATACAAAAAATAGAATAGTAAAAAATCGCGGCCATTTTTTCCAAGCAACGACCTCTAGCGACCATGCAAAGGCGATTTCGACTAAATGATCACGCTAACTCTTTTGTCTAGTTCTTAAACTTCACAGTTTAATCTCAATGTCACGGCATTAAAGTTTAGATTTGATTGTTTTTATTTTTGGCCATGGTTTATTCCTGTTTCGGAAATGAATGATGGATGATTGATGAAAATATAGGTACGTGATGTGACCTTCCGTATCAAGCGAGAAACCTGACATGCATGAATCAAATTAAACAAAAGTACATTCATTGAGTTTTTTTTTTAAGACATCTGTGACCTCCCTTCTGTTTCAATTCAACAACGCGTTCAGGGCGCTGTTGTGGCTGCCGCGCTGGTGCAGTGCGTCGGGCATGTTCGCTGACGCACACGTAGACAGCTTCCCGGCGATCCTGTGCGTGCGTGCTGCCGCCGCGCTGCGAAGAGTGCGCGCCAGCCACAACAGCCTCCTGGCTGTGGTAGCCGATAGGCCAAATTTCCACCTCACTCAGCACTGGACCAAGATGCATTCAGTTATGGCCAAGTAAACTTATAACTGAGTGCATTTTTCCCAGTTGTTAGAATAAAAATTTAACTGTGTTACTGTAGGTATTCATAATATTTTCATAAGTGCTGTATTTTTG
The DNA here is from genome assembly GCA_932527175.1 of Operophtera brumata. NCBI lineage: Eukaryota > Metazoa > Arthropoda > Insecta > Lepidoptera > Geometridae > Operophtera > Operophtera brumata. Next base: position 3,602,033 of record OW052229.1, read on the forward strand.
TGTACGAAACAAATTATGGACCTGTGTGTTTTTTTATTGATATCACAACCATAATTTTCCTATAAACTAAAACTTCTGTTCCAACGCGAACAAACGTAGAAGAATCAAAACACATTTTTTTTTAAGGTGTTTACATTGACTATGCCTACTAGGGACCTACATAAATAATTGAAGGGTTAGCAGAATATGGGCTCACGAATTCAGGGTGGCTGAGAGTAGAGGGATTCGGAAGAGATTGGTTTCCCAAATCTAACAGTACCTCATGTATCATGAAACGATTTTTTTTGTACCTTTCAGGGCATCTGACTCTGGTATTTTAAAACATGCTGAATTGTTTTTAAATAATATTACACAACACTCACATACACAGTCCTAATCGCACACTAGGATTTCTACCGGGTTCGATCCTAGGCTCCGCACCAATGACTTTTCTAAGTTATGTGCGGATTTCCATCGCTCTGTGCTTCGGAGGGCACGTTAAGCTGTCGGTCCCGGCTGTTATTGATTAATAGCAGTCGATAAGCCATGTCAGAGGCCATCGAGCGGCTTGACAAACTCTGACACCAGAGGCCAGCACTACCTCATACGAAACGACGACGACTAGGATTTCTGTGTTGTGGATAACAGAGATAAGTACGATAGTACCACAACCCCCAGACCCGTAGCAAAATTTGCAGATCTTATTTTTTTCGTCTCGTAGTGGGAATTGAACCCGTTGCCTCTTTTTAGCCGGCTTCTCGCCCGCCTCGCCACTGAGGTTGTCGCATGAAAATAATCTTTAGATATAACCCGCGTAGTTAAATAATGGGATTGTAAATAGTATACTTTTGTATATAATCTAAGCGGGACAGCATGAGAGTGGCCGTCATTTTTAAGGAGTTATACAGATAGTTTGACGGCACTTTACACAATTGCGATTTATCGAAACTTTTTCGATAAACAAAGGTAATTTATTCAAACAATAGATTAGAAAGGCTTAAAAACGGGCTTATTGTTGATATTAATCTGGAAACAGTGAACAAAGACCGTAATGCGCGAACTTTCACTATGTTATGGATGTCATTTTGACAATGACCAACGTCATAGTCAGTCGAAATGATTTAATGTCCCTTTGGTTCACACAATTCTAAATTTATGATATAATGCAAGATCATTTTGAAACTTACTGTTTCCTCCCACTAAGCACTAAGTTCTGCCGATGGATCTTGGCCGGGCTGAAGTTAGCGGTTTACTGCGCAATCGGTTTCATTAGGAACTTCAGCTCAACCAAGACCTATCGGAAGAACTGCATAGTGCATATACCTCCTATCTAGCATCCACTGTCGGTAGAGGGCGGTGTAGAACAACGATTTTGTAAATGTTCTTCCGTCCATGGATGAGAGGTGAAGTTTGTCTGTATGTTTGTCTCAATTACTGATTTAATTATGAAGAATTTCAACGAAAGCTACACTATACCCAAGTGCAAATAAGTTTAATTGTGATAACAAAATGTTTGTTACCAACATTGTTTTTAGTACGATATCACTATACGTGTGACAATGTTCGATTGTTTCTCTATATGGTATAGACTGGGTCAACATTTGATAAAATATAATCAATACAACTGAACTGTGATTATTTGATTTGATTCGATTCTGCTTAGCTTGGGGCTAGATAATGTTGTGTGAACTGTCCAGTTTTTTTTTTTTTTTTAATTATTTTTTTTTCGAGAATTCAATTAAAATCGCCCTTTCGAGCGACGCGGGGCTTTTTTTGTATGAAGATTTGTGTTTGGTTAAAGGCTACAAGTTGCAAAGCCGGTCACGATTGATATAACACAATAATTGTCAAGCAATAAGCTGCACGTAATGACGTAACCAGCTGCCATTAACTTATTACGGGTTCACTTCACTCGCCCGATTTATTCATTGCTCACGATTCGGTCATTATCGTTTTCTTGCTTACAAAGTACTTATGAACACAAAAGCTCATAAGTACTTTGTAACCTGCAAATTCTTTGAGAAAATTGTTTATCATCATATTTTTTTTTTTTTTTTATACTACTTGGATGACGGAACAAGCAAGAGGCCCACCTGATGTTAAACGGTAACCTCTGCCTATGAACAATCTATACGATAAAAGGCAAAGTCTGTCTGTATGTATACTTAAGAAGAATGCTCTCGCTTGTGGCGCGAAGTTATTTATTTTTTTGGTGTTTTTTGCTCTGCTCATTACAGCTCATGAACACTTCTTCAGATAGCGAAAATTTATTTCGCGAGAACTTAGGAGACTTAACACACATGTTTTAATTGATAGTATATCATAAATATCATCAGTTTAGCTACGGTACCCCCTAAACACATTATTACAGTGTTTTTTTTTAGGGGGATCGTAGCTAAACTTGTGATATTTATGAGATACTATTAATTAAAACATATCTGTTAAGTCTCCTAGTTCTCGCGAAATCAACTTTTGCTATCTGAAGAAGTGTTGATGAGCTGTAAACGGGCAAAAAACACCAAAAAAAAATTGCATTTCGCGCCACAAGCCAGAGGGGCAAGTCCGAGTTTGCACACACCATCGTAACGATGAACGTGACGACGATCTTACGTGTATAACATAATAACTAGCTATTAATCTGTGCCAAAAACGTCACAGATTAATGGCTAGTTACTAAGCAATACACGTATGATCGTCGTCACGTTCATCGTTACGATGGTGTGTGCAAACTCGGACTTGCCCCTCTGAGCATCCACCTTAAGATGAAGCATTGGACATTTTGGAGGCAGACATCTATATTTTTATCAGCAATTACAAAACATATAAAAGCGGTAACCTCTGCCTATAGCAATGCATTACCTAACAGATCACGTCCACCTAGGTCGCGTCCTAGGCTTTGCACTAAAGATAAAAAGTCTCATGTACCGTATTTTCATTTTGTGTTTTCTACTGGATGGTTTTCATTGCAGTTTTCAATTTTGTAGGTATAGAGTAAACATCGAGGAAGGTTTTGGTAATTAAAACATCCTTCTATTTACTACAAAACTTTTTGAAAATCTGACTAGTAGTTTTTAAATTAATCAGAAACTACGTTTTTTCTTTCCGCTTAACCCAGAAAAGGAAACTTCAGTCAGAACTCTAATTTCCTGTTAATTTAATAACTATAAGTCTGTTATTCAAGATTTAAACATAAACGGATAAGACTTTTTCAACTTTTTTTTTTTTTTTTTTTGACTTTTTCAAGGTACGAATAATTCTGGATATTTGTAACAATTAACCAGTTTTTTTTTCGGCGTATTTCAACCGAGAAAATTCGACGAGGTGTAGAATCGTGGTAATTTTCCAAACGAAGAACAGATTGAGTAATTCAGACGAAAAACTCGACAAGGCTTTAAGGCCTCGCTTGCGGAACGAAATTCTTTTTTTTTTGTGTTTTTTGCTCATTACATCTCATAAACACTTCTTCAGATAGCGAAAGTTAATTTCGCGAGAACTATGAGACTTAACACACATGTTTTAATTGATAGTATCTCATAAATATCATCAGTTTAGCTACGATACCGCTAAACAAAAACGTGTTGAGCAAAAAACACCAAAAAAATTGAATTTCGCGCTTCGAGCGAGATCTTCCCCTTGCATCGATACGCGAGTTCACAATTTGAACGACTAACTGGCTTGACCACTTAAATATCCTGTCAAATCAATAAACAAAACGCACTCACGTGATATAAACACTTATCAGTCTAATCTCGTCTAATTCAACACCTCAGCAGCCCAAATCACTCCCGTCCGTATGTCTGTCCGGTGTTATTACCATCAATCTGATTTGATTGTGGCTACGGTTGCACAATCACATCCATTTACCTTCAAATTACACTCATACAAACACAACCTACGAGTACCATACAACACTTAAAATAAGTTGCATTTACAGTATGCGCCACTTCACAATGCGTGAGTTGCACCTAGCTTACTAGTCATTATAGAAATCACTTTTGAAATTAGTTATAAGAATAAGAATACTTTACCTTGTTGTCAGTATGTGTGGGACAAATCTGGCGACCGAATTACAGACCACTTCCGATTGAGCTGAAATTTGGCCTATCTGTCAAGTTTCGATGACAATACAATATTATGGTGACAGCGAGTTGATCTCATGATGGAGACTGAAAGTGGACAAAAGAACTCGTTGATGGATAATACTCGCAGTAGAGTGGCCGTACTCGATCAGCACAAGGTTCCGAACACTAGTTTTATGAAAGCTTGGCTTGAAAAATATATTTTTCACAAAAAACTTATTCAGGCTTTGAAAATCGTGGTTGATCAAATACATTATGGAGTTTTGAAATAATTAGGTACACATCACCGACATAATAGGCACGATCATGTGCTGTGAACTGTACAAAGTGAACAAGCAGGCTAATTTTGACCGACTTTAGAAAGTGAACGCTTTTCAGTGATTAAATATCATTAAGTATAGTTAACATCACATAAAAATTAACTGCCTATTATAACAAAATATCCTATGAGAAGTATAAGCAGGAAACTGATCCAAGGCACCCACTTTTGGGCACCAATGCCTGTGGCAGAACACTGAAGAGCCGAAACAAAGCTTACATTGTTTTTTGTTTGACCATCAAAAGAATCAGGAAAGTCTAAGACACGACACAATTAGTGTTCTGCGAGCGTTAATAGCGGGTAAATCTACGGTAGGTACATTCTTGAAAGCATTAAATAGCACCTTTTTCGGAACAATATTTTTATCGTTGGTATACCTAATTATTAATATATTTTCTTTATTACTTTTTTTTAAAATTGTGAAATTTTTGAAATTTGGGCATACCTTACTTTTAGTACCACTTATTATTCTTCTTATTAGTTTTATTTATGTTAGTATGTTGTTGTATGGTCGTTGTGAGAGGTTAGCCGTAACGCCAACAAGTGGTTCTGACGGAAGACGGTTGCTAGTTTGCTGTCAACCAACTCATGCTGAGGCAGAGCCATTTTGTTTACTTGAGTTACACCTCGTACCTTCATATCTGTTTCTTCTTAGTTTAGTTCGTGTTTCTGTGTAGCTCATGTATACAAATTCATTTCTTCATCTTTAAACAGTTTCTTAAAAAAGCCCTGCCATTTTCCGACCACTAACATAGGAGACCAGACTTAAACAGTGGCTAGAAAAAGATCCTCCTTCACCAGAATATGTTGTACCTGAAGAAGAGCTTCCAGCAGGCTGACTTCTACCTTGGTCCACCTGGAAATCGTTTAGCGGACTTCGTACCCAGTTTGGCCGCTGCAACTACAATTTGACCAAGACTTGCTCAAATTGTACTTGCAACTTTGTACGTACAACATATTCTGGTGAAGGAGGATGTTTTGCTAGCAACCGTTGAAGTTGGTATCACTATGTTGGTGGTCGGAAATTGGCAGTGATTTTTTTCAAGAAACTGTTTCGGCTCTTCTTTCTTCAGTCTCACCACAAACAATGTTGATGTTGTTCACCTACTTTCGTGCACGCAGTGCCCTCACACCTGCACACTGAAAGACCTTAACGAAGCCACTGATAAAGCCATAACCGTGGCAGGGTACCTACTGCTCCAAAATAATTTGACAGAGAACCAACGACACGAAAGAAGAAGAACTACCTATTAGGTACATAGTACCTGCTTGGATATAAAAATTATTAGTCCTCAGATTAATATTTCAGCTACTAATGTACGTATTAAATCTATTAATTATTCCTTCAGATAACTTATGAAAACAACAATGTCACAAAAAAACGAACACCTGTGTCTGTAGGTACTTGATAAATTACTGTGATATTAATAAAATAAATGTGCTATTTTTTCCACTGGCAACACGGTCATTGACGTGGCCTTGGCTGGGTTGCCCGCGCAAAAAATAATAGGATCGCACGATCTACATTACGTCACCTTTATTCTTACCTACCGAATATAGCATTATTATATACGGTTCGTATTTAATGAGAAAGCATGTAAGTAGCCGATAATCAATCTATCAAAACATTTTTTGTGTAGGCAGAGTTTTTGATGTATAGTTTTTGTCCAAATTTTAAGCGACTGTTATTGAAACAGGCTTCGTAAACACAGGTTTTAAACAAGTTAAAAGTTGTAAAAACTGTAGCCGACTACGATGTACCGCAACCTAGTATAGTATTCTTTTATCTGTGCCGCAACATTAGGTATTACGAGTATATACAATATGTAACATAATATTCCTATAAGGCCGGGGGGAGGGTATTCCGCATGTCATGGTGAACACTATCTACTTAGTAAGTATAATTTTAAAAATATCTTGCTTATGTAATGTCGTGCAATATGTGAATAAAAATCTCAATGAACTCCTCTGTCATTCGACACAATATTGTTGATTCAGCAAAAAAAAAAAACTCCTACGTTTTGGATTTAATTTTCGGATATATTGTTTTTAAAAGTGCTGTGGTGTGTCCGGCCTACGATTAGAATCCTCTATCTTCTCCCGTGGATGTCGTAAAAGTCGACTTAGGGATAACCCAGACTTGTTAGTAAGATTCATTGGTATAAGATTTGTCGACTGAGTGGCGGCGATGAGCTCACCCCTTGTCACGTCTATATTCTCACGGTTGTGCAATCCACGGCGAAGAGGCCAATTTACTGGGAAAAGGCGTGTGTCTGTGCACGTGTGAAAAACGTAGCTTATGACACCCACCATAATGAATCGATTGACACCTCTTTTTCACTAGAAACGGGATATTTACCATGATTTTAGAGATTTGATTGTTCCCTGTTGTCGTGACTGACATCTAATTTATCAAGATCAAAATCAAAAAGATGGCACCTTACGCCATCACCTCATGCCTTACGGTGAACGGTCTGGAGGGCAATTCTCGTGCTTTAGAGATTAAGTCGAATTAGACATATGTCGAAACAAGATGGCGAATATCGAATAAATGTTAATTTGCTATTCTCGTGATGTCACAAATAGACATAAGTCGACCAAAATCATTCAAATCGAATACGATTTGATGGCTATTGTGACATTTTCGTGAATTTTTTTGTAGACCTTCATGCTTCGACATTATCTCTAATTTAGAGATAATCTCTACAATCCGGGAATTGGCCTCCTGTGTAGTAGTTTATGCGCTGCGGTGGAACTTACGTAAATACATACATGAATACATAGATAGACTTCAAAAAAATTACCCCTCCTCTTGGCATTGGGTTGGGTAAAAAGGACTATTCAAAACTGGTAGGGGGGGGGGGGTCTTGCAAAATTACTGCATAGTTTTTTACAAACCAGCCCGCATCCGTTTCTGTATTCGGTGTCAAATTTCAGACCAGCAAAAACTGTGCTAATTTTTTTGCATTACACGAATACTTTCGCGGTTAACTTGAACTTCATTAAGTTGATAAGTTTGGTATACGGTTTCAACCAGGGCCAAATTATTTTAATAGGCACAGAAAGTGAAAACTACATACAAATCTACTTGGTAGTAGATACATATAGGATTATTTTTTTAGATAAAAGTCCCTGGTCAAAGAATTTATAACCTTTATCTGGTTCCGAGTATTAGCTTTTTTTATTATTTACGAATGTCCGCCCGCGGCCTCGCTTGCGTTTTGTCAGGATAAAAAGTAGCGAATAGCTCAATCCAGGTCATAATCTATCGGTGTACCACATTTCATCGAAATCGGTTCAGTCGTTTCGGCGTGATTGAGCAACAAAAGAGAAAGAGTTAATCTATCTATCTATCTATCTATCAAACATGCAAACATCGTAACTTTGACATTTATCATATTAGTAGGATTTGTAAGTTTACGAGTTGAAAGGAAATCGTTTAGCTTTGAAATGGGCATATGAGGAGGGATGAAACGCATGTAATTAAGAAAGTTATGAATATGAATGTTAGTGGACGATGGAAGGGAAGAGGAAGGCCTAAAAAAGATGAATGAGAAGAAAGTGAATGATGAGGTGACGGCTGACAGGGGAGAGTGGAAGAAAAAGACATACTGCGCCAACCCCAAATATATTGGGAAAAAGGCAACACAATGATGAGTGGTATATGTTAAGTTCAAAGCGTTCGTTGAACATTCTAAAATGCCCAAGAGAGGGAAAGTAAACACACAGGTTCCGATTAAACCTTGACTCTGAAGTTTCCATAACCATAATACTTGAAGACATCGTTTACAAACCAGCAAAGCAGATTGTAATGCAAATAACAATCACACAAAGACGTCAATAAAAACTTGTTCACGTCCAGAGCTTTATGAGAACTGGCGAATATGTAATACTCGTAACTTTCTCCGTGAACGCACTCGATTGGAGATCGATCGATGCATTGAGAATGGAAATTGTCTCTTGTTTATGTTTTCTGTTCAGAATATGCAGGTGAAAAGAAAATCCATTCAATATCAGCCTTAGTGGATAGATATATAGAGTAATAGCAGCGCCCCGTAGTGTTACCCGCATAAGTCTCGATCCCGTGGGAATGTCGGGATAAAAATGTGCCTATGTGTTATTCAGTTACTCAAGCTATATCCATCCTTTTTTTTTTTTTTACGATGGGAAAATGCATTACGCATGTCCATCAGCTCGGGGAGAGCTGAGGGGGTCTGTCGGGCTCTCCGTTGGCTAGCACCCAACGGCATACCGACTAAAAACCCATCGATATTCCTTCCTTCACCTTAATGCTAGTGCATCATCAAACCACTCACCAACTGACGAGTGGTTTAGAGATGCACTAACACTTGACAGGGTCACGGGGTCCCGGTTGGATTCTACCGCGGCCCTGTAATTTCATCCTAATCCGTCGAGCCGTTTCAGCGTGAAGAGGTAACCAACACACGCACTCACTCACGCACTCACAAACTTTCGCATTTATAATATTAGTAGGATATATTTATTGTACATACACCATTACTTAAATTCACAAAGTACATGTTTTAAATATACAAAAATAAAAAATACTGTTCAAGTTCACACAACATTATCTAGAAGCTAAGCCAGAGCTTGTGTATGGCTAGATAACTGATATACTTAATATAATACATTACATAGATATATATATTTTATTATACATAGAAAACACCCAGAACACCCTGAGCAAATATCTGCAGAACGCACAAATATTTGTTCCGAGGCGGGAATCGAACCCGCAACCTCCTGCGTCGCAGGCGAAAATAACATGTCCTGTGTTATCCCTTATCAGTAGTTCTTGTACTATTATTTATTCTATGTCAATAATAGGAAATTAATGGAAGAAAATACTGGAACAGCCGTTTTTTTAAATAAAGTTTACAAGTACATACTTGCATAATATCATAATACCTAATTCGAATTTAAGACATCTTAACAAATTACAGAATAGAAAGGCGTAATTTTTATATTCACGCTCGCAAATTACTGCATCTATTGTGTAATATAAAAGAAATTACATATGAAAGAGTTGTATGGACTTGAAAAGTATTACATAAAACCACTTGAAGTGGTCAATACATGTTCAAATAGGTGTAGTATTTATTGAATACTTGTGGTAATACTCTGTCAAGTTTTAACAGCGAAATTGCAAGTAATGGTTTCAACTTTGCTTTCAAAAGTGCCCACTTTTGCGTAAGTTTTTTTAAATTATTTTCTCTTACGCATATCTAAGCCGGCCTGATTCGAATGACGCCCGAAAACCGAATACGTGTGGATAAACATGACGTCTCCTCTGCCTAGGCGACCATATTTGAAACAGTTTCTTAGCCGAATGACACCGCTTGGACGAATCCGCTTCCATGTGACTATTTGAGCCCGAACCGGATAGGATTGTGCGGCAATGCCGGGTCAAAAGCGAATATGGTGTGGTGTTTTCGACTTTTCCTTTTGGTTCGGCCAAAAAACAGGGTCGAAAGTGCTGAACCTTATGTGCCTACTAAACCGTATGTGGCCCTGCGCGACGCACCAAAGACCATCGCAGGCGTGGTGTAAAATCTTGTAGGTTCGTCCAATTCAATGTTTGAAAGAGAGGCACTGTGAAACATGAGAGCCAGCCAATCCCCTGGTTGGAATTCGGGAAACGGCAATAGATGCGCAAAATATTCATAAAACTTGTTCCAGGACGTACGTGTTTTTGAGAAAACCTTACTAGTTTATGACAAAAATGTCTATCATTTAGAATCTATAATATAATATGGGCAAGGTCCATGGGAAGCCTCTTTTTTACATTTACAGTTTATAAGTACATTATGAACATCCAAAGTTCAGGTAAAAATTGTGCAAATAAAACATCTAACGAAGAAATTGTTACAACTTCATAATCACGTACGAGCTGAGCACGAGCGTTTGTATGGAAAGTATGACGTGCAGCCCTGCTCTTAAACGCAAATTATAACTTTTTGAAATTGAAGTATTTCATTTCAAGCCCGGAATACTTACGTCTCTACGATCCTGTTCTATTATCTTTCGAAGCTTTCCCCTTACGACCTCTTCACCCACCTAGCTGAGGTCTTCTGCCAAGAGTTCTTTTGCTCCCCCCAAAATCTAATTATCTGTACTTACAGCTACATAGATAACATTCATTGATTAGTTACTTTACGGAACATTACACCAGCACTTTTGATTTCACGCCTGCCTATCTAAACGACCGTATTTCCATTCGAAACTTGTTCCACGTCAGATAGCTTTAAAAAGACATGCGCTTGCGCATTGGAGCGAAAAAACAAGGTTGACTTGACAATTTCACACCAACTTTGCTACTCGATCTGGTTCCAAAGGAGGAAGCAGACATGGCTTTTTAGACAGGGCTAAAGGATTAGCTGGGCAGTTTACGATAATCTAAAAATTAGTTTAACCAAAGATTAGTAAATGTAAATTCCCACCAACCCCACCTTCGATAAGATCTTTATCCTCATAGGCATTCGCTTAGTATAAAATCGATCTAAATTTAATCACAATGTACCCGTGACTAAGTTATCTTTTTTGCCACTATTCTGAGAATGAACTCGCAAATATTCAACCAGCTCAGAACATGAGGGTCTCAGGTCTATGATTAAATCGTTTTTATATTGCTCGACTGATACCTACCTAACCTAACCTAATATTTACGCCAATATATATCTTATGTGACTCTTCTGATGAGTCCTTTTCGCTTATGTTATGATGGTTGAGTGGCAAAAATTCTAGATAGAAAATCCGGATTCACGTAACAGTTAGATTTTGATATATCTTTATTTAGCTTTCGTGTATTGTTTATTGAACTTATGACCGTGTAACGGCTTTCTGATTGTGTTGTATGTTATGTGGTCTAATATTTTTGTATTGGTTGTTTCAGGTATGTTATTAACATCAGTTATCTAAGTGAAGTCTATGGATGTGGTGAGTGTTACTTTTTTCGAAGTGCCGGCGTCGTGTTTGCACAGCTTTTTCATTCTTCCAATTTTATTTTTGTGTATAGGGAAAAAACCCTTAATCATTGTACAAAAAGTAGACTATTGGATGCTGCATTCGTTTACAATATTAGTGAACATATTGAGGGTCTAATGATTAATTACTTCCATCCCCTTTTCGAGTATTGTTCGGTTTTTGTTTCTACTAATCATTCTTTTCCGTTTTGAGTAATTTGGTGACGTCACTTAGTTTAGATACCTACTCTAAAATATTAGTAGTAAATATTAGTAGTAAAGTATTAGTAGTAGTAGTAAATATTAGTAGACCTGGTAGTTAAATTTTTCTGGATACGGAGACAAGTTTACACCATGGCCTGTTTTGAGCTACTTTAATTACTTTGTTTGCTATGTTTTTACTGCTGTGGCTTTTTCTATGAAATTAAAAAGTTTCGTTCATCGCATTATTCACAATTCAAGAGATTCGCTTCGGATGTCGTAAGCAGTATGTAACGCATAAAGGCTGCCCTTTTGTGATTGCTGTGATGGTCCTTTTGCGTAACTAATCCTACGTTACTTAACCTGCCCAGTGTTAATACGAGACAAAACGTGGATTAGTCTTAATCTTATTCTTTGTTAATAAGTACCTTGCAATGCTTAAGTATCCACAAAAGGATCAAAAGAACTTTGTTTGTAAGCTCATTTGTCTCATAGTCGGAAGAAATATGAAGAAAAACAAAATTACGACTTTCTAGTAGGTTTCTAGTTTCTATTAGTATACTATATTTAGACTTTCTCTTCTGTAAAAACTTAAGTTTTATGAAAGAAACCTTTTGCTGATAATATTTATTTTAAGAACTGTTATACTTTTAAAATAGTGGACAATATACCATGCCGCTCAGGCTTAGCGGAAATTGATTTTAACATATTATTGTGGGAATTTGATTTGAATATGAACATAATGAAACATTAAATCCAGTTCCGTTTATTTTCATGGTTGCATTGGTATTGTCACGAACTGTCCAGCCTTGGATTGCATTTGTACAGCTGCGCGGCGTCACTCGGCTGTAATCATTTGTTGCTAAATAATAGCAAATTGCCTTGCTTTAGCAAACTATATCTGTTCCTTTGTGAAATGTGGTTCATATGGATTGGTATAGAATAGGCGAAATCGACAAAGTGATTTTCAATTGCGAGTCTTCATAAAACAAACCAAAATCTGCTTAGACCGTGCGACCTAATGTTGTGAAATAGACTCGTTTTTAGGTGGTGAAAATACTGAAAATTAACTTCGCCCTAATTTGATTTAGATTTTGTTTTTCGAAAAAGTAAAACATGACAAGCCTAGGTACTCGCTATCCAATTATAGTTACCAAGTTTCTTTAGATTAGACTTGTGGTTTTGTATGGGAATGTAGTACTACATGCCCTTCTTAACAATCCCATGTTACTATAGTATGGTACAGTTTCATCAAGATCATACATACACTACTAAACTAGAAAGTCATTCAAATTGTAAAACCTATTGCTTAGTAGCCATAGAGTCTTAGTTCTTTGGTAAATTTGTTCAGCGGAAGGCTTTTAATATTACTGGGTAAGAAGGCGTTATAAATTTTGCCACACATAGCCTAGCAGTTAGCCAAGATCCACCGGCAGAACTGTACGGTATACGGTCACTCACTTCACTACTAAACATCTTAAGTAATTGTGTAACACGATTGTGTGTAAATGTAGAAAGCAGTTGAATATAAATAAAATAAACACAACATCAATGCACTGCATCCACCCACATCCCACAGAAATCAATACTTTCCACCCCTACATTTTCTAAAATTGTTCTTGCTTTTGTTTGCTATGTATTGCATTCTGCAAAATCATTGCCCCATATTACGAATTTTCTATATTGACTAGTGGTATGCCCGCGAGTTCGTCCGCGTTGAGTTTTTATCATGCAAACTTTTACACCCCGATGCACTCCCTTGGGTGTTGAATAGAAAAGTCCCAAAAGGAATATACCTTCCACATTGCAGGTGTCTAGGACTTACGGTTTAGGCTTTGCGTTGATAGTCAGTCAGCGATTGAGTGAGTGAGTCAGTCAGTCACGCAAAGATTTGTATGTATATTGATTAAAACTTTTTAGTCCAATCACCACCACGCTCTGTTAAACTAACCTTAGGTTCAATCGACCTAGTCTCTCGATTATTCATAAACAGATAAACTTTTACTAGCTACTAATTGTTAATCGATTATCTACTTTCGCTGTTCTTTACGATCCTATAATCGTTTGGCACAGTTTTTTCGTTTGTTTTGTGAACTGGATTATTTTCAATCTAAATTAATTATCCATGACTTCATTCATTACATGTTCGTCTGTTTGCTTTTACTTATGTTTCCTATGATGCAGTTTCGATTCATAAATCTGTACGCATCATCGGGGATTCGTCGAGGGCCCCCTCTATACAACCACTGTGTATTCGTAAACCATCGTAAAAATTACCAAGTAAAAGTACTTTTATCTATTATATAGAAGGTACTTCCGTTCCGTACCATTTGTTGTTCGTTTTAGCCCAATTCATCTCGATTTGTTACCCGTAATTTAGGGACCTCCAGCACTAGTTAATTGTGCGTCCATCTGCTCTCCACATTAGATTGATTTGATTTGACAGATGCCTCTAAAGAGCTTGTTGCGTGGCCTGTAATTTAAACTTCAAATTGATCGTCTAAACCATTAGATCCTAAATTGATGGTTACAGTTTAACTAACTACTACTTTCTGATGAACATCACTTGTTTGTCGATCAGAATTAGTCCGGATTTGTCGCTGGTCTATAATTTTGCATTATCGAGCTTCGCCTTAAACAGCTGTACCTGTTTTAGCAAGCACACCTTAAACTTGTCAGTTACCTCGCTCTAGTACTCTAGTTATCCAGTTAGCAGAATGGTTACTTAGATTAGGTATCTCAATTAATGTATACCATAGAACAGAACTTTACTGTACTCGTATGTTCTACAAGATTGAAAGTTACTTTTGTTTGGCCATGGATTATAGCAATGTTCGTATTCACCGGATGTACATCCGTATCTATGTCTTTCTATTTAGTTTATACCACATTTATAACATTGATTACTGCTGAAATAACATATTATTTTTCAGTTGCATCAATCTCATACAACTCAATACGAATTAACATTAACAAACAAGTCGTCAGTTCTACTTTCATTATTACTTCTAATTACTTAATCTTAATAGCTCTGATCTTAATTCTTCAGATGTTATATCATAGAGTCTCTGACATAGGCACTCTGATCCTTTTAAGATACGCTGAAACAATGAGTGATCTAAAACCATTATCAGCTCGCCACGCTTTGTTGTCATAATCAAGATAATATTGATACAGTGCGTAAGAGATTTTAGGTCAGCATTTAAGTTGGTCACTATTTACTCCGACTTCTTCATCATCATCATCAGCCTACGGAAGTCCACTGCTGGACATAGGCCTCCCCCATAGAATGCCACAATTAACGGTTTTGAGTAGCCTCCGTCCATCGCCTTCCCGTGAGCTCTATAATGTCTATGGTCCATTGAAAGGAGGGCATTCCTCTTTTGCGTCATCCGGTTTGTGGTCGCCACTCGAGAACCTTTCTTCCTCAACAGGTATCAGCTCTGCGAGAAATATCATGATGTTTTTGGCCTTTGATATACTTCTGGTTCGAGACAAGATTTCAACTACAGCTTTGATAGTTTAACTATGCATTGAGGATGATCACCTTTGGAACTATCTAGTTAATCTATGATATTTATTGTTTACTTATTTTTTTTTCTTATCTATTAATTTCATTCTTCATTGCATAAAAACAAACGTTGTATGTAGCAATCTACAACGTGCAACATCTCTGCAACGTGAGCATCTTGTGCAACATTATCTGCCAGTCATTCGCGAAGGTAGAAACAGTGGAAGTCTTCCACAGTTCTTCACCATGGTAAATTGCTTGGTCTTATTTTGGATTTTGCGGTTGTGCAATAACTTATGCATTCGTTTATTGACTTTCACTGATTACAATGTTTATGTTTGACTGAGTACTTAACTCGCTTCTTATTACAATTTTACGAGCCTTTAAAAACTGACCACTCAATCAATGACCAGTCAAAATTACGATAAAAATTATTAAAAGTAACAGAAATTGTGTAATTTTCCGATAGCTAAAGTCTTTTTATTTATTTGTTAAATCCTTTTAAGGTACCAGAAATAAATTCAACCCTTATCCATTAATATCTTCCCCCTAATTCACTAAAGTCATAAACACAACCTGTTTTTCTAAGTAGAGAAAAAATAATTTGTTACACCCTCTGTCACAGCGTAAACAAGTCAGTATACTCAATGCAATATTTTAAGCAGTAATTTTTTTATTACTCGTATTTTTATGACTGAATCTTTAATTCTAGTTCGTTCCTCCTTTTGTAAGGTGTTTATATTTTCTGTCCTTATATATTTATTATACTAGAGTGTCTTAATTCGATTAGTCTTTGTTTTATCTAACAACTTTTTAATAATCGGCTGACAGTGATTGCTCTAAACAGAAATTGCTTTTTGCACCTGTATAATAATCCAAAACATCCATTTTTTTTTACCTTTGCTCTTTTTTATCACCATTAGCCGGTTGACGTCCACTTTGGAAAGGGACGAAAGGTATGTTAAATCGGGAGGATTTAACATAATTACCACGCTTGGCAGACGTATTTGTGATCGCAGCATTGGTGTTAAGTATGCTGCTTCTCATTCCCTGGTGTAATCCCTTAGTCGACTTAAACGACATCCACGGAATGACACGGAGGGGTATATTATTCTCAGGTCAGACAGCATTAAGTCTGCTCCACGCTTTAATTAACGCGAGTGAGAGTAAGTAGTGCATATAAAACGTATTTTGCGAGTAGTGTCAAATTCTATTTAGTACTAATCACTAAGAAATTAAGGGTTGCTGGCTGAAAACTCTTTTTAGGGTTAAACTTGCCTCTGTACATGTTCGCTATCTCTTACTGTTTGTTTTGTGTTTTCTTGCATGTAATAAAGAATAAAGAAATATCTGCTCTAATCACTCGTACTATATATTCTGTGCTCGTACTCGCATTAATCAGAGTGTGAACTGAGCTTAATATTATGTAATTTTGGTTACTCTGAGTTAGTTAACCTTCTGCTGCCGGTATGTACTGTGTCCCGGGGTTCAAGTGTAGGTAGGTAGGTACATTAGGTATACGGGTGGGCGGATGTTCATCATTGAATTATCTGGTGGTGATTGAATGTTTGGATAGTGTGGTTTAATGGATGAACAAAATATGAGACGACAGCCGCATCCTTCGGCTACGATTTCATACTGCGTGTAATTATTTCGTGAGGATGTATTCATTTAGTTTTCAAAACAATAAGAGAGATGCTTTCCATAAGATATATATTTGATGAATCTTCATCGAAAATATATAATTTTTGTGTCTTTTTCCAGTATTGTTTAAATTATTAACATTTCAGAAACAGCGATATCATAAATGGGAATTATTTTGATAGATTTAAGCAATGCCCAATACCTCTAAAATTTTAAAAAGGAGTTTTTTTTTGGCTTCATCATCTTTACAACCGACCTCTGTGGCGCGGCGGGCGTAGGTTCGCCTGCGACGCTGGAGATAGCGGGGTTGACTCCCACCTAGAACAAATATTTGGTACGATCTGCAGATATTTTTTTCAGGGTGTTCTGGGTATTTTCTATCTAATATAAATTAATTAATTAGTTCACACAACATTATCTAGCCCCAAGCTGAGCCAGAGCTTGTGTTATGGGTACTAGTTAACTGATATACTTAATACAATACATTACATAGATAGATATTTTTTATTAAAGAAAACACCCAGATAACCCAAAAATAAAAAATAAAAAAATATAAAAAATATCTATCTATGTAATGTGTTGTATTAAGTATATCAGTTATCTTAGTACCCATAACACAAGTTTTGTGATACTAAACGTTGTGTAAACAGTCCAGCAACAAAAAATGCCGTTTGTAAGATGATACTTAGCTCCCAGGAGAATCTAGTACAAACTACAAATTTAAAATCTCTCTGTGTCTTTCGTGTGAATGTTGGTATCGAGTATCCGTCGTCTGATGTATTTATGGGGTGGTACGGCAGCTGTGTAGTGTAAACACGCGAGGGTGGGCCTACTACCCTGGGGATAGAGGGTCAATAAACATTTTGGTTTCACTTAAGGCTGGGCCAATCCCAGGCTGAAATCATCATACAAAAAAAACGCCTCGCGCTGTTGTAAAAAGTAACTTTAATTGAATATCTCGTAAAATACAAATAATTTGACAAAACCATCACCTTTTATTTATCTCATTTATTAAATATCTGAAATTTGACCTACCTGTCAAGTTCTGAAGACATTACAATATTATGGTGCCATCAAGCTGATCTGATGATGGAGACGGAAGGTGGATAACGGAACTCCTGATGATTAATGGTAGCCTGGCAGTGTTTTGGCTCATTTTGATCAGCTCACGGTCCTGACTAATTTTAGAAAAGAGAGTTTAAATAGATTAAAAAAAACCACTAAACCCTTTCAGGAAAATCTCAACACAGACGGAGACGTGGTTATCCTACTAGTGTATATAGGTATATAAGTTAGTCCTTTGGGGACTAGGAACACAAGTCTTAAATCTCATCGGCCAGGTTCTGAAATAGCTTATCCTTCTTCATGTTTTGTGTCCGCTTTAACGCTACTGGTATGATTTATGAAGTTGGGCTAATCGTCTAAGGCTTTCGCGGAACACTTTACAATCTCAACCCTGTACCGACTGATACACAATCTGCGTGCCACGTCCATTTTAATAACCGTGCGTAATTTCCTGAGCTTGTTTTAGCACTAAACTTGTAGCGAAGTGTAAAAACACAGTTACTCATAATGAGTTCGTGGTACGCTATTTAACTAAGCCTCATATGGTTGTGACTAAACTGACTCAGTTTAATGTACCGCTAAATGAGTTATGATGAGTTTTTTTTTATTAACTTTGATTGACCTGTTTTAATCCACGATCTCACCTGTTGGTAAGTGACGATGTGGCCGAAGATGGAGCACAAAGGTCTAGAAGGCACCTATTCACTCTGGCCTTGAAGAGACCCAGCTCTTCAAGGCCAGAGTGAATAGGTGCCTTCTTATCTTAACAAAGTTAAAAAAAAGTACCAAAAACTATTTTAAAATCAACCCGATTTCAACGTTTTCTTGCTCTGCGGAAACATTATTAAAACATATGAAAATAAGTAGGTACTTTCCTGAAACTTATTTTACCCTGTTATTAAGAGTACAACCAGTAGGAACTTGGTGGTGCAAATCTAATTATTGATAGAAGGATATGAGCAAAT
Organism: Operophtera brumata; assembly: GCA_932527175.1. Classification (NCBI taxonomy): domain Eukaryota; kingdom Metazoa; phylum Arthropoda; class Insecta; order Lepidoptera; family Geometridae; genus Operophtera; species Operophtera brumata. Next base: position 3,620,779 of record OW052229.1, read on the forward strand.
ATAAATATAGGTGTGTACCTTAGAGCATTGCAGGCCTCCGTACCGGAGTGCTCGATGATAGATAGATAGATAGATAACACTTTATTGCACACCACAAAAATAAAAATAACATTAAAAACAATCAGAAAAATAAGTACCTATGGAAGTACAATGGGCGGTCTTATCGCTGAGAGCGATCTCTTCCAGACAACCTTGATAAGTAGTACTAATGAATTAATCATAGCATTACGTGGCATTACTATTCTTATTAGTATCGAAAATGATACACAGTCGCTTGTTTACAACACCGCCAGACAGTTAATGCTAATGATATGATACACAGTCGCTTGTTTACAACACCGCCAGACAGTTAATGCTAATGATATGATACACAGTCGCTTGTTTACAACACCGCCAGACAGTTAATGCTAATGATATGATACACAGTCGCTTGTTTACAACACCGCCAGACAGTTAATGCTAATGATATGATACACAGTCGCTTGTTTACAACACCGCCAGACAGTTAATGCTAATGATATGATACACAGTCGCTTGTTTACAACACCGCCAGACAGTTAATGCTAATGATATGATACACAGTCGCTTGTTTACAACACCGCCAGACAGTTAATGCTAATGATATGATACACAGTCGCTTGTTTACAACACCGCCGGACAGTTAATGCTAATGATATGATACACAGTCGCTTGTTTACAACACCGCCAGACAGTTAATGCTAATGATATGATACACAGTCGCTTGTTTACAACACCGCCGGACAGTTAATGCTAATGATATGATACACAGTCGCTTGTTTACAACACCGCCAGACAGTTAATGCTAATGATATGATACACAGTCGCTTGTTTACAACACCGCCGGACAGTTAATGCTAATGATATGATACACAGTCGCTTGTTTACAACACCGCCAGACAGTTAATGCTAATGATATGATACACAGTCGCTTGTTTACAACACCGCCGGACAGTTAATGCTAATGATATGATACACAGTCGCTTGTTTACAACACCGCCGGACAGTTAATGCTAATGATATGATACACAGTCGCTTGTTTACAACACCGCCGGACAGTTAATGCTAATGATATGATACACAGTCGCTTGTTTACAACACCGCCGGACAGTTAATGCTAATGATATGATACACAGTCGCTTGTTTACAACACCGCCAGACAGTTAATGCTAATGATATGATACACAGTCGCTTGTTTACAACACCGCCGGACAGTTAATGCTAATGATATGATACACAGTCGCTTGTTTACAACACCGCCGGACAGTTAATGCTAATGATATGATACACAGTCGCTTGTTTACAACACCGCCGGACAGTTAATGCTAATGATATGATACACAGTCGCTTGTTTACAACACCGCCGGACAGTTAATGCTAATGATATGATACACAGTCGCTTGTTTACAACACCGCCAGACAGTTAATGCTAATGATATGATACACAGTCGCTTGTTTACAACACCGCCGGACAGTTAATGCTAATGATATGATACACAGTCGCTTGTTTACAACACCGCCAGACAGTTAATGCTAATGATATGATACACAGTCGCTTGTTTACAACACCGCCGGACAGTTAATGCTAATGATATGATACACAGTCGCTTGTTTACAACACCGCCGGACAGTTAATGCTAATGATATGATACACAGTCGCTTGTTTACAACACCGCCGGACAGTTAATGCTAATGATATGATACACAGTCGCTTGTTTACAACACCGCCGGACAGTTAATGCTAATGATATGATACACAGTCGCTTGTTTACAACACCGCCGGACAGTTAATGCTAATGATATGATACACAGTCGCTTGTTTACAACACCGCCGGACAGTTAATGCTAATGATATGATACACAGTCGCTTGTTTACAACACCGCCGGACAGTTAATGCTAATGATATGATACACAGTCGCTTGTTTACAACACCGCCGGACAGTTAATGCTAATGATATGATACACAGTCGCTTGTTTACAACACCGCCGGACAGTTAATGCTAATGATATGATACACAGTCGCTTGTTTACAACACCGCCGGACAGTTAATGCTAATGATATGATACACAGTCGCTTGTTTACAACACCGCCGGACAGTTAATGCTAATGATATGATACACAGTCGCTTGTTTACAACACCGCCGGACAGTTAATGCTAATGATATGATACACAGTCGCTTGTTTACAACACCGCCAGACAGTTAATGCTAATGATATGATACACAGTCGCTTGTTTACAACACCGCCGGACAGTTAATGCTAATGATATGATACACAGTCGCTTGTTTACAACACCGCCAGACAGTTAATGCTAATGATATGATACACAGTCGCTTGTTTACAACACCGCCAGACAGTTAATGCTAATGATATGATACACAGTCGCTTGTTTACAACACCGCCGGACAGTTAATGCTAATGATATGATACACAGTCGCTTGTTTACAACACCGCCAGACAGTTAATGCTAATGATATGATACACAGTCGCTTGTTTACAACACCGCCGGACAGTTAATGCTAATGATATGATACACAGTCGCTTGTTTACAACACCGCCAGACAGTTAATGCTAATGATATGATACACAGTCGCTTGTTTACAACACCGCCGGACAGTTAATGCTAATGATATGATACACAGTCGCTTGTTTACAACACCGCCAGACAGTTAATGCTAATGATATGATACACAGTCGCTTGTTTACAACACCGCCAGACAGTTAATGCTAATGATATGATACACAGTCGCTTGTTTACAACACCGCCGGACAGTTAATGCTAATGATATGATACACAGTCGCTTGTTTACAACACCGCCAGACAGTTAATGCTAATGATATGATACACAGTCGCTTGTTTACAACACCGCCAGACAGTTAATGCTAATGATATGATACACAGTCGCTTGTTTACAACACCGCCGGACAGTTAATGCTAATGATATGATACACAGTCGCTTGTTTACAACACCGCCAGACAGTTAATGCTAATGATATGATACACAGTCGCTTGTTTACAACACCGCCAGACAGTTAATGCTAATGATATGATACACAGTCGCTTGTTTACAACACCGCCAGACAGTTGATGCTAATGATATGATACACAGTCGCTTGTTTACAACACCGCCAGACAGTTGATGCTAATGATATGATACACAGTCGCTTGTTTACAACACCGCCAGACAGTTAATGCTAATGATATGATACACAGTCGCTTGTTTACAACACCGCCAGACAGTTAATGCTAATGATATGATACACAGTCGCTTGTTTACAACACCGCCAGACAGTTAATGCTAATGATATGATACACAGTCGCTTGTTTACAACACCGCCAGACAGTTAATGCTTATGATATGATACACAGTCGCTTGTTTACAACACCGCCAGACAGTTAATGCTAATGATATGATACACAGTCGCTTGTTTACAACACCGCCGGACAGTTAATGCTAATGATATGATACACAGTCGCTTGTTTACAACACCGCCAGACAGTTAATGCTAATGATATGATACACAGTCGCTTGTTTACAACACCGCCAGACAGTTAATGCTAATGATATGATACACAGTCGCTTGTTTACAACACCGCCAGACAGTTAATGCTAATGATATGATACACAGTCGCTTGTTTACAACACCGCCAGACAGTTAATGCTAATGATATGATACACAGTCGCTTGTTTACAACACCGCCAGACAGTTAATGCTAATGATATGATACACAGTCGCTTGTTTACAACACCGCCGGACAGTTAATGCTAATGATATGATACACAGTCGCTTGTTTACAACACCGCCAGACAGTTAATGCTAATGATATGATACACAGTCGCTTGTTTACAACACCGCCAGACAGTTAATGCTAATGATATGATACACAGTCGCTTGTTTACAACACCGCCAGACAGTTAATGCTAATGATATGCTAATTACATGATTACCACACATAATGATATGGTGGCCATCATTCACTGCATTCACTCATGAATCAGTGTGGTCAAGGTTGTTTATGTTTACAAGATAACAAACCTTTCTCTTATTCTGTGTATAATCTGGCAGAAAATGCTGCTTAGCATTAAGTCCTCCGTTTGTACAATTTCCTTGTGTTTTGTGCAATAAAGAATTAAATTAAATAAATAAGATATTTGTAAGTACCGAAATTAAAGTGGAACGTTTCGCTTGAGGCGCGAAATTCTAATTTTATTGTGTTTTTTGCTAATCACAGCTCATCAACACATTTTGAGGTAGCAAAGACCTAACACGCGTTTTTTAACCCCTGACGCAAAAACGACGTTATAAGTGTTGTAAGTTTGACGTGTCTGTGTGTGTGTGTGTCTGTCGCCTCGTAGCTCCCGAACGAATGAACCGATTTCGTTTTTTTTTGTTTGAAAGGTGAATTTGTCGGGAGTGTTATTAGCTATGTTTTTTTATGAAATAAATACATTTATTTACAAAAAGAACTAATACTTATACAAGGTATGTACAAAATACATATGAAACAGTTGTGCTATCTGAGGACCGCTGCTAGCGATCTAAAGATAGCTCAACTGATCCAAATCACTACCAGACGGAAGCGTCCCTAAGATGTTGGCTGCATTGCCACGCTGAATGGCAATACTAATGCGTTGAGCCAGACAAGAGCCAGCTCTCGGGTTGCGCGTCGCTTCGACCAGATGCCCTGAAAGAATTTTGAAAACACTATATTTGGTCAAAATCGGTTCAGCCGTTTCATTGCTGTGAGGGTTTTTTAATTTTTACAAAATTAATTACTTGTTGTTTGAAAGTGTCTCATAAATATCATTAGTTTAGCTACGAATGTCAATGAACAATTTTTTTGATTGAAAGTAACTTATAAATATCGTTAGTTTAGCTACGAATGTCATTGAACAAAGTTTTTGATTGAAAGTATCTCATAAATATCGTTAGTCTAGCTACGAATGTCAATGAGCAAAAAAGTCACTGTAAAAATCATGACATTCGTAGCTAAACTAATGAGACACTATCAATCAAAACATGAGCAAAAAACACAATCAAATTTCAATTTTGCGCCCTGCGATCACAGAACTGATCGAATTTTGCGCCACAAGAATATAACGTTGCGCCTTAACATAATACCGAATTGTACCTCAGCATCACCGGCAGATAGACGTCCAATGGACGAGGCCTCCGTCACAAAATAAATAATTGCTTTTAGCGTGGTCGCGGTCGGTGCTCGTGAAGAACGACCTCTTTATGTTCAACGAAACGTCAGCAGGAGAATAGCCATTCGAGATTTTTCATTCGAGACTTTTCATTCAAGATTTTCCATTCGTGATTTTTCATTCCAGATTTTAATTCGAGTTTTTTCATTAGAGATTTAAAATTCGTTCTGGATGGCAATTCTCGTGCATTAGAGATTAAGTCGAATTCGACATATGTCGAAAAAAGATGGCAAATGTCGAATAAAATCTTAATTTGTTATTCTCGTGATGACACAAATACACATAAGTCGATCAAAATCATTAAAATCGAATACGATTTGATGGTTATTGTGACATTTTCGTGACATTTTTTTTTGACATTATCTCTAATTTAGAGATAATCTCTACAATCTGAGAATTGGCCTCCTGATGTCCGCGTATCATAATTTTACCGAGCTGACTGTATAAAAGCAAGCGATGACGATTTTACCCTATACATTTCTCGGTGACGAATTTACCCGATGACGAAAGTTTTTCTAAAACATAATTTGTTAATTACCTATAGCAAAACATTTTTAGATTGATCTCAACTTAATTGCCTGTATGTGCAACAGAGGTTTCCTGTTTATAAACGTTGGGCACGCGTGCCCAAAAAAATCGTTATTATACAGCAAAGTAACAGCAAAGTAACCTCGATGATTCAGGCCTGTTTCACTTAAGTCGGTTCTCCATATAAAATGTACCTACGTTATTTATGGCACCTGACTCAATAAAAAACCGGACCAGTGCGGATTGGACTGTCTTGGAGAGGGCTCCGTGCAAATAGGCTACCATTAGTATACATTAGACAAATTTAAGTCATCGGCGAAATTTAGCAACATATTTTATACGGACCATTTGAAGCACGGAACCCTAATTTGACTCGTATGGAAGCATACACAGACATAGACACACGGGAGTCACATAAAACTGGTTCTTTCTTGGAGAAACTGCATTTGATCAGGATACTCAGGACTCAGGAGTGGAACTTTACGATAGATACTATTCTTCTTCTGTGGTATTCCGCTTCCTACGAAATAAACGAGTAACGAAGGATCGTGACGATCAGACAGGCCGACGCCCGTTCTTATTACGAGGTTTAGTAAAGGCTGCGCGCGCGCACGATGTTATTACAGTCGTGGAGGACGTAAATTATTCGAACAAATTAGAAGTATTTTAGTAGTAGTAGAGCTTTTTTGTGAAAGAGTTCGTCCGGTGACGTACTACCACCATGCCTATTTCTGCCGCAAAGCAGTAGTGATTGCATTGCTGTGTTCCGGTTTGAAGGGTATGGGTGCCGGTGAAATTACAGGCACATGAGAGTTTTCATCTTTATGTCTCAGGGTGGCGGGCGCAGTGCAATGCCACATAGGGCGCGTCCTAGGTGGACGTGACCTATGTGAGAATGCACTGTTCATAGGCAGAGGTTACCGCTTAACATCAAGTGGGCCATCTGCTTGTTCCGTCATTCAAGTAGTATAAAACAAAAAGAAAAAAAAAAGTTACATACATACAGAGATACACGCCTTTTTCCCCGAAAGGGTAGGCAGAGCCTCAATGGACCTCTTTTCATTGTACTACCATCTTTAATTAAAATCCACCATTTTGAAAACGAAATGTCGTATATTGTTATTACTCTGGTGTTTCCAGCTTATACCTAGACCCCTCTGTCTTTTCCCATGGTCGTAAAAGTCTATTTTCGGCTCGACTTTCTACATAGCCGGAGAATTTTATTGCGACCCCTTGGAAAATCATTTTAAATTTATTTAATCAGCTCAGAATCTTTCAGTCAAATCACCAAACAGAAATAAACCAAGAGATATATTTATTCCAAAAATTCTCAAACACCTTAAAAGCATTTTATGCGTCTGCTATAAAACCCGGTTTCTTATGATCTAAACCGTTCCCAAGATAAGTTATAGAAGACTATAAATAGATTAAATCAAGGAATGCACTGTTTACGGTAAAGCTACACTATTAAAAGTGATAAACGATGATAAAACTCTCCACTGCTATTTTGTGTAAATAACTGCATTCACACAACTGTATTATCTGATGATCTTTCTGTTAATAAAGATACTATCAAAAGTAGCTGCTGGTACCAAAATTGCGGTACCTGATGACGTAATGCCAAAATCTAACTGTTGCACTTGCAATGTGTAAATTGTTCTAATTGCGTAACACTTTGTAGTAATTGTTGAATTAGTACTCAATAATGCTAACAAATCAAAACTTGCTAACAAATTGTGCACAGCGAAATACGTTGAAGTTTATGATTGTAGGAAGGATTATGCAAAAGAAGAAAAGCAAAATATAAGAAGAATAAGAAATGTTAAAGAAACTTAAGAAAGATTTAAACCGATAGATACATGTTTTGAAACCAAAAAGTAAATATTAAGGCGATATGTTAAAATACCGAATGGGCGGAGTCTAGCCAGAAAACAATAGCTGTAAGACAGTGACAGCGCTATTGCTCACTTGAACCCGGGAAAAGGTGAGGTATAGATTTTTGCCACTCGGAAGTAACTGACGTAAGCGACAAATGATAAAACTTCGTTTAGCTTCTAAAGTAGCAAATATAAAAATAAATTATCTATAATTAATGTAAGTAATGTGATTACCTACTGAATAATATAAAAAAATATGCTTAATACTTTCTCTAGTCGAAGGAGGGACCTAAAAAGAGCTTTAGAAGAGCCAATTTCAAAAAATAAAGCTATCGAGAAAAGTTTCGCGAATCGTGTTTCTAGTCTATAATTTATTTAGATTACATCCTCAAGTAATTACTGTATTAACATCAAGTTTGTAACCTTTACTGTTACTGAGTGAGCATGTAACGAAACGACTCCAAAATTTTAACATAGTTTCTTAATCTACAAAATCACAGGGCTCTCGAGGACTCATTGTCAAAAGTGAATCCAGCAAAAGTACCTAAGAGAGAAGAGAGTGTAGAGCTTTTTTGTGAAATAGTTCGCCCGGGGAAGTACTACCACCATACCTATTTCTGCCGCAAAGCAGTAGTGCTCTTATTGCTGTGTTCTGGATTGAATGGAATGGTTGCCGGTGAAATTACAGGCACATGAGACTTTCATATTTATGTCTCAGGGTGGCGCGGTGCAATTCCGCATAGAGTGCGTCCTAGGTGTACGTGACATATGTGATAATGCACTGTTCATAGGCAGAGGGTACCGCTTAACATCAGGTAGGTCATCTGCTTGATACGTCATTCCAAGTTGTATAAAAAAAAATGCCTTGCTTATATCTAAAGGTGTACCATACCAACCCAAGTTCAAGTTAAAAACACGAAATAGATTCAAAGAAAAACCCAAATGGATAGCCGAGACCATACGTTGTAAAGATAAACTACAGAAAGCAATAAACATGCAAATTTAACAATCAATACTAGGACCGACTCTATTCTTCGCGGAAAGAAAGTCGATCACGATGCTATTAGCCTTTTAGCCGACTGCAGTTCAGCTATATGCGAGATAATTTCTCTGTCACAGTTGAAGACCTACTACTACTAAACTGTTACACAATTTAGAGGCTCTCTTAACTAGCATCGATAACCTCGTCAAAAATGTATAGTACAAAAACAATATTTACAAATACTGTTGTTGAGGAAACAAAGTTTAACTGCAAAAGGTCGTACGATAACAGAGATGAGCTGAAGAAGTTTACTTGGTTGAAACTGAAATCATTCAAAATCAGCATATTGGATCCTAGGCTCCGCACCAATGACTTTTCTAAGTTATGAGCGGATTTCCATCGCTCTGTGCTTCGGAGGGCACGTTAAGCTGTCGGTCCCGGCTGTTATTGATTAATAGCAGTCGATAAGCCATGTCACAGGCCCTCGGGCGGCTTGACAAACTCTGACACCAGAGGCCAGCACTACCTCATACGAAACGACGACGAGCATATTGGAAGAAACCTTCGATCTTCGAAGTTTTTATCCTCTAATATTTACTACTTTTTTTTTTATACTACTTGGATGACGGAACAAGCAAGAGGGCCACCCGATGTTAAGCGGTAACCTCTGCCTATGAACAGTGCATTACCACATAGGTCACGTCCACCTACGACGCACCCTATGTGGCATTGCACTGCGCCCGCCACCCTGAGACTTAAAGATGAAAAGTCTCATGTGCCTGTAATTTCACCGGCACCCTTACCCTTCAAACCGGAACATACTTCCCCGGACGAACTCTTTCACAAAAAAGCTCTACTACTACTACTTTTTAGGATCATAGAAAGCCCTTAGCTTTCTATGATCCTCCACAGAATACATAATAGTACATGTACTCTAAATTTTAGAGGAAACAAAATCTAATAATCTAATACCCAAGATCAAGTAGTGGATAAGAAGTGATGTGAACAACCAATCAGAAAATCATTAGTAAATCTTCAATTTGACCCATATGATGAAAGTGAAAATTACTTGGTATGAGAGACGAAATAAGCTTAAGGAACCTCAGAGTTGTGCATACTATCAGCTACATTGTTTCCGGGCGAGATGCATAAATCGATTCGAACGTGAATTCGAACGTGAATTCGAACGAGCCTAATCGACGAGCATAATCGATCGCATTGTCCCTTCAAGCCATTTGAATGGAATTGTCGTAGTCATTATTTTGTGTCAGTTCTTATAATTATGTATCTTCTAGGAAACTTATGATTATGGTCTTATATCTTCTCGGATACATTGAGGACAACCAAAGGCGTCTGTGAAATCAAACATTAGAATTTGTTTTGTCTTTATTGTTATTATTTTTTTATTTGCTGTGGTGTGTCCGGCCTAAGAATAGACCCCTCCGTCTCCTCCCGTGGATGTCGTAAAAGTCGACTAAGGGATTACCCGGACTTGTTGATAAGATTCGTTGGTATAAGATTTGTCCTGGCTGGTAGCTTATTATGGAATGTGTTATTACTGGAAGAAAGCGTTAGCTGAGTCAGTCGTGGGAAGCAATGGCGGCGATGAGCTCACCACTTGTCACGTCTATATTCCACGATGGTGCAACCCACTGTGAAAAGAGGCCGATTGTGTCTCTGCCTACCCCTTCGGGGAAAAAGGCGTGTGTCTATGTATTTTTTTATCTTCAAAATCTTTTATTACACAGTAATATCATGTAGGTAGTTACTTCAGCGGTTATGGTATCGGAATACACAATTAACAAAATCAATTACTAGTGCTCATTGTGAGGTTGGGCTGCACCATCATCGAAACCGAATAACTTGGCTATTGGTTTAAATTTATGCCTTATGCCACGAATACACATGCTAGTGGCACGGATTATTGAGATGATGTGCCTTGACCTTAGCCAACCCAACACTACACTTAAGGACCTATTCCAGCGGTCAGCGATTGCAACTCCAAGATGTTTAGCAAAGGTAGACATTTGTGGAGCGAAGACTCCATCAACGGATGCAACAAGTGGGGTGAATGTTGCATGTCGCATTTCACAAGCGCTTGAGATACTTCCTTCTTTTTTCTTCTTCAGCGGATTTTAGTACGGATGCGACGGGGCGTGAGATATAAGATGGAGCGTCAGTGTCTACGACACGGATATCAAATAACGTTATTGTTATTTTGTCAAGATGCAACTGCTCACCACACATCTTTGGTTTCTTTCGATTTATCTTCATAAATGCAACAGTGAAATATTGTTGCAGAGCAATTGTCAATTTTAAGATTATTCGTTCTAGGAGTTTCCTTTATTTAGCTGTAAGATTTTGCATTACTCTCATAAATAACTTTCTCTTTACGTGTAAGCTGTTAAAGTAATTGATTGTAGCAGTATGGTGTCAATCAATCTAACGCTTTGCCTGATTCAGACTAAAAGTGCCAATCTGGAGTAATAGGTTGACATGAATGTATATAACTTTGAGAAACTTAATTTCAGTCTTACATTTCTGTTACACTGTTATGTTATATAATCTCACAACTTTTAGAACCATCGAGTGTATTCTTCCTTACTGAGATTCCTGTGATTATCCCTATGGGGTAGTTGAGGTTATATGCTTTGTCACAACTATGTGTGTATGACACATGTACATACTTTTATTATTTATTATTTATTTATAAGCCGGATGATTCCCACTGCAGGCACAGAATAAAGCACTTTATTCAACCCCTCTAAGTATATGACCACTACTGGCGGGTTTTATACCAAGTAGTTTAGTTGATCCTTCTTTTCGATGTGAGGTACTTTCATATTGGGTAAAATATCATCAGTCACCATACTTTCTTTTACAGATTGGATGGCAAACGTGATATACATATTAAGGCCTTAAAAATATGCATGAGTGCCTCGGGTGATTTTCTTTTCTTTCACCTACGACCTTTCTTTTCGTATAACTGATTCAGTTGTTGTATTTCTTTCTTCACAAACAATAAGATCTTTAGTTACGACGTTTGTATTTATAGATTTAACCAAGTCATTATTATGCGTAATTATCGTTATAGAATATTTTATGCTAATATTCTACTATTCAATAGCGATTGACTAATGGTCTCCAGTCAATGGATAGGTGTCATTACACGTTATGGTCATGTTATAGGAAATGAACAATGTCTTGTGAAAGTGCTTAAACTGTCTCACTACTTTCAACCTTATTCCTGAGCTTGTAAGATCGATGTATAAATGCTCTTTCCGCGCTAGATCTAGGGTCTAGTGATACATTGATGGATTAAGAGCATGAAGTAGCTGCATCATATCGATGCTATCTTATCAGTTTATGCAACGGTTGTCGAATTAGCTGTCATAAAGGTCGACAAGGTAGTCCGAAAGAAAGTTGGAGAGTTTCTTTTATGGCTTTGGGTTGGGCTTTTGTGTTATTAATTGGTCGTTTAAAATTGGCCACAGTTTAAGAAGAAAACCATAAAGATGTGTCCCATTTGGTTTGATACTTTTGAGTTTAGAGTCTGTTCTTCAATGAAAGTCATTGATAAAAGAGCACCTTATGTGTGCTCGTTGATCATACTTATCTGAAGTCAATAAACTCGTTAATTTAGAGGTACCGCAATGGACGATGACGACGAATGATAAATAACGATCAATAAAAGTATCCGCGATTGCTTAAACCCTTTATACGGCAGAGGAAATGAGCTTATGTATGGAAATAAAAATTAGATATTTTTTTTATTCTGTGCATATGGAAATTGTAATGAAAAAACAATACAAAATATATATTAATAATTAAAGTAAACTTAAATAGACAACTCCCAACAGTCACATACATAGTCCTGATCCCACACTAAAATTGTGTCGTGAGTATCAGGAACTACGAGTACCATGGTACCACATAACCCAACCTGGAACAAATATTTGCAGATCATACAAACACTTGTCCAGCAGCGGCAATCGAACCCGCCACCTAGGTCGTCAATATACGTACATAATACTAATTATTTTGAATATTTTTGGAGCAATGTAACTAAATCATTGGTGTTAAAAATATCTCATCCAAAAGAAACTAACTATAAGTTGTACTTAATGTTAATATGTAACACACTTAGTGGCGTTTTAAATAAATAAAGTTATTTATTGAATATCGATAGGTAGACCTTTGTTTAACCACGATCTCACCTGTTGGTAAGTGACGATGCGGCCGAAGATGGAGCACAAAGGTCTAGAAGGCACCTATTCACTCTAGCCTTGAAGAGACCCAGATTATAGTTTTCAGGAAAGACAGACGACGGTTGTGTATTCCAAAGATTCTTTAAACCTAAACTTTTCTACTCTTACCCAAATGCTTCCTAACAAGGCCGAATAAATAAATAAATAAATAAATAATGCTGGACTGTTCACACAACATTATCTAGCCCCAAGCTAAGCAGAGCTTGTGTTATGGGTACTAGATAACTGATATACTTAATACAATATATTACATAAATAGATATTTTTTATTATACATAGAAAATACCCAGAACACCCAGAACAAATATCTGCGAGCTCACAAATATTTGTTCCGAGGCGGGAATCGAACCCGCAACCTCCTGCGTCGCAGGCCAAGCTTCGCCCGTCGCGCCACAGAGGTCGTCGAATATACATCTTATATAGCATAGTCTGAGTCACTTCCGCGAGGCCTGAAACTATACTTCAAGATGAGTACAAATGATGGTCCTGCGAGTCTAGAAGTATATAAATCAGCGCGTTGTCCTTAATTCATACGTCCCAGATATCTCACGAACAATTTTGAGCAGTCTGGATACAGGGAGGAAATTAATGTTGATTTCACCCCCTGTCTGACCTCGCGGCGTTTAGTACGCGCATAACAGCTTTGCAGATATGAATAATTGGGACAGAAGACTTCACATTGACGTGAAAATTCGGAGGTGCGAGCGTGAGAGGGCAAGTGCAGAAAATTAAAACAAATAGGTAAAAAGAAAAAAAAAACAGTTAAGCTACATGAAGACTGTTGCAAATGATCAACTGATCCAAATCAATACAAGGTGGAAGGGTCCCTAAGATGCTGGCTGCATTGCCACGCTGAATGGCAATACTAATTGTGCTAATGCGTTGAGCCAGATTAGAGCCAGCTCTCGGGAATAAATTGATTGTTGCCTTTGTGAATTTATCTTAGAACCTTTGATAGTCTATAGATTATCTAAGCTTGTAACAATACTAGGTATATATGTATCAATTACTTTAAAAAACACTGTTTTATCCTACAACGTATTATTAAATTTCCAGTACACCTCATCATTATATCAAAACCAACCAATATGCATGGTTTTATTAACTAAACATTTGATATTTCCGAATTCCTTAAACTCATAAACAACGCCAAATTGAATAGACCAAGATCTCATACCAAATCTAGTACTGTAGGCTTCGCAATTATTTTTGATTAAAAACAATTTGGCCTGCAAAATGTTATTCATAACGACAATTGCGTATGAGGTCCATTTAGTTCCAGTTAACGAGTAACAAATTATGAGTATGAATTATGCTGAAGGCCCTTTGGTTCTTTGTTTTGGCTCCTTGGGACACAGTACACTTGGATATAGAGGGCGTAAGCTTATACAAAATATAAAGCAAACGAACTCATAAAAATAAAAAATCTGCGCTCCTCCAGGCATCTCTTTATATACGGACGACTATCTGTGGCACGGCGGGCGAGTAGCCGGCCGAGATGTGGGAGAATGCGGGTTATAATCCCGCTGCGGGACAATTATGATCTGCAAATATTTGCTCGGTGTCTAGGTGTTTTTGATACTCGTAGTTCCTGATACCCACGACACAGGGGATCTTAGTGTGGGATCAGGACTTAAATGTATAGGCAATTTTTCAAAATCCCATAGTCACCCATCAATCATTTATTATTAAAAGTATTTATAAAAAAATAGCTAATAATCTGCACCATATTGTGAAATAAATTAAATTGGCCGATAATTAGTGATTTTGTATTTACATAAAATATTTTTGTAATATATTTTTAAAAGTGTTAGGCTATACATGTATGAATCTAATGATATTGGTAGATATTATATGTATATTCTGCCCATCTTACATTAAATAAGCTTTCCTCATAATCTAACACTGATCTGCTTTCTTAACCATTCGTAAATTCGGGAGTTATTATTTAAAACCCATTATTAGCTCTATGATGTACAGTTATCTTCTAAAATGAATTACCATTAAACTTCAAGAGTAAGTAGTTCAATGGCGTATTCCAATTTTAATGCAAAACCAACCGGTTTAAACTCCTTAGCGGTTGTTTTCTTAAACTACGTGCTAGTTCCGTTAGATTAATATTGATTTCTAGGTACCCATGGAACTCTTAAATAATTATTATTGGATACTAGTAATACGTGAGTACCTTGTCGTTCATTACTACTAAGAGTTGAGGCAGCTTTAGGATTTCAGATTTTATTTTTCTCCCCATTTTGTTATTTGTAATTGGCTGGTCTTTATCTGAGCCCCGAGTCTGCGAATGCAACAACTACACGGCCGTGTAGTGTACACTACACGGATTTTAGCATGTTAAAACCGAAAAGCGACCCTAGCGGACACCTTGAGAACCACAATCACACTCCCGTGTGGTTGCTTGTTACATTTGCAGACTCGAGGTCTCAGAACCTAGTGTTTAAAGAGCACGAATTATTTCTATTCTATTCTTTCTATTCTATTCTATTCTACGTATATAAAGCTTTAAAATGTTTGTCTAGCTAGAATGTTATCTATACATTTGTCTGTCTAGAAAAGTTCTTTACCTCATCATCGAAAGCCTTTAGACGTCCACAGCTAGGAGGCCTCCCCCATATATAATACCATGGAGATTTAATGGGACATTTGCCATAATCACTACGCTTGGCAGGCTCATTGGTGATCGTATTGGTATTGATAACTCGGATGCTTCTGCCCATCCCCTTGTGTAATTCCTAAGCCTTCTACGACATTCACGGGAAGAGACAAAGAGGTATATTCTTAGACCTGACACGCCTATCTATAAAATCTGCTATATATAATCACTCTACGAATGTATAGACCAAAGATAGACCATATATTTACCTTTCTCTATAATATTGATATAGTTAAACTGGTTATACAAATCTTGTTAATTTATGGCTTGCGAATCGTGTGCTGCAGTGCGGGTATATGGGTCAATAGCACTGTAATTGGAGACCCAGAACAAGTGACGTCGCTTTAAATGAATAGATTAGTGTGTGTGTGTGACTAATACTTATGATCGTTGGTGATCTCATACTCGTTACTTTTTTCTTGTGCGTCGATAAAAAAGTCTTCCTTATTATCAATTCAATTCCTTCGTTGGTATAGAACTTAAGGTGGGGTATAACGCAAAATTACCAATCTTAGATTAGATTTTTAACTGACTAAATCAAGTACATTATTCAAATTAAAAATATGCATGGATACTACATTATAATACCGAGGGGTCACCCAGACAGAAACACGATAGGAAAACATTTTCGCGATAAAAAAAAACACAAAGTTACCTCTAACTTTTGGCTAGATTCGATTGTCTGTCAATAAGGTACAGATTATTGGGTCAAAAATTGGATAAATAAAATCAATACAATAAAAAGGAGGGATCACCCTAGGGGTTTTTTTTAAATTATCTATTGTTCACGAGATATGCAATAAAAAACGCTATTTCGAGCGGTGCGTAGCGTTTTTTTTGTATGAAGATTTCTGCCTGGTGTTGGCGCAGTCTTAACAAACTAGTGTAGACATTTTTAACCCCCGTCTCAAAAACGACGGGGTGTTATAAGTTTGACGTGTCTTTGTGTGTGTGTGTGTGTGTGTGTGTGTGTGTGTGTGTGTGTGTGTGTGTGTGTGTGTGTGTGTGTGTGTGTGTGTGTGTGTGTGTGTGTGTGTGTGTGTGTGTGTGTGTGTGTGTGTGTGTGTGTGCATGTCTGTCCCATCATAGCCCCCGAACGGATGAACCCATTTCGTTTTTTTTTGTTTGTTTGAATGGTGAATTTGTCGGGAGTTTTCTTAGCTATGTTTGATCAAAATCGGTTCAGCCGTTTCATTGCGTTGTGGGTTTTTTTAATTTTTACAAAATGTATTACTTGTTAAATATGTGCATCGTAAACGCGCTAGTCGGCATAACACGAAAACCTATTTTCAAATCGTTCAAGATTTTTTGTAATGTAAGTTCAATTTGCTTATGAATAGGTATGCCAAGGTGTTTTTTGCTTGATCATTGAAGAGTCATCGGAGCGTGAAGAGTTTGAATGGTATTCAAATTTGGCACAGCAAGGTCGTAACTTTAGTTTCCTACATGATTCTAGATAATGCTATCGACCTAGCTAAGATCATCAGTTAGTGTAACCTTTAATACGTTTTTTTTCTTGCAAGATTCCACCCGGACAAACATACATACAAGTTAAATAAAAGCTTGTAAAAAAAAACGCTTCGCGCCGCTAGAAAAAGCCGAGTTGTATGAACATCTTTTAAAATATAAATAATTTTACTAAAACCCTACAGTAAAGCTGATCTGATGATGGAGACGGAAGGTGGACAACGGAACTCCTCGAGGGATAATAGTAGACTGGCCGAGTTTAGGCTCATTTTGATCAGCACACGGTTAAGATCACTAATTTTATAAAAGCTTGTATTGAAAAATATATTTTTCACAAAAGACTTATTGCATGAAGATTTGTCTTCCGTATATTCATACTTAGCGTCGAATATTGTTTCTTTGGTTGTCACTTCTGCACCTTTGATTAAACAACGTAGAGAGCTCAGGTTTTATTGGTCTATCGATGTATCAGGTAGACGTTGAAATATACAAAATGGCTCAATTT
The DNA here is from genome assembly GCA_932527175.1 of Operophtera brumata. NCBI lineage: Eukaryota > Metazoa > Arthropoda > Insecta > Lepidoptera > Geometridae > Operophtera > Operophtera brumata. Next base: position 3,638,304 of record OW052229.1, read on the forward strand.
GTCTTCCAAGCAGTAAGTGGCTTCATAATTTAGAGTCTCGCCCACCGGTGCCGCAGTAGGAAGCCACTAAATCTCTAGAATGGGGCAGCTAGATCGAGCATTACTGTCAGGTACTGACTAACGCTGTACTTCCTCGGGAATATGGGCTAGGACATTAAAGTCTGTTTCCTTCTGAGTGTGAATGGGCGAATGTGGAGGACTAATAGGGCTATATGAATCATGACAAATTATGGGAGCGTTGTCTCTTCAAAACTAGCGAAATAAATGTCTACCATAATATTACTAGTTTTTCGCCCGAGTTCGTCCGGGAAAATACTACCACCATGCATATTTTTGCCGCAAAGCAGTAGTGCTCGCATTGCTGTGTTCCGGTTTGAAGGGTATGGGTGCCGGTTAAATTACAGGGATATGGACTTTTCATTTTTATGCCTCAGAGTGCCGGGCGCAGTGCAATGCCACATAGGGTGCGTCCTCGGTGGACGTGACCTATGAGGTAATGCACTGTTCATAGGCAGAGGTTACCGCTTAACATCAGGTGGACCATCTGCTGGTTCCGTCATTCAAGTAGCATAAAAAAATAAAAAACCGAGGACATGATGGTACTTAGCTTAGAAATTTATTCACGCGGATAAAAAATAAAATAAAATATAAGACCTCTTCAGGAGTTTTATCTTGTACTGATACAGAGACAGAACCCAGTAAGTTAGTGCAGTTTATGAATAACCTACAACTTAACCGTATCTTGTGAAATATGATGCAGTAAGATTCAACACTTTAATTAAACTTAGAATTAACTTCAAGGCACCTGAGTTTCGAGCATTTATCATTTAACTTAGATCGCTATAACTTTAATCATCTCCACTACACCCATTTGCCCATAAATTAATTTGCCTATAGTGTATTTCCTTAACAAATCTTTATCACAGAAACCGTTATTAAGACTGCGCCAACACCAGGCAGAAATCTAAGATTGGTAATTTTGCGTTATACCCCGACTTAAGGTGGGGTATTCCGCTAAATTATTAATCTTAGATTTGGTTTTAACACACTAAATCAAGATCAATATTCTAATTAAAAATATGCATGGATACTACATTATAATTCCGAGGGATCACTGTACCAGAAACACGACAGGACAACATTTTCTCGATAGAAAAAAAAACAAAGTTAAGTGAGTGTACATTTTGCCTAGATTCGTTTGTTTATTAAAATAGTGCATATTATTGGTTAAAAATATATATAAATAAAATCAATACAAGAAAGCCGAGAGTTTACTGTAGGGGTTTGTAAAATTATAAATGTTTGACTAGATATTCAATAGAAACAGTTTTTTTTTTTTTTTTTTGAAGATTTCTTGCATGGTGTTAACGCAGTCTTAACGGGTTCTCATATAAATCACAGCCAAGTTGTTATCGTTCTTTTATTGTTATAAAAGAACGATAACAACTTGTTTTGTTCCAAATAAATATATATTTGATTTGATTTTGAGTACCTACCTATTGAAGATTTAACAAGTAATTAATTATGTAAAAAATAAAAAAACACCTCAACGCAATGAAACGGCTGAACCGATTTTGATCAAACATAGCTACTAAGAACACTCCCGACAAATTCACCTTTCAAACAAAACAAAAAATCTAAACTGGTTCATTCGTTCGGGAGCTACGATGGGACAGACAGACACACACACACACACACACACACACACATACACACACATACACACACACACACACACATACACACACACAAATACACACAGACACGTCAAACTTATAACACCCCGTCGTTTTTGCGTTGGGGGTTAAAAATGTCTCGGCATAGAGTTTTAGTACCTACCTATTGAAGATTTAAAAATACATATTAATGAAGTGAAAAAGTTCTCAAGTATCTAGAACGAGCTCGAATCCATTTGTAATGGTAATGCGCCGTGACACATCGGTCTCACTTTCGATGCTACATTTATTTTTAATCGTACACGTAATATGATAGGCTCATAATAAATGTCACTATAAATATACGTAAGGTTACTTAACTGAACTTTATGTGTAATATATTTTTTTTTTTTTTTTTTTACCTAAAATAGGCTTGCGTTTGGCTACATCTCACCTGATGGGAAGTGACGATGAGGCCTATTTAAGCACGCTCGCCTAGAAGATATGTTAATTCATTTATAATAATTTAGTTTCACACTATAAAAAGTTAATTAAAAAATCCACAATACAAATACAACTGCATTTGAAGATTCAGCTTTAGCCCTAGATCCTGTTCAACCTGTGCTGGTGATGATCGGAACTTGGAGACAAATGTCGTCAAAAAAAAACTGGACTCTAACTGAAGGTTCCCTCCAAAAAAAATTGTTGCGAGCTGATTATCCTTGAAACGGCTGCACCAATTTCATCCAAACATAATTTAATCTCCCAAACACCATCTTTCATAAAAAAAAACCGTATTGCAATCAGAGCACTCCTCCCATAGGTACGTGGCAACAAAGAACATGCATACAATACAGACAGACACTATGGCCTAAAATATAACACCCCTCATTTTAAGGGTTATATACATACATACATACATAGACACACGCCTTTTTCCCCGAAGGGGTAGGCAGAGCCACAATAGGCCTCTTTTCACAGTGGGTTGCACCATCGTGGAATATAGACGTGACAAGTGGTGAGCTCATCGCCGCCATTGCTTCCCACGACTGACTCAGCTAACGCTTTCTTTCAGTAATAACACATTCCATAATAAGCTACCAGCCAGGACAAATCTTATACTAACTAATCTTATCAACAAGTGCGGGTAATCCCTTAGTCGGCTTTTACGACATAAAGTCGGCTTTTACGACTTAAAATGCCAATAAGAAACAACGCTGAGCTAAAAGATCACTTGAAATTAGTTGCTGTTTCTTTTGGCTCCAAAAATATCTTCACGCCTCAAAGTTTTTTTTTTACAACTTTAAATTACAGTTCATGCTGATGGCCCACCTGATGTTAGGCGGTACCCTCTGCCTATGCACAGTGCATTACCACATAGGTCACATCCACCTAGTAGACACGCTATGTGGCATTGCACTGCGCCCGCCGCCCTGAGACATAAAGATGAAAAGTCTCATGTGCCTGTAATTTCACCGGCACCCATACCCTTCGAACCGGAATACAGCAATGCAAGCACTACTGCTTTGCAGCAGAAATAGGTATGGTGGTAGTACTTCCCTGGACGAACTCTTTCACAAAGAAGCTCTATTGCTAACAAACTCGTCCCCCTAATTCGACTCGATTTAAGATTCTCAATCATCACTGTCATCGAGCAGTCAGCGAGCATAGGCCATTTTGTTTTTCTCATACATACATACATAGACACACGCCTTTTTCCCCGAAGGGGTAGATAGAGCCTCAATGGGCCGCTTTTCACAGTGAGTTGCACCATCGTGGAATATAGACGTGACAAGTGGTGAACTCATCGCCGCCATTGCTTCCCACGACTGACTCAACTAACGCTTTCTTCCAGTAATAACACATTCCATAATAAGCTAGCAGCCAGGACAAATCTTATACCAACAAATCTTACTTACAAGTCCGGGTAATCCCTTAGTCGGCTTTTACGACATCCATGGGAGGAGATGGAGATGTTTTTCTCAACACTTTGTTATTGCAATTAACCAGTTACAAATCATTGCATCTTCCCTCAAAATGATGAATGAGTCCACGTGGGCTGTACGCGTCTCGTTTGTCGAAATAGTAAACGCATTAGTAATTTAATGTGGGCAGTCGTTGATTGAATCTAATTTTGTTTTCATTCGAGGTGAATAACCTGAATGTAATGAATCCGAAATTTAGTTAGGCGGTTCATTGCAGAATTGCGTAGGTGGCTTTATTTGTTCTTGCGTACTACAAGCCCTCTGTAATAGCTTTTAATCCTGAGTCATAATTACACCTTATTTTAGTAGGTATTTGTTTTACGGAGTGTGCTTTCGTGACTGTATTTTTTACAAGCTTTATCTAAACACGGCCAGTCTACTATTATCCCTCGAGGAGTTCCGTTGTCCACCTTCTGTCTCCATCATCAGATTAGCTCGCTGTTACCATAATATTACATTGTCAGTTATGACTTGAACTTGACTTGCTTTAAAATTTAGTTGCAAGATTCCACCCGGACATACATTGCAAGTTAGACGCATTTTGATCAGCACACGGTAACTTGTACTATTATTTATTCTGTGACACGGTTACGATCACAAATTTTATAAAAGCTTGTATTGAAAAATATATTTTTCACAAAACGCGATGTCACCGGTTGGTAAGGGACGATGTGGCCGACGATGTAGAAATGTTAGGTATTATTTATATTATGAGATCTTCTTCATAATGGCTTCTGAGGAGTGCTCCAAACAATTTCGCCAATGTCAAGTGGTATTCATTTGTAATAAAATTAGTCAAGTCATCAAGAGTCTCCGTCAAGAAAAAAAAAGAAAAGCCTTTTATTCCTTGCATTACATTGCATTTACATAATTACTTATTACTTATGTTATTTTGTTAGTTAAACTTAAGATTATTATAGTTAGTTTCTTCTTTATGCAAGAACCCCAGATTGGGTGAAGGCCTCCTCCAAAGATGCCCATATGTCTCTGTCTTGTGCTAATTGCTCTCAGTTTGGGCCAGCTGTTCTTTTGATATCATCTTCCCATCGTGTCAGTGGTCTCCCTCTGCCTCTTTTGCCTCAAGTCATAACCCTGTTTAAATAGTGGCAGAAAAACCGAGTTCCTCTGTAAAACCCTGTTTTACAGGGATTAATCCACCATTTCGAAAAGATACGCAATACACTTAAATTTCACGGCATCACGCATGAATAATTTGAACCTAACATTGTCATTTAAATTTCACGGCATCACACATGAATAATTTGAACCTAACATTGTCATTTAAATTTCACGGCATCACACATGAATAATTTGAACCTAACATTGTCATTTAAATTTCACGGCATCACACATGAATAATTTGAACCTAACATTGTCATTTAAATTTCACGGCATCACACATGAATAATTTGAACCAAACATTGTCATCTGTTGATTTGACGTTGAACATCTCAGTTTAAAAAGTCTCATTTTATTTTCAACTCGTCTTGTTTACGAGTATTGCCATTCCATCTGATCACTGCTATGAACATGTCCGGTATTTCATGAATATCTATGACGAATGTGCAATAAAAGTACCAACTATTTCTACTACTATAGGCATGCAAAAATTACATTTTAAAATATATTATGAAATTCCCAATACATTACTTATTTAATTATTTTACGAATTATTACTAAAATCTAAAGACAATATATTAACAAATTAATTAGTATACAAATATTATTAAACAATATGTCAAATGGATAATACAAGTCAAAATAAACTTACGCCTAATTAAAATTATCTGTCAAATATTCAGCTACGGAGTAATACGCTCTTTCAACCAAAAAGTTACACAATTTTCTTTTAAATATATGGTAACATTCAATCCCTTTTATGGACGCGGGCATTTTATTATAAATTCTTGGTGCCATAGCTAGAATACTTTTATCAAATAGAGCTGTTTTATGCAATGGCGTCGCAATTCTATTCCGTAACCTTGAACTCCCCAGTTTTGAGAACTGATTCTTGTTTTGTCTGACAAACAATATAGTTTCAAAAATATACAAGCAAGGGAACGGCAATATGCAAAGACTACGCTTAGGCAACTTTTAAGGTCTACTCGATCTCAATTGTTCATTTATAATCTAGTGCGAGCTGTGTATTATTACGGTAATTACAATAATTCAACTCTTTGTTCGGCCGACATTCAAATACGCGCGGAAATCAACATTTCCTTTACACTTGAAGGTTTCTTGTAACAAAGACGAACTACCTTTGCATTAGTGCTAACAATTTTATGAGTTTTTTTTTTTTTATACTACTTGGATGACGGATCAAGCAAGAGGCCCACCTGATATTAAGCGGTAACCTCTGCCTATGAACAGTGCATTACCTCATAGGTCACGTCCACCTAGGACGCACCCTATGTGGCATTGCACTGCGCCCGCCACCCTAAGACATAAAGATGAAAAGTCTCATGTGCCTGTAATTTCACCGGCACCCTTACCCTTCAAACCGGAACACAGCAATGCGAGCACTACTGCTTTGCGGCAGAAATAGGTATGGTGGTAGTACTTCCCCGGACGAACTCTTTCACAAAAAAGCTCTACTACTACTAAAAGTACGTCTTGTTTCTACGAATCTTCATTCCAATAGCTCCTATCATTTTATTTCATTTATTGATTGAGCAAGCGAAGTCTTTACAACAACTGACAAAATTTGCTTTCATCTGTCCGTTTGTGTGTATGTTGGTACTCGCGTACAGGTCGTATTTTTCAGATAATCTTGACGAAACTTGATATAAGAAACTTTCAATAAGTAGACGTGGGGTGAAACCGGAATGTTAAACAAAATGGGTTGAACCATGCATGATAAACCTATTGGGGTCATTCGTGTGATGAAACAAGAAGCACACTATTTTATTTATTTTCTTGACGTTTACTGCTTCCAACAAAGTTATTAATTTAGCTTCGGTTTAGCCTTGTCTTCGTCGATGAAAAATCGAAGTTTGTCTTAGTTTTTTTTTTTTTTTTTATACTACTTGAATGACGGAACAAGCAGATGGCCCACCTGATGTTAAGCGGTAACCTCTGCCAATAGACAGTGCATTACCTCATAGGTCACGTCCACCTAGGACGCACCCTATGTGGCATTGCACTGCGCCCGCCACCCTGAGACATAAAGATGGAAAGTCTCATGTGTCTGTGTGTATGTGAATTTACCGATGTTGGCAACCGATATACACAATTCTGACTCTCAGCAAAGTTTATAACTGTTACCTACTATTGAAATAGTAGTTACTTAAGTACGGTGGCAACAGGTAATATTAATTCTTGTTTGTCCTTCAATCCAAGTTCGGGGACAGACAGTAATTTTTAATTCCTGTTTCTCCCTGAAGTTGCATTCGGGGAAAACAGGAATGGTCAATTCTTGTCTGTCCCCGATTGGGGCAGATACGGGGACAAACACATAATTGTTCTGAAAAAACTGAGTAGTTCCTGTTTGTCCCCGAATGTGCCCCATTCGGGGACAAACAGGAACTACTCAGTTTTTAATCTGCATTCTGACTTTTTATAGTCCACGCAACTGTGAATTTCAGAGTACAATAATATATCTAGCAAAAATATCAAATTTGAGTCTTATGCATTTTGTTCGCTCTAGTTCTTACTCAACGCTGCAAGTCTAGGTAATTTTTATACTCATCAATCCAGCAATTCACCAATGTTGCCAACCGCAATACGCGTAATTGCAAGTTGTATAGTTGTATAACAGTCGCGGTTAGATTACCCCGTTTTACATCTCGGCGTGAACGTTTCGAACGATCACTGTCATTTTGCCGTCTGTCCGGCCCACTTTCATTACATCTGCGGAATTGATCGCCCTTATTATTTCACTGATTGGTTTATTTATATCGACAACTTTGATGGTTACGTCATGATATCATGTTTTTATGAACTAGCATTCCGTACCTATCATTGCAAATTCTAATGATGACAAATGAGTTCGATACACTGCCGGCTAGCTTATTACGTATCTTGCAATAGCAATGCGATAGCAAGAATCGCGCGAGAATTGCGCGATTATCGCATCCAAATTGCAAATTCGTATTGCGGATCGCTGATACGTAATACGAATTTGCAATTTGGATGCGATAATCGCGCAATTCTCGCTATCGCATTGCTATTGCAAGATACGTAATAAGCTAGCGGTTCTTGTTATGAGGAGGTATGAAACGCGTGTAACTAAGAAAGTTATGAATATGAATGTTAGTGGATGGAAAGGAAGAGGAAGGCCTAAGAAAAGATGGATGGATTGCGTGAGAGATGTATGAATGAGAAGGGAGTGAATGATGAGGTGACGGCTGACAGAGGAGAGTGGATGAAAAAGACGTACTGCGCCTACCCCAAATAAATTGGGAATAGGGCAGAAAATTATGATGATGACACTGCCGGTTAACACTCTAGTCCTTCAAATGTGGTCAATAATCAAGCTGCAATTGACGGATAAAACATGACAGAATTTGTCCCTCTTTATGCGTTTTGTCTCTCTTTAGGTTCGAACACTTTTTGAACGCTGTCCATTTACTTTGAGGTCTTTGGTCTTTGGTGTTTGAATGTAAGACCTAACTGAATGGCTGCAGTCTCTTCTCTTTTTAACCTCCGACTAAAAAGAGGGATGTTATAAGTTTGAGGCAGTAGTATGTTTGTCTGTATGTTTGTTTGTGTCCTCATGCCCTGGAACGGGCCCTGTTTTCAATGCGGTTTTATTTGTATGAAAACTGATATTGGAACGCTGAAAATAGTAGGTAGTTTATATTTTTTTATAAAATTCACTCAAACGCCATTGAATCATGTTTTTTATTTTCTTCGGTGTTGGAATGTTAGATGCCGCAGTCGCTTCTCTTTTGATACACAAATGTATGCATAATTTATAGTTCAAGTATAACTCTACGAGATTTTTATTATTCTAAAAAACATTATCCGTAATAAATAAATTGTTTTAATTACACATTAATAAACAGCAGGTATTGGGAATAAATCTTTTTAAACAGTTTCAAGTTTTCACAGAAACTCTGTTGGAAAATTAACATTTAAATCAAGCTGTAACAATGCTTTAACTGAACAAAGCTCCATTGAAAGCTCTGTGTGCATTTTAATATAGGTTTGTTTAGACTTCGCATTCCAATGGCCGTCTACCTCTTGTGCAACAATTTTGAAACTAACACAATGTCAAGCGCAAGCTCACACTGCTTCATTTAGTGTTTATAAAACAAGCACACGTAAAATTGAATGATTAAACTACAAGTACACTTGAAATTGTAGCGTGCTTGAACTTGGTTGAGGGGTCAATTGTGCACTCGAGTTATTTTTGTGATCGTTGACATTTATTCGTGTTGTATTTGTTGCAGGTAAGGTCCAGTTCTGAGTATTCTGACGGGCGTATTCGAGGTTTGAATACATTATGCTGTTTAGACAATACTAGAGGAAATTATTCGACTTCGTCTGGGTGGAAAATATTCCACACCGTGAAACGACCTTTGAAATAATACCGTCGTAAGTTTTTCAAATTAGGGGTTCCCATTTTAAAGTTAAGACACAGATTACTTAATAGCTTAAGGTCCTGAAAATAAATTAATCTCAACAACTACACCAAGAAACTAACTTTGACTGCGTCGAAATACACTGAAATCTGTCTAAAACGTGAAGTGTATTTTAGTTACAAAGAAAACGTTCCCGTGCATTTTTCCTGGAAAAATTCAGGTACCGCTGAAACACGTGTTTGTTAATTTTATTTGAGGATTCTCCAAGTAAAATTTCAAGTTTTACTACCAACGGTTTCCGAAATACAGAGCATTTTTGTTTTAAATTAGAACCCCATTTTTAACCGCTTAGGATGCAAATTTTCAAACATCGTTTTTATTTTCATAATTCCTTTCTTAGGATGCAAAGTTTTAAACTTCCTTTCTTATTTTCAAAATTCATTTCTTACCTTCAAAATTTCAAGACTCTATGACCAGTGGTTTAGGCTGTGCATTGTCTCGGTCAGTGAGTCAGTCAGTCAGTAGGACTTTGCCTTTTATATATTAGATACATAGTATAAAATGGTATGTATAGTACCTTCTACATGTAGTTAAAGTAAGTATTCAGCTAAGTCTGCGAATACTTATAAAGTACAGACAACATTAAGCCTAACGGACGTGACGTACAATGTAGGACATCATGTGAAGTGGGAATTATGGAAAGTAAACCGTGACACTAATCGGGATAAGCTCGATACGGAAAAGTTGATAAAATTTTATAGTATGGTCAACTATTTAGTGAATTTAAATATTATAGGTAGTGAGAAAGACATACCTACATAAGAAGTTCAAAATGTATACTACACAAAACTACTGCTGTAGGTTTTTTGTACGAAAAGTACCTACAAGGTTATGTTTGAATTTTGTTTTATTAATGATTACAGTACCTTTGTACAGCCTATATATTTATCGTTCCTGTTGGTGTGGCCTTAGCTTTACCCATACCTTTCTGAGCCTCAACTCTCATGTCAAATTTAACAAGCAACTTACACGGGCGTGTAGTCTACACTACAAAATACTGGAAAATAAGAAAAGCGCCCCTAGTGGTCACATTGAGAACCTCAATTCCTATACTAAAATCCATGTGGTTGCTTCTTACTTTTGCAGTCTAGCCCCTCTGGCTATTTCTTTTAGTCATCCTTACTCCCATCGTCTTACTTATGAGCACTGGTGATTGCATTCTTCGCAAAATACAAAAGTATATTGAAATACAATACTATGGGTGATTTATATGAACCGAAGCCTGCAGTAAAACAGTTATCGCGGCCGTTATCAGATTAACAGTACGTTGCACCTTTCACGAACGAATTAATGTCTACGTTGTACACTGGAATAATGGCATTCGTGTGCATTTTCTTTGCTACCTTTCTACCTTTGATTATTATAAATAATCAAAGCTTCCTGCTAAGCAGTAATGCTAAGATTGGAAAACCCTTAAGACTTTTTGTGGCAAGTATCTTGGGATACTTATCAATCAATGGGCCCGGTTAACCAGAGGCAGAGGTTACCGCTTAACATATTATGGGCATAAAACTATGCCCATAATCATCACAGCCAATTTCTTTCTCCAGTTGACTCTGGCGTTGTCATATTTGTGTTATGCGAACTGCTAAGGAGTGGAACTGCCGTCGTTTGTCTTTCCTGAAAACTATAATCTGGGTCTTTTTAAGGCAGGCTAGAGTGAATAGGTGCCTTCTAGACCTTTGTGCTACATCTTCGGCCACATCGCCACTTACCAACAGGTGAGATCGTGGTCAAACAAACGTCTATCAATGATAAAAAAAAAACTCTTTGTCAGCCTGTGGCATAAAATAAAGTTATATTGTGTCAATATTTTGAAATTGTCCTCTTGATTCAAACTAATTTGCCCGAAAATAACCTATCAAAGCGATAAATTAAATGTTAATTGATTATCTTATCAGTAGACCCTTCGATCCCTTGCACAAGCGCAGCTGCACCGCCGGTTTGAACTGTATATAGGCACGTGTTTCACAATCTAGTGGGGTCCGTATTGTTCGTAACTGTAGTGTTATTTAATATACAAAACAAGATTTATAATACGGTTTGACTGGGTGTACAAGAAACTAGGTCACTATCAAGATCGAAAGCAAAATAAAAGATATTGGACCAAAACTGGTTCCTTGAGGTACCCGACTCTCCTGATGATCTAAATTTTACTGATAAGAATATAAATAAACATAATATATGTAGTCCACAGTCACACACAATCTACTGTGTTAACATTAAGGCGCAATAGGTTCACAGCATGTCCATAAAGAGCTCTAGAACTTTTAAGTTTTTGATACGAGTTCTTACAGTTTTCATGAAGAAAAAATGTGTATGTTTGTCTGGGTGGAATCCGGGTGGAATCTTGCAACTGAATTTTAAAGCAGTTATCCTCAACGGATTGAGCTGAAATTTGGCATACCTGTCAAGTTCCGATGACAATACAATATGATGGTGACAGCGAGCTGATCTGATGATGGAGAGGGAAGGTGGACAACGGAACTCCTCGACGGATAATAGTAGACTGGCCGTGTTTAGTTAGGCCTTATAAAAGCTTGTATTCGTTTCGTTTCGTATGAGGTAGTGCTGGCCTCTGGTGTCAGAGTTTGTCAAGCCGCCCGAGGGCCTCTGACATGGCTTATCGACTGCTATTAATCAATAACAGCCGGTACCGACAGCTTAACGTGCCCTCCGAAGCACAGAGCGATGGAAATCCGCACATAACTTAGAAAAGTCATTGGTGCGGAGCCTAGGATCGAACCCGGTATCGTTGGATTCTGAGTTGCACTATTGAAAAGTTAGACTACCATCGCTTTTTTTGAAATTATTGCTTGTATTGAAAAAAATATTTTTCACAAAAGACTTATTACTATTTGAGTTAGTGAAGTCATCAACAAAATTTAACATAACATTTTGATATTATTTTTTCATACATAAAAACTCGATACCAGATCTCGCCTTCTTCGTATCATACAAAAATGTTCGTTGAAACTGGTTGAACCTATAAGTAACCTTAAGTAGTATCAATTCTAATTTGTACCAATTTGCCACCCGTTTAGTCGTTTGTTCATATTAGGACTATTAAGAACACAATCGGTTCAATTGTCACCTACGAGTACTTTTTATTTTGGTCGAAGCTTACGAGTATGTTTCATTGAAACAAAGTTTCGCATAAACAGAGAAACGATCTCGTAACCAAAGGTCTTGTTGTATTAAATCTATACAATCTAATTGTTAGATTTCACACCACGTAGTAGTAGTAGAGATTTTTTGTGAAAGAGTTCGTCCGGGGAAGTACTACCACCATATCTATTTCTGCCGCAAAGCAGTAGTGCTCGCATTGCTGTGTTCCGGTTTGAAGGGTAAGGGTGCCGGTGAAATTACAGGCACATGAGAATTTTCATCTTTTTGTCTCAGGGTGGCGGGCGCAGTGCAATGCCACATAGGCCGCGTCCTAGGTGGACGTGACCTATGAGGTAATGCACTGTTCATAGGCAGAGGTTACCGCTTAACATCAAGTGGGCCATCTGCTTGTTCCGTCAATCAAGTAGTATAAAAAAAAAAAAAAAAAAAAAAACTGTCTCTGAACCAAAGGTATTTTTGAAAAAAAAAAAAAAAAAAAAAGTATTTTTGTATAAAATCTAGACAATCCAATTGTTAGATGCCACACGTCTCAGCTCCGCTCAGCTTTGGTCGATACCGGCTCTTAGGCTGCGTTTCCATTGACGCGGAGCTGGGCGGAGCGGAGCTTAGCGGTGCATGAATTGACCAATCACTATGGCGAGCGAGCAGCCAGCAGAGATTTCGAGCATAGTGATTGGTCAATTCATGCACCGTTAAGCTCCGCTCCGCTCCGCTCCGCGTCAATGGAAACGCAGCCTTATTCTTCGTACAACGGTTTTGTAATTCAACCAGCGAAATAGCCCTTCGATACAAGTCTGTTGGTCCACAATTGTGTGTGCACCATGTCGATGCTGTGTCATCTAGCTACCATAACTACCGCGGAATAGTACGAAATCACTTCCATTTCGATCTGATTGTATCCATGAGTGGTATCCATGTTTGTAATTTTGTTTATTATAGACTACAGCGCATGTAGGGGCCTGGCCATCTCGTTATTACTAGTATGATTTGCAGGTATACTACTATTGAGTGTGGTAACATAGTTTCACTTAATTTCAATTTTCACTCTCTACTGTTCATCAACCTTGGGTTTTTAACCCCCGACGCAAAAACGAAGGGGTGTTATAAGTTTGACGTGTCTGTGTGTGTGTGTTTGTGTGTGTATGTGTGTGTGTGTGTGTGTGTCTGTCTGTCGCATCGTAGCTCCCGAACGGATAACCGATTTCGTTTTTTTTTTTGTTTGAAAGGTGAATTTGTCGGGATTTTTCTTAGCTATGTTTGATCAAAATCGGTTCAGCCATTTCATTGCGTTGAGGGTTTTTTTAATTAGACAAAATTAATTAGTTGTTTCTACTGTAAGCGGTCGTTGATGCACCTTACTTGTTTTGAATGCAACAACTATAATTCTCTCTCAAATCGAAAGCATTTTTTACTGGTATAACTTTGGTATACATTTTGTAAGAAAAGAGGCCCATTGAGGCTCTGCCTACCCCTTCGGGGAAAAAGGCGTGTGTCTATGTATGTATGTATGTATACATTTTTAACTTGATGTCTGTACCTTAAGGTGGATGCGCACGCTTGCGGCGCGAAATTTAAATATTTTTGGTGGTTTTTGCCCATTACAGCTCATCAACACTTCTTCAGGTAGCGAAAGTTGAGTTCGCGAGAACTAGGAGACTTAACACACATGTTTTAATTGATACTATCTCATAAATATCATCAGTTTAGCTATGATACCCCTAACACATTTTTACAGTGTTTTTGTTTGTTTAGGGGTACCGTAGCTTAACTGATGATATTTATGAGATACCATCAATAAAAACATGTGTGTTAAGTCTCCTAGTTGTCGCAAACTCAACTTTCGTAATCTGAAGAAGTGTTGATGACCTGTAATGGGCAAAAAACACCAAAAAATTTGAATCTCGCGCCGCAAACGTGAGCATTCACCTTAATATCAATGTTAATATCAGAACATGGGTTAATCTATGTAAATAAGCTATTTAAATGTGCAGTTGCGCAAGGCTGCCTTAGATTGCTAACTACATCAACTTTAATGATGTATCGGCAGTGTTTTCTGACTAGAACATACAAGCTGATGAACATCCTGTATTATTCTCTCCAGCGAGACTAGCGAAAGGCTTCGTGTGAGACTATTGACATTGTCATTGTTCGTTGCATCATAGGTTGTGCAACAATTTACTTTTGTTTGCATCTTTTCGCTCATATTTTGTATTTAATTAACTGTCACTTTTTAGCAATTATTTTTAAAAACCGTAAGTTGTCTAGACTCATATTTTGAATGGTTGATGATGCATAATTACGTGCAATCACAAAAACGAATGTACTTTGTGCTATTCGTAACTTAATCGATATGTTAATGAACATAACAAACATATTGAAAGTAAAATAAATAACTTTATGACTTATGTGACTCTTACATCATAATTTCATACAAAATTGAAAGTTAATTTGTGGGAATTAACGAACGGGGTAATTTTTCTGATACTGAATAATATAATTAAAAAGATTAATATCGGTATCCGTTCCCCTGTTTCGTAACATGATAAAGTGGGGTATTCATATTAATGGATAATATTAATATCCAACCAATTATACACTTACACAAGCAATGGCGGCGATGAGCTCACCACTTGTCACGTCTATATTCCACGATGGTGTAACCCACTGTGAAAAGTGGCCTATTGAGGCTCTGCCTATACCCCTTCGGGAAAAAAGCGTGTGTCTATGTATGTATGTATGTATGTATGTATACACTTACTAAGCCGGTGACGAATTATTTCTTGTTCGCTCTGATCTGGATGATATGTATAAAGGCAATAGTGAATTAGGTACATCCTAGTAATATTATAAACGCGAAAGTTGTGGATGGATGTTTGTTACTCTTTCACGTAAAAACTACTGGATGGATTTGAATGAAATTTGGAATGGAGATAACTGGACTCCCGGAATAACACATAGGCACATTTTTATCCCGACATTCCCACGGGATCGAGACTTACGCGGGTGAAACCGCGGGTATAAAATATAAATCTAGACATGAATCTGAAAATAACAAAACTCAGTTTTAAAGCTAAGTAATCAAAATGATTTGAGTAATGATCTCGTTTTCCATTCAGAAACTGCAGTCCAAGGACTCAAATTACAAGATTTCTCAATTATGACGTTTCTGTGATTTTGCAACGGCTTTGCGGTTAGCAGTGTACGTTGTAAAGAAGATACACTCAAAATGCAAACACGGATTTGGTAAAAACGTGAAAATTCACGTGCTTAAACTTAATTCATAATTCATAAGAAATGTAGCTATAGCAATTGCGAATCATCAATGAACATACCTACCAAGTAATTCCTTGAAATAAAAGTCCCTGGGGGGTGATAATGTTCTCTTTCATTTCATTTGTTATTTTATATTGTTTTTTGACTAATAACCCACAACACAGGGAATCCTAGTGTGGGGGTTAGTAAACAACCTGCTTAGTTATGTATAAACATGTAAATATGTTGTTTACATAATTTACATAATTAAGTATTTATTTTCACGTTTTTGGATACAATTTTTTTTTTTTTTTTTTTTTTAATTTTTGATTATACTGGATCATCATCATTGTTATCATCAGCCTACAGAAGTCCACTGCTGGCTTACTTGACGTTAAGTCTGAATCTCAAAACACCTTGTTTTCGATACACTTCAATCCCAGAAAAAACTTTTCCCGAAATGCCTGGATTTAGGCATCTTGCGTCGTCCGGTCTGTGGTCGCCACTCGAGAACCAACGGTTCTCAGTTCTGCAAACAGTATGGCCTGCCCATTACCACTTCAACTTGCTAATTTTTGCTAGTTCTGAGAGCTATGTGGGTAATCTTGGTTCTGCTACGGATCTTCTGATACTGGTAATACTGGTTTTAATGCAATTTAATGTTTTTTTTTTTTATGCTACTTGTAATGACCGATCATGCAGTTGACCCACCTGATGTTAAGTGGTACCCTCTGCCTATGAACAGTGCATTACCTCATAGGTCCCGTCCACCTAGGACGCACCCTTTGTGGCATTGCACTGCGCCCGCCACCCTGAGACATAAGATGAAAAGTCTGATGTGCCTGTAATTTCACCGGCATCCTTACCCTTCAAACTGGAACACAGCAATGCGATCACTACTGCTTTGCGGCAGAAATAGGTATGTGGGTAGTACTTCCCCGGACGAACTCTTTCACAAAAAAGCTTTACTACTACTGCAATGGCATAAATATTTTCTGACCTTTTTTCTTAGATAATCTACTCCACATATTCTACTAATTCTCTTTTGTTTTATCTCTGTTTTTGGCATGTGATTTTAAATGTCAGTTTCTTGTCATTGTTTTCCCTAACACTTCACTGAGCATCAATGCTCTCATAATAGTCCATTACATCATCACAGTCTCGATGATTTCATAGATTCGCCACAGTTTATTTGCCGCCCATAGCGATGGTCTGTGACCATAGGCACTTGTTACGCGTTACGTCACTATACCACAGATAACAAACAAACTGCGGAAAGTTGAAGATTATGCAGTAGTTATTATGGGGTTTGAGAGCAAGGTACATATCACCGTTGGTCATGGTGTTAGCCTCCGGGGCTTTAAGATTTGCACGGTTGCCTAAGGTGATGTTTATCTTGATTTTTATGTAACCGCAAATCAAGTATTTAACGGATTAGGTAATTACACAAAATTGTATGAGAAAATATACAACAACCACATTGGTTTCAAAATCTAGGTTATTCAAGTTGCGGCGACTATGGGGTTTGCCATCCGTCACTTTGGAATCTAAATTCTCACAAGTAGGCAACAGGTCACCTTAATCACAGATGAAAGAATACTATACACCCTTAATTAACTTCTCAGAGAAACAAATTGCATAAGACTGTTGAAAAAGTATAACTCCCTACAAACCGAGGACGAAAAACTAATATTTTTTTTGCGAGAACTGTCATGAAGTTAGGATACTTCTTACTTTGGCATTATAAAATTATTAACTGAAGTACCAATATGATCTCTTCAAAAATAAGTTAGATCAAAAATTAAACCTATTGCTAGAATGTTAATAATATCTTAGGTAAAACTCTAAGCTGAACTACTAATCCTAGTTATTTTAATTATAAACTCAACGCTGCTATTTAACTCTCCCGTTACATTGTAATTGAATTTTTATTACAAGTAGGCACATAATTGCAGACATCATTTTAATAACAAGTCTTTTAAAATTTCTACTTACCATTAATATTGTTCCTAACAATTTTATTACCATTCCTTGTGTTTTTCTTATTTCAACGCCATTCTAGTAGTAGTAGAGCTTTTTTGTGAAAGAGTTCGTCCGGGGAAGTACTACCACCATACCTATTTCTGCCGCAAAGCAGTAGTGCTCGCATTGCTGTGTTCCGGTTTGAAGGGTAAGGGTGCCGGTGAAATTACAGGCACATGAGGCACTTTTCATCTTTATGTCTCAGGGTGGCGGGCGCAGTGCAATGCCACATAGGGCGCGTCCTAGGTGGACGTGACCTATGAGGTAATGCACTGTTCATAGGCAGAGGTTACCGCTTAACATCAGGTGGGCCATCTGCTTGTTCCGTCATTCAGTAGTATAAAAAAAAAAAAAAAAAACTTATAAACATCAAATTTCTTGTAGCCATCCCAAAATCATAATTCCCATGGTAATAATAACCTTTGGTGACCAAATCGTATCCCTTACCTCACTAATAATAGCGATTTTACGCTTACGTCGAACTACTAACGTACAATGCTAAATTTTTATTCACTTAATAAATAACAGTATTATTATTTATCTCTACTTTTTATTCAAGCAAATATAAAAGAATATTTTTATGAGAAGTTAGTTTACAGTAAATATAACTAGATGGCGCTAGTAAAACTGCCGCAATCCTAGAACGCGCTATTGAAGCGTTTTGGTAAAAGATCGAGCTCGGACCGAGATTCTAGCTCGGGCTAACTTTGCGCAGAGGCAATATCGTAACCAATGAGGTTAATCCGAGGTGCGATTATTGCTTGTTGAAAACTTTACCAATACCCCGCCATGTGGACGTGAAATACCGTCCGCTACGGCAATTTTTGGACAGCCTTCACCGGCTTATTATAAGAGTTAAATAAACTACTAAATATATTATTATGTAGGTACGTCGGAAGTACGTTAGAGGCATAGTAACTGTGTGTGTTTAGGTACGATTTGGTATGGTATATCGGACACATTTTTAGTCGGTGGGTTCGGTACTCGTGTACGACAATCGTTGGGTAAGCGAGTTCTTGAGTGGAGACCGCGTCTTGGCAAACGTAGCGTGGGGCGCCCTCTACTAGGTAGAGCGAAGACCTACGAAAGGCGGCGGCAGAAAGTGGATGAGAAGAGCCGAACAGCGGGCTCAGTGGCGCGTATTGGGACAGGCCTAAGTCCAGCAGTGGACTAGTGTGGGCTGATTATGACTCGTGTACAGGTCATATTTTTCAACTAATAATATCTTGATGAAACTTTATGTATACAGGCTTTGATTATTATAAATAATCCGTCTCCTCCCGTGGATGTCGTAAAAGCCGACTAAAGGATTACCCGGAATTGTTGATAAGATTCGTTGGTATGACAGTTGTCCTGGCTGCTAGCTTATTATGGAATGTTTTATTACTGGAAGAAAGCGTTAGCCGAGTCAGTCGGGGGAACCAATGGCGGCGATGAGCTCACCACTTGTCACGTCTATATTCCACGATGGTGCAACCCACTGTGAATAGAGGCCCATTGAGGTTCTGCCTACCCTTTCGGGAAAAAAGGCGTGTGTCTATGTATTTATGTATGTAAACTTAATGGTTTGGCTATATAGTTGCATCGACACATCACCGCCAGCAAAATATAGATCCAGCTAATTTGCGGCAATCACGTACCGGGCTGTGAGAAGTAGAAATAGGGGCTAAACCACAAATCACTCGGTAACTGTTACGCAGAATTGTACTTAACGTCAATTGAGTAAAGCATGTTTTGATACGAAGATTTATGTGCACAATAAGTAACGGAACTCTCAGATCAAGTTCAGTTCAATTCATTGACATTGACAGCTTTGGACATTTTGAAAGACTAGGCCAGTTGAAATCTGCCATTTTTGAAAGAAACGTCGTCATTTTTATTTTATTACATTTTAATGTGTTTTTTCGAGTTATTTCGTGTAATTTTAGTGGCATTTTAACCGGTGTAACTTGGATAAATGACACATGTGCAGTGATGTAGTGAAATTTGAGTGTATTTGCGAGCCTTTTAGAAATGGTGGATTTTTTCCTGTAAAAACTTAGTTTTTCTGCCACAATTTAAACTGGGTTAGGACTAGACGGAGACTCTTGACGACTTGACTATAAAACTATAATAATTATATCACTTGACATTGGCTAAATTGTTGCAAATAATGCACAGAAGCCATTACCTAAGATAAGAAGAAGACTAGGCCAGTTGTTGGACTAGAATTGTTCTAGAATGTCTGGTGAGATACTGGACCACTGTGGGACTAAGAGAGAGTAGGTACCTATATGCGTGCGTAGCGGACGTATCTAGTCTAGGGTATTGTTAGACACTGAAGTAGGTATAGCATAAATTTGAACTATTCAAAGGACGTCGACACCGCTGGGCATAGATCGACCGTCGTCATTTACGGTCACCATCCACCGATTATAACGAATCGACATTTTGGCAGGATTAATCCGAATAGGTAAGGTACATGCATGAATGTAATAGTACATGGAGTGAGTGCTAAAATAGCATAGAGTGTTCCTTCTTACTCCTATCCTAGAAGATAGCTTGCTATCCTATGTTAGAGAGAAACAAATATATTGTCACACGACAGTTGTTTTTCCGTTCCGTATACCCTGAATATTGGCACCATGCATATACATCTTCCTAGATTGTTACCATGAATGTAGTAGTAATTTGACATTTGGCCTGGTACGTGTTACACAAATAAGAACAGATAGATATATGCTTGTCTCATTCCAACACATGAATGCATTCATATAAAAGAATGAGACTGGTATAATCGATACCGTTTCGTTTTTAGCCTTAGTTCCATGCCTTTAGTCCATCTTCCTAGGGTACATGCATAGACACACGTCTTTTTTCCCGAAGGGTTAGGCAAAGCCTCAATGGGCCTCTTTTCACAGTGGGTGAATATAGGAGTGACAAGTGGTGAGCTGATCGCCGCCATTGCTTCCCACGACTGACTCGGCTAACGCTTTCTTCCAGTAATAACACATTCCATGATTAAGTTTGAGTTCATGGGCTTTTCGTAAAGAACTTCAGTTTCGTGAGCAAGATATTTATCACCATACAAGAACAACACCAGACAAGAATACCAGCTTGCTGCCTTGGACTCGATCGAACGCAGAGCTTTCAGGCTTATAGCTGAGCAACATATGGCGGAGACTAAGATCCAGAGTCTCGAGCACCGCCGTAAGGTCGCGTGCCTTTCAATCTCCTATACGTTACATTGCGGGGAATGCTCCCAGGAACTTCATGATCTGATCCCACCATTTCTTTTTCATCATAAGACGAGCAAGCGCACGGCTCGGTACCACCCTTACCTCATAAGTATATTAGTAAACGTTTCAGTTCTACCTTTATAATGAGAACTGCTAAGGAGAGGAATACACTACCGTCGTCTGTCTTTCCTGAAAAGTATAATCTGGGTCTCCTCAAGGCTTGAGTGAATAGGTGCCTTCTAGTCCTTTGTGCTCCATCTTCGGCCACATCATCACTTACCAACAGGTGAGATCGTGGTCAAACAAAGATAAATCAATGTTTTAAAAAAAATGCCTAGTTCCTGGTTACCTAATAATATTAATCGAGTAATTAAATACATGCCTTCTTAGACAAAATAGTTAGAATGGAAAAAGTTCCAGTTCTGATATTGCTAAGTTCCTACGAGTATTTATTTAGAATCTGATAATCTCAGAAAGTCTTTCTTGAAATACCTAATCATAGTAGTATAATTGTATGATGCAACTATCCACTTATCAAATAATGACATAATGCCTGGATGCTATCAGTATGATAGTCATTTGAATGTAAATTGCTGTTTAGAAATCAAGTCTGGGTTGATTGGTGCTTAGTTCACAATGCTTAGATAAATTATATAGATTCCCAACTTAATTTATGTATTAAATTTAATAAGATTATGCCTTTACACCTAATTGAAAGTCAAATACATAGACATAGACACACGCCTTTTTCCCCGAAGGCAGAGCCTCAATGGCCCTCTTTTCTGAATTGAATTTGAATGAATGAAAATGAATGAAAATTGCGGCGATGAGCTCACCACTCGTCACGTCTATATTCCCGCCTTTGCTTTCACGATTGACTCGGCTAACGCTTTCTTCCAGTAATAATAACACATTCCGTATTAAGCTAGCAGCCAGGACAAATCTTATACCAACGAATCTTATCAACAAGTCCGGGTAATCCCTTAGTTGGCTTTTACGATATCCACGGGAGGGGACGGAGGGGTCTATACGTACACCGGACACACCACAGAAATATGATATAGGTATGCAGTTGTTATAGATTAGTTAAAGAAAATTTAGTTTCATTGCAAGAAAAATTTAGTTTCATTGCAAGAATGATGTGCAGCAATTGGTTACAGTCCACAGTACATTAGAAAAGTAATAAGCGAACACAAATACTACTATAATTGATTTATACACCAAAAACTTTCACATGAAAATACATATAACTGTTACACACACGTGATTCTTGCGACTGACAGGCGTATACACTTTACTCAATGAATTCTACACCAAACACGGCCCTAAACTAGGTCTCCAAGCCATCTGGTGTCCTGACCTGACACCAATAACCCTAGCTTAAGAATGCATCATTATCAGCTCTTATATGGCTTCAAAGCGGATTAAGAAGATTGAGAATAGGAACAGTAAATTAAGTATATCCGAAGCATGTAGTAGGAATTGCGTAGTTACTAGCTTGCACGTCCGTCCTTCCTTTTGCGGTGACATAACCTATTTTATAACGGTAGCGTGGATTGATTTCTCTGCTCATTGATTTATCTAACCGCGGCGAATCAAGCGAACTTTGATTCACAGACTATATAAATTCTTCAGGGGTATATTCCTCAGTGTGACTTAGCATAGCTTGGTCTTCGGCTTTCTGTTTATGGTCTTCTTGAAAGTTATCCGTAATTCGATTTTTATTGGAATCTGCGAGAGTGATGTTGTTTCTTGTGTCCATAAACGGTTGGGATCGGAGAGCGTCGACATGCTTTTTATCACGTTTATCTGTGCCTTTACTCTAAAGAATGATTTTTACAATCTACTAAGTATGTATAATTATAAGAATGTTTGCCCGGAAAAACAATATCATCGACGTAATGACCTCAATTAACTTCTCTATAACAAAACTTCCTATAAAAGCTGGCCGAATTATGAGAACAGTCGTAGCTTCGTAATAGCTATACTGGTTTCCTCAATCATTCAACAATGCGTGCCCTTTGTTGCTTTTCAATTTGTTCTCATCTGTCGCTAAGTTTTCCGTTCCACCTTGAAATGGATTTCACACGACTGGTCACGTTCTACGCACAATAGGCTTTTTTACTGCCTCTAATTTAGATCATCTTGTTGAGTTCTATGGTGGAACGATTTGGGCTGATGACTGAAATGTGGCAATCGTGGTATGCGTGTTGCAAGATCGTATAAATCAATTATTTTCATCGTTAGTGTAAACATTATAAATGGATATTTGGAAATTCTTTAAAACGATCATCATCTTCAAATTTAAGACTGAGTTTCTTCGTTCTGCACTTATTGTTATTGATGCTATAAATTGTTATAAAGTAGTTAAGTACTTTCTCATGTATCTTTTGGCACATTTGTAATATTAACGATTATATACTACATTTTCGCAACCTATTTCTCAACTCTTCCTTCTCATATTTTTCTAGTTTCTTTGGATTCATCATCCGTCGTATGATTTACGACTTCCATCGCCATTGATCGCGCGAAAGCATTTGCAGAAAGGCGGGCATGTGGACGTTCGGCTATTTCCGTCTGGTGTTCGGCTAAATTCGTCTCTCACCGGCCGATGACTCCAGTGGCATGCGTTACCTTGACGGGTTATGACAATGCATAATAGTCTTTAATGCCTTGTTATAGGTGTTGTGTAATTCACCTTATCTGGAAGTTGGTGGCCTTTGTTTTTTTGTCCAGTTCGATTGACTCCTTTTAATTCTTTTGGAATTAATCATATTAATTGATAGTTTACCAACCAAGATTCACTTTATTTAACAATGTGAGCTAATTTACTTAAGTTTCTTCGGTATTCACAGGTAACTATTCCATCTTCTTTATCTAGCTTCCTTCTCTTTGATTAATTTAGAACTGTGACTCCAAAATTTTAAATTTCTCTTCCTCGTCGTCGTTTCGTATGAGGTAGTGCTGGCCTCTGGTGTCAGAGTTTGTCAAGCCGCCCGAGGGCCTCTGACATGGCTTATCGACTGCTATTAATCAATAACAGCCGGGACCGACAGCTTAACGTGCCCTCCGAAGCACAGAGCGATGGAAATCCACACATAACTTAGAAAATTCATTGGTGCGGAGCCTAGGATCGAACCCGGTATCGTTGGATTCTGAGTTACACTATTGAACCGTTAGGCTACCATTTCTCTTCCTGAAAAATATAGTTTGATTATTTAATGGGCCTAGGGCCTAGGCTCATCAGGTAGGTGTAAATGTACCTAAGTAGGCTTCACTTATATGACAATCCTTGAAGCTTTAACAGCTCTTCTGAAACCCATCTAGCTGTGGGAAAAGATTATTATACTTATGCTATCATAAATGGTAAAGTCTATCCGATTGGATTTAGAAACCCATTTCTCCCTATCAAAATCGCCTTCCGCGAAATGAAATCTAGAAAGCGTTACGTGTCTTGTTCTTGTTAATCCCTTCTCTTAATTACGAACTGCTAAAACGTCGGAAAGGCAACAATTATCTTGTCCATTTGAAATTACTGCCACGTGCGTTGTATGATCTTATTCAACAGTAACAGACACAGCTGGTGAAGATAGCTGGCTCACTTCTGCGGGTTCTATAAAGATCATTCATTGATGATCAAAATTATGAATGATTACTCAATTGGATTTTGACGACCTCTGTGGCGCGGCGGGCGAAGCTCGGCCTGCGACGCAAGAGGTTGCGGGTTCGATTCCCGCACTCTGAACAAATATTTGTGCGATCGCAGATATTTGTTTAGGGTGTTCTGGGTATTTTCTATGTATAATAAAAAATATCTATCTATGTAATATATTGTATTAAGTATATCAGTTATCTAGTACCCATAACACAAGCTCTGCTTAGCTTGGGGCTAGATAATGTTGTGTGAACTGTCCAGCATTATTTATTTATTTATTTTTAATTGACAGATCAATGACAACTACGATTTGGAGCATCGAACATTCATCATTGTGAATTTGGATGATCGATCAATGATTTTCATTCAACGGTCAGAGACTGTGCACATGCTTTCACGCCCTGGCAAAAGAGACGAAAAAATTAGCCTCATCATTTTTAAAAAGAAAACATGCCACTAGTCTTTACTCTCCAAATACCTTACAGTCTGTTCAGAAAGAGAGCCGTCGTGGGCAATTGGGAAGTTTTCTTTAGTTTATTTTACTATTTATTTAGCTTATGATTAAAACTGTCGGCTTTTTTAATCATAGACTTAAAAAACAGTTACAGTTGTACAGATCAAAACGGAACAGACGCGCTATTGTATTGCCCGCTAAACAAAACAGGTAAATAAGCACAGCTGCGCCCCCAAATTCCACGACGGGTCTCTTTCTGAACAGACTCTACTGTAAATAGTGCCCACAAATTTCGTCTCCAGCGTCATAGCCCGTTCTATGGGCGAACTGGTTAAGGCATCGCCGATTACGGGTGAAGATGCGGGTTCGAGTTCTGCTGGAACGGAATGTTGGGTCACATTTAAATTTAATGTTATCCATAAAGTGTGGTTTACACTTGAAAAATAATAAACTTAGGTTCTACTGTATAATTAAATTAATAATTATAGTTTGAGTTCAGCTCCAGGTTGTAGCCAGCCAGCTCTAGCAATTTCTGGGAAATTCAAATCAAAATTCAAATTAGCAAATTCAAGTACTTTTCTTAAAACGACTAAGCTTTAAGTAAGTTAGCTGTCTTCTCACAGCGGTAACAAAGGTACAGTCGGTTCTAGCTGTCAAACAATGATAACACGTCATATTTTCGGTAAAGTATCGAAAGCAATTTACTATTGCGATTACGACATTGCAATTATTGTTCTGTAGGTACCCTTTGTACTGAACTGACAGGAGTGG
Organism: Operophtera brumata; assembly: GCA_932527175.1. Taxonomy (NCBI): domain Eukaryota; kingdom Metazoa; phylum Arthropoda; class Insecta; order Lepidoptera; family Geometridae; genus Operophtera; species Operophtera brumata. Next base: position 3,664,030 of record OW052229.1, read on the forward strand.
TGCTATTTTGTAACACAAATTATAGGTTTGAGATAACTATGATTGCAAAGGGATAATTTAATTGCTGGGAATTAGAAATAGCGAAGTACATATATACCAATAATAACAGTCAACACTGTGTGAACTAATGTAGAAGGTAAGCCGAAGAAAACATTTATGGGTTCGGTGAATACGAGAAAGGAGTGGAACGGTTGATGATGGGGAAACTGCTGTAGCAGATTTTGATGGTATTTGATGTGTGGATAGATTTGGTGCGGGTGAGGAGAGGGGGGGGGGGTCCCGACTCTACCCCTGTGAAGCCGTAGCGAGTTGCTAGGCTGTTATAAATAAATAATAAAAAAACTTTTATTTTTGGCAATACTTACACTGTTTTGTAAATATAGGCAAGCTTGGTATGCAACACTGTTACAACTTGCAAGCTTAATCCTACGGCTTGGCCTGCTCCTGGTAAGGTTGGTTGGTTCCAGGGATACGACTGAGTATAGAATTACGGTACCTTTACTGCTTGGGCTTTCATAGTTCAAACTTATTTGTCTGGACATGAACTTAAACTTGTCCGTGGCGTGTCCGGCCTAAAAATAGACCCCTCCGTCTCCTCCCGTGGATGTCGTAAAAGCCGACTAAGCGATTACCCGGACTTGTTGATAGATTCGTTGGTATAAGATTTGTCCTGGCCGCTAGCTTGGAATGTGTTATTACTGGAGGAAAGCGTTAGCAGAGTCAGTCGTGGGAAGCAATGGCGGCGATGAGCTCACCTCTTGTCACGTCTATATTCCCACGATGATGCAACCCACAGCGAAGAGGCCCATTGAGGCTCTGCTTACCCTTTCGGGGAAAAAGGCGTGTGTCTATGTATGTACGTATGTATGAACTTGAAACCTTTGTAATTGACTGCCTTTGGGTAGTTCTGTGCAAACCTCGGTCCATTTTCTTTTATACAACTTGTTTGACGGAACAAGCATATGGCCCACCTGATGTTAAGCGGTAACCTCTGCCTATGAACAGTGCATTCTCACTAGGACGCGCCCTGTGGCATTGCACTGCGCCCGCCATCCTGAGACATAAAGATGAAAAGTCTCATGTGCCTGTAATTTCACCGGCACCCATACCCTTCAAACCGGAACACAGCAATGCGAGCACTACTGCTTTGCGGCAGAAATAGGTATGGTGGTAGTAGTTCCCCGAACAAACTCTTTCACAAAAAACCTCTACTACTAGGTACTAAAATTGTATATAGCTGTTATGAGTATTGTATATTGTATCTGATATTCCGTACATACATGTACACGTTTCCATGTAGTTACATTATTAACACTGTGTGGTGGTAAATGATAAATGCACCTACAGAATCTCAAATCTCCACAATCGGTAGTCGTGTTCTCGTCAAAACATGATGGCTTGAACAAGCTACTTGATGAAATAGCTTACGATAACTTGCGCAAGCTGGGAGCCGGCGGTTATCTCGGCTCACGATTCGATTAACACTTTTTTGTAATTCTTTTTAACTACGATATTCTACGATGGTAGCTTGTTTGAAAGATTCACGGAATATCTTCAACGGAGTTTTCTTCAAAGGCAGTGTAGGGGAAATGGAGAACCAAAGCGCTGAGGAAGCGGCAAGTGAATGCGAGCACATACCTAGGAGTTGCTAGCAAAATGTAGTCTAAGATAATCATGTAATTTATGTACCTGTGTCAGTACCTAAGCTTACTAGATACTTAGTATCTATCTGTTACGAGTTTTCGGTGGTTGCCCTGCTGTTCCTTTTTTCCTCAGTGCACCCTTATCTACACCGGTCAGAGTGTACAGAGAGAGAGCGATGGTAGCCTAACGGTTCAATAGTGCAACTCAGAATCCAACGATACCGGGTTCGATCCTAGGCTCCGCACCAATGACTTTTCTAAGTTATGTGTGGATTTCCATCGCTCTGTGCTTCGGAGGGCACGTTAAGCTGTCGGTCCCGGCTGTTATTGATTAATAGCAGTCGATAAGCCATGTCAGAGGCCCTCGGGCGGCTTGACAAACTCTGACACCAGAGGCCAGCACTACCACATACGAAACGACGACGAGAGTGTACATAAGGGGGCACCTTATAGTTTTTTTGTCGATATATAATCAAAGGGCACTGAGGAAAAAAATCTTTTTTTTTTTGTTGCAAATATCATACTTTCTTTTTATTGATACTTAGTTGTAATATTTTTTTTAAATATTTTTTTTGGTGTCCTTGTCTCATTCTCTCATTTCTCGACTCGACATATCACGATGCAATGTGCATAATGTCAGCAAGTCATCATTCGCAGTTTAGCACTAAGCTCGCACTCTAGACAGCCTTGACTTGCCACCTCTTGCCATTTAGCGTGCGGTGGAATCTGGCAGAGAATTGTGGTTAGATCTGACTGTGGGGCCCTTCAATTGTGTAATATTCTCAGCTTATTCTGAAGGTAATGCAGTGTTCCTTTTGGTTACATCTTTTGTGGATTTTAAACCCCCAACTAAAAAGTGAGGTGTTCTATGTGTAAGGTAATAGTGTTTGTCTGTGGCCTCATAGCTCCGGAACGGCTGCACTGATTTCAATGCGGTTTTATTTGTGTACCTGGTGTAGGAACACTTATAGTTGTGGTTTTATTATTTTACAAAATAAACTTGTTTGAAAATTGAATACCATTGTTGTACTGTGCATCCTATATTTAGTTTCACCTATCTCTCCTACAGTCTAGAAGATAGATCTACACTAATAATTATAAATAGATAAACTTTTTAAAATGAATAAACGGCTTATTACCAATTTACCACTGTTGTCATCGTTTTATTAACACGATTTTATTAGCTTGGGTTGTATCTATGTATGTATGTATGTATGTATGTATGTAACTGAATCTTTGAGCATAATTTTCACCAATTTCCAGAAGTCTGATTAATTTGAAACTTTGCAGAGAGAGAGAGAGAGAGTTAGAGTTAGAGTTAGAGTTATAGAGAGAGAGAGATAAATCGAACTAAAAAATTAAAACTTTATAATATTTTAAAAAAAATAAAAAAACACGCTTTTATAGCTAACCGAACTAAAATATTGAAAATAATTTTCAATTTCAAAGAGTTTATATTACAGTAGTAGAAGATCGAACAATCAATCAGTTTTTTTTTTTTAAAGCGTGGGGTGCATTTTATTCTTTTCATAACTCTCCTCTCATAGATAGTTGCCAACAGAATGATTGTTACATTTACTTTATCAAGCACCCCACGGTTTTTTTATAAAAAAAAAAAAAACTGATTTATTGTTCGATCTTCTACTACTGTAATATAAACTCTTTGAAATTAAAAATTATTTTCTATTTTTTTAGTTCGGTTAGCTATAAAAGAGTGTTTTTTTATTTTTTTTAAATATTATTTATAAATGATTCCCAACCACGATAGTTTCATCTATTGTTCGTTTGTAATGGAAAAACTCAAAAACTACTGAACCGATTTTAAAAATAATTTCACCTATAGAAAGCAAAATTATCAGCGAGTAACAAAGGGGGTAACTGCTTTAGCAGATTTTGATGGAATTCGTTGTGTCCATAGATGGGGGGAAGGGGGGGGGGGGGGGGGGGGTAACTGCTTTTCATCCCGACACTAACTGTGCGAGGCCTGGGTGAGTTGCTATAGTAACTAATATATTTGTGTGTGTAGCCATTAGTTGCATATTTTAAAACAAAATCTGAAAGAATTCCAACTAAACAAAACCCAAAAAAAGTTGCACACTACACTAACATGCAAGCTTTCTGATTTCTAAGCAAACTTCGATGGTGAAATGCAAACAGACTTAATGCTGAGTAAATATGCTTCTGTGTATTCTTCAAAATCTTAAATCAAATAGGTATCTTATTTGATGACTCAACATTGTAAGACATAGAACAAAGTTAGTTAGTTCTTTAGGCAAACCCTTCTAAAGTTATGTTACATTACATAAATAATAAATAAATAAATATTGCTGGACAGTTCACACAACATTATCTAGCCCCAAGCTAAGCAGAGCTTGTGCCCATAGGTACTAGACAACTGATATACTTAATACAATATATTACATAGATAGAGATTTTTTATTATATAGAAAATACCCAGAACACTCTGTACAAATATCTGCGGATCGCACAAATATTTGTTCCGAGGCGGGAATCGAACCCGCAACCCCTGCGTCGCAGGCGAACGTTCGCCCGCCGCGCCACAGAGGTCGGTAATTAGTTATCAATATATTTATGCACATACATCCGTTTGATGCACACTATTGTTAATTTTTCTGTACTTTCAGTCTGTCTGTACGGTAAAAGTATAAGTAAATAAAATGTGCAGGTATTATATCTATCTGATGATCAATCTTACTTCCTATGTATATTTTCCAATGGATACTTTCTTTCCAATTATACGACAAACTTTCAAAACGAACGCGACCGTAACGATTTTGTAATTTGGTATGTAATCTCCATCTTATGTTTGTAATAAAATATGCATATGAGAACTTGAACAGCTCATTAGGAAAATACCACGTTAGCTGGCTTGGCTTGGCTTGGTTTGGATAGATTGGCTGATATTGAAAGGGGTCAAAATTATTGACAACAAGTAATTAATTTTGTATAAATTAAAAAACCCTCAACGCAATGAAACTGCTGAACCGATTTTGATCGAAAAAACCCTCAACGCAATGAAACTGCTGAACCGATTTTGATCTGTTCGATCAAAATCGGTTCAGCAGTTTCATTGCGTTGAGGGTTTTTTAATTTAGAACACTTCCGACAAATTCACCTTTCAAACGGAACAAAAAAATCGAAATTGGTTCTGCGATGCCACAGACAGACACACACACACACACGCAGAGACACGTCAAACTTATAACACCCCGTCGTTTTTGCGTCGGGGGTTAATGAGAAAATACTAAAACATACTTCAAACAGCTCGACAAAGCTTTCACATAAAACAGTTTAATAATGCTCTCGGACACTATAATAGTACATTATGATACTAGTGAGCTAGCTGGTAATTACAGTCGAGCTGGGATTGTATGCAGTATTGAGGAATTATTGTTGTATTGAGCAACAGCACCAAGAACGCTGAACCCTTCACGGTAAGGGATGCATATTGCATCCTCGGAAAGGCAAATATGTTCATAATGATCAACATAAAATTGCATAAAATATCTTTAAATCTTTGACATCAAAATCTTTATTTTCAAAAATAAATAAATAATGCTGGACAGTCCACACAACATTATCTAGCCCCCAAGCTAAGCAGAGCTTGTGTTATGGGTACTAGATAACTGATATAGGTACTTAATATAATACATTACATAGATAGATATTTTTTATTATATATAGAAAATACCCCACCAGAACACCCTGAATAAATATCTGCAGATCGCACAAATATTTGTTCCGAGGCGGGAATCGAAATCGCAACCACCTGCGTCGCATGCGAACCTTCGCCCGTCGTAAAAATGTCTTCTATGTTGTGTATGTATAATTTGAATCGTGCAAATCAGGTTTATAATCAGATAAATGAGTACCATCTACGAATGTCAAGGTGCCATCTTTATCATCAAAAGCAAGTTTCTTATCTTCTGATACTGGTCTTCGATCAAGTTCAGTTGCGTCAAGTTGCATCACAACTTTAATTGCTTTCGATATTTTAATGTAAGTTTGATTTGATTTGATAACACAGGTAACATCTGGAATTTTATAACAGTCGCTGTATGATTGGATCTCTAAATCTAATTCCATTTCTTTTGATTTGGCTGTTTCTACATTCGCTTCAGCTTTTACTTTAGAATTCAAATTGGTACTCGTACACAGCGTAAAATTGTTGAACGATGCATCGGTATCGTTTAATTCGTTGTAAGTATTTTATTATTCCCTTTTTTAGGGTTCCGTAGTCAAAGACAAGGAACCCTTATGGATTCATCATGTCTGTCTGTCTGTCTGTCTGTCCGTCTGTCTGTCTGTCCGTGTATGTCACAGCCTTTTTTTTCCGAAACTATAAGAGCTATACTGTTGAAACTTGGTAGGTAGATGTATTCTGTGAACCGCATTAAGATTTTTACACAAAAATTGAAAAAAAAAACAATTATTTTTGGGGTTTCCCATACTTAGAACTGAAACTAAAAAAAACTTTTTTTCATCATACCCGTACGTGTGGGGTATCTATAGATAGGTCTTCAAAAATCATATTGAGGTTTTTTATATAATTTTTTTCTAAACTGAATAGTTTGCGCGAGAGACACTTCCAAAGTGGTAAAAAGTGTGTCCCGTCCCACCCCATAACTTCTAAAATAAGAGAATGATAAAACTACAATGAATATATGATGTACATTACCATGTAAACTTTCACTCAAAACTGGTTTGAACGAGATCTAGTAAGTAGTTTTTTTTTAATACGTCATTCATCGTAATCCATCCAAGAACTTTTATATTATGTTACTTGCTGCTACGGAACCCTTCATGGGCGAGTCCGACTCGCACTTGGCCGCTTTTGATTGATTTTATTACGTATAAACTCAGAGAGATAGAGATTTATTGAGAGATATGAGGGAGGCCTACGCCAATTTTGCATGCGGTATCATATTTTATATATATCTTACCAAAAATAATGGCTATAATAATGTAATGATTTAGTTCTATTAAAGGCATTTTTTTTATCAGTAAACTCACGCCTGTTTTTCTTCAATATATAAGCAATAGACCATAATTAAGCTAGAGACCATACATTATTACACGATCCTACTTCCCTATTTATAGAAGTCATGAACTCAACGATACGTTCTTAGACGAAATTCAATGGAGAAAGTTCCATCTGATTTATCAAGGCCTACTTCGGTGCATTGCTTCTCATTTCTCTCATCACTGCATTGTTTATTTATGACATTGTAAGATGCGCGGTATGCGTGAGATGGTATCACTCAAGTATGCAGGTGCGATCGCGTTTATTATGTCTTATTCGTCGACGCATTCACTCATTACATCAATGAGTTCTTTAATTTGGTTCGCTTTGTTCATTTTGGTTGAATTATGAGCCTCATGACCGACAGCATTTGTATTATTCGAATTAGTGAACTCTGGTGATTGGATATACCCGATTTGTTATTTTAACTAAACCGTTACCTTCCCTTTAAATATTCTGATTACTTCATTGTCGTCGTCACCTATAAATTAAATTTTACAAACACCTTCATTTGTAAACAGCTATAGCAATCTTAGATTCTATTGTGGAAAAGTATTCGGTTACCTTATTGTCGAACAGACAAATACCGTAATATCGGTATTCGCCACAGTCACAATTCAGATAGCAAGCAGTAGAACAAATATTGTTTTATTTGATTAGCTACATGGGTGTTGCCATAGCTAACTTGCAACTTAAATTTCTAAATATCTCAGCAGGTGACAAATTAGCTGCAAGCAATCCAGAGCGGAGATCCTATGAAGTAATGCACTGTTCATAGGCAGAGGTTACCGCTTAACATCAGGTGGGCCTCTTGCTAGTTCAGTCATTCAAGTAGTATAATAAAAATAAAAATAAAATAAAAAAAAAACCTGCTTCCTTACTCAACAGTGTTAGACGCTATGACTGTGTTCACACCAGTATTTTCTACTGTGGGGACAGGAAATCCTCACGGTTCTCCAAGAATACCTACTAAAGATAACTGCGTTGTCCTGTTGAGGATATCCTCCAAGTCGTGAGAAGTCGTTCTCTCCACGAGCTGACCAGCCCTCGTATTCACTTGGGGAGAAATGTCCCACCGCACGTGTTGCCAGCGCGACGTCGCGTGACTCTATTATTTTGACATAATAATCTTGATAAATGAAAGAGCAAAAACGACATCAAATTTAAATGGGAACTTCGAGGTACTCGTATATACACTATTCCGAGAAAAAAAACATCAAAATCGGTATATTCTGTAAAAAGTTATGCGTGAACGACAACAAATTCAGTACAAGATGTATGGTGACGTCGTATGATGTCCCGCATCATCGCACGACGTCGATGGTGACAGGGATATTAGTCTCCTAGTGAATACGAGGTTATAGTATCTTTACTGCTTCATACCTGTACTCTGTCATAGTCGAACGCGTGCGCAACTACCGGAGCACGTTCCGCCCTTTGTTCACTTTTTGATACTTTTTCTTTCCCTCTAAAAAGGTACCAACCGCCTTTGTTAGATAGATTGGTTGGTATTCTATTGACCCCAACTCCGCCTTGGCTTATTGTGTAAAATCAAATTCTTCTTTGTAAGTACAGGGCCGGCAATTCCTTTAAGTTGGTATCTAACTATCTACTTATCGATGTTGTGACGCAACGCGTTTATTGTCGATTCTTGATCTTATTACTATCAGGTATTTGTTCGAGTTCTTTTGTATTGCTTTCAATACTTGCATCAATGTTATGATTAGATTATATTTTTATATCTATGCCAACATTCATCTTCTTTACTATTTCATCATCGATAGGGGCGTGTGTTTTTGACTCGATAAGATTAGCTTTTAGTAAACCAAAATATAATTTAGTTAGCTTTTGTCATTGCTGGGTTGAAGTTCGCAGTTCCTTATCGGCTCGGGAATACTAATGATATAAAATGTTAGGATACCTAATAGAGGTACGTCCATTTTGATTACAAGCTTTTATATAATTTGATTTCCTGTCTGTGTCTTTGGGAGACAACCCAACTAGGTGTGATAAATACGGACTCCAAAAATGTCGTGGTCAGAATCCGGAATAATTATTATTACTTTTAGCATGTGGGATGAATTCCTTGAATCAAATCTTGCAACTGAATTTTAAACCAGTTTCACCCAATCGATTTAATTTAAATTTTGCTTACCTGTCAAGTTCCGATGACATACAATATGATGGTGACAGCGAGCTGATCTGATTATGGAGACGGAAGGTGGACAACGGAACTACTCGATGTATAATAGTAGACTGGCCGTGTTTAGGCTCATTTTGATCAGCACACGGTTTCGATCTCTAATTTTATAAAATCTTGTATTAAAAAATATAATTTTCTTAAAATCTTTTTGTATTCCAGGTATTGCAGAAAGACGTGGAATGCCACAGGAGGATCGTGAGCTCGGTGGTGCGGCTATGCAGCGGCGGTGACGTCGCCAAGGCGTACGAGAGACGCTGGCACCTCCTGTACTTGAGGGCTATCGAGTGGCAGTGTCACTTGGAGGCCTGCATCGCTAGGAACGACAACCAGGTGTGTACTGTGTACCTCGTACACGGCCTTAGGAAAAAAGGCGCAAGTTACCAATGGTGAAAGAACTAGCGTGGTGAAAGTAGTTGAATAGATGTAGTTGAGTAGAAGTTGTTTGTTAGTTATAGTAGAGCTTTCGAAGAGTTCGTCCGGGGAAGTACTACCACCATAATTATTTATATTTTTCCCACTACAGCCAGTTTTTCAAGATCTGTCTTCGGGCTATGTGTCCAAAATAACGGAGAACTCGCTGGTAGAGCAGATGGTGGAGATTCTGGTCTTGTTGGCCAGCTGGGAAAGTACAGACTTATTGGTTATCTGTTACATTTGTATTTTTAGGTTTCCGTACTCAAAGGGTAAAACGGCACCCTTTCACTAAGACTTCGCTGCCCGTCCGTCTGTCACCAGGCTGTATCTCATGAACCGTGATGGTTAGACAGTTGAAATTTTCACAGATGATGTATTTCTGCTGCCGCTATTACAACAAATACTAAAAAACAGAATAAAATAAATATTTAAGGGGGGTGGTACAGAACCCTTAATGCGCGAGTCCGACTCGCAATGGTTTTTATTTTTTTATTTTGTTGATACCTACTTGTATTAGATATTTGTATTGTCATTTATGTAAATAAGTTCCTATATAATGAGCATTTGTCACTAATTACATGAATGGCAAAGGAAACTTTAAAATACATACTTTAAAGTTTATTACTCACATTAACGTTTTCCTTCCTCATGTGCAACCAGTCAACACCCATTTAAGCCTGAGAAAAAGCCATATTTTCACTCAGGAAACCCTTAATTTAATAAGCAACTCTTTCCCACGAAAGTTGACAACAGTTTATTGCTATTCGCAATTTCCTAACAATGGGTGATCAGCCACCCGCGGCGTTTCCTTGTTTGCAAACAAGCTAAACTACTTTCTGAATTAACCCTTAACACCCAAGGGTGTACCGGGACTGTGACAACGTATGAATTCCTTGTAACTTAACGTTGGTATTTTTTACAAGCCTTTATTTAACTTGCAATGTATGTTTGTCCTGGTGGAATCATGCAACTGAATTTTAAAGCAGTTATCATCAACCGATTGAGCTGAAAAATGGCATACCTGTCAAGTTCCGATGACAATGCAATATTATAGTGACAGCGAGCTGATCTGATGATGGAGACGGAAGGTGTACAACGGAACTCCTCGATGGATACTGGATGTATACTGGCCGTATTTAGGCTCATTTTGATCAGCACACGGTTACGATCACTAATTTTATAAAAGCTTGTATTGAAAAATATATTTTTCACAAAAAACTTATTAACCACTTCACTAACGGCACTTGCTAGGTATCTTCCTGCATTATGAGAATGCATTACAAACCAAGAAAAACCAGTCAACACTTACAATTATCATTACAAATGGTAGTCAACTAGATTTATGATTTTACGAAGAAATATTTTCCAATTTTTTCTAAATGTTCACAATTATAATGCAATTTTGAAACCATTGAAGTTAGTAGAATTGTCAAAAGTGACAAAAGTGACAAGTATGAGACAATTCATTACCAATTTTAAATACAATTGATTTAGTAGAATTGTACCTCAGGTATCTGGTTACAGAATTTGCAATTAATTACCTTGTAATTTTACGAGCGTTTTTGCTGTCTAACCGTCTAACTATGACTTCTGTTAAAACCGCATTCGTAGATAGTTGGTTAGTATCCCAGATCTTTTTTTCCTACTTATTTCACCCCAATTATTATTTCACCGGATGTCATTTATGTCCCCTTTCCCATCCATGCCCTCGGTAACTCAATTGGCGTAAAATGTCAAAGGGTTGGTCGCGTGTGGATAAAATTGAATTAAGTATTACCGACCTAGTGGTCGAGCAGTGACCTAATACCAAAGTTTACACAGCACACAAATAGTAGATCCATTTATTATTCTCCTATGAATTTATGTGATCATTTCCACTATAAATTTAATAGCCATTCTATAAAATGACGTTTATGGGTATTAAATTTAATTATGAATAGCAGCTTTGAAATATGGAATGGGTTCGGGGTATAATATTAGATACATTTTTGTTCTCTGACCGTGATATTGACTGATTATCAAAATAAAATCAAATAATAAAACCGAATAAAGGTCTATGAGTAATCATTAGTATCTAGTTTGTCCCGTAGTTGGTGGTTTCACAACTTGCAAACGGAATGGTTAGCGCACTCTATTTCCAGCATGTTTGGCCTTTCATGGTCGCAAATACGAAGCTGCTATGCGAGGCGTGTGAGGGAGGCGTTCACATTACGTGATCCAGAAGAGATTTCATTTGGCCACTTAACTATATCAAGTAATTTTGATAAATTCCTATTACAACCTAATTATCAACTCCTTATTGCGTTAAAAAAACCCGCAAAATTCCAAATTGTAGATTTTATTTTTAACTGATTAAATCAAGTACAATATTCAGATTATAATATGGATGGATAGTACATTATAATTCCGAGGGATCACTGTACTAAAAACACGACAGGACCATATTTCATCCATAAAAAAATATAAAGTTACCTCTAAGTTTTGGCTGGATTCGATTGTTTCTCAATAAGTTGAATATTGGCTAAAAAAAATAGATTAATATAAGCAATACATAAGCCGAGGCCTCACTGTGAGGGGTTTGTAAAATTATTTATAGTTTACGAGATATTCAAATAAGTTAAAGTTATTCATTGATAACAAAAAACAGGTTACATGTCGGTACATTGTACACTTACTTATTCACGATTACAACCGTCAAAATTTTATAAGTATAATACAATCAATCGAATAAACTAAATTAAAACATTAAAGAAAGCATGGTATTTGTTCAAACAAATAAATAAAATTAAATTCAAATCATGTCAGACTCAAGCCGTTGGTTGGCGCAGCCTAAAAGTATAAAGTTTCAAATTGTATGTAATGTTGTTCCAGGGTGGTGTAACCGTAGAAGCAGCAAGCGACAGTGACGACGAGCCTGTCCTGAAACATCCAAGACTGAGCAGGCGAGGCTCCCCCAGGAGACAACGCACGCCGCCGCATGACAGACGGCGCCGTCGGGGCCTGTCGACAGATAGCCGGCAATCTGCCTCAGAGGTAAGCAATACTAGATCATTGCACTGCCGTCTTACTATAAGGGTACGAGGGGCTCGTGGCCAGGGCCCCTGACCTCACGGGGGCCCGGAAGGCCGATACAACGCTTGCGCTCAATAGCGCACTTTTGACGAGCTGAAAACACATAATTTTCGTGGCTCGCTCAGTCGCCGTTATCTATTATCCATTTAAGCTGGATGCTAACGCATGCGGGGAGAAATACTTCTTTTTTCGTGTTTTTTTGCTCATTACAGGTCATGAACACTTCTTCAGATAGCGATAGTTGATATCGAGTTTTTTTCGCTTGGGGTATCGTAGCTAAACTGATGATATTTATGAGATACTATCAATTAAAACATGTGTGTTAAGTCTCTTAGTACTCGCGAAATCAACTTTCGCTATCTGAAGAAGTGTTGATGAGCTGTAATAAGCAAAAAACACCAAAAAAAATGAATTTCGCGCCACAAGCCCGAGCATCCACCTTAAGTAACATTTTTGCTGCACTATTACGAGCTAAAATCACTGAATTTTTAGCGGTTCGCTCCGCTTGCCGTTTTAGTATATTGAGAATTTAAATATCATTTTTGCCGCACTCTTTTCTAGCTAATAGCCTGAAAGTTAAACACTATAGGGGCTCCATTATCCTAAAGTGCCCAGGGCTTCCAATAGGTTAAAGACGGCCCTGGATCAGTGTCGTGGGATACGGACATCGAGAGGGCTGTGTGTGTCACACGCCTTATTTCGCGGCGATAATAATCCCTAAATTACAATATCAAGACCTCTCTTTAAAAGGCAACTTCTAATAAACAGATAATCAAACAGCTTAAAAAAATAGACGTTATACTATAGTTTATTTTTTTTAAGTTATTAGTACTTTTGGAAGGCCACAAATCCAGAGTTTCCTATAATAATTTACGCAAAAAAACCTAATACATTTAATTGCTTGAAGCGATTTTAATGATTGTTCCACAGAATTCTTAACAATTTATAGGTTTATAAAAATTAAGTTCAGATTTTCGCAAAATAAGTAATCATTTACTTGGGATAGTTGCTCTTTTTCGTGATTTACGCTCACTGTTCGTTTCGCGAGCGTTATTATTTCACTTTCTAACTTACCTGAAGTTCAATGAGTTAGATAGTGACGGAATTTGAGGTAACTAATCACCTTAATAACTATACGCTGAGAAACTTCTTGAATATTACTAAAAAAAAAAAACTTCAGACTTTTAATTTGAAGGGCCATTAGGGCTCATTTCTTCTCGCCATTTACCTCACTGGGAAGCTCTTCCCTCTCACGCTATAATAGTAGCTCGCTTCGCTTGCCCCTATAACTGTGACAAGGTCCATATCTCTCTACTTACCTACATTTTGTCCGTATTCCAGGAAGAACAAGAGTATGCGTTAACCTACACGTGGCGTGGGTTCGGATCGGACTGCGAATCAGAACTGACTCGCCCTGAATACAAGATGGCTGACGAGCGTCGCGTACCCAGTGCATGCGAAGACATGGAGTTCAGGACTACCGACCAGACTGTCCCGGCGAATGATCAAATCGACGGTAAGCCAGTAGTAGGTAGGTAGTAGTAGAGCTTTTTTGTGAAAGATTTGGCCGGGGAAGTACTACCGCCATACCTAAAATAAAATAAATAAATAAACTGGCTCGAAACATTTCCAAATAACCACGGACCGTTAGTAATTTCTACGCAAGCTTTTTTTGCTAAAAAATACATAATGGCGGTTCGCTACTCCCGCAGGAAGTTTCAAAACTGATTACTGTAGGTATTCTTATAGTTATTTGGTATTTTATTAGCTTAGCAAACCAAATACAATCGCGTAGGAATTAAAAACAATAGCGTTGAATTGCTCAACAATTTACATCTACAGCATTGTTTTGAAGATTCCTCTTTCATAAACAAACAAACAACCACATTCACCTCATCCGTTCTCAACTTCAGTTCACTTTCAACAGGACTAGAAATCAACCCATTCATTGAAGAGAAACTGAAAACACCACCCACAGTCATCAAACGCAAAAAACCTGTAGACACATCCAAATTCAACCAATCGGACAGAAAGTCGAAACATCTAGCAACATTCTACTTCAGACATCATGATACTGATTCAGACCGACAGATGATGGAAACCGATGGCAAAAGCCAAGAAGAATCCTCTGAAGAGGAGTGGACTTACGTTGGAGGCCCGAAAATAGACAACGAAGATTCCACAGACATAATGACGTCTTCAGTTGAGATTCAATGCGAACTGCCTATCGATACGATGAAGCCTAAACAAGACATGTCCACACCGGACTTACTGAGACTCGAACAAACCAGATGCCAGGACATAGTGAGACTCGTGAATCAAGCTGAGGAATTGGTACAGAAGCAAGCGCAACAGCACATGAAGAAGAATAAGAGTAGGAGCTTTAAACCGCTGTCGTTTGAAGAGGAAGGGAAGAATGCGAGCAGGAACAAGATGTGCAGGATTAAGGAGTGGCTCAATCAGAGCTCGGAAGGCAACAAGAGTGACAATAATCAGGTGAGTTGTTTTCTTTTGTTAGTTTTGAATGTCAATAAGTTTTTTGTGAAAAAAATATTTTTCAATACAAGCTTTTATAAAATTAGTGATTGTAACCGTGTGCTGATCACAATGAGCCTAAACGAGCCTAAACACGACCAGTCTACTATTATCCATCGACGAGTTTCGTTGTCCAACTTGCGCCTCCATCATCAGATCAGCTCGCTGTCACCATCATATTGTATTTTCATCGCAACTTGACAGGTATGCCAAATTTCGGCTTAATCGGTTGAGGATAACTATGTCTCCTCCTGTGGATGTCGTAAAAGCCAACTAAGGGAATACACTAGGTATGGGCAGTAATAGACCTGGGTACTCAACACCATACGCGATCACCAATCCACCTGCCAAGCGTGGTGATTATTGCAAATACCCCTATTGTATGCAATGGGGGAGGCCTTTTTTTACATTTATAGACGTTTGTTTGACCACGATCTCACCTGTTGGTAAGTGACGATGTGGCCGAAGATGGAGCACAAAGGTCTAGAAGGCACCTATTCACTGTAGCCTTGAAGAGACCCAGATTATAGTTTTCTGGAAAGACAGACGACGGTAGTGTATTCCACTCCTTAGCAGTTCGCAATATAAAGGTAGAACTGAAACGTTTAGTGCGAATAGGAGGTATACTAATGTAAGGATGGTACCGAGCCGTACGCCTGCTCGTCCTATGATGAAATGCCTTCTAGACCTTTGTGCTCCATCTTAGACCACATCGTCACTTACCAACAGGTGAGAGTGTGGTCAAAAGTCTATGATAGTAAAAAAAAGAGATGATCTCCTGACTCTAGAACTTATGTTCCACCTTCTCATTCCAGGGTACAGAAAGCTACGACGCATCAGGAGAGTACACGACAGAGAGCGAAGTGGACAACTCATTGACATCTGAGGAACGGAACCTTCACTCCTCGATGGATATGAGCACTTCTACCTGCACTGTCACGCCTACCCACCATGCTAAGGTAATAACGACTTTACCTACTCATCATGCTAAGATAATAATGACTTTACCTACTCATCATGCTAAGGTAAAAATGACTTTACCTACTCATCATGCTAAGATAATAATGACTTTACCTACTCATCATGCTAAGGTAAAAATGACTTTACCTACTCATCATGCTAAGGTAATAACGACTTTACCTACTCATCATGCTAAGGTAATAACGACTTTACCTACTCATCATGCTAAGGTAAAAATGACTTTACCTACTCATCATGCTAAGGTAATAACGACTTTACCTACTCATCATGCTAAGGGAATAACGACTTTACTTACTCATCATGCTAAGGTAATAACGACTTTACCTACTCATCATGCTAAGGTATAAACGTCCTTACCTACTCATCATGCTAAGGTAATAACGACTTTACCTACTAATCATGCTAAGGTAAAAACTACTTTACCTACTAATCATGCTAAGGTAAAAACTACTTTACCTACTAATCATGCTAAGGTAAAAACTACTTTACCTACTAATCATGCTAAGGTAAAAACTACTTTACCTACTAATCATGCTAAGGTAAAAACTACTTTACCTACTAATCATGCTAAGGTAAAAACTACTTTACCTACTAATCATGCTAAGGTAAAAACTACTTTACCTACTAATCATGCTAAGGTAAAAACTACTTTACCTACTAATCATGCTAAGGTAAAAACTACTTTACCTACTCATCATGCTAAGGTAAAAACTACTTTACCTACTAATCATGCTAAGGTAAAAACTACTTTACCTACTAATCATGCTAAGGTAAAAACTACTTTACCTACTAATCATGCTAAGGTAAAAACTACTTTACCTACTCATCATGCTAAGGTAAAAACTACTTTACCTACTAATCATGCTAAGGTAAAAACTACTTTACCTACTAATCATGCTAAGGTAAAAACTACTTTACCTACTAATCATGCTAAGGTAAAAACTACTTTACCTACTAATCATGCTAAGGTAAAAACTACTTTACCTACTCATCATGCTAAGGTAAAAACTACTTTACCTACTAATCATGCTAAGGTAAAAACTACTTTACCTACTCATCATGCTAAGGTAAAAACTACTTTACCTACTAATCATGCTAAGGTAATAACGACTTTACCTACTCATCATGCCAAAGTAAAAACTACTTTACCAGTCATCATGCTAAGGTAAAAACGACTTTACCACTCATCATGCTAAAGTAAAAATAAAAAATTCGTTCAAAAATCAAAACCCGTCTACTGATAAATAACGCTCTAAAAAGTATGAAACAAGAAAATATCAGGTAGTAGTAGTGCTCGCATTGCTGTGTTCCGGATTGAAGGGTATGGGTGCCGGTGAAATTACAGGCACATGAGACTTTTCATCTTTATGTCTCAGGGTGGCGGGCGCTGTGCAATGCCACATAGGGCGCTTCCTAGGTGGACATGACCTATGTGATAATGCACTGTTCATAGGCAGAGGGTAACGCCTAACATCAGTTGGGCCATCTGCTTGATCCGCCATAACAAGTTAAAAATAAAAAATTACCTTCTCATCATGCTAAGGTAAAAACAACTTTACCTACTCATCATGGTAAGGTAAAAACAACTTTACCTACTCATCATGCTAAGGTAAATATTTTTATTGTTAAAAAACTGAAACCCGACTACTGAAAAATATCAGTATTGAACAAGTAGTAGTAAAAAAAAGAAGAAATATCAGGTAGTAGTAGATCTTTCTAGGGTTCCGTATCCAAAAGATTAAATGGGACCCTATTACTAAGTCCGTCCGTCTGTCACCAGCCTGTATCTCATGAACCGTGATAGTTAGACAGTTGAAATTTTCACAGATGATGTATTTCTGTTGCCGCTATAACAACAAATACTAAAAAACAGAATAAAATAAATACTTATGGAAGCTCCCCTAACAACAAACGTGTTTTTTTTGTCCGTTTTTATAGATAATTGTATGGAACCCTACGTGCGCGAGTCTGCATCGCACTTGGCCGGTTTTTGTAGGGTAGCTGGCATACGATCACATGTATCGTCTGAACATCACTATCATGAGAATACCACCATACCTATTTCTGCCGCAAAGCAGTAGTGCTCGCATTGCTGGGTTCCGGTTTGAAGGGTAAGGGTGCCGGTGAAATTACAGGCACATGAGACTTTTCATCCTTATGTCTCAGGGTGGCGGGCGCAGTGCAATGCCACATAGGGCGCGTCCTAGGTGGACGTGACCTATGAGGTAATGCACTGTTCATAGGCAGAGGTTACCGCTTAACATCAGGTGGGCCATCTGCTTGTTCCGTCATTCAGTAGTATAAAAAAAAAAAAAAAAAAACTTGTTTCATACTTTTTAAAGCGTGATTTTTCAGTAGTTTGACGGCTATTGTCGTAATCAAGTTGTGCCTAACCCATGCTTCCAATTTGTGTCTAACTCAGGTAACACTGCGCAAGAAGCGAGCTGGCAACTCCGCGCGTCCGTGGTCTGTCTCCTGTCTCTCTCAGCTGACGGCGGGCGTGAGTCTCGTGGCCACGCCCACGGCTGGCGACGTTGCCGCTATGTCGCACAACATGTCCATATCTGAATCTGCGCTGAACACCCTCGCTTCGCAGACAGTGACGCCTTCCAACTCCAACTCAAAGCTCAGGGGAAGTTCTACCACTGTACAGGTTAGTAATACTGGTAACACTGCGCAAGAAGCGAGCTGGCAACTCCGCGCGTCCGTGGTCTGTCTCCTGTCTCTCTCAGCCACGCCCACGGCTGGCGACGTTGCCGCTATGTCGCACAACATGTCCATATCTGAATCTGCGCTGAACACCCTCGCTTCGCAGACAGTGACGCCTTCCAACTCCAACTCAAAGCTCAGGGGAAGTTCTACCACTGTACAGGTTAGTAATACTGGTAACACTGCGCAAGAAGCGAGCTGGCAACTCCGCGCGTCCGTGGTCTGTCTCCTGTCTCTCTCAGCCACGCCCACGGCTGGCGACGTTGCCGCTATGTCGCACAACATGTCCATATCTGAATCTGCGCTGAACACCCTCGCTTCGCAGACAGTGACGCCTTCCAACTCCAACTCAAAGCTCAGGGGAAGTTCTACCACTGTACATGTTAGTAATACTGGTAACATTTGGTACGTGGTTGCTTTTTCATACAAACATATTTGTGCAAATACGTTTTTAACACGATCCGAACTTTAATTTGACTATATTTTATTACGAAAATTGGGCTTCAGTTCGCGATCACCAGCCGACCGAGGCATCGCGTGCTCACATAAAACCATACCATATATAATAAATACACCACAAACCATACCGTTCAGTGTAATTGTGCAGACACTTATTACCGTGCTTAATACAAACCATTTACTTGAAATACCTCAACCCTACAACAACCATATACCGAGACAAGGAGGAGTTTTTTTTTTGTTTTTTTTTTTATACTACTTGGATGACGGAACAAGCAAGAGGCCCACCTGATGTAAAGCGGTAACACCTGCCTATGAACAGTGCATTACCTCATAGGTCACGTCCACCTACGACGCACCCTATGTGGCATTGCACTGCGCCCGCCACCCTGAGACATAGATGAAAAGTCTCATGTGCCTGTAATTTTACCGGCACCCTTACCCTTCCAACCGAAACACAGCAATGCGAGCACTACTGCTTTGCGGCAGAATTAGGTATGGTGGTAGTACTTCCCCGGACGAACTCTTTCACAAAAAAGCTCTACTAATACACTAGGAGTGGTCTAGATTCACCATAGCAGTCCTAAGACAAGCTTCTTCCTTCTTTCTACACTAGACTCTATTTCAAACTCTAGCTTCAAAAGCGAGCTGGCAACATCGCGTGTCTGGTATCCATGACAACAGACGGCACAACACGTACATATCGGAATCTTCGACCCACAGATTCTGGGTGCAGAAAGACTTCGAGTTTTGTAAAATTATCTATACCTTACGTGTCGCTTTTTTATGTGTGAAGATTTCTGTTTGGGGTTCGCGCAGCCTGAAGCACTCAGCTGGATGCTGCTGCCCATCCCCTGGTGTGGCACCTTGTTTACTGTATATTCTCCCCACCAGGGCCACGTATCGAGCACCAACACGATGACTGAGGCTTGCACCTCCTGCGTGGAAGCGAGCGACAAGCAATGCTGGCTGCGTCGGAAGCGACTCAAGCTGCGGCTCAGAAGGAACAACGACCCGTCCAGGAGAGAGCGACTCGTCAAGAGTCTGTCGTTCTGCGGCAGGATGACCCCGGAGAGAGAGGACAAGAACGAGCGCAGCACGGCCAGCGACCCCGCCACTAGCAGGAAGAGCAGGTCAGTACACGACCAGTGCAGGAGAGAGCGACAGAAATACATCATCTGTGAAAATTTCAACTGCCTAACTATCACGGTTCATGAGATACAGTCTGGTGACAGACTGACAGACGGACAGATGGACAGCGGAGTCTTAGTAATAGGGTCCCGTTTTACCCTTTGGGTACGGAACCCTTAAAATGGCGGAAAGAGTCCTAAAACGACATATTAGTGACAACTTAAACGTGCGAATTTTTGGAATCTTTTTTGCTTGGCTTTTTGTAATACTTCATTTTAAGGAATGTTCTTATTTAATCGACAAGCGTCAGGGCATTTCAATAAATTATGATATGCTTACGATAACACAGATCAACTTATAATAGCCACTAGGGGGCGCTGCGACAGCAGATGGAGTATAAAAGGTTTATAAAAAAATGTGGTGTGTCCGGCTTAAGAATAGACCCCTCTGTCTCCTCCTGTGGATGTCGTAAAAGCCGACTTAGGGATTACCCGGACTTGTTGATAAGATTCGTTGATATAAGATTTGTCCTAGGTGCTAGGTTATTATAGAATGTGTTATTACTGGAAGAAAGCGTTAGCCGAGTCAGTCAGGCGGCGATGAGCTCACCACTTGTCACGTCTATATTCCACGATGGTGCAACCCACTGTGAAAAGAGGCCTTATGAGGCTCTGCCTTCCCCCTTCGGGAAAAAGGCGTGTACCTACATATGTATTAAATTTAATTCGTGTTACAGATTCGACACAACATCCACGTCAGGCAACGACAGCGACGAGGAACTGATCAAGCAGCAGCTAGCCACCATCGCCAACCTGCGCAGGAGCATCGAGAAGACGCACATATCGAGCCGCGAGGACGGCGCCATCCCTGAACATGAACCGGACTCAGGTAGCCTACTTCACGAAGTGCGTTTGGTTATGTTTGTCACAGCGCATGCACATGCACACTGTTTTAGTGTGCTCAGGAGCAATTAGTCGCGACTGTGACGCGGTCCGGGTCACTAGTGTCTATTGTGTTAAAGTCAGACAAAAAACTAATACATTTTAGCTACTTAACACTTGTATAGTGCGCTTCATGTAAAAATAACGCTGGCGGTCATGCTTCTACAGGCGTTCCAGCGTTCTTTTTGTACATTGTTATACTATACATACATACATAGACACACGCCTTTTTCCCCGAAGGGGTAGGCAGAGCCACAATAGGCCTCTTTTCACAGTGGGTTGCACCATCGTGGAATATAGACGTGACAAGTGGTGAGCTCATCGCCGCCATTGCTTCCCACGACTGACTCAGCTAACGCTTTCTTTCAGTAATAACACATTCCATAATAAGCTACCAGCCAGGACAAATCTTATGCCAACGAATCTTATCAACAAGTCCGGCTAATCCCTTAGTCGGCTTTTACGACATCCACGGGAGGAGACGGAGGGGTCTATTCTTAGGCCGGACACACCACAGACATACATATAAAAAACACTTTAATTATTTTTTGTTATACTATAATTGTACATTATTTGTAGTAAACTAGGTAGGCACTCATTCAATGCATAGGTATACATCTCTTAAATAAGTAGGTATAGTACGCGTCATGTAATAAGAACGCTGGAACGCCTGAAGAAGCTTGACAACCAGCGTTCTTTTTACATGACGCGCAATATACCTTTTAATTTAAGTAATTGTTTTTTTGGGTTACGCACAATAGGTTCACAGCATGTCTATAATGACCTCTAGAATTTTTAAGTTTTTATTCAGTGTGCTTGCAGTTTTCAAGAAGAAAAAAATATATGGTATTCTTAGCTATTAATCTAGTGAAATCATAAATTCAATACACTATTTGAATTAATTCACTTCATAAAACACCTTTTTAAAACTGAAATACCATTTAGACTTACTTCTTACACGTTTTAATTTTGGAAACATTTGGATAAGATTAATTAAGATTGTTAATTATTATTTGAGTTAGTGAAGTAATCAACAAAATTTAACAAAACTCTAAAGGGCATTGTTTTTTTATACACAAAAACATTGTATCAGAGCTTGAGCTCGCGTTCATCATACAAAAATGTTCGTTGAAACTAGTTGACCCTATAGCGCCCATATGGGCTCTTTGCTTATAAACATTCCACATCCAAAATGGCTGGACTATATGTATGTAAATCATCACCATCATCATCATCGACAGCCTGACTTCACCCACTGCTATATATAGAGAGTATAGGCCTCTCTTTGCGTGTGCCATTCCTTTCGGTCCCGTGCCAGTCTCATCCAGGTTTGGCCCGCGACGCATGCGATATCCTCTGCCCATCTAGCTGCTGGACGTATGTATGTAAATATTCATATTCAATTTGTTTGTACAGTTGCACCTAGCTTCAAGCTCGGTCCAGCCGGGGGCTCCGTCAGACCGCGCCTGGCGAGGAGTCAGGAGCGCGAGCGAACCTTCCTAGCTCTGAGCCTCGGGGACCCCAACCAGATGTGGGACCTCAGCCTGGACAAGGACTCCGACGTGGACAGGAGCGTCACCGCGGGGACCGAGGGGCATAGCTCCTTCTCGGAGCAAGCCTGGGACTTCTATCAGGTGAGATAAAGGAAATATGTTTACAATCCACAATAATTAACGTTGAAAAATGAGAGGAGAATGGGTTTCATCATAGGACGAGCAGACGCACGGCTCGGTACCACCCTTACCTCATTAGTATACCCTCTATTCGTACTAATCGTTTCAATTCTGCCTTTATAATGCGAACTGCTAAGCAGTGTAATACACTACCGTCGACTGTCTTTCCTGAAGACTATCGACCTCTGTGGCGCGGCTGGCGAACGTTCGATTCCTGCCTCGGAACCAATATTTGTGCGATTTGCAGATATTTGTTCAGGATGTTCTGGGTATTTTCTATGTATAATAAAAATATCTATCTGTGTAATGTATTGTACACAAGCTCTGCTTAGCTTGGGGCTAGGTATTGTTGTGTGAACTGTCCAGCATTATTTATTTATTTATTATTTATAATCTGGGTCTCTTCAAGGCTAGAGTGAATAGGTGCCTTCTAGACCTTTGTGCTCCATCTTCGATCACATCGTCACTTATCAACAGGTAAGATCGTGGTCAAACAAAGGTCTACCAATGTAAAAAAGAAGCATTTTGAAAAGTCTGCGTAAATCTACAATTCGTCATATTATTTATTCAACATTGGAAGTGTTCCAATGTTGAATAAATAAAAACAAGTGCTCCCAGTGTGGGAGCACATTTTAGCGGACCTCACATAGGCCTTACCATTAGTATAGGGCTTGAAAATGAGGGGAGAGGGGAGAACGAGCTCAACTGTCTGACCCAATACATTTTTGCCCACAGGAGAAATACAACTCGGAACCGTACTCCGAAGCGCCCGATTCAGACGCGGCACGTCGCCTGCTCGAGTTCGGAGACGACTACCGCGCCTTCCTCGACTCCCAATCCGACTGCTGCTCCAGTCTGTCCGCGCAGCCCGAGCACGACAGCCCGTCCGGCACGCGCCGCCGCAAGCCTACCGACGCGGCCAGGGAGCGCTCCCTGCCGAGACACAAGCGGCCCACCAGAACCTCACCAATCGAAAACACAATGCGCAAACCGAAGAAATCAATGTCCAGCGCAGAACGCAAGAAATCCCTCCTAGACAGCTTGGAGCGTTCGCGAAACAACACTAGCATCGAAAGCAATGATGGCGTACGGAGACGCAGACCCTCAGAATCCAACAAGAACAGCAAACGTTCCGAGTTCGACTTACTAAACGTACAAGCTTTGAGTCGCAGACGACACAGCTCTAACTTAACCAGCGATGAAGTGAACTCTTCTCTGGAATACACAGAGGTTAACAACCGCCCCGATATACTGGACTCACTAAATCGCAGAAGAACTAAAGACGGAGAGTCTGAACTGCAGAAGATTGCGTTGTCCGAACTGAGGCGTCGTTCAACGGAGAGTGCGGACTCGGAAGGCGAGTCGTCCAGCCCTAAGAAGCATAGCAGGAGGAACTGGGACGGAGATTCAGACTCCGAGTCTGAGGAAGTTAGGTCCCTTGTCCGTCGCTCCAGCTCGCAGTTGGAGGCGGCAGAGGGGCTGATGGCGCGCCAGGACTCGCCGGATCTACTCCGAGCTTTCGACTATGTAAGATACGATAGTGATAGTAGTTACTCCGACGACGCGCAGTCTTGCGTGACGCAGTATAGGCGGCCTGCATGCTTGCGCACTAGGCTCTGTCTCGCTGTGGCGGCGTTTTCGGTACTTATTATAGTATATATACATTTACAGTGACGCTTGCTTGTGTGATATTTGTCGTGTTAGTATAAGCTGCGATGGTCAGATTCGGAAGTATGGTTAGTTACGGACAAACCAGATTTCAGGTCAAAATTATTAAAAACTGGCCCGTAACGTACGCAATTCCATGCGTAGAGACTTGATGCGATCTCTGAACACATTCCATTTAGTTATTAAATAAATTATTTATTTAGTGTACAAACAAGCATTTATGTAGGATGCTGATTAAATTATTTTATGACGTATAAAAATCTGACCATCGTAGTTAGTGAAGTCTGAAAAAATACTAATGATTTTTGTGACTGTTTTACTTTGAACGTAGAATGTAGATTTATTTTTAAAAAGAAATTAAGTTTTGTTTTGTGCCAGTTGCAGGGTTACCTATTCTCACGTGCTCGAGATTGATGCCGCATGTGATACCTTATAATTGGCATGATGACTGATTTTGAAAAACTATTCTTTAACGTACTTACGAGTCTACTATTGCTAAAAAATATCTTATTCCCGTTTAAAATTAAAGTTTAATAAGTTTGCAATTTTTAAACCATCTTTTGATTTCGCTTCGAGACGCTCGTACTTATCATGGCGTCTTTTGTGACGTCACGATTCTGTAAACAAAGGGAAACCAACGTAGTAACTATTATTTAATCTGTACTTTTAGTTCCCGTTTGGTACTCTCTTGAACTTCAGAGGCGTGACGATTTATTCACTCCTGTAACTGGACTCTGATTGGCGTTTCGCATGACATGGCGGATAGCCGTATTTTGTATTTAATGGTATTAAAAATCATAATTATCTCGCTTTGAATAAGAAATTAAGACATTTTGGAATTCATTTTTCCTATTTTTATTTTTTAATCATTCATGTCGTTGTTTTTTTTTACTTTTATCATACCTATTACTGCTACATCCAAAAGGTTGTCATTTTGAATATCGCATGCGACAATTATCTCGTGCTCACCGTAGTAGAACCCCAGTTTTTTTATAAAGTGAAACGGTTGCAATAGAAATCCGAAAGTGTGTTTTTGTTCGTTCCTTCTGTGCCCAAGTTTTTTTTCCTTTCTTACTAACAATTAATTTGTCGTGATGTGAATGATTGTGATTTTTTACCTATTTTTTCACTAACCGCATTGTCTTTACTACATTCTCATATTTGGTGGTGAAAATATGGTGCTAGATATATCATTAGGTTATTTTTCATTCATTATTATATTTCGTTCATTTATTGGGGAAAAGGTACTGGAAGCTTCACATACGAATCATTCAAAGTTACCAATGACATAAAATACGGCTGAAAAGTGTAATGTCAAATTGACAGCTGTCATATTTGACGGTTTCATTTTCAGTTCAGGATTATGGGGGCTATTCTTAGATCGCACAATAATTTATTTTTATTAGGTTACCGCTAAGTACTTATTTAGCTTAGACTTGTCGATTGAGTGAGATATTATAGAAAGGTAATGTAGGAGCCTCTTTTTGGTTGAATCACTATTTTAAGTGACAGTTATTTTTTATTTATTACCTTGATCATGGAATGTATTGACTGAACTCCAAAATATCTCACAGTGTTGTGTAATGATGTATAAAATGTCGTAGGGATAGGTTGTTAATTGATCTTACTTTTTTTTATAAATGTTAAACTTTTCAGTTATTTGTATAAATGTTTAGATTAATAAATGTGTTAATTTGAAAATTATTGTGGAGTTTCAGTCAATTAACACCCTACTCTCTGAAAACCATTAAATAATCTATACTAGTTAGGTATTTCAATAAAGTTAGGGTACCTAGTTTTGTAGTCTGGTTTAGGCTTTTTCTAAATTTGCGTTTGAATTGTTTGGGCCTGTTCTGCTTTTCTAATATGTTTTGCATCTGATTTATAAAAGCTTGGGCATTTTTATTTGGAATGCAGTTTTGGTTTGAATTATTTGGAGCTAAATGTCTACCTAGTACCTAAACAAAATAGAAAAACAACAATTTAGCCATATCTATACTGTCTAAAATTAGATTAAGTGGTGTTAAGTTTCGGTAAGGTAAAATGTGGTGGAAACGAGAGTGAGTTCGCAATACATTACTGAATTCAGCTTTGTTATTTTGGTGGCATTGTTTCGCTTAGAATAAAGGATTTTGTTTCTACGTACCTAAGGTTTATTTTGCTTTGTTTGCATTGTACATTTTGGTACGCAGACGGAGCTGATTACGCGCTGCCGGGAAAATATCAACTTACTGGACGCAGCGTTGGCTGAGGGATTATCTACCACCCTCCAAAGAGACGTTAGGGGTAAGTTTTAGAATTATTAAGCAAAACCACAAAAAAATAAAACTTAAAAAACCTTCGAGAAAAAAACAAATGCTTGCAGAATAGGACCCAAACACGCGTCTTAACTTTTTAATTTTTCTTTCGCTTGGCAGGTGACTGTATTGTCTTTCTACCAATTTGGTTTTGAGCTTGACATATTATATTCGGACAGAAATGTAGCATGTTTACCCGAAGTCCGCCAAATCATTTTTTATATGAAATACTGAATAGACTCTTGACGACTAGACTATAAAAATATAATAATTATATAACTTTAAATTGGCTAAATTGTTGCAATTTATGCACAGAAGCCATTACCAAGCTAAGAAAAAGAAGAAGGGCAATGCAATTGTATTACAAACGAAACATTAAGGTGGGGTATGCCGCAAAATTCGTAATCTTAGTTTTGATTTTTAAGACTCAATCAAGTACAATATTCAAATAAAAAATATGCATGAATACTACATTATAATTCCAAGTGATCACTGTACCAGAAACACGATAGGACAAAATTTTCTTGATATAATTTTTTTTCAAAGTTATTTCAGACGTCTATTTTTTGGCTAGATTCGATTGTTTATTAAAATGGTGCATATTATTGGGTTATATTTAGCAAGCTGAAGTGGCAGTGGGCCGGTCATGTCTGCAGAAGAACCGATAATCAGTGGAGTAAACGAGTTCTTGGGTGGAGACCGCCTCTTGGCAAACGTAGTGTAGGACACCCTCTGGCTAGGTGGAGCGACGACTTACGCGGGGTGGCTGGCAGAAACTGGATGAGGAGAGCCGAAGACCGGGCTCAGTGGCGCGCCATGGGAGAGACCTATGTCCAGCAGTGGACTGCAGTAGGTTGATGATGATGATGATGTTGATATTAATGGGTAAAAAATTCGATAGAGAAAATCAATACAAGAAAGCCGAGGGTTTACTGATGGGGTTTTGTAAAATTGACTACCTTACGAGTTATTCAATAAAACCCGCTTTTTCGAGCGACGCGAGGCGTTTTTTTTTAATGAAGATTTCTGTCTTGGTTTGGCGCAGTCTTAAGCTACACAAATATCTTGTTTCCTGCAAAAATGCGAGCGGTGAGTGGTCGCGGTTTTGCTAGTAGGTACTCTGGTTGAGTTGCAACCGGTTTCCGAACAGATGCAGTTATCCAATCTCAGTGGTTGCAAAGATTTCATTCTATATTTGGTGAAGCCGTCCTTCACTTTTTCTTCTTTTTTATGGGCTCGGATGGGGAAAGTTGCCAATGTAAAAAAATAAACTTGAATGTAACTAAGTAATAATAACTAAGTAGTAATAAGTTGTGTGCTATATAACAAAAAAAAAAAATGCTGGACAGTCCACACAACATTATCTAGCCCCAAGCTAAGCAGAGCTTGTGTTATGGGTACTAGATAACTGATATACTTAATACAATATTATACATAGATAGATATTTTTATTATATATAGAAAAAACCCAGAACACCCTGAACAAATATCTGCAAATTACACAAATATTTGTTCCGAGGCGGGAATCGAACCCGCAACCTCCTACGTCGCAGGCGAACGTTCGCCCGCAGGCCCACAGAGGTCGTCAAAAGATAAAGATCTAAAGTTTTTTTTAATGTAAATCTCCGAAATAACTGATCCGTAACCGATAATTCTTTCACTAGCAGGAAACAACATTATCCCTGAGTGCTATACTATGTTTTTTATTAGGTTTCTCCCGCGGTTACGATTGCGTTATACGTGTAGTTCCACTCAACTCCGTAACGGTTGAGCGGATTTTGATGAGATTTTGAATGTGGATAGATGCTGAAGGGAAGGGGGTTGCTTATTATCCTGACACCACGCGTGCGAACCCGTAGGGAAAAGGCTAGTTATTCATAAGCTTAAACAACAACAGACCTTAAGTACCTATCATGTTATGCTCTAAAACTATTTTTAATCGTTAGTTTATTGTACTTATTTTTAAAAGGTGTTGCCATACGTCGAGCTAATTCGGGACACTAATCTGAAGCGTTTATCTTTCTTTTGATGTCGTTTTATGACAGGGACTGATGTGCTATCATTATTATGCTCCAATCGTCTAGTTTTTTTTCTTTTTTTTTTAATTATACCTTGAAAAATTAACCCTAAAAAATTTAATTATACACTCAAGAGACCCTTATGGGATGTTCAGAGTGTATAAAAACCTCCTTAGGTGTAAATACATAATCTTACTCGGTAATTCAGTATCCTCTTCATGGCTTAAAAATCTTAAAATAGGTAATTACATAATTTAGTTACCACTTGGGTAGGTATATCTAATTAAGGGTTGTCACTTGTCATGTATTTTTAAAGTTTTTTTTTTTTCATTACTCACTTTTCTGTCTCGTCTCTGTCAGGTAGTAGGTGCAAGGTTTACACAGACACATGTCTTTTGCCCCGAAAGGCAACTTTGTGATTTTTTCTATCATTAAAGTTTTATGGAATCGCATCGCTAAACATACTTTGAATCAGTCCTCAACTTTACTATATATATTTATTAAAAAGTGAATTGTGTTTTATATAATCAGGTAATCGTGCTAAGCTATGTGACTGTGAGGTAGTATCTTAGAGCATTGCAGCGTCCGTACCGGACTTTTAAATGAGTGGGTGGTGATTTCGTAATAATATTTTATAAAACTTTTATATGGTATTAATAAAGGATTTTATTGTAAAGAACAGCTGACACCGCGACGCGACGCGATGCGATGCGATGCGATTCGACGATGCGCGCACTTTGTAGGATAGCAATACAATATATTGTAAGCAATGGCGGCGATGAGCTCACCACTCGTCACGTCTATATTCCATGATGGTGCACCGCGGAACGACGCAGCGCGGCGCAGCGGAACGTCTCGCTTTCCCGCTGCGTCGCGGCTAGATAGAACCCAGACTGCTTCAAGCGGCGGCTTATCTCCAATTTACAGCGGCCGACAATGCGTTCATCTACGGCGCGCGGCGCAGCGTGCCGTAGCTGATCAATCCCAATGCCACACGCTGCGCATCGCTGCAAACATGCGCTAAGCGGCGCCGCGGCGTTGCGACGCACCTGGGTGCATCTCTATGCATCGCCGCGTCGCGTCACGTGTCGGTGTGCACTGACCCTAAGTCAATTCCCGGAAGCGGCGACACGGCGGGCGATCAGACGCCCATTCGTTCGTCTCCGTCTATTTCTGCTAATGAAAGCGGAACGACTTGCCCGTTTCCAAAGTGAGGATCAAATTCGAGTTTTTTGCACTGGTGCTTAGATACTAGAAACAATTTACAATAAATAAATCAAATAAAAAATGCACACTACATTATCTAGACCCAAGCTAAGCAGGAGCTTGTGTTATGGGTACTAGATTACTGATTGGTATACTTAACATAGTTGTACATTACATAGATAAATATTTTTTATTATACATAGAAAATAGCCAGAACACCCTGAACAAATATCTGCAGATCGTACAAATATTTGTTCCGAGGCGGGAATCAAACCCGCAACCTCCTGCGTCGCCAATAATATTTATTTCTATAACTGGCTAGGTATATCACTTTATACTCTGTCATTTGCTTTTGCACGAAAATTATTTTAGCTTCTTACCTTTACCGACCAAATCTCTCATTATAATTTTTTTTATCTTTAATAAGTCGCCCGAATCCTGGCCAAGAAAGATTAAATTTGAACAAAAGAATTTTGTGACGAAAATCGCCATAGAGTTTCAATACAGAAATCGTGCTCATATTCAAAATATTTATTGGTATAAATATACAGTCGTGAGACTATGTTTGTATTGTATGTATGAATTTCATTTCATTAGCAAGCTATTTTTTGAATGTAGGTTTCACTGATTGCTGCCTAACTCAAACGGTTCTCATTAAAACCTATATGACCTCCTAAGAGGCCTTAATTAAAAGAAAGAATTGGCATAATAAAAGAGACTCCTCTGAGGCCTTAATTAAAAGAAAGAATTGGCAAAATAAAAGATAAACGGTTCTTATTAAAACCTATATGACCTCCTAAGAGGCCTTAATTAAAAGAAAGAATTTGCAAAATAAAAAGAGACTCCTGAGGCCTTAATTAAAAGAAAGAATTGGCAAAATAAAAGAGACTCCTCTGAGGCCTTAATTAAAAGAAAGAATTGGCAAAATTGAAGAGACTCCTCAGAGGCCATTATTAAAAGAAAGAAATAGAAGATCATTTTATATCCCTCATTTCTCTTGCTAGGTATATTAGGTAGGTGACATTATTTTACTTGAGAAACACACGCGAGTGTTTTGATAAGACTCATCCAAAGTCTATATTGGAACAGCTACATGCAAAACACACCCAAACAGCAAATATGTCTGTACCTACAATCTGCATTGCAGAGAAATCAAACTATGCAGGTTACGGAACAAAAGTTAAGTCTAGACTAAGTATTCTACTAATAAACGCGAATTATCCTTGGAATAGTTACACCGTGTTATGTCTCATTCGATTGATTGAAACTGCCTGTCAATGTAAAAAAACACTGTAATAATTTTTCAGGTTGGCTTTTAGGTACTCTTGACACCGCAAAGTACAAACTGAAATTTAAAAATTCAAAAGTCCCCAACGCAATGAAACTGATGAACCGATTTTGATAAAACATGTCTAAGAACCATCGCTAGAAAAACTGCTTTCAAATTAAAAAAACTCATACAAATCGGTTCACCCGTTTAAGAGCTATGGTCCCACAAACAGACAGACACACATAGCGGTCAAACTTCTAACACCCCTCTTTTTGCGTCGTGGGTTAATAAATAGCTCTAGGTACCTATATACTACTACTGCGTGTTACAGGTTCTTTCTTTGGCACCTTTTATGGTAGGTAAGAAAAAGGGAAAAGGCTAGAAAAGGGCACCATGGCAAAATTATCTGTGTGGTACAAATACATCAGATTCAGAATCGACTTACTTTATCAATAGGTATCTAAATTCAAACATATGATGTAAATTTCCACGTCTGCATCTGTTAATAAGTAGGTGTCAATAATTCAACACGACCAATAAGTTTATATTCGCATACGATCATGCTGACATCATAGATGTAAAGTTTTAAACAAACATCCTAAATGCACTAGTGATTTACAAGTCAGTATTTTATTAGATCTAAAACGGTTAAGTTGTACGAAATGGTGGTCTCCAGAAAAGTGTTGGTCATCGTTGAAGAATTTCGGAGGCAAAAGCGTAGAAGTAAGTCCAGTGGAACCTGAGCGGATATCCGTGGTTCACTCTGGGCCTCAACGGAAGATCAGCGCTGGGTTGCCAACGCGGCCTAGCAAACGCTGAGTTGAGGACCCTTTTGTGGCTTGCGTCAGGCACACACACACAAATTGTCTTATTTTTTTTTTATCTGTGTAATTTGTTTTTGTTTTAGTTATTATTTAGTTCCTATCTTGTTTGCTTTTTTTTTTGTTGGTTAGTGTCTTTGTTTGTATAGTCATAAACAAATGTTTCTTTCTTTTTTTCTTTCTTTCTTTCAGTGGATTAGTCCGTCATTATAATATGCTTTACTCATCCTTGTGTAGAATGCAGCTCTAACTACCTAACTGGGTACTTTGTATCACAATCAGTATGTGTTTTGCATTTCTGTTTTATGTATGAGGTTCAAAAAGAATACAGATAGCTTTAGAATCGTGTCAACTAATTTGAAGAGGTGGAGAAGGGGTCAGGGGAATCCTTTCCCGCCTTCCAACCTTCTATCGAGGTAGCACGATTTAAAGTTAAACCAAGACTGCTACTAGGTGCTTTGTGTCACCGATTCCTTTAACGCACCCTGAGTTAGGAGGCCAGCTTCAGGCATAGTGGCCCTGAAAAGAGCTTTAAAATTACACTTTCGTCTGCTTTCCTATCGTAACGAAACTCATGTTATTTCTTCAACTTCTGAAAAATTGCCGCATGTGAGATGCACCCTTCTAGTTTCGTAGAAAAAATCTCGCATACTTACACACGATCTCTCACACATTTCTCCAGCTCGCTACAAAAGGGGGTATATGGGAAGGGGTTTCTTAGTAGCTGTGCCTTGTTCGCCTAAATAGAAACAACTTAGATAGTAACTTCGGTGATTTAAGTTGCATACAATTCACCTTGAGTGAGTAGTTTTGCAAATATAAAACCTGAGAATACTTTGAAAGCAATGTTTTTATAGCTAGACAAATATTCAGTATTTACTGACGTCTGATTACTGACGTCATACAAGGTTAACGAGTGAAACGCAAACCTAAATATATATTTAGTCTGTAACGTAATTGCAACATGGCGGCTGGTGCATTATTTGGCAATGGCGCCAAAACTAACTATTGTATACTGAATAGATATATTTGCACAGTCTCAAGGCTGCAGTCATTCTAATTTTGCTTAGTTATTGTTCCGAACAATTTCAACATCTTGCATTTTCTTCAGACTTTAAATTGCTTGCAATTCTTGTCTTATGCCTTTGTCCCTATATCGGATAATCGTAGGATTACAGGCAGTGGTGAGCTCACCGCCGCCGTTGCTTCCAGCATTACAGCATCCAGTACAATACAATTGATAGACCTTGCGGTATTACCAGATTTTCCCTAAAACGATCTTATATTCTCGGAAACTATGGGTATGTCTCCGGCCCTAAATGCATTGTTAAAAGTCCTTTATCAATTCGCCTTCATGGTTTATTTTTACCGCAACTTCTTTAGCCTCATCCCACATCATAATTATGTATACGAAAAGCTCCAACAAGGCTTAATCTATAGCAATTCAGTACTACACGCTTGTAATTATTATATTAACATGTCCAACCAAGGTGAACAAGATGCCAATGGATGATCTTGAAAGATATGGCAACAGAGTAATTTTTTATACTTTATTAAAATTGCAGCAAATTGTTTATTAAAGTTTACATAAAACTATCTCATACATG
Source organism: Operophtera brumata (assembly GCA_932527175.1). NCBI lineage: Eukaryota > Metazoa > Arthropoda > Insecta > Lepidoptera > Geometridae > Operophtera > Operophtera brumata. The sequence goes on from OW052229.1 coordinate 3,697,722, forward strand.
CGAGATGTAAGTAACTATCTTACGAATCGGGCTCTTAACTGAAAAAGTAGTGTTTAAAACTATTGTAACTAAAAGTTTCAAAAAACAGCGCTTGAAATATTGCAAAACTGTGCAAATTTTTCGCTTTGCTCCATTGGCCTCTGACACTCGAGGTCTCTCTTTGTAGTCAATAAACTGGATAATTTCTGTTACACGAATGATTAACTGAATACATCGACATAAATTACTATCTGCATTGTAGATTGTATTGTTTTGCATGATTGGCAAAACGATTTCCTTCCTCAGAAAATCTGAATTTCCAATTTCCTTCAGAGCTCTGTCGAAATTAGGTCTAATAATTGAGAAATTTCTTGAATTTAATTTCTAGCTTCATTGACTATTAGATTTTTCTTCGTTTTCTTTGTTAGAGAAGAAAGGTATTGAACCGATTAAGTCCAATATTTATTCTTGTTCATCAATTTATTCATACATACATGTATGGTTAGTAAATCAGCTATTTGACATACGGTGACCTCACTCTTTGTTGGCATACAATGAACTACATCAAATGTATTATATTAGCCTATGATATACCTAAACACATCGATTCCAATCCTACTAGCTATAGGTAACATCTTTAAAAACAAAAAGCGCTTGATCGCTGAATTCTATGTTTAGCCGTTTTCATACACTCGCTTGAAGCAGTCTCAAGCGCTATAGATTATTTATACGTAGCAATAGTGATGTGGCTCTACCTACTCCACTCAGTCAGTAAATAAGCCGCCTCGTCAGAGGTGGACGTGTCGTCAATAACAGTCGCGATGTTTACATTTACGTCAATTTACGTCCGCTGTTTGTGAAAAGTGCTAAAATCTATAACTTTCTGAAATAGTGTTTATTGTTATCAATTTGAAGGTACCTTAATGCTTTTATCGAAGAGAAAATTATGGATGCGCACGAGCGATTTTAACTTTCGCTGCTGTAGTTACTGTAGTTCTGTTATTGCATTTGAAAAGTGTTCTCAATTTGAAAATGTTCTGAATTTGAATTTGTTGGAATTATAGTGGCCATCGCTTTGCAAAATATGTGTACAAACTTAACCTTGGTGGAAGAAATAGTCCAATGTTTAATAATCGTTTGCCAGTTCGTATGTTGATTTTTCTTTGTTACATTTTTAACTCAATTGTGTTTTCATTTATTTTATATCAAGCTATAATCATGAACAGTACTTAGGTGTAATAGCGTGAATTGATATAGCTTTGCAAATTATTTCGCGATTGTCTTTTGAAGTTATCAATGACTTTATCAACAAGATATCGATAGCTTGTTTACAAACAGTATCTGCGTTAGATAACTTTACTTTCACTTTTTTCGTAGGTAATTTACATTAAACTCATTTCTCAGAACTGGTTAAGTATTAGATAATATTTATTTACTCAATAAGTAGTATAATATTTTAGACTTATTGTAATTGTGTTGTTATAATAAGACACTACTGAATAGTTATCGTTGGGCTCTTCGTAATACTTAGCACTCGTTTCGTTTCGTTTCGTATGAGGTAGTGCTGGCCTCTGGTGTCGGAGTTTGTCAAGCCGCCCGGGGCCTCTGATATGGCTTATCGACTGTTATTAATCAATAACAGCCGGGACCGACAGCTTAACGTGCCCTCCGAAGCACAGAGCGATGGAAATCCGCACATAACTTAGAAAAGTCATTGGTACGGAGCCTAGGATCGAACCCGGTATCGTTGGATTCTGAGTTGCACTATTGTACCGTTAGGCTACCATCGCTTTTTTAGCACTTAAAAATATTGAAATATCACCTTGTGCCGTCCTACAACCTACTCAATGTCAGATGAGATAGTCTTACTTGGAATGTTGCTGTATAGTCTGTATAACAACAATTACCATCCTTTTATTCAGCAACTTCGTTCGTACTGCGTGTTTCTTTCTACTAAGTACTCGTAGGTACATTTTGACCATCACGTTTTGAAAGGCAGACTTCGATTTACCTTGTTATGGGGTCTCGATTGAAATGACCTACAATCATTGGACTTGAATCAATTTCTGATTACGTGATTCATAGGAAATTGAAATTATGCAATTTCTCATTATTATTCAGCGTCAACAAATAACTTTAAACTAGTTTAAAGAATAGGAACTTATTATTTTGAATTCGTTTAAAATTAATTACGTCTATGGTGTTAGCTTAATTATATGAAGTTTGGATTATAATTAATCTGAAAAATATAACTTTATATGATTTTCACTCTCCTCTATTCAGGCATGTTTTGTTTCTAATTAGTCAATTATAGCATAAATAATAAATAAACAATGCTGGACAGTTCACAAAACATTGTAGCCCATTATCTAGTATGAAACAAATACTTAACTGTATACACGCAATAATGTCATAAAAATGAATTTCACAGCAGGTATGAGGTATGTACCCTCTATGTAATGCGTAACACTAAAATTTTCGTTTCATGTGCCTATAAACTGAGATTTCTCTGTTGGTACGTGTGAAAGTGAGTAAGTAATTTGAACGTTTTCTTGCGGTCATGCACATGGATTTTGTCGTTAGATGATGCTATAAAAATATTTGATTATTTTCTTTGAAGACCGGTCGTATTATCATTTTCTGATAGCTTGAGGCTAGTTGACACACACAATTTAATCAGCTATAGGTACCTAACGTTAAGGGATCGAACAGGACGATCAAAGTCCACAGGATCATAGCCAAGGGATCGAACAGGAACTACTCAGATTATCTCTTTGTTACACAATTACAAACAAGCTAAAGTAACTATCAGAAAAAAAAATGTTTTAGTAAATACTATGATTGTTAAACTACTTACTAACCTAAATAAGAAAATAATGACAGTTAATGAGTTTACTGATAACACAATGGACATAAAACTAGGACACAAATAAACAAACCATTATGGTTGGGTCAAACAAACTATTTTAAGAACCCATTACGAAGTTTGCATCAAAGAAAGATTGAATAAAAATTAACAAAATGCCGAAGATAATGTTTCTATTTTACAAGCTTTCATTGAACTTGCAATGTATGTAGATATGTTTGTCCGGGTGGAATCTTGCAACTGAATTTTAAAGCAGGTATCCTTAACCGATTGAGATGATATTTTGCATACCTGTCAAGTTCCGATGACAATGCAATATTATGGTGACAGCACGCTGATCTGATGATGGAGATGGACAACGGAACTCCTCGTGGGATAATAGTAGACTGGCCGTGTTTAGGCTAATTTTGATCAGCACACGGTTACGATCACTAATTTTATAAAAGCTTATGATATGTATGAGTGAAGAATATATTTTTCACAAAAAAAATATTCTTTATAAGTCGTATTACAAAGACACGGGATCTCGCTCACTGGATTCTGCAGTAACTAGGTACTACTCATAAATTCCGAAAAAAAACAACTGTTACTTCTATGTGCAACCTTCTCAGAATCGTCCAGGTCAATATCCTTAGGACATGTTTGTCGTATCCACATGTAGGTATGCCTTATATCGTCTTTAGTATAAATATAGTCATCATGAGATCAGCCAAGGCACTCCCTAAAAAGCCCTACCTTTTATGGTGAGCTGGATTATTCATGTTACTGGTTTTTATGTTATAAATAAGATGCTTTAGGCGATAATCGACCCAACCATGCAATATAGACATATCTTAGACAGACTACTTCTCCTAAGCGGATGGCCCAAATAATTTAAAAAGAAACATATAATAGGTATATTAAAGTCAAGAATAGAAAAATAAGCTAACTTTTTTTTAATTTGCTATTGCTTATGACAGGAAAATGAAACAAACTTTCCTATGGTTTACACAAAATAGCCTACTGCTTCCAAACGTCTGAAGTGATTTCTTTAGGATTATAATTTTTTTGAATTAAATTGTTATTTACTTGTTTTTTTTTTTATTTTTTTTTTATTTTTTTTTATTTTCGCTCACTATTTGTTTCTGCCCCGTTCTTACTTACCTGAACTTTACTGAGTTAGATAGTGGCAGAATTTGGGGTGACTAATCTCCTTAATAACAATAGTTTCTATTGTGTTATAAAAGCATCTCGGTATAATGAAAACGGACGCCCATCATCCAGTAAAAAATACATTTGATCTTACACGGTTATAGTATAGACGCATATACTAAGGGTCCATAGGGGCCCCATAAGGGTTTTTGAGTGTATAATACTTTGTTTGTGTTAATTTTTTAAGATATAATTAAAAAAAAAAAATAAAAAAAAAAAACTGATATTTAAACAGATTTGTATTATGTCCGCCCAAGTCTTCTTTGCGTTTTCGTATAACTTCGGTTCAAATCTTAATGATTTTGACATTTACAAAGGTTATTGATAATGACGCTACTCAGGTGTTGATCGTGTTATTAGAGGCCCCTGCTATTAAGTCATTAACCTAATAGATGTTATGCAAGGATACTGTTTCTTTTAAGAGACTCTGGAGCCTTTCTCCTCTACCTTTCTCACCTAGTCATGTTGTGTGTGGCTCTTTGTGTAAATTAAGCTTTTTGGCATATATGATGTTTGCAAAGATTATCTCATGTGTGGCACTTTAACTGAGGCTACCCGCTTCATAACATAAATATACACTCGTAAGATGCCTTAAGACCGTTCGTTGTAGCATTAGAGTCCTTCCAGCATTTAACTTCTACATGCTGATGGTGATGCGAACTGCTCTCTGTTAGACAGATAAAAGCCAAATGGATCTCTTAAAGGTTATCCTTTTGAGATATCTAACTCTCTGCGTAAAAGCCTGTGCTTCTCTTATCTTATTATGTCTTCCATAATATCACAATTTATATGGAACATTATCGTTTATCACGTGGATACTAGCTTTGCTGCACTTGCTCCATCAAGTAAACATTTTCACTTCCACATGCTTTTAGCAGAAATCCGCATGACGTATGTCTTTACACAAACATGACGTAACACTCGTATATCTAGTGTAGAATTCAGTCCCTTTATCATGTTCGATGTCCCTTAATGTTTTGTCATTAAGATTACATATATTTTTAATATGGTTTTTGTTTTTCTACAATTACTTTCTATTCATCATGTAGTAATAAAGAAGTTCTGTAAAGTCTTTGAATCCTTCACTGACTTTTTAATTAATCTCTTAGAAACACGTTAAGCTTCTATTCTAATGGAGGCTCTTTAAATGTTTTGGTATACATTTTAAAATGGTGTTGCGTGGAGGACTTTTGATTGATTCTCCCATACAATATAGCTTGACACGATTAGTATGTGTACTAGGTTAATCGCTCATCTAGCTATAATGCCCTCTATTGTGAGTGGGATAAAGATTAATTTATTAATTACTGTTGGCAGACAGTAACGGTGCATCAGACCGGACATTCTAGTTCACGTACCGCTAACTCTGAATTCTTTTATGCGCCTATACATTGTGTTTTATCGGATTATACAGAGCTAGGGTCTTAAAATTTCAAAATTTAATGACTTCCTAAATTTATTGTATTATTCAACTAATATGATTCATTCTGTTATTGGATAAAATCTACCTACTAATAAATTACTAAACTAAGTCTTTCTTAGAACGCGGTAATAAATGTTATACATGTCATATGGTAATTTTAATTTAGAGACATTTGTTATTAGATACTTACATCAGATCATAATTTACAATTAAAGCGAAGACCACGATCATCGTGAGCATCCAACACTTTCTAATCTATCATTACATAGAATTCTATTTCAAATTGATAATAATCATCAAAATTACGGTTATGTCATTGTTCTACAATATTTCTCAGAAAAGCAAGATCATCATCATGAGTCTATGATACTATTGATTTATTAAAAGTGTGATATAATGTGTGATGATAAAAAAGTGATGTGTTGATGTGAGAGTGATAGTAATAACCTACGATGAATGTCTCAGTTACATCGACCGGCAACAACAATGAGGATATCGGTAAGTTCTTAAAACCGACAAGCGTTTCATTTTGGACAATTTATGTCATCATTTTTGGTCTCGTCAAATAAACATTTATTTTAAAAAAAAACCCGGCCAAGTGCGATTCGGACTCGCGCACCGGGGGCTCCTTACAAACCTGTAGGATAAGTAAAAAATATGGTATTTTTATTGCTAATTGAAATCATCATGAGGAAAGGGGTACTAAGCTTAAAATTATTAAAAATATTTTTATTATATTATGTAACAAAAAAATTATGCTTTTCGGTAATTTTTCCATTATCTGTGCTATAAGACGTTGCATCGTACCAAATTTCAAGATTCTGAGTTCACGGGAAGTACCCTGTAGGTTTTGATTCCCTTGCGAGTGTCGAAAATTTGCAGCATAAACGGCTGTATCTTTTGATTGCGTTGGCTTAGAAGTTTGATTTTTTCACAGCTCCAACTGACAGTACACCTGAGTATTTGATATTTATTTCAGCTTGATACCTCCCTCCACGCGTTCCCGAGAAAAAGGGTATTGACAGACAACAAAGTGATTCTATAATGGTTCTGTTTTTCCTTTTGAGGTACGGAACCCTACAAAATATCTAGCAGATTTCGAGGTAGTGAAAATATTTAATGTTACTTTCCATCTTACGTCACATCAGAGTGATGCATGCAACGCATTAACACATAATGGACAAACGCACGTATTGTGTAAACTAGCTGCTTTGTGTTCTATAGGTAGTGCAAATGTTGACACTTGTTCTTTGCTTATTTCCTCATATACCTTACAGTAGAACTTATACGTACTTACGGTCAAAACAGACAAATATATCAATCAACGTGTCTTGGCTAATTGTTTCTCATCTACTTCATATGACTTATCAAGAGACATCAAGAGACAACGATATCATATCGTCATATCGATATCATCTCTGAGTCAACTTGGGAGGATCGGCGTTTGTATGTATGTGTGTCTTTGTCTGATGAAAACTTCCGTACCGTTGATCCGATATGAACGAAACAATAGTTATTGCACAACTTTTTGGCTAGAAAACAGCGTGCGTGGGTGAGCCCTCGACCTTTTCTCTTACACTACCCTAAATATTATTTTTATACTTACCTATATCCTTTGTTTGTTGGTAATGATTATGTAAGGAATAAATGCCTTTTTTTTTGTTAACTTACAAGTGTTGTACGTAGGCAAACTTAATGCTAGATAGCTTTGTCTTCCAGTTCCTTCGAAGTAGTCTTAACATTATTTTATCATGTCCTCTGCGTATACAAACATATTGTACCTACTTGACCTGTTCATTCAGGTTCGCCTACACGGTCCCGTCCTACGCATTTTGCATTAGAGTTGCTGTTTTCTTAGATACCTACCTAATAACATTCGCAGTTTCTCTTTATAGATTGGCTAGAAAAATCTGGCTCAGAGACCTTTGCCTGTCGTTGTGAAATGACCAAGGAGTACCTACCACAGTGCCTTGTTTACTATAAATTCTTTAAATATGTTTTTGTTTAAAAATCTTTGTCAAAATAAGCCTTTATGAAATGAGTGATCAGAACCGTGTCTTGATCAAAATGAGCCCAAACACGGGCAGTCTACTATTATCCGTCGAGGCGTTATGTTATCCACCTTCCGTGTCTATCATCAGATCAGCTCGCTGTCACCATAATATTGTATTGCCACCAGAACAAAAAAGTGAACTAAAAAAAATGTATGCAACATTTTGAGAATAGGTATAGAATTCTATATTCTAAGGCAAAATTTCAAGAAAATCGGTTGGGAGTAAATTTTACAAAATTCAGTTGCAAGATGTGTCCCAAACATACAGCTACTAACTTACTCTTTTTTCGATGAACAAACTTACAAAACTTGTAAAAAGTTAATTAAAAATCATACAATAGCTGTTTTATGATTGCGAGGACTTTGCCTGTCTTTGTAGTTTTCAAACAACTTTTTCTAGTCAAACTATTGATAACTATATATAACTATTTTATACTATTTTTTTTTCTTTATATTTGGCGCCGCACGGCTTGTGCATTTGCCATTTTCAAGTATCTGTATTTTCAATTTATTTTGCAACGTTACACTCCTTCCAAGTCGTCAAAGTCACAGTCAAGTCATGTTTTAGTAAAACGGTGGCCAATTTTACTAAAACTTTGGTAGACAATTTCCACCAATTTCAAAAGTCACGCAATTCACTTCCATTTCATTTCACTACACTTGTGCTTATTAAACGAGCTACATTAGTTAAAATGCCACCAAAATAACACAAAATAACTCAAGAAAACACTAGGAAAAGAAATAAAATAGAAGTAGACAACGTCTCTTTTCGAAAATGGCGGGAAGAGTCCTATTTTATACTTCTTCCGACAGACAGAGCCGTCAGATAAACAAAAGAGATCGTTCCAAAATTAAATTGCAGCAGGCAGCCTTTTTTTACTTTGTGCTTTTTATATTCAGCTACCGCGCTGATTATCTTTGCGATGATGCAACTGCAACTCTTGCGCAAGTCTTGGCAAAAATGACAGATGGTATATCCGACGCTGAAATAACTTTTTACTGCTTGTATCATTGAGCTACTGTTGGTAAGAACAAGGCAAATGAGACAATAAATCATTGTGTAACTGGGCAACACAGTTTTTTTCTTTTAAGTGTGTACAAAAAAGCCTCGCGAATTATACAATTAAAAAGTGATCAAGGTGTAATTGATTATGTAGGTAGTTTATAATCACAATAGTCTATTGTCTTTACCGTTTTAATTCTTATCAATTTCGTTTTCCACTGTTACGTGTTCATTCGTTATGTAATTAATAATTCTGTTCACGCAACGGTTTCCGGTTTTATTAAATTCGGTTACGAATTATGAATTAATAAACAGTTAAAGACTTCAAAAAAATAATTTGTTAAACTTTTAACATTAAGTTCATACAAATTTGTGTTTCTACTTGAGACGAGCAAGTGTAAATATTTCCTGAAGGTTGTATAGCAATTTTAGTTCATAGATTATATGCTTAAATGTTTTCCACACAGGATTTTCAATTATTATTATGTTGGTTATATTTATTACTACACTAGTGTCGGCCCGCGGCTTCGCTCGCGTTTTACCAGGGTAAAAAGTAGCATATAGCTCAATCTAGGTCATAATCTGTCTGTTTATCTGTGAAATATTGAGTAACAAAAATACAAACATCCAAACATCGTAACTTTGACATTTATGGTATTAGTGGTATTATTAGTTGTATTTCTTTATAATCTTAAAGATAAGATTACTTTCTGTTTTTTCACTAATTCTAGCCAAGATTCTTAGAGATTCTTCCGAATTATCAACTAATGCTTGATATTAGTACTTAATAGTATTACGAAGCAATCGTTGACTATTTTAAATCAATCAATTTATCGACGCCATTATGATTGACAGGTCAATTTAAGTAATTTAATTGAATTAGGTTGAGTCGCCCGTTTATACTACAGTGGCATTGTATAATTGATGAAACATTATGGAGTATATTCCATAGATTCTGGAAGGTTTATGATTTTTGAAATAACTTTAAGAATATTGATTTGGATACATTTATTTACAGAAATAATAATAAAAGTAGGTATGTACAGAATTTAAAAAAATACATATGAAACAGCTGTGCTACCTGATGACCGCTGCTAACGATCTAAAGGTAGCTCAACTGATCCAAATCACTACCAGACGGAAGCGTCGCTAAGATGCTGGCTGCATTATGATTAGCTTTAGTTATTGTTCTGCGATTTGGATAGTGATTCTCCATCACGGTACCACAGTGATGATTTGGATAGTGATTCTCCATCACGGTACCACAGTGATGATTTGGATAGTGATTCTCCATCACGGTACCACAGTGATGATTTGGATAGTGATTCTCCATCACGGTACCACAGTGATGATTTGGATAGTGATTCTCCATCACGGTACCACAGTGATGATTTGGATAGTGATTCTCCATCACGGTACCACAGTGATGATTTGGATAGTGATTCTCCATCACGGTACCACAGTGATGATTTGGATAGTGATTCTCCATCACGGTACCACAGTGATGATTTTTGTTTTTTGCTTGCCTGTACTTTATTTGGACATTTGTATGATTGGTTCTAAATAGTTCTAATAAGCAGCTCATGTACCTATATACTTTTTTCCAATTTTACGACTGTTTCTCTTATCGTACCTACAATGTTAGTTACCTAGCCACCTCGCAAGGTTAAATGACTTATAGCCGGCTATTCGACTCGTTAAATCGTTTATGTCGAGGTCACGACTTGATCTTGATAGCCTTTTCTATATCAATAATATTAACCTAATTATCCATATCGGTCTTGTTAGTTTTTACCTTGTCAAGCGCAGTGTCTCTTGGCATAACATTATGAACGTTAGGTTCTTCTCAGAACAAACTGTGGTCACGATCTATATTAATATCATATACAGCATCACCGCTAGATCTACGACTATGCTCAGTACTAAAATCGAGGTCACCTTGCGTTCATCTTACTGATACAGCCAACTGCATCTGTTCAAACTTTAACTCCTTAGGCGCAAGGCGTATTTTCCTTCGACCTATTTTCGCGTCCAGGTCTCATACCGTTAGTTTTCCGTCAATCACACCTTATTTGCAAGCGGAGAACAAAATATTTGTTGCAATTGACGCTTTATTGTCTTCACAATAGGTGCAGTTTCAAAGACCAGTAGCTACGGTTTGCAATTTAAGATTTGCAGTTGCAAAAGTGAACGTTACGAAATAGCACGGCATTTTAGTCGTTGCGTTGTTGGGATAATGACGTTTGTTTTATGGTACGCGAATTGTTGGTTTTGTGTTGTAAAGTGCACCGACGGCCTTGTCGCCTCGTAGACTCCTGCGCATGATCGAGTTGACAGTTCTATAATGGATTGCAATGAATATATTCCACCTCACCCAGGTATAGTGTTAAAAATACATTAAGTTTTAACAATTCTAGCTTTCTAAAATCTTCGCCGTTTTCACAAAATAATGATAAATGTTCGTGTTAAGTATTAAAGTCTTTCCAAGTTTTAACTGTGCTTGCAATAAAACTTAATTATGCTGAACAGTTATTTGCAAAAGTGACTCATAGATTGGGAACAGTGACCCCATGTTTCGCGTTTTAAAACTTTGTTTCGGATTCATCGTCTTTTCAGAATTATTTTCTTATATTTAACACAGAATATATAATAGTAGAAACATTTACGTAAGCGTTATCTCAGATTATTTAATTACTTATCGAAATAATGAGTAACGATAAGATAAGATATTTAATCCTGTTATTTAAATAAAAATATCTTTTGTTTCTACTGATAAATGTAAACTATTTCATAATTTTTGCTCTGTGAATAACATGTTTCCTGATAAATGACTACTTTGTCATTACGATTTAAATTAACTAGGTCTTCGATCAAGAAGTTTAAGTATATATACCCACGCGGACGGTATTTAGCTTTGATTTTGTACGTGACCCGAAATCTAGTTGTATTCTTGATCGAAGAACTAGGTGCCTGATCTTATTCAGTTCCACAATTAGCTAATTAGTTCACTAGTCGGACCAATTATTATTCTCCAACGAAAATATTGCCAATCATAAGTGCTCCAAAAATCCAATTACGAACCAGTTTTAATGGATGTTTTAAATCCGTCTTACAGGTGTTATTATAAATCATATATGACGTAACCCATGTAGGTACCTATGTGTGTAACACGTCTTCTATAAAATCAACATTCACACTGATCCACACTATTGTGAAATAACTAAAAATACAAATGTTATTGTCATGAATGTAATGTTCAATTAATTTATTGATTCTTCTTTTCAAATTCGGGTCGAAAGGTTTCTGTGGCTGTTGGTAAGTAATTTTTTGTTTGTCATTATTCGAAAATCAAAATCAATAATTATGTATTATTGCGTTCTTGTTGTACAATATGGTCTTATAGTTATGTTACAACAGCTTCAACATGAGCATTGCAATTAGGAACATACATTCCAGGTAATAAAATTAATTTTCACAATTTGGTACCAGGTTTGGTTAATTTGCACAATTTGGTGATAAATGTTTCTGCTAAATACTGTGCATACCTAATCAAACTAGGCATAAGGTAGGAAATATAATTATTTTTAAAAAAATCCTAGATGTCATAAAAGCTTTTTTGATTATGTTATGCTTTTAAAATATTTTTGAATCTTAAAAAGTTGGATGATTTGTTATATCTTGGGCTCTTATTATAAAGTTTGATCTTCATAGCATGAAATGCATAGCGGAATGTTTTTTTTCTTTTTATTTGATCTCTCTTATCCTTTGCTATTTATTTATTTATACAACAACTTAGTACGGCCTGGGCCAGTTACACTAAATTTCTAATTTATACCACTTATTTCAACAGAATACATAATACATTAAAGATAGAGAAAAACATAATCAAAAATAATAATTAATTAAACAAACACAATTCAATCAAAAAAATAAAAACACATGTCACACTAAACTTATAGGTAAAAAAAAAAGTCATAAAATTAATTAATAAATCAATCACATAAAATGTCAAAAATAAATAATAGTTAGTAATAATAAAACCTAAACAATAACGACAATAAAAGCAAGCAATAGATAAATGTCAAAATGTCAGACATCCCTCTCACACATTCACCTCGCAGAACCCCAAGCACTCCGACAGGATCATCTTCCATCCATCCGCAAACACATCGCAATCACGATTTGCGTCCAGGAGGGCATTGAGCGCAGTGAGTGTGCGCTATGACTTAATTTGTCAAATAATTGTAATTGCCAATATCATCACTATCGTAATTTTGACGCACGCAGTTTGACTGCCTCATAAATTGACTATAATTTCTTCTTTTTTGATCCAATCACTTAGCTCACTAAACTTAGCGATTATCTATCACGTGAAGCCATCAAGGGACAATTTCCTTAAAGCACACTGACAAACAGTCTATTCTGGCAGGCAATATAGTGATGTTGATTCTCTGTTACTTTACAATTTATTTGCTTTCACCGAAGGATGTGCGCCTGTCGCGTGTCGCAACCAGTTATTCCACGTATGGAAGTGGTTTTGTGTTTTTGAAAGCAACGCAGGGAATTTTATGGAAAAAAGCTATTTATTTTAACGAATGTTTTTCAATCTTGATTGCTCTTAAAATGGAATGCTTTAGTTATTTCGTTTTCGAATTTAATGGCCATTAGTTTGACTTGCTTTACGAAATTTTCGGGGTATTTGGGATGAAGAATATTGTTTGCAGTTGAAATTAGCCTGAATATTTGGAGTAGTTTTCCAATAGTTTGTTGAAAGTGTGCCTATTATTTATTGAGTGGGAGGTGCCTATTTGGTTATATCATTATTACACTTTCCATAGTTCTTTGATGAATTTTTAAATCGTATACGCGTAATAACAGCCCGTTCTTCCTGTTCCGTTCCATTTCACACGACTCTGTAGGAAGCATTTATAGCTTGTTGAATTTGACTGACGACCTCCTCCAATTGCCAATTGTTTTCCGCTTGTATTGGAATGCAAAATTGACTAAAATGCATGGAGGTATAATATGAGTATGGAGTGAGTGCTAAAATAGCATAGAGTGTTCCTTCTTACTCCTATCCTAGAAGATAGCTTGCTATCCTATGTTAGAGAGAAACAAATATATTGTCACACGACAGTCGACTTTCCGTTCCGTACCCTGAATATTGGCACCATGCATATACATCTTCCTAGATTGTTACCATGAATGTAGTAGTAATTTGTCATTTGGCCTGGTACGAGTTACACAAATAAAAACAGATAGATATATGCTTGTCTCATTCCAACACATGAATACATTCATATAAAAAAATGAGACTGGTATAATCGATACCGTTTCGTTTTTAGCCTTAGTTCCATGCCTTTAGTCCATCTTCCTAGCTAAAATGTATTGTTATTTGAATAGAATACGACAACATAATGAACACAGGAGTAGAATCTATCTATAGATAGTAGTTATATTCTTTGAGTAGAATAATCTGATTCGAAGATTTGATTGTAGCTTTTACCTAATCCGGGGGTTAGTCATTAGTGATGGCACATTCTCATTGTAGGGTGCAGCCGTATAGAATGTTAAAAACACAGATTTTGGGTTCGATTGTAATTTGTAACCTGCATCTGACTGACGTGTAGACCTCAATGTCTGAATATAACAAAACTTCTCTGAACATATTCGTTGTTTACAAAGGTCATGCAAAAATGTATTTTCTATATCTGCCTCAAAGCATTAGTGCTCTCATTGCCGTGTTCCGTTTTGAAGGGTGGGTATGGTTGCCTGTGAAATTATTTTTCATCTTTATATCTCAGGGTGGCGGGTGCGGTGCAATGCCACATAGGGCGCGTCCTAGGTGGACGTGACCTATGCGATAATGCACTGTTCAAAGGCAGTGTACCGCTTAACATCAGGTGGGCCATCTGATTGAACCGTCATTCAAAGTAGTATAAAAAAAAGTATATTATGAATTCCATGTGTTCAGAAATCTTCAGATGTAATTTTAGCATATTTTTTTACTTCTTTCTTTCATCCCCATCTTCAAATACATTGATAGATTAATTTTGTTTCAATCAAGTCTGAGGAAGCTGCATGTCTATCTACTGCACGTAACGTTTTCAGTGCCGGTCTATTTTCAAACTAGACAGACAGGCCAGATGTCTGGACATTCGCGAAATGCAAGTGCGTTAACTCCAGTTGTAAATTAGGAATATTATACAGCAATATCAAAGGCAAGTTCATGGACCTAGTGACATTAAGGACGCTATTTCGGCTGCTTGCAACCGAGACAGCTTGTAATCTATGTTGAGTTATATAGTCCTTGGCCAAAGGCCTGCTAGATTTGCTGAGACCTTGTCTAGAATCCTTTTCCTGGTTTCAAATTTTCAATACATTATGGTCCGACGTTTTACCGTACCTAGTTAAGTTGATTTACAGTCGTTTTAGTGAATGGGTCGATAGAATTGGGTTGATTTGTGTGTTGTGAAACCAATGCAGTCCTTTTCTGTGTTTCTGTCTAGTATCAGCTCGTTAGTATGAGATTCATACTTTTTACTGTTCCTACTTAAATAGAAGGTCCGTAAATAAATATATATAAATAATGCTAGACAGTTCACACAATATTATCTAGCCCCAAGCTAAGCAGAGCTTGTGTTATGGGTACTGGATAACTGATATACTTACTACAATGCATTATTTATATACATATTTTTTATTATACTTATAGAAAAAACCCAGAACACCCTGAACAAATATCTGCAGATCATACAAATATTTGTTCCGAGGCGGGAATCGAACCCGCAACCTTTTGCGTCGCATGCGAACCTTCGCCCTCCGCGCCACAGAGGTCGTCACTATCAATGACGTCGTAACTAGAAATGATTTATAGTTATAAGCAAAAGGGTTGTTTAATGATCTTGTACATTGTTTTCCGTCCTGACTCAAATCCATGCTTCTCAGTTAAGTATTCAGTTACTTTCAAACCACCTCCAACTTAATGGGGAGTTCTATAGTAATAAATCATTCATCGTATAGAGCCCTATTCGGATCGATTAATACGGATGTCACGTGTTATACGATGTGTCATGTTTTATTTGTGGGTTTTATGCTTATGGGTTGTATATTTTTGTCATGACAGATACCGATAAGTTTTTTGTGAAAACTACACGGAAAAAAAAGTTGTTTTAAAAGAAGAATATATTTATTGGTCAAGAATAATATAGTTTCATATATAGGGAACACTTTATATTCTTCAATTCAGCAAATTATTGTGTTGGTTTAAATTCTCAAATCAACACATTACTATCTCAAATAAAGAGGATCTTGTCTAGAAAGAAGAAATCAATAGTGTCTCTTGGCAAGAAGGATGGGTTTCTTGAATTACAAGACATCGGATTTTTTTGAACTGAAATATTTAAGTATTTTAACGTAAATCTTTTTTATAGTCTAGCCAAGAGTATAATTAATTTGGTGGAGAATGCATTTGTCTTGTTCAGACATTACAAGTCTTAACTCGACAATTCAAACTTCTGGAATTTCCAAAGGTCGAATTGGTGCTGTTTACATTCAAGACTTTGCATCATTGAACGGAGATTCGTCCATTTAAACCAAAGCTGCCGTATCTCGTTTGAAGACTTTTTTATGTTGGTAGAAGAATACTTTAATCTTAGTTTCTTTAACGGAAATATTTTTGCTTTCAGTTAACAATAATGGCAATTCAAACAGAGAATGCAGCTTCTTATGTCAATTTTAATAATATTCTTAATTTGAAACACCGGAAATTCATATAAAACCAGATTTAAATCAGGTGGATATTTTCTGTGCGTTCTTTAAAGAATATATTATTTTAACTGAACTATTTTTAATCTTAAGTGGAGTGTAATAATAGTTTCGAGTAGAGAAAGCATATTTTTAAGGTGATAATATGAATATTCTTAATCTAATAATTGAAAGTCTCATACTAAAACTCATATTTATCTTAGATAGATACTTTTAGTGTGTTCTTTAGATAATATAATTTGTTAACTTAAGTATTTTTAAACTTAAGTGGAGTGTGGTAATGCTTGTATTGAAAGATATATCTTTCAATACAAGCTTTTATAAAATTAGTGATCGTAACCGTGTGCTGATCAAAATGAGCCTAAACACGGCCAGTCTACTATTATCCATCGAGGAGTTCCGTAGTCCACCTTCCGTCTCCATCGTTAGATCAGCTTGCTATCACCATAATATTGCATTGTCATCGGAACTTGACAGGTATGCAAAATATCATCTCAATCGGTTGAGGATAAATGCTTTAAAATTCAGTTGCAAGATTCCACCCGGACAAACATACATTGCGTTGTCCACCTTCCGTCTCCATCATCAGATCAGCTCGTTGTCACCATAATATTGCATTGTCATCGAAACTTGACAGGTATGCTAAACCTCAGCTCAATCGGTTCAGGATAACTGCTTTAAAATTCAGTTGCAAGATTCCACCCGGACATATATTGCAAGCTTCGATAAATTATACAGTTCCTTTATCGAAGATTGCAAGTTAATATTAAGCTTGTAATAATATGACAACAAACGCAAGCAATTACCTAGGTACTTTAATATCTTCTAAATAGCGGCTATCGATATCGCATATCCGCTAGGCTTGCAAAACTTGCAACAGATTACCAGTTGATGTAGAAAACGCTTCCTTTGCGACCGGCTTTGATCGTGGTTAAGTAATAACATTATTTCTAATTTATAGTTTCCTTTACTTTAGTTACCGTGTTTTTTTTTTTATTCTACTGAATGACGGAACAAGCAGATGGCCCACCTGATGTTAAGCGGTAACCACGGCCTATGAACAGTGCATTACCTCATAGGTCACTTCCACCTAGGACGCACCGTATGTTGCATTGCCCTGCGCCCGCCACCCTGAGACATAAAGATGTAAAGTCTCATGTGCCTGTAATTTCACCGGCACCCTTACCCTTCGAACCGGAACTCAGCAATGCGAGCACTACTGCACGTACGACTCGTAATATCTTAGTTTTGATTCTTTAATTGTGACAATCATGATTATGATTTTGCTTTCTGTGTATCTTTGTCCATGTATCTTTGTCCCCTGTTTATCACGCTTCAATTTATCTGCATATTCCTCCATAATAAACTATTTTTCCTGGTGTATTATCATAAAAAAATACTCTATTTAATTGCTTTCTTATGAACATCGTTGTTCTTCTGAGTAGTTCCTGATGAGTCCCTTGATTTGGATCCCTTGTCCTGTTCGATCCCTTATACCTATTATTTTGTTCATAATCGGTCCAAGGGTCGGTAAAAATGATTAATTTAATTAGTTTTTGGTTCCTGATGGATCCCTTAGGAAAAAAAGAAGAAGTTTGGTACAGTCAAGCAACAAATATCTACCTGTATTCTTACTTAATCATCACGCCAGACACATCTTTGGGTTAAGGTGGTTGCTTTCGCTAGTGGCGTCAAATATTGTTTTTTTCGTGTTTTTTGCTCATCATATCTCATCAAAACTTCTTCAGATAGCGAAAACTATGTTGACGGTAATTATAGGACCTAACACACAAATTTTAATTTATAGTATCACATAAATATCATTAGTTTGGCTACGTTTGTACTTCAATGGTATTAACAGTGTTTTTTTGTTTCAAGCACGTTCATGAAAATAAGTGTTGATGAGATGTGATGAGCAAAAAACACGAAAAAAATTGATTTTCGCGCCGCGTGCGAAAGCAACCACCTTAATTAGGTGGTTGCAGAATGCAACGTTTTTTTGTACGACAACATAACTAGTTCCTACCTAAATTACCTAACTTATTTATGTATTTACCTATTTTAAGCGGTGAAGAGGATACTGTATTACAGAGTAAGATTATGTATTTATACCTAAGGAGGTTTGTATACACTCTGAACAAACCCATAAGGGTCTTTTGAGTGTATAATACTTTGTTTGTATTAATTTTTTAAGATATAATAAAAAATAAAAAATAAAAAAAAAAAGGTACCTACTCCTTTCAATTTTTCTTTATCGTCTTTATTTTCGAAAGCGCTAATGAAGTCGGGTAGCTTTGTTCCCCATCTTACAACTCAACTATAGTTCTTATCGGTCCAGTTAAAACTACCCAAAACGCATTTATACAAAGATGTTGCAATACGTTATTATATTTTGGGAACACACATTTACTATTTTTACCCGTGTCATCTCGACTATTCGTTTCCTTGTTATTTGTGAGCTAATATTTCCCATCTCTAAATAGATATCTTCGTTCGAAACTTCATTAACAGCTTATAAACATGTTAGACCACACGCTTTAAAAATACCCTTGGTGTTGTAAATGGAAGGTGGTGTCAAAACATTAGTTTTATGGTTAATAATAATATTTCGATGGAATGGATCATCGAAGTGATTCGTGAAACATTAAAGTTATCAAATAATCTTAAGATGGTGTATGCCGCGAAATTCCTAATTTTAGATTTGATTTATATCAAGTACAGTACAATTCAAATAAAAAATATGCATAAATTGGTAATTACATTCAAATTCCGAGGGATCACTGTACCAAAAACACCATAGGACAATATTTTCTAGATAGAAAAAAAAAATAGTAACTAACTTTATATAATATAATATAATTTCATTTATTTCAATCAACAATTGGATCATAATTGAGTTGGTTTCTTACTTTGGCTAGATTCGATTATTTATTATAATGGTCCATATTATTAGACAAAAAATTAGATAAATAAAACTCAGGGTTTACTGTAGGGGTTTTCTACGGGGCCTTTTCGAGCTGTGCGAGGTGTTTTTTTCATAGGAAAATTTCTGCACGAAATGAAAATATATTGCTGCTGTGGTTTGTCCGGCCTGAGAACAAACCCCTCTGTCTCCTCCCATGGATGCCGTGTACCCTTCAAACCGGAACACAGCAATGCGAGCACTAACTGCTTTGCGGCAGAAATAGGTATGGTGGTAGTACTTCCCTGGACGAACACTCTCAAACAAGCTCTAAAGGTTTGATGAAATCTTAACTCTTGCTACACCTCTCTGACAGAGTCGCAGTTTTATAAGGTTTTTACAGACACTTGCTTTTCAAACGGTCAGTTTTCCAATTCAATCCGACACTGTTCGTTGAATATCAATTGCAGCTACCTGGCATTTAACCAGCCCATTAACCCACTGGTATTATTATCTACATCCCAACCTACTTTCAACCTACATTGCAAGTAAACAAAATGTATTTTTGTTTCTCTTTGTAAACAAAATAGTGTGTGAGTGTTGTAACGCGTAACTTTATCTCCCGGAATATTTCAGTGAGATCCTTTTGATCTACAAGTTGATAGATTTTTGAAACTTTAAGAATACTTTTTAAATTTTTAACTGCGTGTATGATGGACCGTGCCGAGATGGCCCACTTGATGTTAAGCGGTAACCTCCGCACTCAGAAATCTTCATTAAAAAAAACGCCACGCGCCGCTCGAAAAAGCGGTTTTTATTGAATATCTCCTGAAATATAGATAATTTTAAAAAACCCCGTGGGTGAACCCTTCGTTTTATTGCATTGATTTTATTTATCCAATTTTTGACCCAATAATCTGTACCATATTGACAAACAATCGAATCTTGCCAAAAGTTACAGGTAACTTTGTGTTTTTTTTTATCGAGAAAATTTTGTCCTATCGTTTTTCTGTCTGGGTATCATAATCCTCGGTGCTTCGGTATTATAATGTAGTATCCATGCATATTTTTTATTTGAATATTGTACTTGATTTAGTCAGTGAAAACTCTAATCTAAGATTAGTAATTTTACGTTATACCCCACCTTAACAATGCATTACCTCATAGGTCACGTCCACCTAGGACGCGCCCTATGTGGCATTGCCAACAGTCATTTCAGTATAAAATTATACGTATTTGCACATTATAGTATGAAAAAGCAACCACCTAAATGATTCGCTGTTGCCAATAGACCTAAGTGTAATGTGTGTTTACTGTTGTGAACAGCTGTGTCAGCGAGATGGTCTGCGCTGCGCGTGGCGGCCACACGGCGCGGCGGCGCGCGGCGCCTGCGCAGGGAGATGGCGGCGCTCCGGGAGACGCTGGATGACGTGTGCGAGCCCGGAGACTGCGCGCCGCAGCCGCACACCAGGGCACAGCTGCACAGGAGGATCGAGGAGCTGAAGGTAATCTATTTACCTGCTTGGATCTTTATATGAACCTTCGAGAAGCTAAAAAAGGGGGCGTAACCTACCCACCTGTTCATATTAATATAGTAACATACATACATAGGCACACGCATGTTTCCCCGAAGGGGTAGGCAGAGCCTCAATGGGCACCTCCTATTTTCACAGTGGATTGCACCATCGTGGAATATATACGTGACGAGTGGTGAGCTCATTGCTCCATTACATTTTAATGTGTTTTTTCGTGTAAATTTGGTGGAATTGGTGACTGACTCAGAAAGCTTTCTTCCAGTAATAACGCGTTCCATAATAAGCTAGCAGCCAGAACAAATCTTATACCAACGGATCTTATCAACAAGCCCGGGTAATCCCTTAGTCGGCGTTTACGACATCCACGAGAGGATACGGAGGGGTCTATTCTAAAGCCGGACACACCACGGACATTAGGCCGGACACACCACGGATATAGAATACACAGACAATATAGAAAAATGGGGGAAAATAAAAAAACGGAGATTTTGTTTATGAGGTTACAAAATAAATATATTTTTACCTTTAAGTTTATAAGTACTTGTACAATAGGTAGGTAAGCATATATAGAAACATCATTAACACTTAAAACGGTTGCTAAAGAGTACGTATCTACAAAAAGGCCTCTATATACCCAATTAAAACAAAACCCACGTTGTGACCGTGACATTTTCATGTAACACTATCCGCAGCTAAGATTGAACACATGCTTCGAAGCCTTAATCCCACCGCTTACCCTTGCATGACGTCATTTCCTTTTAAAACTTAATTAAAATAAATCGTACCCAGTTCTTATTGGATAAATGTCAACAGGAAATTAGAATATTAAGATATGTCACTCTTAAATAATAGGCACTTCTTTTAATGAGGTCATTTTTAAGTTTAAGTATTTAAGTTTTGATTAAATACTTAAATACTTAAACTTAAAAATGACCTCCTATTTCTGCTAAGAAACATTTGCCACAACAGAACATGAGATAAGATACAGAAAGTGACCCCTAATACAACATCCTCCACGGGTGCTATAGTAAAGCCGTCGTAAGATGTCTGCAGCTACCTAAGAAACCCTGGCCAAAGAATACATAACACACATAGGGCGCGTCCTAGGTGGACGTTACCTATGAGGTGATGCATTGTTAAAGGCAGAGGCTCGTTTCGTTTCGTATGAGGTATTGCTGGCCTCTGGTGTCGGAGTTTGTCAAGCCGCCCGAGGGCCTCTGACATGGCTTATCGACTGCTATTAATCAATAACAGCCGGGACCGACAAGGCAGAGGTTACCGCTTAACATCAGGTGGGTCATCTGCTTATTCCGTCATTAAAGTAACTAAAAAAAAATAGAAAAAAATGCTAAAAGTACAATTACAGAAGTTTGACTCCGCAAAATAATTCAAATAAATAGCGACTCTTGCCCCCACACAATAAAGTCCAATTGAGGTCGCACAGCGCTAATTACCTACAGCTAAAGTGACCTAGCAGTTACCTCTCTTTCTATCGCGTCACTCTTCTCTTGTCTGATCTGACTCACTGAACAGACTCGACAAGTCGAGCCCGCCGGGTACTTTTAGCTTCATACCTAAAGTGCCGAGTGCGCCACGCCTACTCTGGCGTAGTTTTTTTTAGTTGGCCAGGTTGGAATCACACCTGGCTTGGAATCATCAAAATTTATAAGATTAAATCATCCCACCGTGGGATGACATAGCCCACCGGATTAGCAATGGCAATGGGCTGGTCATATTTATGCCGAAGAACCGACAACCGTTGGGGTAAGCGAGTTCTTGAGTGGAGACCGCGTCTTGGCAAACGTAGCGTGGGGCGCCCTCTGGCTAGGTGGAGCGATGACCTACGAAAGGCGGCGGCAGAAAGTGAATGAGACGAGCCGAACAGCGGGCTCAGTGGCGCGTATTGGGAGAGGCCTATGTCCAGCAGTGGACTAATGTGGGCTGATGATATGCCCGTGGGATGATTTAAAGAAAGAAAGAAAGAAGAAACATGTATTTGAGTCAACAAACGCAACGTATTGGCTTCTCTCGGTGACATAATGATTGTTTTTCCCGTTCCAGGAGCGCATGTCCCGTCTCCTGGAGTGCAAGGTGTCGATCCTGAAGCTGGATGTCTCCGTGAAGCGCACACTCGGAGACGCGGAGTGTGATGACACCGGGCTCGCGACGGACCTGGCTGCCTTGCGCGCTGCTTGGGATGACGCCCATCACAGGTCATTATTATATTTTATCAGTTACCCTATATATTTAGAGCAGGGGTTCCCAAAGTGGGCGATAACGCCCCCTTGTGGGCGCTGCAGCCCTAAAGGGGGGCGGTAAGAGACCCAGAAAAAAATGGGGGCGTCAAATCAGACACACTTTCGCATTTTAATAGTTATTAGTATTCCTAGATAGGTCATTTTCGTAGATAATAGACCGCGGGCAATCATGTTTTAACATTGTGCATGTTTAATCTCCGCTAATATAGCTCACAATAATTAATTGAATTTGAAGTTATAGTGGTTTTTAAGCAGGTGAAAAAATGGGGGCGCTAAAACATAATTTATTCTCAAAGTGGGCAGTAGACAAAATAAGTTTGGGAGCCCATGATTTAGACAATAGTGTTGAATCAACAATCCACGCCAATCCACTGCGCTGACGACGATGACGAAACGAATACAAGCTATATTCCTACCCGCGTGCCCCACTACACGAGCAGATAGGGCAGCAGCTCGCACGGAGCGGATTAGTGCTAAACGGGACGCGGAGGGAGTGCGTTGCGTTCACTCACCTTGAAAAAGACACTCGAAACGAGTCGAAACAATGTCGGTGCTTACACCGATATAACGGTACGTGAAAATTTCCGTTTTTATAAAATTAATAGTGTTGATATTGCGCAATATTCGTATATCCCAACTATTAACCGAGTAATATTTGTTGTGATCTCGGACACGAATATAACGATTTTGATGAACTTTGCTTGTTTTGGGGGCGAAAAATCTAGATAGGCCTCATCTCTGGGAAAACGCGCAATGATCTGCGAGGTCAGTATATGGATGGGTGACCACTTTTTATGATTTCCAAAACTGAGCGAAGCTCGGTCGTACCAGATATTGTTAGTTTATGCTCCTGCACACGGCGTCACTAGCGTGGTACATGTTCCAGGTCCTAATCTATCTGCCTACCAAATTTTATCGAGATCAGATCTGCCGTTACAGCGTTATCGAGTAAGAACCTCTGGGCACGGCGGGCAAAGGTTCGCCTACGACGCAGGAGGATGCGGGTTCGATTCCCGCCTTGGAATAAATATTTTTAAGATCTGCAGATATTTTTTCAATGTGTTCTGGGTATTTGCTATATAAAATAAAAAAAACTATCCGTGTAATGTATTGTATTAAGGATATCAGTTATCTAGTATCCATAACACAAGCTCTGCTTAGCTTGGGGCTGATAACGTTGTGTGAACTGTCCAGCATTATTTATTTATTATTTATTGACTTAGTAGGGTATTGCGTTGGAATTCACGATGCTTATCGTTTAATTTTACCATCTATTTTTACATATGTTAAGGCAAATAAATGATCATTTTATCTTTATCTTTCTAATCAATTTTTGCAGGACATCAAACGAGCTCCTCTCTCTGGAGAAGGCGGTCGGCGCGTGGACGGAGTGGGAGAGTGCGCTGCGCGAGCTGCAGGGCGCCTTGCGCGGAGACCTCGCCACGCTGGAGGCCCTGCGCGAGCGCACGGCGGCCGACCACACCGACGTGGCAGCCCAGATAAGGCAGCTCGCTGCCTCGCTTGTTGACAAGAAGAAGGTACGAGACAGAACATGTTAGCCAAAGTGTTTTATAGCTTACTAGCTGCTCTAAATAGATATCTTCGAAACATCATTAATGACTTACCACACGCTTTTAAAATACCCTTGGTGTTGTTGTAAACGAAAGGTGGTGTCAAAGCATTGGTTTTATTAATGGTTTACTAGCGCCGCGGTGTTACCCGCATAAGGTTAGAACGGGATGTTGACACCCTGGCTCATGAATTCTTGTCCCACATTCCTGATGCGACAGCGTGGCCCACATGTAAAACCTACTGTCAACCCGGCCCAAACTTATCGTAGACACAGATTAAGTAATAATAATTATGGTAAACTGGAGAAGGTACAGTCAGTAAAATAATTTCTTATCACAAAAATATGTTTTATTATTAATCAACACACATCATGAAGTATACATAGCACATTATATAATATAATGATATATAAGAACAGAACTTTCATTATCAGTGTCCCTAGTCCCTACCCCACAAACAAAACCCCAACTATCTGTCTTTCAGCGAGATTAAATATTAAAAAAACTAAAATCCCCAAACCTCAAAAATTGTCCTACTATACAGGTGGGTTGTTACTTCTTAGAATATTGCTACTCAGGTGACAACGAGCTGTTGCATTTTTTTAAAACTAGTAGTTCTACACATTTTGTAGAAGCAATATATTAATAGTAGATTAGTAGCCAAGGGCTGTAAGGCATCAATTGCAGCCCGAGATATTTAGGCGCACGAGCGCAGCGAGGGCGCCTATAGTTCGAGGGTGCCATTGATGCTTACACCCGAGCTAACTACTCTGCTTTACATCTCGATTGTGAGGTAAGTAGTTAAAAACCGGCTTTACAAGAATAAAACATTTTATTAGTTAAAATTTATAGTCAGATGAGAACAATTTTCAAATTTTAGGGACAGGTGTTTTTTGGGTATGTTAATAGTTTGAGATTGTAATATTTGTTGCTCATGGACAAAATCTGAGTCTCAGATAAAGACTTTACTCGTTTTTCTTTTCGCCACTTCATGAACTCGTCGTAAGTTTTCAAATATCTCTCTTTAGAACTTTCAGGGCAAAATATTGTTAATTGCTGCTTCAGCTTCCATTTTCATTGAATCGGGAGTGCAGCTTATATCTCCATCACTTGCAGAAGTCATGTTTTTTTCCTAATTAGCACGTAATTATAAAAAAAAACCCAAAAACAAACAATATTTAAAGTAAAAGTTTTCTATTCCCGCCTTTTTTCAATAACGAAATTGAGCTTCGCCGTTCGATATTTAAAATTGATGACTATTATACTCATACGAAGACAAGGCTGAATAGCGAAGCGACCTCTTTTGTCATTGGGCTGAATGCATGATATCTATTGCCAGTATGATGGTTAGATGTACGCGAACTTTTTTAAAGAGTGAAGTTTTTTTAAAATTACTTACCGCCCTAGTGCTTTTCTAGCTACATTATTACCCTAGAGCGCTAATTGGTCACCTACAAGCCCCATTTGGGGGTAATAAGGACCTACTTACCGAATATGAGAGATATATAAATATGTAAATTAATTATAAATGCATTAAGTTTTTGCTCTGACTGTACTTACAATGTACGTTTGTTCCCACAAAATGGAATGGGCCATGTAGTCAACGAAAAACTACATATTTTGGCTATTAATATGCTGGCCCATCGTCGTGGGCCAGGTCGTCAACGAAAATAATGAAAAATGGGACGCGCTGTCCATGGGCCGCGTAACGTGGGCCAGGCTGTCAACATCCCGTTAGAACCTATGGGAATATCGGGATAAAAAAGCCTATGTTTTATTACAGGAGTCCAGCTATTCCAAATTTTTGGGGAAAAGGCGTGTGTCTATAATGTACGTCTTTACTAAATTAAATACTTTCTTTACAGGGTAGTTCAACGTGCGACTCTCTGTCCGACTCCGGCATATCGGACGGCGACAGTGACGGTGCCGGACGCCGCGCGCGGCGTCTGACTGCCTTGCGGGAGCTGGCGCGCCGTCTGCAGGCGGCCTTAGCGCCCAACTCGCCGGCACACAGGGCTATCACTAAGGTAACGCTTTCAACTGACCCGTTCGCGCGCATAGCCTTTCCGAAAATTCAAGGAGTTTTTTTTTTTTTTTACACTACCTAGGTAGCAAACTAGCATACGGCCCACCTGTTGGTAAGCGGTTACCGTAGCCTATAGACGCCTGCAATACCAGAGGAATCACACGCGCGTTGCAGACCCTTTCAAATTTTCCAATATTTTGAAGAACCCCATACTGTAGTCACTTGGGAAAACTTCTGCAGGGAGATCATTCCACAACCTGAGTGTTCGCGGGAGGAAGTTCCTCTGAAACCGCACAGTCCGGGACCACTCTGGCTCTAAGGTGTGCGGATGAATCCCCTGCCGATGGCGAGCGGTGCGGTGAAAAAAGGTTGCTGTAAGCATCATGTCATTCATTTCCTCGGCACAAAACCCATAATACAAGCGGTAGAACACGCAGAGAGAGGCAAAGTCTCTCCTCACACTTAAGGGCTCAATACCGTTCGTGGTTTTGGAGGAAGATAGTAAAAACGCGAAAAAAACTCGTTTATCCTGTAGTAGTTTTAGTATCTACTCTGCTGATAGTAACTTCAGGTTGCCAAGAACCATCTAGCGTACCTACTCCTATCTCTCGCCCGTAGCACACCTCCGCCGCGAAACCATAACAGCGGAACCGCAGTAATTTCGCGATGTCTTGTCCGCATGTAGGAGAAGCGAAACCGCCACGGAACTACCTGTTGTAACGCATAGATTTGACTATAATTCTATCTCATTCCCGCACGGTTACATCGCCATTTTGTTGCGGTGCCGCGTTGTTTTCGCAAGTGTTAGTCGACAAAAATAAAGCGAGACTACATTTTGTTCATAAAATGAACGTTGATTTTATAGAAATGCGCGACGTTCCGACGGTCAGTTCCACTAGTCACGCCCATAGCACACCTCCGCTGCGGAACCGTGACAGCGGAACCGCAGTAATTTCGTCATGTCTTGTCCCGTGTAGGAGAAGCGGAACACCAGCGGAACTGCCTGTTCTAACGCATAGATTTGACTATATTCCATCTCTTTCTCCGCGCGGTTTCGTCGATCTGCTCTGACGCCAGCCACACTTCCGCGTTCTGGCCACCATTTTGTTGCAGTGCCTCGTTGTTTTCGCACGTGTTTGTGGAAATTGATAAAAATAAAAAGCGAAACTACATTGTTTTCATAAAATGGACGTCAATTTTACAGAAAAATTTATTCAAGCGGTCAGAAATAGACCCATTCTTTATTTATTAAATCATCCAGACTATAAAAATAATATGAAAAAATTGCCTCTCCTTGACTGACTCGCGCGAGGTTCCGATGCCCATTCCGCTACTCAAACTACACTTGATCGCAGAGGAATTCATCTAGCGGTTTCGCTTTTACGGTTCCGTGGCGGAGGTGTGATATGGGCGTCAAACTACACTTGATCGCAGCGGAATTCGTACAGCGGTTTCAGGACTGAAGTTTCGCAGCGGAGGTGTGCTACGGGCGTCAATTAAATGATCACGTTCATTAAATATTATTACCTACCACTACCAATTACCACTTAAACCAAGCTTGTTATCGATATAACTATCCGATGTGCAATAGAGTTATGAAACTTCATAGTATGTTGATAATCTTTGAATAATTCAATATATAAGTATAAGACTTATTTTTTCCTCTTTACAGCGTATGGAGCAAACTGAGAATGAGGTCCGCTCCTTGCAAGAGTCCTGCCGAGCTCTGGTCGAACAAAGCATTCCAGATCTGAAAATCGACGAAGTGACGTAAGTTACCTACAACCTCCCTGTATACAATCTTCAATTGATCAGATAATCAATAGTTATTTGTGTTACAAGTGGACAAAGTAATATTTAATTCCTCGAGGGCGTTATTTTGAATTCAGAGCGAAGCGAAGTATTCTAGCGAGTGACTCTATTAGTGATCTATTTAGTAGGATCCTGAGCGTGGCGAGTAATTCAATAAACGTCGCCCGAGAACATAATATTTTGGCCCCGAGTTATACACACCAGTTTTCATCACTACCTATGAGAAAAAGAAAAGACTCCAAGGACCTTTTAGCGCGCATTATCGCCAAATCCTCGGCCAGTAACTTTTTCATACATTATATTTTACATTCAAGTCGCCTCCAATATAACTTCGCTAATCTATCAGAAGCACGGATATCAGAGAGAAATCTGAACCTCCCTAGATAGAGGATAGCGGGAGCAAAATATATTTTTCACAAAAAACTTATTATTTTTCAGCAGAGACCAAACCATCGCATCAGTGGCGGGTAAGAGGAAGACCGGCTCCGGGGATCCAGACTACAGTCCCCGTGGGGGGTGGTTGTGGCGCGTCATGCGTTCCTCCCTCCCCATCCAACTATGCCTGGTGGCTTTACTTCTCGCCGCCTGGCTGGTGGAGAGACCGCGGTGCTGCGATGCCTTGAACTCCTTGGCACAGACCCTGACTCCACAGCTGCGTTACGTACGAGGCCCGCCGCCCGTCTGAAGGCACAACATGTCGTGTTTTACACATGTGTAGCACTCACTCAAGAATATGTCTAGAGCGGATACAGTGAAAAGGTTCAAGCGAATCTTAGTATCACATTTTTATGGTCAATTCAGCTATGTAGCATAGCTATTAGATGTGTCTTTATTGTTATACCCATTTGCATTGACACGCAAACAGGTTTTTAGAAACCCAGGTAGTAGAAATGGGTATAACAAGTTGAAATGATAAAAATAATGTTGTAATGCTTTTTGCATATGCATACTTATATGGACGATCTATTGGTAGCGAACAATATTTGCCTAGAGCAATTGTTTTATTTTTAACGGAAAATGGATAAGTTTAATGATTTGACAACTAAGAATGTTGATAGAGTTATTTTGATTGACATTACTAACATATCGTTACGTAGCTATGACGAAAATTGTCCAAAACAAGTATTGACTAGCAACTAATGGTGGTAGTGTTAAAATTGATGGTTAATTTAGTCGAGACGTTACATAGCAAAATAGTAACGAATCTTTTAAATAGTAGTTGATTTTTGCAAGCATTTAAATGAAAAGACCTACTTAATAAAACTTATTGATTGCTCATAGCAGAGTTCAAATAAACAATAAAACATCTGTATCAGATGCAGTTCAAACTAGGTAGTTTGTTTTAGAGTAAGTTACTAACAATTTGACGTTTCGTTAGTTTGACCGTAGAGTAGAAGCATGCCTATTTTAGTACAAGTATTTATTAGGTTACTTAAAATAGGTGTGAGTGTGTTAGTGCGAAATAAATCTTTCAATTGTTAATTATAAAAATTTCTTCTGATATCTATTGAAAGTATCGTATCTATTTAATTCTCGAATTAATACAATGTTATACCGTGAATCTTCTTATATGTGTATCTGAGGCTATTTATATTATATTTTAAATGAAAAGAATCTGTGGCCTTAATAAATATCATTTGCTTGTTTTAAAGACTGATGTAGTAGCAAATTTTGAGACTTTTAGATCAATATTTGAACTTCTACTTAAATCAACTTGTTTAAAATAGTACATATCAAGGGAAAAATGTATTTGACCAAATTAATTTGATGATAAATCTCAAAAATAGGTATTAAAATAAAACAATAAAATATCTTATCTCATTGTTCAATTATATAGTTGATATAAATCTTACAGAAATAATAATACGACTAATACAAATAGCTAAATACAACTTTAAAGAAAATACAAATTAAACAGTCTGCCTTAAGACGGTTACAAACGATCTAAAGATAGCTCAACTGATCCAAATTACTACCAGATGGAAGCATCCCTAAGATGCCGGCTGCATTGCCACGCTGAATGGCAATACTAAAGCAATAATTTCATGAAATTAAAACTATCGACTAATATCTTAGCTAGATCAAATTAATTCAAACCACAGTACTGAAACAATTTTACTAAGTTATCTACAAGTTGTACTTCAAGTTTGTTTAAGTAGACGCACTATGTACCTACGTAGGTACAGTTTTAACTGATTCCTTACAGGGATTTCATGCTTTTGTCGACTCATTACCATTGTAATATGGCCAATTATGTTAAAATGTTATTATTTTAAAATATTATTTGTTATTATTTTTTCTTTATTCTATTGTTTAATTGCAATATTAAGTTCACTGCAATCTTAATTATTTTCATCCAAAAATTGAGACATAATTATGTTCAAATTAAATATTTATGTTAAAGCGTTATGATAATTGCAAAGCAATTTTATAACAAAAAATATATATTTATATTTTTATTCATGA
The DNA here is from genome assembly GCA_932527175.1 of Operophtera brumata. NCBI lineage: Eukaryota > Metazoa > Arthropoda > Insecta > Lepidoptera > Geometridae > Operophtera > Operophtera brumata. Next base: position 3,728,574 of record OW052229.1, read on the forward strand.
TATTTTCTATGAATTTCGATTCAAAAGAAGTAAGACCTACCTTGAAGAGGTAGGTCGGTACTTCAAAATAACTGTAAGCTGAATATTGATAAACTTCAAATAATAAAAAATGGCCATAGTAGAATAATATTTGTTGAAAGTTATTATGGTGTAAGGAACAAAAAGAAAAATACTTTACACGTTTTGTTTCAAATATTCAGCTTGCAGTAAAAATAATGTTAGATGATCATAGTCTGACAACTTTGTTAGTCTGACAACTTTGTTATATTCCATGCTGACCAATCATGTCAATGTAAGAAAACTTATTATTACCCTCAATTTTCTAAGACAAAATAATATGTACGGGTCAATATAATATTCATAATATTTGTTTTCTTGTTTCTAATTATTTCATGGTACGTAATCAACGGTGTTGAAGTGCCTGTATTGCAGCAAGATTTAAAACTGCCTTGAACGAGTGTAGTGTGTGTTGCTGTAAGTTTAATTAGAATTTAAGAATAATTTGCAATTATGCAAAACTTTCTCTGTGGTTTAATTAAAGAAATTGTTTTTGTCAAGACTTACTTAACTAGTTCATTAAAATCATTCGGTTGTTTTATTATTACAAACCACAGCGAAAGTAAGTAAGACTTTCTATTAAATTAAACAATTTAACTTGCATTGGCAGTATTGCCTCCTTGTGTGTCATATTTTGTAGTTATTTTAGTTGTAAAACTAGAATGATAAATACTGACATGCTAAGAACGTGTATTTTGGTACCTTTGCGAGATGAGGAAGTTATGTAGTTAGCATAGCATGTTGGCTTTTGGAATGGAAATAAAATAATTGATTAAAATCTAGATTGTTTCATTTTAACAAAAAATCCTACCATTCTCGTGCGTTCCTCTGATTTGTGCAAACGTGAGTTTTGCCACACTTTTTTTTTTTTTATACTACTGAATGACGGTACAAGCAGATGGCCCACCTGATAATAAGCGGTAACCTCTGCCTATGAACAGTGCATTACCTCATAGGTCACGTCCACCTAGGACGCACCCTATGTGGCATTGCCCTGCGCCCGCCACCCTGAGACATAAAGATGAAAAGTCTCGTGTGCCTGTAATTTCACCGGCACCCTTACTTAAAGTTAAATATATACTAATATATTAAAAATATGGACAAGTGCACGTAGGACTCGTGCCCTGAGTAAGGGTGTAGCCAAGATTATATATGGGGGGGGGGGCGGGGGAGGATTCTATATATAATCCTGGATTATATTGATTTGATCGTTGTTTTTAACATAAGTAGTAGTAATTTAGAAAAATTACGACTATACACCACGTACTTTACAATTCACCTGCTGATTGTCTATTTAGAGGTCCACGAGGGAACACGTGTTCCCGTCTCACGGCCTTCGAGCGTGGTCGCGGTTGGTGCTCATGAAGGACCTCTAAATAGTCAACGAAACGTCAGCATGTGAATAGTAAAGTACGCGGTGTATAGTCGTAATTTTTATAAAATGATACCAAGCCACGGTAATTTCAATTCTAAGTAGTAGTAGTAGTAGTAGTGACAATCAATCTACGAGGCTCTTCAAAAACGAACGACCGCTCTTCTAAGGTGGGGCAGCTGCCCTGTTCGTACCACGCTACGCCCATGGCCCTAGCTTCCGTACCTTCATCTGGCTTAACTTGTCCTGTCCTTGTTCTTGCCGAATTATAGTGATTTAGTAGAGCGAAATAGTAACAAACTTCTTTTGCAGTAAAAAGAAAAAAATGGGGTAAAAAAGGCGATACCTATTCCGAAATCTTAGATTTTTTACTAATCCTCCTAGCATTCCATACTTCAAAATTGGAGGAGGAAGGCGTGAGATTTTTAAAATTAGGTCATGCCTTGCCTTGAGGTAGCTTGTTTTTTAGGGTTCCGTACCCACAGGGTAAAACGGGACCCTATTGCTAAGACTCCGTTGTCCGTCCACCTGTCTGTCTGTCTGTTTGTCCGTCTTTCATCAGGCTGTATAACACATGAACTTAGATAAACATCCATGGGATAAACTCTTAAGGTGAATGCTCACGTTTGCGGCGCGAGATTCAAATTTTTTGGTGTTTTTTGCCCTTTACAGGTCATCAACACTTCTTCAGATGACGAAAGTTGAGTTCGCGACAACTAGGAGACCTAACACACATGTTTTAATTGATTGTATCTCATAAATATCATCAGTTTAGCTACGATACCCCTAAACAAACAAAAACACTGTAAAAATGTGTTTAGGGGTATCATAGCTAAACTGATGATATTTATGAGATACTATTTTAGTGGGTATTAATAACTCACACAGTTCCTCGTAATCGTATATTTTACACTTTCATAACAACGCCATCGATAGATGCCAATAAAACAGTTTTTGTGATATACATTATTACGCGTAGACGGTCAGAGCGAGATCGTGCTCGTCGCGTGAGCCGGAAGCAAGAGAGCTACCTTTTGTCCACCGCCCGTTCACCGAGCCGCGTCATGTTGTCAGCCTTGTGAACGGCGTGGCCGGGTCACGCGGCAAGCGTTCTAATTTGCAGACCACACGCAGTGTGGCCAACCAAATCTACCATTCTTATTTAACATAGATAATAAATATGGGTGCGTTCGCCACAACCACCCACCCACGGAGAAACGAAGTTACAGGTCGAAAATAGGTTTGAACCTAACTCTACGACCAGAACGAGTTGTTAATTGAGGTGGTTCGACAGGCTCCGGCGCTGGAGGCGAAGGCGAAGGCGCTGGAGACGGAGGCTGCGGCGTGCAATCTGTAATATGAAAAGGTGCTACATCATCTGGTATAACTGAACTTGGAGAATCAGCTGGTAAGGCAGCGGCATCTAGGTGTGCGGGTTTGACCCGGTCGATGCTCACTGCAACTTCCTTACCATTTATCTCTAAGGTAATGATTTTGGGGCCCCTGTCTTTTATTTTATATGGTCCTGTGTAGGGAGGCTGCAAAGACCGCCGTGCTGAGTCGTCTCTTAGCATGACGTGTGTAGTCGTCGCGAGGTCTTTGTGAATAAAAGAAGTAGGTTTTTCGTGTCGTGATGCGGGTGTTGCCCTCATTGACGACATTTTTGCCCTTAGCTGCGCGACGAATTCGCTGGCCTCAACGATGTTTGTTTGAGTTGGTATTACTAACTCACCCGGTACGCGGAGTGGCTCGCCGTACACTAATTCTGCTGCCGAGCATCCAAGATCCTCCTTTAATGAAGATCGGAGGCCGAGGAGAACTATGGGCAGGGCACTGAACCATGTGTCAGTGTGGCACATGATAGCCGCCTTTAACTGTCGATGTAACCGTTCTACCATGCCGTTTGCTTTTGGATGATAGGCCGTGGTTCTTACCCTTTGGGAACCACATAGCTTGGTCAGCCGCTGGAATAAGTTCGATTCGAATTGGCGGCCTTGGTCGGTAGTTATTGTCGACGGCACGCCATAGCGAGCGATCCACCCGTTGACAAATGTTTCAGCTACCTTATCCGCTGTAATTGACGTCATAGGCCATACCTCAGGCCATCGTGTGTAACGGTCAACGGCCGTGAGGCAGTAGGTGTAACCATGAGAGAAAGGCAGTGGACCTATGATGTCGATGTGTACATGCCTGAACCGCCCAGATGGTGTGTTGAAACTGCCCAGCGGAGCAGTGTTGTGGCGCGATACCTTTGACCTTTGGCACGCCATACACGTTCGGGCCCAGGCCAGACAATCCTTCTGCATGTTGGGCCACACATGTCGCTCAGCCACCATGCGTGCGGATGCCCGCGCACCAGGGTGACTTAAGTTGTGCAGCCGGTCGAACACTGCGCGGCGCAGTGGACCAGGCAGGTAAGGACGGGATCTTCCAGTGGATCTGTCACAGAAAATAGAAATGTCAGTGCCGGGTATTTCGATTTTTTCTAATTTTAATGATGTTGTTGACGGTAGCTGTTTCAACTCCTCATCCTCATCTTGAGCTTTAGATAAGGCAGTAAAATCATATTCTAATGATATCGATTCGATGCGTGACATCGCGTCTGCTACCACATTATCAATCCCCTTGATGTGTTGAATATCTGTTGTAAACTGGCTGATAAATGATAGTTGGTTTAATTGTTGTGGTGGCAGCTTTTCTCGGCGTTGAATGAAAGCATACAATAACGGTTTGTGGTCAGTAAAAATTGTCGCGTGTCGGCACTCCAAAATGTGTCGAAAGTGTTGCACACTTTCATACACACCTAGGAGCTCTCTGTAGTATGCTGGTTGTAGAGCTTGCTTTGATCTAATTTCTTGCTGAAAAATGCAAGCGGTTGCCATGCGTCATCAACCTTCTGCTGTAAGCAGGATCCCACATGCGTGCTGGACGCGTCTGTGAAAAGACCTAAAGGGGCAGAGATATCGGGATGGAAAAGCAGTGTTGCAGATGATAAGCTCTTTTTGCACGCTTCAAATTGTTTTTCTAGCTCCGGCGTCCATGGGAATGGTTTTGCGCCTTTGCCGTTGATAGCCGTGACTGCATCAATGAGCGGGGCTTGGTGTTGAGCAGCCTGGGGTAAAAACTTGCGATAATAGTTTACCATACCTAAGAATCGTCTCATGCCTTGCACAGTCTTAGGTGGAGGGAACTCTATTAGGGATGTAATGCGTTCTTCAGGCGGTTGTGTTCCAGCCGCGCTGATACGGTAGCCCAGAAATGTAACCTCTGCTAGTCCTAAATGACATTTCGCGGCGTTTACTACCACCCCATAATCTTGCAGTCTTTGGAAGATTGTGCGAAGATGGTCGGCATGGTCAGTTGCGTTCTTGGAGAACACCAAGATGTCATCCACATAACTGTAGCAGAAATCTAACCCTCTAACAACCTCGTCTATAAATCGTTGGAATGTTTGTCCACTATTTCGCAAACCGAATCCCATGAAAGGATGGTCAAATAATCCAAACGGGGTTATTATGGCTGTTTTACAAATGTGGGGCTCGTAGACAGGTATTTGCTGGTATGCTTTAGCCAGATCTATAGTACTAAAAACGGTAGCACCTGATAGTCCTTGGTTAAAATCCCCGATGTGCCGCACGGGATACCGGTCCGGTATGGTTCGTGCGTTGAGCGCGCGGTAGTCACTGCAGGGACGCCACGATGTGTCTCGCTTCTGTGCTAGATGTAACGGCGAGGACCATGGGCTGTTGGATGGCCTCGCAGTGCCGCAACTCAGCATGTCCTCGAACTCCTTCTTCGCAGCAGCCAGCTTCTCAGGTCCGAGGCGACGTGGTCGACAGCTGATCGGCGGGCCCTCGGTAGTGTGGATGTAGTGCACCGTTGCATGCTTTATTTGCCTTTGAATGCCAGGTGGTCGCAGTATTTCTGGAAATTGAGATAAAATTTTGTTAAATGTTGATCCTTCTGCAGATATAACCTTGATGCTATTATGGTCAACGTTTTACATTTCCACACAAGTGACTAGGCCGGTCGTACCGTCCACAAGTCTCTTGTTAGTGCAGTCTGGCAGGAGGTTATAGTGTGCTAAGAAATCAGATCCGATGATGGCTATGTTCACATCTGCCACAACAAAACTCCAACGAAAGTCGCGACGCAACCCAAGGTTTAAATTTAATTGCATGCTACCATATGTGTTTATGATTGTGCCATTGGCAGCGCTGAGTTGGTAAGAAGTCGGTAGGCGTCGCCCAGATGCTAGTTGCTTTGGGACACAGCAAATGTCTGACCCAGTATCAACAAGAAAACGGTATTTTGTTACCTTATCGGTTACAAAAAGGCGACGGCTAGTTGGGTGGCAGTCAGCTGTCGCATTTACTGACTGCCCGATGGGTTTTCCGAACTTTTGTTATTGTGCCAGTTGCAAGGTAACTTGCACTTGGTGGCCTTGGTGTTATAAGTGGAGTGGTACCAACACATACCTTCTGTTTGCGGGCTTGAGCGCGAGCGTGAACGTGAACGTGAACGGTGCTGTGATCTCCCTCTTCCGGCTGCGAGGCTGGCTACCTGCTTTGATAGATCCTCAACCAACCTGCTTAATCGCTGCATGTCTTCCTGCGGACATAAATTATTAGAGCTTACCGCCCGCACTTGGGGTGCGGGTTTCACTTCGTGTAGTTTATCTGCCAGGTCCCCGAGCTCCTCCAGGCTTGCATTTGGTTGTGTTAGCAGAATCGCCTGCGTCTGCCGTGGTAATCTGTTCGTCCACATCGATTGCAGCAGGCGGTCCGGTATGCCTCCACCAGCCAAAGTCCGCAGGTGGCGGAGGAAGGAGGATGGTTTCCTATCCCCAATCTCCTCCTTCTCCAAAAGTCTGCGAATTTTTTTCTCATAGGTTTCAGAAAATCTGTGGATCAAAGCGGATTTTAGTTTTGTATACGGATCAGCATCTGGAGGATTAATAATGAGCTCTTCCACTTCTCCTGCGCTAGCTGTATCTAAGTGTGAAATGGCATCGTAGAATTTGGTTATTTCTCTTGATATTTGGTTCAAATGAAATTGGGCCTCTAGACTTGCGAACCACAAAGCAGGGCGGTCTGGCCAAAATGGGGGCACTTTTATGCTGACTCTGTTAACCTTTTTGCCTTCTGTCGCGTCCCCCGCCTCCAACGCCGTGGCTCCCAGCGCCGAAGCCTTAGATTCCTCTTGCATTGTAAAATTATAAATACCTATTTGAGGGTGGTGGTTGTGGCCTATTTAAAATAAAAAATAAATACTTTGTTTTATAAATACCTACCTACCTACAGAGCAACTACTAGCTATCACAACACTTATAGTTTCTAGATTTTTCTTGGAGATTTAGATCATGTTCCTTGATTCACTGCACTTAGTTTCATGTCGTTTTGTTTCACAATTCAGTGCACTTTATGGTTTTTGTCTTCTTGAGTACCTATAGGTTAGGTATGCGATGCCGCCGCGTGCGCGTCGCGTCGGCCGCCGTCGCGCCGGTCCAAAAAGATTGACACGTGGGTTTTGTGTAGTAGGTATGAGCGCGTTGCCGGTCTAAAAAGTTGACCGTGGGTATGTAGCCGGTATGAGCGCATCGCCGCGCCGCCGGTCTAAAAAAATGACCGTGGGTGTGTAGCGGGAGCAGGTAGTAGGTACGTTAGTAGGTACCTCGTCCTGCGTGACGCCTCGCCCGGAAAGTTTCGCTTTCCCCGCTGCTATGTTGTCGCCGCCGCTGTCTTGAAGTTGACGTAGCGTATCTTTTCTGGCGCGTCGTCTCTGTCGACAACGCTGTCGGTAAGTAGGGCTCCGCTGTTATCCGGTCCGTCACGTGCGCGTTGTCGTCGGAACGTTATCACGTCGGTGTCACCAATTTAGTGGGTATTAATAACTCACACAGTTCCTCGTAATCGTATATTTTACACTTTCATAACAACGCCATCGATAGATGCCAATAAAACAGTTTTTGTGATATACATTATTACGCGTAGACGGTCAGAGCGAGATCGTGCTCGTCGCGTGAGCCGGAAGCAAGAGAGCTACCTTTTGTCCACCGCCCGTTCACCGAGCCGCGTCATGTTGTCAGCCTTGTGAACGGCGTGGCCGGGTCACGCGGCAAGCGTTCTAATTTGCAGACCACACGCAGTGTGGCCAACCAAATCTACCATTCTTATTTAACATAGATAATAAATATGGGTGCGTTCGCCACACTATCAATAAAAACATGTATGTTAAGTCTCCTAGTTGTCGCGAACTCCACTTTTGTTATCTGAAGAAGTGTTGATGAGCTGTAATGGGCAAAAAACACCAAAAAATTTGAATTTCGCGCCGCAAGCGTGCGCATCCACCTTAATGTAAAGTACTATTTTCCATCCATGTGCGCATCACGCGCGCGGCACCCGGTTCGCTTTTTCGGCTGAGGATTTCCATTATTTTCCATGTTTCCGAGCGTAGGTTAGGCATGATGTTGAATACAAAAATACAAATGACATCGCGAGTTTGTAGTTTGGGCCATGTCGCAAGTATACCAGTATACACTTCGAGGAATAAGTTACTTATTCCTCCAAGGCATAACGCAAGTATTGACATAAGGCTTGAAGCCATCGGAGGCCTGCAATACTCTTAGGTTGAAGCCATGCTCTAATGAATCGAAGTCGAGTCGAGTCGTTTCACGGCCGTTTCACATCATGCTTACAATAGATGGCGCCAGGTGTGTACTTAACTGTCAAAAGAAAGTGAAATGTCAAAGTCAACAACGTGGTATTTTCATGGACGTAGTATACAAAAGGACTGAGCGCTCGCAGCTGAAAAACGAGCCGAGCAAAATATGTATGTGTGTATGTAGTGTGACTCTTTCTAATACGGTGACCTTAAAAAAAACATGTCAAGGAAACTTTTTCCAGATACACTTATGCAGGTAACATACATGTAACATACAGGTAGGTACATGGAGTGGAACAAACATTATTTATTATTATTTTTTAATCACGGATCGATTACACTTTTTATTATTCGTATTTCGTAAAACAAAATGTTGACCTCACAACCTCCCAGGCTGGGCTTCCGCTTGGAAACACGATAAAAAATATTTGCGAATTTCATAAAATGGGTAATCAAACCTTGTTAGAATACTTAGCGAGTGTTCAGTATGAATTTGGCTCCATAAATTAACGTCAACTAGTTTTTTTATTATTTTAGTAATACCTATTTATAGGTGTTTATACTGTTGATTGTTGGTACTTGGTGGAACCCATCGAATACCTACATTAAGAACAAAAAATCCATTGTAAGACAGCCCATTGTACATTTCTGTTATTTTTTTGTTATTGAGTTATGTTTTGTATTTCTGTGTGTTATTTGTGTACAATAACGAGTTAATCTATCTATCTATCTATCTAAAAAATCCATTGTACTTATCACTTGTACTAATTCACAGATTTATGTTTATTCCTTTGATACCTACATTTGATCCATAAAAGCGAAACCAAATAAATAATAAATAAATAAATAAATAATGCTGGACAGTTCACACAACATTATCTAGCCCCAAGCTAAGCAGAGCTTGTGTTATGGGTACTAGATAACTGAAATACTTAATATAATATATTACATAGATAGATATTTTTTATTATACATAGAAAATACCCAGAACACCCTGAACAAATATCTGCGATCGCACAAATATTTGTTCCGAGGCGGGAATCGAACCCGCAACCTTCTGCGTCGCAGGCCAAGCTTCGCCCGCCGCGCCACAGAGGTCGTCAGTCAGAAAGTTATCTAATAATAAATCTGTACATTTAGTAGATTTTGTGTTTATAACCTATTTAAAGGTACTTAAGTAGTGACTAATCATTGGTGCTCGCGATGAATAACATTTTAATCTATATGACACTACGCCCCGTCAAATAGCGCTTTCTCTATGGAATGGCTATTTATCGGTGCCCTTGAAACGTACTCGCAAAATGATTTTAATTAAAGCAAAATAATAAATCAAAACAACAAACTTTTGTTACATTTTTATTATACAAAAAGTAGGTAACCATTTTAAACTATTCAAGTCCGGTGAAAATAATAAAATTAAAACGCATAATGGTGCGTTGACAACGTTGCCAGCACGGAATGGGTTTGTTTGCTTTCGAGATAATAAATTGTAGAGAACAGAAATTACATTATTTCAGATGAATATGCAAATAATCCGAAATAAATAATCGAACTTGGCTAAATAAAATAGTTTTATGTAATTTCTGGCGCAAACTAATCTTACTGCCTTAATTCCTCAACAATGGTCATGGTCACCCTTGCTATCGTAAAGCTATAATTTCAAGTGTTAGAAAGGGACAAACTGCATCTATTCTAACTATCTCTCTTGGCTCGTTTTTCGTCTACCAGTGTCGGTAATCTAAATTGACTCCTAACCTAATCGAATACGGTCTTGTTTCGGTATTATAATTTTTTAAAGCGCTCAGTCCTTTTGTATACTAAGTTTTTTTTAATTCGAAAATGAAACCCCCCCCCCCCCATTAAGGCTGCCATGATTGCCTCGTCTGAATATGGCACAGAATATGGACAAAAGTCAGTGTTCTGAGGTATGGGACGTACAGGCGCGGATCCATTTCGTCAAGCAGTAAATTTAACATTATACTGAACTTCGACAACAAAATATTCAAGGCCCGTCAAAATATTAAAAATGAGCCGGTCTTATAATATAGCCAGTCTCATAATAATTACTAGTTTAAATCACTAATGAGGGGTTTTCACGGCCGTTTCACATCATGCTTAAACCCTTGAAAATAGATGGCGCCAGCTCTGTACTTATCTGTCAAAATAAAGTTAGATGTCAAAGTCAACAACGTAGTGATATATTTTCGTGGTATTTTTGTTAAAACGGTGTGAATAGCCAGTGTTATTCTGCGTGTTTGATTCCACTAATGTTAATAGATGGTGTAGGCTAGCAAGTGGTGATAGATTCAGAGTCAATTGAAATAGAACACAAATGAAGTACATTGTGTCTTTGTTCCTGTTTATTCCATACGATAGACTAGGTAACAATCATATTAATTAAATTGACATATTTATAAATTAATTAGATTCTAGTATAATTATTTAATTATACTAGAACTTTTTATTACTATTGTTTGGCCATAGCCAAACTCGTAGGCAGTCCAAAGAGAAAGAGAGAGTATCAATCGGTGTCAGAAAGAAATATGACAGTACGCAATAAAGCTGCCATAACGTAAAAAGAAATGATGGTGTATGGATTACAACAATGTTACCACATTCTAACAATTTTGAGGTATTTTGTTACTATCACACAAAAGCACAGACAATGGTAGCGATTTGAAGTTGCATTCTCTAAAGCTAAAGCTAACTAAACGTACTGCCATCCGTTTCTTTTATATATAAAAAGCAAATGACATGGATTCTGTTTTTAACTTTAGCTTTAGAGAAAATAATCTCAAATGTCTGCCAATGTATTTGTTAATTTTGGCAACCACATTTGAGTCAGCGCCATCTATCGAGCCAAATTGAACAATTTTTTTTTAATTCGTGTTTGAAAAGCATCATTGATAGCCCTCATTTAGGATAATAATCATACAGCTACCAACCTAATAATTTATAGGAACGAAAATGAAAATCTTAAAATTATAAGCAATCAGCAAATTCTCTCCTCAACTGTTGTGTACAAGGTGGATCCACATGGATCATCTCATTAAATTCCATGGACTTATCTAGATATTCTGAAATATTCCCATCCATTTCGCTTCGTTCGGGCTTCGTTCACTCTGAATATTCAAATCGTTCTTTCATTCATTCGATTTAGCTTTGTTATTTATATCCATTCCATGGCTTTGATTGATCATGCATGATCATATCTAGGGTCATATATCATATCCGTATCATATCCACAGAAGAATAAATACATCTTCCAACGATCTTCCATGATCATACCCTTTTAGTTTGTCTTCGGCTTTGATTCAAAGACTATATAAAACTTTTATCACAATGTTGGTTTTCGTATTTTTTCGTTTCTTTCGATCACATCCATCGAGCAACACGGAGGCCTGCGCGTTGCTCGATGGATCATATCCAGTCATCATTCAGTTTTTTTTTTTTTGCCGTCTCACGATTGTTTGGCTTTGTAACCTTATCCTTTTGCCATCATTCACGGTTTCTTGCAGCGTTGTTGCCGTTGGTGCGGATCTTTTGGTCCGTTTTCGGACTTTTTGGGGCTTCAGTGGACTTGACGGAAATTGATTGATTGATTGTCACGGAAAATGACGTGCTTGTTGTAGCGAGAAATCTAACTCTAACAGTAGAAGCTAGGGTTAGCCAGAGGCCCTTACCCGCATTGATGACCCGTTTAATTGATGTAATGAACCGAAATTGTTTATTTTGTATTTTGTCCTGTTGACATTGACATTGGCAAAATTGTGGAAACTAAAGCCATAGTAGCCACAACAAAAAGAAGAAGAAAAAGTTTATTTTGTTTCTGGTTGGCTTTTTTGTGTTTTCAAGAGCATGTACGGAGGCCGTATTACTCTAGCGCAGGGGTTCCCAAACTTATTTTGTCTACTGCACACTTTGGGAATAAATTATTTATTAGCGCCCCCATTTTTTCACCTGCTTAAAAATCACTATAACTTCAAATTCAATTAATTTTTGTGAGGCATATTAGCGGAAATTAAACATGCACAAATCGGGTTATTTAACAAAAACTTGTCAAAACATGATTGCCGCCGCGGTCATCTACGAAAATGACCTATCTTGGAATACTATAATAACTATTAAAATGCGAAAGTGTGTCTAGTTTGACGCCCCCATTTTTTTTCTGGGTCTCTTACCGCCCGCCTTTAGGCCAGCAGCGCCCACTTTGGGAACCTTTGCTCTAGCGTAATCTCTCTCTTTTTTTATTATTAGCCAGTGTTCGCTGGAGAAATTCTACTTGAGGGAAATGTTAACTTCAAATGACTTCACTCAGAGAATAGGTGTCGTATCTATGGTACCGTACGTATCTACCTCTACTCTTTACCTTTAAGCAGGGTAATTATTTCTACCTCCATTAGATTCAGTCTTATCATATATCATTCCGAAAACTGAAATGTTTTGTATGTTCGATTAAATAACTTGCGATTGTTTTTTGCCTAAACACCACATTCGGATCTGATAATGATATCAACTGGTAACGGATGTAACGCTTTGGATAGTTTGTATCTGTTTTGTTACCTACTCAGCTTTATGTTTTTTTTTGTCTAGTTCCCTTATCGGCAGGTCTCAGTTTTAAAACAACACAATTTCTGCAAAATTGCGGCTCGCTCTGCTTGTCTGAACATTGGTTCATTATAATTTTGACTGTTCTCGCTTGTAATTTATTTTTTAATCTAGCTCCTCTCGTCTTTACCATTACTTTGTTCTAATTATCATTTTGACTATTCTCTCTTCTAACAAAATATAATTTCGAGTCTCGCTCCGCTTGGTCCGATTACCATTATCATCTGTTCTCGCTACAAAAAAAACATATTAACTGCGGCTCGCTTCGCTTGCCTGCTCTTCTTTTATTACCATAATTATGGTAATTGTACTGAAGAGCAGGCAAGCGAAGCGAGCAAAAGATCCATTTGCTATATTTGTTTATTTTTATATAAGGTCAAATAAAGTGTATATTACATATAGATACATTTTGGAAGCGTTTCAAGTCATATAATCGTTTCTCTCGCGTATAAATTTTTAATGTGACACAAAATTTTTGATCAAACCGGCAAAATTTGCAAAATTTATGTTATTTAGGAATGAGAATAGCTATTGACCTTTTATAAAAATAAACAAATATAGAAAATGGATCTTTTTAAACAATTCGGATCTCTTAGGTTTTATTTCATGCTTGACGGCTGCCGGCAGACGGCAACACAGGATTCTACTTTCTTGTTTGTTGGTGCTTGGTTCGTGTGCACGTGTCGTGTCGGCGATTTATTTCTGCTGTATTGTATTTTTGCATCAATCTCATTAGAATTTGTTGTGATTCCATGGCAAAATATTAAATCTATTAAGAAATTTAGATTCGTGGCTGTGTAAGTAGGTAAGTGAATAAATAACGCTGAATTCGAATCGCTCGCTCTTATGTAGGCCGCCATATTGTTCTGTCTGTGACGCTTTGGTTTCGTGCGCGTGGTGATTATTTTTATTTCAGTTTTGTTGTGAAATCGCGTCGTTTGGTAAGTATAATTCATGATGTAGGTTTAGATCCTAATGAAGGCGTACCTTCTTAATCAATCAAACATACAAATCCCTGTCGGGCAGGATGGGTATGCTGTATTGAATTCCCTCTCAATCCACCACTCTGCCAGCTTGGAATTACGTTATTATAAGGCTGACAGAGAGCACAATAAATCAATACTACTTCTTTTCTCTGCTCTGACCTACAATTGTAGATAGTGTAGATAGCTAAATACCTATTAGTATTTCCTGATTATCGATTCAGCAAGCCTCCTTCGCCCGATTGTGTTTCTACGCAACAGGCGGGAAGCGTTTCCTTGCGGTCTCAATCTCATCCGCCAAATTAACGTCTGATTCAGACGTGTAGTCCAAGAAGTATAGTAGGCTCTTCTCGTCCTTACGTTGTGCCTATTTACTTGTAGGTAGACATGGTGGGGTCGAGAGTCTACGTAGGCGGGCTGCCTTTCGGTGTGAGAGATAGAGATTTGGACAAATTCTTCAAAGGCTTCGGCAGAATCAGAGATATTCTTATCAAGAATGGCTATGGATTCGTGGTAAGTGTTGTTGTAATTGACCTTGGTATTTAATTATAGGTAGAGCATGAAGGGGTCCAGAGTCTACGTGGGCGGTCTGCCGCACGGTGTCCGGGACAGAGACTTGGAGAAGTTCTTCAAGGGGTTGGGGAGGATCAGCGATGTTCTCATCAAGAATGGATATGGATTTGTGGTAAGTATTGTCGGAAATTGACCATTGTGTCATTGTATCAATTTCCTTGAATCATTTATAACTCCAGAAATAATTTGTTTAAACAAATAACAAATGTTTTATAAATGTATGACAATGGGAATGGTTGATAGGTACTTGTATTATTTAATTTATTTTTGTCAACCATTTAATCTTCACCTATATTAAAATTTCAGTCGGGCATAAAAAAAAAACATGGTTCCCAATTCTTGTCAATCAACAATGCATGATCTTTTAATACAATGTTTGTCAAAAGTGTTTTTATTTAATTCTTTATTGCACAAAAAACACAAGGAAATTGTACAAACGGAGGACTTAATGCAGCATTTTCTGCCAGTAAATCCATGTGATACATAAAGGTTGACATGCTCAAAACGCATTACAAAAGAAAGTTAATAACAGTAATATGGCTTAGAAACTAATTTGCCTTAAAATAAATTCATACCATAATATTTACATAAAAGTGATAGTGATTAAAATGTCTGCTCTTAATCTAAAAGTGATGTTTATTATCACAGGAATTTGAAGATTATCGAGATGCTGATGATGCAGTTTATGAACTGAATGGCAAAGAACTTCTTGGAGAAAGGTAAGCCTTAACTATTCTCAGTTTATTTGCCTGAACTTTATTTTTACACATGAATGGACGACCTCTGTGGCGCGGCTGGCGATGGTTCGCCTGCGACGCAGGAGGTTGCGGGTTCGATTCCCGCCTCGGAACAAATATTTGTGCGTTCTGCAGATATTTGTTCAGGGTGTTCTGGGTGTTTTCTATGCATAATAAAAAATATCTATCTATGTAATGTATTATATTAAGTATATCAGTTATCTAGTACCCATAATACAAGCTCTGGCTTAGCTTGGGGCTAGATAATGTTGTGTGAATTTGTCCAGCATTATTTATTTATTTATTTATTTATTTAATGGAGGTCTGGCTTCTTATTATCGTAACTAACTAATAATTGCTTTGATAAAGTTTTTGCAAGTACATTGTGTTTGCTTATTTTTAAGAGCAAAAATGTTACTGCAAACTCTTGATTGAAAGCAATTATCGGTTCATTATGCAATAAGGGCGCCTCAAGTATGCATTTGTGGTATATGAGATTGTTTTTGTGTTGTTGCCATTTATCTTAACGGCTTATCTGACAATAACATAATTTTTGTTTTATGTGACCTAATGAAGGTTCTTTTATAAGTTTTATCACTACTCTACTAGAGTAAACAGATAGATAATGGTGTTTTTTTAAAGTACTTTGTTTCTGATTCAATTAGTTTTTTTTTTCTTAATAGCTACCTACTATTTTATTTTTAACTGTTGAAAATTAAACCAATGTTTTTCTAAAACAAGCGTTTATTCAGACCATGCTCTATCTATAGCAATTTTTTTTCAAAAAAACCTCATTAATTTGTTTTGCCAGCACCGGCGTTAGCAAAACGAATCTGTGGAGCTGTAGTGAACGCGGTTGCATGCCATTGGCTAATGGAAGAGAACTTTGTTTTCGCAAAATTTCAAACTTATTTGTAGACGCCTAGTTTAGTTTTTTTATAACGTAGGTATTTGATGCTATACAATTGTATACCATGGTCTGATCAATGTTTGTGCTAGAAAAACAGTGATTCGCCATGTATGATTAACTATATTAATAATTTTTTTAGGCAGCCGGCTCCACACTAATGTGTGAGAAATGTATGATGTATTTAAATGAATGTGAAAGTTGTGAGGCAAATTTGTATTTGTTGTATGGGACAGTGTCTAGAAGGAGTGTTTGGCTTGGCATTGCCTCACAATTAAAAACAAAATTTTTATTTGGTTTGGAACCAAACTGTAAAATTTATATTGATTTGTTCAGCTAGCAGCTTGCCAGGTTATGACTTGATTCCACAAATCCCCATACTTCCCCCAAACATTCCCCATATTACAAATTTACAATAATGTAAAGATTATCACCAAAAGCGACCAAGCGTGCACTTGTTACACTGCAAGGGTACTCATGGTGTAGTTGGTAGTGGCCTCGACTTCCGACTTGGGTTCGAATCCCAGTCATGCAAGTGGATTCTTTTCACTTTAAAATCTTATGTGTGCTCTCAAAGTGCGAAGGAAAACATCTTGAAGAAACTAGCATGTCCTAGAACCAAATATTACAAAACGTGCATGAGAGGAGTCACTGCAAGGTGCTCTGAAACCTTCCACAAGAGGACCAAGAAAGGACTAGTGACACAACGGAAGATCATTGTACCTTTACCCAGTTGCAGTAGCTTCTTGTGCAATTTGTATGCGTGTGGCTCCAAGAGGCCACTAGCCATGTCCCTACCATCTTACTAGACCTAGGTTATACCTTAACTCCTATTCCTGGGCCCCCAATTGCGGTTGTAAGTGACAGTGGGGAATGCATCTATGGGAATCATTTTGACGAGTCTTGCTATGTACAAAACTACTACAAAGCCATTATGAAATTTCATAACTATATAAATTTCATACGGGACATGACACTTATAAGATACATAACTGGTTAACACCAGGTTAAACAGTTATGTACCGCTTAACAGCGGTAACCTCTGCCTTTAACAATTATAAAGGACTATCCACAGATCGAGGCCACTGACCATATAAGTGTGAACAACTTAATTCATGTGTGTGTGGATAATCCTTAGACTGTCAAAATGATCACCGTACAGCTCGTTCACCTTAAGATGGCACTTGTGAATACTCCATGGCAGGTGCCAACTTATGGTGAACGATCCGGCTCGTTCACTGTAAGATGGCACCTGGAAATACTCCATGGCAGGAGCCAACTTACGGTGAACGGTCCTGCTCGTTCACCGTAAGATGGCACCTGGAAATACTTCATGGCAGGAGCCAACTTACTGTGAATGATCCGGCTCGTTCACCGTAAGATAGCACCTGGAAATACTCCATGGCAGGAGCCAACTTATGGTGAACGGTCTGTAGTTGCGTTTGCTATTGTCATGAGCCACCGCAGTGGGGGGCGGGTCATCGCCGGCAAGCTGTTTACGTTCGGGCAGTGCTAACCGAGCCGGATGCGCAGGGTCGTGGTGGAGCCGGCGCGCGGCATCGACCGGAGCGCGGACCGCTATCGCCGCGAGCGCCCCAGCGACCGAGACCGCGGCCGCTCGCGATACGAGTGAGTGTCACCTCTCCTGTTGTAGGGTGTCGGTGGAGCGCGCGCGCGGCAACCCGCGGGGGTCGGACCGCTGGCGCAGCCGCGACCAGCCCCCAGCGCCGCGCCGCGCCGCGCCGCCGCCCCCGCCCCGCCGGGAACCGTCTGTATTCATACCATACCGCCGGAACCCAATTATCAATCACACAAACAGCTTTGTCATTACTCAGGACGACCACTGCTGTGCGAGGCCCTATTGACAACTTTCTTTGTCAACATAGGCAACTTCTTATCCTGTTACCACGCGAGAGGAGACTCCAGCGGATTCTTGTTCTTCCATCTTAATTAGGTACATCGTATTATTAAGTTTTGACACAGTCTTCTGAAAATTATGAGATTGATTATTGGGTTGGCCATGATACAGCACCGCACAGAGACCAAGCAATGTACTTTTATGTAACGTCAACTCCAAATTGTCTGTAAAATGAGTTTCTTATGTGAAATTGATAAAATACATTTAATTGTGAAACTCTTTAAAACAATATTGATAATATCCGGTATTAATGTAGCAGGTATTTTTCTTCTTTTGAAAGCTTGGCCTCTGTTTATATAATAACTTGTGACAGAAGTATCGCTGCATAGACAATTTAAAAAAAAAACACAGTGGACAAATTTATGTTGCTTGCAAGTCTATGCATCGACGCTCCTAATTTTCTCATGTGATTTCCCAAATCCACCCCTGCCCCTGGCTAGTCTCATCTATGCCAGTTTTTTTTGTAGTCCCAGCTAGTCAAATAATATAAAATAACAAACTATTAAATGTTAATGTTAAAAGTCACCTTGAATGTATCGATTTCTTTATCAAATAGTAGGTAAATGGACTATTACTATTTACAAAATGAAATCTTACATTGAATGTTGTCTGTGAGCTGAGATCTGCGGTTTTATTACCAAATTTCCATAATAAATCTTGTACATGATGTATCATACTGAAGGCCCTTTTCAGGGCAACTTCAGGTATGGACACCGAAGTTTGCCCCATTTCCTACGGCATTCGTTATTGAGGATTATTTTTAGTCTTGTGCTGTCCAAATGTGTGAAAATTTGATCTCCATTGCTAAGCAATTAGAGGGCGGGTCACTGTTCTGTAGCAGGGTGACCGAGAAATAACCAGTGAGATGCCGAACGAACGAATATAGTATTCCGCTTAAACGTTATGGTTTACTGAGACTGACGAACACGTTATTTTGTGCCATATTTATGCTAAAATTCGGTACTTTGAACCCCCCCAAATAATAAATTGAGTGCGTAGTAAAAACTGAAGATAGGTACTCAGGACATATCGCTAAGTTAACAAGCACCACTCTATGCCATTGCCCTTTAATTGAGATCCTAGATTACCCCCCTTTCGTGCCGAATCTGCGAAGCGTTATCTAAAGCTTACACAATGTTGCCATATTTTTGTAATAGACTGTGCTAGCGATAGTTTTACCTGTCAAATTTTAGCTTTAGAAAAAGCTGCGCAGAACGCCGTTTTGACTACTGGCTATGGACGTTTCATATAAAGCCCAGTCAATTTGTGCCTAAATACTAAATTAATGTATAGTACGCCGCTATTACTAGGAAGACCTGTCTGATTTAGCAATTGGAACTAAATTATCTAAATGCGCATCCAAGTGGCTACTTTTAGGGCTGCCTAGTTATATCGGCAGAACTGTACCATTATAACTTATAATTCGATAGCATTATGTGTACTGGCTTCTAAATACGTTTTTTGTGAAAAATATATGTTTCAATACAAGCTTTTATAAAATTAGTTATTGTAACAGTGTGCTGATCAAAAAGAGCCTGAACACTGCCAGTCTACTATTATCCCTCAAGCAGTTCCGTTGTCCACCTTCCGTCTCCATCATCAGATCAGCTCGCTGTCACCATAATATTGCATTGTCATGGGAACTGGACAGGCATGCGAAATGATCTCAATCGGTTGAGGATAACTGCTTTAAAATTCAGTTTCAAGATTCCACCCGGACAAAAATACATTGCAAGTTAAATAAAAGCTTGTAAAATACCATCATCTTATTTTGTGTCGTTTTTCTGTCCACATGTTTGAATTACCTAACGGTATAATTCATGCAACATTATGTTTTGCTGTCTGGTGGGAGCAGCAGCGAGTCGGGATCGTCTCGTCGCCCGGCGCCACGCCGTGAAACGTCTGTATTATACCACTATGCCCTTTGTGTCTATCATCCCTACATCATTGACATGATCGGAAGATTTCCACTTTAGTAGTAGGTCTTGTGACATGACACCTATTTCTGCTGTTAACATCCAGACTACAGGTCTAGCGCTTAACTGAGTCTATCCCTCAGTATTACTTCTTAACCCCTTTTATCATTTTGACTCACAGAGGACTGATCGGGCCCATATCACATTTTAGCCAGAAAAAGGTTTCAAACCTCCAAAGGGCTGAGCTTCTCCGAGCTACAAGTCTAGCACTTAACTAAGTTACTCCCTGAGGTATGGGAGCGGTCCGGGAGGGGTGTTTTCGTTTACATTATGTCACATGTCATCTGAGAGACGAAAACACCCCTCCTGTACTGCTTCCATAGCTCAAGGACTGACTCAGTTAAGCGATAGAGCTGTAGCTCGGAGAGGCTCAGCTCTTTGAGGTTTGAGACCTTTTTATGGCGCAAATGTGATAAGGGCCCGATCAGACCTCTCAGTGAGTCGACTTGTAAATGATAAAAGGGGTTAAGGAGTCACTCATGCTCACATTGCTGTCCGGGTTAAAAAGATCAGGTGCCGGTGAAATTATAGGCCGTGAGAGTCCACTGCAAAGCCATGTAAGGCATGTCTCCGGTAGATGCAGCTTTCATATTGTAGTTGGGTTGGGGTTACCGCTTAAAACCTTTCATTTCATTTCATTTTATTTATTTCACCTTATGACACAGTTTGTCACACTAGGCAAGTCACACAAACATATTTATAAAATTTCAAAGATTCACAAATTTAAATTTAAATTCTAGTAGGTATATAAGTTATATAAGTATAAAAATTCAATCTCAAGTTTAATATTTTACAATAGCTACTTACACCAAAACAAACAATAATAAAAATACAAAAGTCAGATTAAAATCAATTAAAATCTAATTATAATCCAAAAATAAACTACCTAAATGCATCTAAACAAAAAAAAAAAAAATAAGTACTATAAATCATCATATCACACAATATCGTTATTTAGCAAAAATGAGGAATCTAAAACAGTCATGTTCATAAACTCGTTTATGCAGTAAAATGCATTTACCTCAAAGAAATGTTTAATTATCCTTTTGAAGTCTGATGTGTGTTCCAGATTAGTTATTTTATTGGGCAATTTATTGTACATTAATATTTTATTATATTCTCCTTGTTTCTGAACCTTTACTAGCCTAACTTTTGGTATACAAAGTTTATCTTTATTTCTTAAATTATAATTATGTATATCCTTTTTTTTTAAGTAACTTTCCTTATTTTCGTGAATTTCTACTACGCTTTTATAAATGTATAAGGATATGACTGTCATTATTTTATTGTGTACAAAATATTTCCTTGCTGATGTCCTCCTTCTAATACCACATATAATCCTAATAGCCCGTTTTTGACAAATCAAAACATTTTTGATGTCAGAGCTATTTCCCCACACCGTTAACGCATAACTAATGATCGAATGGACATAAGCGTAATATACTGATATCAGAGATCTTCTGTCAATCATAGGTTTTAATTTTAGTAGCGCATAGTTTGCACTTGCTAACTTCTTACAAACCTTATTAGGCCCTGTAGGCAACCTGCCTGTTCTGTCACTTTTTGTCAACGAGTCTCTTCTATAATATGCTAAGATTAACGGTTATGTTTGAGCCTCCATTAATCTTTCCTTGACTTTAAAATGTCATAGGTCCTTTTGAGGTGATGGGGGCGAGGGGGGGGGGGGGGGGGGTCCTATATGTCTTCCGATTCATCCGTGATGTAGGGATGATTAAGCTAATTGTGTGATCACTGCGGAACTAGAGTCTTTGGATTTTTGTTTCAAGCCAGTTTCTACAATGTTGCATGCTTTCGAAATTTTAGTTGAAGTATTTATAGGTTTCTTCACATTAACTACGTTACAGACGTATGCATGTAGTTAATGTGGACACAAGTCATAAAGATTAGTACATACATACATAAACACACGCCTTTCTCCCCGAAATGGTAGGCAGAACCTCAAATGGGCCTCTTTTCACTGTGGGTTGCCCCATCATGGGAAATAGACGTGACAAGTCGTGGTGAGCTCATCGCCGCCATTGCTTCCCACAACTGACTCTGCTAACGCTTTCTTCCAGTAATAAGTTAATAACACATTCCGTAAATAAGCTAGCAGCCAGGACTAATCAAAGATTAGTTGTATGTCATATTCCAAAATTACAACCTACTGACTGACCATTACTGCTTCCTATCACATTCTCCATAAAAATATATTATTAGTATATTAATAGTGCTATTACTATTCATACACAAGGAGGGGGTATTAATAAACACCACTGTTTTCTTTCTGTTTGCTACTCTTTGCTAGGACGAAAAGACAAAATAAAATAAACTTTGGTCTAATGCAGAACAATATATATATATTTAATATATAAAATATAAATAATAATAATATAATATATTTAATATTTTTTTTTTTTTTTTTTTTTATTTTTTTTTTTTTTTTTTTCAATATTTTATATTGTTATAGAAATTAATCTGCTTTTAAACAAAATCATCATTAAACTGACCGTTCCCAAAGTCTTAACTGAGCCAGCAGAGTAAACAATTTAGATATCAATTAAATTTGATAGAAACAATCTAGAGACATGTGTTTAATTAAAACAAAAGTAGAAGTGTATTGCCATTTGATATTTCTGTATACACAACATTTTATGAAGTTTGATGAGGTAATATCCAAAATAGGAGCAATCTTCGCTTGTACCATAGAAAACAGAAAGGTGGAAGTGCTTTGGAGGCCTGGCGCTTGTCGCCGGAGTTTGTACAAGCTGTACCCTTACCACAAGTTTCTGACGTTATCAAATCGCTAGCGAAACTGACAAATTTTGGCCAATGACATCGGGGTGATTAGAAATCTTAATAACTTGTTTGGTTGGTGGTTACACACTCCAATATTCGCTGGCACAGGCAGGCAGTCGTTATCATCGCAATACCGGCTTGTGCCGTGGTAACTTGCATTAACCATTAACCGAAGTGGTCAAGTACAGGAAATGTAATGAAAAAAAAACACTAGTTTACTTAAGTTACTAAATAAAACTAGTAAACACAAAAAGATAGTGGTTCACTAAAAACTGTGTTAATACAGAGGTTTTAGTAGTCCAATTAAACGTTTACAAAAAACATTTTAGTAGGTATTTTAATTGAGGATACAAATACTGAGATGATAAAAATTCTCGCTTTCTGATTTCTGTGGCTTGTAGTTTAAACAAATTTAATGCTTTATTTTGTAATTTAAAAACACAAATTGCCATCAAATCGTCTTCAAGAATGTCCCATCCAACAAATTAAATGTCGACGTACACTTTGCATTTAATTGTGTATAGTAGCAGTGTTTGTTAAGGCGACGCATTGATAAACTATTATTCGAACGAAATCCTATACGAAAGTATAGGATTTCGTTTAAGGTTGTATACGCTAAAAACGGTTGTTTGCCTTTAAATTAAACAACTATTAATTTAAACAAAAAAAAACTACTTTAATATTGAAGTGTGTGTTTTTATACATCTACTTCTAATTTTAGAGGCTTAAATGGGTCCCGTTTGCCTGTAAAATGTAAATCTGTCTTTGATATTTTTTTTCTCTGCTATAAAAGTTAAGCAATCATGAAATGCTACTACAAAAAAAGGCAGTGATATGAAGAATTAGGTTACCAAATATCACTTTCATATTTATTTATTTATTCATTTATTCACAAGAATGTAGGTATAATAGATGTTAAAAATAGAAATGTTCCTTTATATGTTTTGTAGTGAATTAAAAAAATGTAGATCCCTGCCACCTTAATTTCCAATGCGTCATCTTAAGGTGTTCATCATCTAATTTTTTGGTGTTTTTTGCCCATTACAGCTCATCAACACTTCTTCAGATAGCGAAAGTTGAGTTTGCGAGAACTAGGAGACTTAACACACATCTTTTAATTGATGGTATCTCATAAATACCATCAGTTTAGCTATGATAGCCCCCAAACACATTTTTACAGTGTATTTTTTTTGTTTTAGGGGTATCGTAGCTAAACTGATCATATTTGTGAGATACTATCTATTATAAGATGTGTGTTAAGTCTCCTAGTTCTCGCGAACTCAACTTTCGCTATCTGAAGAAGTGTTGAAGAGCTGTAATGGGCAAAAAACACCAAAAAAATTAGAATTTCGCGCCGCAAGCGTGAGCATCCACCTTAAGATGACGCATTGGAAATTAAGGTGGCAGGGATCTACATTTTGTGGGATCTACGTGAGCTTTCACCTTAACCTAAATTTGCAAACGTGTCACCTTCACACCAGAATACCCTTGGTACCTACTATACATTAGCTTCTGATATATATGTAACTAGATATTTTATTGTATTTATATTATTCACATCGCGATAAACATGCAACCTTGAAGTAGTTTTTTATCGTTTTTAAACAACAGATAAGCCTGTGAACTGCTTGTCATCGGCAAGTGTAGAAGTTAATAATATTATATTATAAAAATAAGTACAAACAAATTCAAGGCCTGATAAAAAAACGTTTTTACAAATAGAATCAGTATGTTAGATGTTCAGTTCACAGAAAAGGTTGCATGCAAATATCTTTTCCTTATTTTTTAAGCAGCTTTTCAATGAGAATCTGCAATTTCTTTATTCATGGACTGCACTTGGCTATCGGCCCCTTTTTCTCCACTTAAAAATGCATTGAGAGAATGAGACAATAGCCGAGTATCGTTCTTGTATACGGCCGTATTTCTAGATTATTACAGCAATGGCTTAAATTACAGATATGGGCCACCAACACGCACCGAGTACCGCTTAACCGTGGAAAATCTCTCAAGCCGCATTAGCTGGCAGGTAAGAGAACCGACGACACTCTTGGGGCCATCATCATCACACCATCATCCAGGGTCCAGGACACACGGTCACTTGAGGGCTGGGCGTTCCACCAATCACGGACAATGAGGGACGATACACACGGTACCATCTCTATCTTTGGAGGGCATCATTGGACTGGGTCAACACTCACACTGGACGTTGGACGGCAATTTCAAGTATTCAAGACTCCAATCAAGAAATGTTCAAAGCAAAGATTGCAGTGACTGGCACACAGTTTCGAGGAAACACAAACTTGGATGTTTTGAGAAGAAAATGGACCACCATCTACCAAACAATGATGAGAGACGCCGCAGACGCTAAAATCGGATCTTCACACATACTCTTGCTTACTAATAAAACTCGAATAAATCAAAACATTCTATAATATCAATCAGTAGCCATAACTTTGTAATGTTAACAGTTCAACATTTGCATAACATATGTTTTAAACTATACACATGTACAGAATAACTACCGAGCTTATAGATTAATTTTTAAAAACAACAGAAGGTGGCGTATCGTGCCCTGAGTCCCCGATGTAGCGCGATGTGAGATGTGATCAAGGCGATGTTAGGAGGTATCGTTCCTGGAGGCGCCCGTGTGTGACGACCGCCCGCCCCGAGCCAGGCCCCGGCTCCGGCCCACTCGACCCGTGCCCGCCCCACCCCTGGACCACGCAGGCCAAGGTAAAGTCAGGGGGGCACACAGGAAGCCATTACGTGCAAACTCCCATTTTAATTTACACTTCATTGCCTAAGTTTTGTCCACCAACTAGACTAGAATTAACTGAGGATATCTTTTGATTCGTTTTTTTTGCCTTGGCTGAGTTTTTTATGCGGTGACTCGTTTACGGTATCATTGTTTATGAAAATCGGATCATGGATGGAGCAAAACAGGAGCAGAGCGAGCGGACATCATGTGACTGACGGATTTGGTCACAAGAAAGCTGATGGACAATCCTAGCTGGCATATGGAAAACAGCAGATCAAAAGCACACAAACTAAGGTCTAAGAACAGAAAGCCTTTATAATGAAAATGGTTTCCGGGTGATGAGGCTGAGAAAGAAAACAAACTGAAAACACCAGAAACTTGCAAAATCCATCTCCGATGATGTGAATCTCTAATGACAGGACAACCGTCTTATTGGATCTCCGATAATGGGACAGACCTTAATGGATCTCCAATGAAGGGACAGAGATCTCCAGGATGACCATAACAAACAGCTGCCAATCTCCAGAGGACACTCAGGACGATGAGTCAGGATGCCGACGCAAGATGTATTCCTAGAGCCTAGTTGCTGACGTAACTAGAATTATTAGGTCTTGCTGAGACAGGAGTCTCATTGAACATTCCCAACGCTGCACCCACACTTGAAGGTCGACACACCCCCATCCCCTCCCATCGGCGTTAGGGGGTCTGGCTGCACCTCTTTTCTAAACAATGATTACCGATGGGTTCCCGCTTACTAACCAGCTGTCACAGGCACAATTTTATCATTTCATTTTTATAATTCAATCTCAAGTCAACATAATTATGAAAAACTAGGAAACTCCAAAGTTAACATGATGATATTGTTTATTTACCATCTTTCGGGGCTGAATACCTTGATGATAATTGAAACTCTGACGACGTTTTATTTGTCAGTTAACATTCTGCGTGTTAGTGAAGTATTAACAAAGACGACGGTTTTCAGGATTTGAAAGATTACATGCGTCAGGCCGGCGAAGTGACATACGCCGATGCACACAAGCAGCATAGAAATGAAGGGTAAGTTACATTGCACAGAGTTTTAATGAATAAAAAAACAACACAGTACATATTTACGACCTCTGTGGCACGGCGGGCGAAGGTTTATTAGTAGTAGAGCTTTTTTGTGAAAGAGTTCGTCCGGGGAAGTACTACCACCATACCTATTTCTGCCGCAAAGCAGTAGTGCTCGCATTGCTGTGTTCCGGTTTGAAGGGTAAGGGGTGCCTGTGAAATTACAGGCACATGAGACTTTTCATCTTTGTCTCGGGGTGGCGGGCGCAGTGCAATGCCACATAGGGCGCGTCCTAGGTGGGCGTGACCTATGAGGTAATGCACTGTTAATAGGCAGAGGTTACTGCTTAACATCAGGTGGGCCACCTGCTTGTTCCGTCATTATTTATTATTATTTAAAAACTTTCACACAAGACAATAGTGCAAGGAGACTTAATGCACACAAATGGACTCATTCTAGTAGTATACAAAAAAAAGATTCTCCTGCGACGCAGGAGGTTGCGGGTTAAATTCCCGCCTCAAAACAAATCTCTGTATAATTTGCAGATATTTGTTCAGTTCTGAGTATTTTCTATCTATAATAAAAAACATCCCCATCTATTTAATGTATAGTATTAAGTATATCAGTTATCTGGTTAGTTACCCATAACACAAGCTCTGCTTAGCTTGGGGCTGGATAATGTTTTGGGGTACTGTCCAGTATTATTTATTTAGGTCTATCCTTCGGTAGCATCTCACGGATCTGAAGGACTGAGGATATCCTCATGATTGTATTGATTTAACTCATGAGCATGTGAAGTAAATGATCTAGTGTTGCGGACTCCCAACACAAAATATGAACTAAATTATCTAGTTTAGAGGACCTCAACACAAAATATGAACTAAGTGATCTAGTTTCATGTTCATAATATTTATACAAACTTTGTCAAATTAACCTAAGTTAAAAGTAGAAGGACAATGTTATATATTGTATTAAGTATATCAGTTATCTAGTACCCATAACACAAGCTTTGCTTAGCTTGGGACTAGATAATGTTGTGTAAACTGTCCAGCATATTTTTTTTTTTTTTTTTTTAAATTTTAAGCAGCATTTTGTAGAACTCATATCTGTGAGGACATCAACAGCAATCAATCAGCATCAATTTAATCTAGTTTCCAAGACTTGAATAAAAAATATGAACGAAACAATCAAGTTTCGAGGACTTTGACTTGTTTGAAGGACTTGAACTCAAAAGGGATTAAATGATCTAGTTTCGAGGACTTCAACACAAAATATGGATAAATAACCTAGTTTCGTGGACCAAAAAATGGACTAAATGATCTAGTTTTAAGGACCTCAACACAAAATATGAACTAAGTGATATAGTTTCATGTTCATAATGTTTATACAAACTTTGTCAAATTAACCTAAGTTAAAAGTAGAAGGACAATACAAATTTTAAGCAGCATTTTGTAGAACTCAAATCTGTGAGGACATCAACACAATATATGAACGAATTAATCTAGTTTCTAGGACTTGAATAAAAAAATATGAACGAAATAATCAAGTTTCGAGGACTTGAATAAAAAATATGAATTGAATGAACTTGTTTGAAGGACTTGAACTCTAAAGGGATTAAATGATCTAGTTTCGAGGACTTCAACACAAAATATGGATAAATAATCTAGTTTCGTGGACCAAAATATGGACTAAATGATCTAGTTTTAAGGACTTCAACACAAAATTGTACATGATGATACTACATATTTACCATCTTTCGGGGCTGAAAAGCGTGATGATAGCTTACCTGCTGATTACTACCTACCCCCAATCACCCTCAAATCACCCCCACCGTGTCTACATGACCTCATCTCGTTGCAGGGTGGTTGAGTTCGCATCTCATTCGGACATGCGCGCGGCTATCGAGAAGCTGGACGGCACCGAGTTGAACGGCCGCCGCATTCGGCTGGTGGAGGACCGCAGGTCCGCGCGGCGCCGCACGCGCTCTTCGTCGAGCCGTAGCCGCAGCCGCTCGCGCGAGCGCCGCCGCAGCCGCTCTAGGTATGTACTGAGTCTTGGTCCCCCTGTACCAGATCAGTGACCAGCAGGGCTATTTTGAAAAGCCATCCGAAAGCGGATTCTGATGTTACCTTCGGAGATTCCGATAGATGCGATTCTTAAATATCCGGTACCTCAAACTTTGACATTAGAATTCGATACTTTCGCCCAAACATTCCGACATATTTGGTGTCTGTAACTCTTCCGACATAAACTAGCGAATCCGATCTGCAGACTTTTCGAATGTTTCAAAATAGCCTTGCTGATCAGCATGTTATTTCTCTTGCCTGTTTTGTGCAAGTAGTTAGACCTTTCAATCAATCAATCAACCTTTGTTTGACCACAAACTCACCTGTTAGTAAGTGACGATGTGGCCGAAGATGAAGCTCACAGGTCTATTCACTCTAGCCTTGAAGAGACCCAGATTATAGTTATCAGGAAAGACAGACGACGGGAGTGTATTACACTCCTTAGCAGTTCGCAGTATAAACTGAAACGTTTAGTACGAAGAGAGGGTATACTAATGAGCCGTGCGTCTGCTCGTCCTATGATGAAACCGAGATGTGAAATTCCTGGGAGCATTCCCCGAAATGTAACCTATAGAAGATCGAAAGGCATGCGACTTTACGGCGGTGCTCGAGACTCTGGATCTTAGTCTCAGCCATATGTTGCTTACCTATAAGCCAGAGATCTCTGCATTCAATTGAGTCCAAGGCAGCAAGCTGGTGTTTGACCGAGCTATCCCAAACATGGCAGCAATAATATTATGCACATAGACAAGTTTCATCGGTACCTCTTACTGTGTTTGAACTCTTGCCCACTTAGATCAGAATCCACACTCTAATCCAAAGGTTTAATCCAACTCATGATTGGTTGTCATCCAACTTCATTCTTGTTGTATTTTTTTATGCATTGTAATAGGTTAACAACAGTTAATATCAATTGGAGCCCGCATATAATCTGTTATTTCAATTTTATGATGATACTATATCTTTACCATCTTTCGGGGCTGAAAAGCTTGATGATAACTTTGTATCTGATTGAAAAACCTCTCATTTACTCACACCACACTATTGTTTCCTAGTTAACCTGCAATGTGTAATTTCCAGCCGCTCCCGCTCCAAGTCTCGCCCGAAGAGCAAGTCGCCGGCTGCCAAGTCTCGCTCCCGCTCTCGTTCCAAGTAAGTTCTCGATTGCTTAGTCTAAAAATAAAGGAACAGTGCAACCAAGACAGTCGTGAGACAAAGCATTCCATTTTTACCAACTTACCGTTACACCAATTTACCTTTTTACCAACTTACCGCTACACCAAGTCATCGTTATAACAATTTTCCTTTTTACAACTTACCGTTACAACAATTTACCTTTTTACAATTTACCGTTACCCCAATTTACCTTTTTTACGAACTTACTGTTACACCAAGTTACCGTTACATCAAGTTACCGGTACACCAATTTACCTTTTTACCAAATTACCTTTACACCCATTTACCTTTTTACCAAATTACCGTTACACTATCTTATCCTTACACCAAGTTACCGCTTTGCCAATTATGTTGAAAAGTACAGTTATTACAGTATTTTCAGAGGTACTGTATTCTTAATATCAAAGAGTATGTAAGCGTCAGTCATCTTTACGCAATTTCCCTATAGTCTAATTTATATGACTACTAAAGGACGTTGGAGAAAAACCTCCCAAGTCCGAAAAAATCGAATACTAGTAGGACGACTTGTCTTGTGTGCACTGGTCCAATATCAGCTAGGCTTCACTGAAATTATGTATAGCGTTTTCACATTTTGCGACCCGATTTTGGTATGAGCGCTAGTGTGAAAACGCTCTAGACAGGGTTCTTTTTAGCTACGCTTTAGATTTTTAGACCTTTTAGGCATAGCTATATTAGGCTAATCGCACAAACCGGCTGCGACGCAATATGGCATCGCCGAAATATGCATCAAAATCAAAGTAAATTCGAATTGGTTCGAATTGTCAAAATTGGCGACGAAATCCCCAGTAAAATAAACGCATTGCCAAAAGCCCAAGTAAAATATAAAGGCATTGCCGAAATATGCGATTAAATCCCTAGTAAAATCTACGCATTGCCAAAATCGCCCACAAAATCCATAGTAAAATAAACGCGGTCCAAAAATCCTAAGTGAAATATAAATGCATTGCCAAAATCCGTAGTAAAATGTACGCATTTCCAAAACAGGCGACAAAATCACTAGTAAAGTGTACACATTGCCAAAACAGGCGACAAAATCACTGGTAAAATGTACGCATTGGCAAAACAGTCGACAAATTCACTAGTAAAGTGTACGCATTGCCAAAACAGTCGACAAATTCACTAGTAAAGTGTACGCATTGCCAAAACAGGCGCAAAATCACTAGTAAAGTGTACGCATTGCCAAAACAGACGACAAAATCACTAGTAAAGTGTACGCATTGCCAAAACAGGCGACAAAATCACTGGTAAAATGTACGCATTGGCAAAACAGTCGACAAATTCACTAGTAAAGTGTACGCATTGCCAAAACAGGCGCCAAATCACTAGTAAAGTGTACGCATTGCCAAAACAGACGACAAAATCACTAGTAAAGTGTACGCATTGCCAAAACAGGCGACAAAATCACTGGTAAAATGTACGCATTGGCAAAACAGTCGACAAATTCACTAGTAAAGTGTACGCATTGCCAAAACAGGCGACAAAATCACTAGTAAAGTGCACGCATTGCCAAAACAGACGACAAAATCACTAGTAAAATGGATGCATTTCCAAAATCAGCATATACGCATCGCCAAAATCTGCTATATCGCGTCGCGGGTTTGTGCACCCTAACGGGACTTAACAATTTATGATTTGGCATAAGTAACGCTTAGCAGTTAGCTAAAACTAGTGTCAGTCATGTAAATAATTAGCTTAAAGTTATCTTCCTCCAAAAACTATCAACAAGTCTGTTAAAAAGAAGATAAAATTAATAGTGTATCCATCAGATTGTATTAGAAGTTTATTTGCACATAAGTACGAATACTTTCCCAAACTACCCTAAAATGCTGCATAAAGCTTGCATGTCTCTATTGTTTATACAATTTACAAGTACTCTTAGCCTTAGCATGTATAACAGTCATTAATAATCTAGTGTTTTTAACTAGGTGTGCTAATTCTTGCGCAGAGCAAAACTTGCAAACGTAAGTACAGCATTATACACTTAGTTTTGTAATCTTGGATACTGTAGTTTGCTTAATTCTAGCTGGATGGTATTCTATTCTATGTATATTTTATAATCTCATTCTGTGAAAATATCAAGTTTTGCAAATGACAGTTTCACCTAATGAATTTATTTCTGTAGCATGAATTTCTGCCTTTCATTGTTGACATGCTAATTGCATTAAAAAAAAAACAGTGGTTTTTTAGTTTGGATGTATCAGAAATTCTTGCTCGGTCTAAACTTTCTACGAAATCGATTATTATGGATGGATACAGTTCCTAGTGGCAAGAAGGGAGCTAATATTTGTTTACGTCCTTAATTTATCTGCATAATACATTATTTATATTTAGTTAGACCAGAGTTTTTTTCGAAGACCCAAACTAAGTTAATTTTATGCAGAAATTAATCTTCAGTCAATTCAAAATTCAGTCTCGATTAGGCAAAGTTTCAGAGGGGTTTTAAAATAATTACCGAGTATGGTGACAGATACAGTCCGTTAAAAAGACGGAGATAGAGCCTCGTTTGATGCAAAACTGAAATAAATACTGAAGCTCGTCTTGCCACCACAACTATCCATCCATAAAATGGAGACTAGTTCAGTTTGCGCTACGAGTCGTGAGCACGACGTCACGTGTGTATAGGTGATGTCGGATGAACCGTCCGATATCGCCTGTAGCGACGCATGAGTGCGTCCGAGTGGAACGGCATCAACGCTAGTCCGTGCTCGCGTCTCGTGGCGGCGACTGTAGAACCCGTAATGAACCTGGTTGCGGACACCACGTAGGGACGGCAGCCGCTCGAAGGACCGCAGCCCCACAAAGGACCGCAGTCGCTCGAAGTCCCGCTCGCGCTCTGCGCCCCGCAGGTCTGAACGTAGATCGCGCTCCGGGTCGCAGCCGGCAGAAAGGAACGAACGGTCTGCATCGAGGTCGCCAAAGGCCGATTCCAAGTGAGTGAAATGTGCTGTCAATTTGTCTGACGATTGTGCGCTGTGAGGTTCTTTTTCTGCTGTCAACGGGGTCATACACTAAACTGCGATGCGGCGACGCATCACAGAAATCTGCGAGCTCGCATGACGCATAGCAAAAAATTGCGAATTCTTGGTTTTTTGTGCAATGCAACAACATTATTGCGAACCATGTTACTATTTAAAATAAATACGTCCAGTGCGGTTGAATATCCGTCGAGGCCGGTCACCCGACCCAGCGCCTTGCTGCACGAAATCGTGTCTCAGCAATTCGCGCGGCTGCTTTCTGCGTTGCAAATTCGCATCGTGCCTATTCGCAGTTTTGTGTTTGAGCCCAAATGTGATTAAAATCGATTGTTTAACATGGCGACACTCCTGATTGTAAGCTACATGAATCCCTGAGCTGACAAACTTAGACCCGTCTTACATTTAGCAAGTAGCCAAGCCAGGAGACTGTCAGCATGCATTTTATTAGTCTTTGGACTCGTTCAACGGTTCTAGTACAAGAATCAGGGTGAGTTTGTCTTATGAATGGCCTGTTTCACGTAGCTTACAAGCTAAAAATGAAGAGTGTCGCCATGGCAATGTTAGTTAAGTTATTAGTTGATTTTGTCTTGTATTTACCATGGCTAAACACGGTTCCTAATCTTGTGAGGTGGGCAGTTGCTATGGTGTATGTACTGTACGGTTGGCACCGTCTACGCAAGCTATGCTATTAGAACTGCTTGGTCACAGGATCAGGATGCCATATTCGCAGCCAGTCTTTGGGCATATCATCTTAACGAATCCAAGAAAAATAGCCTCGCACATTAAACGCGCTGTCTTCAGACATTCCGGATTAGATCCGACGAATCTAAACACCCATTGGCATTGATTAACAATCAAAATTTCATTATGTAAAGATAACATTGATCGCACAATTTTAATGTTAATTTTCTCTCATTTGTCTGCCATCGAAGGTCTCCTGCCATCAAGAGGTGAGCGTTTTAACGGTTGTGTTGCTTAGTATTTCCATTCTTTTGCATTTAAGTTTGCATATTAACCATTGTTTTCATTAATTGCTTTTCTTATATGATAAAAGATTTTAACCTAATACTACCACTGTCTTGTGACCATATGATTAAAAAAAGTGATGTGACATTGCACTACCTGATGAGCTTAATGAACAGGCCTTGTACACATCGGACCAATAGTTGAGCCACTATTGAGCCAGTGGCTGGGCCAATCTATGGGCAAAATCATGCCAAAGCAAAAAAAACATCTGCAGCATCGACGCACGCCCGCGTACTGAGCGCTTGGCCAACTTGTAACTTACCCTTAGCGTCAAGATCTTCCAACATCAAGAACACGATACGGCTTACACCGTTGGTCACAAACGCTTAAACTACGCCAAGCACCCTGGTACACGCTGGGCCAGCTATGGCAAGCGACTTCTTATGGCAACACTTCACTTGGCATACGCCAAATACTTGCGCAAATGTTTGTGGTATTTTTTCAAGGCAAAATTAACCATGGGTTTAAATTAAAACACATGATGCTATTTCCCTGGCAATACGCCATGTGAAGTTCTAGCTTTAGCATGCCCGAATGAGAGACTGCGAAACTACTGTCACTTCTAGTCGTAGTTATTACCTATTCATTGTTATGCCTTATATTCTTTAATTTCTGGTTGTAATATACACGATTACTGTTTATGATGATACTACATTATTTACCATCTTTCGGGTCTGAATACCTTGATGATAAATTATAATCTGATGCAATCTCAAGCATCCACAGACACAACGTGTCGCCCACAAGCTTCTAAATACCATTTTGTGTTCCACAGGGAGAGGTCCCGCTCGCGCAGCAAAGAGGCGTCGGTCAAGCGCGATGAAGGTCGTCCGAAATCCAAGTCCCGTTCTCGTTCCCGGTCCCGCTCCCATTCCCGGTCCGGATCCCGCGATCGCTCCCGCTCCCGGTCCGGATCTCCGCGCCAGAACGGCACAGCTAAAAACGACCGCGCGAGTGCAGATCGCTCGCCCCGCAGTGGCGATTAAACTAGTTGCAATATGCACTTTATTTCTAAGCTTTAGGGTTAAGGTTGTGACTTCAATGATGGTAGACTTGTCTTGTTCACTTATGGGATGAATTTTAGGTTGTTCTGTTGCCATTAGGGAATAACTAATAGGTCTTTCATTATATGTTCTTTTGAAGTCACATTGAATTTAACGCACTTACACTAAATATATCTTGGTATCTCATTCAGCGTTCTTAGGGAATGCATCAGTATGCTATTGAGTAAAAGTATTTGATGTTTTTTTATCAGTTTGCTGAAGTTTCTTTACAAATAAATTTATTTAAAATTAAATAAGTAATTTAAGGTGGATAACCAGTTAAAATATATTTTGACAAAGTAGTCTCATTGGCAAAACTAAGAAATGTTTTAAGACTATGGTATTCTGTAAATAGTGAATTTGTTAGTACTTACCAAATAAATAAGTTAAGATATTTCTGTTTGTTATTTTACCGCCTAGGTAACCCACAGGCTAGCCAGAGGGCATTGTTTTTATAGCAGGGGCCATCTTTTGTTAAATAGTAGTAACTAGTTATAATTTTTTTTAAAGTTTTTTTTTTTGTATTATTATTATTGAGTTTTGTTTGTTTCCGATATTTCGGCATATCCGATAATGCGCCATGATCACGGGAGATGACCGAATGATATCCGAAATATCGGGAACAAATAACCATGATAGTTTCAAAAGTTGCATTTAGTTAGTAATGTTAACTAATGTAATGTGTTAGTAATGTGAACTAATGCTACTACTATTTCACGAGAGATGGCGCTGGCCTCAAAGCAGAGCCCTCTAGCTTTGAAACGATGGTACTATTTCTAGGGAGATAGCGCTGTTCTGAAAGAAGTGCCCTCTAGCTTCACCAGATTGAACTAAACGTTACTACTATTTCACGAGAGATGGCGTTAGCCTTAAAGCAGAGCCCTCTAGCTTTGAAACGATGGTACTATTTCTATGGAGAGAGCGCTGTTCTGAAAGAAGTGCCCTCTAGCTTCACCAGATTGAACTAAACGTTACTACTATTTCACGAGAGATGGCGCTAGCCTTAAAGCAGAGCCCTCTAGCTTTGAAACGATGGTACTATTTCTAGGGAGTGGGCGATGTTCTGAAAGCAGTGCCATCAAACTAGCTTTACTTTTTCATATACAGGATGGATTGTTGAGACGGGACAGTAAGGGCAGGTACCTTAACCGTTATAGTTACATGAAAACGTTGCTAGGAGACCATCCGTAACTTTTTGAGATATTCCGAACTGCATTCACAGATTTTGGAAAAAATGTACAGTCAGCAAGAAAATGGTGATTTTACAAAAAATTGTTCGCGGTAGAACCGCTAAAATCTGCTATAAAGAAGATTGGCTGAAAAAAAGTAAGTAAAAAAGTTTTAACTTTCAAACTTCGAATTCGATTCGAATATCTTCTAGTCATTCTTATGTTTGCGCTGAGAAAATTCTAGATTAAGTTGGAATTTAGGAACAACTTGTAAAAAAAATACTTCAAATCGCGGACGCTTGGACTTAATTGAAGCGTATGTTATAAATACGTGTTAAAATGATTTTATTTTATTTTATTTGTTTTAGATCGAATGTTGTAGAAGATTATCGATGCAACTATAATTTTCCAAGTATGTAGGCACATTTGCTTCTACAGTTTTGGTAAAGTATGCCAATATGCCGGCTTAGCAAAAAACAAAAAAAAAACTTCTGCCCCCTGCATAAGTTACCTGCATGTAAACCCGGTCTTGTGACTGTGTGTAGTTTCTGTTCTCAAACTTCAGTTGGCCTCAGTCTTTTGATCATAGCAAGAAATACGATCGTTTGGCAAATAAGAATATTTCGTGTTGATTAATTGTTTTTCCTTATTTTTATGGGAAAAGTTTTTGGTGATATCTGCCATTTCTAGTACTCAAACCTCAGTCGGTCCGATAGAGACTTGATCCATATAAGAAACAGGATCGATTGGCATCAAAAAAAGTTTTTGTGTAAAATTACCATTCACTTGCTAACTGTATTTTTTTTTTAAATCTGTGAATGCAGATCAGAATATCTCAAAAAGTAATGGATGGTCTCCTAGGAACGTTTTCCTGTATCTATAACGGTTAAGGTACCTGCCCTTACTGTCCCATCTCAAAAATCCACCCTGTATATAATAGCCCTATTTATTACCCTTGAATAATCCTTAGCGGCCTATCAATCCTAAAAGGAACATACCCTACAAATTTCAAAGCAGTGCCCTCTAGCTTTACTAGTATGAACTAACTAGCTGTCGTCCGCGGTTTCACCCGCGTTATTCTCCTTTAGATCAGGTTTTGATCCGACGGGTTATCCGATAACCCGACTACTCGTGCAGCAGCATGTACATATACCAGGCAAGCAGCAGACTGCAGGAGTGGCCTGGTTGCCGAATGTCTGGAATACCGGTGAAAATACTGGATAGCGGTCGCCCCCATTTCACCGGTATTCCATAGATTCGGTTGCCAGATTGCTCCTGCATTCTGCTGCTCGCCTGGTACATTTGATCTCCATTCCAAATTTTATCCAAATCCGTTAGCCGTTTCAGCGTGAAGAGGTAACAAACACGCACTCACAAACTTTCGCTTTGATCCACCCATACTAAGTCCATGGATCCACCCACAACACAGAGAAGTGTGGGGGTTTGTAAACAACCTACTTATAAATGTATAAACCATGTACTTATGTTGTTTAATTGAAAATATTGTTAATTCCCTAACAATATTTTCATTTAACCTTTTCCTTACCTTTCTTTTATTTACCTTTACATAATTTAAAAAAAAAAAATTTTTTTTTTTATTAATTTTCAGTGTTTTTGGATACAAATAAATGTTTTTATTTTATTTTAGTGTGATATGTCACTACTATTTCACGAGATGACGCTAGTGCTGACTAGCTTTACTAGAATGATTTATAAGTTACAAGAACTGCTCAAGAGAGGGCGCTGTTCTGAAAGCAGTGTGCTATTTACTGACTTACATCTTATAAAAACAGGAAAGCAACAACTTTCAATTATCTAAGTAACTACTTAATACTCGTTACGTAAAAAGTTATTAACTTGTGGATAGTTTAGATTAGATACTAGTAGGGTCTCTAAAGGCACGCCACTTGTGTCTATATCTTTAAGTGTGTACATATAGTTTAGTCGATATTATTTTAAGTGTATAAGTCGATCTGTGGTTTAGGGGATAACGTGAAATAAAATGCATATTTAATCTTTTGTAAACAATTGTTTATTAACATTTTATCCATTCACTCCAACACTCGTTGCTTATCACCGCAATATCATTACAATATTATGACTTTTATTACGGATAAAAACTATGGAATTATTTTTACTTCCATCTATTGAAAGTAGCTTTCATTTTTCTTTTGAAATAGAAAGAAGATGTGAATATACCAAAAGGCTACGCACTGCGGATAGATACATTGAAAAGTCCCTCACAGATTCCATAAATAATCGAAAATAATCAATGGACGCATGCAAAATAAACAATCTAAGAAAATAGAGACATTACAAAATAAAAATCATAGTTATCCTAAGAAATGGAATGATTTGAAATGTATCCTTCAGTATACTCACGTCGAAGCACATTCATGATTTCTAAAGATAAATGGATCCGATTATCAAATACATAGTCAATTTAGAAACATCAGTCAATTGTAAACCTATTTCAAAAAATAAACATGATTTCAATAAAAAATAAAAATTCACAATAATCGTACATAATATTTAAATGTGGTATAAATTAATTATAAAATACTGTCATTTTATTGTTCGGAATGGAAATCATTATTTAGCATACCTACATTAAAATTATCAAAAAGAAAAATGAAAGTTGAATTATTTGCAATCAATTAAGTACAAAAACTTATGAAGTTATCGACTGGGCATTTATTTTAAGCTTACATTTGTCGTCATCTAACATTACATAACATTTATGATCAGTCTATTAATTATAGTTCTATAGTAAATTTTGTCCATTACTCTTCTAGTCAACTTTCGAGTACAAAAGGCAACATAAGACAACCCATCACTATCGAAATAATACTATCTACAAGTTTTTAAAAGCAGTTTCACATACATTATACCATATCAACATAACACACTTTCTAGCGAAAATGTGTAATGTCAAGAATGAGTATTTAAATTGAAATATAATAAATAAATTAAAACAACCTGAAATATAGTCATATGTTGCCTAATGACCTTAATCAGTACTCTTACATTAATGGAGATATACTTACACGTCTAAAACTTAATTGTTTTATACAAAATGACTTAGCTTTCGAAACTTGTTACTTATAAGTACAGATAACCTACGGACTAACTACGTGCGTGATGATCTTGAGCGAGACCTATTTATACTAAGTCTGTGGGCAGAAGTAGTACAAATCAACCTCGACGGAGCAGGATCGCTAACAGACTAAACCCAAGTACGTACCAACCGTACGGAAGAAAAAATCTAAGACGATTTTAAATAAAATCGATAGATTTTAACAGAACTAAAATCATAGGAACAAAATGTCAATCACAAAACTGATGTACGCTCGATTTGCGCATTTTTGTCTAAACGCACGGTTTGGTCAAGTGCGAGTCTGGATAGGGTCAGTTCACACGATACTGAGACCTCCGCATCCGAGAAACGGAAAAATAAGTTTTTACATCATCCTAACGAAATTCCGGACAGAAACATGATTTATACAATTACAACAAGTTGTTGTCTGATACACAATAAAATAAAATAAAACATTTTAGATATAATAATATTCGTCAAAATATGTTGCAGACTGCCGTCCAACGCTTACTAAGGTTGCCGATTTACAACGCTTACTAAGATTGCCGATTTACAACGCTTACTAAGGTTGCCGATTTACAACGCTTACTAAGGTTGCCAATTTACAACTCTTACTAAGGTTGCCGATTTACAACGCTAACTAAGGTTGCCGATTTACAACGCTTACTAAGGTTGCGGATTTACAACGCTTACTAAGGTTGCCGATAGCTTACAACAGGTTGTTGTATGATACACAATAAAATAAACTTACATTTTAAAACACTTTCGATATAATATTCGTCAAAATACAAAATGTTATGAAGGGTTACCAAGGTTGCCGATATGCAATTCTTACTAAGGTCGCCAATATACAACGCTTACTAAGGTTGCCGATATGCAACACCAAGAATTGGTTGTCGACATGCAAAACATATACAATTTTCGTCACTAAATATAGTCTGGAATTTGGTCAGAAGGCTGTAAAGTACATTCACGAAAAGATATTGCCTTAACAAAAGAGTATGTAAGTACAATTTTACATAGATGTGTGTAAAGACAAAGTACCTACTACAAAGAGGAGTAGTAACAGACATAGAAGGATGGTAGGTCCAGTATCTTAGTTATCGCGTCAGCGGACCGCACTAACGCCTGCCTACAGAGATCGACCGTGGACCGCAGCCCA
Source organism: Operophtera brumata (assembly GCA_932527175.1). Classification (NCBI taxonomy): domain Eukaryota; kingdom Metazoa; phylum Arthropoda; class Insecta; order Lepidoptera; family Geometridae; genus Operophtera; species Operophtera brumata. The sequence goes on from OW052229.1 coordinate 3,768,711, forward strand.
CTGCCCCAGTGCGTACGGTCCTTACCGGCAATTGTAAACTACCCTCAATGCGAGACACGAAACTTCAAATACGCTTAAGAAAGCTCAGGAAAGGTTTGGGCTTAAGGCGCTAATCTGATAAACCGAAAATGATAGTTGTGAGAGGTTTTCTTTTTGGTCTGTGGCAAGTGTCATATAGTTCGAAGAAGGAAATTATAAGTCAAAAATACGGTTCTATGTTCTGTATGTACGGCGTGTAAAATCGTTGTAAAAACTAGCCTAGTACTACAGTGCCATCTAGTGAATATCAGAGAACTAATACGTTCTACCACAGATCTAAAAGCACTCGCTTTTTTAATGCAAAAAGAAAAAACATATCTCAAAGAGAATCCTCCTCTAGAATTTTATAGAGAACTCAAATAAGAGCTGAAAAGAGACAAAAAGGGTAACATTACTCAACGAGACTAATTGTTTCCTCTCTGTCAAGAAATGGTTTGATTTTTCTAGTAAACTTAAAGTGCTGAAAAGTTAAGAATTGAAAATAGAAAAAAAAAAACAGAAATTTCGTCTCTCGCAGGCAGTAATCGCGGGCATACGCACCGAACACAGGGCGAAACACGACTCGCCACACCTATGTACACAAACACAGGCGAATCGCAAAATAAATACATCAAACGCTTAATACTAGCTGTCTATACAGGGTGTCACTTTACAATTACCTCTATATTTACACTTAGGCCACAGCCTGGATCGCGGTAGCGTCCTTTTAATAAATATTATTGTCCATTTTGATTATCACTACACTTGCGTCGCGAATGTCGGCGGTAGACAGTGATCGTCTAGAACGTACACCCCTCCGCCCTCCAACCCTCGTTTCACTAACGACGTATCGCTGGAAAGAGAAAACATATGTTATTTCTATGATAACAAATAACACGCTGACGGAACAAAAGTTTTTTGTGAAAAATATATTTTTAACCCCCGACGCAAAAACGACGGGGTTTTATAAGTTTGACGTGTCTCTCTCTCTGTGTGTGTGTGTGTGTCTGTCTGTGGTATCGTAGCTCCCGAACGGATGAACCGATTTAGTTTTTTTTTGTTGGAAAGGTGAATTTGTCGGGAGTGTTCTTAGCTTGATCAAAATCGGTTCAGCCGTTTCATTGAGATGTTTTTTTTAAATATTTACAAAATTAATTACTTGCTCAATACAAGCTTTCATAAAATTTGTGATTGTAACCGTGTGCTGATCAAAATATCATCTCAATCGGTTGAGGATAACTGCTTTAAAATTCAGTTGCAAGATTCCACCCGGACAAACATACATTGTGTTGTTCACCTTCCGTCTCCATCATCAGATCAGCTCGCTGTCACCATCATATTGCATTGTCATCGGAACTTGACAGGTATGCAAAATTGGAGCTCAATCGGTTGAGGATAACTGCTTTAAAATTCAGTTGCAAGATTCCACCCGGACAAACATACAAACATTGCAAGTTAAATAAAAGCTTGTAAAAATTATAGCCCGACTATTAGTGAACATAATATTGCAAAAGTATCAGTTATCTGCCTTTTTTTTCGAACGACAGCCCTTACGATGTCTTCCTCCAAATGTTTTATCGTAGGAAAAGTTTTTTTCGATATTTTCCAACTGATAACTACTGAATTTCAACCATAACCATACCAATGTCCGGTCTAGAATAGACTAAGGGATCACACAAGGTGAATGGCAGAAGCATCCAGCGGAGTACTTGTACACCATTGCTGCAACCACCAATCCGCCTGCCAAGCATGCTGATTGTGACCCCCCAAGGGTCATCGTGGTTATTCCCTATCTCTAGCAGTGGACTTCAATATACTGATAATGATGATGATGAATCTACCATAGCAATAAAAGATAGTTACCTATTAGCGCAATACGCAGAGTCAGCCGATAGCCGCGATAGCCGCGGATCCAGGGCTGCAAGCAACCGCGCGTTTTCTGTGTTCAGCGTCTTCCGCTTACACTCCTCGGCGGCTTGGTTGTGCGCGTTCTGGCACTCGGGCGCGGGGGCCGGCTCGCACTTGCCCCAGGTGTTGCGGATCACGTGACCGCCCGCGTTCGCCGCATTCTGCGCTCTAGCCTCCGCGTCCGCTTCGTTGGCGAGACGATTCCTTCGTCTCCGCACGCACGCGAGCGCGCCTAATGCGAGCAGAACTAAAGCAGGGACTGTGGCGCCCACTGCAACTATCCAGGCCAGTCGACCCGCCGGTAAACTGTCCTCGTCTCCCATGGAGTCTCCCACGCGGCGGAGGTGATCCCCCGCGCGTTTAGACTCCAGCTCCGCTTGTGACACGGTACAGGCTCGGCCGCTCCAGCCTTGCACACACAAACAGATGTAACCGTCCACGCGGTCGCGACAGGTTCCTCCGTTCCGGCAAGGGAATGACGCGCATTCGTCTACATCTATACTGCAGTCTTTGCCTGCGAAGCCAGGCCGGCAGCGGCATTCGTAGTCGTTATCCATGATAAGGCATTCTCCGCCATTGGCACAGGGTTTGGCGAGGCAGAGATCAACTCGTGTTTCACAGCGGGGGCCGAGGAATCCTGGCGCGCATTGGCAGCGTTGACCATCGATCAAGTCTACACAGGTTCCTCCATGCTCGCAAGTGACGCCGGCGCAGTCATCGATGTCGATTTCACAGCGGTTTCCACGGAAGCCGTTCCTACAAGTGCATTGGAAGCCGTCACCGGCTCGTGAGCATGTGGCTCCGTTTCTGCAAGGTCCGGCGGCGCATGGGTCGGCTTCCAGAGCGCAGTCGGTGCCGCCGAAGCCGAGCGGACAGACGCAGACGTAGCCGGCTCCGCGCGGCTCGCAGACGCCTCCATGCTGGCACGGTCGGTCGGCGCAGGTGAGACGTCGGGTTTCGCATATCGCTCCTTCGTATCCTTGCGGACAGGCACAAACTAATTCCCCTCCTTCATCGGAAACGCAGGCTCCGCCGTTGAGGCAAGGTCGTACATCACACGAATGAAGCGATTTCTCGCAGTTAGGACCGGTGTAGTCATCCGGACAGACACAGGTGTAGCTGCCTTGTCCGGTGTTGTGACAAGTCCCTCCCTGGAGGCACGGTTTGTGATTCGTGCAGTAGTTGAGGTCCTGGTTGCAGAATAATCCGCCCCAGCCCTCCTCGCAGATGCAGTCCCAGGGTCGAGAGCAGGTACCGTGCATGCAGCCAGGGTGCCGCTCGCACTGGTCGCACAGTTCGCCCACCCAGCCCGAGTGGCAGCTGTAAAGAAAAACCTTCGTCAGTTATGTGATAACGAGCGACTAATAAGGCAAAGCGAACAATGGTGGATGTATTGTTGGCGTGTTTAGTACACAGGTGTGAAGTGGATACTCACATGCACTCGTCGGGCTTGAGACATTGGCCGTGCTCGGCGTCGCAGCCCGGCAGGCAGCGCGCTGGAAACAAAAAGAAAACATTCGTTAGCACTCCAGCTCTGTACGACAAAAGAATCATAAATGAACGCGGAGAAGCATTAATCATAGATGAGAAATAAACCCGGATTCGCAAAGGACACGGCGTGTAACAAAGAGAGAGGTTCGTTAGCGTCCCGGCGCAGGGGCGAGGTCGCGACTACAGCTATTTATCTAAGCGACAACTCGTGTGTAGTGTAGATACAGCAGATCCCCTGTATTGAAGCTATATAGTTTTGAAATGATTGAAAAAATATACATAAAGATGAATATTAAGCTCCGATTTGATGTATTGCTGGTGTAATGTGCGCATCGTTAACTTTTTGATTTACGTTCAATACGCAGCGAACCTTACCCTGATGTAACTTCGCTTAAAGGAGAAATTGTAATCGACGATTGGTTGAATTGCATTGCGGTGCGCGAAAGAAAATCGAACGTATTAAAGATACGCGGCAATGTATTACAGACGTAGAAAAGGTGTTTTGAAATAAGAAGTGTGGTACAAGTCGTATCGGTCGGGTGCGCATAGGCAAGTTATCGGAGCGAATACAAAGGGGAAGATAGCGCGGGGAGCATAACCGTCACTCGACCGTTACTATTCCCCTAACTAGAAAAATACTAGACGCCATCTTGATCGTAGTCCCCGAATGCAAATGCAGCCGGCTTTGCGGCTTAGGAGTTATGAAAACGAGGAAGCGAGTTGGAGTAATCTGTAGGAGTTAGCGCGGAATTGGAGCTCAGTTCAGACTCGATCGAAATAGAAAGATTAATTTCCCTCGCTTGCTGCCGACTCTATTATAGGTTTGCGCAACAGAGCGAGCGTAAAGCCCCCAAACTTGCTCACAAATCGGCTTAAAGCTCACTTCTACCAAATTGCCATTTGCCCGGTTCCCATCTAACCCGCCAGTTTACCGACGGTTTTCATTCGACACAGGAAATTGAAAAGAACATAATCCGGCTTTCGCAAGCTTTACTTACTTTCGTGAACAAGATAAACAATCATTTCTCATGCCTTTCCTTTTGTTTAATTAAGAATAAAACTTTATGGGATTCATTAAGAGTTCGGCGGGCGCCGCCATTGCCGGTTCTGAAGATAGATCAAAGAGTTCAAGTGCAGCCGTCCACTTCAGTGCACTCTGTCTTGAAGTCTCGACGTTATCTGACCCTCGAAACGGGAGTAGGAACGGTAGTAAAAATTACACTCCAAAACAAATTTGGTAAGTGGGGTCGGAAGAGCCTCGGGGTGGATGTTTAACGTTTCTACAGAGCTATTAATTATTATCAATGAACAGTATCGATTTCTAATGAAAGGCTAGCGTGCCGCAGTGCGACCAAGGTCTCAAGGCAGGTAGGGACAACCTCTCAAATCCCACATGTGAGCAAACTGTTCCATCTGCCTTCGAAACGGAAATTAGGTGCTCGTGGGATTCGCGATTCACAACACAGAAGGTAATATTCGTGAGAACGATACTCGCTTACAATTAGGCGAAATTAAGCGTCCGTAAAGGGTTCCTCTCGACGTGTTTACCCTATCATTAGCGAGGCTGGACGTGGGGTAATGCCGGGCAGACATGCAAAATAAGTTTTCGGGATCGTTAAGCTTTCCCAGAAGGCGAGATACCGTTCGGCAGATGCGGGCAGAGCGTGACACGGTCAAGTGCGGAGGTTATTTCGATCGGTTCTCGTCTAAAGGTGTTTTTGACCCGGTTCGAGGCTGGCGCTGTGTGCGTGCGAGCGTACAATAAGTACGTCTCTCGCTTTTACATTTTCGTAATCGCCGATCACGATAGGGTAAACAAAACTTTTACATCCTATCACACATTCATGCAACTTATTCCGGTGCAAGTTTCACAAGTTCCCCGATCGGTCTGCTTGCTTTTACCAGAAAATCGTGATTTGTTTCGTCGAGTCGCGTGGAGGCTGTCGTGTCAGCCCTGGTGGGGGAGCGGGACGGTGCGCTACGTGCCGCAGTGTGTTGCGTCTCTGTCTGGCTCGTTTTTTGCGGCGCCGGAGTGTGGGAACGCGGCGGCAGGTGGGGCTGCCGAGATTGCGACGCGCCAGACATCCGCCCGGCACAATGCATCTCCACACAGCGTTGTTTCAATACGCGATGCGCTCATACGTCACACACGATCACGTTTATAACGATTGATTAGAAAGCGATGATGTTCCCTGTTGTCCGTTCTTTATAGTTTATTGTGCCTTGATGTGCCCGGCCTAAGAATATACCCCTCCGTCTCCTCCCGTGGATGTAGTGTAATCCGACTAACGGATTACCCGGACTTGTTGGTATAAGATTTGTCATGGTTGCTGGCTTATTATAGAATGTGTTATTACAGGAAGAAAGCGTTAGCTGAGTCAGTCGTGGGAAGGAATGGCGGCGATAAGCTCACCATTTGTCACGTCTATACTCCACGATAGTGCCCACCCACTGCGAAAAGAGGTCCATTGAGGCTCTACCTACGGGGAAAAAGGCGTGTGTGTATGACAGTATAAACATTCCAAATAGTAGATTTGATTTTTAACTGACTAAATCGTGTACAATATTCAAATTAGGAATATGCATAGATACTAGATGATAATTAAGAGGGATCACACAATACGATAGGACAATATTATCTCGATAAAAAAAAAAACAACGTTACCTCTAACTTTTAGCTAGATTCAATTGTTTTTCAATATGGTGCATATTTTTTTAAACCGATTTTTAAGCTAAGCCTAAAATATTCAAATTTATTCTGTTTATGAGGTTACAATTACATATATTACGATCTTATCTTTATCTTATCTAATACTATTGGGTCGAAAATTAGATAAATTAAATCAATCCAAGGGTTACTGGTTTTGTAAAAATATTTATATTTTAAGAGATAATCAATTAGTGGCGCGAGGCTTTTTTTATTATGAAGATGTTTTTTTTTATCTTTTATGCATCCTATTGGAGGATGTATTTTTTGGCAAAGCATTCGATAGGTAAATTTTAGAATAAAATAAGTCAAGTCAGTAATTATGAAGTTTTATTAGTGTCAGTTACAATATAATATATTTAATTTCCTTATCAAAAATTACAATCATACAAATTCTCACAGGTTCCGCTTTTATGAGTTCTTTGACACTCAATTATAAAAGAAATACTTTGAATGGGCACTTAAACTTTTGAACTGTGAATTTCACTTATTATTCTATTGTAATAAAGGTATGAATAAATAACGAAATTAGTTTTAATTAATAGCGGGCAAAGTTAATGTTCCATAGAGAATAAGCTTTTGCGTCATTCCGTTGTTTCAACAATAGCTCTTAACGTGAATATTTGTAGGGGAAGCTATCAAAGATATCTTTTTATTTTTATTTTTTATACTACTTGAATTACGGAACAATCAGATGGCCCACCTGATGTTAAGCGGTAACCTCTGCCTATGAACGGTGCATTACCTCATAGGTCACGTCCACCTAGGACGCGCCCTATGTGGCATCACACTTCACCCGCCACCCTGAGATATAAAGATGAATAGTCTCATGTGCCTGTAATTTCACCGGCACCCTTACCCTTCAAACCGGAACACAGCAATGCGAGCACTACTGCTTTACGGCAGAAACAGGTATGGTGGTAGTACTTCCCCGGACGAACTCTTTCACAAAAAAGCTCTACTACTACTAAAACGATATTTCAATGTTATGCATAAATATTATTTGTAATTTTATTAAGGTGGATTGCATATATCTCATAAATATCATCAGTTTAACTACGATCCCCCTAAACACATTTTTACAGTGTTTTTTTGTGTATCGTAGCTAAACTGGTGATATTTATGAGATACTATCAATTAAAATATGAGTGTTAAAGTCTCCTAGTTCTCGCGAAATCCACTTTCGCTATCTGAAGAAGTGTTCATGAGCTGTAATGAGCAACAAAAAAAAAAGAATTTCACGCCACAAGTGCACCTTAAGGAGCAATGTTTCGCTTGTGACGCGAAATTAAAATTTGATTGTGGTTTTTGTTCATCTCAGCTCATCAACACATCTTGGGATATCGAAATCAGATTTAGCGAAAATTAGGAGAACATGTTTTGATTGATAGTCTCATAAATATTATTAGTTTAGCTAAGAGTGTCATTTAATGATTTTTACAGTGTTTTTTTTTTCACGCGAGTATTTTAATTTAAATAATGGTATTCTTTGCAAATCCAATTATTATCATATTATATTCCACGGAGATAAACCGAATATAGAGGTCAGATATTGTGTAAATAATTGATATTTAGATGACGTAATAGACACGGGACGTAATCACGTGTATCCCGTGTTATAATATTACAACAGGGACTGATTAAGGCGATAATAGACCAAAAACTGCAATATAATCTTAGAAAGCCTACTTCTCATAAACGGATGGCCCAAATAATTAAAAGAAATACATATAATAGGTATAATATAGTCAGGAATAGAAAAATAAGTTTACTTTATTTAATTTACTGTTGCTTTTGACAGGAAAAAAACCAAAGTTTCCTATGGTTTACACAAAAAAGCCTACTGCCTCCAAACGCCTGAAGCGATTTTAACGATTTTTTCACAATATTAAAGGCAATTTATAGGACTATAAAAACAAAAGTTCTGATTTTCGATAATAGTCATTTACATGAGACAGTTGCGATTCTTGAGACTTTCGCACACTATTTGTTTCGCGTGGTCTGTTCTGCCCCGGTCTTACTTATCTGAACTTTACTGAGTTTTACTGACTTATCACCTTAAATAATTTAGGTGCAATGGGCAGCATACGACGACACTTCCCGCCATTTTCGAAAAGAGACGTTGTCTACTTTTATTTTATTTCTTTTCCTAGTGTTTTCTTGGTGGCATTTTAACTAATGTAGCTCGTTTAAAAAGCACAAGTGTAGTGAAATGAAATGGAAGTGAATTGCGTGACTTTTGAAATTGGTGGAAATTGTCTACCAAAGGTTTAGTAAAATTGGCCACCGTTTTACTAAAACATGACTTGACTGTGACTTTGACGACTTGGAAGGAGTGTAACGTTGCAAAATATATTGAAAATACAGATACGTGAAAATGGCAAATGCACAAGACGTGCGGCGCCAATTATAAAGAAAAAAAAACTGCATACGACATATTAGTTATTGTGAGTATTTAATGTTTTATTAACATCCCAAGATCACAGTCAATTATACTTGATACAGAAAACACTTCGCAATCGAACAAGAAAATAAAGGTGTCTGAATACATCTGTATTATTTATATACTCCTTATAAAGCCACATAAATGATCTCATAAGTAAGCTATATCTATTTCTAGAACACCTTTGATAGTTAATACACGATCGCGATCGCCACGATTACAAAAAACACAAATGTTCGTTTGAACACAAATAATACGTATACGACATTTTATTTCCCGTCAGAGTATATAATTATTATAGAGACGTATTTATTGTTAGAGATATATATTCTTGACCATAGACAACATATATTATAAGGAAGTGTTCTAATTTTAAAACTACACAGAACTATATACACAGAAGACAAAAACCAAGAAATGGCTTACGGCCCGGCCCGCCTGATGGTAAGCGGTTACCGTCGCTTATTGACATCTGCAACAACAGAGGTATTGCCAATGCGTTGCCTGCCCTGAAGGACAACTTTATTTTTTTGAAGCTGCTCATGTTGTAGTTTAGCGGAAACACCTCAGGAGGCCAATTCTCGGATTGTAGAGATTATCTCTAAATTAGAGATAATGTCGAAGCATGAATGTCTACAAAAAAGTCACGAAAATGTCACAATAACCATCAAATCGTATTCGATTTGAATGATTTTGGTCGATTTATGTCTATTTGTGACATCACGAGAATAGCAAATTATGATTTTATTCGACATTCGCCATCTTTTTTCGACATATGTCGAATTCGACTTAATCTCTAAAGCACGAGAATTGCCCTCCTGGAGGGCGTTCATTCCACAACTTGTACGTAAGGGGCAGACGAGATACCTACGTGTCTATGATGTGTGGATGAGCTCCCTTGCGTTGTCGAGAAGTGCGATGATAGAACCTGGATGCGGGTATGAGATTGAACAGCTCCTCAGAGCACTCCCTATTATAGAGCCGATAGAACACACAAAGCGAGCTGATGTCCACTCGCACATGTTTCCATGAGTATGTCAAACTCAAAAAGGATTTCGTATGCGTCAGCGAATTGGACATAGATAGACACGCCTTTTCCCCCGAAAGGGTAAGCAGATCCTCAATGGGCCACTTTTCACCGTATGTTGCACCATCGTGGGAATATAGAGGTGACAAGTGATGAGGTCATCGCCGCCATTGCATCAACGACTGACTCGGCTATCGCTTTCTTCCAGTAACACATCCAGGACAAATCATATACCAACGATTTTTAATAACAAGTCCGGGTAATCCCTCAGTCGGCTTTTACGACATCCATGGGAGGAGACTGAAGGGTCATTCTTACGCCGGACACACCACGGCGAAGTTTAATACGTAAAAAAGAGTGTCAGTAAATTACAATTACAGCATTACGACAGCAAGAGACCAAAAAGGATGTACAGTGTGTACTATTATTTAATCGGTGGTACAGCTAAAAAAATATGTACCAACACATTTTAATGAGGATGAACTGAATTGGCTGGCCTATTTATCATCATTTTGGGCCATATTTTTGATAAATGGTCTTGACGTAGCTCCCAAACGGCTGAACCGTTTTTTTTGTTTTGTTTGAAATGTGTTTTTGTCGGGAGTGTTCTTAGCTTTTTCAATCACGGGTAGTCATTACAAAAACACTTACGTTTAGAGCAGTAGTCGCCCCGCCAGCCCTGCTTGCAGACGATCGCCCCGCTCGCCGAGCAGGTGTAGTGCCCGAAGCTGTCGTCCCTCGGCCTGCATAACACCTCGCAGCCTGCCCCGTAGTAGTTGGGCGAGCAGGTGACCCGGTACGAAAGCCTGAGCTGCGGCCCGGTCGACCAGCGCTGTTCCTCATCAGCCCACGGCCCTCCAACGTCAGCGATGCTTTGTTTCGTCATGCGGGCTATTAGGCTATCTGGAACCAGAAATATTTACATTATTTCGAGGTCTGTTAAAACAGAGTTTTACAGGCAAACGGGCCCGATTTAAGGAGCTATATATAGGTTCAACCAGTTTCTACGAACATTTTTGCATGAGGCGAAATAGGCGAGGAGGGCGACGTCTTGTTTTTGTGTATAAAAAAATAATATAAAAGTTTAGTTAAATTTTGTTGACGACTTCACTAACTCAAATAATGATTAATAAGTTACCAAATGTTTCAAAAATTATAACGTGTAAGAAGTAAGTCTAAAATGGTATTTCAATTTTTAAAAGGTGGTATTTTAGTATTTTTTTTTATCTAGTGAATTAATTCAAATAGTTCATTGAATTTATGATTTCACTAGATAAAAAGCTTAAGAATACTATATATATTTTTCTTCTTGAAAACTGTCAAAAACTTAGACATGCTGTGGACCTATTGCGCCTAAGGCTAACTCTTAATTTTCTAGGTAGATTCATCACACACACTTCAATATTATAGTTAGATTTTTTAATTAATGGTCGTTTTTAATTCCAATTAAAAAACGCGTCTTTTGGTATACGATCTTAACATGGAATGAACACGTTAGAACTTAAATGCATAAAAATATATGAAGAAACAGGTAACTAAATATCTTTTAGAAGTTGAATTACACGATTGGTTAAATCATACAGGATGTAACATAATATCCCTATAAGCCCGGTGAGTGGGTATTCTACACATCATGGCGAATAACTTTAGTCCTATGACTTTTTAAATTTCGAAGTTTTTCATTCATGAAGTGCCTCGTAAAAATCCTGAAATTCCTGAAATTCCTACAAAAATGTACCTAACAGAACATGGGGAAGCCCCACGCAAGGTACCCTAGCGTACCGTATCGTCCTCATGTTGTTTTACGTACGTTTTTAGAGGAATTTCAGGATTCTTACGAGGCATTCCATGAATGAAAAACTTCGAAATTTAAAAAGTCGTAGAATTAAAGTTATTCACCATGATGTGTTGAATACCCCCTCCCCGGGCTTATAAGGATATTATGTTACACCCTGTATAATAGAGAAAAAAATATTAGAAAAAAAATTTTTGGGCGTGCTGATTCCTTCGTGGTACTTCAAAAAGGTCAAAGCATTTTATCAGATGTAGGTAAACCTTATAATTTTAGCCCTAAAAAAAATAGTCCCATTGCCCTTCTGACGCGTAATGACCAATATAGCTTGCCACGTTAGCCAACAGCTTGGATTACATTAATTCTGATATGATCTCTACTTGAAATATATTAATAAGTTTCGTGGCTAATTACTGTACAGTAATCCGGGCACAGTGTAAATAAGAGTCAGTATAACGTGTCATTGATAATGCAACAGTCACTGCAGTAATCTAGGAATCTTGCCGAGACGAAGGCATCTCCGAGATTTGTCACGAATAATAAATATTTGTTTATCACCGTGAGAAAGGGTGGAGTAAATTGTACGTTTGACGCCCGCATTGGACCGTGAGATCTCATTGTGTACGATCGACTGAATCACTGTTGTGATTCGACGGTGGCGCCTCATATTTCTCCTTTATACACCGCATCGTGGCCGGCCTAAGAGTAGACCCCTCCGTCTACTCCCGTGGAGGTTGTAAAAGCCGAATAAGGGATAACCCGGACTTGTTGACAAGATTCGTTGGTATAAGAAGATTTATCGTAGCTGCTTATGGAATGTGTTCTAAAAGTAGACCTCTCCGTCTCCTCCCGTGGATGTTGTAAAAGCCGACTAAGGGATAACCCGGAATTGTTGACAAGATTCGTTGGTATAAGAAGATTTATCCTGGCTGCTTATGGGATGTGTTTTAAAAGTAGACCTCTCCGTCTCCTCCCGTGGATGTTGTAAAAGCCGACTAAGGGATAATCCGGAATTGTTGACAAGATTCGTTGGTATAAGAAAATTTATCCTGGCTGCTTATGGAATGTGTTATTACAGGAAGAAAGCGTTAGCCGAGTCAGTCGTGGGAAGCAATGACGGCGATGAACTCACCACTTGTCACGTCTTTTTCCCGCGATGGTGCATCCCACAGTGAAATGAGGCTCATTGAGGCTCTGCCTACCCTTTCGAGGAAAAATGTGTCCCTATGTCCATGTATGTATTCTTAAAAGAAAGTTACTATAGAATAATCGGGATATCTAGTCCAGATTAGTTACATATATGTATACATAGATAGACAGATACACGCCTTTTCCAAATGGAAAAGAAATTTGCAAATTTTTTAAAATGGACATTTATCTTATTAATGCATCGAGTTAGATGCTTGATTTTTTTAGTTGAGTTTTTTTATAAGCGCATATTATAACCCTTTATATTTCAAGTTTGGCCGTTTCTGCTCAAAAGAGTCATGACAGACAGACATGCGTACAAAAAGAGATCCTTTTTTTATTTGGTTCACAACTCGAATTATAACAGTTTTGTTCAGTATTTTGTTTTACAGGCATTCTCGGTGTGAATTCTAATATTATATAATGGTTCCATTGGTGTCTCAGGAACCCTAAAAATTATGTTAACTTTAAAAAACAAATTTCTTCTAAATCAGTATCAATCGATACTCATTTCGGAGAATGCTCCCAGGAACTGCACGATCTGATTCCACCATCTCCTTTTCATCACAGGACGAGCAGGCGTACGGCTCAGTACCATCCTTACCTCATTAGTATACCTTCTATTAGCACAAAACGTTTCAGTTCTACCTTTATAATGCGAACTGCTAAGGAGTGGAATACACTACCGTCGTCTGTCTTTCCTGAAACCTATAATCTGGGTCTCTTCAAGGCTAGAGTGAATAGGTGCCTTCTAGACCTTTGTGCTCCATCTTCGGCCACATCCTCACCAACAGGTGAGATCGTGGCCAAACAAAGGTCTATCGACGTTAAAAAAAAAACAAACTCAATAAATGAGACCCAGTCCACCGCAATAAGATTGACATACCAGATTGTCTGTTAGGTGGGAACCCTAGTGTAGAAATCTCAGCAACCCGTCCCACCTTTATTTATTTGTCGGCGTGTATAGTTTTTAGTCTTATTGCTGCGATGGATACATTCCTAAGCCGGTAATCCCGACAGCGGATAAAATTAAACCAGACGCGAAACAAAATTAAAAGATACATAAAAAGCAGACTAATTCGTAGCGTACATCGCTCCTTTTGTTAGGTGCTCGAGACGAACAGTAAATGAGAAGCGGTTATCTACGATCGGCAATCACGAGTCGCCGGTTATCATTTAAATTATAAGATTTAGTTGGAGATTCGTGATAACTTTGCTCTAAAAATATTCCTCGTTCTACATCGTTTTAAAAACATCAGTATAGGTCTATAACGTGCAGAGTTATAATCAAAAGCTCTTATCTGGCTCAACGCATTAGTATTGCCATTCAACGTGGCAATGTAGTCAGCATCTTAGGGACGCTTCCGTCTGGTAGTGATTTGGATCAGTTAAGCTACCTTTAGATCGCTAGCAGCGGTCTTCAGGTAGCACAACTGTTTCATATGTATTTTGTATACAAATTATTAGTTGTATTATTCTTTCTGTTAATAAATGTATGTCTAATCAAAATAGTATAGAACATACATACATACATTTTCCTGAAGGGGTAGGCAGAGACCACGGATTTTCACTTGCTACGATCCTGAGACACCTCTTTTGCTTCATTCACATCACATTCTTCATACATGCACGCTGAATGGCAATAGGATTGCATTGAGCCAGATAAGAGGCAGCTCTCGGGTCAAGCGTCGCTTCGACCAGACGCCCTGAAAGAATTTTAAAAACGCGTAGGGCCCTGGTACCCCACGGACCCAGACTCTCGTCCCCAAAAGCCTCAAATAGGTAGTTTTTGTATGCTACTTGAATGACGGAACAAGCAGATGTTAAGCGGTAACCTCTGCCTATGAACAGTGCATTACCTCGTAGGTCACGTCCACCTAGGACGCGCCCTATGTGGCATTGCACTGCGCCCGCCACGCTGAGACATAAAGACGAGAAGTTTTATGTGCCTTTAATTTCACCGGCACCGACAGACACCCTTCAAACCGGAACACAGCAATGCGAGCATTACTGCTTTGCGGCAGAAATAGGTATGGAAGCAGTACTTACCCGGACGAACTCTTTCTCAAAAAAGCTCTACCACTACTATTCTACACAAATACTTATGTAGGTACCTAGGTACCCGTTTCGTCAATCTATTATATAAAAATAAGTCGGGTTTTCCTTCCTGACGCTATAACTCCAGAACGCACGAACCGATTTCCACGGTTTTGCATTCGTTGGAAAGGTCTCGGGTTCAGTGAGGTTTAAAAGTTTTTTTTTTTTTTTCATGTCGTGTTAGTTACACCACTTATAACTCAAGAATGGGTGAACCGATTTGGCTGAAAATTGGTAGGGAGGTAGCTTAGAACCACGAGATAGGACATAGTGGGAGGGGTAGGACGGGGGGGGGGTCACCGGGGGATACACGTGCGAAGCCGGGGCGAGTCGCTAGTCTACTATATATAAATAGTATAGAAAATATAATTTAAAGCAATAACATGGTTATTGGTAAGCGCATACCGGTACGGTGTAAGCTTACAGTGATGGTATCTGTCCAATAAATCTAGCAGATAGAGCGCGTGTGCCGTGTACCAACCTAACGAAAATACAATCAGTCGAGGGCTATCAATTTATTTCGATCTGGGCTCATTCCGACGGAACATCTTATAGTAAAAGGCGCTTGCAATATCCAGATAGATTCAATAAACTATCCAAAGCAGAGTTAAACGGATCTTCATATTTTTTTCATGAAGATTAATTTTCAGAGAAAAGGGGATTTGGCGGCCAAGTGCGTGTCGGCCCACGCGCGTTGCAATGTTCCGTAATTGCCCATCACATCACAATATGCGAACTTAGGGGCTTTCTTGTTTTACACAACTCCACCTGAGTAATTTTTAATGGAATTTGTACGAAATTTTCCTATTTGCTTTTTAAAGTGATTTTATACGTTTTTTTACAATTGCCCGTTCACTTGTAGGTACTGTGATAGATTTGCTTTTAACTTCGATAAAAACTTAGTATATGTATATACAAGTAGTGTACATTTATAGTATAAACCTATACTAGTGCCGTGATTTTTTTTAGGTATTCAAGAACAACCGTTTAACCGGCAGGGGGGGAGACTTGACTAATTAGCACTTTAAAGCTAAATATCTCACAAGCGGATCTCTTGACCAAAAATGGTTTTAACACATCCGCAATATTTTGGAAAAACCTATCCAACGATACCCCACACTCTGGGATAGACGAGAAAAAATAACCCCACTTTAAGAGCCTATTTTTTTTTATTAAGATTTTATGTCATGCCAAATTTCAGCTTTAGCTAAGAGGTTTTTTTTGTAACTAAGAGCCTCTGAGTGAAGTCGCAGACAGACAGACAAACGGACGGACATGGCGAAACTATAAGGGTTCCTTGTCTTGTTGACTGTGGTACCTTAAAAATGTTGTGGGAAAGAAAGGAGCGCGGGCGCAATGTAGTTCTAGTCTCCGAGAGTTATGGCAACCGTGCACTTGCAGACCAGGGTTGCCCGCTGTATGAAATATTCCAGGAATATTATTACATACATAGACACACGCTTTTTCCCCGAAAGGGTAGGCAGAGCCTCAATGGGCCTCTTTTCACTGTGGGTGGGCACTATCGTGGAATATAGACGTGACAAGTGCTGAGCTCATCTCCGCCATTGCTTCCCACGACTGTTTCAGCTAACACTTTCTTCCAGTAACAACACATTCCAGCAGCCAGGACAAATCTTATACCAACGAATCTAACTAACAGTCCAGGTAATCCCTTAGTCAGCTTTTATAACATCCACGGGAGGAGACGGAGGGGTCTATTCTTAGGCTTCTTATTCTAGAAAAACTAGCAACCCTATTTCTTGTGGCAATTGGACGGAAAATTGCTGAACGTTTTTGTCTTCTATTATTTCTCGAGTCGTCGAAACTTCGTAAAGAAACGACCACACAAATTACAGCCATCATCCTAATTCAACGCCGTAACGATATTAAATGAGGGTGTACCCTATCTATTAATGTAATACCGATTCATAAATAAATAACACATTTAAGGACGAGACGGGACGGTACGTGTTCGGCCGGAGCCGAGAGACCAGTAATTACGGACCCAGAGGTCAATACAAATAAAACGAGATAAAATCCAATAAACAAAAACAAAAGAAAGCGAAATAACCGATAATTTGAGTCTGTGGATAACGGTGGCGGCCGAGAGAGCGATTTGTGATGTTTTGGAACTTGGAAACAAGATTTTGGGTCTGCGGGGAGTGATGCAGCGCGAGATGATCGATCGATCGATGAATAAGGCCACCGGATGCGGCCAAGTTCAGCTCTCATTCATTATGCGACTAGATTGACGACGTCTGCCGACGAACTGGATCCGAAGCTGTAATTAGTGAACGCTGGGAGGTTTTCGAACGAAATCGAAACTTATAGACGATCATGGCTGTTGTGGTGTGTGTTTCCTTCCCAGTGGTCTCGAGACATCTGCTCTTTGACTACTGTGGGAAACAGACTCTTCAATGACCCAGCCAGAAAAGCTGTTTACAAAACTGTCCACTTGCAACCACTCGTCGAGTATTTCAATCCGTGGACTGGACAGCCTCGAGCGTCTTCGGTTTGATAAACAACTCATCCGCTCGAGTGGGCGACTCGACAAAATAAAAGAGCGCTTTCGATTTAGAATTCGCGTAAGGACGTTTTAAATTCCCCATTGTTTAGCTTCGTTCCACGGAAAGAATTCTGGCTTGCACAACAGATGACGTATATGCTTAACCTTTGTGAAAGCCAATTAACATCGCAAGTAATCATGGAGACATGGGAACAGCGCACGGCACGAGGCTGAAGGCATTTCTAGTGATGACTAATACTGCACAAGTTGAATGATAAGCAGCCGTCACAACTTAACTGTATCGATAATCGCATCTTGGTAATGTCAGCCGGTAGCGGCCGGCCGGCCCGCGGCGCTCGGCGCAGTAATTGCTCTTCGAATCTTTTATCGATACATTTCACACGCTCTTTTTACTTCAACTGCAGCCGTAAAGCTTAAACAAAGAAACAGGACGAGACGTTGGAAGTGTGCCCACTTTATCAGGGCATATGCTGAGCATCTGTCGACAGCGCTTCCTTGAGAGCGTCGTCGCCTGTTACATCATAAATCGGGCCTTCCGGAGCGTCTTCCTCGATTTTTTACCCCTCAAGCCCTACGACGAAAGATGTAGTGTAAACTAAATTCCTTAGCTTCCCTCGGGAGGTGTATTTTTTAGCGTCCAGCGGGTGAGTAAACATCGGGCCCGTTAGCGGCCAGGTGTGGGTCTGTGCCTCGGGCGGTACACAAAAGATTTCGGTGAAGGAACAACGACAGCACGATCTGCCGATCCATTGAAGGTTATTTGTTTAGCAAAGAATCTTTTTATCCAGCAACAATTGTGATTGTGAATAGAACGCGTGTTGATCTATGATATATTGAATTCTTTAGAAGCGCGTTGTCATAGTCGTTCTGCGAGTTTCAGGGGTCGTCTTGGCGATTAGTTTTGTGATTTTGTGCAACGGTTACCGCGCAGCTGCAGAGATGAAACTCTGAATATGATTTAATAAAGCATTAACCCGCAGAGTCGATAGTGAGTGAACACAAACGGCGCAGTAACCTGTTATTATGCTTGATTAGATTTCTGTTGGTAACATTTCTCGGTAGTAATCCGGTACGCCCATCGCTCCCGCCGTATTAAAAGTATACCCGTCCTGAGCTATTCACCGGACGCTAATGATTTTCGGTAAACCGGCCCGTAGACACACCTCGCGGTATCTCTTAAATCTCCTAAGTAAATCACCGGTTTTTTCGTTATTCGGTCAGGAGTAGTATAATTAAGTCGGTCAGAGTGCAGCGGGATGAGAATCTAATTAAGAAATGGGCGGGATTGGCCTCCGCCATTTTTATGATTTGAGAGCCTTTGTCGAGTTAGGTATGTATGTACGTGTGCTTTGTTTTTTCGTGTCCAAGGAGTTATCGATGCACGCGGCGAATTATCATGATGATGTATTTATGGGTCTGGTGCGGCTACAGTTCATCGAATCGTTTTTTCGGTCACGCCATGTCGCATGCACGCAGTAAACTGTCGATTCTTTACAGTGTGCTGAGTCTGGCTTTTACCAAACAATTGACACTGGTGTATGGTGTAGTGTAACACGCATTTTTGTATGGGAATATGATAAGCGCCCCTAGCGTACACTTTGAGAACTTATATTCTGAGTCCCAGCTGCCATGCTTACGATCATCGTCGTTACACTATACACCGATCGTATAAGCCGAGCCACGGCCGTCGTATCGCAAGCACTTACGTGCCGTTTTTAACGGTTTTTCTTTTATTTCTGAGTCCGAGTGCCAAATTTGACAGCTTCACGCTTGGAATATGATGACACGACGGCGACGATGAGCGTTACGCTCAACACTTGTGTTTTTGGCGGTGAGAGGTGAGCGCTACACGGTAGTGTTTATTTTTCTGTGTAATTGTGGACTTTTGTGGGGTTCTTTGTTATTGAGAATGTCTGCGAGATATTTTCTTGCATAGATGTTGATGAAGAAGAACGGGCTCGTGAGCTACGGGAAATGCGAGACAGTCTTCGGGCATCCTTTGATACTGTATAAGATCTCCCGGAGACCGAATTTAGGAATACCTGCTGTCGAAAGAAGCCTTCGTATTCCTATGCGAAGAGCTGCGACAGCGTACCGACCGACCGACCAAAGGCCTAAGCAGCGTGTGAGCCTTGAAGTAAAAGTGAGTACCTATATTACTTTTGTCAATAATTTACCTCGTAGACAGAGTATAGAGGTACGCTCTACGATTTACCTGCTCTAGGCCTTATTTTGCTTGTAGATTGTGGTTTCTTTCTTTACCCCTGTCTCTGGTTCGTTTCGAAGACCTAGCGTGGTGAAAGATTCTTCTTTGATGATACAAATTACCTACTTAGGTACTTAATGCTCAAAAAACTAACTATATGTGCTATACAATATATAATAGAACCCAACCTGGAAGGGATTTCAACATACGGATACATAATTATGAAAACATACATGACGACCAGTGTAACTGTCTCATAATTAACAAAGTCTCCTCAACTAAGTACTTGGGAGTCATGTTAGATCAAAAAATCAAAAATCATTCCTAGAAAATTTTACTTTAGCAATGTTTATAACTTAGGTATGTATTTCTTGTTTCAGAAAATCACGAAGGACTCCGGAGAAAAGGTGGCCGTAAGCCTCACATCAGTCATCAAACCCTACGGATACAACTAGTAGAGGATAAGATATCATACAAATTCTAAATTCTTTGCATAAAAATAAACATCTGGTTGTCCAAAACGTGGTTTCATTGCGGATAGGTAGATACATAACTAAATCAAGAGAATATAGGACTACAATTATCTTACCCTTGGCTTGCATGTACCTGTACATAAGAGAATTGTGTATTCTTGTGAAACAACACCCAGAATACTTTATCTGATTGCTTCATAGCAATCAGATATACCTACCTAGTTGTAAAAAATGTTGAGCCTAGAAATCCATTTATACTTTATTTACCCAAACTTAAACTGCAGACTTACAAGAGAAATATATATGATAAATGTAAATGCCATACGGGTCTATAATAAAATACCAAATTCATGGATTTGCCATTAAGTATATCAGTTATCTAGTACCCATAACACAAGCTCTGCTTAGCTTGGGGCTAGATAATGTTGTGTGAACTGTCCAGCATTATTTATTTATTTATGTTCTTATGTTTAAAAGCAAGCTAGCGAAAGAGGTGTTATAATTGTATTGTAACACCTCTTAGAAATAAGTTACCTGTATTCGAGCTAGTAAAATATTTTTATTCTTAGGAACCGGATGAAAAAAGTTAATGGTCTCAGTAAGGTAAGGTCGGTAAGGTTTAAGGTATCTGCGATTATGATCATAGTGAAATAATATAGGCAACTTACCTGTCCTGTTACCCTGTGTAAATAAACAAGATGTAATTTCTTGGACTTGTCAGTTAGGTCGCTGCTACCATGACTTTACTAGATCTATATATATATATCTATATTTATATTTTATAGATTTATCTAGATGATTTTTGGTTTCGGGCCTTATATGAATGTGTTTACCAAAAATATTCTTAAAAAACAACACTTCTCCCAATGGCCTAAACTAGGGGGGAAATCATAAGTGATACTAGAAAGTTATGCGCTGCTGCCCAATACGAAAAATTCAGTCATTGAAATTACCACCAAAGTAAGTCAAAAGTATTTTATTCATTGAAATCACAAGGTACAATCACTCCACTAGCACAGAAGTTTACTGGGGTCTTCGAAGGCTTCTCGGGTTGTTGAGGATTTGTTTACGTTGAGCTGCTATTTCCACACATTCCAGGATTAAGTGGGCAGCCGATTCTTCTTCGGTCAGACACCCTCTGCAGAGTGGGCTGTATGTGGCTCCGATGTTGAAGAGGCGTTGAGACTGTGTCCTATGAGTGTCCCCAGGAACCCACGATGGTGCGAAGGGTTATTCTTTGAAAGTTGAGCAGGCGACGTATCAGTTGTTGTAGGTAAGCCAAGCCAGCCGGTAGGGCAGCTCTTGACTGTATGCAGCCCGTGGTCCGTGCCCAGCGTTCATTGTGTTTATTAGTGTTGCGGAGTTGCATCCATGTTTGCACGAAGAGGTTTGTTACTTATAAATCTTTGAATACTTTCTTTGTTTGGAAATTAATGAAAATACTTGAATTTGACTACTACAGCTTCTTCTTCTTCATAATGGCGAAAACCAACTTCAACTTCAACTTCAAAAATCAAAATACAATTTGACTTTGACATCTTTACAGTGACAACTGACACATTCAACAATCAAATTCCATAGACAAATACCTTTTTATCAGTTTTAAATTCATTTCGACAACATATCATAGCCAATTTTGGCGTCTTCCGGTGTTATACGATCGTGTCCCTACGATGGGTGGTATACGACGGTGTTGAACCACTAAGACTCACTTATGTCCCACACACACCGGTGTATGGTGTAAGCGTAGTGTAAGTACGACGGACGATTGGTGTCATCGTGTGCAAAACTGCGACTCAGCCCTCAGGGCGCTTAGAGGTCTCGTGACATCGTTGAACAGAGCTAGCCCAATCGATGGTTATATGATAATAATCTTATATTAAAGTCAAGCACATGGGGTGCCGGTGAGTATGCGGTTCAGATAAATGGCGATTAAAGGAGGTGGGCAACTGCTAACCCAGGTCAAAAGTTGCTTCATGGAAGTAATAAGTAAGATTCTAAATGTTGCTTTTTGTCCAATTTGCCTAAAGAACTTTATATTTTTAGAAGTTGGGAAGCAAAAGATGTAATTCTAAATAATTAGATAAATCAACTCATTGCATTTGGATGAAACAAAACGCAAATAAGCTTCATTACTTTCCCACAACTTCTAATATAAATTAAATTAGCTTTTTCATTGTCTTAACAAATACCAAAAGTATATCAACTGTACGTTACACATCTTACAGCCCCATCGTTCCAATACATATTTTTTCAGCAATACACCAAGATTATCTGGACAAGAATGCTTTTTTTTTCTTTTCTTTTTAACATTGTTAGACTTTTGTTTGACCACGATCACACCTGTTGCTAAGTGCTTTCTAGCATTAAGTTCGCCTTTGTACTTCTTTGTTTTATGTGAAATAAAGAATCATCTACGTATCTACGTTGCGTTAGTCAAAAAAGTTGGGTCAAACAATGTATGGGGAGTTGCCCATGTTCTTTCGATGATGAAGTTCGCCCGCGCAATTTTCTTGTAATTGTTATGTATTGACTGTCGACGGAGTCTAGGTGCCGGTCAACGGCCATTGAATACATTAGAACATTTCTACTAAATTTTCGTCCTACAGAAGGCTGAGTTTATTAGAATAGTGAGCGCATTGCGAAGCGAATCACGCGCCAAGCGGCGTGCTCTGACCACCAATCGTCCACACCATGGGAACATTTTTGTCTTCCACGATATGATAATACGAGTATTCAAATATACATACTGTCCGTTAAATGCACGATAAACACCCAGAATTACAGTGAAACCTGAATGTGAGCGAGTCGTGAGCGACGTGATTAGAATTTCACGAGCTTTTGAAGATTTTCATGACCCTTTTTATCATAATATCGTCCGCGGGAGAACTATCAAACATATTTCTGCCACAAAGCAGTAGTTTAAAGGGTACTAGCGACTCGTCCCGGCTTCGCACGGGTAGTTTCAGGATGAAAAACAACCCCCCCCCCCCCCCTGGTAGCCTACGTCACTCAGGGTGAATGTAGCTTTCCAAAGGTGAAAGAATTTTTGAAATCAGCACGGTAGTTTTTGAGTTTTTTTTGTTACAAACATACACACACAAAAATACAAATCTTTCCTCTTTATAATATTAGTGTAGCTGTAGATGTAGATGTAGATGTAGACTATCTACATCCGGTGAAATTGCAGGCACATGAGACGTTCATCTTTATGTCTTAGGGTAGGCGCAGTGCAATGCCGCATAGGGCGCGTCCTAGGTGGACGTGACCTGTGAGGTATGCAATATTCATAGGCAGAGGGTACCGCTTAACATCAGGTGGGTTATCTGCTTTTGCTCTAATTTCAAGTTGTATAAAAAAACAGCCAAGTGCGATTCAGACTCGCACACAAAGGGTTCCATATACAGACCTTTTTGATAGTCTGTGGTTCCGTACCATCGTACAAGATTCAAAAATACCCAATTTTTAAGCAAACCTTTATTTTTTTTGTTTACTTTTTATTATTTGCTATTAAAGCGGTAAAATGTTAACCTGTTATGTTTCAAGAGATACAGCCCGCTGACAAACAGACTGACGAACGGACAGCGGAGGATTAGTAATAGGGTTCCGTTGGCACCCTTTGGGTACGTAACCATAAAAAAAGAAAAAATAAACCGAACTCACCGTCAGATCTCGACGTCTCGTTCGTGTCGTGCCACGCTTCGACTATGAGTGAGAAGGTTCCCTGAAACACAAAATAAATAGTTGTTACAATGTACATGATATAGAAACAAACTTGGAACTAGTGGATCGCCCCGAACTGAGACCTCGCGACCACACGCGATGTAGGTTACCTCATTCCTTTAAGTTGCTAACCGACTTCTAAAAACACTTACTAAGATAAAAAAATAATTTCGTAAAATTATAATTAGCTTCATATCATCGAAAGACATTTCATTTTTTTTTCAATGTGGTAAATACTACGTACCTATTAGTATAGCCTAGTATAGTATTATTTTACCTGTGGTATAGCTATCGATTTTTTTTTTTTTTTTTTTTATATACTACTTGGAAGACGGATCAAGCAAGAGGCCCACCTGATGTTAAGCGGTAACCTCTGCCTATGAACAGTGCATTACCTCATAGATCACGTCCACCTAAGACGCAACCTATGTGGCATTGCACTGCGCCCGCCACCCTGAGACATAAAGATGAAAAGTCTCGTGTGCCTGTAATTTCACCGGCACCCTTACCCTTCAAACCGGAACACAGCAATGCGAGCACTACTGCTTTGCGGCAGAAATAGGTATGGTGGTAGTACTTCCCCGGACGAACTCTTTCACAAAAAAGCTCTACTACTACTAAAGAATGAATGAAATGAAATGAAATGAAATTTATTTATTTTGGAAAAGTTTTACACAAGAGTAGTATACAAAAAGGAACGCTGAAAATGGCTATAGTATGAACTGTGTCGCAATTTCCAGCGCCCGACCTTAGGACTAGGAGCATACTAAACATCACACCAAAAAGTTACATAAAGTAGGTACATATAGAAAACACAAAAAAAATAATGAAATGATAACCTCCTATTGAGAAGTCAGTTACCATCTCAAAATAATCTAGCAAATGCATCATGATGGCAGTATTGTATGAAAACCATAGGCATCATTGTAAAGTATTTTGTACAGAAATTAGTGGCCAACCTTACTGAACTACATCGTCATTCAAATTCCTAGAAATGGGAGGTCAACAACTGATGTTGTATGTTTAACGTTTTATATGGTACAAGTTTCGAATTCTTCAATTCTAGTCTTCCCATTATTTGTGTCACAAAAGCTACAAACATACCTTTCAGCATTCTGGAAGTACCCTAGAGGTTTAGTTTTTTTATATTTTCGTATTTACCTAATATCTCTAAAACTAGGTACCTAGTTTTAGATACATAGTCTAAAACAATATAATACTTCAAAAAATATTTTTTCTATGTATAATAAAAAAATATCTACCTATGTAATGTATTGTATTAAGTATATCGTACCTACCCATAATACAAGCTCTGCTTAGCTTGGGGCTAGATAATGTTGTGTCAGTTGTGTGAACTGTCCAGCATTAAGTATTTATTTATTTAACATCTCAACAACCCCCCCGAGCGATATAGCTAGTATAGTTACACTAGCATTAATATAGTTAGTTAGTTATAGGTCGTATAGTATAGTAATGAAGGTAGTGAGCCTTACCTTCAAATTGTACCAATATTATATACCCCCTACCAAACATGAAGATCGGATTATCGATTATCGAAACTAATCCTCGGACAAACATACCTTTTTTTTTTTTTTTTTTTTATACTACTTGGTTGACGGATCAAGCATGAGGCCCACCTGATGTTAAGCGGTAACCTCTGCCTATGAACAGTGCATTACCTCATAGATCACGTCCACCTACGACGCAACCTATGTGGCATTGCACTGCGCCCGCCACCCTGAGACATAAAGATGAAAAGTCTCATGTGCCTGTAATTTCACCGGCACCCTCACCCTTCAAACCGGAACACAGCAATGCGAGCACTACTGCTTTGCGGCAGAAATAGGTATGGTGGTAGTACTTCCCCGGACGAACTCTTTCACAAAAAAGCTCTACTACTACTATTTACTACCTACATACAAACTCTTACAAAGTAGACTCAGAGAACTAGCTTCGCTTGTTCAGTTATTTACGCAATACGCTCACAGAGAACCGAGTATGGAGTCTTGCTTCCATAAAAACTGAGCTCTTGTTTTAAAAAAAAAAAACTGTTAAACTTTACTAGCTACATGGCATACATTTTAAGCAGTTATAATGACGAGATTCGCTCGGGCTGGTAAAATAAGATCCATGGAACGCGAGAATAAGTACGTGATCATCTTAAAGCGAGTGTGCCTTCTAGTGGGTGCGGCAGGTATTTCAAATATTTATTGTTACGACAATGTTAAGAGACGCGTTTAAGGCGTCGATGGACGCCAAATTCTGTCCCTACTTAACTTATTAAAGTTCAGGTAAGTTAGAAAGTGACAGAAAAGCACACGCGAAACGAAAAGTAAGCGAAAATCACATTTAATCATGAGGAAAGTAATTTTCAAAAATAAACAAGCCTCCCGGGTCGTGTTATTTAAAATACTGAAGGCAATATAAACATCTTTTGGTTGATAGTTTAGGGGAAAAATGGGTGTAACTAGGAAAACAGAGGCTATACTTTGCAAATATATTTCTTACACTTTTTTTTTTTTTTTTTTTTTTTTTTTTTCTGTGTTTATCTGCGATCAATCTTCAGACTATGAGCAGGTTTGGTGTGGATAGACGGGCTTGTAAGAGAAGTGGTCCAGCGACCTTTTCTCAATTTCTGTGCATCATGTTCTGATGGGTTCCATGATGTGTTAACTATCTGCTATTCAGTTATTTTGTACTAAGACATCTTTTCTTTTCAGACGCTTTTTATATGAGGGCTTAGTGAGTCGCTGTGCCAGTTGATTGGGATGGTTTCTCAATTTTTCCTGATAGGCTTGAGCACTAGTTTTGATTTCTTCAGATACCGTGTTGACTTTAAGTATTTCATGCAACTCAGTGTTTCTTATGAACCAGGGTGCGTTGGAGATATTTTAAAGCAGGCCATTTTGGAAGCGCTGAATTAAATTTATATTGGAGGTGCAAGCTGATCCCCACAGTTGGATGCCATAAGTCCAGACTGGCTTCAGGACAGTTGTGTAGATGTTATTTTAAGTTTTTTTTTTAAACATGAGTACATGCTTTGTATGATGTTGATTAACATGTATGTATATTTATTGTAGATTTTTCGATAACGATCGTGGAGAAAAAAGGTTTTATTGCACCACATTTCACATAATCAGATGGCACAAATTATCTCAATATCAAGCTAAACCGATACACATTTTTTCCGCAATACACCCAGGTTATCTGGAAGAGAATGCTTTCTAGCATTAAGTTCGCCTTTGTACTTCTTTGTTTTATGTGCAATAATCTATCTACCTAAACAAGTTTTCTTTGTTTTTTTTTTAAATAAGCTTTTATGAAATTAGTGGTCATAACCGTGTGCTGATCAAAATGAGCCCAAACATGGGCACAGTCTACTATCATCCATCGAGGAGTTGTCCTCTCGTCTCCATCATCATATTATTGTATTGTCACCAGAACATTCAGCATAATCGGCGAGAAACTTTGATAGACCTTTGTTTGACCACGATCTGACCTGTTGGTAAGTGATGGTGTGGAAGAAGATGGACAAAGGTCTAAAAGGCACTAGGCACCTATTCACACTAGCCTTGAAGAGACCCAGATTATAGTTTTCAGGAAAGACAGACGACGGTAGTCTATTCCACTCCTTAGCAGATCGCATTATAAAGGTAGAACTGAAACGTTTAGTACGAATAGAGGGTATACTAATGAGGTAAGGAAAGTACCGAGCCGTGAACCTGCTCGTTCTACGATGAAAAGGAGATGGTGGGATCTGTTGCGATATTTGTCCCAAAAAACAGGTGAAGTAAAATAAAAGCTTATAAAATACAAACGCAATAAAACCATGGTTATAACGTAACTGGCCATGATTAAAAGTAAAGAACCATCATACACAGATAGTGGTGTTGACATTAGTTGTAGACTTAAGGCAAAACGGCAGTCTAACTCGATTAAGTTCTGATAAGACGGAGTCAACACCTTTTCGGCGCCTGGTGTAACTTATCAATGGGATATGGGCCGAGTCAAGTTACGGCCATGCGAAAATGACCATCCGTTGTGAAATTTCTCCTATAACCGGTTGACCATACGGTATGTGTAGCTATAGTACGCAGGGTGAGTCATTTGACGTACATCTCATAATAAAAGGCTATGTCCTGACTGACTGATTGACCGAGTGACAACGCACAGCCTAAACCGCTGGTCGTAGAGACTTGAAATTTGGAGGGTGTGTTTGTCTCGATACGGAGGGTTGTACTAAGAAAGGAAATTTAAAAATTTCGTATCCTGGAGCATATAGGGTTTCAAAATAGGGTTTTAACGTAAAACAAAAATGCTCTGAAACCGTTAATAGTAGAACCTTGACATTATACATGGGCATTCCTCAAATAAAATTAACAGCCACTTGTTCATTATAATTAATCTACACTAATATTATAAAGAGGAAAGATTTGTATTTTTGTGTGTGTGAATGTCTGTAAGAATAAACTCGAAACTACTGTGCCGCTTTCAAAAATTATTTCACCATTGGAAAGCTACATTCACCCTGAGTGACATAGGCTACCTGGGGGGAGGGGTAGGAGGGGGGCTGTTTTTCATCCTGAAACTACCCGTGCGAAAACGGGACGAGTCGCTAGTTCATTATAGTTTAATAAAAATAACATCGTTGCGTAACTCACTCACTCACTCACTCACTGACTGACTATTAACGCACAGCCTAAACCGTAAGCTCTAGAGACCGGAAATTTGAAAGTTTTGTGGTCTAGGGAATTCCAGAAATTCACTCTCTTCAATTAATATCATAAATATGTCAAAGTTACGATGTTCGCCGAAACGGCTAAACTGATTTCAATGAAATTTGGTACACTTGTCACGTTATTATCCCACGATGGAGTAACCCACTGAGAAAAGAGGCCCATTGAGGCTCTGCCTACCCCCCTTCGGGGAAAAAAGCTTGTGTCTTTGTATGTATGTATTACCTCAAAGGAATAAAGATGGACGAAAGGTTTTTTCATGGACTTAGTAATACTTAAGTCCATGGGTTTTTTAGAATAGCTCACCTCACGTCACGAGCGATTCGTTTTGAGCATATTGACGTCCGTAAGAGGCAGGCAACAGCCAAATTCCGACACTATGTAACTTAGTACAGTTCAGGTAAGTTACAAAGTGACAGAATAGCGAACGAAAAACAGTATTTAAACAAATCGATATTTGCTGCGTAATCGAAAATATGCCATCTAAAATAATATATTACGTTGATAGGTAATAGATATATAGGTACTTTATAAGCGCATTGTAGAGATTAGTTCACGTTTTTTTTTATCGAGGAAATTTATCGAAATCTTGTTTGGGCTATTATCATGCCCTTGGAAATATGATGAAGTTAAACTTATATTTTTTGTTGTCATAAACTGTGCAGTATTTTTGCTAAAAATACGGTTTGGAGAAGCCTGTTCGACTCTTGACAGCCTCCTAAGCCTAGGTATGTTAAGAGGTAGTGTATTCTTTATATTTTGTTAGTAGTAGAGATTTATTGTGAAAGAGTTCGTCCGGGGAAGTACTACCACCATACCTATTTCTGCCGTAATGCGTGCTCGCATTACTGTGTTCCTGTTTGAAGGGTAAGGGTGCCGGTGAAATTACAGGTACATGAGACTTGCAATCTTTATATCTCAGGGTGACGGGCGCAGTGCAATGCCACATAGGGCGCGTCCTAGGTGGACGTGACCTGTGAGATAATACACCGTTCATAGGCAGAGGGTACCACTTAACATCAGGTGGACCATCTGCTTGTACCGTCATTTAAAGTTGTATGACAAGTAATTAATTTTGTAAAAATTAAAAAAACCCTCAACGCAATGAAACGGCTGAACCGATTTTGATCAAACATAGCTAAATAAAAACCCGACAAATTCACCTTAAAACAAAAAAAAAACTAAATCGGTTCATCCGTTCGGAAGCTACGATGCCACAGACAGGCACACACACCCACACACACACCTACACACATACACACACACACAGACACGTCAAACTTATTACAAACCGTTGATTTTGCGTCAAGGGTTAAAAAAATAAAAATTAAAAACTTTGCTTCTAAGAGACGTGTAGAAATCTTTAAGGCAGACGAAGCGTTGGAGTATCTTATAATTACAATAAGCACGTGACGCCCTGGGCAGCTGCTGCGCCGGATATCAAGGGTCACAGCTTAACTAATTCCTCATTTGATCACTCTTAACAGAGTGATTCAGTTTTTTCCTGACAGATGTCGCTTATTAAGCCATGAACGAAAACTTAATTTGCATTACAATGAGCTATTTGCATAGGAACTGATACACGTCTCGTAACAATGATTATTGTCGATGATGGAAATCAATACGAGAAAACGTTTCACACACAGACAAAAACACATTTTCTATCTCTTTTTAGGGTTCCGTAGGCAAATGGCAAAACGGAACCCTCTGTCTGTCTGTTTGTCCGCATACTTAGAACTGAAACTCAATTTTTTATTTTTCATCAGAGCTATACGTGTGGGGTTCTATGGATATGAATAAAAATGATATTGAGGTTTGTAATATAATTTTTTTCTAAACTGAATAGTTTGCGCGAGAGAAACTTCAAAAGCGGTAAAAGGTCCCCCCCCCCGTAACTTCTAAAATAAGAGAATGATAAAACTAAAAAAAAAAATATGATGTACTTAAACTTAAAACTGTACTTAACCATGTAAACTTCCACCGAAAATTGGTTTGAACGAGATCTAGCAAGTACTTTTTTTTTAATACGTCTTAAATAGTAAACCATACAAGAACTTTTATATTATGTTACTTGCTGCTACGGAACCCTTCATGGGCGAGTGCGACTCGCACTTGGCCGCTTTTTAACTTTACGAGCTCGCAATTAAACTTTCGTTGCGTTTATAGTTTTGACGAATTTCAATGCTGTGACGAATATGAGACGTTTGTCGGTGGATAGGAAAAAGATGATGCTTTTGAGATGTGGTGCTGGAAGAGGATGTTGCGCATCCCGTAGACGGCAGAAGAACCAATAAGTCCATACTTGACCAGCTGCCCATCAAGACCAGACTCTCCACCATCTGCTACCAGCGAGTTCTCAGTTATTTTGAACACATAGCCCGAAGACAGGCAACCTTGAAAAAGTGGTTGTAGTGCGAAAAGTGGATGGACAAAACCCCGGGGCCGATCACCTAGTCGCTGGTCTGATCAAGTCAAGGCACTCACTGGCCTCCCTATCACCGCTGGTCTGAGACAAGCCGAGGATAGAACAGCGTGGAAGAAGCTCGTCTGCATCTCTACTGAATTATTTCAAGACGATGAATACGACCCTAAGGGGGGGGGGGGGGGGATTGCGATGTGCGACTACCTACTATAAGGTTTTTTTTTTTGTGCACATATTCTACGTTTGTGCGGAATTATGGTGTGGTAGGTATGTGGTGATGTGGTTGTAGGTAGGTAGGTACTTGTTTTTTAATCAACATTTTTTTTTCTACAAAATTGTTCTTGTTACCTAACCCTCTGTACCCTAATTCAACTCGCACTTACGCGTTTAATCGAATACCAATGGACTGACGAGCTTAGGGCTACGTCGAACGATCCCGGTTTTATCAGTTCAAATTAAATTTGTCGTGGAGCCTATAAGGAACGAAAGCAGATTGTCAAATAGTTACTACAGTATGATTTATATTACGGGCACCCGGTCAAATATGGCAAGTACATATCGATTTGTTAATCCAGTATGAAGAACGCATTTCGGTCAGCTGTGGCCAAGTAAGCAGTATTACTAAGTTTTAAAAATAAAATAAAGTCTCCTTTCAGCAAAATATCCTATCTACAATATTTAAGGTACCTTCCCTTCATGTCGCATAGTCTTGGGACGGCCTGTATATATATACAAGCGAGTTGCAGATATATACTAGTTGCCTGGACCTCGCTAGCAATTAAGGAAATGCTGAGGTGTGTACAAGTCGCTTAATTTATTACCTATCACCGATCGACACAGAGATGTTCTATTTTCAAATTCGAGCGTTTATGGCCAGTTAATTATTGCCAGCATTCAAAAAGTTTATAAATAGTTCTTAAAAATAAAACAACATAATAAGTAATCTAGACGCATAAATTCTTCACCCGAGATGCGATGCGTTAAATTGTATTACTTACGGTTAAAAAGGAACCAAGAATGATATCATGAGATTCGAATGCGGGGGAATCATTTGATAATCGTTTTACGAGGGTTCCTAAAGAGGCTTCGTCCATATCGGACTCAGACATTTTGTTATTAATTAGTGAGTCCAAAGGAAAAGTACGTGGGAACGAATGGACCCTTATTTTTGTCTTGTTTCGAGCATGTGTTTGGGATTTTGGGAACAAAAGACATTCAGGTGACCAGTCCGTTTGACCACGTGTTTGAGACTATTGTTTAGTAAATTGACGTTATGAATCGCAACAGATGTTCTTCTGTTTGCTGTTTTAAGCTGATTAGTGCTACGCCGCTTTTATGAACAAACAAAAACATTTTTGTAAGCGGGAAAAGTAACGATATTTTTCTCATCGCTGTACTTCGTGAACTAGACTAACTAAATAGAACAAGGTCGGAACAGTACCATCGGTAAGCGGTCAATATCGATACGGTACAATGTAGATATTTATATAAAACTATCAGAAAAACTCATTACCTTAGTCCGCTTTCGAGCATCGTTTCGACACGAGAAAATATTTGGAACACAAACAGGCAAGTTGTAGTCGTGATTTCATATTTCACACTTTGCCGTGTGGTAACATTGGACAGGTTGTTTTTTCACTTACACCTAGGGTTACCAGATGACAGGATTTTACCTGACATTTCAGGAATTTTGGCCCTCTGTCAGGAAAATAGGAAAAATTATGAATTGTCAGGAATTTTTGAAAATAATTGGGTAACCTACTACCTACTAAGAAATTATAATATTTTAGCAATTTTATTTTATGGAGCTGAGTTAATCTAATAATAATGAGCTTTATATCATCTGTAAACAAAAATAAGGAAATCTAGTGAAAAGTCAGGGATTTTGGCAAAAATCTCATTTGATGTATCAGGTAACCCTACTTACAACCCGACGAACTGGCATTTACTAGATGGTATGATCCAAAATAGATCTTTGACACATTGTAATAAAGTAAAATTTCTAATGATGATAGCGTAGACGGTAGTAAATTTCGATCCAATCGATCGATATATAATTTACACCGCTCAACAATAACTCAAATTAAAAAAAGATATGCAAATCTATGATCGCCGTACATGTAACGTGTTTCATTGGTGCGTGTCCATTTTATTAAATACTTTTAATTATTTTTATCTCCTATTTTGGAGGCTGATTGCTTGGCGCGTTGACCCGATGAATCATACACAAAAAGGTCTCACTCAGTCTTTAAATTATGGATACAAAATGTCTTTAAATGTTGTAATATACCGTGCGAACATGAGATACTTCCTGTACAAATATTCTTCCATAAAAAATGGAGGCTAAAATTTTATCGACGAAAACGCGTGTATTCTGTTAGAATGTTAAGCAGTTTCGTGTTAAACCTGGGTAACTGTGACACTGTACACAGAGCCTCTCTATTATACCGTCAAGGCAGGTTGGCATCGGATATCCAGCTAGTGGTAGGCTATCATGGATGTTCAAACTTGGCTGCATATTTGTAATGTATGGAACACAAGTCATAGACAAAAGTGACACTTCTCATGCAATGCGATGCGACCTCGCTGTCCGTGTGACCTATACGTTTGAAATTCGAGTTGTTTTTAAAGAGAGAAATCCTTTGTTTGCATTCAAAAATGGAATGTTTATTACATAGAATATTTAGAAGTTCGGTCTCGGTCGACGGATCTTTTTACTCGGTAAATGAATGGTTTAAAAGTAAGCGAAGTGCATTTTAAATAAATTATTACGGTTTAATGACAAGAGATTTGGAAGCTTTCCAACGAGGTGAAGATTTATAAGTTGTTTAGTAAGTATTATATTTTTAGGCATTTCAAGAGAATCATAATACCGAAATGACTGACATCTTTTTCAACATTTGATTCGTTTACAAGCGTTTATTTACCGAAAGTTTGTTTGGACCAAAATCAGAAAAAAACATACTTATTTGTTTTCGCCACGAAGGATTAGGTTGATTAGTTACTTAGAAGTAAGGTAGGTACTTATTGCTAGTACTTAACAACTTTGTTATGTACCACCTATCTATAACCGACTTAAAGTAACTACTATGTACTATTGTATCTATTTGTTATTCAAATAATAATTGTTAACGTCATGACATTGTAAAAATGTGTATCCTTTGATATATTTCCTTACCTTTGATATATAAATTTACCTTTGATATATTTGTAAATCACTTACTTACAAGAAAAAAATGATTGAATTGAATTGAATTAATATTATCATTACCCCATCATCCGCCTACCTCAAGATGTTGACAAAATTTTCGAACAATTAAACACGTTCACACGCCAATCATAAATAATAATAACCATTAATTGATGCCATAATAAAGTTCCAGTATTGCCAGTTAGCCGAGAAAGTAAACACCGCGGTTGCCGTACTTAAAAATTAACTGACTGTTTAGCTACATTATGGAAGGATTAATTACCCCAGTCCACATTACTGAGAATCATAAAAAAAGTGGGAAACGAGTCGTTACCAAAACGATTCTGAGATTATTTTACAGCAGCCTAGGCAACATTGAAGCTAACGACCGCCCGAAGTGTACGAGACACGGAATAAGTCAAGGAAAACATTTATTGCCCTCAATTACAAATGGCAAAATGGCGGTCGAATAAAGAATTCGGGACTTATATCGAGGTAGAAGTGAAAAACGAAATTGGCCGTGGCTAAGCTACCTTTGATTTCACATGGAATCGCTGGCATTCGTCGCCGGGCGGGAACCGAAGAATTCGAAAAATGAAAATGTCGGCCATAAACAACAGAGCGATTTGAATGAATAAGAATTAAAAATAAAAAGTATTAACAAATTTTAGTGGAGCTACGATGGATCTGATAAGCATGAGAAGGGTTGAAACCGAAACCGCACTAAAAACAAACAATCTCATGATCATCTCAAATGGGCTTAATCGTACAAGTCGAGACTTGATTCGTTTTAAGATTATTAATATAGTTTTTCTTATCTAATTTGAATAGCGAGAAACCAGACTTATGACACAGATGACTAATATTACCACCGTAATAGAATCGAGGCGTTTTTTATTCCAAACACGGTAATCAAATAGATATAAATCGCCAAACTCTTTCAAATCTTGCGAAATCGATAATTTTATCACAAACTAGCGACTCGTCCCGGCTTCGCTCGGGTAGTTTCTGGATAAAAAGTAGCCCCCCCCCCTTGGTAGCCTGTCACTCAGGGTGAATGTAGCTTTCCAAAGGTGAAATAATTTATGAAATTGGCACTAAAGTTTTTGAGTTTAAAAATTACAAACATACACACATATAAAAATACAAATATTTCCTCTTTATAATATTAGTGTAGATAATTAATTTCTGACAAACCATTGATTCTAATTTCAAATTTGCAAAAGCCCGGAGTTGTTCCCACATGATCGACCTTGACACATTGATAAATTCGTCGAAGTAATAGAAAGAAACAAGTAGTCTCTTTAGTGAAAGAGTTCGTCCGGGGACGTACTACCACCATACCTATTTCTGCCGCAAAGCAGTAGTGCTCGCATTGCTGTGTTCCAGTTTAAAGGGTATGGGTGCCGGTGAAATTACAGGCATGTTATTTCCAAACATAGCATTAGCATTTTCTCCATATTTTTTTTTTGTCATGAAAAGTCTCATGTAAGACTTTTCATTTTTATGTCTCAGGGTGGCCGGGCGCAGTGCAATGCCGCATAGGGCGCGTCTTAGGTGGACGTGACCTATGTGGTAATGCACTGTTCATAGGCAGAGGGTACCGCTTAACATCAGGTGGGCCATCAGATTGAACCGTCATACTAAGTTATGTAAAAAAAAAAACACCCCCAATACACAACACACATAAAACATGAAAACAATAACAAAAATCTATTAAGGTGGTTGCTTTCGCTTGTGGCGCGAAATTCAATTTTTTTCGAGTTTTTTGCTCGTCACAGCTCATCAACACTTCTTCAGACAGCTAAAACTATGTTGCCGCAAATTATTTGACCTAACACACAAGTTTTAATTTATATTATCACATAAATATCATTAGTTTGGCTATGAATGTGATTGAAACAAAAAAACACTGTAAATATCGTAGAAGCACAATCGTAGCTAAACTAATGATATTTATGTGATAATATAAATTAAAACTTGTGTGTTAGGTCACATAATTTGCGGCAACATAGTTTGAGCTATCTGAAGAAGTGTTGATGAGCGGTAATGAGCAAAAAACACGAAAAAAATTGAATTTCGCGCCACGAGCGAAAGCAACCACCTTAAGTACTAAGCAACTAGTACTAGTTACACAAAAATAAATAAACTTTTGTAAGTATATAGGTAAGTAGAAGGCATCGATTTGTGTTGTGTCATTGTGTGTATGGGTACGCTCAGGTAAGTACCGGCGCTTCTCTCATACTAAATGTAAGTAGCAGGCATCGATTTGTGTTGTGTCATTGTGTGTATGGGTACGCTCAGGTAAGTACCGGCGCTTCTCTCATACTAAATGTAAGTAGAAGGCATCGATTTGTGTTGTGTCATTGTGTGTATGGGTACGCTCAGGTAAGTACCGGCGCTTCTCTCATACTAAATGTAAGTAGAAGGCATCGATTTGTGTTGTGTCATTGTGTGTATGGGTACGCTCAGGTAAGTACCGGCGCTTCTCACATACTAAATGTAAGTAGAAGGCATCGATTTGTGTTGTGTCATTGTGTGTATGGGTACGCTCAGGTAAGTACCGGCGCTTCTCTCATACTAAATGTAAGTAGAAGGCATCGATTTGTGTTGTGTCATTGTGTGTATGGGTACGCTCAGGTAAGTACCGGCGCTTCTCTCATACTAAATGTAAGTAGAAGGCATCGATTTGTGTTGTGTCATTGTGTGTATGGGTACGCTCAGGTAAGTACCGGCGCTTCTCTCATACTAAATGTAAGTAGAAGGCATCGATTTGTGTTGTGTCATTGTGTGTATGGGTACGCTCAGGTAAGTACCGGCGCTTCTCTCATACTAAATGTAAGTAGAAGGCATCGATTTGTGTTGTGTCATTGTGTGTATGGGTACGCTCAGGTAAGTACCGGCGCTTCTCTCATACTAAATGTAAGTAGAAGGCATCGATTTGTGTTGTGTCATTGTGTGTATGGGTACGCTCAGGTAAGTACCGGCGCTTCTCTCATACTAAATGTAAGTAGAAGGCATCGATTTGTGTTGTGTCATTGTGTGTATGGGTACGCTCAGGTAAGTACCGGCGCTTCTCTCATACTAAATGTAAGTAGAAGGCATCGATTTGTGTTGTGTCATTGTGTGTATGGGTACGCTCAGGTAAGTACCGGCGCTTCTCTCATACTAAATGTAAGTAGAAGGCATCGATTTGTGTTGTGTCATTGTGTGTATGGGTACGCTCAGGTAAGTACCGGCGCTTCTCTCATACTAAATGTAAGTAGAAGGCATCGATTTGTGTTGTGTCATTGTGTGTATGGGTACGCTCAGGTAAGTACCGGCGCTTCTCTCATACTAAATGTAAGTAGAAGGCATCGATTTGTGTTGTGTCATTGTGTGTATGGGTACGCTCAGGTAAGTACCGGCGCTTCTCTCATACTAAATGTAAGTAGAAGGCATCGATTTGTGTTGTGTCATTGTGTGTATGGGTACGCTCAGGTAAGTACCGGCGCTTCTCTCATACTAAATGTAAGTAGAAGGCATCGATTTGTGTTGTGTCATTGTGTGTATGGGTACGCTCAGGTAAGTACCGGCGCTTCTCTCATACTAAATGTAAGTAGCAGGCATCGATTTGTGTTGTGTCATTGTGTGTATGGGTACGCTCAGGTAAGTACCGGCGCTTCTCTCATACTAAATGTAAGTAGAAGGCATCGATTTGTGTTGTGTCATTGTGTGTATGGGTACGCTCAGGTAAGTACCGGCGCTTCTCTCATACTAAATGTAAGTAGAAGGCATCGATTTGTGTTGTGTCATTGTGTGTATGGGTACGCTCAGGTAAGTACCGGCGCTTCTCTCATACTAAATGTAAGTAGAAGGCATCGATTTGTGTTGTGTCATTGTGTGTATGGGTACGCTCAGGTAAGTACCGGCGCTTCTCTCATACTAAATGTAAGTAGAAGGCATCGATTTGTGTTGTGTCATTGTGTGTATGGGTACGCTCAGGTAAGTACCGGCGCTTCTCTCATACTAAATGTAAGTAGGAGGCATCGATTTGTGTTGTGTCATTGTGTGTATGGGTACGCTCAGGTAAGTACCGGCGCTTCTCTCATACTAAATGTAAGTAGAAGGCATCGATTTGTGTTGTGTCATTGTGTGTATGGGTACGCTCAGGTAAGTACCGGCGCTTCTCTCATACTAAATGTAAGTAGAAGGCATCGATTTGTGTTGTGTCATTGTGTGTATGGGTACGCTCAGGTAAGTACCGGCGCTTCTCTCATACTAAATGTAAGTAGCAGGCATCGATTTGTGTTGTGTCATTGTGTGTATGGGTACGCTCAGGTAAGTACCGGCGCTTCTCTCATACTAAATGTAAGTAGAAGGCATCGATTTGTGTTGTGTCATTGTGTGTATGGGTACGCTCAGGTAAGTACCGGCGCTTCTCTCATACTAAATGTAAGTAGAAGGCATCGATTTGTGTTGTGTCATTGTGTGTATGGGTACGCTCAGGTAAGTACCGGCGCTTCTCTCATACTAAATGTAAGTAGAAGGCATCGATTTGTGTTGTGTCATTGTGTGTATGGGTACGCTCAGGTAAGTACCGGCGCTTCTCTCATACTAAATGTAAGTAGAAGGCATCGATTTGTGTTGTGTCATTGTGTGTATGGGTACGCTCAGGTAAGTACCGGCGCTTCTCTCATACTAAATGTAAGTAGAAGGCATCGATTTGTGTTGTGTCATTGTGTGTATGGGTACGCTCAGGTAAGTACCGGCGCTTCTCTCATACTAAATGTAAGTAGAAGGCATCGATTTGTGTTGTGTCATTGTGTGTATGGGTACGCTCAGGTAAGTACCGGCGCTTCTCTCATACTAAATGTAAGTAGAAGGCATCGATTTGTGTTGTGTCATTGTGTGTATGGGTACGCTCAGGTAAGTACCGGCGCTTCTCTCATACTAAATGTAAGTAGAAGGCATCGATTTGTGTTGTGTCATTGTGTGTATGGGTACGCTCAGGTAAGTACCGGCGCTTCTCTCATACTAAATGTAAGTAGAAGGCATCGATTTGTGTTGTGTCATTGTGTGTATGGGTACGCTCAGGTAAGTACCGGCGCTTCTCTCATACTAAATGTAAGTAGAAGGCATCGATTTGTGTTGTGTCATTGTGTGTATGGGTACGCTCAGGTAAGTACCGGCGCTTCTCTCATACTAAATGTAAGTAGAAGGCATCGATTTGTGTTGTGTCATTGTGTGTATGGGTACGCTCAGGTAAGTACCGGCGCTTCTCTCATACTAAATGTAAGTAGAAGGCATCGATTTGTGTTGTGTCATTGTGTGTATGGGTACGCTCAGGTAAGTACCGGCGCTTCTCTCATACTAAATGTAAGTAGAAGGCATCGATTTGTGTTGTGTCATTGTGTGTATGGGTACGCTCAGGTAAGTACCGGCGCTTCTCTCATACTAAATGTAAGTAGAAGGCATCGATTTGTGTTGTGTCATTGTGTGTATGGGTACGCTCAGGTAAGTACCGGCGCTTCTCTCATACTAAATGTAAGTAGAAGGCATCGATTTGTGTTGTGTCATTGTGTGTATGGGTACGCTCAGGTAAGTACCGGCGCTTCTCTCATACTAAATGTAAGTAGAAGGCATCGATTTGTGTTGTGTCATTGTGTGTATGGGTACGCTCAGGTAAGTACCGGCGCTTCTCTCATACTAAATGTAAGTAGAAGGCATCGATTTGTGTTGTGTCATTGTGTGTATGGGTACGCTCAGGTAAGTACCGGCGCTTCTCTCATACTAAATGTAAGTAGAAGGCATCGATTTGTGTTGTGTCATTGTGTGTATGGGTACGCTCAGGTAAGTACCGGCGCTTCTCTCATATTAAATGGCGACGAATTATTTTCAAGTGAACGAAAGGAGCTTGCTGTGAGCGCTCACTCACGGTTCCTAGAAACTCCGCGCGTGTGATGAATAAAGGAGGAACGCGAGGAATTCCACCATCGCAGATTTGAGGGCACGTCGCCTTACCACAGGTTATATGCTAGTAAGTAGGACACTGACGTGAGAAACAGAACATCCAGAACGACCGCCCAAAAAAAAACCGGCCAAGTGCGAGTCAGACTTGCGCAAGAAGGGTTCCATACAATTATCTATAAAAACAGAAAAAAAACAAAAGTTTTTTGTATTGGGGCGCTCTTATTTTTTTTTTTTTTAAATAAAAAATAATAACATTTTCTGTGAATATTTCAAGCGTCTACCGGTTGCCGTTATCAATGTCGAGCAAAAACGAGCAAAAAATCACGTTTGTTGTATGGGAGCCCCCTTAAATATTAATTTTATTCTGTTTTTTTGTATTTGTTGTTATAGTGGCAACAGAAATACATCATCTGCGAAAATTTAAACTGTCTGACTATCACGGTTCATGAGATACAGCCTGGTGATAGACGGACAGACAGACAGACGGACAGCGGAGCTTTAGTAATAGGGTCCCGTTTTACCCTTTGGGTACGGAACCCTAAAAATAGAACGCGTCTCAACAAATCTCGTAATCAAAATAGGTAGAGAATTCTTGGCAAAGTTGTGAAAAAGTTCACAAGATTTGAATTTAGAACGCGACGAAACTGTGCCATTTCTATACATATTGATTGACATCAATCATTGACGATTATTATGAAAAAAATAAGAACTTTCGGCTACCATAATAAATCGGTTTCTTTGAACAACTTTATTAGCAGCCGTAAACGTAGAGACGCAGTTAAAACGTCAGATTCTGACCGTAAACGAGCATCCATTTTAAAAGGAGTGTTTTCTTAGGGCTCGCCTCGGAACTGTAATAACAAGCTAAGCTTTTATTGTCTATTCACTCCGCTGATGAGCTTATTATTTTTATCGTCTTGTCTATGACTAATAATTATTTACGATAACACAGTTTTAGAATTCGGTTTCGAGGTTTGTTATTTTAGCAGTCGAACCAATTGGACTGCGAGTTTATTTAGGCGGTTGAGAATCTGACATAATTGATGGTTGCTGAATGAATACCTGTGCAGTGGCTTCGAACAATGCAACAGTAATTATATACGCTCCGATTGTTTAATTTTGATACTTATGAAATCGTGTTACAAGCGATATTGTAATGGCACATGTCTCAACTACTTTTACGTGGAATTACATCGGTGAGTTTAATTGCTCGACGGGAAGAGAGATAAATGACGTCTATGGAACAAAATCGAATGAGGCATTCCATAGCCTCGGTATTAAAAGAAGCGGATGTGAGGGTAAGTATTTTAAGAGGATACCGGCGCGAGCGGATTGAAATAAAGGACATTATTAAGAGCTCTCTTGAAAAAGACGTAGACAGAAGCAAAGATTTAAATCGTTAGATACGTCCAGACACTGAAAACTGTTGCATTGTATTTGAATCAAAGGTATGACGCACGCACACTGGTGAATAGTTAAAAATCGTGATTTTTGTCTATAAACTTAACTGTTGATATTACCATTTATTGTGCAATCATATTGCACGAACTTTTGTGATAAAATAAACGACCAGCTGATACTGTCTACATGTGCACTGATTCCAAATGAGCGAGCTATCTTATTTCACGTGGAAACATTACGGCGCGGTCACTCAACGGTAAGGGCGTATCTAACGATTTAAATCTTTGGACGGAAGTCACTTGACTGTCTATAAAGCAGTATCGCGTTTCATTATGAAGCAAGGACCTGATGATCCGTACGAAGGTTTAACGTTTTTCAAAGTGGAAACTTATGTAACAAGCGGTCGCCCAGCGAATAATAATGCGGGTTACCGATTACGATAATAACATAATTACGGCATTCTGAGGCGAGTTTCGACGTGTGAGGTTATGTTTTTACGACGCGATGTGGATTTTTAATTACTTTCTATTGATGCCGCTATTTGACAAGAAGTGACAGAGTTCACACGAGACAATGAAGAACGGCATTCGATAGCGTGCGTTACCTTACTATTGTTTTGAAATTAGAATCCTAATGTGACGTCACCTGAACGTTAATCCCGCGAAGCGAACCTGTAACTTCAAATTTCGAAATAAGAACGCGTCATAGACAACAATTAACTTTTCAAAGCTCGGATACGTGTCTTTTAGCCTCTTATGTCTTAACAAGAATGTGAAGATTCTATACTTTCATTTAAGTTATTAGAGCGTGAAACTATTTTACGAAACATGCAAAATAACTAACAATCTCTAGAATTAGTTACGCTGTTGCTTAGTCTACTTGTTCCACAATAAAGACGCGTGTTTCTTCACTAAGCGACACAAATACATTAATCAGTCTGAGCTTTTGACGCTCTTGTTTTACTGCGGGCCCTTTAGGTACTCAATTTTAAAGTGAACAGGTACTTACAACAGGTTATTTGGTATCAAATACACATTTAATTCAAATTTACGGACGAATGGGTCTTTTGTCGTTGTTTCTTACAAAGTTTTAGTCGGTATCTGATTTAACAATGAGGGCTTTAAATTTTCGAATAAAAAAAAGTTTTTCGATTTGGCTCGATAGATGGCGCTGACTCAACTATGGTTGTCAAAATTAACAAATGCATTGTCTTTGCTTTTTTGTTTTTTTAAACTTAATAGACCTTTGTTTGACCACGATCTCACCTGTTGGTAAGTGACGATAATTACTTTTGTGTGATAGTAACAAAATACCACGAAAATATATCACTACGTCGGTGACTTTGACATTTCACTTTATTTTGACAGTTAAGTACAGAGCTGGCGCCATCTCTTTTCAAGGCAAGCATGATGTGAAACGGCCGTGAAAACCCCTGATTCCAATTTACGAACGAATGGGTCTTTTGTGTCTTTCTAACAAAGTTGTTTTAATCGGTATCTGATTTACCCATTGTAGTTATTCGTTTACTTTTATTGGGAGAGTCTTGGCTAGCCTCCTCGCTTCGCTGGCCACGGGATAAGAAGTTAAATACTGAGCTCGCTTTTGTATTAATTCAACTTAATTAAGTTAACTCGCATGTCTATCTCACGGTAACAAACAAAACTGGATACAATTCCACCGCGCGCGGGTGATAATAATGTTTTCCGGAGAAATCGTTTATGATGCAAAGTGATACTTCTCGGGCTAAAATGAATTTAAATTAGTGAGCTTTTGAATGTAAGTAGAAAAGTTTGAATAATGATATGACCTAGTTTGTTATAGACCGACGACATGAAATAAGACCGGTGAAGTGATACCTATAGTACCTATTTTGAGGGTTGTAGGTACTAAATACATACATAAAAAAAAGTATGTATGTATGTCGTGTATGTATGTACATACATACACGACATACATACACTTTTTTATACAACTTGGTATGGCGGATCAAGCATTTTATGGCCCACCTGATGTTAAGCGGTACATACATAGACACATATGCCTTTTTCCCGAAGGGGGCTAGGCAGAGCCTCAATGGGCCTCTTTTCACAGTGGGTTACACCATCGTGGAATATAGACGTGACAAGTGGTGAGCTCATCGCCGCCATTGCTTCCCACGACTGACTCGGCTAACGCTTTTTTCTAGTAATAACACATTCCATAATAAGCTGACAAATCTTATACCAACGAATATTATCAACAAGTCCGGGTAATTTAAAAAAAAAGTTATCAGAATAAAATGAAATGAAATGAAATCTGAGGGTTATTATAGCAGGAAAATAATGCAAAATGTACTATATAATTTGCAAAAAAAAAATATGCCGAATTTCACATTCGAAATTAAAACACTTGTGATGTAAAATGTTTTTATAGCAAATTCTTCACGCATTGTTGTTTAACGACAGTTTTGTTTACTAAAAGCTTCTGACATCAC
Source organism: Operophtera brumata (assembly GCA_932527175.1). Classification (NCBI taxonomy): domain Eukaryota; kingdom Metazoa; phylum Arthropoda; class Insecta; order Lepidoptera; family Geometridae; genus Operophtera; species Operophtera brumata. Next base: position 3,812,485 of record OW052229.1, read on the forward strand.
AAATTGGTTATGAAAACAATGCATTCTACTCGACGATCGTTCCGACAATAATGGATGGATGGTCAAGATAAATAACAATGGATGGTATTAGTAACATCCGAAGACGGATCTGTGGTGATCCACAAAAAGTATAGTTCACGGTCAGATCGAGGAGTAAAGACCCCAGGCATGCGCGGAAACACACTGACATTTGCGGGTACAAAGCAGGTGTTAGTTAAATAAGCCTATTTTTTCGCATTTGTAACGGCCCTAGGGTCTTGAATGGGGACAGTGAATGGTGCATGCAACGGGGTGCAACCCTAGCATTAAGGGCGCGTACCAACGACCTTTCTACACTGAGTAGTGTGTATACACTCACGGTACGTGCACACTCGGCCACAATCCGGTCCCAGAGAGTACTAGTCTCACCTCTGTGACATCCGGACCGACTAACGGACCACGCATTACAATATAAAACCTGAGATTTACAAAACACAAATTGTTTAAGAGAAATAAATGAAATGAACGCGGCGAGCGGAATACAAATGAGATTTCTTTCGGAGTGAGCCATCTCTTTCTTTAAACGCATGATAAATAGCCTCTATGCGTCGTTAGCTCGCTCGCTTTACTTGTATTACTGTTCTATGTTGTCGGTAATATTAATAATATGACCTACTATCGCGGGTCACATCTGTAGTCTACGGATTTATTTCACATGGGATCAGATAAGGTTCGGATGCAATTGCGTTTAAGGTTACATCGTATTGCGTTGCAGCGCTGTAGAGTCGAGTTTCAAAATATTGTGGTAATGAAATCGATGAGTAAAATAATAAAATGTAATTTTCGAAATTCGAACTCGAGCTTTCTTAGCAGACATTCACCTGCGTCGGACGCAGCGCGCGGAACGCGTATGTACCCATACAACACATTAAGTTGTTGGACGATATGGATCGTAAAGCAGGCTGTGCGTCCGACGATGACCTCATTACGAGAAAAAAGAACCTCAGCTAGGGGAAGACTTTATATTTAAATGCGAGCCAGCCGACCGTGGCACAACCGGTAAGCACGTATGTCGCGTATCCTCAGGACTCAGGATTCCGACATATGGATAGAGGTATCAGATAAACCACATATGGCACTTATTCGTCAGCTCCGATAGCTCAACCTGTCTGTCAATATTTGAAACGATATGCGGTAGCTCTCGCTCAATTGATCGCATGTCAACACAATATGTCTGCCAATAGAGAGCTCCACGTGAATTTAAACAGGAAGTTCCAATTTAGCGCCAATTCATTTGGAATGATACAGGCGGTTACCGGACGCACATCCATCCGAAAAAAGTTTAGAGTTTCGTCTATGGTTCCTCTGAGACCAAGTGTCACGTTCTCTCCAGATGGTACGAGCTTGGGCAAGCTAGCCAATTGTTTACCCAAACATTACGAGACGGTTCGACATTCAAAGCTGGCCGCTAAATAAAATACAAATAGCACTCGAGATCTCTAGTGTCCACATGTGGCTCTGTAAACAATTGACGCCAGCGAAATCGCAGAGAGGTCCAATTAAGATGTCCGTTATCCTTGGAACGAGGTAGATCGCGACCCGTAAATAAATAGCTGGGTAATTACAATATCGAATCACGATCCAGGCCGGCCTTTGCGCTCTAATCGTCTGAAGATGAGAACGGAGCCACGACGCAGGCTTCTAACTACATCTAATAACACGGACCGGTGTATGACCGCGGAGCTTCTAGCTCCGTAATTAATTAAAAATGAACCATTGAACGCTGTAATCGTCCCACGCGGTCGCTCGTTAAACCATCGAGTTACTCGATTCGAGTATTCTTATCGTCATCGCTTCTGTCAAATTTGAATATAGAATCCCTTAATTTCTTTTCACTATTATTTACGGCGAATGAGATGCCTCACACTGCCTGTGGATTATTGGAATTTGAATGTTGGTAACATCGACAACGTTGATTTATTGATGCAGGGTTGCTACTTAATGTATCTTTTACGACGTATTGATTTTATTGTTGCCTTCAAAATTAATGAAGTGAAGCATTTAAGGAACGTCAGGGGGGGGGGGGGGGTTTAAACAGTACGTATAAAATAAGAAACTCACCGGCCACGTAAAGTCGAAAGGGAAGACGATGGGATTGCTGAATCCTTCCACGTTGAGGTTAGGCACATCCAATGAGTTTCCACCCAACACGGGTGTAGTGATGTCACCGAACGTACACGGTGACGTCGTATCGATGTTTGCTTGATAAATCTTGAGACACACTCGGAATTTAGTCCTACACGGCGCCAAACACGGCGCGTCACTATTTGAAGAACCATCACAGCACTGGCCACTACTTAACCTACCCAACGAGTTCGTAAAACTTTTTATCCTAAGTTCGAAGGAACCAGACGTCAGCACCTGAAAAGAGAAAAGAACATATCAGTGTTTGTTTACTGGCACAAGATAAATAATAGGACATGGATTAGGGCAATATATCACTAAACTCGGACAGAGTAAACAGAGGACTGGCAATACAGCTTTCATCGCCCCCAAGATGTAATCCTCAAACAGACTATTTGCACAACTGTCCGAACGATCGATCCCGCCGAGACATTAACGGTTTTACTGGACAGAGTATGTAGGTCGTTTAAAAATGGGGTTGCGTGTGCCCCACACGCGTTGACACCCCTAACCTGAATTAAACTTGGAACAGCCGAGACGCGGCAAACAATTCATATTTTTGTAAATCGAACTGTCGAATATCGACGGCCCCCCCGCTTTGTTTTAAACGATCCAATGTTGCCAGGGCTACTGATAGATGTAAAAAATGTGATATTTAGAACTTCGTTGATAGATAGATACACTCGTCAACGAAACGAGTTAAATTCTCTTTTTTGTAAGATATGAATAATAATAAAACTAGTTTTTGTTGCCCTCCCTGGTGTATGTACCCAACCCTTGTATTGATGAAAGAATGTGCAGTTGGTCACATTCTACTCGCACTGCATGTGGGGTCAACAAGTTTGAAGTGTTATAAAGCTTGGTTTGCTAAGAAGCGGTGGCCTTCATATACCGGTGACGTTAATGACACTCGCCTCTATAATTATGTCATCATATTTTTATGACATACACCGGCTGTAATATAGCGGCGACGCGGGTGACGTCATTGAAACTAACCCTTATTATACGTCATTATGTCAGCCATAATATAGCGGACACGCGCGTGTCGTCATTGACACACTCCTATAACACGTCATATGCTAGCCGTAATATAGCGGCACGCGGGTGACGCCAATGACACTCACCCGTCATATGTCAGCCGTAATATAGCGGCACGCAGGTGACGTCAATGACACTCAACCATCATATGCCAGCCGTAATATAGCGGCGACGCGGGTGACGTTATTGAAACTAACCCTTACTATATGTCATATGCCAGCCGTAATATAGCGGCAAGCGAAGACGTCAATGACACTCACCCGTCATATGCCAGCCGTAATATAGCGGCACGCGGGTGACGTCAATGACACTCACCCGTCATAATATATGCCAGCCGTAATACCTATAGCGGCGACGCGGGTGACGCTATTGAAACTAACCCTTATTATACGTCATATACCAGCCGTAATATAGCGGCGACGCTGGTGGCGTCAATGACACTCACCCCAATAACACGTCATATGCCAGCCGTAATATAGCGGCGACGCGGGTGACGGTATTGAAATTAACCCTTATTATATGTCGTATACCAGCCGTAATATAGCGCCGATGCTGGTGACGTCAATGACACTCACCCCAATAACACGTCATATGCCAGCCGTAATATAGCGGAGACGCGGGTGACGTCAGTGACACTAGCCTAGGTATTAATTACGGCCACCTCTTTTTAGCAAACGAAGAATTAGTCTTCAAACATTTTCCCGTCGCGTCGCTTCGAAACCAAGACCAAGGGTTTGTAAAACCATTGCTAATGACCAAAATTACTCTGTTACTTGTTTTATAGAAAAAATATTAAGTCGATGACTTTATAGGGCATCGGAAGGAAGTGGCGGTATTAAGTTATGGCGTCGCGTCTTGGCAAATCATTACCGGTATTAATAACGATGCATGTGTGTCGGTCAAAACCTTGTTTAATTTCAGTCTAAAATTGATTACTAGTCGGCCTCATAATAAATTACTTACAATAAAGGTTTACCGCTTTCATTTGGCTTTAGATGTGATTTGAATTTTAATAAAAAGCCGAGTTTACTGTTTATAATTTTTGAATCAACAAATTATGCTCCGTGCAAATAGTCTTCCCTTTTTTTTAACCCCCGACGCAAAAACTACGGTGTGTTATAAGTTTGAAGTGTGTGTGTGTGTGTGTGCGTGTGTGTGTCTGGTTGTACCATCGTAGCTCCCGAACGGATGAATGGTTTTTTTTTTTTGTTTGAAATGTGAATTAGTCGGGAGTGTTCTTAGTTATGTTTTATCAAAATTGGTTCAGCCGTTTCATTGAGTTGAGGTTTTTTTTAATTTTTACAAAATTAATTACTTGTTATAACTACTTGGAATGACGGATCTAGCAGATGGCCCACTTGATGTTAAGCGGTACTCTGCCTATGAACATTGAACAGTGCATTACCTCATAGGTCACGTCCACCTAGGACGCGCCCTATGTGGCATTGCACTGCGCCCGCCACCCCGAGACATAAAGATGAAAGTCTCATGTGCCTGTAATTTCTCCGGCACCCTTACCCTTCAAACCGGAACACAGCAAAGCGAGCACTACTGCTTTGCGGCAGAAATAGGTATGATGCTAGTACTTCCCCGGACGAACTCTTTCACAAAAAAGCTCTACTACTACTCGCGTACTCCCTATACGCAAATAGCAAACTCAAGGTTTTTGAATTCAAATATCAGATAGAGAAAACAATGGACCATTCAAATTGAGCTTATCTGGTAACTGAGACGGTGTGTCTGTCCGTCTGTCGGGATGTCAAAAACTTTAACCCCCCCGTTTAAACAGAGCTGTGGTAAAAAATACACCAGATTTCAACAGACTTCCTGCCTTGCAGGGGCTGATCGCAAAATAGCGGTCACCTCTCGTTCTATCACAAAAGACTAGAAAGAGACAGAGCCACATCACTTCACACATCCACGTGGTTGTCAGGTAGGAGCGGAACCAAAAAAATGCCCAAAAAAGATACGCAGCACTCTAAACATCCCTTTTTTTGTTTCATTGTTTACAAAAGGAGTAGGTAGCTTGTTTTATGAATTGTTGGTTACTGTTTGAGACTCAATTAATCAATTATCCGTACTCATTAGCTTAATGAAGATCTATTTTTCAAACGGACGTCAAGCGAACGACTTGTTAAAAAACTTGCTGTCAGATATGACAGCTGCCACTTTTAACAAACTGACATTGACTTTTAAGTTGAAAAGTTCAAATAAACGATGTAAACAGGCCTAATACATGTCATTGAAGGAACAAATTAAGCTAAATGAAATTTAAAACACACGGGCGATGGGAGCTCGAACATTCGCCTCGGGATAGAACACAAACCAACAATTAAATAATACTTAGTATACTTACTGGACTACCGAACGTATGTTTTATTATGTCTTCGGGCGGATTTGACGCCGGTTTGACGGATGAGTTTCATAAAGCATTTAAAAAAGGAATACCTAGTTATGTTGTTCGAAAAACAAACAATTGTCTATGGACTTTTCGTGCGTTAGAAGTTTAAGGTGGTTGCTTTCGCTTGAAGCGCGAAATTCAAAATCGTGTTTTTTGCTCATCACAGCTCATCAACACTTCTTCAGGTTGCGAAAACTAATTTGACGGTAATAACACACAAAGTTTTAATTTATAGTATCACATAAATATCGTTAGTTTGACTATGAATGTGCTTGAAACAAAAAAAACACTGTAAATACCATTGTCGCACAATCGTAGCTAAAATAATGATATTTATGTGATACTATAAATTAAAACTTTTGTGTTAGGTCGTATAATTACCGGCAAATTGAGTTTCGCTATCTGAAGAAGTGTTGATGAGCTGTGATGTGCAAAAAACACGAACAAATTTGAATTTCGCGCCACAAGCGAATGCAACCATCTTAAAGAAAGAATGATGATAGTTGTACCTTCTTTGATATTCAGTAATCAATTACACGTGTGCCTAATTTATTTACCATAAGACTTCACGTTTAATGCGTCCGACGTTACAAGAATCGTGAACATCAAAACTCTATCTTACCATTTTGAAAGGAAAGTAACACTGGCACGTAACATTAATTGCGCCGGCGCAGGCATCAACAAACCGTCCAAATTGATTTGAATACCTAATCGACTATCTCGCAATACCATTTCAGTTAATTTTAATATATCGTGTAACATTAATATTTTGAATAACACCAGAATCACGATCAAAAGAATTGCTTTGTCAAGATGATTTGTTGGCCACTTACCCGGATAGTTAGGTGGTATAATTATGGTGTTTTAGTCCTCGGTTAGATTGAGATAGGATATAGTATAATAATGTGAACGGCATTGTATGTAAGTAAACCAAGAGAGTAACCACTCCAGCAGGTTGAGTGTATGGCTAAAAATAACGCTAATAATAAAACACAGGGGAATGTTTTTCATCTCTCCCGTTATAACACACGCGAAATGTTTTAATTTTAAAATAAACATCCAAACAGAGTCTTATAATAGCGCAAAATTTTGTTTGTGCATCAATTCGCAATTCCAAATTTAAAGTTGGAATCATAAACGTATGATTTATTTTTTCCATTTATGTATTTTCGGCCAGCACACGTACACATGCCGTAAAGATGTTCGTTTTTTAAAAATAGATCCACGCTCTGATGTCTGAATTAAAATATGAAAAAAATATTGAGCTTGTCCTATAGCAGCTGACGAATGAGCCCTGTTGCTAATTGGTTTTCTGACCTGACTTCAGAGAAGTTTGCTTCAATGTTGGTATTGTGTCGAGGGGACTCGCTCCGGGTTGCCGGTTTCACAAAGGGCGAGTTTCAGAGAATGTCTTTGCTGGAATAAAACGACGTCTAAAGCGCACCGATATTCGGGCGACGAAAGTTGCAAACTCTTTGTCTGAACCTCTGACAGCTGCAGTTACACAAAAGAAACATACATCTAGTGGAATTCGAAATTAACGGAGAATCATGAGCGTGGAAGGTAATAGGCCCGCAGATTGCCTGGAACGTATATGGAAAGCGCATAATAAGGTATTTTGCGGTTATTTAAGCGTTGCACAAGCGAATTGAGATTTCGTGCGTTGGTGCACCGAGCGCTTTGATCTGAAGAGTCGTGTACCTACGCGGTATCTCAAACCAGATCTCCTTGCTTCAATTGCTATTGGGATTACTACGTGTGAACCTCTTGCTGTGAGATTCAATACGGAACTTATTAAAATACTTTCTACAACCTTTTCAGTCAATCGACATCAAGCCTTTACATACATACATACATAATAGAAAGACGCCTTTTTCTCCTAAAGGGTAGGTAGAGCATCAATTGGACCTTTTTTCTTTATGGGTTGCACCATCATGGGAACTAGACGTGAAAAGTGGTGAGCTCATCCCCGCCATTGCTTCCCACGACTGACTGCTAACACTTTCTTCCACTAATATATTCCTTAAATAAGCTAACAAGCCCCCTCATTCGCTATGACCAAACGTAACATAACGCGGGCACGTTACGATATCGGCGTGGAATCATCGTTTAGAATACATAACGTCACACGTTATTGGCAAGGATTCTCCTTGGTTATAGCGAATAAGTGCCCAGGACAAATCTTATACCAAACGAATCTTACAAACAAGTCATATGCTCTAAATTTCGATTCTCAGATACACCTACCTATTCTTATTCCATGTGATGCATTTAGATGAAATAAGGATCATAGACTAGCTAGAACTTGCATGATGTGTTGTACCTACCCTACGTTTTACTCGAATGATACTATGGCCGACTAGAGATGTGTGTGCATGTTATTATTTTCAATTTGCGAAGCAATCTTCATTACGCATCGCAATACAACGTTATGAAACAACATCCACAATTCAACCACTCATCCTACTCAAAGACAATTTGAAAATGGAAAATGATGAAGAACTTATAATCCTCCTACGGCCAGTAATTACTTAATTTGCGCATGTAACTGCCTAACATTCGTATCTGTCAACCATCGACCTTAACTTTCATCCCACATAGAAGGTAAGGTTAGACTCATCTCCGAGCTATGCCTGCAGCATTGTGAAACCTACGCAATATCGCTAGATCAGCTGACACATTTACCCAATTCGGATCTTAATAATTCGCACTGACAACTCTTAACAATAGAATCTTAAATTAGAAGGTTACTGACTAAATTACGCTTACGCGCCATCCGATATTCAAATTTCGAAACCGTGCTCTATGAATTACGAAACAACAATTGTCTATAAAACTGTTTTCAGTGATAGGTATCAGCGCTTCCATAAACCTTTGTAATTAGCAAGAAACCATAGTTGATACAAATAAATAAAACATTTAATTAACTTCCTTACTGCATCCAGTTTGGCAGCATTGCGTAATCTGATCAATGATCCTGGCAGCCATGTTGGTTTTTACAACAACAGGATTCAATGAAACGTCCGGTACCTACATATTATTACGATAAAAAACTAAATCGACTTAATGGCGGTTTACGTTCGTAATGAGATAAATTACTTTAACAATAGTGACATTAGTGTTGTGACACCATTGGATTGAATGTGGTCATTTGTCAAAGATGTCAAATGAGTCTCGCTTCTGATAAGGTTGAATCGATGCACGCGTTCTACAATTGAACCATTAGGTTTTTGTCTATGGCACAATAAGACGAAGTTCTTAGCGTTTTCTCATAGTTAAGCAGTTAAGACTGGACTATTATACTGATTTCGTACTAGCATAATTGAAGCGGTTCTCATAGAACAAACTTTTTGGACAATAGACGAAATTATAACAGAAATTTAAAGACCCATAGTTAGGGAGTTTCACATACTTAAATGCTCATTGCTGCTAACATGACATATGAGGAATAATTATTGTGGCATTGTGAAATGGAAATTGTGTGAAATTCGACTAAACCAGGTGGTTGGAAATTTCGAGAAATTTCATTCAAATTGAGATGGCATGCAAAATAAATTATTTAATGGAAAATACAGCTTTCCCTTTATAGCCTGGTTACCATTAATTAATTCTTAATGTGTATTTAATTAGTAACACCGTGGCAATTATTATTCAGTTAACCTTCAGAATCGGGACTATTGGAATTTGTGTACGAGTAAATTGTGAAAAAGCAGATGTTTAAGAGTTGCCATTAAATACGGCTTGCACCTGCGCAGAAGCAATGTTTGACGGGGCAGGCAGCCACGCGACACACATTGACAAGCAATAGGGTAAATTAATTAATTACTTTTTTATGACCCATAGTTTGTTGGAATTGTGACAGAGACAAAAAAAAAATTAATGATCAAATAAACGTATGTTAGCAGTATGTCCAAGCGCAACTGGCACACAGAAACATACCTAAAATTGAAATATATCGATTATATCACAAATCGTAACGCAATCATACACGCACAACTAACGTTCCATGCGAGCTATGACATGCTATGTCCTAGTTATGCGACAGGTAGTCGCCGACCGTAATCGAGAATGCATAACTTTACCACTCAGAGAACTGGCAACATTGTCTGATTATTGCAAAAATAATAAAAAAGCTAGACCTCTCCGGCCCAAATAAGGATACAATCAATTTAATAAGCTTTATCCTCTGTGGGATAAATTATAAAACAAAAGTAACCTTCATCGAATTATTTATTTGAAATTGGAAATTATAATGTTGCGGTTTCGGGGCAGACGTGTTTCCGACGCCGCTTCCGATGAAGACGGTCGAGCGATCACGCGATTGTTTTCAAATTTCGAATCGCGAGGTAGTAGATACCTACCTATTCGGGAGAAAAAATCCAGATATACCGATTCCTGCGGATGTTCGATGAAGTAGGTACCTATCGAGTTTACCGATCGGTGGGGCAATTACAGCAATGCACGCTCCTTGTCACGTAGACGCCCCAAGCAAGACAACCAGTTCTGTTGTAGTGAGCAAAATACCGTTTTTTTATATAAAACAACGAGACTTCATTCATAATGTATTGAAAACTGAAGCACACAGATGCAGCTAGGTAGCTAAAAATATCTTAATAGTCACCCAAGTGTGCTGGTCCGGCGCTGCTATGGTTAATTATCTTGACTCGCGTAAAAAGATGCTGGGTTAAATTCGAGACTGGTTCTAGATCATAAATCCCATGCACTTGTTCATTCTTCAGTCTTTAGGGCATGGCTATTCTAAAGATAACGTATTTATAGACTTGTTACCCACATATTAAAACGTTGCATTACGACGTTACCTACCTAACGGCAAATTCGCGTGTGCTGGTGACCCTACTGGTTATAGTGCGCGTACGCAATGGGGTACACTACCCTTACCCTACTGTCATAAAGTGAGTCGGTACCTAACTAAATTATGCGGGAGAACAATGCCACCCGGCCAAAATATCGATTTTTTTACCGATTACATTTCGGTAAAGTTATTTTTTCAACCGGTTTATCATTTCGCAAAGGTAAAGTAACTTTGGTAGGTACCTAGGTAGGTAGGTACATCAGGAATGTTGCAGATAATCTTCGTTTAGTTAGGAAATTGCTTGGCGTAGGTTCGATTGGGAAAGTAGGTAGGTACCTACCTATCGAGCCGGTATCTACGGTGAATCATGCATCAAGTGCTTCTTGAGTCGGCTCAAAGCTAGTGATGTACACTACTCGACTCTAAATAAACGTTTATGTTGAACGAGAAAGGATTGATTGATTCGTTTCCTTCGAACTTAACGAGGCAAATAATTAACTTAAAGCTCGTCGAGTGTAAACTTGCTGTGTAATAAAATGTCGTGGGAACACGAAATCATGAAAAGTTCACACGACAACAGCCCTAAGAGTAACCTTGACCGGCGCGGGCGATGACCTCAAACTTTAGGTATCCTCAACTATGTAGTGTCACTTTCATCTCTCTCCAGTGTTTGTTTACGCGGAGTTTACGACTCGCGTCCAGGCGCCCATTATCCCGCGATTAGCGCCGGACAATAAACGAAGGGCTCTCAAGAAACTAGACCGAGCTACTAACCCTGAATATCGCGCGCTCTCCTCGTCTGGAAGAGTTATTCCTGTCGCGAGTGCATGCGGATCCAGCGACACCGCGGCGAAGCCTCGGAATGCATCTAATTTTACAGCGAAGAGGCTCGCGACCCTGCTGACCCCGCGCCGGTCGTATTAAAACCCGACTTTCTTCACAACTAGGTGCCTGTTTGCTCGGCAGACGTATCGAACACACACAGGCGCGTGTTGCCGGTCACGACGCGCGCTCACCTACACCCTGAGTCGCTCCCTAGCCGACTATCCAGGACGATCTGCTAGCCCGGCTGCGGCGTACCTAGCCGCTCGTGGGAAAGTGACTCGCGTCGCGAGACGACAGAGGCCGTCCCGCAGAGCGCTTTGTGGGAATCGTCAGTTTTCGATTGGATTACGTGCGAAACGTAAACATACGAGGATTCGCGGTTTCAGTGTCGGTATCAGTACCTGGGGCAGAAACCCTAGCAGGGCGACGATCAGTGCGGGGCCGCGCATGCTGGCGCGTCCGGGCTAGCGGCGCCGGGGCATACAGGCGGGTCCTAGCCCCACGGTCGTCAGCAGAATCTGCGGTAATCCATCACTCGATAGAACACTGAGCGGTTTCACTAAGTCACACGGCACAAGGTATCGAGACGTCACTGGCTCATCGGCGAACCGGTCGCGGGATCGTGCACTATTTGAAACGCGCGCGTCGCGACTCGCGTGTGTGTGGGAATGCGGGGTGCGAGGACGTGCGTTCGACTCGGCGCGTGACGGCGGACTGGGGGCCGTGAGGGCGGGCGGGTGGCGCGGCGCGGGCAGCGCACCTGGCGCCGGCCCGGCCGAGAGATGGCGCTGCGCGGCGCATCTGCCGGCGGCCCTTCCCCCCGCGCGGCGGCCCCGCGACCACCCGACCAGAAAATACACGGAAAACACCGCGTTCTCGAAGCGAACACGTGCCCCTATGTAAAAACTTGGGAGAAGAATCGAGCGCTATGCATGCAGTTCATCTTGTAACTAGCTTAGGTAGTAGGTACCTACTCTGTTTACAGTGTACCTAGGTAGGTACCTACATGACGCGAAAGTTACAGCATTGATAAGTGAATTAATTGCTGCTAATTGCTGCTGCTGCTATTGGACTTATTATTCCTCATCTTCATCTCACCTCTCAGTTACATACATACCTACCTACATACATACATAGACACACGCCTCTTTCCCCGAAGGGGTAGGCAGAGCCTCAATGGGCCTCTTTTCACAGTGGGTTGCATCATCGTGGAATATAGAAGTGACGAGTGGTGAGCTCATCGCCGCCATTGATCACCACCACCATTGCCACTTTCTCTTACTTACATTAAATGAAAGTAAGTAAGGTAGGTCCTTACAGAACACTTGAAGGTTCTAATTCTGTCTTTAGGTAAGTAGGTACCTACCTACAGCTACCTAAGTACTTACCTACTACTTAATTAGTTAGATAGGTACGTCTACCAACCTATAATGTATACCAAATGTATTCCAAAAATTGAAAGGAGGTTCGTCAAATTCAACCGATAAGATGCCCTTTGTAAAATAAAGGTGGCGCACACCGAATCGCGTGTCAAGCGAGCTTCCGTTTTGATGCAAATTTTTGTAAATCTGTCCAATTATAGGCAGCTGCCGACTGCCACAGGATAAAATAACATTCGGTCGGTAAGTAAACTAAATGCACGAACAGATAATCAAATTCATAAGGCATTTCGCTTGAAGGAACGGTTTTGAATGAGTTAATCATACGAATTAATGTGTAATGACGAAGAATCATGTTTATTTATAATAATTCATGATGGATCTAGACATCGGCTTAAGAGGAAGAGTTAAATTTAGTAAATTCTAGTGAATCGAATATTTATTAACTAAATCCTACTTCCTACTAATATTATAAACGCGAAAGTTTGTAAGTATGGATGAATGGATGGATGGATGGATGTTTGTTACTCTTTCACGTAAAAACTACTGGATGGATTTGGATGAAATTTGGAAGGGAGATAACTGGACTCCCGGATTAACACATAGGCACATTTTTATCCCGATATTCACACGGGATCGAGACTTACGCGGGTGAAATCGCGGGGCGCTGCTTGTTTATAATAATTCGTGCTGGATCTAGAGATAGGCTTAAGTGGAAGAACTAAATTTAGTAAATTCTAGTAAATCGAATATTTTAACTAAATATCGAATAAAACCTTTTAATTTTCACTAGAAACGGGATATTTACAATGAAAAAATTTTTTTTTTTTTTTTTTTTTAATATCCCGTTTCTAGTGAAAATTATGTACATAACCATGATAGTTTCAAAAGTTAAAACCTTTTAAGTTGTGGGCTTGTGGGGTTGGTCAACTACTGACCTCGGTCGTCTGATACAAAGGTCGTTGGTTCGAAACCGGCAGCTCGCTCACACCAACGTATATGTGGCTCAGTCATTTATTTTATTTATTTATTTTATTATATATCTTTACTTTAAATGAGAACGGCATAAAGGTACCAATTAGGTACCTAGGCTGATTAAAGTGTGCCTACGTACAAGTAGGTACATTTCAAATTAACACATAAATACCATTGTAATTAAATCCAGAAAATGTAATTGGGTCCCTTAAATCATCAGGTACATCCTACAATACATGAAAAATCAAATTATAACACAGTGAAAAAAGGTAATTATTGGAAAAACTATAGGTAATGTAAAAAAAACAAGCATCATTCAAAATATAATAAAAACCGACTAAGTGCGAGACGAACTCGCGCACGAAGGGTTCCGTACCATTATCTATAAAAAAGCGGCCAAGTGCGAGTCGGACTCGCCCATGAAGGGTTCCGTAGCAGCAAGTAACATAATATAAAAGTTCTTGAATGGATTACGATTAATGACGTATTAAAAAAAAACTACTTACTAGATCTCGTTCAAACCAATTTTGAGTGAAAGTTTACATGGTAATGTACATCATATATATTTTTTAGTTTTATCATTCTCTTATTTTAGAAGTCATGGGGGGGGGGGGGGGGGGGGGCACACACTTTTTACCACTTTGGAAGTGTCTCTCGTGCAAACTATTCAGTTTAGAAAAAACTGATATTAGAAACTTCAACATCATTTTTGAAGACCTATCCATAGATACCACACACGTAAAGGTGTGATATAATATTTTTTTTTGAGTTTCTGTTCTAATTATGGGGAACCCCAAAAATTTTTTTTTTTTTTAAATTTTTGTGTAAAAATCTTAATGCGGTTCACAGAATACATCTACCTACCAAGTTTCAACAGTATATAGCTCTTATAGTTTCGGATAAAAAAGGCTGTGACATACACGGACAGACAGACAGACATGACGAATCCATAAGGGTTCCTTGTCTTTGACTACAGAACCCTAAAAAAGCAAAAAAAAGATTGTAAAAAATCGTTTGTTTTATGGGAGCCCCCTTAAATATTTATTTTATTCTATTTTTAACCCCCGACGCAAAAACGACGGTGTGTTTTAAGTTTGACGTGTCTGTGTGTGTGTGTGTGTGTGTGTGTGTGTCTGTCTGTGGCATCGTAGCTCCCGAACGGATGAACCGATTTAGTTTTTTGTTGTTTGAAAGGTTAATTTATCAGGTGTGTTCTTAGCTATGTTTGATCAAAATCGGTTCAGCCGTTTCATAGTGATGAAGGTTTTTTTTAATTTTTACAAAATTAATTACTTGTTTTGTATTTATTTGTTGTTATAGCGGCAACTTAAATACATCATTTCTGAAAATTTAAACTGTCTAACCATCAAGGTTCATGTGATACAGCCTGGTGACAGACGGACAGACAGACAGACAGACAGACGGACAGCCGAGCCTTACTAATAGGATCCCGTTTTACCCTTTCGCTACGGAACCCTAAAAACGTACGATTCTGACTGTATGTAAGCCAGACTCCACAGTTCATCACTGTTCATTTTTCAATGCTCAAACGGTGAAAAATATTGAAAAAGTAAAGGACTTTTGCCATGCACCCATCCACTCTGGACCAGGCAGCATGGTGGTTGGTGGATTTCGGAGCAGATTCGGTCGTTAGATCTTGATAATAATAAACCTACTAGCTTCCCTACACACGCCTTTTTCCCTGAAGGGGGCAGATAGAGTCTCAATGGGTCTCTTTTCACAGTGGGTTTGCACCATCGTGGAATATAGACGTGACAAGTGGTGAGCTCATCGCCGCCATTGCTCCTCACGACTGACTCGGCTAACGCTTTCTTCCAGGACAAATCTTATAACAAAGAATCTTATCAACAAGCTGTAAAGTAAATTTGAGCCTTTCGGGGTCGAGACTCTAGGTCCGTGGGGTAACGGGGCACTTCGCGTTTTCAAAATTATTTCAGGGTATCTGGTCAAAGCGACGCTTGACCCGAGAACTGGCTCTTATCTGGCTCAACGCATTAGTATTGCCATTCAGCGTGGCAATACAGTCAGCATTTTAGGGACGCTTCTGTCTGATAGTGATTTGGATCAGTTGAGCTACCTTTAGATAGCTAGCAGAGCTTTTTTTTTTTTTTATTTTTTTTTTTATACTACTGATTGACGGATCAAGCAGATGGCCCACCTGATGTTAAGCGCCGGTCCTGTTTCAGGTAGCACAACTGTTTCATATGTATTTTGTACATACCTTCTATTATTATTTCTGTAAATAGCTGTAAAGTAAAGTAAAGTAAACATATGTATAATAATTCAATTAATTTAATGAAATAAGTAAGCACTGTGATAGGTACACTCCTACTGAATTCCTACCACTTTGGTAATTTTAATTAATAAAGCCTATTAGGTTTCGGTTAGGTATTACCTAATACCTACGCACTAACATTTCTCACATAAAATTATTTGAGTTTAGGCGGTAATTACTTGTACACTATATTAATTAGTACGTATTAATAAGTGTTAATATTTTAGTAGTACTAAAGCTTTCTTGTGAAAGGGTTCGTCCGGGGAAGTACTGCCACCATGCCCATTTCTGCCGCAAAGCGGTAGTGCTCGCATTGCTGTGTTCCGGGTAAGAGTAAGGGTGCCGGTGAAATTACAGGCACATGAGACTCTTCATCTTTATGTCTCAGGGTGACGGGCGCAGTGCAATGCCACATAGGGTGCGTCCTAGGTGGACGTGACCTATGAGGTAATGCACTGTTCATAGGCAGAGGTTACCGCTTAACATCAGGTGGGCCATCTGCTTGTTGCGTCATTCAAGTAGTATAAAAAAACCACTATATTAATATGAAGTAAGTACCTAATGCATTGTAAAGGCAGGGGCTCGACAAATTGAAATGCATTTTTTTACCATGAAACCCGATTCGTTTACTTCTTAAATGTGGTTCATTATTGCACTGGAAAATCAAGAGTTGTGGTTGTGGACAGTAATAAGGGACAAATACACCAGGGGATGGGCCGCATCATCCACCTGAGTACTCAACACCTTTAGTGCGATCACCAATAATAATAAATAAATAAATAATGCTGGACACAGTTCACACAACATTATCTAGCCCCAAGCTAAGCAGAGCTTGTGTTATGGGTACTAGATAACTGACAAACTTAATACAATACATTACATACATAGATATATTTTGATTATGCATAGAAAATACCCAGAACACCCTGAACAAATGTCTGCAGATTGCACAAATATTTGTTCCGAGGCGGGAATCGAACCCGCAACCACCTGCGTCGCAGGCCAACCTTCGTCCGTCGCACCACAGAGGTCGTCATTTATGGTATATACCTAATAGTATTTAGTTCAAAACTGTAAATATTTAGCCATGCATTTTTATGTGAATGAATGATAGAGCAAGCAGAAACCTTCACGTAGATAATGTTGTGTGAACTGTCCAGCATTATTTATGAAGTAGACTGTAGACACGTCACAAGCTAATCATAGTGATTACCTTAAAGACAGAATTCAATCAGATTCTGGCCACAGAATAAATTGTAATCGCGTGTGCCAGAACAATAACATTTGGCTAACAAAGGATGAGGTACCACACCTACTCACCACGCCCAACAGGCCCTGACATACAAATATTTATGCTGAAAACGATTTTACAACAAAGTTGAAAAACTAGGGGCTGGGCTTGGAAACCAAGCCTTCGAAAAATTTGTTCAAAATATTATTGTTTTTTTTAACCCCCGACGCAAAAACGACGGGGTGTTATAAGTTTGACGTGTCTGTGTGTGTGTGTGTCTGTCTGTCGCCTCGTAGCTCCCGAACGGAAGAACCATTTTTTTTTGTTTGAAACTTGATTTTGTCGGTATTGTTCTTAGCTATGTTTGATCAAAATCGGTTCAGCCTTTTCATTGGATTGAGGGTTTTTTTAATTTTTACAAAATTAAATACTTTTTTTTCTATGCTAGACCTTTGTTTTGACCACGATCTCACTTGTTGGTATAAGTAACGATGTGGCCGACGATGGAGCACAAAGGTCTAGAAGGCAACTCAACGCAAAGTAAAGCATTACCTCTTTAGGGAGGTAAAGTTGTATGAAACTCCCTAGGGGGTAAAGTGATTTGAATTTAGAAAGCCAAATTCGTGTGGAAACTTGTGGAAAACATTCGAAAATTGAACTGGCCATCATGAGCAACTCAATTTCAAAGAATGTGAAACAAAAGACTGTGATGGTGCTGTGATTTTCAGTGATTTTTTATTGTCTCGCAGGTGTGAAAAGTAGAGTATGCTCCTCTGAGAAAAAGCCTGTCTTCGTCTTGGGCAGTTTGAACCCCTCGCTTCACTGAGGACTCTACATAACTAGAGTCCCTTGTTACGATCAGGGTTAAATATGCCGCCCGTGACGAAAGACACTGCTTTATGCCCTCAGTGCATAATCTACTATTGACTAGGTGTTTTTTTTTCTTTATAATTGGCGCCGCACGGCTTGTGCATTTGCAATTTTCAAGTAAGTATCTGTATTTTCAATATATTTTGCAACACTTCTTCCAAGTCGTCAAAGTCACAGTTGAGTCATGTTTTAGTAAAACGGTGGCCAATTTTACTAAAACTTTGGTAGACAATTTCCACCAATTTCAAAAGTCACGCAGTTCACTTCCATTTCATTTCATTACACTTGTGCTTTTTAAACGAGCTACATTAGTTAAAATGCCACCAAAATAACACAAAATGACTCAAGAAAACACTAGGAAAACAAATTAAATAAAAGTAGACAACGTCTCTTTTAGAAAATGGCGGGAAGAGTCTCTGACTACGTGTTAATATATTTCATATTTATTATTTTCATGATGTACGGAACCGTTATAAAAAGATCGAGACGCAACATTGATATTACATAGATAAGTACATTGATAAGGAATCGAAGCCTCATCTATGTCAAGTTCAAGTACAGTGATAACAAAGACATAATTGAATCATTGTTTTAAGGTTTAAACGCCCACTTCGCGCAAATGATTGCTGTGTTCCGGTTTGAAGGGTAAGAGTGCCGGTGAAATTACAGGCACATGAGACTTTACATCTTTATGTCTCAGGGTGGCGGGCGCAGTGCAATGCCACATAGGGCGCGTCCTAGGTGGACCTGACCTATGAGTAATGCACTGTTCATAGGCAGAGGGTACCGCTTAACATCAGGTGGGCCATTAGCATGTTCCGTCATTAAAGTAGCATAAAAAAAAAAAAAAAAGATTGAGAAGTAGGATAAGAAATCGACCTAATATTTTGAAGGTAAGTTATATGATCATCATCAATTATTATTATATCACCATGTAAAAGTTGTAGGTAACTATAAAACTAGACCTAAGCAAGAGCGAAATCTCCTATGAGAAGTATTTTTTACTTAAAAGGAGATTACATCATTGTTATTAAATTATGTATCTTTTGGAAACGCAATAAACATTTGTATTTGTATTTGTATTTGATGACCTCTGTGGCATGGCGGGCTAGTAGCCGGCTGAGATCGTGCTTCTGTTTTTTTTTTTTTTTTTTTTTATTCTACTGGAATGGCGGAGCAAGCAGATGGCCCACCTGATGTTAAGCGGTAACCTCTGCCTATGAACAGTGCATTACCTCATAGGTCACGTCCACCTAGGACGCGCCCTATGTGGCATTGCACTGCGCCCGCCACCCTGAGACATAAAGATGAAAAGTCTCATGTGCCTGTAATTTCACTACTGTAATGTATTTAGACTACATCCTCAAATAATTGGGTATACACAACAAGTTTGTAACTTTGTAAGTACTACAAACTACCACTAATTGTAGTACCTACCTACAATCATTTCTTTCCTATAGTAGTTGTACTATTATTTATTGTGTGCCTATAGCAACCATCTATACAACAAATAGACCTCCATAAGACCACAAAGCATTTGTTTTACCGCCAATTGATTAAACAATGGGCTTGAATTAGCTGTGAGAATACGTGCGTAGACAATTCCATTACTACTCACTTTGACATCTAGACGTCAATGTTGCATTCTTGCAAACACAGCTCTACAGCATCCATGTATCTTATATCAACGCGCTAGAGTCGAGATTGCCGTGCATTGAGTGCACGATAAGTTGGTATACTCTGACGTATGGATTGATTCGCTGAAGATTAATGGTATGATTTACGAGTATGTAAACTGTGGTGCGAATTAGCTGTTGAAACGCACAGGAATTTGAAGATTTTTGTGGTTCCAGTTATGGAAAGTTGATACCAAATTAAAGGACATTGTTATTTTTTTTGAGTCGTGTTTTGACTAGCATGATTTTTTTTGAGATGGTTTTTTTTCAATTATTGACATTGGACATCTTTATAATACTACGCACTTTTTTATAGTTTGATAGTTCACGATTTCACCTGTTGGTAAGTGACGATGTGGCCGAAGATGGAGCACGAAGGTCTAGAAGGCACCTATTCACTCTAGCCTTGAAGAGACCCAGATTATAGTTTTCAGGAAAGACAGACGACGGTAGTGTATTCCACTCCTTAGCAGTTCGCATTATAAAGGTATAACTGAAACGTTAACGTGATAACGGGTAAGATAACGTGATAACTGAGCCGTGCGTCTGCTCGTCCTGATGAAAAGGAGATGGTGGGATCAGATCGTGAAGTTAATATAGCAACGCATTATTTAATAGAGGAAAAAACTCTTTCCTCGCCTAATATTTTTGAAATTCTAAATATTTTTGCTTTTAAGGACAGCTGTCATTCTTAAACGAAGAACTTTTATTTTACTTGTTAAACCGCAAATCTTACGTTCAATAAATCATTGACATGACAAGTACAAGAAAATTGTAATGACTTATTTAATAATTAAAATTTTGATGTTATTTTCGCTATTAATCCAGGATTTTCTTCAACCAAATATGATTTACCGCAAATAATGACCATTATTTAATGGCCAACAACAGTCATTTCAGTGTAAAATTATAGGTATAGATACTCTGTTCGCCCGTATTTGGTAAAATACGTTAGTATGAAAAAGCGACCACTTATATAGGTAGATCTATAAGGTTTGAAGAATAAATCCCTCCGTCTCTACCCGTGGATGTCGTTACACCAGGGGATGCGCAGCAGCATCCACCTGAGTACTCAATACTGAGATCACCAATTCACCTGCCAAGCGTGGTGATCATAGCAAAGCCTCTCATTGCATTCTATGGGGAGGCCTCGTCCAATACCCCATTGCATTCTATGGGGAGGCCTCGTCCAATACCCCATTGCATTCTATGGGGAGGCCTCGTCCAATACCCCATTGCATTCTATGGGGCGGCCTCGTCCAATACCCCATTGCATTCTATGGGGAGGCCTCGTCCAATACCCCATTGCATTCTATGGGGAGGCCTCGTCCAATACCCCATTGCATTCTATGGGGAGGCCTCGTCCAATACCCCATTGCATTCTATGGGGAGGCCTCGTCCAATACCCCATTGCATTCTATGGGGCGGCCTCGTCCAATACCCCATTGCATTCTATGGGGAGGCCTCGTCCAATACCCCATTGCATTCTATGGGGAGGCCTCGTCCAATACCCCATTGCATTCTATAGGGCGGCCTCGTCCAATACCCCATTGCATTCTATAGAGAAGGCCTCGTTTTTTTTTCTTCTTTTTCTTACTTTGTGAATGACGGAACAAGCAGATGTCCCACCTGATGTTAAGCGGTACCCTCTGCCTATGAACAGTGCATTATCACATAGGTCACATTATCACATAGGTCACATTATCACTTAGGTCACGTCCACCTAGGACGCACCCTATGTGGCATTGCACCGCGCCCGCCACCCTGAGACATAAAGATGAAAAGTCACATGTGCCTGTGATTTCACCGGCACCTTCAAACCGGAACACACTAACGCGAGCATTACTGCTTTGCGGCAGAAATAATCTATAGTGGTAGTATACTTCCCCGGACGAACTCTTTCACAAAAAAGCTCTAATATTACAAAAAAATACTTCTGATGATGATAATTCACTTTTGATGTTACTCTCTAGTGCTTTACCTTTGTAATTAAATTAATATACATCGTAAACTAGCTTTACACTCACTATTAAACGTTCATTTTGCCAACCCGTGGCAGCGTAAATACCTAATACGGTAATCCAATGAAGATTTCGATACTCGCGAAAGTACATACCTTGGCTCCACAGTGTAAATGTAATACAGTGTTTTAACTTCACCTATTATTTATTGTGGATCTACTACCCATACATGTGTGTACATAGTTCTCCTATAATTCTGTTCATATTCACGAGTCACTCGACTAATGATTAAGGTTAAGTATTTGAAATTTCATCATCTAAAATTCAATATAATTGTGCCAAGTATATTTTTTTTTATGTTAATCGCATGGATTTTCTGCTTTTCCTGTGGCTTGAATTTGAAAATGGAGCCATGTGCGCGTGGTTAAAATTAGAACTACATCTCTCGTCTCATTTTCTCTTCAGTATTACAAACGTATTGTGTAAAAGCGCTTCCAAGGATATTCGATTATTCAGCTTATTTATTCCCGTAATGTGAAACTCCTTGGTGGAATTCTTATATATTTATTATGGAAATTAAAATAAAAACCCATAAAGGAAAGGAAGGAAAGGACCCATGCGTAAAGGATACGCACGGTGCTATAAAACGGAACGTGCGGTAAAATAGGTACTCTCACCTAAGTACCTATTTTAACGCACATTCCGTTGTATGGTTCGTAATTGTTAACTTTCGAACAACGTATTTATTACAGGCTTCGTAAATGCAGTTTTTGAGCAAATGTGTTGAAAAGGTAATTTACGCAATTACGCCTTATACTCGCAACCAAGCCTATAAAGCCTGTATCAGTTCTACAGTTGACAAGCTAAAATAGATAAAATTAAATTTGCCACCCAGGCCAATAGTGATGTCGCCCTTCGAATACCTTAGTTTTTTTTACAATTTGCCGGGTTACAATTTCAGCAACCTACAGTAAACGCGTGAGGCAACCTGCTGCCTCCTGGCTTCTCATTGCCGAGAAGAGAATGGTGCCAGCTCAACAGATTAAGAACCGGCTGCGATCGCAGCCGAGCTTTCATGCATAAATGTGGCTGGAGAGAATCACCAGCTTGCGATTGTGGAGCCTCAGTGCAGGACGTCGCGCACATTATCATTGACTGTCCACTCACCAAGGCAACCCAGCAGACTTGTTCGCGCTTGAAAACGACGACGCTATCCAATGGATACAGAAATTAAAAATAGAATTATAGTCTCTTGTGCAATTGTACAAGGTCATACGAATAAATAAATAACCTGCTGCCTGCCTGTTTCCTGGATTTAAGTTCATCCTTGCTACCGAAAGGCTTATTATTATTATTATTATTATTATTTTAACATTTATTGACCTTTATTTGACCACGATCTCACCTGTTGGTAAGTGACGATGTTGGTGTGTTGATGTGGTTATTTTAAATCAAGTTGCAGTACTGGTGTCCACGCTACGTTTACAGTGCGCTAACACATATCGGCGAAGTCAAGAATGCAGGTTACACAACACAACTTGCATAAACGCGCTGTGTTCAACTAGTCCGTTGCGCTGTGGCATCGCCCAAATATATACTAATACCTAATAATAAATGCGAAAGTTTGTGAGTGTGTGTGTGTGTGTGTGTGCGTGTGTTTGTTACTTCTTCACGCTGAAGCGGTTTGACGGATTTGGATGAAATTTGGAATGGAAATAGCTTGACTCCTGGAATAACACATAGGCATATTTGTATTTCGTATTCCCACGGGATCGAGACCTATGCGGGTAACACCGCGGGGCGCTGCTAGTCTACATCTACACTAATATTACTACTACTAATAATATTAATATTATAAAGAGGAAAGATTTGTATTTTTGTGTGTTTGTATGTTTGTAATGAATAAACGCAAAAACTACTGTGCCGATTTCAAAAATTCTTTCACCATTGGAAAGCTACATTTACCCTGAGTGACATAGGCTACCAGGCTGGGGGTTCTGTTTTTCATCCTGAAACTACCCGTGCGAAGTTCTAGTCCTAGTCCGAGTCGCTAGTTTATAATAAAATAATAGTGTGATTACTGCTGTGCTTAAATTAAATAAGTAGGTGTAATCTGGCATTGTTATAGCCACCATGTCCAAGGTTACTAATTGAAAGATCTAGGAATTTCATCACAAAAGGCTAATTGTGTAGCGCGAATGAATGACGTCAGAAGCGCGCAATGCGACCCTTTTGGGCCTTCTCCTTTGTCTAGATTTACCTGCCTGTTAATCTGTCTGTCTGTCAATCTTAATTGGTGTATAATTAGGATTCACTGACGGAATATTTAAATTATTCGATTATGTGGTTGTCACATTTTTTTATAAAGCAGGTTGTTCAAAATTCCTGGGTGGACGTGACCTATGAGGTAATGCACTGTTCATAGGCAGAGGATACCGCTTAACATCAGGTGGGCCATCTGATTGATCCAAGTCATTCCAAGTACATAGTATAAAAAAAAAAAAAATAGATTTGTAGTGGTAGTAGATAATGTTGGCAGTTGAATATCACCCGTTTGCACTAAACATAATAATCGCCTAAGTTCTTTCCTAACTTGTTTAGACTACTCCTAACTATAAATTTACTTGCACTAACCCTAAGCCATTCCTTAGTCCACTTAGGCTAGGCTGTTCTTAGGCTTAGGTGTATCTTAACTAGGACAAACCTAACTTATGTTTAGTACAAACGGGCATAAGAGGTGTCAATTTTGTACCTACATCGGCCCTAGTCTGTCTGCAAAAATAAATTAAACTTTTTAGTAATCAACTAGAAACTTATAGGTTTAATTTGAATAATTTTGAACTTTGAAGCTTCCTGAATACTTAGATGATATATGCTAATGGAGCTAAACGTTTGGAAATGATTCAATTTTGTCATAAATAATGTCAGTGTTTTAATACCTAAGTATTAAAAATTAAGGGTTTCGTAGTCAAAGACAAGGAACCCTTATAGATTCGTCATGTCTGTCTGTCTGTCTGTCTGTCTGTCCGTGTATGTCACAGCCTTTTTTTTCCGAAACTATAAGAGCTATACTGTTGAAACTTAGTAGGTAGATGTATTCTGTGAACCGCATTAAGATTTATACACAAAAATTGAAAAAAAAAACAATTATTTTTGGGGTTCCCCAAACTTAGAACTGAAACTCATTTTTTTTTCATTAAACCTATACGTGTGTGGTATCTATGGATAGGTCTTCAAAAATGATTTTGAGGTTTCTAACGTCATTTTTTTCTAAACTGAATAGTTTGCACGAGAGACACTTCCAAAGTAGTAAAAAGTGTGTCTTCCATAACTTCTAAAATAAAAGAATGATAAAACTAAAAAAAAAATATGATGTACATTACCATGTAAACTTTCACTCAAAATTGGTTTGAACGAGATCTAGTAAGTAGTTTTTTTTAATACGTCACTAATCGTAATCCATCCAAGAACTTTTATATTATGTTACTTGCTGCTACGGAACCCTTCATGGGCGAGTCCAACTCGCACTTGGCCGCTTTTTTTATAACTTAACTATTTACTAAATCTATATGTATAATATACAAATGGATGTATTTTATTTTTGTTTCTTGTTTCCCTTAGGCACTCCTGAACAACTATGTTGATAGCGATTGAACTTTGGCGTGAGTTTTTGTCCATGCAGGGAAAGGTTACTGAAAAAAACCGGAACCACGCAAACTAAGCCGCGAGCGGGCCTTCTATTCGTCTTCTATGCCTTCATAAACTTTTAAAATTACGTACTAGATTTAAGATTACTTTATAGTGTTACACAGTGTTGCTGTTTTATGTACCAAATAAATGAAATAAACAAAATAAACCACTATGCCCATAGCGATGAAACTTTGGTAAGTTGTTGTACGCACGCCGCGCCGCTGTCAACGCGTGGACTACGCACGGACGTAAGAACAGGCCGATAGTTCAGAAAAAACAAGTAAAAAATGTCGGACACAATCTCGTCCCAAAATGTAAGAGCGCCTTTATCTGCAGTCCTAAAACAGAAGTTCCAAAAATATTGCTGCCAAGTTAAGAGGTACTCCAAAACTGCGATAAAAATGCTAAAATTCAAGTGTTAGGGAGTAGGCAGGTGCGTGTTTGCATGTTTTCGTTCAAAATGTGTATTTTATTTTGACAGTCGAGGAGTCTGAACCGTTAAGCATCGAGATAATGATAAGAAACCACTTAGAATTACACGCTTTCGTTCAAAGATTAACTTTTAATTATAAGTAGGTACCTAGATAGTAGGCATTTGGCATTAATTTTTTCACCTCGTATCTGTATTGAAGGTGTAGTGGTTTTTGTAGTTGATAATTCTTACATACATACATACATAGACACACGCCTTTTTCCCCGAAGGGGGGTAGGCAGAGCCTCAATGGGCCTCTTTTCACAGTGGGTTGCACCATCGTGGAATATAGACGTGACAAGTGGTGAGCTCATCGCCGCCATTGCTTTCCACGACTGACTCGGCTAAGGCTTTCTTCCAGTAATAACACATTCCATAATAAGCTAGCAGCCAGGACAAATCTTATACCAACGAATCTTATCAGCAAGTCCGGGTAATCCCTTAGTCGGCTTTTACGACATCCACGGGAGGAGACGGTAGAGTTGATAATTCTTGTTTGGTGTTTATTCATTAATCTCATTCTATGTTTATTTGTTTGTTGTCCCTGAGAAATGAAAATAAAAATATCATTATCTATTTTTAACCCCCGACGCAAAAACGACGGGGTGTGTGTGTCTGTGTGTATGTCTGTCTGTGGCATCGTAGCTCCCGAACGGATGAACCGATTTTGTTTGTTTTTTTGTTTGAAAGGTGAATTCGTCGGGAGTGTTCTTAGCTATGTTTGATCAAAATCGGTTCAGTTGTTTCATTGCGTTGCGGGTTTTTTATTTTTTTACAAAATTAATTACTTTTCTTATTATTATAGCTAGCCCGAGCCGGATTGACTTACCTAGGGTTCTTCTATTAATTACGGCTCGTCCGGAGAAAGCCCGACCCCGGGTCACGGACGACACAGATATTACGATGATACGCTGGAAATGTCTATAATAAGCTCTAGAAATTTTAAAGTTTATGTTTTTTTATGTTTTCGTATTGTCTGTATTGTCTTGTATGCACAGTCTCTTAAGGTGGATGCGCACGCTTGCGGCGCGAAATTCAAATTTTTTGGTGTTTTTTGCCTATTACAGCTCATCAACACTTCTTCAGATAATGAAAGTTGAGTTCGCGACAACTAGGAGACTTAACACACATGTTTTAATTGATAGTGTCTCATAAATATCATTAGTTTAGCTATGATACCCCTAAACACATTTTTACAGTGTTTTTGTTTGTTTAGGGGTATCATAGCTAAACTGATGATATTTATGAGATACAATCAATTAAAACATGTGTGTTAGGTCTCCTAGTTGTCGCGAACTCAACTTTCGTCATCTGAAGAAGTGTTGATGACCTGTAAAGGGCAAAAAACACCAAAAAATTTGAATCTCGCGCCGCAAACGTGAGCATTCACCTTAACGTTGTTATTTATAAGCGTGGCGTATATATCTAACTATTGACTACCTACCTTAGGTTTGAATTATGTATTTTTAAGTTGACCTTTGGTTTTTAATGGTTGATTTTTGTATCTAAATTCTCGATTTAATTATTATGTGTTAATTTGAAATGTACCTATTTTTATGTAGATACCCTTTAATTAGTGTAATTGATAACTGTTTGTCGTTCTAATTAAAGTAAATATAAATAAATAAATATAAATAAATAAGAGTTCTTACAATTTCCAAGAAGAAAAATTACCACCTTTTTAAAATTGAAATCCAATTATAGACTTACTTCCTAACACGTTCTCATTTTTGAAACATTCGGTAACTTATTGGTTATTAAATGTGTTAGTTAATTCATCAATAAAATTTTATACAATTCAAAGGGCATTTTTATCAAAAAAAATACACGATATCAGAGCTTGAGTTCACCTTCTTCGCCTCATAGAAAAAAAACATTGAACCTTAGGCTTTATAATAGTTATTCAAATGTAAATAGTACTGCAACAAGTAATTAATTTTGTAAAAAATAAAAAAACCCTCAACGCAATGAAACGGCTAAACCGATTTTGATCAAGCATAGCTAAGAAGAATCCCGACAAATTCACCTATAAAAAAAAACGGTTCTTCCGCTCGGGAGCTACGATGCGACAGACAGACACACACACACTCACACACACACACACACACACAGACACGTCAAACTTGTAACAAACAACCCGTCGTTTTTGCGTCGGGGGTTAAAAATGAAGACTTCCAAAATATTAATAAACATATATAATGCCTTATTTATATATACATAGTTATACAATTAACCATGAAAAGTCCTAAAATCTTATTTTAAGTACATATTCATTGAATTCACGTTGTTACTTGATCAAATTTACAATTTCGATGTGAATTTTGAAATCAGAACGCACTCAAGATCGCTCTCAGTAAGTAACGACCTTATTACGGTATTAAAGTTATATACAACTTTAACACAAAAGTAGATGGTTTACTTTCTAAACTACACATATATATCAGTGTCACATCACAATCAGATGACGAACTTCTATCCAACAAGCAATCAACTGTAAATTTGTAGACCATTGTAAAATTAGGGGGCTGCCTGGTTTAAGAAAAACCAGAGATAGTCCGAGGCTTTGACATTTTTGACATAATCGAACTATCTAGCTCTAGAGTTGACTTCGGAAAACAAACCATCTGCCTTTGTATTAAAGTTGTATATAACTTAAATACCGCTACAAACCTAGACTACGTAGTTCGGGTTTAAACCAGGACTAATTTAGTTTTTTGTAATAAGGCCCTGAGAGTTGGGTTCGATTAATCCCTAGATTTGAAACGCTGTAACATCCATCACCTTTGTTTGGACTTCTATATACATAACACTACCTATAATAACACTTTGGAGTATCTCATGAATATATTTAGTTGGTCGGCTCCAAAATGGCTACCAATGCTGTCACAGCTTAGATCATAACTACTAGGGCATAGCCGCAGCTTATATAATAACTAGCTGACCCGCTCGCGACTTCGTCGACGCGTAGACTTTCATACAAACTTTAACACCCTTTTTCAACCCCTTCGGGTGCGAATTTTCAAAAATCGTTTCTTAGTGCGCTCCTGCGCCCCTTAATGAGTGCTTGTGCCAAATTTCAGACCTCTCGGCCCAGTAGTTTCCGAGCTTTCGTGATGAGTGGTCAGTGAGTGAGTGGACTTCTCTTTTATATATATAGATAGATGAGCCCGGTATAGCTCAGCTTGAGTAATAGTTACTACTGGATATCCACGATGCCTATACCATAATGCCTGAAGATTAAAGTCTTCAATCAGTGCGTCCTACCATGACCTATGGTACCGAGACGTGGACACTCACGGTAGGGCTAATTCACCAGTTCAAGGTTGCACAGCGAGCTATAGAAAGGGCTATGCTCGGAGTTTCTCTGAAAGATAAAATCCGAAATTAGATTATCCGACAGAGAACTAAAGTCATTGACATAGCCCACCGGATTAGCAAGCTGAAGTAGCAATGGGCTGGTCATATAGGCCGAAGAACCGACAACCGTTGGGGTAAGCGAGTTCTTGAGTGGAGACCGCGTCTTGGCAAACGTAGCGTGGGGCGCCCTCTGGCTAGGTGGAGCGATGACCTACGAAAGGTGGCGACAGAAAGTGAATGAGAAGAGCCGAACACCGGGCTCAGTGGCGCGTATTGGGAGTGTCTATGTCCAGCAGTGGACTAGTAGTGTGGGCTGATGATGATGATGGATATCCACAGCTTATGTAATAAGCAATGATGATGGAACAAGCAAGAGGCCCACCTGATGTTAAGCGGTAACCTCTGCCTATGAACAGTGCATTACTACATAGGTCACGTCCACCTAGGACGCACCCTATGTGGCATTGCACTGCGCCCGCCACCCTGAGACATAAAGATGAAAAGTCTCATGTGTCTGTAATTTCCTTAAATCCCTACTGGATAGCCCCATTTTACAAGCTTTTATTTACTTGCAATGTATGTTTGTCTAGGTGGAATCATGCAGCTGAATTTTAAAACAGTTATCCTCAACTGATTGAGCTGAAATTTGGCATACCTGTCAAGTTCCGATGACAATACAATATGATGGTGATAGCGAGCTGATCTGATGATGGAGACGGAAGGTGGACAACGGAACGCCTCGATGGATAATAGTAGACTGGCCGTGTTTAGGTTCATTGTGATCTGCACACGGTTACGATCACTAATTTTATAAAAGCTTGTGTAGAATAATATATATTCACAAAAATCTTATTCCTACTAATACCTATCATAAATGTCAAAGTTACTATGTTTGTATGTTTGTTACTCAATCACACCGAAACGGCTGAACCGAACCTATACAAATAGATGACCTGGAATAAGCTATAGCCTACTTTTTGTACAGTTTAAGGTGGGTATAACGCACAATTACCAATCTTAGATTAGATTTTTAAGTGACTAAATCAACTACAATATTACAATTAAAAATATGCATGGATACTACATTATAATACCGAGGGATCACTCGGACAGAAGCACGATAGGACAATATTTTGTTGATAAAAAAAAAAAAAAGTTATCTCTAACTTTTTGCTAGATTACATTGTTTGTCAATATGGTACAGATTATTGGTTCAACAATTGGATAAATAAGATCAATACAATAAAATGGAGGGTTCAACAACGGGGTTTTTTTAAAATTATCTATATTTCACGAGATATTAAATAACCTAACCTTTTTTGAGCGGCGCGTTTTCTTTGTATGAAGATTTCTGCCTGGCGTTGGCGCAGTCTTATGCGGGCGGACACTAGTAGATAATAATTACTTGCTGCGTCGCCACAGCTTAGGCAATAATTAATACGCGATAGCCACAGCTTAGCTAATAGCCACTATGGGATCGCCACAGATTAGGTGATAATTAGTGAACTACATGGTTTAATAATAGCCAGATAAAAATTCTCCAAATCCAATTTAGGGTAATATATTGCAGACCGTGTCGAGGAATGCAACTTTGCCGGTGTGTAGCTTATAAGTAGACAGCTAAGTAAGTTCGCATTTAACAATGCCACTATACTAAAGAACTGTTTAGATAATGATTAGGCAGTTTAGGCAATTTGACGACCTCTGTGGCGCGGCGGGCGAAGGTTCTCCTGCGACGCAGGAGGTTGCGGGTTCGATTCCCGCCTCGGAACAAATATTTATACGATCTGCAGATATTTGTTCAGGGTGTTCTGGGTATTTTCTATGTATAATAAAAAATATATATGTATGTAATGTGTGTATAAACTATATCAGTTATCTAGTACCCATAACACAAGCTCTGCTTAGTTTGGGGCTACATAATGTTGTGTGAACTGTTCAGAATTATTTATTTATTTATAATGTATTGTATTATGTATATCAGTTATTTAGAACCCATAACACAAGCTCTGCTTAGCTTGGGGCTAGATAATGTTGTGTGAACTGACGAGCATTATTTATTAATTAATTTGTAATGTATTGTATTAAGTATATCAGTTATCTAGTACCCATAACACAAGCTCTGCTTAGCTTGGAGCTAGATAATGTTGTGTGAACTGACGAGCATTATTTATTAATTAATTTGTAATGTATTGTATTAAGTATATCAGTTATCTAGTACCCATAACACAAGCTCTGCTTAGCTTGGAGATAGATAATGTTGTGTGAACTGACGAGCATTATTTATTAATTAATTTGTAATGTATTGTATTAAGTATATCAGTTATCTAGTACCCATAACACAAGCTCTGCTTAGCTTGGAGCTAGATAATGTTGTGAGAACTGTCCAGCATTATTTATAAGCTGTTCTGATTAGTCTGTACCGAGTATTTCGATAGTTCCATACAACTCATACATAAATGCGTTTATCATATCGTGTTCATATGGTATACGTTTTATCTAGAGCTTGTGACGAATCACGTCGTTACCGATCACCACGGCTCTGGCTCTGTGGTGTAAGAACTGTGATCGTGAACACACTGCCTGCTTTTTGGAGAGGTTATCTAACCGCACTGGGTCCCAATGCTGGGACAAGTTGTCCCGTAAGGTGTAATTTAAATAATTAATCACTAGCGCCTGCCCGCTACTTCCTCGCTTTATCATCATCATCAACAGCCTTTAGACGTCCACTGCCAAGCGAGAATAGAAAGAAATGAATAGAATGCAAAGGGGGGGTTTGCCATGATCAATTGGTGATCGCTTCGATCGGTTGATGTTAAGTTTGATGGACGATGGCATGGGGATCCACGTGGTAATCCCTTAGTCAGCTTTTACGACATCCATGGGAAGACACGGAGGGCTCTATTCTTAAGCTGGACACGCCGCAGCCTTCACTTTATATAACAAGGCAAATTATAACTAAAAAAACTGTTAAGATATTTTTTTATGTACTTTCCAAAATGCTTTTATAGAAATCTTCCAATTGATGCTGATGATAATAAGTAAAGCCGGTCTTAATATATAAAAAAGTTTTTAAACGCAGAATAAACAAACCCCTTTTATATGGGTGTGTCTTGACCGGCTTGCATAGGTTTAGTTATGATAAAAAAAAAAACTTTATCCAATATGGTGGCTTACACTCGCCATATTGGATTCCTTGAAACTTTATTTTGTTACCTATATCTATGTCACTCTCGAGGTTAAGAAAAATCCAATCAGACCTCATTTATCAATCAACCCGTTTATGCTAACAATAAATCTGCTCAGTCTGTCAGAATCATAGACGTTATTTCCTTGAATCTGTTGCATCAAAAATGTTAGCCTGGCTACCAACCCAAAGTTACAGACGTTCTTTTTATAATTGGCGCCGCACGGCTTGTGCATCATTTTCAAGTTATTTTTCATATTCATTAGTGTATTTTCAATATAATTTTCAACGTTACACTCCTTCCAAGTCGTCAAAGTGGGCGTTTCACTAAAACTTTGGTATTGAAAAGTCACGCAATTCACTTCCATTTCATTTCACTACACTTGTGCTTTATTAGACAAGCTACATTGGTTAAAATGCCACCAAAATAACACAAAATAACTCAAAAAACACTAGGAAAAGAAATAAAATAAAAGTAGACGACGTCTCTTTTCAAAAACGGTGGGAAGAGTCCTACAGACGTTTTAAAGATAAAAACCCTGTCACGTACAAGCATAGAGTTCTAATGCGTAAAAAGGAGTTCTTTAACATTAACGACAAAAAGTAATTAATTTTGTAAAAATTAAAAAAACCCCAACGCTGAACGGCTGAACCGATTTTGATCAAACAAAGCTAATTATTATTATTATTATAATTCATTTATTCAGACAACATAATCCAATTTTTACTATCATTAAAATTCTAATTCTAAGAACGCTCCCGACAAATACACCTTTCAAAAAAAAAACAACGAAATCGGTTCATCCGTTCGGGAGCTACGATGGGACAGACAGACACACACACACACACACAGACACGTCAAACTTATAACATCCCTTCGTTTTTCGTCGGGGGTTAAAAAGAGTCTTATATATCCGAAAATCTAAATGCTTAGCTGAAGTAGTTTTGGGACAATCAGCCGGGAAAACTTCCCTCCCTGTGAACGCACTGACCGGACATAATCCGACAGTTCGCCTGTTCGCGTGCCCGGCGCGGCCCCACAGACAGACAGTCATAAAGTCACGCGTTTTAGCTATTAATAATAAAACGCCTAATTGGAACGTGTGCTACATAATATACCTGTGATTGGTGCTTGGGCCAGTTACTGTGGTCGTTGACCGTCCAACAGGCCAGACGACCATTACGAAGGTTCCGTATAGCCACAGTGTCTTCAGTTTTAATAATACCTACGTATAGTTATTTAATACTGATGAAGATATTCGAATAATATAAAAAAAAATGGTCCTATATCTCAGTATTAGCAGAACAAAAAAAGGAGGGATTTAAATTTAATTTGATTTTTATTTTTTGACTTTCAAATATAGAACACATTTTTCCCTGAAATTTTCAATAAATTGTCAGGGTTTTGTAATAGACCTTTTATACAAGCTTTTATTTAAGACTGCGCCACCGCCGGGTAGATTTTTCTTTTATTAATAAAAAAAAACGCCACGAAAAAGCGGTTTTTATTGAATATCACGTGAATATAGATAATTTAATAAAAACCCCGTGGGTGAACCCTCCGTTTTATTGTATTGATCTTATTTATCTAATTTTTGATCCAATAATCTGTACCATATTGACAAACAATCGAATCTAGCCAAAAGTTGGAGGTAACTTTGTGTTTTTTATTTATCGAGAACTTTTTATCATATCCAGTTTCTGTCTGGGTGATCCGTCGGTATTATAATGTAGTATCCATGCATATTTTTTATTTGAATATTGTACTTGATTTAGTCAGTTAAAAATCTAATCTAAGATTAGTAATTTTGCGTTATACCCCACCGGGTGAAATCTTGCTACTGAATTATTACATTATCAACTTTGCAGTTATCTTCAACCGATTGCCGATTGCTCCCTCTGCCCTTCGCTGAGCTTCTTAATACATACAGCTGCTATAAGCATTCCGCGAAAAATTATCTAACTGATGGTGAATACGGCATCAAAATCCATTGCGTGGTTTAGGAGGAGTTAGCGGATATACAGAAAAACAGTCGCGGCAAGCGATTTTGTTTTTTTTATTACAAGATATGTTTGTCTGGGTGGAACCCGGGTGGAATCTTGTAACTGAGTTTTAAAGCAGTTATCCTCAACCGATTGAGCTGAAATTTGGCATACCTGTCAAGTTCCGATGACAATGCAATATGATGGTGACAGCGAGCTGATTTGATGATGGAGGCAGGAAGGAAGGACAACGGAACTCCTCGATGGATAATAGTAGACTGGCCGTGTTTGGGCTCATTTTGATCAGCACACGGTGACGATCACTAATTTTATAAAAGCTTTTATTGAAAAATATACTTTTCACAAAAAACTTATTAACCCCCGACGCAAAAACGACGGGGTGTTATAAGTTTGACGTGTATGTGTGTGTGTGTTGTCTGTGACATCGTAGCTCCCGAACGGAAGAAGCGTTTTTTTGTTTTTTTTTTGTACGGTGAATTGTTTTATCAAAATCGGTTCAGCCGTTTCATTGCGTTGAGGGTTTTTTAATTTTTACAAAATTAAATACTTGTTTTATATAGGAACTTTAGCAAAATAGTACCTACCGTTCTTCTCCATTGGATCGACGACGGATCTCCAATCGAAGTATTTATTATCCGAGAGATACCTAAGTAATTGATAACCGTAGTATATTTATTGGTCTTGCCACGGATCTCATGAGATTGTTTTACGAGATTCAAAAAGAAACAAAGTCTAACTTCATATTAAAACGTTAACACTTTTTTACACGACTGTCGGCTGGATAAAAGATAAGTAAAAAGTATTGAACGAATCCCGCCATTTTCGAAAAGAGACATAGTTTATTTTTAACTCCCGACGTAAAAACGAAGGGGTGTTATTAGTTTGACATGTCTCTGTGTGTGTGTGTGTGTGTGTCTGTCCCATCGTAGCTTCCGAACGGATAAACTGATTTCGTATTTTTTTTGAAAGGTGAATTTGTCGGGTGTGTTCTTAGCTATGTTTGATCAAAATCAGTTCAGCCGTTTCATTGCGTTGGGGGTTTTTTTAATTTTTACAAAATTAATTTAGTACTTGTATTTTATTTCTTTTCCTAGTGTTTTTTTGAGTTAGACTTGTTGATAAGATTCGTTGGTATAAGATTTTTCCTGGCCGCTACCTTATTATGGAATGTGTTATTACTGGAAGAAAGCGTTAGTCGAGTCAGTCGTGGGAAGCAATGGTGGCGATGAGCTCACCACTCGTAACGTCTATATTCCACGATCGTGCAACCCACGTGAAAAGAGGCCCATTGAGGCTCTGCCTACCCCTTCGGGGAAAGAGGTGTGTGTCTATGTATGTATTAACCGACATTACAGGCACATGAGACTTTTCATCTTAATGTCTCAGGGTGGCGGGCGCAGTGCAATGCCACATAGGGCGCGTCCTACGTGGACGTGACCTATGAGGTAATGCACTGTTCATAGGCAGAGGTTACCGCTTATTATCAGGTGGGCCATCTGCTTGTTCCGTCATACAGTAGTAAAAAAAAAAAAAGTGTTATTTTGGTGGCACTTTAACCAATGTAGCTCGTTTAAAGAGCACAAGTGTTGTGAAATAAAATGGAAGTGAATTGCGTGACTTTCAAATTGGTGAAAATTGACTACCAAAGTTTTAATAAAACGGCCACCGTTTTACTCTGCAATACTCAGTACTATGTATGTATGTAGTGAGTGAATCTGGTGTGCTAACAAGAATTGAAAGTGAGCGGAGATTAATGATTGCGATCACTAATTGGGATGCTCTTTGTGGCCGACAGTTAATTACTTTTGATAGTTTAACTACGTACTTATAAACCCACTTGAAAGTACACATAGACAACCAGACAAACATAACATTTTGAATGATTAAAACTTTGATATTTCGACTATACTCGTATTAAACAAACTATTTCGTTCGAAAAGGTGGAACGTTTCGCTAGTGGCGCGAAATTCAAATTTTATTGTGTTTTTTGTTAATCATAGCTCATCAACACATCTTGAGATAGTGAAACCTTATGTTACGGAAACTATGAGGCGTAAGACGCATAGCTCATCAACACATCTTGAGATAATGAAACCTTATTTTACGGAAACTATGAGGCGTAAGACGCATAGCTCATCAACACATCTTAAGATAGTGAAACCTTATGTTACGGAAACTATGAGGCGTAAGACGCATAGCTCATCAACACATCTTGAGATAGTGAAACCTTATGTTACGGAAACTATGAGGCGTAAGACGCATAGCTCATCAACACATCTTGAGATAGTGAAACCTTATGTTACGGAAACTATGAGGCGTAAGACGCATAGCTCATCAACACATCTTGAGATAGTGAAACCTTATGTTACGGAAACTATGAGGCGTAAGACGCATAGCTCATCAACACATCTTGAGATAGTGAAACCTTATGTTACGGAAACTATGAGGCGTAAGACGATAGTTTGATTTAAAATATCTCGTAATTAACATAAGTTTAACTAGGTACCTACTTATAAAACCACTTGAACGTAGACACAGACAGACAGACAAACAATAACAATTTGAATTATTTAAACTTTGATATTTGGACTCCATCTAACAAACTATTTGGTTCAAAAAGGTGGAACGTTTCGACGGAGGCGCGAAATTCAATTTTTATTGTGTTTTTTGCTAATTACAGCTCATCAACACATCTTGAGATAGCGAAACCTGATTTTGCGGAAACTAGGAGACCTTGGACCTCGGAATAAGAACTAAAGCATGGTATTTTGATTGAAAATGTCTCATAAATAGCATTAGTTCAGAGTAGTCCGTAGCGTAGCATTAGTTTCAGCATTAGTCCCGTCGACCAAAGTAAAAACAAAGATTAGTCCAGCCGTTTCAGCGTGAAGAAGTAACAAACACACGCACACACGCACAAACTTTCGCATTTATAATTAGTGGGATTGTATGATTCGTTTATGGATTTTTCAAGATTCAATGTGTCTTATGTCATGGTGTGTCCAAATAAATCCGTCCGTCTACACTCGAGAATGTCGTAAAAGCCGACTAGGGATTACACCAAGGGATGGGCAGCAGCATCCACCTGAGTACTCGATACCAGTACTGCGATCACTTATCCGCCTGCAGAAAATATTAACATGATATCGTACAAAACTATCATATCATTTATTATCTGTTGAGTATTCAATTCTGGTGGATGCTGTGTAATCCATTAGGCGGCTTGTACGACGTTTACGGGAGGAGATGGAGGCTTCAACCAAAATAAAAAAGTATTACCCATACAAAACGTCCGTGAAGAATAAGTCACCAATGGGGAGCCACAGGCAAAACTAATCTCAGATGGCGCCACCATCGCTGGTGCTTGTCATTTAGTGGTCTTTTCTTTTTCTCATCAGAAGGGAAACGGTGTGACCTTTATTTGTACACTGAAATGCACTACACAGAGGCATATTTTATACCAGACTATTTTTTAATGTTGATTTACTAAAATTATCCATTGATATTTGACTTTTTTGACAGTTTTTTTAAACATTTATAGACCTATGTTTGTCTATGAAACAACACTAGCGGTAAAGCGCCACCTAGCGAGATAAATAAGCAGTGTGTCTCCCCATTACAACACACGTACTACGTTACGTCACTCGTTGCCGTCACAAAGACCGAGTGAAGCGAAGTGAGTGCATCACTCACCTTTATAAACGTCAAAACTATCGTTCCCTAAGGCCCGTCCATACTTTTTTATTTTGGTCTGAGGGTCTATTCTTAGGGACATTCATTTCTCACCAGTGACATACAAATTCACTTTCAGTTTATATTTTCACTTTCAATATTATTGGTCTGCCCACCAAATTAATAAAGCACATAATTTAGATTTTGACATATTGTTACCAAATTAGAGTCGTGTCATTACGTGGGTGTCAGATCATCATTATCATTAACTTAATGATGCTAATGAATTAAAATAATTGATTGCCACGAGTTAATGATCAAAAATTAAGATTTGTTTTGTGGTTTATGTAATATTTTATGAAAGAGTTGTAAGTAGAGTTTATTATATGCCATGAATGGAGGAAAAATTTAAGCCCAAAAATAACATGCATCATTGCGTAAACCATATATCACAGGTACTTATTGCCATTCAGCGTGGCAATGCAGCCAGCATCTTAGGGACGCTTCCGTCTGGTTGTGATTTGGATCAGTTGAGCTACCTTTAGATCGCTAGCAGCGGTCTTCAGTGTAGCACAACTGTTTCATGTGTGTTTTGTACATACCTTGTATTAGTATGACGACCTCTGTGGCGCGGCGGGCGAAGCTTGGGCTGCGACGCAGGAGGTTGCGGGTTCGATTTCCGCCTCGGAACAAATATTTGTGCGATTGCAGATATTTGTTCAGGGTGTTCTGGGTATTTTCTATGTATAATAAAATCATATCTATCTATATAATATATTGTATTAAGGTGAATGCTCACGTTTGCGGCGCGAGATTATTTTTTTTTGGTGTTTTTTGCCCTTTACAGGTCATCAACACTTCTTCAGATGACGAAAGTTGAGTTCGCGACAACTAGGAGACCTAACACACATGTTTTAATTGATTGTATCTCATAAATATCATCAGTTTAGCTACGATACCACATATATGTTTTTGTTTAATACAAACAAAAACACTGTAAAAATGTGTTTAGGGGTATCATAGCTAAACTGATGATATTTATGAGATACTATCAATTAAAACATGTGTGTTAAGTCTCCTAGTTGTCGCAAACTCAACTTTCGTTATATGAAGAAGTGTTGATGAGCTGTAATGGGCAAAAAACACCAAAAAATTTGAATTTCGCGCCGCAAGCGTGCGCATCCACCTTAAGTATATCAGTTATCTAGTACCCATAACACAAGCTCTGCTTAGCTTGGGGCTAGATAATGCTGTGTGAACTGTCCAGCATTATTTATTTATTTATTATTTAGTATTAGTTCCTACAGGTACTTATATTAATAACCCACTAGTATAGTGGTAGTATATAGTATAGGGTTGACACCTATATTCTAATTCTAATCTAATTCTAAATGGTGGGATTATCCCCCTGCTAAGCCTAGCCCAGCCAGCCCAACTCCTTAAAATAGCTGAGAAGGACTCTGGGCTGATGGCAGCACTGTTCCAGTATCCTCGAGGGAGCTATAGATGAAGTGAGACAAGACTTTATCAACTCCTGGAGTCTGTTTTTTTTCTCTGGCTCATTAGTGGCTGTGCAGTGTAGTATCACATGCTCCACTGTCTCCTCGTCTTGAAGAAAGCCGCGACACAGACCACTGTCCGTGGCCTCTGTCTTTAGCAGATGGTGGTTGAGATCACAGTGTCCCGTGATGATGTCCACCATCATCCGTAGGTCATCGCGTTTCATCTGTAACAATCTTTAACACCTTTATTATTAGCCCTAGTTATTAGCAACTTATATTATTATTTGTGTACCTACCTGTTGGGTGCCTAAGCCTTTTTGCACGCGAACGAAGTAGTCAAAATTACTAGTAAACAAAATAAAAATAGATGTTGTCTCTTTTCGAAAATACAGGAAAAGTTATCACCGCTTTCTACAATAACAAAAAAAATGCTTTTAACACCAAATACCATACATACATTACAAATACCATGATTTTTTTTTATATTTTGTAAACGAGAATGGACAAGCCATGCGATGCCGATTAATTTTATTGACAAAAAAAAAAACCTCTTTTGCGTCTGCTATGTTAAGAATGTACCGATTAGCAAAACCAAGTCTTAAAATCACATACACAACACTCATATTCATATACAGTCATGTATACGGGTGTTCTCCAGTACCGAACGATAATTAGAAATTGTGAGATTACCTCTTCCATCCGTCCGGTAGGGTCGTCTTCGGGACAGCTTTCGCTACGATTTGAATCTCGAACGAGTCAAACGAGCTTCATTATACCTTTTAATGGTAAGACATAAATAACAAGGGTTAGAAGTGAGCATTCAATTTATTAAAATACCTTTCTTACTTTCTTGTTCACTTCAGAAGAGACAGCTTGCTAATAAATTAATGTCTTGTATACTCGCTCATGAAGAGCTGCCCATTTTATGATTGCTGGCCACATCGTCACTGGCCAACAGGTGAGAACGTGGCCAAACAAAGAAAAAAAAAAGTTTTTTTTATTAAACAAGTGTCCTACTAAAGCATCTTGGTCACGTTTCACCCACTACATGTTATGTTATAAATACTTCACTACACATAATAATAAGCGTAGTAATTTACATAAACAATGTTGAAATACTTAAACGGAATAAAATGTATCGTCCATATTGGCGCCCAAAACGATGACAGTTTTGATCATTTCAAAAAACGAACACAAGGTTTTTATTTTTTTCGCGACTTTATTGATACTTTCGTCCAGCTAACTTGATGGG
This sequence comes from Operophtera brumata, assembly GCA_932527175.1. Taxonomy (NCBI): domain Eukaryota; kingdom Metazoa; phylum Arthropoda; class Insecta; order Lepidoptera; family Geometridae; genus Operophtera; species Operophtera brumata. The sequence continues at coordinate 3,853,249 of OW052229.1, forward strand.
CTGTAATAAAATATCAAATAATGGAACATATGCGTTATTATGTATCGACATAAGATTTAATTTCGTTTGGGGCTAACGGTCAAATGTGATTGCAGGGAACAGGTGTATAAGAACAGGTGATTTTGTGACCGCTAATTTATTAGCTACAGGATTCAAATCGGCGTTCGAAATATTGCGTTATATACTACTTACATGAATTTCCACCTTTATTATTGCTGCTAGAGAGCCTATTTTTCTTTGGCAGTTTTTGACAGATGTTGTGTCTACTTATGTGGATAAAGTAGGTATGTGCGCATGTACGCAATGGTGACTGAGATTTGAATTTGGAATAGACTGTAAATACTTAAGCACAAGAAACCTGTACTTCGTATAGAATAGGTAATAGTAAGTATGTAGTAGAATCCGAAATGATGAGATTCGTAGAAGAACCAAGATCACCAAGTGGCAATGGGCAGGCCATATAGAATTGACAACTATTCATAAATAATGAATAAAGGTTCTTGAATGGCGACCACGGAGAAAGGGTGTAGGACTAGGAAGGCTCCCGTCGTGATGGGATGTTGACAGACTGGCCCACGAATTCCAGTCCCAAATTCTTGATGCGACAGCGCGGCCCAATTGTGGGACCGACGATGTTCTAAGCTTTTTAATTATTTGAGATGAGTTTACGCATGATTTTATACTTACTCTGTGGCATAATGATTAAATGTGGTCAGGTAGGTAGGTACCTAGGTACCTATTTGTTTTTGTTAACGTACCTAACTAACAATTTGAAACCTAGCTAAGTTATTTATCAAACATAACATACATACATAAACTCACGCCTGTTTCCCGGAGGGGTAGGCAGAGACCACGGATTTCCACTTGCTACGATCCTGACACACCTCTTTTGCTTCATTCACTCTCATCACATTCTTCATACATGCTTGTCGGTTAAGGGTACTCTTGACCTGGCCTTTTTCCAGAACTTCTCCGATCTGGTCTGAATACGTTCGCCGAGGTCTTCCCCTTCCCACTGTCCCATTCACGCTCGTCTTGTGTACGCTTTTCGTCAATCTACTATCGTCCATCCTTTCTAAATGCCCAAACCATCTAAGCATACCTTTCTCAATCCTAGTCACTACGTCTTCTTTAATTTCAGAACGCTCTCTTATCACACCATTCCTTATTCTATCTCTCAAAGTCACATCACACATACTTCTCAAAGCTCTCATCTCATCTCATCATTTATCAAACCTACTTACTTATAAGAAAATCAAATGTAACGTGTGGATATTTCTTGTAGATAGGTATATTTATTAAAAATAACTATTATTCATAATAATACTAGTGTCCGCCGGAGGCTTCGTTCGCGTTTTAACGGATAAAAAGTAGTACCTATACAGCTCATTCCAGGTCATAGTCTAGTACCTACATACCTACCAATTTTCACCGAAATCGGTTCAGTAGTTTTGGCGTGATTGAGTCATCAACATCCAAACATCCACACATCCAAACTTCGTAATTTTGACATTTATGATACCTAGGTATTTAGTGGGATACATTCTCTAATATAAAAAAAATGCTTATGAGGATTATTTCCATCAATTTAGCCATGTCAAGTAATAATACATTGAAGTAAAACTAGGTCAAGTTGTCACGAGTCTCCGTCAAGTTATAACCCAGGTAAAATGGTGACAGAAAAAACAAAGGACTCTTCCCGCCATTTTCGAAAAGAGACGTTGTCTACTTTTATTTTATTTATTTTCCTAGTGTTTTCTTGAGTTATTTTGTGTTATTTTGGTGGCATTTTAACTAATGTGGCTCATTTAAAAAGCACAAGTGTAGTTAAATGAAATGGAAGTGAATTGCGTGACTTTTGAAATTGGTGGAAATTGTCTACCAAAGTTTTAGTAAAATTGGCCACCGTTTTACTAAATCATGACTCGACTGTGACTTTGACGACTTGGAAGGAGTGTAACGTTGCAAAATATATTGAAAATACAGATACTTACTTGAAAATGGCAAATGCACAAGCCGTGCGGCGTAATTATAAAGAAAAAAAAAAAAAAGTTTTTGAGAACAAAATCTACCATTCCGAAAATACACAATATACGCTTCTATCTATCTACACCACACTATGTTACACCGGTTAAAATGCCACCAAAATTACATTATAATATCTTTAAAAAAAACAATGAAATATAATTAGACAAAAATGAAGACGTTTCTTTCAAAAATGGCGGGTTGAAGTACAATTACAACAAAAATATTGTCACACAAATGTCATATTGACATAGGCCGTGGAGCGCGTTGAAATCTTTTCAACCCCAAACACGTCACCAATCATTCCAAGCTTAATACTCTGTTAATATATATGATTCAAATAAAAATAATTGTTCATTTTTGCTTTGTTTTTTGCCATTTTAATTTAAAACTATACAAGTGTACTTTAAAGTTTTTGTTATACATTTGATTTTTAACCTCTGACAATAAACTAAAACAATTTCACAATTTTGGTTTATTAGGAAATTCTTCAAAATAGATATGAAAAAAGTAAGTAATTCATAAAGCGACGCGTGACCCGAGAGCTGGCTCTTATCTGGCTCAACGCATTAGTATTGCCATTCAGCGTGGCAATGCAGCTAGCATCGTAGGGACGCTTCCGTCTGGTAGTGATTTGGATCAGCTGAGCTACCTTTAGATCGCTAACTGCGGTCGTCAGGTAGCACAACTGTTTCATATGTATTTTGTACATACCTTGTATTATTCTTTCTGTAAATAAATGTATTCTATAGCAATTCATTTACTATCAATCAAAAGTGTTATATTTGTCTGTATAATATCCGTAGATCCCTAAGAATAAAGCAGCCCCTCCACCCCCCTTTGAGTTTATTTATTACAAACATACAATCAAACAAAACAAACAAACAAACAATCATACAATCAAACAAACAATCAAAGAAACAATCATACAAACAATCAAAGAAACAATCATACAAACAATCAAACAAACAATCAAAGAAACAATCATACAAACAATCAAAGAAACAATCATACAAACAATCAAAAAAACAATCAAAGAGACAATCATACAAACAATCAAACAAACAATCAAAGAAACAGTCACACAAACAATCATACAAACAATCAAAGATACAATCATACAAACAATCAAACAAACAATCAAAGAAACAATCATACAAACAATCAAACAAACAATCAAAGAAACAGTCACACAAACAATCATACAAACAATCAAAGAAACAATCAAACAAGCAATCAACAATATTATTCTCAAGTTTTATTAATTAGTAGGTAGGAACGTAGTTACCGATAGCCAGTTTGCAATTCTGTGAGTTATATCTTTTCAATTTAGTTTTAATAAGAATATAAAATAAAAGTACCACCCAGATAGCGTGCGCTGCCGTAATATATCTCTCTGAATAACATATACTAGCATATATATACATTGTACACGATGTTATGTCTGATCTGCATCTGATCAGCATCTGCGCACTTGGTGGCATTTGTTAACTAGTACATATTGCTATTTCTAGGTTTAATATAATAAACGAGCCATATTCTGTCTGTTTGTAACGGTTTGAACATGGCAACATTCAATAAAATAAACTACAGAAATAATAAAAACGTCAAACGGCCACCGTTTTACTAAAACATTACTTGACTTTGACTTTGATGCCTGAAGGAGTGTAACGTTGCAAATTATATTGAAAATACACTAATGAAAATGAAAATGAAAAATAACTTGAAAATGGCAAATGCACAAACAATGCGGCTCCAATGGGGAGACACACTGCTTATTTATCACGCTAGGTGGCGCATAATCGCTGGTGTTGTTTCGGAGCAAAACAAAGGTCTATCAATGTGAAAAAAAAAAACTGTCAAAAGTGTCAAATATCAATGGATAATTTTAGTAAATAAACATTAAATAATAGTCTGGTATAAAACATGCCACTGTTTAGTGCATTTCAGTGTACAAATAAAGGTACACACCGTTTCCCTTCTGATGACAAAAAGACAAGACCACTAAATGACAAGCACCAGCGATGGTGGCGCCATCTGAGATTAGTTTTGCCTGTGGCTCCCCATTATAAAGAAGAAAAACAAACAAAGGAAAACTGTCACTTCCAAGCTGGCTGTACAAGTTAACGAGAAATAGTTGAAAAAATAAAATGTACCAACTTGGAGAAGTAATAAGGAAAATTACGCACAAATTTCAATGAAAATTACATCTATGAAGTTGTTAGTTGTGTCACAGATAAAACAATACTATACTAGGTTGTGTGAAACAGGAAGGTCTCCTAAGTCTGCATTATTGTGACGGGCAACTACGGAACTCTACGATTTTCAAGGCCCGACACGCATTGCCCATTTTTTGAATGTCATCTTTCCTCTGGCTTTCCTGCAATCTGTGGGAGTGATTTAGTGAAAAGGGACGGAAGTGTGTAACAGAAAGCGCGCATTTTTCCGAGAGGTTGGTACTATCAGCCATGTTGCTTGTTAGTACAGGCAAATTAGCAAAAAGTGTGGCCCTAAGTCGAGTAGTCGTGGATTCTTATGGATTCGATAGATGACACGAATAGAAGCTTATCCCTGGTTTGCACCGTTTCTGGCGCATACGGAAGGCTTTTAAATATTAGGTACAAACTTTGAAAAATTTTAACTTTTGAAAAAACAAAAAAGTGTTAAGTGCAAGTTCAATTACTTATAGAGACAGTCTTAGTGCGTTATGGATTTTAATTAAAACTACGTGCATAGTGGGAAACACTGTGAATTTGTTTTTTTTAGTTTGCGGCTCGGGGGAAATTTATGTACTCGGTGCAAACTTACTTAGGGTTTCTATAAGTATTATAAACACTATATTAGTTTTGCACACCTCAGCGAATTACGGAACATAGTTTTTTTTCTTTTTTTGTAAATTGTACGTCGGGGGAAATTTACGTAGTCGTGCAAATTTTATTATGGTATATACTATCAGTTTACCACATTCGCACGTAAAAAAAACACTAATTTCGTACCGGAAGTACTTCTTAATAATAGATCTCAATAGGAAATCAACGGCGTGGGTGGGGTGCAGATTCATACCAAAATGTAGGCCGTATTCATCCCACGAATAATAAAATTGTATATTTGTCCGTATTAATCGCAAAATGTAGTCCGGATTCATACCACGCCACGGCCTTTAACAATGGATCAGACAGAAAAATGCCTTACTATCATTTTCATATATTTTTGTTGGATGCAAATTATTAATAATTGGCGTTCGTATGTTTGTATGTTTGTCTGAAGATAACTTGCGAACTGTTGATATATTCTTTATAAAACTAGTATTCTTTATACAATTTGGTAGATGGGTATATAGTATTAGTACAATTTGTGTAAGGTTATGAGCTAAATTGGTTCGGGGGTTGTAGAAGATATTGGGGCCAAAGAAAGAGTAAAAAAGTGAAACAATCATAGACGTTTCAAAACTAGTTTTAATGTTATTTTAGACTGTGTCACTTTTGGGATATAAGCAAAGAAGTAAAAATAAAAAACCTCTAGAGTTTTTCCAGTAATCTACTATCATCCATCGAGGAGTTCCGCTGTCCACCTCACCTCATCTGTCTCCATCATCAGATCAGCTCGCTGACACCATCATAAATAAATATTTAATAAATAAATAATGCTGGTCAGTTCACACAACATTATCTGGCCCCAAGCTAAGCAGAGCTTGTAATAACTGATATTCTTTTATACAATACATAACATTGATAGATATTTTTTTATTATACATAGAAAATACCCAACGAAAACATATAACATAACATTAATAACATCCTGAACAAATATCTGCAGATAGTACAAATATTTATAAATTATACAATATGGGTAAATTCAAGAGAAATATCAATAGGGCTCTTAATGGTAGGCAGCGCGTTTGCAATACCGTGGGTGTTGTCCATTGGCGGCGGTACCTGCTTTACATCAGGCGGGCCGTCTGCTTGTTTGTCACGTTTAGGGCATGTAATATCGGAAGGTTTTCAATTCCTATACTGATTTCCGATATTAAATCTCAATATTGGCATTCCGATATTAATATCGGAATTTCGTTATTTATTTAGAAATTGCACATTTTATTTGTAAATTGCACAAATTCGGTATTAGGTTGGATTAAGTGCAATAAAAAATATTTTTAAATCGTATTCAAATCAAATCATAAATCATAAAATCATAAATCATTTATTTGTTTAAATGTGGTAGTATACAAGTTCCTAAAATTAATTAGGATTAATCGTATCTGATCACAGAAGAACTAACTAATGTCTTTGCGAGTAGATGTTATTTGCAGATATGTCGATCTACCCTCTTTCTCACCTTTTATTATGAACGATACCACTACCATCGGTTTCATTGTCACACTTTACCCCAACTCGACACACAACACTATCGGTATCCGGTCGCGTAGCAGGTACCACACTTTTTTGATTCTTAAACATTCTCACCACAGGCTTCCATAATCCAGATAATTGAAAACCATCTTTTCTATTGAAATTTCTGTTTTTAGTCATCTCAATTGCCTCGTGTGCCATTACAAATATTTACATAATATACGAATTTTTGCTCGTTGTATAGGATATTGATGTTATCTAAAAGCTTACGTTATAAATAATTGTAAAATTCTGATTCTCTGAAACGATTTCTACACTAGTCCGTGATTTTCCGGAAAAAAATATTTTAAAAATGGCTTCCACTTTTTTTTAAAATGTTGTATACTTATTTTTGTTTGTGATGATAGTAAACCTCAGATATCAATTTTTAAAGTAATCGAAACAGTTACATAAAAAAGAAGCATTTACATCCACAGCACGAACCATTGCATTGAAATAATATAAAAAATATGGAAAATTTAAAAATTCTGTTTAGTCCCTTACATACTAAGGACATTTTAAAAATAAAGTCACATAAACTTTTTCATCCAAACCTATCTTAAAAACTTGGTCATTATGTCAGCTATTTACCATGTAAATTTGATTGAGATTCTTTTACGGGATCATTCATGATATTCAATTTAAACAGTTGAATGCGAAATACTGGTTTTTAAGATTAAGTGAAATCGTAAATAAAACTAAATAATAACTTTCAGCATTGCATGTATTCAGTGAATCATCACAATAAATTTTCGAAATGGCGAACTTCTTGCTCAATATATAATCAGCATCGTCTAAAAAAATTATCTTTAAAGCGTAGAAAAGCGATTCTATTGCTTTTGATTGTAGCTTCTGCCTGGGTCAACCTTTTTCGCAATTCTTGCACATTTCGGCACTCTCGAGAGTAATCTCTTTATAATATCCCCAAATAAAAAAGTCAATGGGGTTTAAGTCGAGAGATCGTGGGGGCCATGCGATTGGCCCGCCTCGGCCAATCCATTTATCACCAAGTATCACATTTTGTTAGTAGTAGTAGAGGTTTTTTGTGAAATACTTCGTACGGGAAAGTCCTACCACCATACCTATTTCTGCCGCAAAGCAGTAGTGCTCGCATTGCTGTATTCCGGTTTGAAGGGTATGGGTGCCGGTGAAATTACAGTCACATGAGACTTTTCATCTTTATGTCTCAGGGTGGCGGGCGCAGTGCAATGTCACATAGGGCGCGTCCTAGGAGGGCGTGACCTATGTTATAATGCACTGTTTATAGGAAGAGAGTACCGCTTATCATCAGGTGGACCATCTGCTTGTTAAGTCATTCTAAGTAGTATTAAAAAAAACCTGTCACTAAGATATTGTCTAACTTTTGACGCAAAGTGACATGGTGCGCCGTCGTTTTGAAAAATCATATTTCGGCGTGTTAGTAAAATGATGTCTATGGATTATCCATTTAAATCTTCTCTTAAAAAGTTCAAGTATGACTCGCCATTTAGGCGATCTGGCAGTTGGAATGGGCCCACCATCTGTCGCAGGTTTCTGCCTCGTAGGTAGAAAATAATGTCCTTGATCAACAAAGATGGGTTATTTTACTATTGCTTATGTGTAATACAATCTTCAGACTGCCAGATTTCTTTTAAATCCCGACTTGCAGAAGATTTTCAAAAACTCGTTTTTGAACTAACTTTTATTAAATTGCGTGTTTTTTATGATCCTGTGCAAGAATCTGGAACAAGGTTACATGACTAATGACACATCAGCCATGTTTTTAAGATAGGTTTGGATGAAAAAGATTATGTGACTTTTTTTTAAACGTTCTTTGAAAGTAAGAGTTTAAACAAAAAAAATATATCTTCATATTATTATTTTAATTTTAATGCAATAGTAGGTGCTATTAATGTCAGTGCTATCAGACAAGGTAGCCCTAGTATTTAGCTTATTTACAACAACAAAAAACAGGCCATTACCTCAACGAATCGAGTCACAATGGCCAAAAAAGTGTAAGAGCTTCGATTGTCTTAAAAACACATAACTCGAAAACTACTAAAAATCGCGGAACATACATGGGGGTGATTCGGGTACCTCTGGGGGTAACCTTTCTTTGGACTTCGGCTTGAAACTACTTTTTGGGACACACTGTATATATTATTAATTGAATTTGTTCCATAATAACATATTTTTTTGCTGACGTTACTTTCACTCGTTTTAGATGTAGGTATTTCTAGGTGGGATAAATACGGACTCTAAAAATGAAATGAATATTAATTGTATGAATCCGGAATAATTATAATTACTTTCAGCTCGTGGGATGATTTTCTGGGATCAATACGGATGCACCCCGCGGTCGGGGGCCAGTGTTAGCAGTGTAGCGCCACAGTATATATATTAGTTACTTAGCACCGCACCTAACTTACATATATAATACTTAAAAAATGCATGTTCCGTATATAAATTCCAGTATTTAATGGACGGCGAATGTAGTACTAATCAAATGAATAAGTTTAAGTGAAATTCCAGAATTGCCTGAAATTTCCCCGAAGTAGAGCGACAATAAAATATGGAAAAAGTGACTTCCGTGTGAGGTACCCAGGTGCAAACCTGGTAATTTATTTGGCCTATTTTTCTGGTAATTCTGTCAATTTGCACCGACTACTTCAATTTCCCCCGAGCCGCAATACACAAAAAAATATTTTTTTAGAAATGTTTTTTTTCCGTATGTTCCGTAAGTTGGATTAAAAAAATACTTGGTGCAAATGTAGATCATAACGGTCTTAAGTATATGCCAAATTGCACCGACTACATCTATTTTCCCCATTAAGTTACGGGTATTATAAGGTTTTCACCCTATTTCACCCTGTTCCGGGGGGGTGAATTTGCTGAAAGTTATATTAGAGGTGATTTTCAAGCCAAACATAACAATTAGAAAAGGTTTTGTGACTACATCTAATTACTTCCACACTTTTGCTAAAAATCACCTAATTTGCCTGTACTATGTTGCTTTTAGTAGTAGTAGAGCTTTTTTGTGAAAGAGTTCGTCCGGGGAAGTACTACCACCATACCTATTTCTGCCGCAAAGCAGTAGTGCTCGCATTGCTGTGTTCCGGTTTGAAGGGTAAGGGTGCCGGTGAAATTACAGGCACATGAGACTTTTCATCTTTATGTCTCAGGGTGGCGGGCGCAGGGCAATGCCACATAGGGTGCGTCGTAGGTGGACGTGACCTACGAGAAAATGCACTGTTTATAGGCAGAGGTTACCGCTTATCATCAGGTGGGCCATCTGCTTGTTCCGTAATTCAGTAGTATACAAAAAAAAAAAAAAACAAGGAGGTGAGATGTCAGATGATACACACAATATGCGACTACTAGAAGGCTCGCTCGGTTTCTTTTGTTCTCATTGTTTCCTAAAATGTAATACCGACATCATACTTTGCTAGATTATTCTAATGAGTAATGAATAAAATAATATAATTTCCTGAACGTTAAAAGTCAAGGGTTAAACTCGGAGCATCAATGATTCATTGTGAAGTCGTAATCACTCGCAAATCATTCCAATTACAAATCTCACGATGCTTCGGTGACTCACAGAGGTTATTTATAAACTCAATGATTTTCAATATCTTTAATGGTTACTTCTACAACTCGTTCACCGTAAGATGGCACCTGTAAATACTCCAAGGCAGGTGCCAACTTCGGTGAACGGTCTGTAAATATTGCCTTACAAAAGTCTTATAAAAGTCAACAACAGTAATTTTGGAGTTTCTTCTTCAGGGGAACACTTGAAGCAATTTCGCCAATATCAAGTACCTCCTTCTTCTTTTCATATAATGGCTACTGAGTGATATTATAAAAAAAAAACCTGAGTCAAGACATCAAGGAATCTGTCAAGTCAAAACGCAGTTTAAAATGGTGGCAGAAAAACCAAGTTTTTGGAGGACATTACCCACCAATCCGAAAAGTCACGTAATACCCTATTTTAACTACACCACATTATGCGTGCGAAATGCCACCAAAATTACACGATATAACTTTAAAATAATGACGTTTCTTTTAAAAATGGGGCGTTGAGGCCCTCCGGATTTCTAGATGTTACCCAATTTGACATATTGATAAAATGTCAGAAAATTTCTCACACAGAATAATTTCACAATGAGAAAAACATCGGAACGACATTCTATGAGTTCTGAATGTGACTTCTCTGAGTCACAACCACAGTAAATAACGAACAGAATACAAACTAGGATAAACACAGTTAGTCCAAGCACTGTATATATTATGATCTGTGGTCCAAGCCTCAAACGATAATACCTATAGGTGTAACAAGTTTATTCATTCAATTCGATCTCAAAGAAAATTTCAGATCTCTTTCAGTGAAATCGCCGTAACAGATACAGAAAATCTCCAAACTAACAATGTCGTCGTGTTTTAGAATTAAGAAAACAGCAATAAAAATTTTCAGATTTTCAAAAACTTCGTGCTAGTTGTAACATTTTTTTAATCTATGCTAGACCTTCTTTTGACCGCGATCTCACCTGTTGGCAATGAAGATGCGGCCGGCAATGGAGCATGAAGGTCTAGAAGGCACCTTTCACTCTAGTCTTAACTAGATTATAGTTTTCAGGAAAGACAGACGACAGCAGCGAGGCTGTTGGCATTATAAACGTGGAACCGAAACATAGAGAAATATTATGAAAATTTAAATTCCCGTTTGTACCGAATTTATTTTCGGACTGCAATATGACTCTCTCAATCAATCGTCTGAATCCTACTAATATTATAAACGCGAAAGTTTGTAGGTATGGATGGATGGATGGATGGATGTTTGTTACTCTTTCACGTAAAAACTACTGGATGGATTTGGATAAAATTTGGAATGGAGATAACTGGACTCCCGGAACAACCCATAGGCACATTTTTATCCCGATACTCCCACGGGATCGAGACGTACGCGGGTGAAACCGCGGGGCGTTGCTTGTAATGAAATATAGGTATTATTACTAGCAGCTCCCCGCGGTTTCACCCGCTTAAGTCTCGATCCCGTGGGAATATCGGGATAAAATTGTGCCTATGTGTTATTCCGGGAATGCAGTTATCTCCTTTCGAATTTTCATGCAAATCCGTCCAGCCGTTTCAGCGTGAAGAAGTAACAAACACACTCACACACACACAAACTTTCGCATTTATAATATTAGTAGGATAGGATAGGATAGGATAAGATAGGATAGGATAGGATAGGATAGGATAGGATAGGATAGTAGTATTTTCTAAGCTGTTGAGAAGGTTTCACTCTGTTTACTATTTCCTGTGAGTCACAGCTACCCGTGAGATACAGGGAGGTGCAATGACTCAGCATCAGTTAAAGGCCGCGGACCACAGGGAGGCGGAATTATGAATTTTACGCTTGTGGCTCTTAAAAATGTATAAAATAATGTACAGACTGTTCGTGGCAAAAGTTATGATTATTTGCGTTGGATAGATAGATTTAACTTTTTATTAATCACCACACATAAACAATACAAAAAATAATAATAATAACACATTCAAGAAAAGGCTAAACAATGGGCCGTCGTCGAGACGTCATTGCTCTCAGACTTGCGTTCACTGGGCCTCCGTTGGCTAGCAACCAACGATTAAAAACCCATTGATATTCCTTAATGCTAGTGCATCATTAAACCACTCACCATCTGACGAGTGGTTTAGAGATGCACTAACACTTGACAGGGTCACGGGGTCCCAGTTAGATTCTACCCTGGCCCTGTCGATGATTTTTCGCATAAAGCGAACCCCTCGTTCTCACCCCATTTGGGGGAGGGGAATATCCTGGAATACGAAGGACATTCTCCGGTGTAGGAGACCTGTGCAATGCCAGATTGGGGCTCCCCGCACCCAAAACTGGCTGGCCAGTGGACGACACACCTGACCTCAATGTTCGTGAAAACGTGATGGCACATTTGCAAACTAGCACCTATAATCTCGTGACGTCATAGCTTTCAGACTTGCGTTCACTGGCTCTCAGTGGACGACACACATTTTTTTTTTTTTTTACGATGGGAAAATGCATTACGCATGTCCATCAGGTCTGGGAGATTGAGGGGGTCTGTCGGGCTCTCCGTTGGCTAGCACCCAACGGCATACCGACTAAAAACCCATCGATATTCCTTCCTTCACCTTAATGCTAGTGCATCATCAAACCACTCATCATCCGACGAGTGGTTTAGAGATGCACTAACACTTGATAGGGTCACGGGGTCCCGGTTGGATTCTACCGCGGCCCTGTGGACGACACACCTAACCTCAATGATCGTGAAAACGTGATGGCACTTGTGCAAACTAGCACCTATAGTCTCGTGACGTCATAGCTCTCAGACTTGCGTTCACTGGCTCTCAGTGGACGACACACCTAACCTCAATGATCGTGAAAACGTGATGGCACATGTGCAAACTAGCACCTATAGTCTCGTGACGTCATAGCTCTCAGACTTGCGTTCACTGGCTCTCAGTGAACGACACACCTAACCTCAATGATCGTGAAAACGTGATGGCACATGTGCAAACTAGTACCTATAGTCTCGGGACGTCATAGCTCTCAGACTTGCGTTCACTGGCTCTCAGTGAACGACACACCTAACCTCAATGATCGTGAAAACGTGATGGCACATGTGCAAACTAGCACCTATAGTCTCGTGACGTAATAGCTCTCAGACTTGCGTTCAGTGGCTCTCAGTGGACGACACACCTAACCTCAATGATCGTGAAAACGTGATGGCACATGTGCAAACTAGCACCTATAGTCTCGTGACGTCATAGCTCACAGACTTGCGTTCACTGGCTCTCAGTGGACGACACACCTAACCTCAATGATCGTGAAAACGTAATGGCACATGTGCAAACTAACACCTATAGTCTCGTGACGTCATAGCTCACAGACTTGCGTTCACTGGCTCTCAGTGGACGACACACCTAACCTCAATGATCGTGAAAACGTGATGGCACAAGTGCATACTAGCACCTATAGTCTCATGACGTCATAGCTCTCGGACTTGCGTTCACTGGCTCTCAGTGGACGACACACCTAACCTCAATGATCGTGAAAACGTGATGGCACAAGTGCATACTAGCACCTATAGTCTCATGACGTCATAGCTCTCGGACTTGCGTTCACTGGCTCTCAGTGGACGACACACCTAACCTCAATGATCGTGAAAACGTGATGGCACATGTGCCAGTGAACTATTACAGTTAGTGAATAGTTACTTTGCATAAAGTAGTATAAATCTCAAAATGCGGAGCTCGCTCTGATATTCTGATTCACGGAGATAGTTCGCAGTGAATGCCAATTGACGACGATGATTTTTGTATGGCTTAGTAGAATAACTCATTATGCCATTACCTAAGCTAAGAAGAAGAAAAAGTTTTTTGTTAAATATACAATTTTCAACACAAGCTTTTATAAAATTAGTGATTAAACCGTGTGCTGATCAAAATGAGCCTAAACACGGCCAGTCTACTATTATCCATCGAGGAGTTCCGTTGTCCACCTTCAGTTTCTATCATCAGATCAGCTCGGTGTCATCATAATATTGCTTTGTCATCGGAACTTGACAGGTATGCCAAATTTCAGCTCAATCTGTTGAGGATAACTGCTTCAAAATTCAGTTGCAAGATTCCACCCGGACAAACATTGCAAGTTAGTTAGTTAGTCTTAATAAAGGCTTGTAAAATAGACAAGGAGGTTGCGTAAAAATGCCGAGTTTTAATAAATAACACTCAACTAAAAATGAAGGTCAATTCACAAAATTGTTTTAAATCCACACTGTAAGTGGACCGAATGTTTGATAGGATGATTATGGATTTAGTTAGACTAGTAGTAGTAGAGCTTTTTTGTGAAAGTGTTCATCCGGGGAAGTACTACCACCATACCTATTTCTGCCGCAAAGCAGTAGTGCTCGCATTGCTGTGTTCCGGTTTGAAGGGTAAGGGTGCCGGTGAAATTACAGGCACATGAGACTTTCATCGTTATGTCTCAGGGTGGCGGGCGCAGTGCAATGCCATATAGGGCGCGTCCTAGGTGGACGTGACCTATGAGGTATTGCACTGTTCATAGGTAGAGGTTACCGCTTAACATCAGGTGGGCCATCAGCTTGTTCCGTCATTCAGTAGTATACAGAAAAAAAAAGTTCCTCAAAAGCTCCACCGCCAACTTATTACTGTTGGCACTGTACTTCGTCAAAAGTCAACATCCCAACTTGAATAGTATCTAAAGTGCTACAAGGATCATTTGGCACGTCATGTGGCCGCCGTTGTGGCGCTGTTTGGTATTCGATTACAAGATGGCGGTGTTTGTTCTGATTTCGGCCACATGCCAAATGATCCTTGTTGCACTGTAAGTAGGTATCGATCATAATCTCAAGAACAAAAGTCATTGTTAACTTTCAGTTATAACAAAGACACATGTACAAAGAATTACGAAACACTCAAAAAAACTCATTTTGTTTTTAAACAAGTTTAAACTCGACAGCAAATTATCCATTATTTCTAAGACGAATGCAGCAAACAGTTGAATAGATTATTGCACAGATGTCAGCTATTAGTCTATCCAGGTGTCCGCTAGTCTATTGTTCCAGAGCTTTCTCAAACAATAGACCACCTTAGAGATACACTCTACCTACTGCTAAGTACCTACCTACTGAAGGAGATTCAACCTCAGGCAGAAACCTTCATACAAAAAAAATGCTTCGCGCCGCTCGAAAAAAAGCAGTTTTTGTTGAATATTTCCTAAAATATAGATAGGTAATTTAACAAAACCCCTGCAGTAAACCCTCGGTCTTGTTGTAATGATTTTATTAATATAAATTTTTACCCAATTATATGCACCATTTTAATAAATAACAAATCTAGCCAAAAATTAGATGTAACTTTGGAATTTTTGGAAGTTACAGATAACAACTAGTTAATATTGTAAAAATTAAAAAAACCTCAACGCAATGAAACGGTTGAACCGATTTTAATCAAACATAGCTAAGAACACTCCCGACAAATTCACCTTTCAAACAAAAAATAAATGAAATCGGTTTATCCGTTCTGGAGCTACGATGGGACAGACAGACACACACACACACACACACACAGACACGTCAAACTTATAACACCCCGTCGTTTTTGCGTCGGGGGTTAAAAGTTATAAAAGCAATGTTTTCACAATACAATCTGACTTGTGAAGAAAAAAAAGTCAAGTTTAAGGTGGTTGTTTTTTCATACAAACGTATTTGCACATATATGGGCGAACAGAGTATAATTTTACACTGAAATTACTTGTTGGCTTTTATATTGGTTATTATTTGCGGCAAATCATATTTGTTTGAAGAAAACAGTGGACTAATAGCGAAAATAACATCGAAATTACTTGTATCGACTAAAATGTCGATGTTATTTTCGCTATTAATCATCTGTTTTCTTCAACCAAATATGTGTTGCCGCAAATAATGACCAATTTATAAGCCAACAACAGTAATTTCAGTGTAAAATTATACTCTGTTCGCCCATATTTGTGCAAATACGTTTGTATGAAAAAGCAACCACCTTAAGAAGGTATTTCTGGTTCAATAATAAACAGGATTTCTGCAGCAATATTGATTATTAAACTTGAATTTCATACACCAACAGCGACACAGCATCATCAAGAATAAAAGAGCATTTCAAAAGTACGAACATTCCAATACAAACCAAAACACAGCTTTCGACTTTAAACTCTATTACTTCGTGATAAGGAAATAAATCTTTCCTGCATACCTCAGTGGGTGCTACGCGACCTTTAAGGCCGATCGGGGTCTGCAGATAGGGTCAGCTCACGACACACCCGCTGCCGTGCGCGACAAGCATTACCGCACGACACGCTATGGAAATATTGAAGATGCACACTTAAAATGCAATCTAGGAACTGGATGCAAAGCTTCAGTAAAAGTTAGTAGCAAAGGTCCTGCAGGCTTAGCATGAGTATCCAAGACACTGGATACTCATGCTAAGCCAACGGTAGTTCTCGACAGTCGAAAAGTTAGACCTACAACGTCGTTCAAATTCCTAGAAACGGGAGGTCAACAATGGAATGGTTATACTGGTTATCGTTTTATAGAGAACACGTTTCGAAATTCTTGAATTTTACACTTTTCCCAGTATTTGTGTCATAAAAGCTGCAAACATACCAAATTTCAGCATTGTAGAATTAGTGGAAGTACCCTAGAGGTTTTGGTTTTTTACATTTTCGATTTACTCTAATATCTCAAAAACTACATAAGTAAAAAAAAAAAAACGTTTTGAAATGTCGAAGCAAGGGGATTTCATATGACACCCCTTTTGATCTGATATTCTCATTTTTTTTTTACCACCTCTTGGACCCCAATATCTCAACAACCCCCCGACCGATATAGCTCATAACCTTACCAACAAATTGTACCAATACTATCTCCCCCCAATCAAATTTCATGAAAATCGGATTAACGGTTCGAAAGTTATGCTCGGACAAACATACATACATACATACAAACGCCGATTGTTCCAACTTAACTCAGAGAAATCGCGTCGCTCGTTTTATAAAATGCATTGGTAATTTATACGTAACTAGCGACTCGCCCCGGCTTCGCACGGGTAGCACCCGGTGAACCCCCCCCGCCAAGACAATCTCCTGGTTCTAAGCTACCTCCCCACCAATTTTCAGCCAAATCGGTTCGTGCGTTCTGGAGTTATAGCGTCAGGAAGGAAAACCCGACTTATTTTTATATAGTAGAAGAATATTAAACATTTTGTCTCCCTTCAACTTGCTATGATTTACAAGTGACTACGTTAGTTTACAATCAGTATTTCATAAAACATAGTAAGTCAGATTATCTTATTTGGAGTATGTTAACTGCATACCAGTCATATTAACTCAAACTTGTTCCCACTACTTGAAATCGAAGCTTGAAGACAGGCAAGATTTATAGTAAGCTGTGTCTGCCTCATTCACTTACGAATTTCGATTATTATTTGAGTTTTAATGCTTTTTTTATTGTGTTTTGTAGATGGCACAGTGCCCAAAAGTATGTATGTATGTAAGTAAGCAACCCACAAAATTACCCATGTGTATGTTTTTTTTGGAACTAGCGAAATATTACGAATTGTGGTTAAGGAACTGTCTAACGAGAACTAGACAATATCCGGAAAAATGTTTTTTTTTAGATAAATTTTTGTATTTCCAAAATAAAACTTGTTTTTTTAATTGAACGATGTTGAAGTAAAGAATTTCGACATTTGTACCCTATCTAAAATCTAAAATCCTACTAATATTATAAACGTGAAAGTTTGTAAGAATGGATGGATGGATGGATGTATCTTTGTTACTCTTTCACGTAAAAACTACTGGATGGATTTGGATGAAATTTGGAATGGTGATAACTGGACTCCCGGAATAACATATAGGCACATTTTTATCCCGATATTCCCATGGGATCGAGACTTCGCGGATGAAACCGCGGGGCGCTGCTTGTAATATGATGCTTGTAATGGGCCACCAGCTTGTTCCATCATATAAAGTAGCTAAAAAAAAAAAAGTAGTTTGGTGTCATTTTCGTTAAGTTTCGTTGACCATTAAGAGGTCCCTCAACGTCAGCAGGAGAATAGTAAAGTACATGGTGTAAAGTCGTAATTTTTCTAAAATGCATTTGATTCATCATACGTTGATAATCACTTAGTTAAAAGTCACATATTTAATAATTGACTATTAAAATAGTTAAATTTACCAAAGAAATACACCAATAAATAATTTAAATCACCATAAATAATCAATTAGTTTATCAAAACCGCTAGAAACAGGCAAGCGGAGACATTGACGACCTCTATGGTGCGGAGGGCGACGGTTCGCCTACGACGCAGGAGGTTGCGGGTTCGATTCCCGCCTCGGAACAAATATTTGTGCGATCTGCAGATATTTGTTCAGGGTGTTCTGGGTATTTTCAATGTATAACAAAAAATATCTATCTATGTAATATATTATATTAAGTATATCAGTTATCTAGTACCCATAACACAAGCTCTGCTTAGCTTGGGGCTAGATAATGTTGTGTGAACTGTCCAGCATTATTTATTTATTATTCTACTTGCCACACGGCCAGAAGTGGCGCGTTCAGTCTACCTGCCACACGGCTAGAAGTGGCGCGTTCAGTCTACCTGCCACACGGCCAGAAGTGGCGCGTTCAGTCTACCTGCCACACGGCCAGAAGTGGCGCGTTCAGTCTACCTGCCACACGGCTAGAAGTGGCGCGTTCAGTCTACCTGCCACACGGCCAGAAGTGGCGCGTTCAGTCTACCTGCCACACGGCTAGAAGTGGCGCGTTCATTCCGCCTCATTACAACTACTCTAACCGTTTAACTACAGTCGATACAGTGTTTTGTAAGCAGTGCATAAATAAGCGGGACGTAAAGCTAGGTCAGGTGAAGGCAGCACTAATGGAATTTAATCCCTTCGCCCCTCGCTCTAGGTAGAGCTACTGTGAAACTACTAAATTAGAGTTGCAGGTAGAGATGAGTCGTACTTGCAAAATCGAGTACCAAGGCCAACCAAGTACGTTTACCTTAAGATACCAGGGTTCAAAATACCTTCAAGTATTTTTCCGCATATGAAATTGATCGGTGCTGTAATATAAATAGTGAACAAAATCGAGTTTGAAAAAAAATATACTTGCAAGTGAAAACATACTTGCATAGGAAATTGGACCAAACCGTCCTATAAATAAGGAGCATAATTACATCTGTGAAAAAGTACTATGAAATCTTGCAAGTAATTCGATTGCACAGGGCGATTAAGTTACTGCTAGAGACTTTACTTGCAAGTCGCAAGTATTTTTTTTACTTTCAAGTCTTTAGTGTGCTTTATGTGTTTAGGGTGCGGACCGCACCTGATCGGCGTGCTTGCAAGCAAAAACCTGGTGGAAAACCCTGGTCGCGTAAATACGCTCCTTCCCTAGTTGCTGGGGTTTACTTCCGACAGCTCAGAGGTGGCGTTCTTTACGCTCCCGTAAATAACAATCTCTAACCCAAAATACCGGTTCCTCCGTAAAAGTATTTCATTTATTTCAGGTGATGCAGGATGCTGGGGAGCACCTAAGTACTAACACTGTGATCAGAAATCCACCTGCCATTCCCTTTTGCGTTTATGGGGCCTCATCCAGGGGGACTTTCTGATGATAATGATGTTTTTTATGTTTATCCGTAAATGAGGTAGCTTTCATTCGAATAGCTTTTGTTTCTGATACGTGGTAGAGTAAGTTAGTGTTGGAGTTATTCATAGTTTCAATCACACTCTGCATTTTCTTTTATAACACAATTATAATTTTTATTAGACTTTTCTAAGTAGCTCTCAGTGCTTCCTTTACGGATTTAGGCATTCGCTGGAATTCGATAATTGTATTTGAAATCAAGAAGCATATCAGGTTTGGAGACCTTGCTCCGTTTTACTGAAAGTAGATTCTACATATACAATTCATATCCTTTTACCTACATAGGATACACTCGTGGTTCTTGTGAGTAGTTCCTGATGGATCCTTGACTTTGATCCCTTGTCCTGATAGATCCTGTCTCCAAGGGATCACTTTAAATGATTATTTTAAAGTTATATCCTCATCCTTATCTACTTTTGACTTTGACTTCATCTACTAAGACTACTTCTTAACTTCTTCTTTCTTTTATTTCATAGCTTAAGTTTTAATTTATTTAATTCACTCACTTTTTTCCATCCTTTGCACACATTCTACGGGCTCATCTCTCGCACACATTCCTCGCGCACTCTTTCGCTCGTTTTGTACGTATAAAAACCTCGCTCTGCTCCAACAACAAGATGGCGGCTGTCTGTTAATGTGGGTAAAACACAGGCAGTCGTCATCACGAGGAAAAGAAGCCAGCCGAACAAGCTCACGATGGAAGGCCAAGACATCCCCTGGGCACGGACAGCTAAGTACCTGGGCGTCACCATTGATAGGGGCCTCACGATGGGTCCTCACGCCAGAAACACGCGCAACTCCGCCCGAGCGGCCAGAGCACTCCTGAGACCAGTACTGAAGTCAGACATCCCGCTGCGCATAAAGTGTGGCATCTACAAGACATATATCCGTCCTCACCTTACCTACGCTGCCCCCGCTTGGTATGCTCTAGTGGCAGAAAGCCATCGAGTTGCCCTGCGGAGGCAGCAGAACTTATGTTTACGGACCATAGCGGACGCGCCATGGTTCGTAAGGAATGCCACAATTCAGCGGGACCTAAAGATGGAAAGTCTCGACGACTTCATCGGCCGACTGGCCAAAGGCATGTTTAGCCGTGTGAGGCACTCCACCCACCCGCACCTGCGGGAGCTGGCGCCCTCGTACGACCGAATAGCAGGACATTCTAAGCCCTATCCTCGTGAGCTGGTCCCGGACAGCGGCCAAGAGGCGGAACCAGAACAAGAGGCTAACCAAGCTCTGGATGCGAATCAAGACGCATCCTCCTCCATTCTCCCCCTTCCCCTTACCCCTCCTCTCCCAACTTACCTCCCCGCACAGGGTAGACGCCGGTCTCTCGACCGGCTCTCTTTTAGTATATAGCGGGCTCACCCGAAGGCTCCGAGGAGCCGACCAAATGACCCCTCAGTTGTTACTGGGGGCGGATGAATGCCGCAGGAAAGGGCGCAAAGCCTGATAAGACATACGCTGCCGTTTTCACCAGAGCTGCGCTGAGCAAGGGAAATGAAATGAAATGAAATGAAATGAAATGAAATGAAATGAAATGAAATGAAATGAAATGAAATGAAATGATTTATTTGCGTGAATACAGGTAGTTTGGTTCATAATCTATTGGTGGTTATAAGTGATTCTATTGGTTCATAGTCATACGCTACGCATCCTCGCTCATCTCTGGTGGAAACGCAGCCTTAGTAATACCCTCTATCGCACTAAAAGTTTCTGTTCTACCTTTATAAAGCGAACTGTTAGGGAGTGGAAAACACTACCGTCGTCTGACTTTCCTGAAAACTATAATCTGGGTCTCTTCAAGGCTAGAGTGAGAAAAAAGTACTTTAAGTATAAGTGCGTCTTATGATTGTAACACAAAGCATTTTTATTAATCGATGAAGCTCTAAAAGTCGTTATAATTAATAATTACGTAAGAAAGGTAAACGATTTAATTTATTTAGTTGAAAACTAATTAAGAAGACGTATCTTCGTGAATGGAATGCATTGAATGAACATGAATTAAGTATTGATTTAACGGATTCTACAGAAATGTGGTTGATAAAATTGTTTGGATATTTTGGACCAACATTTAAAAAATAAATATTCACATCTGTCTTATTACAAAATACGAAGATTCTAGATAAAATAAATCTTTTTACAAACTAGTAATGACCATACTTCGTTCAAATATTAGGTATATGAAATATTTAAAAAAAAACTGCCCTGGTGTGCGTTGGTCTCGCACACAAACACGAAGGGTTCCGTACTATCATAATCGTAGGTACAGAACCCTAATATGTAGGTAATACATATCCCTACCTTATACCTTCATATTCGCGATAAGCTTTACGGTCACCTCACCTTCATAATGCAAACAGCTGAAGAGTGCCAAATATCTATTACTAGCTTGCGCCCGCAATTTCTCCCGCGTTATTTGGCCGCGGCCCGTCTCTTTTAGAGCTGTTTTGATCTATCTATATACCTACCTACCATATTTCATCAAAAGCAAGACTAACAAAACTACTCCTGCAGTCTGCTGGTCGCCTGGTACATTGGATAAAAAGTCTTCGCATTGCTGCTGTGCCCCGCGTTGCCCACAAAGGTCTCGATCCCGTGTGATTAACGAGATAAAAATGTGCTTATGTCCAGGAGTCCAGCTATCTCCATTCCAAATTTCATCCAAATCCGTCCAGCCCTTTCAGCTTGAAGAAGTAACAAACACACACACATACACACTCACAAACTTTCGCATTTATAATACACGTACCTATTTAAAAACCTTGAGACACAAAAGCTTAAAGTTTTAACAATAACCTCATCTTTCTAAACTTCTCAGAACAATAAAACTTGGAAGCGCCACAGATAAAACTCAACATCTGTTGGTCCGAGCCATGTGTCCGGTAATGTCTAAAAACCGGCCATAGACAATTTCGAGAGATTTATTAACATCTGGCTTACCTGGTAGGTGTGAAGGGATGATTGGGACGATTAAGGGGTTGCTTTGCAACGGTTATTAGGTACTGCTATAGTTTTGAGATGCTCCTAAGTTGTAACGTTTATTTTTTAAATAATGATGCAACTCGCTGCTGATTTAAATTTAGAATCCTTCGCTTGCTCGGTCATCATAATTGAGCACGCGGTTAAAAAACAACTTTGCACTCTTATATAACAAACTAGTGGAATGCCCGCGACTTCGTCCGCGTGTACTTTTCCATACAAACTTAAACATCCCGCTGCACTTGAATTTCTGGAATTCCTTTCTTAGTACACCCATAGATCACAAAAGGAACGTACGCTCCAAATTTCAAGTCTCTAGGACTTATGGGTTAGGCTGTACAGTCCGGCAAGTATAACTTGGCGCGGCTGTGCGCCACTGTGTTCTCTATGAATCTCTATCTCTCTCACTCTGTTCTTTATGAACTCGGAAGTGTCAAAGTGAATTTTCAAGATGGCTGTTTTAGTTCCTCAAATCGCCACCGCCAACTTATACTTGCCGGACTGTACGTTGATAGTCAGTCAGTCAGTCAGTCACGCAAGGATTTTATATAAATTGATAACTATTAAAGGCAGAGGTCCGCGCCATATGGTTGTTCCGTCATTCAAGAAGTTAAAAAAAAACTCCAGAACTGATAAACGTCGGGGAAGGAAGATTCCCGAGTGGCGGTCGCCGCAAAAGATTAATGCCCCCCTTTCGATGGACCAAAGATATTAAGAGAACGCAGGAAGGCGGTGGATGGAGGCGGCTGAAGACGGTTCGTCGTGGCATTCTATGGGGGCTATGTGCAGCAGTGGACTTGCAGCAATGATAATGTACCTATTAGATTATTAAAATGGAACTGGGTAGGTCATCTTTCTAGAGGAAAATTACCCCAAATTAGGGTTTACTGGACCCCATTAGAAGACAAGAGAAAAAAAAAACTGAGAAGTGGTTGAGCTATGTCAATGTCTATGATCTTGGTTCTTCTACGGATCTCTTCGTTTCAGATTGTATCACGCAAGTATCAAATTGAAAGTTGATATCTCTAAAAGTAAACAAGTGTTCAAGACTACACAATACCACTGACCCACATAGTCCGCTAAACGGCGGAACACACAAGCGACAGGTTACAAAACTTAGCACATGTCATTTGGTTTTCCATTTGTTAGACGTATTTGGTCCAATTAAGGATTTCGTGTCGTATTATTTTGTTTGCACGTGTGCTTACCCGACTGCGGCGAAGTCAAAAAAGAGGGCTATGTGTTTGACCTGTGTATGTATGTATGTATGTCCGACCCTATGTTCCCTCGTTACTACTAAACGGATGAAATGGTTTTGATGAATGATATTAAAATTATAAAGAAAACAGAATGGCGTATTTGTGGCGCTAAAATGTAAATTTTCAGGGTTATGTTACCAAAGGGTAAAAAGCAACCACCTTAACAAATTATCTCACAAGCGTTTTCATACTTTTCTAACTATTATATATTTCATTTATTTATTCAATCAACAAGGATCATTGTGTTAGTAAAATACATTGTCTATCTACACTACGGTTAGTAAGAATAATTACAATTGAATACTACAAACTAACATTGAAAATATGACAACATCATCATCCACCTGTGGAAGTCCACTGCTGGACATAACAAATCATTTAATTATTTAAGCAACAACACAGGTTAAATTTAATAAAAATAAATTACAAAAAAAAAAAAAGGCGCTGTACTGTTTTCACTATTGACCGCATCCAAAAACTTAAAGTCATGCTGCAGGCTATGGAGAGCGGTTTGCTCAGTGTTAGTAGAAACGAAGATTTCTAATAAATATACGTACACTACACTATCAGCGCTAAAATAAGGCACCTTTGAAAATTCGAACGATGATAAATAGAATAGAATAGAATAGTGTTTATTTCATAACTTAGGGATACATTACATAGTGCTTATATATAGGTACTTAAGGTTAAAACAACTATTGAGAATTAGGGTAGGCACTATGAGGTTTAGGAACCTACCTCCCGTGCTAGTTTAAAACTGTGTTACGGCGAGGTAAATGAGCTCGATACACTGCCAGTTCGCACTCTAGTCCTTCAAATGTGTTCAATAATCAAGCAGCAATGGACGGATAAAACATGAAATTGTTTATTTTCATGCGTTTTGTTTCTCGTTTGGTTCGAACACTTTTTGAGTGTTGACCCGAAGTCCTTACTTTGAGGCCAATTGGTACTAAGAGGCTTTCAAGAGTCAAATAGCCATTTTTAAAAGTATTTTTAGTTAAATTACACAGTTTAAGATAACAAAAAATATATATGTTAATCTTCATCATATTTCCAAGGGCATGATCGAGCCCAAAAAGCGAATTGATAAATTTTCCTAATAAAAAAAAAATCGTGAACTCACCTCTACGATACGTTTAATTATAACGTAAATATCTCTATTACCTATCAGCGTACATTGTTAAAATTAATAAGAGTAACAAATAATATTATTTTAGAGGGCATAGTAGATTCAGTATTAGATTCATGATTACATTATTAGCATAGTAGATAGTAGTAGTAGAGCTTTTTTGTGAAAGAGATCGTCCGGGGAAGTACTACCACCATACCTATTTCTGCCGCTAAGCAGTAGTGCTCGCATTGCTGTGTTCCGGTTTGAAGGGTAAGGGTGCCGGTGAAATTACAGGCACATGAGACTTTTCATCTTTATGTCTCAGGGTGATGGCGGGCGCAGTGCAATGCCACATAGGGTGCGTCCTAGGTGGACGTGACCTACGAGGTAATGCACCGTTCATAGGCAGAGGTTACCGCTTAACATCAGGTGGGCCTCTTGCTTGTTCCGTCATCCAAGTAGTACAAAAAAAAAAAAAAAAACATATATTCGATTACGTAGCAAATATTTGTTTAAATACCGTTTTTCGTGATTTTCATTCACTTGTCCTAGCTCGAGCGCTGTTCTGTCTTTTTCTAACTTACCTGAACTTTACTGAGTTAGATAGTGACGGAGTTTAGTTCTTGTCTGCCTCTTCTTACAATGCATGTCGTGTAGTACTTACCTACACCCTCGGATTAAGAACT
Source organism: Operophtera brumata (assembly GCA_932527175.1). Taxonomy (NCBI): domain Eukaryota; kingdom Metazoa; phylum Arthropoda; class Insecta; order Lepidoptera; family Geometridae; genus Operophtera; species Operophtera brumata. The sequence goes on from OW052229.1 coordinate 3,878,938, forward strand.
AAAGCATGGATGTAAGGCCTAAAACGAAACGATATCGATTATACCAGTCTCATTATTTTATATGAATGTATTCATGTGTTGGAATGAGACAAGCATATATCTATCTGTTCTTATTTGTGTTAGTCGTACCAGGCCAAATGTCAAATTACTAGTATATTCATGGTAACAATCTAGGGAGATGTATATGCATGATACCAAAATTCAGGGTACGGAACGGAAAGACGACTGTCGTGTGACAATATATTTGTTTCTCTCTAACATAGGATAGCAAGCTATCTTCTAGGATAGGAGTAAGAAGGAACACTCTATGCTATTTTTAGCACTCACTCCATTATTATTATACCTCCATGCCTACACCATAACAAGATATTCTGCCACAATACGTTTGTATAAGTGAGAAATGTCAACTGCACATTTTTATGTTAATATAATAAAAGGTCGTGTTATTGTTTATCAATAACTTATTATTGCTACTGACATGACATGTGTGATATAATTTATCGATATAATTTAAATGAAATTGTTTATTTTTCTGCAGAAAATGGTTAAGGCACTATCTCTTCTTATTTGTCTTTTGTTCACTACTGAAGGTCGTGCCCGTCTTGAAATGCTTTGTTAGAGGAATTGAAGAGCTGCTTCCATGCCAGCCTGTCTTCGGCTCGTCTTAAGGTGGATGCTCAGGCTTGAGGCGCGTTTTTTTTTTTTTTTTTTTTTTTTTCCCATTACAGCTCATGACCACTTCTTCAGACAGCGAAAGTTGATTTCGCGAGAACTAAGAGATTTAACACTCATGTTTTAATTGATAGTACTTATCTCATAAATATCATCAGTTTTTTTGTTTATTTTTTTTTGCTAATCTGAAGATATCTTCCCAACCACAACCAAGTTTCTCTAGGTTGTCTGTTTGGCCAAAGTACCTCAATATTCGCTGGTTACAAATAGATAGATAGATAGATAGATAACTCTTTATTGTACTCATCTTAAAATATTAAAATAACAACATACTTATATTATCTTACAAACTAGTTCGCGTTGGTACAATGGCTGGCCTTATCGCTAAGAGCGATGTCTTCCAGGCAACCTTTGGATGGAAAGGATTGTAAAGAATGAGAAGGAAGGAAGGAAGGAAGAAGGATTGAGAGGGGAAATTACAAAAAAAAAAAAAAACTTTATACCTAGTACTAATAAAGCAACTAATAAAGCCTAGTACAATTAGTGCTAATAAAGCGCTATACTTCAACAAAAATGTTTGTATGAGACGAAGAAGGCCTGACCTTTAAAGAAACCAGATATTTTGTGCCAATTTAGACCTGTAATCACAGTAAACATTCGTTATTCATGCCTTTTGGAATAATCATGTGTTTAAAATAATCTAGTCTGTATAGGAATCTATATGGAAAACATACAATTTAATAATATTATTTCCATTGACATTTGGCTAACGGAAAAATAACTATGATAAAATAATCCCCTTATGCAATTTATTGTGCTGATCTGCACCCTTATTCCCTTTGTGATATATTACCCCCATTTACAAGATTAATTTTTAACTATTAGATAAGTCTACTCTTAATAATTAGAGTATATCGCTCTTACTAAATAAAGAATTAGAAATAAATGAAGTCGTTTACGTAAAACAACTGCTAAACAGATGCTGGTAGAATGGCGAAAAACTTGTCGATTAAGGTGCTGTCTCACAAACGTGGCTAATATGTATAGTAGATTTATTTTATTTATAAGGATTTCCAATGAGTAATACACAAACTAATGAGGGGTTTTCACGGCCGTTTTACATCATGCTTATAGCCTTGAAAATAGATGGCGCCACCTCAAAACATACATCTCAAAATAAAGTTAAATGTCAACGTCAACAACGTAGTCATACATTTTCGTCGTATTCACATATAAGCACAGATAATGCATTTGTTAATTTTGACACGTATACTTGAGACAGCGCCATCTATCGAGCCAAACAGAACTACTTTTTTTTTTTTAATTCAAAAATGAAAAGCCCTCATTGGATGCGTTCCCTGTGCTTACTCTGTGAAGGAAACCACAGCTAACGCAGGTATAATAAACAAAGAGTAAGTGCATGACAACATTTTGAAAAAGTACACCAGATTGTAGATTGTTATACAAAGAGCTAAAATGACCCATTATATAAAGCTCGGGAGTAAATAGAAAGCGAGTTTTAATAAGGTTTTAGCGCCGTGTGTTACACTCTACTTTTCACTACGATTGCGAGAAAATAAAATAATCCGATACAATATGAACAATTTATTACGATCACTACCAATTTGCAATTAGAGAAAAATTCTATAGATTTCGCGCCAATGTCTTTTTTTTCATTTCTTCTGTAGCCGCAACGCATTGCATGCAATCTACCAAAGAGATCGCCGATTTTAGTTCCATTTTCAAAAATAAACTGTAATAAGTCGAGTCTTTATTCATGATTATTCTACTTAAGACTAAAGACTTTTTCATTGTCATTAGAAAGACAAAAATTATCAAAAATTAAAAAACTCCTAGGTGAAGAAATGTTATTTTTTCTTAGCTCTGGTACACCACAATGACGGTCTATTTGAGCAAGAGGAGTGAAAAAGTTATTTTTAAAGCAGTTTATCTCAAAAGCCCGTGGCTTAAAGTCCACAGGATCACCTCTGCCTTACCTCATAGGCCACGTCCACCTAGGACGCACCCTACCTGCTTTCGTTTTAAGGCTACCTGCTAATCAACGAAGACATGATGACAACCGATTGGATCACGAATTCACGACATATGACGCTCTCATGTTTTTAATTACAAAAAAAGATTAACGTAAATCACCTGCCGCTTTAAAGGTGAAGATTGAACCCTAAATTTAACCCTTCCACTAAACCCATTCATTCCTTTAATTACATAACCGTTTAGATAATACAGACGAGAATACGTAAGAAGAGCGGGTTTTTTTGATCAGCTGTTAAGATTGCCTGTAAGACTAAAACACAGTGACGAAAAAAAAATAAAAAAATTGGGCCAAGTTCAAATTAAACTTTTTCTTTATAATGATAGAGACGACATTTCCTTGACATGTCATTAAATAAATAGCTCTATATTTCATAATAATAAATTGCTACTGGTAGTCCCATAAAACTAGTTAATAGTTTATTTTTCTTAATTAAATATAATTATGACTACGTGCGTATCGTATGTAATTTATAAAATGCCTCAGATTTTAATCTGAGAATGCATATTGCAATTTTTTATTACCATTTTAATGTGTACCTATGTTGGATACAAATTATTCTGTTTATAGGATTTATAAAAGTGCTATTAAATTGTTTATGGTATACAAACTGCCATTAAATAGTTGGAAATATAATTACATTTATTTACAGAAAGAATAATACAAGGTATGTACAAAATACATATGAAACAGTTGTGCCACCTGAAGACCGCTGCAAGCGATCTAAAGGTAGCTCAACTGATCCAAATCACTACCAGACGGAAGCGTCCCTAAGATGCTGGCTGCATTGCCACGCTGAATGGCAATACTAATGCGTTGAGCAAGATAAGAGCCAGCTCTCGGGTCACGCGTCGCTTCGACCAGATGCCCTGAAAGAATTTTGAAAACGCGAAGGGCCCCGGAACCCCACGTTGGAAATCGACTACGGTATTAAAATATGTTTTAAACTTACTTAATACATAGATATATTTAAACACACCCCTTTTTCTGCGAAAGGGTTAATAGTTGTCCATCATCAGTTTTTTGTACAAAATTACGGGATATAATAGTACATTATAGAATAGAATAGAATATAATTATTTTTATTTGTAACAACACCGATAGTTAAACAAAAGAAAACATGAAAAAAAAACAGAAAATGATAGTTAGATATGCTGTTACAAAAAGGTCTCTAACTCAGCATATGCAGGTTGTAAACAACCTGCGCTGGTCTTCCGTTATTACACACTTATGGTATACCTAAGTGTGTAATGTTGGTGATTACCGCTGAGGCGCCATTGAGACCCGAGCCGTTAGGTGAGAGCCGAGAACGGTATTCATTACACATGTGTATAATACGACGTTTTTCAACACACTTGTGAAGAAAATAATAATAAAACAGAAATACACACTCTGTGTAAATGTTCAACTGTCTCTATAAACACATGAGAATAGTAGCAATGTAAAAGTCACAGGTTGATTACAGGTGTCATTATGTGCCTAATTGTGGTGAAATTAGAGCCACTTTATGAGCAAGTGTGCTGAAAAAAACTTATTTTTTTCAATATCTACCTATCTGGTGTCTTGGTGTCTATGTGAGCATAGACTTTGAGCATTCTGTATAAGATGGTGTCTATGTGAACATAGACTTTGAACACCCTGTATAAGATGATGTCTATGTGAGCATAGACTTTGAGCATCCTGTATAACATTGAAAGCAGTTGCAACTCAAGATTGATGTTACCGATACAGATCGTCAATAAATCGTTTAGAACAAGCAAAATAAACAAAACATCGACAGATGTACAGCTCTGAAAACAATTGGCCAACAAGAGAAAAATAAAGTTTATGTTGCGATCCACATCATGGCATCTGTAGCTCTATGCACAGAAAACATAATAGTAGGTATAGGTACAGAAGGTTGACTCCGCAAAATAATTTAAACAAATAGCGACTCTTGACCCCACACAATAAAGTGCAATGAAGGCTTTTCACGGTCGTTTCACATCATGCTTAAACCCTTGAAAATAGATGGCGCTAGCTCTGTACTTAACTGTTAAAATAAAGTGAGATGTCAAAGTCAACAACGTACTGATATATTTTCGTGGTATTTTGTTACTATCATACAAAAGCACAGACAATGCATTTGTTAATTTTGGCTACCACATTTGAGTCAGCGCCATCTATCGAGCCAAATCGAACTCCTTTTTTAAAATTCGTAAATGAAAAGCCCTCATTCAAGTCGCACAGCGCTAATTACCTACTAGTTACCTCTCTTTCTATCGCGTACCTCTTTCTTGTCTGACTCACTGAATTGACTCGACAAGTCGAGCCCACCGGGTACTTGTAGCTTCGTAGATACCTAAAGTGCGGAGTGCGTCACGCCTGCTCTATGTACAATGTGTTACAAATGGTAAATATAACGAGGATCTTTTATTTCTTATAATGGCTTCTGTGTATTATTAGCAAAAATTTAGCCAGTATCAAGTGTTAATATTAAATTAAAGTTTTCATGAATAACAAGTAATAATAAATAGTCAAGTCGTCAAGAGTCTCCGTCAAGTCATAACCGAGTTTAAATGGTTGCAGAAAAACCAGGTTTCAGCAAGAAAAAAATACGTTATCAGAAAGACACGCAATTCACTCAAATTTAACTACATAACACATGTGCTATTTATTCAAGTTAGACCGGTTAAAATGCCACCAAAATTACACGAAATAACTCGAAAAAACACATCTTTTTAAATATCTAGTAAGTATCTAGTACGACCTCTGTGGCGCGGCTGGTTATGGTTCGCCTGCGACGCAGGAGGTGGCGGGTTCGATTCCTGCCTCGGAACAAATATTTGTGCGTTCTGCAGATATTTGTTCAGGGTGTTCTGGGTGTTTTCTATGTATAATAAAAAATATCTATCTATGTAATGTATTATATTAATTATATCAGTTATCTAGTACCCATAACACAAGCTCTGGCTTAGCTTGGGGCTAGATAATGTTGTGTGAACTTGTCCACCATAATTTATTTATTTATTTATTTATCTATCTGTTATTTATTTATTTATTTAAAAAACACACACACTAAACATTTTACACATACAATAAAAAAAATACAAGGACAAAATAAATTCTGATATGTAAGTACAACAATAATGGTGTTCTATAACATATTTTATTGTAGTATGTTTTTTGTAGTAACCTACTTTCTTACGGATTTTTCCACATTAACCATACTAAAATACACATCGTCTTGGCCCTTCCAGAGCAGCTGTTCTCCAGACAATGCCCAATCAGAACAGGCCGTAAAAACTGTAATTATGTTCCGATCGCGCTATTTATATTGACCTAACCTATTCTACTATTACCTGACGCAACGAACGCGGGTTTTATACTGTTTGCGTCATTTTATTGAAAAAGGGAAATGCGTATGGGTTTTCTGATCCATGAAATTATATTAGATTTTTCAACACACTTGCTCATAAAGTCTAATCACTCTAATCACTCTAATTTCACCGCAATTAGGCACATAATGACACCTGTAATCAAACTTTGACTTTTTCATTGCTATTATTCACAAGTAAGTTATAGAGACAATTGAACATTTACGCAGAGTGTGTATTTATGTTTTACACCTGTAATCAAACTGTGACTTTTTCATTGCTATTATTTACTAGTGAGTTATAGAGACAGTTGAACATTTACACAGAGTGTGTATTTCAGTTTGATTATTATTTTCTTCACTAGTGTGTTGAAAAACGTCGTATGATACACGTGTGTATTGATGATTACCGTCCTCGGATCTCTTAAGAGGCGACTCAGCGGTAATCACCAACATTACACACTAGTACTATAATGTAGGTAAATATATTTTATGTCTGTAAAATAACACCAGATATAAAAAATCATTCAGGTAATAAAACAAGTAAATTTTAAACTTTTTAGACACAATCTAGATAATTATATCTAGATCTGCTATTTGTCAGGTTCAACGAAAACTTTTGTGTGAGGCGAAGAAGGCGGGCGCAAGTTCCGTGTTTTTGTGTAGGTACTTATACAAAACAAATATACAAATACCCTTGAGTTTTGTAAAAATTTGTTGATTCATGAATTCACTAAACCCGTAACCTCTCGCATTTCAGCCGTGTGCCCGTTGCGCTACAGAGGTCGTCATAATAATATCCGAATTAATTTATTTACAGAAAGTAAACTAACTCAAGGTATGTACAAAATACATATGAAACAGTTGTGCTACCTGAAGACCGCTGCTAGCGATCTAAAGGTAGCTCAACTGATCCAAATCACTACCAGACGGACCGTCCCTACGATGCTAGCTGCATTGCCAGGCTGAATGACAATACTAATGCGTTAAGCCAGATAAGAGCCAGCTCTCGGGTCACGCGTCGCTTCGACCAGATGCGCTGAAAGAATTTTGAAAATGCAAAGGGCCCCGGTACCCCCGGAATTAATTAATATCCAACTGAGGATCTTACTTCGGTTTGTTTGTATGGAGCGGGATAGCAGTACAATTTTTTTTTTAAAATAAAAAGTTTGATAGGAACAGATGCAGGACGGGAGAGGTGGGGTGGGGGGCAGTCTTATCACAAAAGCACCTAACGGGTTTCGTCACATCTGCTGATCTGCTGTTGTGCTGTGGTACAAGTTATGAGAATTATTTTATTTTATTTATTTTCAACTGCTTTCTGCACTTACAGTTTATAACAACGCGTGCAGAATGCCAAGAAAATACGTAGTTTATATTAAAATCCACTTAACTTAGAAAACTAATTGATGAATTAAGGAAAACATTAAAATTTGAAAAAAGAAATATCGATTTCTGGTTTCTGAGCAACCAGAAGCCCAATCCTCGTAATAAAAAATAGTCAAATTAAAGCTAGGATCATGTTACGATCTAGTGTCGATGTCACAAACTTCAAAAATTGTATTCTGCTCACCTAACGATACAACGCGGAATGTGATTATATCGAAATGTAACTGTAACTTGAATGTTTCAAAGTTCTGAGAATTCTCTCTTTCACTCTTTACAATTATTATATAGCACTATCCTACTCTAATATATGGTCGCAAGAACCGAAAGTAGATTATATCGTTGTAATGAGGGAGCAGAATACCAATTCTCAGTCAATTTACAATACAATCTCGTTTCGGTCAACCTGCAGTGTGGTTATAAAATAAATAAGAGAATTGGGCTTCAGGGCAAATTAAGCACATTTAGAGCGGGAGCGGTAGAGTTGAGATGAGCGGGTCATTCGCTTGCAATCATTATTAGCAGCTTTTAGTCGTCCACCGTTGAAGCAGGACTCTCTCGTTGTACCCTATAGGGATTTTCATTAATGTTCAACCTGTTTATATATTAACCTATATCAGTTCAAATCATTTATTAAACAATAAGCCAAAAGGAACATGCATGCCAAAATTCACGTCTCTAAATTTAAAAACCTGGGACTTTCATACAAACTTTAACACCCTCTTTCAACCCCAGTACGAATTTTCAAAAATCCTTTCTTAGTGCGCGCCTTCACCCCTCAATGAGTGCTTGTTCCAAATTTCAGACCTCTCGGCCCAGTAGTTTCCGAGATTTCGTGATGAGTGGTCAGTCAGTCAGTCAGTCAGTGAGAGGACTTCTCTTTTATATATTTAAATTCAACACTTCCGAAGGGCTACTCTTACCAGAGATGTCATTTGAAATGTTCTATGTTTTTTTATGTAACCTCTGCCTTTAGCAATGCCTTCTGACATAGGTCACGTCCACCTAGGAAGTGCCCTAATTCACCGTAATTTGTAATTTCACCGGCACCCAATACTCTTCAAACCAGAATACAACAATGCGAGCACTACTGCTTTGCGGCAGAAATAGGTATGGTGGTAGTACTTCATTTAGTTTTATTCTTTATTCTTTATTCTTTATTGTACACACACAAACAGAGAAGAAAAACAACTTACATTATAGGACATGTACAAAGGCGAGCTTAACCCTTAGTTTTTGTTTAATTGTTGTGTTTATTTTTTATTTTAACTAGTTTGTAAGGTGTGCATTAAAGTATATTCATTTATTCATTCATTCATTCCCTGGACGAAATCTTTCACAAAAAAGCTCTACTACTACTAAAATTAATAAAAAGTATTTGCATTCATTCATTCCCCGGACCAACTCTTTCACAAAAAAGCTGTACTACTACCAAAATTAATAAAAAATATTTTCATTCATTCATTCCCCGGACCAACTCTTTCACAAAAAAGCTCTTCTACTACTAAAATTAAAAAAAAAGTATTTTCATTCATTCATTCCCCGGACTAAATCTTTCACAAAAAAGCTCTAAGTACTACTACTAAAATTAATAAGTAGGTTATCATCATTATAATCATCAGTTTGCCTATTAGAATGCCACGTCGAGCCTTGAGCCACCTCCATCCACCGATTGTTAATGATATGAGTAAGTAGGTAGTTGTATTTTGATTGTATTGTGTAATTTTTACTTGGACCACTAACCAAATGTCCATCTCAAAGGGTTACGGTACGGGATCGTACAAGGTGTTGCACTGTTTTTTGGCGACAAGTTGCAAGAAAGGTGCGGCCAAAAACTCAATTATATTGTCTGTGGCGGAACACTCTGTGGCGGGAAGGATGTGGGTGGGAATAATGGCGTGTGTAAGAAGTCGGAAAACGAACAGTTAGGCCGACTTCCTTTTATTTCGCTATATTTGTTTACGAGATGAATGTACTCATTGAATGGTTTTTTAGGGTTCCGTAGTCAAATGGCATAAAACGGAACCCTTATGGATTCGTCATGTCTGTCTGTCTGTCCGTCACAGCCATTTTTTTCCGAAACTATAAGAGCTATTGCTGTTGAAACTTGGTAAGTAGATGTATTCTGTGAACAGCATTAAGATTTTCACACAAAAATAGAAAAAATAAACTTCCACCGAAAATTGGTTTGAACGAGATCTAGTAAGTAGTTTTTTTTGAAAACGTCATAAATCGTTAACCATCCAAGAAATTTTATATTATGTTACTTGCTGCTACGGAATCCTTCATGGGCGAGTCTGATAGGAACTTGGCCTTTTTTTTTAATGAAAGGACATGAAACCGGATTATTTTATTGACTGGATAGTTATATTATGTCCACGACCTTTCTGGCGCGGCGGGCGATGGTTCGCCTGCGACGCAGGAGGTTGCGGGTTGGATTCCCGCCTCGGAATAAATATTTATGCTATCGCAGATATTTGTTCAGGGTGTTCTGGGTATTAACACAAGCTCTGCTTAGCTTGGGGCTAGATAATGTTGTGTGAACTGTCCAGCATTATTTATTTTAATTTTATTTATTATACTAACCAAGTTGACCCGTGAAGCTATGTATGAAGTTGATAATTCTTTACTAAACGTTTCTGTCAACATATGTCAGTATATTGTAGTAATAGCTTGCTAGCCCCAAGCTATTATTAATATTGTGTGAATTGTCCAGTATTTTTTATTTATTGGTGTACTAACAGAGGTTTTTTTTGCTATAATTATATCTAAAACGTAGAGCGTTAGGGTGTCTTCGAACAGAATTTGATATATTTTTGCTGTTTTAACCAGATACCTTAGTTGTATTAGATCGAGAAAATAACAATAAATAATGGATAGATAGATAAAACGTTTATTTGTAAGTATCTCCAATCACACACGTACATTCAAAACACAACTGAAAGACAGTGCACTAGATAAGATAGATAGAAACTAGATAATTAAACCATCATAAATAAATACACATGATTAACTAGCTTTTTCCCGCAGTTTCCCACGCGTCCCTCCCATTCCCCCCTCCCCCTCTCCCATCATCCATCCACACAACAAATGTCATCCATCACAATCCGTTCATCCGTTGACCCAACAGGCATCAAATTTTTCTTTCTCTAAAACCTCACTTTTAACAATAAATAATAATTTTAAAAAAAATGCCAAATCAGGCGAGCCGTTCTCAAGTGATGCGACAAATTAACAGCATTTAATTTTTATTTAATATGCCCAAATATAAATCTTTTTTTTTATCCAATATCTATTCCTCACAGTATGCAAACGATTCAATCACACTCTAAACCATCTGCCTGTCGATGAAAATTGATAAATTGCTTACAAACGACGTCAAAATAATCAAAAAACAACCAAAAAACAAAGCACATGCGACTCTAATCACTTACTGCCGATTTTTAAGGAACGGATGTGTACAAAACGGAAATTGGCACCTTTTTGTACGTAAACTTATTTTTAAACAATAAATCGATCACTCTTATTTCTGAGAGAATAGAGTTGTAAGTTGAAGGCTGTTTTGAAATCAAGGTGAGGATTCGGTGTTCGAAGTTCAAAATTAAAAATGTAAAAAAGTAAGTTCTTCCAAGGTATATAGGTCATGTTTTTGCTAACAATTTTATGCAGATGTGTGCTTTTTTAAAGATGCGCTTTTAGTGGCAGATGCACGATAGACCTTGAAGACGTTTGGCAGAAAAAATACAACACCTTTGCTTTGGAGTCTCTATCTCGGGTTTTTTGGGTTTTGTTGTGTACGCTCGGCCTGTTTCTAATCAAGGCTAAACTTAATTCGGAAACCTACTGAACAATTTTGTAAGTTTTTGTCTTTACAAATAAGTTTCTGTACTTACTTTCCGCTTTATTTCTGGATTAATTTTAACTTTGCAATTTTATTCAGTTTTTTTTTTTTTTTTTTGTACTACTTGGATGACGGATCAAGCAAGAGGCCCACCTGATGTTAAGCGGTAACCTCTGCCTATGAACAGTGCATTACCTCATAGATCACGTCCACCTAGGACGAAACCTATGTGGCATTGCACTGTGCCCGCCACCCTGAGACATAAAGATGAAAAGTCTCATGTGCCTGTAATTTCACCGGCACCCTTACCCTTCAAACCGGAACACAGCAATGCGAGCACTACTGCTTTGTGGCAGAAATAGGTATGGTGGTAGTACTTCCCCGGACGAACTCTTTCACAAAAAAGCTCTACTACTTATTTAGTCGTATGTTATTTTTTATATTTAATCTAAGTATTTAAATAAATAAATAAATAAATAAATAATGCTGGACAAATCACAATTGCTGGACAATTTGATTACCTATATGTCGTTATTGGCAATAAAGATAATGCACCACCTACTATACTGTACTTAAGTATTTTTATTTGTATACGCTGTAAATTTAAATAAATAAAATAAAATATTAATTAATATTTTTTTTATTATTTCATACACAAAATTTTATACAGTTAGGAATTAGAATAAGGTTTGACTAGGTACATTAAATTAATAAAATAAAATATTAGGTAAATTAGAGCCATATATAAATAAATAATATAATAATAAAGTAGTTTTCTTACATACATTGACACACGGCTTTTCCCCCGAAAGGGTAGCCAGAGCCTCAATGGGCCTCTTTTCACCGTGTATTGCACCGTATTGTGAATATAGACATGACAAGTGGTGAGCACATCGCCGCCATTGCTTCCCACGACTGACTCAGCTAACGCTTTCTTCCAGTAATAGCACATTCTATAATAAGCTAGCAGCCAGGACAAACCTTATACCAACGAATCTTATCAACAAGTCCTGGTAATCCCTTAGTCGGCTTTTACGATATCCACGAGAGGAGAAGTAGGGGTCTATTCGTAGGCCGGACACACCACGGCTTGTAAAATGTCTCGTAAAATGTCCATAAAAATATGAACTTAATGAAGATGAACTACTCATTGGAAGATTTGTTTTACTTTTCGGTAAAACTCTAAACTTAATTCCTGGTTGTTAACTGGCAATTAATTTGAAACACGATAAAAAACGAGTCTTAAAATAATCGCAAATTATCAGATGGTGAGGACCGGAAGTTCTTATTACATTGCCGTTAATCTTGACTTTATTACCTCCGATTCTCGTACTAAACCAGCAACGAGTATTGACATTTATTTTTCACTATGGTACCCAAAGCCACATTGGTGGGAACGCATGCGATTGCAATGACGTAAGAAACATAACCTTTTGAACCGACTTCTCAAAAAGGGGGAGGTTCTCAATGTGATTGTGATATTTTATGATTTCGCACTTGTTTTTTTGATTTTCTAAAGTTAAAAAAAACTTTTAAAACTAAATACCTAGCTAATGTTAAACAAAACACTCTTTGCGCCATTTTCGACAAGAGACGTCGTTTTAAAAACTCAAATAAAATAAAAACCGGCCAAGTGCGAGTCGGACTCGCGCACGTAGGGTTCCGTACCATTAAATACAAAAAAGGCAAAAGGTTTTTTTTTGTAAAATAAAACAAATGCTCGCTAAAAGTAGTCACCCATCCAAAAACTGACCCCGCAGAGCATCTCTTAACCTACATTTGGAGAAATCACGTTTGTTGTATGGGAGCCCCCTTAAATATTTACTTAATTCTGTTTTTTAGTATTTGTTGTAATAGCGGCAACAGAAATACATCATCTGTGAAAATTTCAACTGTCAAACTATCACGGTTCATGAGATACAGCCTGGTGGCAGACGGACGGACAGACAGACAGACAGACGGACAGACAGACAGACAGACGGACAGCCGAGCCTTAGTAATAGGGTCCCGTTTTACCCTTTGGGTACGAAGCCCTAAAAACATATATTTTCTGTGAGTCTTGAGATAATTCGTCCGGCGGCAGAATGAGAGCATACAACTAGGTCATTAAAAAAAACCAAGGTTACTTCAAGGTCATACAAGATGAATAAATTGACCTCATCATCTGTCTGCATTCACCCTCAAACATAACGGACCCAATTAAATACCGAGTGCCTTCCTCGAGGCTATGGGCTATGTCGACTTGACTGAGCCACGCGTCCGAAGATACCCGACCAAACCCGAAAGTTCACGAAGACGTTGCCAAAACAACATACAGCTTGCGACATACGGCTTTTTATCAAGGACTTAAAGTGTCTTTTTGTATGCGTCTGTCGTTTTAAAGCCTCGGAGGTATGGTATAGAGCCAAGCAGATGTGTTTCACACAGTTTTCGAAGTAACCTTTATGGATTATTTTTTCTTAAGAAAGGCATGTGCTACGCCAGGTAACAAAGATAGGTACAGCTGTCTTTACTGTGTTTTGGTCAGTTCATTTCCTTTCTAGTATTTTGGGAAGGTCTTATAAATTACGTTTTTAACAGCCTGAGAGTGTGGTAACACTTCTTTAGTTTTTTAACAGACTGAGAGTGTGGTAACACTTCTTTAGTTTTTTAACAGACTGAGAGTGTGGTAACACTTCTTTAGTTTTTTAACAGACTGAGAGTGTGGTAACACTTCTTTAGTTTTTTAACAGACTGAGAGTGTGGTAACACTTCTTTAGTTTTTTAACAGACTGAGAGTGTGGTAACACTTCTTTAGTTTTTTAACAGACTGAGAGTGTGGTAACACTTCTTTAGTTTTTTAACAGACTGAGAGTGTGGTAACACTTCTTTAGTTTTTTAACAGACTGAGAGTGTGGCACACTTCTTTAGTTTTTTAACAGACTGAGAGTGTGGTAACACTTCTTTAGTTTTTTAACAGACTGAGAGTGTGGTAACACTTCTTTAGTTTTTTAACAGACTGAGAGTGTGGTAACACTTCTTTAGTTTTTTAACAGACTGAGAGTGTGGCACACTTCTTTAGTTTTTTAACAGACTGAGAGTGTGGTAACACTTCTTTAGTTTTTTAACAGACTGAGAGTGTGGTAACACTTCTTTAGTTTTTTAACAGACTGAGAGTGTGGTAACACTTCTTTAGTTTTTTCGTGTCATAGAAAGTACTATAATGTGTTCATATGAGTCTCTTTGGTTCAAGGTTCGTTCTACAGAATTCGAACCCGTACCTTAATTTCGTAGTCATTATTCCACGATGGTGCAACCCACTGTGAAAAGTAGCCCATTGAGGCTCTGCCTACCCCTTCGAGGAAAGAGGCGTGTGTCTATGTATGTATACGTTATTATTTACTGGCTGCCTACCCTGATAGAGTAGCCTGTGCAAATCCAAGCCATACTCATTTATTATATGTCTGCTGTGGTGTGTCCGGCCTAAGAATAGACCCCTCCATCTCCTCCCGTGGATGTCGTAAAAGCTGACTAAGGGATTACCCGGACTTGTTGATAAGATTTGTTGTTATAAGATTTGTCCGGATTGCTAGTTTCGGTTTAGTCATAGTGAAAGGGCAAATAAGTCATAAGTGCTCACTAGCTTATAAGCAAATAAGTCATAAGTGCTCACTAGCTTAAAAGCAAATAAGTCATAAGTGCTCACTAGCTTATAAACAAATAAGTCATAAGTGCTCACTAGCTTAAAAGCAAATAATTCATAAGTGCTCACTAGCTTATAAGCAAATAAGTCATAAGTGCTCACTAGCTTAAAAGCAAATAAGTCATAAGTGCTCACTAGCTTATAAACAAATAAGTCATAAGTGCTCACTAGCTTAAAAGCAAATAAGTCATAAGTGCTCACTAGCTTATAAGCAAATAAGTCATAAGTGCTCACTAGCTTAAAAGCAAATAAGTCATAAGTGCTCACTAGCTTATAAGCAAATAAGTCATAAGTGCTCACTAGCTTAAAAGCAAATAAGTCATAAGTGCTCACTAGCTTATAAACAAATAAGTCATAAGTGCTCACTAGCTTATACTCGTAAGATCAAAATGTTACACATGTTTATGAATAAAATATCTTGAATCTTGAATATTTAAAAAGTTCAGCCGTTTAGTTATAAAACTTTCGCATTCATTATTATTATCTGTGGTTTGTAAGAGACAATTCTCGAAATATGATACTGAGGTCATTGAGACATTTTTTGCCGTTCGATTGAATTTCTCTGTAGGTATTAAGTGGCTGTCTGCAAATGTCACGCTTCAATTCACAAGATAATACTTATAAATATAATTAAACAATAACTAACGGTAAAACGGCGATCTTCTATAGGTTACATTTCGGTGAATGCTCCCAGGAACTGCACGATCTGATTCCACCATCTCCTTTTCATCATAGGTCGAGCAGGCGTATGGCTCAGTACCATCCTTACCTCATTGGTATACCTTCTATTCGCACAAAACGTTTCAGTTCTACCTTTATAATGCGAACTGCTAAGGAGTGGAATACACTACCGTCGTCTGTCTTTCCTGAAAACTATAATCTGGGTCTCTTCAAGTCAAGAGTGAATAGGTGCCTTCTAGACCTTTGTGCTTCATCTTCGGCCACATCGTCACTTACCAACAGGTGAGATCGTGGTCAAACAAAGGTCTATCAATGTTAAAAAAAAAAAAAAAAAAAAACTAAGACAAGTCGTGATTGGCTTTCACCGAAAAAAATCGTCAAAATCCTCCTCTTGTGGCGCGAAATTAAAATTTTATTGTGGTTTTTGCTCATCACAGCTCATCAACACATTTTGAGATAGCGAAACCTGATTTTGCGGAAACTAGGAGACCTAACACGCGTGTATTGATTGAATGTGTCTCATAAATATAATTAGTTGAGCTACGAATATAAATGAACAAAAAAATCAGTATTGAGTCATTTTCTATCAAAATATGCGTGTTAGTCTCCTAGTTTTCGCAAAATCAGATTTCGCTATCTCAAAATGTGTTGATGAGCTGTGATGAGCATAAATCACAATAAAATGTGAATTTTGCGCCTCAAGCGTAACGTTAGTATGTAAGTACTATGTAGTTCAGAAAAGCAAATGTGAGCTTTTACAGTTTGTATATTTTACGGGAGCTAAAATAACTGTGTTAGTCGGAAAACAAAAATAAGAACAGCAAAGTTTCAAGAACTTTAAAACTTGAAATGTAATATACAACACATTCAACTTTCCTGCATCTCTAAATTTTTTACTGATAGACAATATGGCTTGTTTTTTCTCGACGGCACACGCGTCCTTAAGATCATTTTGCGAATTTTCGCTTCTTGGGAGACAGATGCCGTAAACTAAATTTCCGACACAATTACCAAAACGGCACATCTTCATTATTATACGCTCGCACATACGCCCTTCTTCCACTATGCGCTGACTCGTTATCGACACCGGTATTTTTCTCGCGTATACACACGGAAATGTTCTGTAGTGCCTTGGAATAAGGTTAAATATTGATGCCGTTGTGCTTTATGAAGTGCCAAGTAACGTTTTGCGATATTGTTAAAAGCACGAAAACACTTTGCGCACCTGACATTATAAGAGGCAGTATGAAGGTAGTTTTTGCTGCGCATTCAAAAGATGGTCTTTGATACATTGTGCATTTAATATGTTGTATGTGGTTGTATTATGGTAATTTCACGGTTAAAAGACTTCGATTATACCACAGTCTATAGATCCATATAGATATATACTTTTCACTAGAAACGGGATATTTACCATGATTTTTGAATATCCCTTTTCTAGTGAAAAGTATGTACATAACCATGATAGTTTCAAAAGTCATATACGAGTACGTATACTTAGCCAGCTTTTTAGACTAAAGGATCTTGACGTCATCTCACCTACTCGGTAATAAGGTACATGGCTGATAGTACCTGCCTCTCGGAAAAAGCGCGCTTTCTGACATCTCACATCCTTGGTAATAAGCAACATGGCTGATAGTACCAACCTCTCGGAAAAAGCACGCTTTCTGTCATCTCACCTCCTTGGTAATAAGCAACATGGCTGATAGTACCTGCCTATCTGAAAAAGCACGCTTTCTGACATCTCACCTCCTTGGTAATAAGCAACATGGCTGATAGTACCAACCTCTTGGAAAAAGCATGCTTTCTGACATCTCACCTCCTTGGTAATAAGCAACATGGCTGATAGTACCTGCCTCTCGGAAAAAGCACGCTTTCTGACATCTCACCTCCTTGGTAATAAGCAACATGGCTGATAGTACCAACCTCTCGGAAAAAGCATGCTTTCTGACATCTCACCTCCTTGGTAATAAGCTACATGGCTGATAGTACCTGCCTCTCGGAAAAAGCGCTCTTTCTGACATCTCGCCTCCTTGGTAATGAGTAACATGGCTGATAGTACCAACCTTCCGGATAAAGTGCGCTTTCTGACATCTCACTTCATTTGTAATAAGCAACATGATAGTACCAACCTCTCGGAAAAAGCACGCTTTCTGTCATCTCACCTCCTTGGTAATAAGCAACATGGATGATAGTGCCAACCTCGCGGAAAAGGCGCGCTTTCTGACATCTCACCTCCTTGGTAAAAAGCAACATGGCTGATAGTTCCAACCTCTCGGAAAAAGCGCGCTTATAAGTAACATGGCTAATGTTACACACAAAGAAACAAGTGAGAAAAGTTTTTATTATAAAACATGTATAAAACCAATGTATGTATATAGATTGATGTAACATGTGACATGGCTTTTATTTTCTGACAGAGTGACATAGTGCTTTGTGTAACCGGAAAAATAGTTTAGTATTTCGAAATTGGCAGAATACACGAACCTCCCTTTACCCATAAATCTAAAAATGTGATTGGTAGACTGATTTATTACAAAAGAAATGTGATTTGTAGTTTTCAACTGATTACAAGCGCGCTCTCATTGATATAATATATCAGTTTGAGCATTTAAAAGCATTCCAACATTATATTACATTTTTATATCGTTGCGAGTTGCTAAACACACTGTAATTAACAAATTACCGGATGTCGGACTTCTTAAAATTCAATCATAAAAATATAAAGTAACTCTTAACTAGAATTTAGAATGCGAACCGGTACTTCAAACGGACAAATTCAATAATTTTGTACAATTGGCGGTGGTTTGGTGCCTGTACTAAAATATATAGCCTAATAGCAAGTAATTAGGGCAATCTATCTAATGATAATATTGACTTACCATGGTAACAAGATTCAAATAGTGATTTTTTGGCGAAATCTACACAAATTATGGCAACGAAAAATACACTTGCAACATTTTGCTTGAGTCGTTTTGTTTTGAGTGATTTATTGTGTTTTTTGCTCATCACAGCTCATCAACACATCTTGAGATAGCGAAACCTAATTTTGCGAAAATTAAGAGAACTATTGAGGCTCTGCCTACCCTCTCGGGAAAAAGGCGTGTGTCTATGTATGTATGTAAGAGAACTAACATACATGTTTTGATTGATAGTGTCTCATAAATAACTTTAGTTTAGCTACGAATGTCATTCAATGATTTTTACAGTATTTTTTTTGTTCATTGACATTCGTAGCTATAGTAATGATATTTTTGAGACACTTTTAATCAAAACATGCGTCTTACGCGTCATAGTTTCCGCAAAATAGGTTTCGCTATCTCAAGATGTATCAAAGAGCTATGATTAGTAAAAATATAATACAATTTTAATTTCGCTCCTCAAGCGAAACGTTCAAGCTTTAATCTTCATCATATTTTCAAGAACATACATAAGAGTCCTTTTCTCCATTTAATGAAAAACCGTAAACAAACCTTTAAATATAATCTAAAGTAAATATATCTATACTTATCAATTTAAGTTGATAAAACTACTACGAGTGTCAAAAAATATTATTCTAAAGAGACGTAGATTTGTAGTTTGTTTTGCGCACCAAATATTTATTATATACAGTTTATGTTGATTTTCACTCACTAGACGTTTCCCGAGCGCTTTTCTGTCACTTTCTAAAAAGGAAAATTTTGACACCTTTTCCAGTCTGCCCCTGCATCACCTCCCGGGGATATCGTAAAGTCCAGTACCAGGGTATGGGAAGCAGCATCCAACTGAGTACCTGATCATCGATCGTCCAGCAGTGCCTGGTTGATGTTGATGATGAATGATTAAGCCAAAACTGATTTGAAAAAATAGTCAATAAGAATAAATATTAAGAAAAAGTCTCATAATCATCGACAACAGTTTAAAGACGTTCACTGCTGGACGAGGCCTTCCGTACAACAATAGGAGATGGGCAGGCGGATTGGTGATCACAGTATTGGTGTTAAGTACTCAGTGGATGCTGTTGCCCATCCGCTGATGTAATCCTTTAGTTGGATTTTACAACATTCACGGTAGGAGACAGGGTATATTCTTAAGCCGTGGCAAACCACAGTTATAAGAAGAGTTAAAAACAATAAACATATTAAAGCTATGTATAGCCTTTTTACACACGCCGTTTTCCCCGAAAGCGTAGACAGAGCCCCAAATGGGCCTCTTTTCACCGTAGGTTGCACCATCGAGGGAAATAGACGTGACAAGTGGTGGGCTCATCGCCGCCATTGCTTCTCACGAGTGACTGTGCTAACGCTTTCTTCCAGTAGGTAATAACACATTCCTCAAATAAGCATCATATCAACAAGAGTCCGGGTAATCCTAGTGGGCTTTAAGGACATCCACGAGAGGAGATGGAGGGGTCTATTCTTGGGCTGGACACATACGTAATATCTGTAAAATAGGTTACCATCTGCAGATCAGAATCAATTGCACTGGCAGGATATAAATCATGATGTCTAAATTACTTATATTACATAGAAATAGTGGTTTTTCCCACAGACTCGAAGTTTCCTGATAGGAATACTAATATACCTTAAGCAATGTATATTTATATGTACACTATGTATTAGTATATTAGCATTATAAATGTATGTGTACATAGCCGTTACGTCGGCTCTTGTTGGCTAGACTTGACGTAATTGAGAAGGCTGACTTATCTCCGTGATTGGCCTTTTAACCTAGAGGCTTAGTACGAGAATTTGATGGTTTTCGAAACTATATAAAGTTTCGAAGTCTTTGTTTTTTTTTTTTTTTTTACCTAAAATAGGCTTGCGTTTGTCTACATCTCACCTGATGGGAAGCGACGATGAAGCCTATTTAAGCACGCTGCCTAGAAGATGCCTATTAACTCTTCGATTGAAGATGCCCAAGTTGTATGATAAAGGGAACAAAGAAGCCGGAAGAGAGTTCCAGGCCTTTGATGTCCGCATGATGAAAGAGTTTGAGAAACGGTTTGTACGCGACGGTGGTATGTCAACAACAAAAAACTGTTGAAAAACTGTTGTGTGAACTGTCCAGCATTATTTATTTATTTATTTCGTTTCCTTCCATACATTTACTGACAGCGTCCTTAGGTTTCTCCTCGTTGTCGCTAGGGGCGCTGCAAGCAAATGTAACAAGTTATTACTTTGTAAGAATTAAAAAAAACCTCAACGTAATGAAACGGCTGAACCGATTTTGATCAAACATAGCTAAGTAAACTCCAGACAAATTCACGTATACAAACAAAAAAAAACTAAATAGGTTCATCCGTTCAGGAGCTACGATGCCACAGACAGACAGACACACACATACACACACACACACACACACACACAGACACGTCAAACTTATAACACCCCGTCGTTTTTGCGTCGGGGGTTAAAAACCAGTAATGAAGGAAACGAAACTTCATACAATTTCGAATACTATCAAATTCTCGTACTAAGCCCCCTGATCGTTTCCGAATTACAAGCAGTGATCTCATAACTGGCGCATTTTGCAGAAACTAAAAGATCAAATGTGTCTGGCCTAAGAATAGACCCCTCCGTCTCCTCTCGTGGATGTCATAAAAGCCGGAGGCATTACCCCAAATTTTATACCAACGAATGTTACTAACAAGAGTAACATTCGTTGGTATAAAATTTGTCCTGGCTGCGAATTATTCCCATTTGTCACCTAGCTTATTAAGGAATGTGTTATTAAGGTTATAGATATTTATTCTCAATAGAAATTACATTTCACTTAATGAGAAATTACTAATTTAAACTTAAGTTCTAAAATAAACAGTGAGCATGCAGAACGCTGAGGGTAAAATTATTAACATACATAAGTACATACATAGACACACGCCGTTTACCCCAAAGGGGTAGGCAGAGCCTCAATGGGCCTACTTAATAATTTATAACATTATTTCGTAGGTAAATCATTATATGTATAACAACAACACTATATCACTTAGTTAACATTTGAAGTAAAGTAAACTTGTAAAATGTAAAATTAAAAATGTTAAATTCGTAGGAAGCAATGGCGGCGATAAGATCACCACTTGCCGGTTCTATATTCCCAAGATGGTGCATGCAACCCACGGTGAAAAGGGACTCGTTGTGGCTCTGCTTACCCCTTCGGGGGAAAAGGCATGTGTACCTATATGTATTTGAAAGCTGAAATTTAATTGTTTTCAAAACATTAGTTAGGTCCTAATAAAGTTAGATACGTAATAAATAAATAAACTAAAAATAAATAATGCTGGACAGTGCACACAAAATTATCTAGCCCCAAGCAAAGCAGTGTTAATAATATAGTAATGTTTTAGTAAGTTTCCTCAACCATTTTTTTTGTGACAGAAATAGCCAAATAAAATGGCGTCATCGTAATTCAGACTAGTTTCGTGTCACTGACTAGCAACACAGTAATATAGATATTACTCAGTAGGTAGGTACAGGTACATAGTTTATTGAACCGTAGTTTTACGACAAATATATTGGCATTTGTCAAACATGGCCCGTTTGATTTAGTGGGTCTCGATGGCTTGATTAAATTTACCAAATGATTTGTAATGTCTAAACTGAATCTAGTTACAGAATTTTTATTAAAATTCTTAAGGTGGAGTATGCGGCAAAATCTTAGATTAGATTTTTCACTGACTAAATCAAGTACAATATTCAAATAATAAATATGCATGGATACTACATTATAATACCGAGGAATCACTGTACCAGAAACACGATAGGACAATATTTTAGCGATAGAAAAAAAACCCAAAGTTACCTCTAACTTTTGGCAAGATTCGATTGTTTATTAAAATGGGACATATTAATGGTTAAACAATTTAGATAAATAAAACCAATAAAACAAAGCTGTAGGGGTTTTATAAAATTATCTATATTTTACAAGATATTCAATAAAAACTGCTTTTTCGTGCGGCGCGTTTTTTTTTTATTAGAAAATTTCTGCCTGGGTTTGGCGCAGCCTAAAACTTGGTTCGGACTTTTATTATTTCTACGAGCTATATGGCCTGCCCATTGCCACTTTAACTTGATAATTCTGAGAGCTATATGGCCTGCCCATTTCCACTTTATTGATAATTCTGAGAGCTATATGGCCTTCCCATTGCCTCTTTAACTTGATAATTCTGAGAGCTATATGGCCTGCCCATTGCCACTTTAACTTGATAATTCTGAGAGCTATATGGCCTGCCCATTGTCACTTTAACTTGATAATTCTGAGAGCTATATGGCCTGCCCATTGCCACTTTAACTTGATAATTCTGAGAGCTATATGGCATGCCCATTGCCACTTTATTGATAATTCTGAGAGCTATATGGCCTGCCCATTGCCACTTTAACTTGATAATTCTGAGAGCTATATGGCCTGCCCATTGCCACTTTAACTTGATAATTCTGAGAGCTATATGGCCTGCCCATTGTCACTTTAACTTGATAATTCTGAGAGCTATATGGCCTGCCCATTGCCACTTTAACTTGATAATTCTGAGAGCTATATGGCATGCCCATTGCCACTTTATTGATAATTCTGAGAGCTATATGGCCTGCCCATTGCCACTTTAACTTGATAATTCTGAGAGCTATATGGCCTGTCCATTGCCACTTTAACTTGATAATTCTGAGAGCTATATGGCCTGCCCATTGCCACATTTACTTGATAATTCTGAGAGCTCTGTTGTTAATCTTGGTTCTTCTACTGATCTCCGAATTCACAGTAAATCAGGTACTTACCTACTTCAAAATAAAATATGCCTGCATTATGCGTTTATAATTCCTAGGGCCGGCTCTTTACTAAAACATAATTGAACAATATTTACTTACTTTAACGACCTATGCTCGCGTCGGACGAGTATCGGCTTAGACGCGAAAGGTTGCGGGTTCGATTCCCGCTGCGGGACAAAAATTTATCTACAAATATTTGTTCCGAGTCTGGGTATAATGGTACCATTGTACCGGGGTAGTTCCTTCCTAGTGTGGGATCAGGACTATGTATGTGACTGTTGGGTGTTATGTTATGTTATGTTACTCGATAGAAAAAACACAAAACTACCTCTAATTACAGCCTGTTTTCAATATGATGCAAGTTATTAGGACACAAATTGTATAAATACAATCGCTTACTAATAATTGAGGGCTGACTCGACGGCTAATTGTAAATTTTGCTATATTTTATTATTCGAGTAAAAATAATGACTTTTTCGTTGCGGATCGTTTTTTGCATAACGATTCCATGTTTATTAGGCGTACGTAGCCTTAAGAAACAGGCTAGCCAACATATTTTACTTTTAATCACATTTTTTACCATTTGATTACTGAGTTATTTAATCCTGATGCAAGATTTTATTTATTTAATAACTTATTGCACAAAAAAAAATTGATCCTCAAGTCGGCCCGCGTCATACGACTTCTGTGGCGCGGCGGGCGAAGGTTGGCCTGCGACGCAGGAGGTTGCGGGTTCGATTCCCGCCTCGGAACAAATATTTGTGCGCTCGCAGATATTTGTTCAGGGTGTTCTGGGTATTTTCTATGTAAAATAAATAATATCTATCTATGTAATATATTGTATTAAGTATATCAGTTAGCTAGTACCCATAACACAAGCTCTGCTTAGCTTGGCGCTAGATAATGTTGTGTAAACTGTCCAGCATTATTTATTTATTTATACAAAACGAAGTTTGCTCCTCTTTTGCTCTTTTTTGTTACTTCCTCATTTGGATAATAATTAATTCAAGTCAATTACGTTTTTAAGGGTCAATTTTTAAATCTCTAGATAAAGTTATCCGTCAGGTAAAAATATCACCATCTTTTTTTTAAGCCGAATGAAAGAAAAATACAGCGCTAACATTTATCTGACAGATAATTTTATCTAGGAATTGAATAATCGGCCCTTAGACAATATTATACATATTTAGTCCGGTTATTTGTAAAGTAAAAAAAAATGGGTGTATCTCCATTGGTATAAATAATAAATAAATAAATAATGCTGGAGAGTCCACACATCATTACCTAGCCCCAAGCTAAGCAGAGCTTGTGTTATAGGTACTAGATAACTTATATACTTAATACAATACATTACATGGATAGATATTTTTTATTGTACATAGAAAATACCCAGAACACCCTGAACAAATATCTGCAGATCGTACAAATATTTGTTCCGAGGCGGAAATCGAACCCCTAACCTCCTGCGTCGCAGGCGTTCCTTCGCCCGCCGCGCCACAGAGGTCGTCTGGTAGAAGTGGTATAACGTGAAGTTACGGAAACTACTATTAAGGGGTAGTAATGAGTCAAATAGGTTTCACTTAACAGAGCTTAGTAGAGCCCAAAACACGATTTCGATAACTTTTCAATTAAAATTTTCAAAATTTACCGAAATCGTGTTTTGTTCTCTACTTGTTATGGGTCCCCGAGACGATCAAGTCCACTTGACAAGTCTACGTGCTGTCAAGTATGGTCCAGCCCGTAGATACATGACGGGACTTGTCAAGTCA
This sequence comes from Operophtera brumata, assembly GCA_932527175.1. Taxonomy (NCBI): domain Eukaryota; kingdom Metazoa; phylum Arthropoda; class Insecta; order Lepidoptera; family Geometridae; genus Operophtera; species Operophtera brumata. Next base: position 3,904,116 of record OW052229.1, read on the forward strand.
ACGCTGTAAACGATCAATATTCACTTCAAGCACGTAGACTTGTCAAGTGGACTTGATCGTCTCCGGGACCCATAAGTTTTTTTTTTTTTATGCTACTGAATGACGGAACTTGCATATGGCGCACCTGATGTTAAGCGGTAACCTCTGCCTATGAACAGTGCATTACCTCAGGTCACGTCCACCTAGGACGCACCCTATGTGGCATTGCACTGCGCCCGCCACCCTGAGACATAAAGGTGAAAAGTCTCATGTGCCTGTAATTTAAGTTACTTTACTTGTTGTTACTTTTGTTGTTTTACTTGTAAGTTTAAGTTTTTTCTGCTATAAGTTTTTTGTTAAAAATATATTTTTCAATACAAGCTTTCATAAAATTTGCCCAGCCTACTATTATCGATCGAGGAGTTCCGTTGTCTACCCCTAGAGGCCCAGATGAATGTCTCCATCATCAGATCAGCTCGCTGTCACCATAATATTGTATTGTCATCAGAACTTGACAGGTATGCCAAATTTCAGCTCAATCGGTTGAGGATATCTGCTTTAAAATTCAGTTGCAAGATTCCACCCGGACATACATACATTGCAAGTTAAATAAAAGCTTAAAAAAACATTACTTAGCCCATATGAAAACCCCAGCAACAATATTTAGGACAACTACCTTTTCACCTTCTAACTTAGTCATTCGGTCGCTAACTTAGGTTAAATTATAAGTTCTGTGGTACTTAATTTAAAATGTTGTCTGCGGGCAAAAAATGTGTAAAGTTCAAAGTGTTTGTTTTTTTTAATTTTTCGAGGTCATTATTCGAGTTCACACTTGACAGTGCTTTGTGTAGGTTGGAGACACACTGGACAATTTTAGGTGAGAATTTCTTGTACCTAGTCTTGTTAGAGACTTTCTAATAACTCTACGATGGACCTAACAGCATGAACATCATCGATCAATATCAACATTAAGCTGAGGCTGCGGCTGGACCTGTTTAGCCGCACACGTAGGGAAAGACCAATTTTTACCCATTCCATCACGTAAGGTCTTGTTTTATGTTTAAGTTTAAAACATACATATATAGACACACACCTTTTTCCCCGAAGGGGTAGGCAGAGCCTCAATGGGCCGCTTTTCACAGTGGGTTGCACCATCGTGGAATATAGACGTGACAAGTGGTGAGCTCATCGCCGAAGTTAAAAACCCTATGGGTATTTCGTGTTTTTATATTTCTTTTTTTTTGTTTACATTATTTTATTTTTTCTTGTTATTTATATTAAGTGTGGTTGTGGGTGTGTGTGCTAAAAAAACAATCTTTCTTCCTTTCTTTCTTTCTAACATTCCATACACTATCAACGCCAAAATATGGCAACTCTGAATATTCGAATGATGACAGACGCGTTTGATACACTGCCGGTTCTCACTCTAGTCCTTCAAATGTGTTCAATAATCAAGCAGCAATGGACGGATAAACTTGATAGAGTTGTTTATTTTTATGCGTTATGTTTATCTTTTAGTTTGGTAATTTTTTGAGCGTTAGAAGTTCATTTACATTGAGGTCAGTGAGTCTAGCCATCTCATTGATCAAAATATTCTATTTCACTATATCAGTGCTTATAACCTCTGTGGCGCGGCGGGCGAAGGTTCGCGTGCTTTGCAGGAGGTTACGGGTTCGATTCCCGCCTAGGAACAAATATTTGCACGATCTGCAGATATTTGTTTAGGGTGTTCTGGGTATTTTCTATGTATAATAAAAAATACATAGATAGTTAGATAAATACTCTGCTTAGCTTGGGGCTAGATAATGTTGTGTGAACTGTCCAGCATTATTTATTTATTAGACTGCATTGTTTCAACGCTTGGCTTATCCTTGCCACGTCTTCAGTAGAGGTTGAACCAATCCAGCCCCCTAATATTCCCTAACTGAAAGTAACTAACTGACAAACGTTTGAGTAACGTTTGACAAGAAGAATTACCATCAATTGCTCAAAATTATCATCAAGAATTGTCAAATTGATGGTCATTTTACTTGTCAAACGGTTGTCTGTCACGTTAGTTCCCTGACTTTCAGTTAGAATAGGCTGAATTTATTGATTAAGACTGAAATTAGCTCGGTGTGCAACTCGCCTATCGAACACTTATAACACAGTTTATCCTAAAGTTTCTACCGGTGACTCATGTACTTTACAAACTGTCGTTTATTCTGTGTCAATGCGTCTTGCGCAAGTCACACGCACACAACCACTTCAGATGTATGAAATCCATTGCTGTTTTTGTTATGAAATTAGGATGACTAAGTCAAGAGAAAGAGCAGTGTATATAAAAAAATAGTTATAGATGTCAGTAAACTTATGTTTGAAAAGTTAAGCACCTGTTTACATACAACTTGTGAGATTTAATAGAGACGTTTCGTCTGTACGTGACTTTTTTGTGTGGCCGTCTCAAACATGTGGTTTGAATGTGTTTAGTGTAAACTGTCCTATGTCATTACTCACGGGCTTATAGCCAATCGTAGGTTAGAATGGATTGACTCATTATAACATGAGATGCAATAATGAGGCGATTAAAAGCTTATCAAAAGCTCTCTTCTATATTACGTTCTAAGATGTTTACACTGTAATGAAATTACCTAACCTGATTCTTCTAGGTTTGGTCGCGTTGGAGCAGGAGTAAATTAATTTTATAAGACGATTTAAATTGATCCTTGTGATTTCAATGAATAAAATACTTTAGACTTTTAACTTTTTTCCTTTTCAAACGTCGTTATAATCTTTGATAAATTATAGATTATCTAAGGTTTATTTTATATTTATTTTTAATATAAAATACTATATAAATAAAGGTTTATTCACAAAAAAAAATACCTATAGAAACAAACCCCAAGATTGTTTGTCGTAGAATTCTATTGGGGGAGGCCTATGTCCAGCTGTGGACTTCTACAGGCTGATGATGATGAAAATGATGATAATAAAGATGATTGAAAATCACTCAGGTGTAGGCATTCATTTTCTTACATTCCTTACTTTTGTTATTTATGTCTGTGACATTCTTAAGTGTTCCCTTATAGTTAGGTATCGCCTTATGACATTAGTCGTCGTCGTCGTTTTGTATGAGGTAGTGCTGGTCTCTGGTGTCGGAGTTTGTCAAGCCGCCCGAGGGCCTCTGACATGGCTTATCGACTGCTATTAATCAATAACAGCCGGGACCGACAGCTTAACGTGCCCTCCGAAGCACAAAGCGATGGAAATCCGCACATAACTTAGAAAAGTTATTGGTGCGGAGCCTAGGATCGAACCCGGTATCGTTGGATTCTGAGTTGCACTATTGAACCGTTAGGCTACCATCGCTCTAATACTATTGACAATCTTTACTAATGACATTAGTAAGATATTTGTAGCCAAAACAGTACATTGAAATTGCAAGTGTACTGTAATGATAGAACGTAGGTGTAAAGCCTCATTAAGATCATTATTGAATATTTTTTGTGAACTGGCCTTCGGCTGACTTCCTAGATCGATTATAGATTGTATCTTAGGGGTATTGTTTAACAACACAAAAACTTTAAGAAGCTTAACAATGCGTATTTTGCTGATTGTCGTATTAAACAACATTTTTTTTGCACAAAAATATGTTTGGAGAAGCTGCAGTCTTCATTGTAGCAATACTTTCATAGCTAACCTAATTAGATCGTATGTAATGTTCAATTACAATCATTGAGGAAGTAAGCTCTACGTTATTACAATCTCACATTTTGCAAGTAAATAACTCAATATTAATGATCATCTTTCACGCGGTACTGTTTATGGTTAAAAACAAAGCATAAACGGTAAGAAAAGTACTTATAATAATAAAGAGTTCGATTTTCAAACGTGTTTTTCAGAAACTGGCCACAAATGTTAGTAAAAGTCTGCGAAATTGGACTATTGCAGGCTCTGTTCCGTCCGACAAGCGATTAAACCTCGCATATCCGACTCCGTTCCCACGGCTGCTACAAACGGGTTATTATTAAAACCTACTGCATTATCCAATTGAATACAAACTTTGTTATCATACTTTACGGTTGATTTTTCAGTAACTTTACACAAGATACATCAGGTGAGACATCACACAAAACGGACTCAAATGCACCGAGCATTGAATTCAAATTTGGAATCGCAGCTACTAGAAGATGCTGGCCACAAGAGCACGATTTGAAATTCGAATTTGGAATCATCGGTGAAGGATTTTAAATCCTCTCTCTGTTGTTTGAGAGTTGCTTGAAGTTGAGTAGCGGTAAAATTTTGGTTTTTATTGGTGTTCTATGTAGAAAACATATTAATTGTGCCCGCGTAGTGTGTCTATGTTGAATAAAGCATTACCAGATGATAAGTAACTGTTATATAAATAAATGGATCGTCTTTCAAATGTTTTTGAGACTTTGACAGCACACCATTTTTGTTTAATGGCTGCGCAAGGTTATTGCATTATACGAAGTCGGGTCAAGTCTTCGTGTTTGCTTTGCTTGGAGCGTTTTGTTTGAACTGGATTATTTTTACGGATGGTTACCTTAAATGATGCGGCATTGACTTTATTAGCGCAGGTGATTCGTCGGTTTTTCAAGTACGGAAGTCACGTTTTATTTGAGATTGCAAGCTCTCCCACACAAACCACTTCTAAAACTGTTTCCCATACAAAACTCCCTAAATGTTTCCACATTATAAATAAATAAATAATAATAATAATTTATCAAAGTTTGTTTCCAACTTTATACTATTTGTAACTTTATCTACACGCTGAACAGTGGAGAACACCATTCGGTGCAGTAATAACATCAACTTAGTGCTAAATACTGTAATCACAATTATGTAATAACTAACCGAAGGCAGGGATGACAACTGATATCCTAAACACAAGGAAACTTAGTTAGGAGTTAGGGCTCAGCCATGTACCCGTTTTTTTGATTACCATAATGAGCCCACAACATTTATCTACCTAGTACCTAGTTACATAAGTCCTACAACTGATTACTTCAAGCTATAGATAGAAAGATAGAAAACACTTCATTGCACAACACAGAAAATAAGCTAATTAAAAATTAATAATATTAAACTAAACACGGAAGTACAATGGGCGGTCTTATCGCTATAAGCGATCTCTGCCAGACAACCTTGGGATGGACTGGAATTATTTGCACGACATAGAACGGTGGCTTAAAATCTGGAATACAATCTCTAAAATTAAAAATAAATAAATATAACAAATTACTACCTAATTACCTAGCTATGTTAAGTAGGTATATTTAATCTAAGTTCTAGGTACATGGAATGTTATGTAGTGCAAGTTATTGAAGACAAATAAAGTTTTTTTTATTTTTTTATTTTTATATTAATGCTAGACAGTTCACACAACATTGTCTAGCCCCAAGCTAAGCAGAGCTTGTGTTATGGGTACTAGATAACTGATATATTTACACAAAGGTTAGCTGGTAGAGAGAGAAAGAAAGAAAGAAAGAAACGTTTATTTATGACTAAACAATCAAAGACACACACATGCAACACGCAAAAGCAAACATCATAAAATAAAAAAATAAAACAAAAACAAATTACACAGATATAAAAATAAGGCAATTTGTGTGTGAGAATGCTTCTTAGCACTAAGTTCGCCTATATACATTGATTGTTTTGTGCAATAAAGAATATTCTATTCTATTCTATTCTAAAGCTTTGAGGAACCAAGTAGAATACATATTTTCATTTTTCTATACTTATTGTAAAAAGTAATTATAAGATGGCAATTACCCAGTTTATTACAAAAAATGTATGTATGTTAGCAGTGGTGTTTCCGGCCTAAGAATAGACCCCTCCGTCTCCTCCCGTGGATTTCGTAAAAGCCGACTAAGGGATTACCCGCACTTGTTGATAAGATTCGTTGGTATAAGATTTGTCCTGGCTGCTAGCTTATTATGGAATGTGTTATTACTGGAAGAAAGCGTTAGCCGAGTCAGTCGTGGGAAGCAATGGCGGCGATGAGCTCACCACTTGTCACGTCTATATCCCTCGATGGTGCAACCCACTGTAAAAAGAGGCCCCATTGAGGCTCTGCCTACCCCTTCGGGGAAAGATGCGTGTGTCTAGTCTATGTATTTATGTACATAAAAATGCAACAGAATCCTTCACCTGCTCGTAATTATAATGACCCTCGCTTTAAATCCGTTCTTTATTCACTAATTGCATAACATAAAAAAAAAAAAACTGCGTATATGAGCTGACCAGGTTTTCCCAAGTGATTACAGTATGGGGTTCTTCAAAAGGGGTGTTTGTTAATGTTTAAAGGGTCGGCAACGCGCTTGGGATGCCTCGGGTATTGCAGGCGTTCATAGGCTACGGTAACCGCTTACCAACAGGTGAGAAACACATCAATGCGAGCACTACAGCTTTCCGGCAGAAATGGGTATGGTGGTAGTACTTCCCCGGATGAACTCTTTCACAAAAAAGCTCTTACTACTAAATATTCATCATTCGGGGAAAAAGTCGTGTGTCCATGTATGTATGTATGTATCCATCATATAGGTAATAGTGGATGGAGACAGTTAGGTTGGCTAACCCACGCATGCCGTAGCCTCAAGGTATTAGGTAAAAGCTTAAATCACGGCTATGCTTGTAATATTTAGTTATATTTACACTATGACGTCATATTCTTGTATTTCTATTGTCATTATGCAATATCTTTGCAAGTTTGTGTTTTTAGTCCAAGAACTGGCCTATCGGATGACTCCACTCATCTAGTATCTAGTAGTAGAGCTTTTTTGTGAAATAGTTCGTCAGGGGAAGTACTACCACCATACCTATTTCTGCCGCAAAGCAGTATTGCTCACATTGCTGTGTTCCGGTTTGATGGGTATGGTTGCCGGTGAAATTACTGGCACATGAGACTCATCTTTGTGTCTCAGAGTGGCGGGCGCGGTGCACTGCCGCATAAGGTGCGTCTGAGATGGATGTGACCTGTGTGATAATACACTGTTCATAGGCAGAGGGTACCAAAACGGTAAAAAAAGATTTTGATCAGATTTATCTTCAATGAAAGCTGAACTGACGACATGATGGAATTATGGGGGCCCTCCCCGGTTTGGGCTAAATGCTTGTTGGTTCTTTCAATGCAATGTTAGAAAGAGAGGCACTGTGTTAAACGAAGGATAGCACCAGAGCCCTTAATTTAAATTTCGAAAATTCTGCAGTGCTCAAACTTGTTCCACGATAAACATGTTTCAGAATGAGCCATAGTTTCTGAAAAAATATTAATCATTTTGAATCTTCATTTAGATAATACTTCTAGCTTTTATTAAAGATATCATCATCAGACAGTGGACGTCCACTGCTGAGCGAGGCCACAGAATGCAAAGCGGGATTTGCCATGTTCACCCAAAGACTTCTATTAAAACTGAACCTCAGTTTTAATAGAAGTCTTTGTGATCACCACGCTTGGCAGGCGGATTGGTAATCGCAGTATTGGTGTTGAGTGCTCAGGTGGATGCTGCTGCCCATCCCGTGGTGTAATCCCTGTATTTTACGACATCCACGGGATGGAGGGGTTTATTCTTAGGCCACATGATGATATAACTAATCAAAATCCAGATGCGTGCAGTGATCTCTAAGACTGGCTCTCGTACTATATGGCAGAGTGACAGATGGATAGATCCAAGAGCTGTCAGATTATACGTGGGCAGATAAAAGATTGACGGAAAGTTTACATCGTTTTCGATATTTCAATTGAAAGGTGAATAATTGCAAAAACGCACTATGGATTATGTAGTCTAGAGTAGTAGTAGAGCTTTTTTGTGAAAAAGTTCGTCCGGGGAAGTACTACCACCGTACTATTTCGGCTGCAAAGCAGTAGTGCTCGCATTGCTGTGTTCCGGGTTGAAGGGTAAGGGTGCCAGTGAAATTACGGGCACATGAGACTTTTCAGCTTTATGTCTCAGGGTGGCGGGCGCAGTGCAATGACACATAGGGCGCGTCCTAGTTGGACGTGACCTATGAGGTAATGCACTGTTAATAGGCAGAGGTTACCGCTTAACATCAGGTGGGCCATCTGCTTATTCCGTCATTCAAGTTAAAATATATATATAAGACTATCTCTAGATTGCGGCGTAAGAACCCAAGTTGGCTCCTCATTTGTCAAGTCAATGAAAGTTCGTATGGAAAACTCTTCCCGCCATCCTGAATCTGCCATTTTTGAAATAAATTTTGTTTTTTATATAATTACATTTTAACATGTTTTTTCGAGTTATTTCGTGTAACTTTGGTGGCATTTTAACCGGTGTAACTTGGATAAATAGCACATGTGATGTGTTTTATTGATTCTGTGTGCAGTTTCGGTCAAAATAAATTTTATTTCTTTCTTTCTTTCTTTCTTTCTTTATGTGTGATGTTGAAAAATTTAAGTGTATTGCGTGCCTTTTCGAAATGGTGCTTTTGTCTACCAAAGTTTTAGTAACACAGCCACCGTTTTACTAAAACATAACTTTACTTTGTCTTTGATGACTTGGAAGGAGTGTAACATTGCAAATTATATATACTAATGAAAATGAGATATGAACAAACAGTGCGGCGCCAATGGGGAGACACACTGCTTATTTATAACGCTAGGTGGCGCATAATCGCTGGTGTTGTTTCGTAGCCAAACAAAGATCTATCAATGTTACAAAAAAATCTGTCAAAAGTGGACAGTTTTAGTTATGTCAAAAATGGATAATTTTAGTATGAGAAAAATCACCAGCGATGGTGGCGCCATCTGAGATTAGTTTTGCCTGTGGCTCCCCATTATAAAGAAAAAAATAACCGCTAATCATCATTTGAATAGTTACACCGTGTTTTGTCTCTTTCGATCGAGTTTGGAACTGATATTTTCATACATTAATTCAAAAGAGAAAACACTGTGCAACTATTCTATGGATAATTAGAATTTTATGGTAGCACAGGAAGTATTTTCATCACAAGATATCCGAGATAACTGTCATGTAAGTTTCCGTCAAGATACACGGGGAATTACAAGTTTGATGGCCCAGTCGCTGACTCCTAATATCCTGATATACGCACAACATAAGCCGTAAGTCCTGGAGGCCTGAAATTTGAAGGCTAGAATTTAGCACATCTAGACCACAGAAGGAAATTCTGTGATGTGCAGTGTGTGTTGAAGTTGCTACGGAAAAAACTCCACGCGGACTAGTTCACAGATTTTTCACTAGTCTGCTAATAAAATGCAGTACAAAATGCCCGCAATTCTTAGTCATGCTACATATCAACTAGTGACCCCCCCTGACCTTGCGAGGTTCCTACCCCCTATTCGTATGCAGGCGGCGTCTCAGCAATTACCTTTTGCAACTATCATGCAGATCCACGAGAACAACCAATGTTTTGGTGTTAACCATAGAGATATATATGGATAGAATTACAAAATCATTATAATAAAAATAAAAAAAAAAATGCTGGACAGTTCACACAACATTACCCTATTTTATTTATGTAGACTTCATGTTGCAAAATAGAATAGTAATAAAAAAAAGTAATTTAGAATAAATACTAATAATACAATTTTTTTTTTTTAATTTTGTATATATATTTTGTATATATATTTTTTTAAATAGTAATTTTGATGTCTGTGCAACATCTTTCCTCTCGCTTTCCTGCAACCTGTGGGAGTGATTTCGTGAAAAGGGATCGAAACGTGTAAAAAGCGCGCATTTTCCGAGAGGTTGGTACTATCAGCCATGTTGCTTATTACCAAGGAGATGAGATGTGAGATGCTGAGATGTTAGACATATGCGATAACGTAAAGCTCGCTCGTTTTTTAAAATATCGTAAAAAAACATGTACAAAAACAGTTTATTTTTAAAGAGTGCCTATTGCCTATAGAATTTAAAATTATTATTGTAGTTTCCGATACAGAATTAAGAAGGGTTTTCTGTTTACATTTAATTTTCAACCTACATACAGTCACAGATAAAATAATACTTTATGTACTAATAACACAATTTTTTTTTTTTTTTTTTTATTTCTCTTTTTTTATTTTCTTTTTAGTTTCCATTAGATTGTTGGGAGAGAGGGCAGGGGGAGGGGGGGAAGGGGAGGGGGGAGGGGGAAGGGGGAGGGGGTTAACCAATTATCTTTACCGTCGTTACCCTAAGCATAGAGACAGGTCTATTATTGCAATAGTCTATGTCCGAATATGGGAAATGTGATTTCTTTCCAAGTCACGTATGAGATTGGGTAGGAACGCGGAATTGTTCTACAATCCTCACTAACTGTGAACTATACTGTGACAGTTCTAAGAATATTAGTGAGACAATTACGTATGCAACTGTCAACATTTACCTAGTTAGAGTATCAAAAGGATTACAATTTTAATTCTAGTCTAAAAGTCCGTGTGAACTTCGATGGATTGTTATTACATCATGGGAATGTATGCATGGACTTAGATAAATGTAGGATATCCTCAGATTGAAGAGCTTCCGTTAGGGGTTAGTCAGAGACAAGTCCATGTTATTTAAGTATTGGGACATGCTCACTATACCTACGTGTCAAGTTGCAACGCGCATCGGTCATCCAAAACCATTCCAATGAACACCAACAGTTATCGGATTTTACGATATTAGATAGATAGATGTCTTTATGTCTCAGGGTGGCGGGCGCAGTGCAATGCCACATAGGGCGCGTCCTAAGTGGACGTGACCTATGAGGTAATGCACTGTTCATAGGCAGAGGTTACCGCTTAACATCAGGTGGGTCATCTGCATGTTCCGTCATACAAGTAGTATACAAAAAGAAAAAAAGAAAAAAGAAAGATAGATAAAAAGTTTATTTGTATCTTCAAATAAACGTTTTGTGTGTCGTCCTTGTGTGTTTGTTACTTATTCACGCTGAAACGGCTGGACGGATTTGGATGAAATTGGGAATGAAGATAGCTTGGCTCCCGGAATAACATATAAAATTATCCCGATATTCCCACGGGATCGAGACCTATGCGGGTAACACTACGGGGCGCTGCTAGTATAAAATAATTCAGAGAAATGGTCTTCGCGTACCTACTGCAGGGTATACCTATATCTTTAGTCAGAGCTAATAGCGCACTGCACCTCATTCAGTACCTTAGAGCAGTGCGGCTTCCGTTCCGTGTTTCTCTATGTTTAGTACCAAAGAGGTGATACTTCATGCTGACTTCATTCAAAGCCTTAACGACTTAATTAAGGAATTTGTTAAGGCGCTATAGGGCCAACGAAAATTTTTATGTCAGGGTGTGAAGCACGCGGGGTCGCCCCGCCCACTGAGCGGGACGCAGGATGCGCCGAGTTCAATGACCCGAATTCTATCGGCGGGTAAGAGCGTTTTCACACTTTCCGATCCGATATCCTTATCGGAACACGTTTCCATACATTTTGTCGGTATCTGATATTGGAGACCGATAAAATGTATGAAAATTACGGCCGATAACGGTATCGCATCGGATAGTGTGGAAACTCTCTAAGGCGCCTTGCTATTATTTTCGCACATACGGTCATAAAGTAGTACAATATGCGCACAAAAAATAATAAGTTTTAGTGCTAGTAATAAATAAATAATAAAGAATTTTTACGTAAGTTTTTTTATTATTTCTGTTGGATATTTGGATAATCACATTACCTATAAAAATGGATCGTAAGGAAGGTATCTAATTGTGGCAGAAAATCAGATGTTCCATAAACAAAATAAGTACCTCATGATTCGATCCTAAGAAATTACCTCTCCGTCTCCTCCAGTGGATGTGTGCAGTGGTCTGTCCGACCTAAGACTAGGCCCTCCGACTCTTTCTGAGGAAGAGTGCAGAGGTGTGTGTCCGGCCTAAGAAATTACCTCTCCGTCTACTCCAGTGGATGTGTGCAGTGGTCTGTCCGACCTAAGAGTAGGCCCTCCGTCTCTTTCTGAGGAAGAGTGCAGAGGTGTGTGTCTAGCCTAAGAAATTACCTCTCCGTCTCCTCCAGTGGATGTGTGCAGTGGTTTGTCCGACCTAAGAGTAGGCCCTCCGTCTCTTTCTGAGGAAGAGTGCAGAGGTGTGTGTCCGGCCTAAGAAATTACCTCTACGTCTACTCCAGTGGATGTGTGCAGTGGTCTGTCCGACCTAAGAGTAGGCCCTCCGTCTCTTTCTGAGGAAGAGTGCAGAGGTGTGTGTCCAGCCTAAGAAATTACCTCTCCGTCTCCTCCAGTGGATGTGTGCAGTGGTCTGTCCGACCTAACAGTATACCCTCCGTCTCTTCCCGTGGAAGAGTGTCGTGGTGTGTGTCTAGCTTAAAAAATTACCTCTCCGTCTCCTCCAGTGGATGTTTACAGTGGTCTGTCCGAACAAAGAGTAGCCCCTCCGTCTCTTCCCGTGGAAGAGTGTCGTGGTGTGTCTGGCCTAAAAAATTACCTCTCCGTCTCCTCCAGTGGATGTTTACAGTGGTCTGTCCGACCTAACAGTATACCCTCTATCTCTTCCCGTGGAAGAGTGTCGTGGTGTCTGGCCTAAAAAATTACCTCTCCGTCTCCTCCAGTGGATGTTTACAGTGGTCTGTCCGAACAAAGAGTAGCACCTACGTCTCTTCCTGTGAAAGAATGCCGTGATGTGTTTCCGGCCTCAGAAAATACTTCTCCGTCTCCTCACGTGGATGTGTGAAGTGGTATGTCCGGCCTAAGAGTTACCCTCCGGTTTTTCCTATGGAAGAGTGCTGTGGTGTTTGTCGGGCCTAAGAAGATACCTGTGCGTCACCTCACGTGGATGTGTGCAATGGTCTGTCTGGCCTAAGAGTATACCCTCCATTAGTTCCCGTGGAAGAGTGCCGTGATGTGTGTCCGCCCTAAGAAAATACCTGTCCGTCTCCTCAAGTGGATGTGTGAAGTGGTATGTCCGGCCTAAGAGTAACCCTCCGTTTTTTCCTATGGAAGAGTGCTGTGGTGTTTGTCCGGCCTAAGAAAATACCTGTGCGTCACCTCACGTGGATGTGTGCAGTGGTCTGTCTGGCCTAAGGGAAGACTCTCCGTGTCTTTCCATGAAAGTGTGCCGAGGTGTGTGTCCGGCCTAAGAAAATACCTGTCCGTCACCTCACGTGGATGTGTACAGTGGTCTGTCTGGCCTAATGGAAGACCCTTCGTGTCTTCCCGTGGAAGAGTGTCGTGGTGTGTGTCCAACCTAAGAAAATACCTGTGCGTCACCTCACGTGGATGTGTGCAGTGGTCTGTCTTGCCTAAGAGTAGACCCTCCGTCTGTTCCCGTGGAATAGTGCCGTGATGTGTGTCCGGCCTAAGAAAATACCTGTCCGTCTCCTTCCGTGGATGCATTGAGCATCACATCAATCTACAAATTCTACCTATATCATTCTACAATTTTCAATGTAATAACTACTCATTTTGATTTCTAGCACAGATAATGTATGGTAGTAAATGTGTTACTACCATACATAACATACATACCATACCACCATCCAAAGGGCGTCGACGATTTTGGCATAGTCGTCAGCCGCCATTTACTTTTATTTTTAAGTTAGAGGCGCACTTTAAAAAAATTACATTTTCTAGAGGGTACGGGTCATTCGCAAAACATCCACTTCTCATAATGTACACCGCACTTTTCAAACTATTTTTTTTTTCAAAAAAGCTGGATATGTGTTACTGGCTCACTGACTCATTGACATCGTTATTCTCCTAGAAGGAGTCGTTTTAGTGATGGGTCATGTTCTAGGAAAGTGTTTAGTCCGTCTGTAAAATCTGTCATTTCAAAAATCCAAGCTGACCAAAACCTTTCTTCGAAATGGGGACCGATCGGATCCGTTCAAACGACGCATCCTAATGTTTTTTGGGAAAGATAGAAGAAAAAAATAAAAAAAATAAAAAAATAGATTGCTGCTCTAAAATGGGTTTTTCAAACAGACTTGTCCGACTAGACTTTGGTGAATTAAAGTTTTTTACTAAAGTTAACACTCGAAAATTTGGTTTATATAGAAATGTTGTAAGCATCTTGGTGTATATAGGGTGCAAAATCACAACTTTTTTAAAAACCATGATGGCGCATGGCGGATTGTTTGGTGGTCATTTTGTAGAATCGTAAAGTTTTCAATTTTCAAATTGAAAAAAGAGACTGCGGGCAACACCGGAGCTTGATGACTAGTAAAGGGCTATCGTGTGGGAGAAAAAGTGGTGTTGCCTGGTGGAAATTGCAACTTTTTTACTTTTCGTTACATTTTACTTGTATTTATATTTTACTTTTAAAACCAAGAAGTAAACATGTAATCATATGAAAAAAGTAAAAAGTCTAAAATAAAAAAACTCAAAAAAAAATAAAATTGAAGTCATTTTATGAAAAGTCCAGTGTACATATTGCGAATAAAGGAGATGTCCAGAAGTGGTATAATATTCTGAGAAAATTTCAGAAGTTATGAAATATATCTAAAAAAAGCTTATTTATTGGGCTACTCGATTATATAAATTTTATATATTATAAAACCTCAGTTTCCGAGAAAATAATAAAATTGTTCTTGAAGGGAAAACATAATGAAACAAACATGCCAAAACCACACGTGTGTAATAAATAAATAAATAAATAATGCTGGACAGTTCACATAACACATTTCACATTTTTTATCTAGCCCCAAGCTAAGCAGAGCTTGTGTTATGTGTACTAGATAACTGATATACTTAATACAATATATTACATAGATAGATATTTTTTATTATACATAAAAATACCCAGAACACCCTAAACAAATATCTGCGATCGCACATAAAATAAATATGCTATTTCGTCTTCTTCTGCCTGTGCCCAAAGATATGATGACTAAAATATTCTTCTTGAATGGAATACGTGCTAACACACAATTTACAATAAATTTATCTGTGCCCTGAGCTACCTGAAAAATACATATGTTTATAAGGAGGCGAGGAATGTAGGTACCTATGCATATTGCTAAAGGTACTATTATCATTACAGGCAGCTCCTATCTATTAGTGAACTCTACAACAGTGTAGGTAGGTATCTACTTAGAATGTATCCTGAACCTACACAGAACAGATAAACTAATAAGTGAAGTATTAGTAATAACGCGACAACATGGAACGAAGGTAGGATAGTCGTATGAAAAGTTCTTTGTGGTTGTCTGTCTGCGGCCTGTCTCGCTAGCTAGAGAGTATCAAAATTCCTTAGTCTGCCTGCCAAAGAGCGTCAAGTTCACCTTTTGGGAGTGTTACAAGTTCTAACTTTATTTTGAAAAAAAAAACAACATTTGAATCAAGTTTAAAAAAACTGAGGTACATTTATTATTTTTCATTAGCTGCAAAATAGCCAAATAATTAATGCCCTTTCTCCGTAAATAACTATTATGTTGCTTGGAATTTCTAGTTATTTTTATACCGGCCTTCATATATTTTTTGGACATCTCCTTTAGTCTATTTGAGCAAAAAAATTGAGTGTATATTTTGCGAAGTGGAGGTTATGCGAAGTGGTCATATTGAGAATAAGTGCGATGTACATTACAAGAAGTGGACGTTTTGCGAATGAGTTGTATCCTCTAGCCATAGCACAATAACTAGTGGGTCGGTGGTGCGTGAGGTGCTGCAGCTGGCGTACAGTTTTCCTTTGCCGCTTACTCGCGTGTATGCACAAACCTCTACAAACCCCTGCAAACCCTACCAACACTACAAACCCCTACAAAATCCTACAAACCCTACAAACTCCTTCCAACGCCTACGAACCTCTATAAATCTACTTTGATTTTGACCCTTAACCTTGACCTTGACCTGTACCTGTACCTGTATCTGTACCTGTACCTGTACCTGTACCTGTACCTGTACCTGTACCTGTACCTGTAATTATACCTGTACCTGTACATGCTCCTGCACTAATTAATACGAATGTCGCCTCTTCGTTTATCTCACTCACTCGACCATCGTTCCACTCAGTGGAATCGTTCCACTTCGTGTCACGCTGGTCTCGTTAGCTCGATAAGCTACAGCAAAGTTAATTTGAAGAGAGAAAACTAACGTAATATTCGTAATCAGCACCCACAAATTACTTGAAAACGACACCCATATTAGTTTTTTCTGATCTTACCATTTTATAGGGTTACCAGCTTACCTACTAACTTACCCACGTAACCAAAAAATTTAAGTAATATTCGTAATCAGCAACTACAAATTACTCAAAAACGACACCCATATTAGTTTTTTCTTATATTACCTTTACGCAGGGTTGCCAGGTTACCTTCCTACTCACTTACATACGTACCTGACTGCAAATTTGATGATTTATTCGCAATCGAACATTACTATCGTTTTTTTCAGTCTCTCGATTATACAAGCACCGTTTCCTCCCAGGGTTACCAACAATATACAAATTTATATAGTCAAAGGTTATTTTTAAGGGCTTTTTTCATAATACCACATACATTTTATTATCAAAAACTTAATTATTTATATATATTTGGAGAAAATCTAAGAAATTGCCCTAAAAACGGGGAAAATATTTCCACCTGGCAACACCACTTGTCCTCCCACACAACAGCCCTATACAAGTCATCAAGCTAAGTGTTGCACACAGTCTCTTTTTTTCAATTTGTAAATTTTATATTCCACCATTTAACAAAATGGCCGTCACACCATCTGCCATCTTGGTTTTGAAAAAAGTTAGGATTTTTGTATATTCACCGAGATGCTGGCAACATTTCTGCATAAACAAAATTTTCGAGTGTTAACTTTGGTAAAAGACTTTAATTAACCAAAGTCTAGTCGGACAAGTCTGTTTAAAAAAGGCCATTATAGAGCAGCCTTCTATTTTTTTTTTGTTTGTAACATTTTTCTTTAATCTTTCCCATAAAACAGTTGGACGCGTCGTTTGAACGGATCCGATCGGTCACCGTTTCAAAGAACTGTTTTGGTCAGGACCAAAAGTGCGGTGTACATTATGAAAAGTGGACGTTTTGCGAATAAGCCGTATCCTCTAGCCATTTATGTACAGTTTTCAAAGTGCGCCACTAACTTGAAAATAAAACTAAATGGTGGCTGACGACTATGCCAAAATCGTCGACGCCCTTTGGATGGTGGTAGCCGGTAACACATTTACTACCATACATTTTCTGTCCTAGTAATCAAAATGTAGTTAACATTGAAAATCGTATCCTAATGCAATAGGTGGAATTAGTACATTGATGTGATGCTCATTGCATCCACGGGAGGAGACGTAGAGGTTTTTTTTTGGCTGGACACACACCACAGCCCTCTTCCATGGGAAAAAACGGAGGGTTAATCTTAGGCTGGACATACCACTTCACACATCCACTTGAGGAGACGGAGAGGTTATTTCTTAGGCCAGACAAACACCACAACACTCTTCCATAGGAAAAAACGGAGGGTTACTCTTAGGCCGGACATACCACTTCACACATCCACTTGAGGAGACGGAGAGGTATTTTCTTTGGCCAGACAAACACCACAGCACTCTTCCATAGGAAAAAACGGAGGGTTACTCCTAGGCCGGACATACCACTTCACACATCCACTTGAGGAGACGGAGAGGTATTTTCTTTGGCCAGACAAACACCACAGCACTCTTCCATAGGAAAAAACGGAGGGTTACTCTTAGGCCAGACATACCACTTCACACATCCACTTGAGGAGACGGAGAGGTATTTTCTTAGGCCGGACACACATCACGGCACTCTTCCACGGGAACAGACGGAGGGTCTACTCCTAGGCCAGATAGACCACTTCACACATCCACGTGAGGTGACGCACAGGTATTTTCTTAGGCTGGACAAACAACACAGCACTCTTCCATAGGAAAAAACGGAGGGTTACTCTTAGGCCGGACATACCACTTCACACATCCACTTGAGGAGACGGAGAGGTAGTTTCTTAGGCCAGACAAACACCACAATACTCTTCCATAGGAAAAAACGGAGGGTTACTCTTAGTCCGGACATACCACTTCACACATCCACTTGAGGAGACGGAGAGGTATTTTCTTTGGCCAGACAAACACCACAGCACTCTTCCATAGGAAAAAACGGAGGGTTACTCCTAGGCCGGACATACCACTTCACACATCCACTTGAGGAGACGGAGAGGTATTTTCTTTGGCCAGACAAACACCACAGCACTCTTCCATAGGAAAAAACGGAGGGTTACTCTTAGGCCAGACATACCACTTCACACATCCACTTGAGGAGACGGAGAGGTATTTTCTTAGGCCGGACACACATCACGGCACTCTTCCACGGGAACAGACGGAGGGTCTACTCCTAGGCCAGATAGACCACTTCACACATCCACGTGAGGTGACGCACAGGTATTTTCTTAGGCTGGACAAACAACACAGCACTCTTTCATAGGAAAAAATGGAGGGTTACTCTTAGGCCGGACATACCACGTTACATATCCACGTGAGGTGACGGACAGGTATTTTCTTAGGCCGGACAAACACCACAATACTCTTCCATAGGTAAAAACGGAGGGTTACTCTTAGGCCGGACATACCACTTCACACATCCACTTGAGGAGACGGAGAGGTATTTTCTTTGGCCAGACAAACACCACAGCACTCTTCCATAGGAAAAAACGGAGGGTTACTCTTAGGCCGGACATACCACTTCACACATCCACTTGAGGAGACGGAGAGGTAGTTTCTTAGGCCAGACAAACACCACAACACTCTTCCATAGGAAAAAACGGAGGGTTACTCTTAGGCCGGACATACCACTTCACACATCCACTTGAGGAGACGGTGAGGTATTTTCTTTGGCCAGACAAACACCACAGCACTCTTCCATAGGAAAAAACGGAGGGTTACTCCTAGGCCGGACATACCACTTCACACATCCACTTGAGGAGACGGAGAGGTATTTTCTTTGGCCAGACAAACACCACAGCACTCTTCCATAGGAAAAAACGGAGGGTTACTCTTAGGCCAGACATACCACTTCACACATCCACTTGAGGAGACGGAGAGGTATTTTCTTAGGCCGGACACACATCACGGCACTCTTCCACGGGAACAGACGGAGGGTCTACTCCTAGGCCAGATAGACCACTTCACACATCCACGTGAGGTGACGCACAGGTATTTTCTTAGGCTGGACAAACAACACAGCACTCTTTCATAGGAAAAAACGGAGGGTTACTCTTAGGCCGGACATACCACGTTACATATCCACGTGAGGTGACGGACAGGTATTTTCTTAGGCCGGACAAACACCACAATACTCTTCCATAGGTAAAAACGGAGGGTTACTCTTAGGCCGGACATACCACTTCACACATCCACTTGAGGAGACGGAGAGGTATTTTCTTTGGCCAGACAAACACCACAGCACTCTTCCATAGGAAAAAACGGAGGGTTACTCTTAGGCCGGACATACCACTTCACACATCCACTTGAGGAGACGGAGAGGTAGTTTCTTAGGCCAGACAAACACCACAACACTCTTCCATAGGAAAAAACGGAGGGTTACTCTTAGGCCGGACATACCACTTCACACATCCACTTGAGGAGACGGTGAGGTATTTTCTTTGGCCAGACAAACACCACAGCACTCTTCCATAGGAAAAAACGGAGGGTTACTCTTAGGCCGGACATACCACTTCACACATCCACTTGAGGAGACGGAGAGGTAGTTTCTTAGGCCAGACAAACACCACAATACTCTTCCATAGGAAAAAACGGAGGGTTACTCTTAGTCCGGACATACCACTTCACACATCCACTTGAGGAGACGGAGAGGTATTTTCTTTGGCCAGACAAACACCACAGCACTCTTCCATAGGAAAAAACGGAGGGTTACTCCTAGGCCGGACATACCACTTCACACATCCACTTGAGGAGACGGAGAGGTATTTTCTTTGGCCAGACAAACACCACAGCACTCTTCCATAGGAAAAAACGGAGGGTTACTCTTAGGCCAGACATACCACTTCACACATCCACTTGAGGAGACGGAGAGGTATTTTCTTAGGCCGGACACACATCACGGCACTCTTCCACGGGAACAGACGGAGGGTCTACTCCTAGGCCAGATAGACCACTTCACACATCCACGTGAGGTGACGCACAGGTATTTTCTTAGGCTGGACAAACAACACAGCACTCTTCCATAGGAAAAAACGGAGGGTTACTCTTAGGCCGGACATACCACGTTACATATCCACGTGAGGTGACGGACAGGTATTTTCTTAGGCCGGACAAACACCACAATACTCTTCCATAGGTAAAAACGGAGGGTTACTCTTAGGCCGGACATACCACTTCACACATCCACTTGAGGAGACGGAGAGGTATTTTCTTTGGCCAGACAAACACCACAGCACTCTTCCATAGGAAAAAACGGAGGGTTACTCTTAGGCCGGACATACCACTTCACACATCCACTTGAGGAGACGGAGAGGTAGTTTCTTAGGCCAGACAAACACCACAACACTCTTCCATAGGAAAAAACGGAGGGTTACTCTTAGGCCGGACATACCACTTCTCACATCCACTTGAGGAGACGGAGAGGTATTTTCTTAGGCCGGACACACATCACGGCACTCTTCCACGGGAACAGACGGAGGGTCTACTCCTAGGCCAGATAGACCATTGCACACATCCACGTGAGGTGACGCACAGGTATTTTCTTAGGCCAGACAAACACCACAACACTCTTCCATAGGAAAAAACGGAGGGTTACTCTTAGGCCGGACATACCACTTCTCACATCCACTTGAGGAGACGGAGAGGTATTTTCATAGGCCGGACACACATCACGGCACTCTTCCACGGGAACAGACGGAGGGTCTACTCCTAGGCCAGATAGACCACTGCACACATCCACGTGAGGTGACGCACAGGTATTTTCTTAGGCTGGACAAACAACACAGCACTCTTCCATAGGAAAAAACGGAGGGTTACTCTTAGGCCGGACATACCACTTCACACATCCACTTGAGGAGACGGAGAGGTATTTTCTTAGGCCAGAAAAACACCACAACACTCTTCCATTGGAAAAAACGGAGGGTTACTCTTAGGCCAGACATACCACTTCACACATCCACTTGAGGAGACGGAGAGGTATTTTCTTAGGCCAGACAAACACCACAGCTCTCTTCCACGGGAAGAAACGGAGGGTCAGCTCTTTGGTCAGACAGACCACAGCACATCCCACATCCACTAGAGGGGACGGAGAGGTAATTTCTTTGGCCAGATCTCTACTCCTACTAGGTATGTAGCTATCTAAAGTAACAGTATGAAGTCAGAGTTTATTTGCAAAACAAATCGGATAATGTATTTGTTTACCTAGGTTTACTTTTACTTACCTTTGTCACAGAATAAATAATAGTACAAGTACCTATGTTGGCTCTTTTCATAATTATGATTTGCGAGTAGCCTGACTTGATAGTTTCCATTTCCGGTAGTCACGTGACCGATGGCGGGAAAATTGACACAGATCCTGCCTCGATGCGGTCTGCGACCGGTCTGAGCAAGCCGAGCGCACGCTCTGGTACTTATATTTGTGTTTAAAAAATTATATAAAAAAATCCCTTTTAGTTTTGCTAAATTTTGTTATTGACTTCACTAATTTAAATAAAAATGAACATGACACCAAGTGTTTCATAAGTTAAAACGTGAAAGAAGTAAGTCAAAAACATGATTTCAATTTTAAAAAGGTGGTATCTTTGTGTTTTTTTTTTATAGAGTGAAGTAATTCAAATAGTGTATTGAATTAATTATTTCACTAGATAAAATGATCAAGAATATCATATATTTTTTTCTTCATAGAAAACTATAAGAATTCTTATCAAAAACTTTAAAATTCTAGACACATTTGAGAACCTATGGCGTCTTAAGAACTGAGCTGTGCGTTATTTAATAATTTGGGGGCCATAGACGGAGGTGTCGGTTCTGTATCCGAATTAGACATACACAGTATAGCGATTAGACACGGCTCAAGAGAACTCAAATATTTTTATGGTTTTACGAATAAGTCTAGCCTTATTGTGTCTGTCGGGTAGAAACCTGGTTTTAATAGTTTTTTCCGTGTTGTCCGGCCTAAGAAAAGATCCTTTCGTCTCCTCCCGTGGATGTAAAAGCTGACTAAGGGATTACCCGGACTTGTTGGTACCATTCTTTGGTATAAGATTTGTTCTGGCTGCTAGGCCTGCTAGCTTATTATGAAATCTGTTATTACTGAAGAAAGCGTTAGCCGAGTCAGCCGTGGGAAACAATGGCGGGTATGAGCTCACCACTTGTCACGTCTATATTCCCACGATGCTGTAACCCACGGTGAAAAGAGGCCCGTTGAGGCTCTGCCTTGATCCTCCTTCTCCTTCCTCCTGAACTCCTTGGTCGCAACGTAACTAGGTCCAGGCGATGGAAAAAAAAACCATGTATTTCCATAATCTGCTAAGTTTCATCTCATACAAGGATCACTCAATCCACTCGTATGTAACAACGTAAATGCTGTTGGTTTTGATTTGGTAATAAAGTTAAAAAATTGGGCGATTGGAGCCCGGAGCCCTAGGAAACTGCAAAAACTATGTGTGTGTGGGGTGGGTATGCCGCCAAATTCCTAATCTTAGATTTTATTTTTAACTGACTAAATCAAGTAAAATATTCAAATTAAAAATATGCATGTAATACAGATTACTACATTATAATACAGAGGGATCACCCAGACAGGAACAAGATAGGACAAAATTTTCTAGATTAAAAAAAAACACAAAAGTATCTCTAACTTTTAGGTAGATTCGATTGTTTGTCAATATGGTACAGATTATTGGGTCAAAAGCGATGGTAGCCTAACAGTTCAATAGGGTAACTCAGAATCCAACGATACCGGGTTCGATCCTAGGCTCCGCACCAATGACTTTTCTAAGTTATGTGCGGATTTACATCGCTCTGTGCTTCGGAGGGCACGTTAAGCTGTCGGTCCCGGCTGTTATTGATTAATAGCAGTCGATAAGCCATGTCAGAGGCCCTCGGGCGGCTTGACAAACTCCAACACCAGAGGCCAGCACTACCTCATACGAAACGAAACGATTGGGTCAAAAATTGGATAAATAAGATCAATACAATAAAACGGAGGCATCACCCGCGGGGTTTTTTTAAAATAATTTACATTTCACGAGATATTCAATAGAAACCGCTTTTTCGAACGGCACGAAGCATTTTTTTTGTATGAATATATCTGCCTGGGTTTGGCGCAGTTTTAAGTTTATTGTTACCAATGTTTTATCATGGGAACAAATCAGAACGGTGTTTTGACTGCTAAATAGGCAGTTAAGCCGATCGGACGTGTAAGACCTTTCGTCTGACATCTTCAGGGTCGCCTTCTAATCAGACCGCATAGCTATGAGAGTCTGATAGCTCTATTGTTTTACCATTGGATTTTGCGAATATACAGGACGTCCCAAGACTATGCGACATGAAGGGAAAGTACCTTAAATATTGCAGATAGGATATTTTGCTGAAAGGAGACTTTATTTTATTTTGAAATTTAGTATTTACGCATTCAACCTTTTTTTTTTTACTTTGTTTAACCGCGATCTCACCTGTTGGTAAGTGACGATGTGGCCGAAGATGGAGCAAAAAGGTCTAGCCTTGAAGATACCCAGATTATAGATTTCAGGAAAGACAGATAATGAAAGAAAGATAAAGATAAAGATATATTTGTTTGCTTGAACATAATGTCATATGAAAGGTCTTAAAAATAAGTAGGTAAGTTCGGAGTTCTACCTTATCTAGCATGCAAACAAAAATACAAAAGAATGTCAGAATACAGACGACGGTAGTGTATTCCACTCCTTAGCAGTTCGCATTATAAAGGTAGAAATGAAACGTTTAGGGCGAATAGAAGGTATACTAATGAGGTAAGGGTGGTACCGAGCCGTACGCCTGCTCGTCCTGTGCTGCTGTGTTTTCTGTAAATTACTTGTTTCGTCTGGGAATCGAACCAACTTAAATGTAAAATTAAAATTATTAATTTTACGTTATTCCTTTGTTTTAAGATACAATGTTACTCAAGAGGAATAATTATTTTTTGTCCATTCTTTCGATTGGCATCATAAAAATACGTGATGTTTTTTTTTTCTCATTTATGTCGGTTAGATTCCCAGACGGAGCAAGTACTTTTTAGAAAATGTGTGACTGTAGTATTAAGTGAATAAGTTTTAAAAATAAGATATAGTCTCCTTTCAGAAAAAAAAACCTATCTAAAATATGTAAGGTACTTTCCTTTCATGTCGCATAATCTTGGGACGGCCTGTATATGGTACACGGATCATAACTTTGACATTTAGTGGGATTTTAAACTGCAAACAATCATAAATGTCAAAATTGTAAAAGCAATTGTACAAATCTCTTTCAAACTTTCACGCTGTTAAAATGTAATGCTCAAACAAAAGCTTGCATGTATATTACTGCTCATTATGTTATTGGTAAAATCTTTACAATTAATTTAAGTTTCTTAATAAGTAGTAGTTACATTTTACTTTAAAGATTTTGATACGCGCTTTAATTAAAATTACGTATTTATTATATATGTTTGTTAGATTAAATTTGCAGGAAATACATTATGTCGATGAGTACACCTACTTGGGCCAGATAGCATCCTTCGAAAACAGGCAAGACAGAGAAATCGATCGTCGTATTGAAAATGCCTGGAAGAGCTACTGGTCCATGAAGGAACACATGAAAGGCGACCTACCCCTAACACTAAAACGCCAACTCATCGACATGTGTATCCTGCCCGTCCTAACCTAGTGCGCAGACATGGTCGCTGACTGAGTTACAGAAGTCCGGACTCAAGATTTGCCAAAGGTCAATGAGATGTTATAAGAGAACCGACCATGTTAGGAACACCAAGCTGCGTTTCGACTGGTATTGCCGACGTAGGTGACAAAACAGCCAGGCTCAAATGGGATTGGGTGGGGCACGTCAGTCGAATGCTTCCCAACAGGTGGGCGAACATCAGCACACCCTGGATACCTGAAGGACGGCGACCTCGGGGTCGGACGAGAAAGCGTTGACGGGACGATCTTCTTGGTTTTCAAAAGGAGTGGTGGGAGACTGCCAGGGACAGGGACAAGTGGAGTAATTTGGGGGAGACCTTTGCCCAGCAGTGGGACAATACAGGTTAAGAAAAAAAAAATACACTGGGAATGTTCTAGGCTAAGTCTTATTTGGAAATAAATTAACTTTTATAATTGAATTGACTCAATCACGTCGTAACAGCTGAACCGACTGCGGTGAAATTTGTACACACATAGATTATGACCTGGATTGAGCTAGAGGCTACTTTTTATCCTGGCAAAAAGAGAGCGAAGCCGCGGGCGGACAGTTGTTTGAAATGTCCTGCTTTCCTCTTCTTCTTTGTCCTCGCTCATTCCCGTTACTCGGGGTCGGCTTTCCTAATCATGTGGTATTTCGCTGGTTCGTGTCGTCTTTGGTTAGGCTAAGTATTTTCATGTCATTCTGGACATTTGTCAACCATGTGGTTTGAGGTATTCCTCTTCCCCTCTTTTTAATGGCAATGGAAAGGCACTTTTTCACGACGTGGTCTTCTGGTCTACGCATAACATGGCCGTACCATCTCAGCCTTGATTCTGATATTTTATCACTTATTGGGGCAACTTTGAAACTTCCTCTTATATAGTGGACTCCCGTCGTGTAGTCCCGTACTCACCAAATGGCTCTGTCGGAAGACCAGCGTTGGTTGTAACGTGTTTACAACTGGCTCATGCTGAGTCAGAGACCGTTTTGTGAAACAATGCAAAAATTTATAAGCTTTGTCTTATATTTTAAACTAGCAGCGCCCCGCGATTTCACCCGCGTATAAGTCTCGATTCCGTGGGAATATTGGGATAAAAATACGCCTATGTGATATTCCGGGAGTTTAGCTATCTCCATTCCAAATTTAATTCAAATTCCTCTAGCCGTTTCAGCGTGAAGAAGTAACAAACACACACACTCACAAACTTTCGCATTTATAATATTACAAGCAGCGCCCCACGGTTTCACCCACGTAAGTCTCGATCCCGTGGGAATATTGGGATAAAAATGTGCCTATGTGTTATTCCGGGAGTCCAGTTATCTCCATTTTTTATTTCATCCAAATCCACCCAGTAGTTTTTATGTGAAAGAGTAACAAAGATACATCCATCCATCCTTACAAACTTTCGCGTTTATAATATTAATAGGACTAGCAGCGCCCCGCGTTTTCACTCGCGTAAGTCTCGATCCCGTGGGAATATCAGGATAAAAATGCACCTATGTGTTATTCCGGGAGTCAAGCTGACTTCATTCCAAATTTCATCCAACTCCGTACAGCCGTTTTAGCGTGAAGAAGTAACAAACACACATACTCACAAACTTTCGCATTTATAATATTAAGTGTGATTATGTTTGTTGATTGATTTACAAATAAAATATTCTCTTTCTTTCTCTCTCTTCTCTTTACTCTGTCGTTTAGTGTAACTCCTCCTGCCTGTCGCAGCTTTCTTATTTCTGTTGAATGGAGTTTTTGTTCATGTCTTGCTTTCAGCAAAACATTAATACAATTTGTTAATTAAACGAATAAAAAAAAAAAGTATTTTTGTTTCTAATTTAAAATTTAAAGAAGGAATTGCTGAATAATGAGAATTCCTTGCATTTTTAAAGTAACCATTATTTCCTAATCACCTTTATTATGATGTAAAGGATGCGTCATTGAGGAAGCGGCGCCGTGAGATCTCACTAGCGATAGAGCTGGGAATGATACTATATCGATAAATTTATGTAAGAATAGCGATCCTTATCATCATCACCTGCCTGTAGAAATCCCTACTCATAGAATGCCACGATGAATGATGTTAAGCCACTTCCATCCACCGACTTCCTACAATCTTTAAAATGTCGTCGTTACATCGATAATGGCTATGTGATTAGCAAAAAATTTAGGGAGATATTTTCGTGTCCATACATACATACATAAACTCACGCCTGTTTCCCGGAGGGGTTGGCAGAGACCACGGATTTCCACTTGCTACGATCCTGACACATCTCTTTTCCTTCGTTCACTCTCATCACATTCTTCATACATGCTCGTCGGTTAAGGGTACTCTGGAAAAAGGCCAGGCTCCAGAATGTCTCCGATCTGGTCTGAATACGTGCGCCGAGGTCTTCCCCTTCCCACTGTCCCATTCATGCTTTTCTTATGTACCTGTTTCGTCAATTACTATCGGCCATTTCGTAAATATTTTATTTAATTAACATCATCTCTCTATTATCAGAGGATATGCTATTTTTAACTGATTCAAAAAAAAGGAGGAAGTTCTCAATTCGTGTATATTTTTTAGTTTGGGCACACACTTGGTCGCGTTAAGTAACTATTAAGTAATCTGTGTTACTGTCATCTTTCTTCCTTCAGTCTTGTCTTTGACCACTCATCCTTTCATTACCCCTTTGTAAGGTTTGTTGTGAAATAAATGATTATATATATAAAACAAAGTCGTGTTAGTTACACCACTTATAAAACAAGAACGGGTGAACCGATTTGGCTGAAAATTGGTGGGGAGGTAGCTTAGAACCAGGAAATTGACATAGGGGGGAGGGTAGGGGGGGGGGTCACTGGGGGCTACCCGTGCGAAGCCGGGGTGAATCGCTTGTTATTATTAGAACAAAGCACGTTAATGAGTATAGACCATTCACCGTAAGATTGCACATGCCAAGGAGTATTAAATTTTCTATGGTTGGTACTATTCCCAAGGCACGGACACAGACTAAGAGTATAACGCAGGTTTAATCTTACGGTGAACGAGCTCTACCAATTATTATATTTATCGTGAATGTGAATGACCCATTAGATATTAATTTCATTAGCGTTTTTTCTTTTGTATGTTAGTTGTTCCTAGTTAGCCAGATTGTTTTTATAAGTGGAGACCTTTTAATGGCGTCGTAGATACTATATCAGTTAACAAAGTATTTTTATGTGCCGATGGTTTTCCTAAAATAAATAAATAAAGGCTATTCAGATTATGTTCAAACATGCAAAAAAAAACTAATAAAGTTAAAAAAAACAATTTAGAACTCACCACCATAAAAACACTGACCGCATAAAACTAAAATTTAGGGAAAAAACAACAGATTTCAGTAGAAAAATGCAGGTAATGTCAGTAAGTAGGTAACTTGAAGGTCGTATGTGGCGTTACCAGCTCTAAAATACCTTTGTTATTATGTTTATACCCAGCGCGATGTGTCACACCATCGTCACCAAAGAAACCGTGAGATCTTTTCGCACAGCTAGAGTTTAAACACATACAATCGATATCGAGATAAATATTTATCGACCTATTCCAATACCTACACCGAATGATCACACACGGATGTTGATTTTGTGGCCCACAAAGAGTCCTCATGATGCGACACTGTAACCCACTTGTAAAAGTACTGTCAATTTGTCCCACAGCACATGACAGATGACTGTAAAATAGACTAGGCCACTATGATTATATATGTCATGTATATGTATAAGTAAGTAAGTATATGTATAAAGTTTATTTAGCTCTTCACAAAAGACTATGGACTATATCAGTTTGGTCAATTCTCATCTGGAATACAGCTCCATAAACGGCACTGGACAGACAGTCCAATGTGCATCTTGTATGGTTTGGTATGATTAGATATGACTATTAATGCATGTCAACGATCTATCTCTTCTCTGTGATGTGCCAGACTAAAGGCAATTTGTATTAATTAATATTTAATGTTATCTTAGGGGTAATAGAGCCTCTTTAAACTAATTAAATAAATAATGCTGGACAGTTCACACAACATTATCTAGCCCCAAGCTAAGCAGAGCTTGTGTTATGGGTACTAGATAACTGATATACTTAAAACAATACATTACACAGTTTTTTTATTAAACATAGAAAAAACCCAGAACACCATGAACAAAATATCTGCAGATCGTACAAAGTTCACGGAAGATGATACACATCAAAAATAAAAAAACGCTAGTAGGTACCAATACCATTCCTATAACAAGTTGCATTGTGTCGCGACCTCTATGTGCGAGGCAGGAGGTTGCGGGTTCGATTCCCGCCTCGGAACAAATATTTGTGCGATTTGCAGATATTTGTTCAGGGTGTTCTGGGTATTTTCTATGTATAATAAAAAATATCTATCTATGTAATATATTGTATTAAGTATATCAGTTGTCACCCATAACACAAGCTCTGCTTAGCTTGGGGCTAGATAATGTTGTGTGAACTGTCCAGCATTTTTTATTTTTTTTTTTGCCTATTGAATGTTATCGATATTTTTAAATCGACAACTCCCAACCCTATCGACATGTCGGACTTTATGGGGCGTGATTTACCTTGTACTTACAGTCATTAGGCAGCAACCTTGCACACGAGTAAACATAACCTAGTGTAAGAAATGGATGCAATGCGCTTGTTATGTCATTGGTGCGTAGGTAATGTATTATTTTATTGTTGTGTATCTTATATCAAAGAATCTGACTTCTGCTCTGCAATTTTTTTGTTATCTACGTAGATGACGGAACAAGCTGATGACCCACCTGATGATAAGCGGTAACCTCGGCCTTAAACAATACATTACATTACCTCATATAGGTCACGTCCACCTAGGACGCACCCTATGTGGCATTGCACCGCGCCCGCCACCCTGCCTGGGACATAAGCCTGTAATATCATCGGCACCTTTACCCTTCAAACCGGAACACAGCAATGAGAACACTACTGCTTTGCGGCAGAAATAGGACGGAGGTAGTACTTCCCGGACGAACTTTTACTAAAAAAAGCTCTTCTACTACTAAAAACACCTTAATGGTGATGGTTTTTAGTTTTATCATTAAAATTAGCACGATTGAGTCCACAGCAGTACCGTAATAGATCGACAGTATGGTAGATATATGGATAGATAGATAAAACGTTTATTTGCATCTCCAATCACACAAGTACATTATAAACAAATAAAAGACAGTGCACTAAAAACTACATAATACAACCATCGTTACACAAAAACAAAGCAATGCACTAAAATTAAAAACCATATAAAAACTATAACTAAAAGTACGTGTGTGTTGCAGCATCACAAATGGGTCATAGCTCAGCGAATTAACTTGCTCAAAGAGCAAACACTGATTTTCAGCTAGTACCCTCGAGGTGACAAGTCGAGACGAGCGCTATACATGTACCTATATTTCAGTGTGGGAACTCCTCCGATAACACCAGCCTCAAAAGAGTCCGGGTACCAGAGGAGGCCCAAGTACGAGAGTAGGGTGTTATTATTTATTCAGCCCTAATTAGCGTCTAAAGTACAGTTAATAAAAAATACTGAGAGGGTGTATCTATGCGAATCAGTAAGTGCGGTCAGGGGGTTAGTACGAGAATTTGACAGTATTCGAAACTACAGGATGTTTCGTTTCCTTCCATACATTTACTAGCAGCGCCCCTAGCGAAAACGAGGAGAAAACTAAGGACGCTGTCAGAAAATGTATTGAATGAAACGAAACTTCATATAGTAGTAAGTCGGTTTCTTCTTCTATCGTGTCAACGGTTTACCTTTTACTAGTCGGTACCTTTTACTAGTCGGTAATTTCGTGAAAATTCACCATTCTACGATCAAGCTACGACTTAACATAAAAATAGACACAGTGTTCGATTTTTGATGCTGTCCTCTCTATCACAGAATTCACAGACTTGCAATCACTTTAAACTTACCCTCTGAACAGCCTCCTTAAAACTTAAATTACTTAACAAACTTTCAGGGGCTGGGCTGGTACGTGGCTGACGAAAGCACCCTCACACCCTTTACATTTAAGGGTAACTTGTGGCCTAACGAACATATACCCCTAGAGAAGGTACTCGGGTACCTCTTAATAGTTACTAGTACTATCTAGCGGAAATCATCAAAAATATTTCGCCAATTAAATTTTATCTCCCCTTTTTAGCCTCAAAAGAATTAAAGGGTACTTCTAGGTACTTACCAACAATCGGGAAAGTGCTAGTCTGATTTTAATCCAGGTGTTACAAGTGTATTGATTGATAGGAAAAAACGCTGGAATTTAAGCCTTATGCCATCGCCATAGAGACTAGAAATTGTATGTATAGTGAGCAACAAAACCGTCCTTCAATTTGAACCATATGCCATCGTTATAGAGACTTTGTAGTTGGACTAGATATTAGTATCAAATACAGATAGCAACATAAGTTTTATTTTAAAATTGAACCATATTCCCTGGGAATAGAGACTAGTAAGACCGTTGGTATGTGGAGAACATCGCACGTGCCAAATTGTGTATGAACTCACAGTGGAGTGGTGCTTTCCTTATCCGCTCTCCGTCACGTTTTAGGGTGATTCGCAATAGTTTTAAAGTGGAGTTTGAGCCTGGGTTATGCTTTTTACTTTCACTTGAAAATTGCTTAGTTAGTTATCGGGTTTCTTGTGAAAAGTTAGGTAAGGGACTATCAATGAACTTAGGTTTTAAGATTTTCATTTTTATAGTAGTCTCACAGTGAAAAGATTTTACGGCTCTGCATTGGAACCTGAAAGATTATCCCAGAAGTGGTTTGCGTTTATGACTAACGGCAAAACTGGTGGAGGCACCATAAGATAGATAGATAGACAGATAGAACAAACAACAAATAGAACAAGAAAACGTTCCCCTGCCATTTTTCAGGAAAATTACAGGAATCGCTGAAATACATGTTTTTTAATTTTATTTGAGGAATCTCCATGTAAAATTTCATGGTTCTACTACTAACGGTTTCCGAAATACAGAGGATTTTTGTTTTAGGTTAGAACCGCTTCGCATGCGAATTTTCAAAATTCCTTTCTTACTACAACCCTACGCATCGAGACGAACACACCCTGTAAATTTCAAGTCTCTACGACCAGTGGTTTAGGCTGTGCGTTGGACCTCGGTCAGTCAGTCAGTCAGTCAGTCAGTCAGGACATTGCCTTTTATATATTAGATTTACGACAAAATAACACACAGAAATAAAAAACATAACTAATAACAGAAATGTACAATGGGCGGTATTATTGCTTAAAGCTTTTTCTTCCAGACAACCTTAGGATGGAGAGGACTATATGGAAAAACATAAGGTTTGATATTGTTAAATAAAAGCCTCAGAAAATCATCTCTATATGTTATATTTCGGGGAATATGCCCAGGAGGTACATTTTTTTTTTTTTTATGCTACTTGAATGGCTGGACAAGCAGATGGCCCACCTGATGTTAAGTGGTAACCTCTGCCTATGAACAGTGCATTACCTCATAGGTCACGTCCACCTAGGACGCGCCCTATGTGGCATTGCACTGCGCCCGCCACCCTGAGACATAAAGATGAAAAGTCTCATGTGCCTGTAATTTCATGATAGTACATGATCTGATCCCACCATCTCCTTTTCATCATATAACAAGTAGGCACACGGCTAAGTATAATGCGCGTCATGTAAAAAGAACGCTGGCGGTCATACTTCTCCATACGTTCCAGCGTTCTTTTTACATGACGCGTACTATACCATCCTTACCTCATTAGTATACCCGCAATTCGCACTAAGCGTTTCGGTTCCACCTTTGTAATGCGAACTGCTAAGGAATGGAACAAGTTGTCGTCGTCTGTCTTTCCTGAAAACTATGATATGGGTCTCTTTAAGGCAAGAGTGAATAGGTGCCTTCTAGACCTTCGTGCTCCAACGTCGGCCGCATCGTCACTTACCAACAGGTGAGATCAAGGTCAATCGAGGGTCTAATCACAATTTTACGTAAATAAGTGAGGGTCTTAAGAGAGCCGAGGACGGTATCATCAATACACACGTGTATCATACGTCGTTTTTCAACACACTTGTGAAGAAAATAATAATAAAAAAACAGAAATACACACTGTTTAAATGTCAACTGTCTCTATAATTAACTAGTGAAAAAGTCACAGTTTGATTACAGGTGTCATTATGTGATTAATTCCGGTGAAATAAGAGCGTGTAATAAAATCTTCCAATGAGTAAGTTCATCTTCATTAAGTTCATATTTTTATGGACATTTTACGAGACATTTTACAAGCCGTGGTGTGTCCGGCCCAAGAATAGACCCCTCCATCTCCTCCCGTGGATGTCGTAAAAGCCGACTAAGGGATTATTCGGACTTGTTTGTAAGATTCGTTGGTATAAGATTTGTCCTGGCTGCTAGTTTATTTATGGAATGTGATTGATAATACTGGAAGAAAGCGTTAGCTGAGTCAGTCGTGGGAAGCAATGGCGGCGATGAGCTCACCACTCGTCACGTCTATATTCCACGATGGTGCAACCCACTGTGAAAAGAGGCCCATTGAGGCTCTGCCTACCCCTTCGGGGAAATAGGCGTGTGTCTATGTATGTATGTATGTAAATAAGAGCCACTTTATGAGCAAGTGTGTTGAAAAAAATGTTAACGAATATTTTTCAAGACTGCTTGTCTCATTAATCAACTCAAAAAACTCCTGTCAACAAGATATTTTGCTATAAAATAATCATGATGATAATATCATTGTTTACCCAAGACAATAAATGATAGTATCAAACAAAGACAGTCACCAGTCAACGGCTGTATTGATTAGATCTCGTCCAACAATATATCATAATAACTAGAGACGGGATTATATGCAATTTATTTTAAGTTTTATCAGCAGGTCTATAAATAAAAAATAAAAAAAAATGCTGGGCTTTCACACAACGTTATCTAGCCCCAAGCTAAGCAGAGCTTGTGTTATGGGTACTGATTAACTGATATACTTAATACAATACATTACATAGATTGATATTTTTTTGTACATAGAAAATACCTAAAACACCCTGATCTGAAGATCGTACAAATATTTGTTCCGAGGCAGGAATCGAACCCGCAACCCCCTGCGTTGTAGGCGAATCTTCGCCCGCCGCGCCACAGAGGTCGCCAGGAGGTCGTAGGAGGAGGTATACGTGACGATGGTAAGCGGCATATATGACTCTTGTCCCGTGGGAGATGGGTCAGGGATGCTACACGCATTGCTACACCCTTGCGCCATCTCATCAGTCCAGGACATCAGTTAGGGCTAGCGGCCGATTCGGCTGAGGATCTCAAAAGGCACAAATATCGAGCCTCGACTGTGCGAGTATTTGAGTGTTTCATCGAGATTCTGGGTTTAGAGTCCTTAACGTTTTCAAAATTATTTTAGAGCGTCTCTGGTCGAAGCATGACCCAAGAACGGGAAACAAGCAGATGGCCCGCCTCATGTAGAGCAGTCACCGCCGCCTATGGACATCTGCAACACCCAAGGTATTGCAAACGCGCGCCCTATTGATATTACTCTTCAATTTAACCATATTGTAGCCCTGTGCGAATACATCCAACGGGAGCTCATTCCACGCCTTGCAGGTGCACGGGAGAAAAAATCGCGTGAAACCCATTGGTATTGCCATTCAGCGTGGCAATGCTGCTGACAGGGATGATTCTGTCTGGTATTGATTTGAATCAGTTGAGCTATCTTGTTTGCAACGGTCTTTAGATAACTCTACTGTTTAATTTGTATGTTTTTTTTAAATACTTATTGTATTATTCAAGAGTTTATACATTTAAGTATAGCATTTAATCGTATATGACCTAAGAATATACCCCGTCTCTTCACGTGGATGTCGTAATAATCGACTAATAAAGACTATAAAAGCACATGAAAGCAATTCGTTCCAGTTTGTCCCACTTGGCCCAATTGAAAATACGGGACAAAGCTGAATTGTTTTATTTTTTCAATCCTTTCTTTATAAAATCACTAGGCTAATAATCTTGGAAAATACGTGGAAAATCCATAGATTTTTACAGGTTTCATGAGCTTTTTCCCGAAGCAATATACATACAATACGAAGGTAGGCAGAGGCTCAAGAGGCCTCTTCGCAGTGGGTTCCACCAGCGTGGAATATTCCACGTCGTATTTTATTTTGTCGTTTTTGTCTATATAGACGTGACAAGTGGTGAGCTCATGGCCGCCATTGCTTCCCACGACTGACTCTGCTAACGCTTTCTTCCAGTAATAACACATTCCATAATAAGCTAGCAGCCAGGACAAATCTTATACCAACGAATCTTATCAACAAGTCCGGGTAATCCCTACCAGAAAAATAAGAGTAGTTCCTGATCGAACCCTTGATTTTGTTATTGTTCAATCCTGTCTCCAAGGGATCATTTCAAAATTATTATTTTTATGACCAAATATGCAATGTCTACAAATATATGCATTTTCTTATTTTAGAGTCCGGAGTCTCTAGTAATGACGATAAAACGATAATTGCGGCATAAGTCACCGCATTAGGCCCAAGGCCCGGCTAGGCCACCTCCCCACAATAATAGAACGTGGACTGAGAAAACTCCGTTGTGCGTAAAGCATGAAGCTCTCAAAGTTTTACACATTTGCTAAAACAGTCTCTTCCCAAGATGTCACTAAAGTTGCAGAAAGAAGGGTCTTGAGTGTGACATAACGTGATAGAAGATGTATACTTGAGGTCCACCTGATGTTAAGTGGTAACCTGAGCCTTTAACAATGCACTACCTCATAGGTCACATCCACCTAGGACGCAACCTATGTGGCATCGCACTGCGCCCGACACGCTGAGACATACAGATGAAAAGTCTCATGTGCCTGTAATTTCACCGGCACCCATACCCTTCAAACTGGCACTACTGCTTTGCGGCAGAAATAGGCATGGTGGTAGTACTTCCCCAGAAGATGTATAATTTTTTTTGTCATGGAAATACTTCGACCAAAATAAATACTTTTTATTTGGTCAAAGATGGAATGTGTCCGCGGATGTGTTCTTTTTTTTTTTTTTTTTTATACTACTTTGATGACGGATCAAGCAAGAGGCCCACCTGATGTTAAGTGGTAACCTCTGCCTATGAACAGTGCATTACCTCATAGATCTAGTCCACCTAGGACGCAACCTATGTGGCATTGCACTGCGCCCGCCACCCTGAGACATAAAGATGAAAAGTCTCATGTGCCTGTAATTTCACCGGCACCCTTACCCTTCAAACCGGAACACAGCAATGCGAGCACTACTGCTTTGCGTCAGAAATAGGTATGGTGGTAGTACTTCCCCGGACGAACTCTTTCAAAAAAAAGCTCTACTACTACTACTATGTGTGTGGGGAGGTATTTCATTTATTTTCAAAAACTGTGTTGATTCGTTTTCACTTGGAATTTGTAATAATATTTTGGCTTTCCCCTTATCGGCGCAAGCCATTTGTCACCGGTTCTGTCATGGTCACCCTGCGTTAGGTCTGCGACCAAGCCCACAATCGCGCTAACTAAAAAAAACATAGTTACGTCTATTTTTTGACTAGATTCGATTGTTTATTAAAATGGTGCATATTATTGGATAAAACAATTAGATAAATAAAATCAATACAACAAAGCCGAGGGTTTACAGTACGGGGTTTGTAAAATTAGATATTCAATAAAAACCACTTAATTGGTGCGTGGCGTTTTTTTTTGTATAAAGATTTCTGCCTGGCGTTGGCGCAGTCTTAAACACTAACCATTCAGTTTCTATATTTTTTTATATTTATTTATATTTACTTTAATTAGAACGACAAACAATTATCAATTACACTAATTAAAGAAATTCTATGACCATAGATAGGAGATTCCTTGCCAATAACGTGTGAAGTTCTATACGAGGATTTCACGCAGATATCGTAACGAGCCCACGTCACTGCTTGGCATCAGCTGAAAATCAGCGCCGAGTAGGTAGGATAATCTACCGCATTATGCTGAGGTGATGCCATTTTGGCGCAACTTTTTTTTCCTTTGTTAACTTGTTTCGGACAGAATGGATGCGTGGGACATTTTTTTAAATTAGTAAACATTGTTTTTCTTTCTATTTTTAAATTTTTGAATGTATTTTCTTTAGAACTTAAGTGTCTAAATTATGTTTTTGTATCTGTTTTTTATGTTTTTTTTTGTGATTTTTATTTATTTTTCTGCTTTTGTCCTACTGTATTCCTAGTATTCTGTTTGTTCTGTTCGTTTTTTGTTGTGTGCCAAATAAATGTTTTTCATTTTAATTTCATTTATTTAATTTTTTGCTTTTTATTTCATGTCAGGTTTGTTCACAGCGAATAAGGGGGCAGATTAGCTACACATTCACAAGATGCAAACTTTGAGCACCACTGTGTTAAAACTACAATTTACATTTACATGAAGCGTAAAATTAAAGAGACGTCGCTCTCATTAAGTTGAAGCAAATTGCGTGGACAATGGACATCCTTACGAAGATGTCAAATTATAATGAGAAATGAAATGTAAATAGAGTCCTTCAGGGCAGGCAACGCATTGGCAATGCCCCTGGTGTTGCAGATGTCAATAGGCGACGGTAACCGCTTACCATCAGGCGGGCCGTAAGACAGTTAGTCGAGCCATAACATAAAAAAAAAAAAAAAAAAAAATATACAGGATAACTAGTGGTTCGCCCCGAACTGAGACCTCGCGAATACAATAAATAATGCGAATAATTCAAAGTCAAAGTCAAAGTCAAAAAGTATTTTATTCATTGAAATCACAAGGATCATTTTGAAACGTCTTAAAAAATAAATTTACATTTACTCCTGTTCCAACGCAACCAGACCTAGAAGAATCAGGCAACAAACACGATCTGTTTTTTTTTGATGATCCTTCTTAGTACTAGTTTGGGAGCGCCTGTGTGGTGCCTCGAGAACAAGTGGAAGCTGATTCAAAGAAAAAAGGAAAACCAACTTAAAAGCCTTAAAATTAGGTAGGTTACCTTATTTCTTTCGAAAAAAATAACCATTACGTGAGTACATAAAATGAACGTGCTTGTCGGTTCGAAAAGTTAGACCTACAACGTCGTTCAAATTCCTGGAAACGGGAGGTCAACATTGGATGTTATACTGGTACTTGTTGTATAGAGTACAAGTTTCGAAATTCTTCAATTTTAGATTTTTCCCAGTATTTGTGTCATAAAAGCTGCAAACCTACCAAATTTCAGTGTTGTAAGATAGGTGGAAGTGCCCTATCTATGGGATCTACAGACATCATCATCAGCCTGTAGAAGGATACTGGATAAAGGCCTCCCCCGCACCATTAACCAACACAATGAACGCTGGTCACGGATTTCAGAGTGCAGACAGTCAAGAGCAGCCCTACCGGCTGCCTTACCACAACTGACACGTCGCCTTCTCAATCTTCAAAGAATAGACCTTCGCACCATCGTGGCGACACTCACAGGACACTGTCTCCTGAACAAACACCTCTTCAACATCGGAGCCACAGACGCGCACTCTGCAGAGGGTGTCTGACCGAAGAAGAATCGGCTGCCCACGTAGTCCTGGAATGTGTGGGAGTAGCAGCTCAACCAAAACAAATCCTTAACAACCCGAGGTCACTCCGCCAAGCCTGCGAAGACCCCAGGAAACTTCTGTGCTTCTGGACGGAGTTAGGCTAACTACCTAGTCAGACAACTCTCACGCATAATGGACCGCCCATAGAGTTCGAATGCGGAAAAGGGAGTTCTTTAATATTAACATTAGGCCTCCCCCCATAATGCCGCGATGAACAATCTCGGACCTCCTCCATCCACCGACTTCCTGAGAGTCCATCGAGAGGGTGTCTTACAACCAGCGTCGTCCAGTTAATACATAAAATAAATAAATAAATAATGCTGGACACAACAGTTCACACAACATTATCTAGCCCCAAGCTAAGCAGAGCTTGTGTTATAGGCACTAGATAACTGACATACTTAATACAATATTTTGTATTATACATAGAAAATACCCAGAACACCCTGAACAAATATCTGCAGATCGTACAAATATTTGTTTTCCGAGGCGGGAGTCGAACCCTCAGCCACCTGCGTCGCAGGCGAACCTTCGCCCGCCGCGCCACAGTGGTCAAACGATAAGTACAGACCGTTCACCGTAAGTTGGTAACTGCCATGGAATATTTACAGGTTCCATCTTACGGTGAACGTGCTAGTATTAAGAATAGTTTACAAACCTATAGTTCATTGAATTTATTGAAATGAAAGGCAATAAACAATTTAAATTAAATGGAATAAACAATGGAAATTAAATTCAATAAACAATAGGATCATAGAATCATCATAGAATAGACTGTTTACTGATCCATATAAATATAAACATTTGATGACCTCATCAACATCTCTAGTCTATGCTCTATCCATTGCAAGATATCTTCGGGTTTTCTTTCATTTATCCAAAGATTTATACCTTATCTTTGCATTTACATATTTTTATTTGCAATGAAAATATAGTTTTTATTCATTGTATTTTGAGAGACAAGAAAATGCAGTTTTTATGCATTGTATTCTGAACGACATAAATAAAACATGTATTTTTATTTGCTTGCATTTTATTACATTTATTGATTTATATAATTAATAATATAACAAGTACGTATATACAAAGTTTAAAAATCAAACGATATGCTGTCGAAACACCGTTTGTAAACGGTCTAAAGATAGGTCAACTGATCCAATTCACAACCAGACGAAAGCGTCCCTAAAATGCTGCCTGGGATTGCTACGCTGA
Organism: Operophtera brumata; assembly: GCA_932527175.1. Lineage (NCBI taxonomy): Eukaryota > Metazoa > Arthropoda > Insecta > Lepidoptera > Geometridae > Operophtera > Operophtera brumata. The sequence continues at coordinate 3,943,685 of OW052229.1, forward strand.
ATGGCAACACTAATGCGTTGAGCTAGATAAGAGCCAGCTTTCGGGTCAAGCGTCACTTTTGAGAAAGGAGCTATCTCCGTATCTTCAGACGTCCAAACTCAAGGTCTGCCAGCGTGCGATGGAGCGCAGTATCCTGGGTGTGAGGCTCATGGATAGGACCCGAAACACCGCGTTGCACTCACTAACCCGAATTGTGGATGCTTCGTAAGCTGCTAAGCTGATGTAGGAATGGGCTGGTCACGTCTGCCGCATGCCAAGCGATCTGTGGGCGAAGGTAGCCACCGAGTGGCGTCCTGACCCAGCGAGAAGGCGACGCGGCACCAAAACGGAGATGGCGAGACGAAATTGATAAGTTTCTGGCTGACTAGGCTAACATAGCTCAGGATTTATTTCTGCCGCAAAGCAGTAGTGCTCGCATTGCTGTGTTCCAGTTTGAAGGGTAAGGGTGCCGGTGAAATTACAGGCACATGAGACTTTTCATCTTTCTGTCTCAGGGTTGGGGGCGCAGTGCAATGCCACATAGCGTGCGTCCTAGGTGGACGTAACCTATGAGGTAATGCACTGTTCATAGGCAGAGGTTACCGCTTAACATTAGGTGGGCCATCTGCTTGTTCCGTCATTCAAGTAATATACAAAAAAAAAGGATCGTGATGTCAGTAAGGAGTGGGGGGAGGCCTTTGCCCAGCAGTGGGAAATAAAGGGCTAGAAATAGGAGCTATCTCTATTTCGTATTATGTACTCGACTGATTAAAGTTTCATGCAATGTTTATGGTATAAATAGTAGCACTTTCTTACATGACAATAAAATAAAACGGCTTTCCTATTGCATTGTTTTAACATCATTAAATAACATAGACTAGACAACCTGGACTTTTGAAGCCGTTCAAAGTGTACAGCCATCTCTTTTTGTTCTAGAGGAAAAAGTATAGTGGGAAGGGGATAGAAGCATGTGCCAAGTGTTTTTAAAGTGGAGAGCGTTCAAAGCAATTGGCGATTTCCTCTATTAAGTAAGCATGCAAGATTCAAGATAAGGCTGTTTCTACAAAACATTTTGACGGTAAAGATTATTATCTATTATTGAATAGATACTTGTTTATTTAGTTTTTTTAGAACCGGCAGTAAACGGGTCAAATTATGGCAATTTGATGAGATAGTTTGAAAATTTTGAATTGGTATTTTATGGCTTTTAATGCTTTTATTTCCATACAACTGTTTTTACAGCTTATTTTCAGTTATGAGATCCGTTGAAGAACCAAGATCTCAGAATTAGCAAGTGGCAATGGGCAGGCCATATAGGTTGCGGAATCGACAATTAAGGGAGAACTTTTAAAGGGGTTTTAAAAGGGGTTTTAAAAGGGGTTATGTAAAATATGACTTTTCCTAGTGTACAATAATTGGTATCAAGACCGAATAAATAAATTTGAATTTGACTTTCTCGAGTGGCGACCACGAATCTGACGACGCAATGCGGGAAGATGGACCGACGATGCTTGGTGGATGGAGGCGGCTCAAGACCGATCGGTATTATATAGGAGGCCGATGTCCAGCAGTGGACTTGTATTTGTGGATGACCATGATATCAACAGAGCAAAAAAATATTTTATTTTGATATATATGTGGTGTGTCTGGCCTAAGAATATACCCTTCCGTCTCCTCCCGTAGATATCGTAAAAGCCGACTAAGGGATTACCCGGACTTGTTGATAAGATTCGTTGGTATAAGATTTGTCCTGGCAGCTAGCTTATTATGGAATTTGTTATTACTGGAAGAAAGCGTTAGCAGAGTCAGTCGTGGAAAACAATGGCGGCGATGAGCTCACCACTTGTCACGTCTATTTCCCACGAGGGTGCAACTCACAGTGAAAAGAGGTCTTTGAGGCTCTGTCTACCCTTTCGGGGAAAAAGGCGTGTGTCTATTATGTATGTATGACGATGTAGTACCACTGATGGAGACCACTGGAAAGATGCCAGGACGAGATCGTCAAGGTAGCAGGAAAGACGTGGATGAAGAAAGCGAAGGAAAGGAAGTATTGGCAACTTTTGGAGGAGGCCTATACCCGCAAAAGGGTCCTCTAAGTTTTAGGTTACCTAGACATACCATTGTTATTTAACATACATACATAAACTCACACCTGATTCCCGGAGGAGTAGGCAGAGATCACGGATTTCCACTTGCTACGATCCTGACACACCTCTTTTGCTTCATTCACTCTCATCACATTCTTCATACATGCTCGTTGGTTAAGGTTACTCTTGACCTGGCCTTTTTCCAGAACGTCTCCGATCTGGTCTGAGTACGTTCGCCGAGGTCTTCCCCTTCCCACTGTCCCATTCACGCTCGTCTTATGATCCCGTTTTGTCAATCTACTATCGTCCATCCTTTCTAAATACCCAAACCATCTACGCATACCTTACCACATAGGGTGCGTCCTAGGTGGACGTGACCTTTGAGGTAATGCACTGTTCATAGGCAGAGGTTACCGCTTAACATCAGGTGGGCCTCTTGCTAGTTCCGTAATCCAAGTAGGATAAAAAAAAAAAAAAACCTTTCTCAATTCATTGTTATTTTATTTATATATGTTTTAGTTTGGGAATACTAAAAGCTTATAATTTTATTTATTTTATGACGATCTACTAAGTGTAAGTACTTACCCTCTACATATTACACAACAGTTAAGCTGTCGATCCCGGCTAAGCCATGCCAGAGGCCCTCGGGCGGCTTGACAAACTCCGACACCAGAGGCCAGCACTACCTCATACGAAACGACGACGACAACAGTTATTCAAAACCCTTTATTTCCAACAAGTAATAATGTAGTAATACCACGTCTATTTATCAATACTCTCAATATTTCACTGTCTCAATTGTTCTACCCTCTACACTTTCACCCTCATGAAAAGCAAAGTTAACTCGCTACACATGCCGTGCTCAAAGGGTTGTTACGATGCACGTGTCCTCACAGATTAAAAAATAACTTCCCCTATTTGTTCCAGTTTCCGATATTCACTTCCGCTGAGAGTGACAATCGATTATTAATGCATATAAAAAAGTAGAGATTGGATGTGGTATTAAAAGGTTGCGAGACTGGATGTGGCATTAATAACTAAGTTAGAGACTTTAAATGGTTAAAACTGGATGTCGCATTAAAAGTTGTAGTAAACTAGTTTTTTTGTAAGAGACTTCGTCCGCGGAAGTACTACCACCATACCTATTTCTGCAAAGCAGTAGTGCTCGCATTGCTGTGTTCCGGTTTGAAGGGTATGGGTGCTGGTCTTTTTTGTATACTACTTCAATGACGAAACAAGCAGATGGCCCACCTGATGTTAAGCGGTAACCTCTGCCTATGATCAGTGAATTACCTCATAGGTCACGTCTGCCTAGGACGTACCCTATGTGGCATTGCACTGCGCCCGCCACCCTGAGACATTAAGATGAAAAGTCTAATGTGCCTGTAATTTCACCGGCACCCTTACCCTTGAAACCGGAACAGGAAATTACAGGCACATGAGACTTTCATCTTTGTCTTATGGTGGCGGGCACAGTGCAATGCCACATAGGGTGCGTCCAAGGTGGACGTGACCTATGTGGTATTGCGTTGTTAAAGCAGAGGTTACCGCTTAATATCAGGTGGGCCCATCTGTTAGTGCCGTCATTCACGAAGTTAAAAAAAAAAGTTAGAGACTGGATGTTGCATCAAGCAGGTGTGGCATGAAAAAGTTAGAGACTAGATGTGGCGTTAAGGGGCCCCCTTTAGATTTGAACTAAAATCTTGTATAGGTTCGTACAATTACATTTTTGAAAGAGAGGCACTGTGATAAATGAGGTCTAGTGCCAGATCCATTGGTTTGAATTCGGAAAATTCCGCTACTTACTTGCGAAACGGCAATAAACGCGCAAAATATTCTAAAACTTGTTCCAGCACGTACGTTTTTTTGAGAAAGTCTTACAATTTTGTGAATAAAATGCTTGTAATTTAGATTCTAGACAACATGAACGAGATACCCCGGAAGCCTTTTTTTTACTTTTACAGTTTATAAGTACATTACGAACATCCAAACTTCAGGTAACATTGTGCAAATAAGCTTATTTTTGAAGGCTTATATATTCTTGTAGATACATATTTGTTCAAAACATCTGACGAAAAAATTGTTACAACTTCATAATCACGTACGAGCTGAGCACCAGCGTTTTAGTCGAAAGTACTGGAATTGGAACATTAGTAAGACTGGACTTTTCTCGCCATTTTCAAAAAGAGACGTCGTCTACTTTTATTTTATTTCATTTCCTAGTGTTTTTTGAGTTATTTTGTGTAGTTTTGGTGTCATTTTAACCAATGTAGGTCGTCTATAGAGCACAAGTGTAGTGAAATTAAATAGAAGTGTATTGCGTGACTTTTGAAATTGGTGGAAATTGTCTACCAAAGTTTTTGTAAACAGCCACTGTTTTACTAAAACATGACTTGACTGTAACTTTGACGACTTAGAAGGATGTTGCAAACTATATTAAATATAGTACTTTTTTTTTTTTTCGACGCCAAATATATAGATAAATTTAAAAAACGTAGGGACTGTTTTGCCAAAGACTTTTTTGAAAAGTTTCACTTTTTCGTTACAAATTAGTTTTTTTCATACGTCAAAAGCCAATAAAATTTATTCAAAATCTATTGTAGCGTTACCTTCAGGTCCCCGTTAATTGATCATTATTCCAACCCTTCCTCAAAAGGGTTGCTGTTGATTGTAAGCAGATGCATGATTTTTGGTCAAGCATCGAGTTAATTCCTTATTGTGATCGTAATTGCTTCGTTTTTGTATTGCAACAGCTGTTTAGCGATTAATTGGATTATAAAAAGATGGAAAGTATTTTAATTGGGTATATTAGAGAGGTTGTGTCATGCAAGAATAGTCTTGGGATAATGAATAATGAGGAGATTAATTCAGAAAACTTCAGTTTTTACATTGATTTTTAAGGTGGATGCTTACGCTTGTGGCGTGTTTTTTTTGAGTTTTTTTCCCGTTACATCTCATGAACATTTCTTCAGATAGCGAAAGTTGATTTCGCGAGAACTAAGAGACTTAACACACATGTTTTAATTGATAGTATTGATATTAAACACATGTTTACAGTGTTTTTTTTTGTTCATTGACATTCGCACATCCAATCAAAATATGCGTCTTAGATCTCCTAATAGTTTTCGCAAAACCAGGTTTCGCACCTGAGACTTGAGCAGGCACATGAGACTTTCATCTTTATGTCTTAGGGTGGCGGGCGCAGTGCAATGCCACATAGGGCGCGTCCTAGGTGGGCGTGACCTATGAGGTAATGCACTGTTCATAGGCAGAGGTTACCGCTTAACATCAGGTGGGCCATTTGCTTGTTCAGTCATTCTAGTAGCATGAAAAAAAAAACATACATAAGCACAAACATACAAATGCCTCGTTTCACTTAGTCTATAAAGTCTATGACCTAGCGAGTATCTAACTGTAGTTATTTCCACTAATACATACATACATACATAGACACACGCCTTTTTCCCCGAAGGGGGGTAGGCAGAGCCTCAATGGGCCTCTTTTCACAGTGGGTTGCACCATCGTGGAATATAGACGTGACAAGTGGTGAGCTCATCGCCGCCATTGCTTTCCACGACTGACTCGACTAATAACGTAGTTAAATAAATTAAAGTAAGTGTTAGACGTGCAATCTGCTATTTACTTGCGAAATTATGTTCGTGCATGTAAATCACATTCCTAGCTAATTAGTATGTGCACACACTTCATACGTGTGTGTTTATATGTTACGGTCAATGTAATAAATGCAATTAGTATTCATAATTACCAGTATGTAGTATCGCTTGCCCACTCTATACTAAATCCTAACTGTCCTGTAGCCCAATTCCTAACTGTCACCCTAGGGGGACAGAGCACAACTGGGTGACAAATAGGAATAATTCATGATTAGAATATAAAAAAAAAAAACAAGTTTAATAAAATTACTGGTCGGAACCGTGTGCTGATCAAAAAGAGCCTAAACACGGCGAGTCTACTATTTGGATAATAGTATAGCAAGAGTTAAGTGGCTAGTTCTTGTAAAAAAATATGGAAAAAGACCTAAGAAATTATTTAATAAAATAAATGAAAATAGATCTTAGTAGTCGAGGAATTCCGTTGTCCACCTTACGTCCTCATCATCAGATCAGCTCGCTGTCACCATCATATCGTATTGTCATTGGAGATTGACAGGTATGCCAAATTTCAGCTCAATCGGTCGAGATTAGCGGCATCAAAATTCAGTTACAAAACAAACATACAACAGGTTAAGTTAAATAAAATCTTTCATCTTAAAACTTAAAAAAATACTACTTGAAAATGGCAAATGAACAAGCCATGAAACGCCAACTATAAGGAAAAAAATAAATATGTTTTTCATCCTGAAACTACCCGTGCGAAGCCGGGAAGAGTCGCTAGTTATCTATAAAAACGGCAAAAAAAACACGTTTGTTGCATGGGTGCCCCCTTAAATATTTATTTTATTCTGTTTTTTAGTATTTGCTGTTATAGCGGCAACAGAAATACATCATCTGTGAAAATTTCAACTATCTGACTATCACGGTTCAAGAGATACAGCCTGGTGACAGACGGATAGACAGACGGACGGACAGCGGAGTCTTAGTAATAGGGTCCCCGTTTTACCCTTTGGGTACGGAACACTAAAAACTTTGCCAAAATATCTGGAACCAAATGGACAACACGAAATTAAAATTCATATTTTAATTTCGTGTTGTCCATTTTGTGTAATTTTATTTTAATTTGTGATATTTTGTGACATTAATTTTATATAATATTATAATAATATCTTTGATTTATGTTTTATTGTATTAGTTTGAAGTCTTTGTGTTTTAATGGGTTTATATGGATTTAATGTTATGGGTGTAAATAACCTGAAATAAATGATTAATAATGTAACACAAAAATAATGCTAAATATCCCGTTTTTATTGAAAACAATTTTATTTTTTATTTTTTTTATACTAATGAATGACAACAAGCTGATGGCCCACCTGATGTTAAGCGGTAACCTCTACCTATGAACAGTGCATTACCTCATAGGACACGTTCACCTAGGACGCACCCTATGTGGCATTGCAATGCGCCCGCCACCCTGAGACATAAAGATGAAAAGTCTCATGTGCCTGTAATTTCACCGGCACCCTTACCCTTCAAACCGGAACACAGCAATGCGAGCACTACTGCTTTGCGGCAGAAATAGGTATGGTCGTAGTACTTCCCCGGACGAACTGTTTCACAAAAAAGCTCTACTACTACTACAACTACTACTACTATTATGTTGACAATTGCTATGATTTTGCGTCCCCAGCGCGGCATCTTAGCAGCGGTTTGTATGAAAGTCATTACTACGATATGTAATTGTTTCAAAACTCTCAATTTATCTCTCTTGTTCAAGCGCTTATCTTCAGGATCTGTTACGAATGCGCAGGCGCAGCAAGCGGAGCGTGACGCCCGTTACAGACATCGTGAATGGTTTGGCTTGGCTGTGGATTCAAAGTTATCCTTGTAATTTCAATAAATAAAAAGATTTTGTTGAAAAATAAAAAGAACTTTCTGAATTCAAACTTTTATGAAATTAGTGATCGGAACAGTGAGCTCGTTTCGTTTCGTATGAGGTAGTGCTGGCCTCTGGTGTCGGAGTTTGTCAAGCCGCCCGAGGGCCTCTGACATGGCTTATCGACTGCTATTAATCAATAACAGCCGGGACCGACAGCTTAACGTGCCCTCCGAAGCACAGAGCGATGGAAATCCACACATAACTTAGAAAAGTCATTGGTGCGGAGCCTAGGATCGAACCCGGTATCGTTATGGATTCTGAGTTGCACTATTGAACCGTTAGGCTACCATCGCTAGTGAGCTGATTAAATTGAACACAAACACTGCCAGTCTACTATTACCCATCGAGGTGTACCGTCCACCTTCCGTCTCCATCATCAGATCAGCTCGTTCCAAATTTAGTATGGTATTGTCATCGGAACTTGACAGGTATGCTGAATTTTAGCTCAATCGAACACCGAGCAGTGAGTCAATTGAACTTGTTAGATTTTATTACCTAATTAGATAAGCGAAGTAAAACATACATACATATATAGATACACGCCTTTAGAGTAGGCAGAGCCTCAAAATGCCTCTTCATCTTGTGTTGCACAATCGTGGAATAAACACGTGACAAGTGGTGAGCTCATCGCCGCCATTGCTTTACACGACTGACTCGGCTAACACTTTCTTCCAGTAATAACACATTCCAAATCTTACTAATAAGTCCAGCTAATACTTTAGTCGGCTTTTACGACATCCATGGGAGGAGACGGTGGCGTCTAATCTTAGGCCGGACACACTACTTCAGTACTAAACTAAATTAAAGCTTGTTATTAGCGTATTTCGGTGAAATTACAGGCATATGAGACTTTTCATCTTTGTCTCAGGGTGAGGGGCACAGTGCAATACCACATAGGGCGCGGCCTAGGCGGACGTGATCTATGTGGTAATGCTTTGATAAAGGCAGAGGTTACCGCGCCATCTGCTTGTTCCGTCATTCATGGTTTTAAATCATAGTTATCTAAATCGTGTTCTTGACTCTTGTGTTTTAGACTCTTTTCGACTCTTGCCAGCGTCCTAAGGAGTCACATCAAGGCCTCACATTTACCGACTACACACAACAGAAGGCACATAGTGACAGACAGTCCTGGTATTTGGCTCGCCACAGACAATATCCGCTAAAGTTTCTCGAATACTGTTATATCGAGGTATTCATAGATTGTGCAATTTGCGACGATTTACTACTTAAGGGGATGCTATTTGACAAAGATTTAATTTTTTTACAGTAAGGAATTGAGGTGTGGTATGTCCCGCCTAAGAAAGCCTCTCCGTCTCTTCCCGTGGATTTCGTAAAAGCCGTCTAAGGGATTACACCAGGGGATGGGCAGCAGCATTAACTTGAGTACTTGACGCCTATACTGCGATCAGATTACAGATTACATTTTTATAAATATATAGATAACTTCTAGCAATGTGAGATATAGTAGATTAGGATTAACTAGACGGACTAACTGATATCTATATATATATAACACAAAGTCGTGTTAGTTACACCACTTATAACTCTAAATCGGCTGTACCGATGTTAGTTATCTCTTTTTTCGTGGATTCTTGTCCGCTCCGAATAGCAGAATAAGTAATAAAATATCGGGGTGGAGGTCTGTTTTTCACCGGGGGCTACCCGTGCGAAGCCGGGGCGAGTCGCTAGTACTTAATACAATATATTACATAAATAGATATTTTTATTATACATAGAAAATACCTGAACAAATATCTGCAGATCGAATCGGACCCGCAACTTGAACATGATTAAAGAAAAACGAAAAAAATGAAATAAAAAAATTTTTTGCTCGACAAATTATCATAATATACTAACCTGTGGGTCATTAATTATATCACAAAAACCAATTCCACCCAGGTAAGTCCAAGACCTTAATAACAGGTAATATCTTAGCCTTAACTACCAGCCTACATACGAATTCCAGTCATAGTTCAGCGCACAGTAATGCCGAGTAACGTCAGGTGTAAACACTAGTCTTTACAATTTTCCCCTCAATTACGTACGTGCTTTCTGATTACATGTCGCAGGCTATAACTGTTCTATATGGAGTTCCGCATTCACACGGAAAAACGGACACAGCTATTGGAAACGTAGTGTTCCGGATAACAACAATAATTTTAAGACAGAAAGGAGGTGGGCAAACGCTGACCAAAGGCCAAAAAACAATGAACCAGGGCTCCTTCATGGAAGTAATTAGTACGGTTCTAAATGTTGTTTTTTGTCCTATTTTTCTCAAGAACTTGTATATTTTTAGAAGTTGGGAAGCAAAAGTTTTATTTCTAAATAATTAGATAAATCAACTCATTGCATTTGCGTGAAACAAAACGCAATAAGCTTCATTACTTTCCCACAACTTTTACGAAAGAAATTAAATTAGCTTTTTCATTTTATCAATAACCAAAAGTAACTCAACTGTACGTTAACGTTAGTCAAAAAAGTTGGTTCAAATAATGTATGGGGAGTTGCTCATGTTCTTTGAGATATTTCATACATACACACACCTTTTTCCCCGAAAGGGTAGGCAGAGCCTCAATGGGCCTCTTTTCACTGTGAGTTGCACCATCGTGGGAAATATACGTGACAAGGGGTGAGCTCGTCGCCGCTATTGCTTCCCACGATTGACTCAGCTAACACTTTCTTCTAGGCTCTGCCTACCCTTTAGGGAAAGGCGTGTGTCTATGTATGTTTAGTACCGTAAGACATCATTGGCAAAACGCTTCGATATCAACTTTCGTCTTAACTCTGCCTTATCTGTGATGATTATTTTGTTCAAAACACATGAACATATCACATTTTTTTTGAACTGTGATAGACCCTCGAGTGACCGCGATCTCACCTGTTCTTTTCTCATCTGATGCGGTCGACGTTGGAGCACGAAGGTCTAGAAGGGACCTATTCACTCTTGCCTTATTTTTTTTTTTATTTTTTTTTAACATTGATAGACCTTTGTTTGACCTTGATCTCACCTGTTGGTAAGTGACGATGTGGCCGAAGATGGAGCACAAAAGTCTAGAAGGCACCTATTCACTCTTGCCTTATAGAGACCCATATCATAGTTTTCAGGAAAGACAGACGACGGCAACTTGTTCCATTCCTTAGATGGCATTACAAAGGTGGAACCGAAACGCTTAGTGCGAACTGCGTATATACTGATGAGGTAAGGATGGTACTGAGCCGTGTGCATGCTTCTCGTATGATGAAAAGGAGATGGTGGGATCAGATCATGTAACTCTTGGACACATTCCCTGAAATGAAGCCTATAGAATGTGGAAAGGCATTTTTTTTAACTACTTGAATGGCGGATCAAGCAGATGCCCCACTTGATGTTAAGCGGTAACCTCTGCCTATGAACAGTGCATTACCTCACAGGTCACGTCCACCTAGGATGCACCCTATGTGGCATTGCACTGCGCCCGCCACCCTGAGACATAAACATGAGAAGTCTCATGTGCCTGTAATTTCACCGGCACCCTTACCCTTCAAACCGTAAGGCATGCGACTTTACGGCGGTGCTCGAGACTCTATATCCTAGTCTCCGCCATAATGTTGCATAAAGAGTACTTGTGCCTAAAGAGTGTCCTAGAGACTGGTGGCCTTAAAAACCTGTTTCTTTCGAGGTTTATCATGACAATGTGTGTAATTTTCATTCATTTCGGTAACCTATTCAAGCTTTTTTGCCTAAAGTCGTGTGGCGAAGGTACCGTTCAATGACCAGCAAATTCTCACGCTTTTTAAAATTTGCGTCATTTTGGGAGTTGGAGGTCAAATTCTGAATTAAGAAATGGATTTTTCTCACAAACATTTAAAAGAATAAACAATTAGATTTAACTTCTTTAATAAGTACATCTGATTATTCAGTAGGTATGCAAGTATGTTAGTGCCCACCCACGGCTTCGCTCGCGATTATTCAGTAGGTATGCAAGTATGTTAGTGCCCACCCACGGCTTCGCTCGCGATTAACAAGGATAAAAAGTAGCTTGTAGCTCAGTCCAGGTCATAATCTATCTGTGTACTAAATTTCACCAAAATCGGTTAAGCCGTTTCGGCGTGATTGAGTAAAAAACATCCAAACATCGTAACTTTGATATTTATGATATTCGTGTGATTGTGATTAGCCCTAATCGCACCAAAGTTAGTATTAGTAGGTACCCAAGACAATTTTTTTTTTACTCTGATAGACCTTTATTTGGCCACGATCTCACCTGTTGGTAAGTGACTATGAGGCCGAAGATAAAGCACAAAGGTCTAGAAGGGACCTATTCACTCTAGCCTTGAAGAGACCCAGATTATAGTTATCAGGGAAGACAGACGACGGTGGTGTATTCCACTCCTTAGCAGTTCGCATTATAAAGGTATAACTGTAAAACTGCAGAACTGTAACGTTTAGTACGTATAAAGAGTGTAGTTAATGAGGTAAGGATGGTACCGAGCCGTGCGTCTGCTCGTCCTATATGCTGAAAAGGAGATGGTCGGATCAGATCGTGAAGTTCCTGGGAGCATTCCCCGAAATGTAACCTATAGGAGATGACTAATTCGGACTTGGTTATTTGTATATTCCTATCCTTAAATGAGTCTAATAAACCGTTAAAACAGACACTATGTAACCAAAGACAGTCAAATCACTATCATACATCTAACAAAAGACACATCCTTAGCCACGTGCTGGACCAGTTTCTCAAGACCCATCGTCCTCACAGCTTTTTTTCAAGGTCCAAGGACTCCGAAGGTCAGGGTATGGTGGTGAAACGCAAGCTAGATGCGGTCAGTCGTTCCGGTGGGGTGCATGATATATGATTCTTTCCACAGAGTATAAGAATAGTGGTGTTAGTGTGCTTGACCCACGGCTACGAGAAAAGAATAGCATTCTATCATTGTATTCTACCTCTATCTACAGGTATGTTAATACGGTAAGTTGGAAGAGTACGACAGTACCTACTGATAGTTTTTTGTGTGGTTTCTTGAAAAGATATCGTGGTTTTAAATAAAAACCGGCTACCTTTAACGCTTGTACAATTAAACTGTAAAAAAAACGGCGAAGTGCGAGTCGGACTCGTGGATGAAGGGTTCTGTACCATTCACTAAAAAAGCGGCCAAGTGCGAGTCAGACTCGCCCATGAAGAGTTCCGTAGCAGCAAGTAACATAATATAAAAGTTCTTGTGGTTCGTTGTAACTTTGACCGATGTTTTAATAATAGTGTATTAAAAAAAACTACTGACTAGATCTCGTTCAAAACAATTTTCGCTGGAAGTTTTCATGGTAATGTAAATTAAATATTTTTTGTAGTTTTATCATTCTCTTATTTTAGAAGTTACAGGTGGGGGACACATTTTACCACTTTGGAAGTGTCTCTCGCGCAAACTATTCAGTTCAGAAATAAATGATATTAGAAACCTCAATATCATTTTTAAAGGCCTAACCATAGATACAAGTAGCGGCACGAAACTTTAGCGCTGACCGTTATTGCGCAGAAGTAAAAAACCCATGCGCAGTACCGATGCGCAGTACAGTACCCATGCGCAGCTATCCCCGCCGCGTATCGTTCAGCGCTAGACTTACGTGCCGCTACTTGTAACCCACACGTATGAGGGTGATGAAAAAAAAAAACGGTTTGGATCTTAGCAATCCCTAGAGACAATTAACTAGCTCCTTCTTATTTAAGTCGGTTAATTATGCTTGTTATTTATGAAAATAATAAAAAAGAAATCCGACGTAGAATATCGATAGAAAACACAAACAAAAAGAAAATAAAAACCAAATATCTCGAAAAAATTGCCTAGTTTTGACAGTTCTAGTTCATTTTTACTAGTTACTTGCAAGATTTCCACTTCTTTTCCTGTTTGAGACCAATACGTATTGCCTGAACATCATCAGTAGGTGATATCTTGTTTGACGACCTCTGTGGTGCGGCGGGCGAACGATCGCTTGCGATGCAGGAGGTTGCGGGTTCGATTCCCGCCTCGGAACAAATATTTGTGCGATCTGCAGATATTTGTTCCGGGTGTTCTGGGTATTTTCTATATATAATAAAAATATCTATCTATGTATTATATTGTATTAAGTATATCAGTTATCTAGTACCCATAACACAAGCTCTGGCTTAGCTTGGGGCTAGATAATGTTGTGTGAACTGTCCAGCATTATTTATTTATTTATTTATTTATTTATTTATTTATTTATTTATTACTCCAACCTTCTAAGCGAGCTGTTCTTCGTGTAATTTTAATTACATAACAAAAAAAACTAACTGTTTTACAAACTCAAATGTTTTAATAATCTACAAAAAGGATATTAATACTTTTTTTTAAACATATTTTTTTTTTTTTTTTTGTTCTATTTTCATCTGCGATCAGTCCTCAGACTATGAGCAGATTTGGTGCGGGTAGTCGTGCTTGTAGCAGAAGTGGTCCAGCGACCACCTCTCCTTTTCTTATGTGTCATGTGTCAGAGTTCCATGATATGTTGTCTTTTAAGCCTCTTCGGGTAGTTGATAGTAGTTAGCTGTGAGGCCAAGTGGTTCGGATGTACATTCAGACGTTCTTTGTATTTCGATGAATATAGTTTTATTTCGTCGACGACTGTGTTGATCTTGATAGATTTTAAACGTTTTAGACGTTTGTTTGGCCACGACCTCACCTGTTGGTAAGTGACGATGTGGCCGAAGATGGAGCACAAAGGTCTAGAAGGCACCTTTTCACTCTAGCCTTGAAGAGACCCAGATTATAGTTTTCAGGAAAGACATACGACGGTAGTGTATTCCACTCCTTAGCAGATCGCATTATAAACGTAGGACTGAAACGTTTAGTACGAATAGCGGGTATACTTATGGGGTAAGGGTGGTACCGAGCCGTCCTATGATGAAAAGGAGATGGCGGGATCAGATCGTGTAGTTCCTGGGAGCATTCCCCGAAATGTAACTTATAGAAGATCGAAAGGCATAAAAAAAATGCAATCTGTGTGTGTGCAATGACCATCCAGTTTACATAGTAACTACTGATTCTTCTGTGCTCCAGTTTCGTTAAAAAAGCTCATTTCAGTTTGATATATTCATCGAGATTTCGAAAATGAATGGAGACGTATATAGGCCCCGCCTATTGTCTTCATTAGGGTTGCCAGCTTCATATTTATAAGTTAGAACGAGATCCTAATTTGCAAGGTGCAATGTCCTTCAATTGTGGCAGGCGAGTAGCCAGCTGAAGTGAGAGGTTGCGGGTTCGATTCCCACTGAGCGACAAATGTTTGTATGATCTGCAAATGTTTGTTCAGAGACTGGGTGTTATAGTACCACGGTGCTCAGTTGATACACACGACACAGGGAATCTATAGAACTATGTAGGTATGTCTGTTGGGTGATATTATGTTGTTATGTAATTCAATTTCCAGGCATTCATATGTATTACAAAATCAACATCATTACCATAGCATCATATGTTTATAGCTTACAGCTTTCCTTTTCCTACCTTGTCTGTAAGGCACGCCTCATTATCTTTTTGCACATCCAGGATGACTTGGTAGATAATAAAATAAGATAATTTCTTTATTTCAGATTTCTCACAATAAAAATTCACAAGTCATACATTATGTTAATTTTTGCCAACAGCACCAAAATATTACCTCTGACGGGAAGTATGATAGGCGCGGGGGGGGGGGGGGGGGTCTACTTCGACATGAAGGCCGCAGAGGTGGTGGAATACATCAGGAAGAAAGCCGGCGTGGGTTTGAGGGTCATGAAGTTGGACTCTCGTCATAATGTGAGCTGCGGCTCATTTATGGTGAGGGTCCCTACGGAAAATGTGAAGACTTGAGCCTACTACTTCTGGCCGAAAGGGGTGATGTTCCGGCGGTTCAAGGGACGCCTGTCACGTGATCCCCGGGCCGCGACGCGTCGTCGATCACACGTGTGTTAAATTAACCCTAGATGGCTAGCGTTCGTCAAAATGACGAGCATCTAAAAAAAACTCCGTCTACCTTTCTCATCGATTTACCTACACACTCGCGGTTTCACGCCAACTTAGTGTCCACTGTCCACTAGACTGCGTCACGTGGTGGTTGCTTTAAGCCAGTGTCACTCAAGACACTTTTGTTTTTGAGATACCTACTGCAGACTCGTCATTTTAGTAGAAATTCCTAAGCAATAGTTCCTAATTTAGTCGTTGTAAGAAGTTTTGCCCTTATTGATCTCAATGAAAGATTTGTGATTTAGTAACTTAAAAATTAAAGTAATAAATAAAGTGTTTTTTTATGTGTATGTTAGTTTCTCAGGTATTTATGTTGACATGGGCTTACTGTTTAGGTTTAGTGCATTTCTCAGTAAGCCTGAAATGAAGATTTTGAATTTGAATTTTTATTGTGTTTTGGCGACACAGCGCTCCGTACTAATAGCATCGTACGCACCTTCTGGCTTACTCTATATTCTTAGACTCGACCATAGAAAAGATTACCTCAAAACTCAGACTGTATTGCAACAAACAATTTCTACAGTTCCTCTACTTAAATAACAAAGCTCTTACAAATCTAACGTCAAGCAATTAAAGACAGTTACACATGCGCACTGCACACGCGTCGGCTTTAAGCATGACGCGTTCCGGCCTATGCACTACGCCCCTAACCTGTACTCAGCTGCTACAAACGCTGAGACAAGTATCAAGGATGAGGCCAAAACATGCCAGATTAATCAGCTTACGAGGTTGTTAATCTTGATATTCCGAGACATAGAAGTAGTTTGCTTCTGGAGTTGAAGATAGGGCGACTATCGCAAGCCAAAGCCCCCGTGGGTATAGGCCTCTAACTTGCGTGTATTACCCTAGCTTTAACTCTTAGTTGAACGTTCTTTTATCAATGTCGGTCTTCTTCTTCGTGTCGATGGTGGATCATTGTTTTAATCTATTTTTCTATTTTTTTTGCCAGAATTTTGGCACTTCTACGGCTTTGTCAGATGCAGTGTATGTGTCACTCAAGGCACATGTGTTGAGGCACATTGGGCAAGTCATTAGGTGTGCCATTGTTTGAGGATCTGTTCCGCAAGGACAAGTTGTCACTGTATCTTCTGAGTAGCCCCATTTACTCATATTGAGCCTGCAGCGGCCCACTTGTGTCCGAAGTCGGGTAAGCGACTTCCACGTGCACCAGGGGAGGTCTTTTCCTGGTGGGAGTTTTTCTGCAGGGTCGATATAGTTTAGGGAGGGATGATGTTTCTCCAACCATAGTTTGTGTCGGGCTTGAGATGGGTCACTCGATGGGTCAATAGCAACTGTGGATTTTAGGAAGCTGCAGCTTTAATTGTCTGTCTTCTTCTTCTATCGTGTCAACAGTTTACCTTTTTTTTGTTTAAACTATTTTAGAGTAAAAAGTAGCCACTTCTACAGAATTGTCTGTGGCTTTGTTAAGATCTTCTCTTGTGCATTTTGTGGGACACAAGGAACAGGTGAGCAAGTGAGGCATGGACTGAATAGTGTCTCCACAGTCGCATTCAGTCCGGGAGGAGTCTCGCATTCCTGCGTGGATTCTGCGTCAATTAAGACAATTGTCTGTTATATGATTATATATATTCTGTTATATTCTGCGTAAATTGTCTGTTATATGATGGCTTTAAGATCGGTATTGGAATTACCAAAGCTGCCGCAAATGCGGTTCAAGTAACATAGCTTCGTGCACACTCACGCGCACGCGTCGCCACGAGCGTGACGCGTTCCGGCCCGTGCGCTGCACCCCTCGACTGACTGCCTGCAGCAACTGTCAGAAGCGCTACTCTGGAGACACGAGCCAAGCCAAGGCAATATATATTTCCGATGGAAATATTGGCAACTACTGGTTGGTGGTTTTTTCTTATTCAGCAAAAACTTGTACCGATTAGTACATCATAATAGTACGTAGTAGTAGTTGTAGTAGTAGAGCTTTTTTGTGAAAAAGGTCATCCGAGGAAGTACTAACACCATACCTATATCTGCCGCAAAGCAGTAGTGCTCTCATTGGTGTGTTTCGGTTTGAAGGGTATGGTTGCAATGAAATTACAGGCGCATGAGACTTTCCATCTTTATGTCTCTGGATGGCGGGTGCGCTGCACTGCCACAGATAGGGTGCGTCATAGGTGGACGTGACTTATGTGTGTTCATAGGCAGAGGATACCCTTTAACATCAGGTGGGACATCTGCTTGGTTTGTCATTATAAGTTGTATTTAAAAAAAAAAGTAGTCATATTCAACTCGTTTCCTCGCTGATATGCTAAGCCTGGAGTCATCATCATAATCAGCAGTCTGTAAACGTCCCTTGCTGGACAAGGCCTCCCACACACAATTCATTTGAAGGGATTTCCTAATCACCACTCTTGGCAGGCGGATTGGTGATCTTAATATCACTGTTATGAAGTAGGTGGATATTGCTGGCCATCCTCTGGTGTAATCCTATATATAGTCGGATATTACGATATTTTTGTTACATGAATAATCCAAATATGCAAAGAAATAAAAATATTAGGTATATGAAAGAAATAACCGAAGGCCGAAATTACTGAAGAATTTCTTTCTTTTACCACTTTGGTTGATTTGGTTACAGAATCGGTTACAAACAAGGTTTTCAGGGCCACTGTAACTCGAACAGGTCACTGGGTACGCTAATCAAGAAAGAACCAGTGTTACGACGAAAGAATGATCTTAAGAGAGGTGAGACAGAAGTGAGTTCATGCAATTCCCATCCCAGTGCAGAAATTGAAGAACTTTACGCCTAACTTAGGATCGACTAACATGTCATCCTTTATTTTCAGTTACTACAGTTGCGTGTGTTGGAATTCCACCTTGTTTCAAAGTGCCAGTTTACCACCTAAGTACCTTCTACCAGCCAAAAACATCCACCAACTACTGAGCATAGGATTCAACGTAGTTACACCACTTTCTCAGATCCAGTGCCAATCGCATCCATTGTCCTCTTAGCATTCGCGATGTCGTCTGACCAAATGCTTGGTGGTCTGCCTACTGTTAAGCGCTCTTCACGTAGACACCATCTGGTTGCTGCCTTTGATCATCTACCATCTTCCTGCCTTGCCAAGTGTCCTACCCATCCCCAATTTTGCTGATTGACCCTTCTACCTTCGATTTGGTTCTATACGTCGAATCTCGACTTCGGGTATGCAGTCTTACAGCGAGAAGCCTAACATTGCACGAATTAGCATAGGACTTATGTTACCTTTGTATACACCAGAGCATGGGCAAGCAGCAGCATCCACATCTGCAAAGGGTGCCTCGAAGAGATCGCTTCTTAGCGATAAGAACGCCCATTGTACATTTAGTATTTATAAAAATTGTTGTGTGTAACTTTTATTTTAACTAGTTTGTAAGGTGTGCAATAAAGTATTTTCATTCATTCAATCACTCATTCATACATTCATTCATTCATCCATTCATTCATTCATTCATTCATTCATTCATTCATTGTTTCATTCATTCATCCACCTGAGTACTCAACACCTCAACAACTCAAGGTTGCGATCCCCAACCTACCTACAAAGTGATTGTGACTCGTCCTGCAGTGGACGTGTTAAGGCTATAATGATGATGACCTATTTATGTCAACATTCCCAGTGGACCTATGCGCTGAAAATCTATCTATGGATTACCATAATTGAAATCATGTTAATTTAATCAGGGTTATCTAAGGAGCGCCTGAATAGCTGATCTTTAGCCGACTTGTTCGCGAGCTGCTAACATATTGCAGTATCGGTGTACATTCCTGCGTTGCAAAACTATGATAGCTTCACGGTGTTTTGTGCCGTAACGTAACTAGGTTTTGCATAACGGCTTCAGCCTATTTACTACCTAACTCATAAACTATCATTTCCATCGCTCTGTGCTTCGGAGGGCACGTTAAGCTGTCGGTCCCGGCTGTTATTGATTAATAGCAGTCGATAAGCCATGTCAGAGGCCCTCGGGCGGCTTGACAAACTCTGACACCAGAGGCCAGCACTACCTCATACGAAACGACGACGATCAGCCTACAGAAGTCTACTGCAAGACATAGGCATCCTCGATAAAATGCCACGACGGTCTTGAGCCGCCTACATCCACTGCCTTCTTAAATGTCTTGACCATCGAAAGGGGGGCATTCTTCATTTGCGTGTGGCTTGTGGTCGTCACTCGAGAACCTTTCTTCCTCAACGGACCTCATTCTGCGAGCTATATGGCCTGTTCATTGCCACTTCATTACTCAATTCATTCACATTTAGTAGTAGTAGAGCTTTTTTGCGAAAGAGTTCGTCCGGGGAAGTACTACCACCATACCTATTTCTGCCGCAAAGCAGTAGTGATCGCATTGCTGTGTTCCGGTTTGAAGGGTAAGGGTGCTGGTGAAATTACAGGCACATGTGACTTTTCATCTTTATGTCTCAGGGTGGTGGGCGCAGTGCAATGCCACATAGGTTGTTTCCTAGGTGGACGTGATCTATGAGGTAATGCACTGTTCATAGGCAGAGGTTACCGCTTAACATCAGGTGGGCCTCTTGCTTGATCCGTCATCAAAGTAGTATAAAAAAAAAAAAAAAAAAAAACTTCAACTTGCTAACTCTTATAGCTATGTCGGCGATCTTGGTTCTTCTACGGATCTCCCCATTTCTCGTTGTGAAACTCCGTTGGAGCCCAGCTCGGACCACTGTTGTCAAAAAATAGTTCCTCTTTGAGCCAGTTGGTGTCGTGCTTGGACCTCGTGGTCCAATTTCATGATTTCCATTTAATTATAATGGATCATTTAGGTGGTGCGATGTTGCGAAAAACTGGCCGCGGCCCGCTCACCATGGTCCGACTCGCTCGGCTCGGATTAATTAAAAAAATACCTAACGGAAAAGCCCGACTGGCCCGGCATCCTTTTCTTGGACTGTTATAGGGAAAGGTCTCGGCTGTTTTGAAAAACTGTGCCAAAAAGTTGATAAGGAGAGTTACGTATTAGTTGTGTTACTTTTTCTGTAAGTCCATGAATTATACAGATCACAATCCATCAATCACATCACATCAGATCAATCACATGCTCTGTGTCAATAATACATATTGTAATTTTTTTGTTGTTGTTAATAGTGCCATATCCGTGCTTCAACCGAGGTCCGTGCTGAAAACTGCAGTGCAGTTTACTGCAGCATTGTGCTGAGCACGGACCCTGTTTGACAGCACTATACACGGCACAGTTTATATCTTAGCATGTAAATTGTACCGTGTATGGTTTTAATCAAATAAACAATTACTATACTTTTACTTTTTAATGGAGTAAGCAAAATCGGAACCTGACCGGATATCCGTGGTTCACTCTGGGCCTCAACGGAAGATCAGCGCTGGGTTGCCAACGCGGCCTAGCAAACGCTGAGTTGAGGACCCTTTTGTGGCATGCGTCAGGCACACACAGACAAATTGTCTTATATTTTTTTATCTGTGTAATTTGTTTTTGTTTTAGTTTTTATTTAGTTCCTATCTTGTTTGCTTTTTTTTTTATTGGCGGTGTGTCTTTTTTTGTATAGTCATAAATAAATGTTTCTTTCTTTCTTTCAAAATATTGAACGTTAGCGTGGCTCTAGCGAGACGCTATCAAATGTTAAATTAACAAACAAATTAATAATTTCTATCAAACCCGATGTCATTGGCCAGCGAAGCGATTAATTTAATAATATTTTGCATTTATTTTATTTTATTTTATTTTGTATCTATTCGTGCTAACCCCCTTATCTACTTTCTGCCACCGTTTTTCGCAAGTCATCGCTCCACCTAGATGATCCATTGAAAATTAAATTGTAAACTTTGGCTACTGAATATTTTCAGACGCATCAAAGATACCATCACTTTTGTCCAATTAATTCTTAACCCTCAGTCCCACGAATCCTCGAATAATGAAATAACAACCAACCCATTACCATAATACAAAGTTCTTCTAGTGCTATCCCTTGGTTTATCAGCGAACGAATTTATGATTTAATGAGCTTTAACAGTAGGTACGTAGACTGAGGAAAACGGCTGGACCACTGTCCAGCAATAAAGTATTTTTTTTTTTTTTTTTTTATACAACTTGGATGACTGAACAAGCAAGAGGCCACCTGATGTTAAGCGGTAACCTCTACCTATGAACAGTGCATTACCTCATAGGTCACGTCCACCTAGGACACACCCTATGTGGCATTGCACTGCGCCCGCCACCCTGAGACATAGATAAAAAGTCGCATGTGCCTGTAATTTCACCGGCACCCTCACCCTTCAAACCGGAACACAGCAATGCGAGCACTACTGCTTTGCGGCAGAAATAGGTATGGTGGTAGTACTTCCTCGGACGAACTCTTTCTCAAAAAAGCTCTACTACTACTAATACTACTATACTAATAATCATGATCAGTCCACTGTCCACTTACTGCTTTTTGCAATTAATCAGTTTATATTTGGCTAAATATCGCCTGATGGAAAGCGATTATGAGGTCTATTTAGCCACCCAACTGTAAACTGTTGGTAAACCTAACAAATAAAATAAGACTAAACCTTCGTAACACCGTGACGACAATCACAGGACCCTGTCTCCTGAACAAACACCTCTACAACATCAGAGTCACAGACAGCCCATTCTACAGAGGATGTCAAACAGGTCAAGAATCGGCTGGCCACATAGTCTTGGAAAGTATTGGAGTAACAGCTCAACGTGAACAAATCCTGTCACTCCGGGAACCTTGCAAAGATCTCAGGAAACTTCTGTGCTTGCGGACGGGGATAGACTGGCTTACTACTTAGCCAAACTCTAGCGCAAAATAGACCGAATAGAGTTGAATGTAGAAAAGGGAGTTCTTTAACATTAAAGAACACCACTCTACAGAGGATGTCAAACCGGACCAGAATCGCCTAGCCACATAGTCCTGGAATGTATTGGAGTAGCAGCTCAACGTGAACAAATCCTCAGCAACCCACGTCACCCCCTGTCTCTCCGCGAATCCTGCGAACATCTCAGGAAACTTCTGTGCTTCTGAACAGGGTTAGACTGGCTAACTACCTAGCCAAACTTTAGCCGAAAATAGACCGAATAGAGTTAAGGCGCGATAGTGTCTCAAATGTCTCTAGAATTTTTAAGTTTTTGATAAGAATTTTCATAGTTTTCTATGAAAAAAAATATATGATTTTCTTGAGCTTTTTATCTAGTGAAATCAATAATTCAATACAATATTTGAATTACTTCACTCGATAAAAAAAAATAAAAAAGATACATCCTTTTTAAAATTTAAATGCTATTTTTCACTCACTTCTCTCACGTTTTAATTTTTGAAACATTTGGTTACATGTTAGTTATTATTTGAGTTAGTGAATTCATCAACAAAATTAAACAAAACTTTGAACGACATTTTTATATAATTTTGTTATACATAAAAACACGGTATCAAAGCGTGCGCTCGCAATCTTCGCCTCATATTTTTTATGTTCGTTGAACCTATAGCGCCTTAAACGTGGAAAACGGAGTTCTGTAGCATTAAATAACACTCTACAGAGGATGTCAAACCGGACAAGAATCGCCTGGCCACGTAGTCCTGGAATGTATTGGAGTAGCAGCTCAACGTGAACAAATCCTCAGCAATCCCGCGTCACCCCCAGACACTCCGCAAATCCTGCGAAGATCTCAAGTCGCGTACGGATGCGAATTCCATTGTACGCGTAATCAAGATACGCTTTACGCTTTAACACGCGTACAAATGGATACGCTTTTACATCACCTGTATGGACTGCGGCGAGTCTGAACGCGAGGTGAATCGATCCATTCCAACTCGTGCGTCGTTCAGTATTGCGTGCAATGGTCATTATTTAAAGTCGGTGGAAACGCGTGATCCCTTTTGCCGTCCAGATAGTGCGTACACGTTCCCTTTAACGCGCATCAAACAACCGACTGCCGATGAATCGTCGGGAGCATGACTCGCGCGACACGCGTAGTCTAAATATGTACACGTGGCTGTAGGTACGGACCGCGCGTTCCAGTGTACGCATCCCTGAATACGCGTACACTGGAACGTGCAGTCCGTACGTGGCTTCAGGAAACTTCTGTGCTTCTGAACAGGGTTAGGCTGGCTAACTACCTAGCCAAACACTAGCCCAAAATAGACCGAATATAGTTGAATGCGGAAAAGGGTGTTCTTTAACTTCGTAGCATCAGTACCAGTGTGAACCAGCTGATAGCTTCCGACTATGACAAGTTAGAATGAATATTTATACGATGAAGCTTATTGAGGTTCGTTAGCTGACGATTAGCGATGCCTGCGTTGATAACAGCAGGAATGTCTCTTACCGACTACTTTTTAATGTTGATATCTATCTAGAGCAATCCCGCTGACTTCAATCACGTCGGAACAACAAAGAGCCAGAGGGAAGCCCAGAGGGTTAGGGCTCTTTCGTCATCAGAAGCCCAATACTCTTCTTAATTTTAAAGGCACACTGCAAGTTGACCGAATCGAGACTGTATTGTGATTTGACTGAAAAAATTGTTTAATGCTCCCTTATAACCGAGAAACCGCAGAACCGCTAAATCTCTTCCTATCTTCAAAAAGCTATGTTTAATAATTTTTTGTCCATGTCGTAAAGCTGTAAATTCTAGTAATATGTTCAGATATTTTTATTTATTTATTTAGTATATTTTGTGTAGTTATATTATATATTTATGTTATTATAAGTTAGATTGTATGTATACGTATACTTTTATTTATTTATTTGTTTGATCTACACCACCGTCCTTTATCGTTCTCGTCAATTCCAGTCCATCCCAAGGTTGTCTGGAAGAGATCGCTCTCAGCGATAAGACCGCCCATTGTACTTCCATAGGTACTTATTTTTCTGATTGTTTTTAATGTTATTTTTATTATTTTGGTGTGCAATAAAGTGTTATCTATCTATCTATCTATCTATCTATAATAACATAATCTACTTTCAATTCTTGCAACCCTGATAGGATCAGGATAGTGCTATATAATAATTGTAATGAGTGAAAAAGAGTATTCTGAGAGCTTTGAAACATTCAAGTTACAGTCACATTTCGATATAATCACATTCCGCGTTGTATTGTCAGGTGAGCAGAATACCATTTTTGATGTTTGTGACATCGACTCTAGATGCTAACATGACCGAACTTTAACTAGACCATTTTTTTACAATCACAATTGGGCTTCAGACCATTGGTATTTGGCTGCGCCAACACCAAACAGTAAACTAAGTAAATCAACAGTAACAGTAAAACCAAACAGTAAAGTAGTAAACTTCAGTACAGAAAAAAACGTGTCACGCTGCTTGAAAAAGACATTTAAATTTAATATCTCCGTGGTGTGTCCGGCCCAAGAATAGACCCCTCCATCTCCTCGCGTGGATGTCGTAAAAGCCGACTTAAGGATTACCCGGACTTGTTTGTAAGATTCGATGGTATAAGATGTGTCCTGGCTAGCTTATTTAAGGAATGTAGGTATTATTACTGGAAGAAAGTGTTTCCAGAGTCAGTAGTGGAAAGCAATAACGGCGATGAGCTCACCACTTGTCACGTCTATATCCCACGATGGTGCAACCCACAGTGCAAAGAGGCCCATTTGAAGCTTTGCCTACTCTTTCGGGGAAAAAGGTGAGTGTCCATGTCTGTATTGTATGTATAGTATCAATTTTTAGCGGAAGGTTCTTGCAGTGAAAGTGTGATTATTTACTTTCTTCGTCTGTTCTAAAGCAATAACGCACATTGTTATAGCAATATTTTACTACAAAAGGCTTTCTACAGATAACCATAACTTCGATAGACTATTTCTAAATGCTTAATCGAAGTGAATCTAATCAATTAACTAAACGTCAGTTAGCGAATTAAACGCCCTCTGTTTGTAAAAGGGTATTAAGCAATATTTGAACGTTTTGATTCGGGCCAATGCCCGTAACATCTCCACTTTCATAAGCTAAATAGGCACAGTATTATAAGACACAGATACCTTCTCCGCTGGTCTATTTGAAGAAATAACTAGGTACCTACCTCTAATCGAATCAACCAAAAAGGTCTCGTCACTTTACTGACGTTTCGAGACTGAATTCAGAAGCCTCTTCATTATGAGCACCGCCCGCGTTTCAGTCTCGAAACGTCAGCAAAGTAATAAATAAATAAATAATGCTGGACAGTTTACACAACATTACAGTGACGAAATACAGTGGTAATTAGCCGTTTATTCATTTAAAATGATTACCAACCACGATAGTTTCAATTCTAGAAAGATCTCGGTCTATTATCTATGCTGTGTAGCTTTATTATAAATTATAATTTGTTTAATTAGTGTTTAATTAATTTGTTTAATTTTTGTGTCAGCATTTGTGAGCATATAGCTCTGCAAACAAGACTGACACAATAATATGGAAGAAACTAAACGGACTGAAGTAAAAATATGATTTTGACCTAGCTATCCATCGTGTCTTCGTTCGTGTTTGTGTGGTTGAAAGTTCTATAAATAACATACTATTCACTATAACTTGCCTCTTGACTTTATTGACTCGGTTCATGTTAACCAGGTTTAAATAAAGCAATCAAATTCCAATGCGTTTAATTTTAAAGTATTGCTCCATTTTATCTTGCCGAAAAATTCCTCTAGGTACGTCAAACTTGTCAAACACTACGAGCAACTTGTTACTTAAAAAAATTACATTACGAAGAGTAAGTAAAGGAAGTCAGACTGCAGACTTGCATGCAGTCTGTAAGTTCAACTATTAGGACCCTAGATTAATCTTGCTTGACGTTGACTGTACTGGAATCTATAGATTGAAGGTATGACAACTTCAGATCGAAAATAATCCAATTTTTGCAATTCGTCAACTCGTAATATAGACGACTTTTTCTTTCTATACGAGCTAACGAAAGACTCCTTCTATGCCTTATAATTCTATGCTTAAATTATTTGCATAGTGATGCGCCTGCGGCTATGTGCGTCTTATTTTGTTAGATTTTGCGCTTTCACAATAGTAAAGTTAGTTAAGTATTATAACGGTGACGAAATTGTATTTTTGTGGAACTTTTCCTCATACAACATTCTATCAGTCATTGAGCTTGGTTCAAACAGATCATCATCATCATCTTCATCATCATCATCAGCTCCTCTTCATCATCATCATCAGCTGCTAGACGTTCACTACTGGTTGAGGCCTCCCCCACAGAATGCAATAGAGGATTTGTCCCAATCACCACGCTTGGCAGACGGAACGGTGATCGCAGTGTTGTTAATGAGTACTCAAGTGGATGCTACTGTCCATCCTCTAATTTAATACCTTAGTAGGCTTTTAGGATATCCACGGGAGGAGACTGAAGGGTATATTCTTAGGCCGGACACACCACAGCACTATAATATTTTATTTTATTTTACTTGACAGTTTTAGGAAAGAGTTGACTAATGAGTCATTTTTACTTGTTTCCACAAAAAAAAAGAGAAAATTTATCGAAATCATGTTCTATAAATATGATGAAGATTCAAATAATAAGTTAATTTATGTTAATAATATAGTTAATAAATTATGTAACATATTATATTGCTTTTGTTGTCATCAACTAGTGTCATTTAGTAGTAACTCATTTTAGTAGTAGTAGAGCTTTTTTGTGAAAGAGTTCGTCCGGGGAAGTAATACCACCATAGAATTGAAACTATCGTGGTTGGGAATCATATTAAAAGATAAACGGCTAATTACCACTATTATTCGTCACTTTGCTGACGTTTCGAGACTGAACTCAGTCTCTATAGTTTCAATTCTATGGTGGTATTACTTCCCCGGACGAACTCTTTCACAAAAAAGCTCTACTACTACTAAAATGAGTTACTACTAAATGACACTAGTTGATGACAACAAAAGCAATATAATATGTTACATAATTTATGAACTATATTATTAACATAAATTAACTTATTATTTGAATCTTCATCATATTTATAGAACATGATTTCAATAAATTTTCTCTTTTTTTTTGTGGAAACAAGTAAAAATGACTCATTAGTCAACTCTTTCCTAAAACTCGAGACTGAACTCAGTCTCGAAACGTCAGCAAAGTGACGAATAATAGTGGTAATTAGCCGTTTATCTTTTAATATAATACCACCATACCTATTTTTGCCGCAAAGCAGTAGTGCTCGCATTGCTGTGTTCCGGTTTGAAGGGTAAGGGTGCCGGTGAAATTACAGGCACATGGGACTTTTCATCTTTATGTCTCAGGGTGGCGGGCGCAGTGCAATGCCACATAGGGCGCGTCCTAGGTGGACGTGACCTATGAGGCTATCCAAAGTTCATAGGCAGAGGTTACCGCTTAACATCAGGTGGGCCATCAGCTAGTTCCGTCATTCAAGTAGTATAAAAAAAAAACTGTAGTTTTTTTTTTTTTTTAAAAACGCCAGTAAAAGAACCCTATTTGAGTCTTGACAGCCTTTCAACCACCGATTAAAGATGAGCGCATGATAGATAGGCACGCATACATTACCACTAAACATTGCCAAAATCGTGAGCAAAGTTGTGCAACCAGTAAAAAAAGTTCTAGAAACATTGCATCAGTTTACGCAAACAAATGTTTATGACTAATAAACCTAAATAGTCGGTGAACCGAATTAAATGTGTTATAACTAGGCGTTGGAATTGAGTTTTTTATTTCTAATATTAGATTTGAAGTTGGTTGTAACACGCGATAATGCGTGTGCGTCGCCATTTTGATCTTGAGCAACAAATTGTGCGACTGTCAAGCTCTCATACTTGCAAGTTTTTTGTTCATTTGCCATTTTCAAGTTTTTATGGTTCCGTACTCAAAGGGAAAACAGTACCCTATTACTAAGACTCCACTGTCCGTCCGTCTGTCCGTTTTGCACCAGGCTGTATCTCATGAACCGTGATAGTTAGACAGCTGAAATTTTCCTATATGATGTATTTCTGTTGCCGCTATACCAACAAAACCTAAAAAATAGAATAAAGTAAATATTTATAGGGGACTCCCATACAACAAACGAGTTTTTTTTTTTTGCCGTTTTTTTAAATAATGTTTCGGAACCCTTCGTTCGCGAGTTCGACTAGCACTTGGCCGGTTTTTAGGGCCGCAAAGTCAACATCCCTCAAACGATATCGGGAACCTGAAATTGTATTGCAATCTTATCCGTTAGAACACCAGAAGACGATCATAAAATAACGTCCGAAAACCAACGACACGTCACTTCCTCTAATAACCCCTTGGGACCATAAAACTCCATACAATACTGCGGTCAGCCCTTAAGACCATACTGTGGTCTTTCAAGCAGAACTAACCACGCCAATAGAAATTCAACCTTACCTGAACTGTTAGATAAACCAAAATCCTACACCAAGAATTTTCAACAAACTTGACATCAACATGACCTAAGTAGAATTTCAGCCACGCTTTTTTAGACTCTATTCACCTTGATAAAAGGCTGAAAGTGGCGTGTATTTTTGAGATTACAAAGTAAAACTTAGGGGCAGACAACCCTATCGTCACGGCGCAAGCGCATGGTAATCAGCAAGCAAACAATTGTTACTGAACTGTCTGTCGATTTGTATAATTCACACCGAAAATTCTTAGCGTCAATTAGAAAAGTGTGCTTAAAGTTGAGGAACACCTGTTCTAAGGATATCAGATGCTGCCTTAGAACACAGAAGGCCAATTCTCGTAATAAAAAATAGTCAAATTAAAGTTCGGATCATGTTACGATCTAGTGTCGATGTCACAAACGTCAAAAATGGTATTATTCTGCTCACCTGACAATACAACGCGGAATGTGATTATATCGAAATGTGACTGTAACTTGAATGTTTCAAAGTTCTGAAAATTCTCTCTTTCACTCTTTACAATTATTATATAGCACTATCCTACTCTAATATATGGTCGCAAGAACCGAAAGTAGATTATATTGTTGTTATGAGGGAGCAGAATACCAATTTCTCTGTCAATTTACAATACAATCTCGTTTCGGTCAACTTGCAGTGTGGATATAAAATAAATAAGAGAATTGGGCTTCTGATCTCTCATGCCTATAGGTAGGTACTAGTATAGTAGTGTAGTATAGTAGTAGTATTAATTTATCTGTGCTATAGGTGAGCAAGATATGGCGGAGACTAAAAGCCAGAGTCTCGAAGGTATGCCGCAAAATTCCTAATCTTAGATTTGATATTTAACAGACTTAAATCAAGTAGAATATTCCGTGGTGTGTCCGGCCTAAGAATAGACCCCTCCGTCTCCTCCCGTGGATGTCGTAAAAGCCGACTAAGTGGTTACCCGGACTTGTTGATAAGATTTGTCCTGGCTGCTAGCTTATTATAGAATATGTTATTACTGGAAGAAAGCGTCAGCTGAGTCAGTCGTGGGAAGCAATGGTGGCGACGATCTCACCACTTGTCATGTTTATATCCCATGATGGTGCAACCCACTGTGAAAAGAGGCCCATTAAGGCTCTGCCTACCCCTTTCGCGAAAAGAGGCGTGTGTCTATGTATGTGGGTATGTATAATATTCAAATTAAAAACTGTACTAGAAACACGATATTTTCTCGATAGAAAAACAATCCAAAGTTACGTCTATTTTTTGCCTAGATTCGATTGTTTATTAAAATGGTGCATATTATTGGGTAAAAAATTCTATAAATAATGTCAATACAACACATCCGAGGGTTTACTGTAAGGGTTTTGTATAATTACCTATATTTTACAAGATATTCAATAAAATCCGCTTTTACAACCGCTTTTTTACCCGCTTTGTTTTTGCTTTTTTTTTTTTTTAGTTGTAGGATGTAAAATTAACGTGTTCTTATTTTATTATTTAAACAAAAAAATTGAGGAACATGTAACGTAACTTTAAGTAATATTAGTTCATTTGACTGGTTTAGATTTAAAAACCCTGTTTAATTTGACATGCCTTTTTTTCCGTAAATATGTTGTAGTTTAGTGGGGTTGACATGCACCTATGTATAGTGCTACTACTCTTTTGATTTCGATTTTTGACATCTTTATCACAAAATTGCAGCGCCCTAACGGGGCTCATGTACATACTACATTACTAACAGTAGAAATAAGACCATATACTAACAATATTGTAAGTAGGTACATGTAAGCAATAAATAAATACAATACAATACAATACAAGGGACGCGAAGCGTTTTTTGTATGAAGTTTTCTATGCCTTTCGATCTTCTATAGCTTACATTTCGGGGAATGTGCCCAGAAACAATCTGATCCTTTTCATCACAGGACGAGCAGACGCACGGCTCAGTACCAGCCACCTCATTAGTATACCCTTAATTTGTACTAAACGTTTCAGGTCTACCTTTATAATGCGCAAAGCAGTAGTGCTCGCATTGCTGTGTTCCGGCTTGAAGGGTAAGGGTGCCGGTGAAATTACAGGCACATAGGACTTTTCATCTTTATGTCTCAGGGTAGCGAGCGCAGTGCAATGCCACTTAGGGCGCGTCCTAGGTGGACGTGACCTATTAGGTAATCCACTGTTCATAGGCAGAGGTTACCGCTTAACATCAGGTGGGTCATCTCCAAGTACCGTCATTCAAGTAGTGTATAAAAAAAATTGCTAAGAAATAGAAAATATAAAATAACAAGTAATTAATTTTGTAAATATTAAAAAAACCCTCAACGCATTGAAAAGGCTGAACCGATTTTGATCATACATAGCGAATACTGGGACAAAATGCTGCGATGGGACAGACATACACACACACACACACACACACAGACACGCCAAACATATAATACCCCTTTGTTTTTGCGTCGGGGGTTAAAAATGAAATATTATAAAGTTTACGAACATATTTGTTTCTACTACCGTCACAAACAACACTAACTAGTACCTGCCACCGAATAATACTATAATTCGTATTAAAATAATACATTTATTTACAGAAAGAATAATACAAGGTATGTACAAAATACATATGAAACAGTTGTGCTACCTGAAGACCGCTGCTAGCGATCTAAAGGTAGCTCAACTGATCCAAATCACTACCAGACAGAAGCGTCCCTATGATGCCGGCTGCATTGCCACGCTGAATGGCAATACTAATGCGTTAAGCCAGTACAATTAGTATTAACTATATCAGCTTCCATTGTTTATGACCATAAGTTATTTTTTGTTTCTTAATTAGAAATTGGAAGACTTATTTTAGTGGCGTATTGTTAGCGCTTATCTATGTAGGTTATTAAAAATAAAACAATTTTAAACATCAAACAACAAACTCATAGGTCACGTCCACCTAGGACGCGCCCTATGTGGCATTACACTGAGCCTGCCACCCTGAGATATAAAGATGAAAAGTCTCATGTGCCTGTAATTTCATCGGCACTACCTAACCGGAACACAGCCTACCTATAAGAGCACTAAAATGCTGGGTTAGGTTCATGTCACCCCAGGTTCAATTCACCCCGAAAAAGATTACAGAATAGTTACTACGGCGCCAGTCGACGGTACTAGCAGCGATATAAATTAATGGGAATTATGGTGAGAAGATTTTTTCATCTATTTATTTCACTGGTTTTTCTTAGTCTATTGAAAGAAAAATGTCGAATGAAATATATCGAACGAAAAATCTCGAATGAAAAATCTGGAAAAAAAATCTCAAATGAAAAATCTCGAATGAAAAATCTCGAATGAAATATCTCGAATGAAAAATGTCGATTGAAAAATGTCGAATGAAATATCTCGAACGAAAAATCTCGAATGAAAAATCTGGAAAAAAAATCTCAATTGAAAAATCTCGAATGAAATATCTCGAATGAAATATCCCGAATGAAAAATCTCGAATGAAAAATCTCGAATGAATTAGGCATGGAGGTAGTACTTCCCCGGACCACAGATAAAATAATACTATACCCCGGACGAACTCTTACAAAAACTGTACCAACTGAATAGATAATCAATAATTTAAATGTTAATATGTCAAATCTTAAAAATTCGCGTACCTAATATAGGTTGAATTAGTGGAACTGGTTAAATATTAATAAGATCTAAATTTGTAAACCCTTTTTCTGCGAAATAAATCATTCATTCATTCATTCATTCATTCATTCATTAATTCAAAACCTCTACAACTACTAAAGCATTCTAAGGCGAGCTGAAAAAAAGCGTGGCTGAGCCCTCGAACTTTTCTCTTACACTAGACTAAATAGAATTTTTATACTTATATTCTTTGTTTGTTAGTTATCATAGTGTAAGGAATAAACGCCCTTTTATTTTATTTTTATTTTATTAAAATTTCGGGCTCTAGTAAAGCTGATCGGTATTTCATAAAAGTTCCTTTAAAAGCAAAATACCATAAATCCTCTGAGTTAAAAGCCTTGACCGACTGCACCTTGAAATGAGGGTATTAATTTAAATAAAGGATTCAACTTCCTGTTCACGCGTGGCCGGCCAAATGCGTGAATATTCAAATTTCGCTGTCTATGGTCCTATTGTCTTGGGACGTGGTCTAATGTGTAAGCATAGCGAAAGGAAAATACAAATTAATATCCAGAGCGAAGCCACTTTTGTGTATTAAACATCGCGAGAACGACTGAACAAGCTTAAACTTAGTGTCTTATTTAAGGCGTCGATGGAAGCCAAAATCTGTCACTATCTAACTTATTAAAGTTCAGGTAAGTTAGAAAGTGACAATCGTATATTTTAATTTAAAAAAAAATTAGGAGAGTAATTTAAAAAAAAAATGGTCCTCTCGGCGTTGTTGTGATATTAAAGGCTTGTGGCGCGAAATTCAAATTTTGTCGTGTTTTTTTGCTCATCAAATAGCAAAAACTATGTTGCCGATATTTATATGACCTGTTAGGTCACAACTTTTAATTTATAGTATCACATAAATATAATTAGTTTGGCTATGAATGTGCTTGAAAAAAAAAACACTGTAATAACCATTGAAGCACAATCGTAGCTAAACTAATGATATTTATGTGATACTATAAATTAAAAGTTGTGTGTTAGGTCATATAATTACCGTCAACATAGTTTTCGCTATCTAAAGAAGTGTTGATGAGCTGTAATGAGCAAAAAATACGGAAAAATTTGAATTTCGCGCTACAAGCGAAAGCAACCACCTTAATATAGGTACATACAAGGCTATAAAAATATCTTAATATTGATAGTATGAGAAAAATGGTTGTAACTACGAAAACAGAGACTATTTTGCAAATTTATTTCTTACATTGTAAGTTATTTAAATAAAAACTTGCTCGGTTGTGTTGATTAACATATATTCTTTTTGTAGATTTTTCGATAAACATCGTGGAGAAAAAAGGTTTTAATGCACCACATTGCACATATATCCACGCCTTAAAAGCCTCAGGTGGGCAGACAAAAGTAAGATGCTTGAGAGAATCAGCAAAAGTTCATAAGATAGCACACGCTACCCTTTTTACCATATTCAGGATAGCTAGCTTCATGGCAGCTGTTAAGTTCCTACATTTAGCTTGTTTAGAAGTATTGTAATAAACCATTACTGCTCAGAACAGGTTTCCGGCAACACCACCGTTATATTTATCACATTTAAGTCAATAAACTTTGATATTTTTGTAGCAATGAATGAGTTAAATAATCATAATTTAAAGTACCTAGTTCATAGAAAATGAATTAATATGCTAGTACAGTTATGTTGTAAAGTTTTTGCAAGAGCAAATCTCCTTGATACCACAGAATATATAATAGTACAAGTGGATACCTAGTTTTTTTTTTTTTTTTTTTTGAGTTCCCTAGTGGACAAGGCAAGTAACTCTTATAGTTTCACCGTGTCCGTTCGTCTGTCTGTCCGCGGCTTTAGCTCAGAAGTTCTTAGTACTAGAAAGTTGTAATTCGGCATGGGCATACATATTAATCACGACGATAAAGTGGTTAAATATTTTTTAGGGTAGATATCCGATGTTGTGGATGACCTTTTTTCGATTCAGTGACCTGAAGGTCTAAAAGGTTTTAAAGTGACAATTATTGTTAAAGGCAATGCGCGTGGCCCGACACGCAATTGGCCGCTATTGACTTGAAGAAATTAAGTCGAAGACATAATATAGGAACTTTCATATTACGCTTTAACCTACCTACTTAATAGGGATAAAATGTTATTTTTCTATTAAGAATATATTGTCCTGTCATGTTTTTTGTTCAGTGATCCCTCGGAATTATAATGTAGTATCCATGCATATTTTAAATCTGAACATTGTACTTGATTTAATGGGGTAAAAATCAAATATGAGATAGGCATTAAAATCAAATCTACAATTGGCATTTGCGAAATGCCTTGACCGATTCGGTTTGAGTCCCTATGGCTCCTTGACGGATTCGGTTCAAGTCCCTATGGCTCCTAGACCGATTTGGTTTGAGTCTCTATGGCTCCTTGACCGATTCGGTTTAAGTCTAGTCTAGTTTAGTAGTAGTAGAGCTTTTTTGTGAAAGAGTTCGTCCGGGGAAGTACTACCACCATACCTATTTCTGCCGCAAAGCAGTAGTGCTCGCATTGCTGTGTTCCGGTTTGAAGGGTAGGGGTGCCGGTAAAATTACAGGCACATGAGACTTTTCATCTTTATGTCTCAGGGTGGCGGGCGCAGTGCAATGCCACATAGGTTGCGTCGTAGGTGGACGTGATCTATGAGGTAATGCACTGTTCATAGGCAGAGGTTACCGCTTAACATCAGGTGGGCCTCTTGCTTGATCCGTCATCCAAGTAGTATAACAAATAAAAAAATAAAAGTATCTATGGCTCCTTGACCGATTCGGTTTGAGTCTTTATATGGCTTCTTGACCGATTCGGTTCGAGTCCCTATGGCTCCTTGACCGATTCGGCTCGAGTCCCTATGGCTCCTTGACCGATTCGGTTCGAGTCCGTATGGCTCCTTGACCGATTCGGTTCGGTTCCCTATGGCTCATTGACCGATTCGGTTCGAGTCCCTATGGCTCCTTGACCGATTCGGTTTGAGTCCCTATGGCTCCTTGACCGATTCGGTTTGAGTCCCTATGGCTCCTTAACCGATTCGGTTTGAGTCCCTGTGGCACGGATTTTTTGGGTCACTTTTTTTCTTCTTTTTTTTATTAGTAATGAGTAACATTTTTAGCAATAGCAAAACTTTACCAAACTTCGTGTGCACCGTCGATAACCAACAGCGATTTAGTGTTTCTTTTATCGTCTTTTACAAAATGGTTAACCAATTTTATTGTTAAAATAAAACCAAAAGGCAATTCATTAACGTTTGAAAGACGAATATCTATAATTTGGATTGCAAATTATGAACTGACCCACTTACATGAATTAATTCACGAATTCCCACGGAATAGATGAGTCTCTTACGTAATGTTGCAATATTGCAACGATGCGCGGTTTGCAATTTTTACTATTGATTTTTAATTTTAATTGGAAGTTACGTGAATTCATTTTTATGAAAACGTATCAATATTAATAGATGTGTAAAATGTGGTCATTTATCTGTCTTTATTATATGTTTACTCATGTGTCAGTGAAATAGGTAAAGTAGGTAGACATGGCCGTGTTTAGGCTCATTTCGATCATCACACGGTTCCGATCACTAATTTTATAAAAACTTGTACTGAATTTGTTTTTTTTACAAATAACTTTTTTTTTTTATTCTTCCAAAGTAGCAAACAAGCATACGACCCACCTGTTGGTAAGCGGTTACCGTAGCCTATGGACGCCTGCAATATCAGAGGCATCACACGCGCGTTGCCGACCCTTTAAACATTTCTAAACACCCCTTTTGAAGAACCCCATACTGTAGTCACTTGGGAAAACCTCAGCAGAGAGATCATTCCACAACCTGAGCGTTCGCGGGAGGAAGTTCCTCTGAAACCGCACAGTCCGGGACCACCCTGGCTCTAAGGTGTGCGGATGAATCCTCTGCCGATGGCGAGCGGTGCGGTGAAAAAGGTTGCGGTAGGCATCATGTCAAACAATTCCTCGGAACAAAACCCATTATACAAACGGTAGAACACGCAGAGAGAGGCAAAGTCTCTCCTCAGACTTAAGGGCTTAATACCGCTCGTGAGCTTATTCTACTAACTAACTTAACTTAACTTTTTTTACTTATTTCTACTTCCTTTATTGAACGAGGAGAAGACAGGTAGACGTGGGGAAAAACAGCAAGCGGCGCCGCAATTTCCTTGCAAAAATCAAAGACAAAGTAAAATGCAGGACACATTGACTCAAATAACACAAATAATAAAATAATTTTTAGTGTTTAAGTTTGTAAGTGTTAGTAGTAAGTAGTCAGTTTCTTTGCGAAACAGTCAGGATACCACTTCTGCTTACTTCAGATTTCTTTAAGACGAAGATCACCTTTGCAGGCATGGTATCATCGACTTGAAGACTCCTTAAATTGATTTACCGGAAATAGGTAATCATCAACGAAGAGAACGAAGGGATACTGCTGACTTGAACATAGCAAATGGGACAGTAGACTGTCCGCAGCTCCTAGTACTGATTGGTTTGCGTACGAACATAGCTTCACTCCGTAAACCTAGTCTTCTGTTTGTACCACTGGTGAGGACGAATAACAGGCAGAACTCGATTGTAAGGGAGTGAGTTTAGTTAGTTTTTTTTTTTAATTTTTTTTTTAGGGCTAGCAAATTTATCGAATATTGTGTTCACAGATAGTAACAATGTGGATGTCAAATAACACTTGTTTAATAGCTCCTCCAAGCTTCTTAAACGCTTGATGAGTAATTTAGTCTTTGATAAATAGGTAGACTTAAATTTAGAAAGTAAGTAAGTAATTTTTGTATATATGCATGCCTGTTATTTTTAATGAGTAAAGTTTATATTTTTTTTGTGGAAACTTCTAATTAGCCTTAAGTTACAAATTAGTTTTTTAAATCAACTCTCGTAAAAAAAAACTGTTGGAATGGCCAAAGACATTCTAATACCTCCAAGTAAAATTTATCAATAAACGCAAAAGCCACGTTTAGTGACAAATGAGCAATGACCGCTGCTGGCACGCCACCTGTAGGTACATAATTGATGAGGGGACATACTGACGATCAAAACATTGGTTACCGACAACAGCCTCGAGAGAAAGTGGATATGATAATTGAACGAGCAACGATGTGCGACCGGACCTGCTTGGTGAGCAAACTCTAGCAATAGTGTGGATAAGACTTTTATCTAAGACAATTAAATCATTGGTTGTCGACAAAAGCCTAAAGAAACTGGATATAATAACTAAACAAGCAACGATGTGCGGCCGGGTCTTGCTTGGTGAGAACTTGAGGAATAGTCTGGATAATAACTTTTATTTAAGACAATTAAATCATTGGTTGTCGACAAAAGCCTAAAGAAACTGGATATAATAACTAAACAAGCAACGATGTGCGGCCGGGTCTTGCTTGGTGAGAACTTGAGGAATAGTCTGGATAATAACTTTTATTTAAGACAATTAAATCATTGGTTGTCGACAAAAGCCTACAGAAACTGGATATGATAATTAAACGAGCAACGATGTGCGCCCGGGTCTTGCTTGGTGAGCAAACTTGAGGAATAGTCTAGATAATAACTTTTATTTAGGACAATTAAATCATTGCAATTTTCGAGCTCATTAAATCTGTCACAGAGTCACTAAAAAGTGGTGACCGTGCGGTAGTTCTCTTGTTTGACATGACAAAAGCATTTGACTTTGTGCAAACACAAACACACAGAACAACAGACTTCTTCAGGGTTCGAGGAGTAGCATTGAACTGGATTGGAAGTTATTAGTGAAATAATACAAAACAGTGCGTTTAAATAGCTCGGTTCTCAAAATATAAAAAAAACACTATTATTCCTTGTCTATATTCGTTAGTTTATCAAGGGTATATTCTGGGGCCATCGCTATTTATTATTCACATGGATAATATACAATTAAGGTGGCCCTGCGCGGCGAGTCCATTGCAAGCGTGGTCTAAAATCTTGTAGGTTCGTCCAATTCAATGTTTGAAAGAGAGACACTGTGAAAAATTAGAGCCATTTCCAGATTCCTTGGTTGGAATTCGGAAAATTCCGCTACTCACTTGCGAAATGGCAATAAATGCGCAAAATATTCATAAAACTTGTTTTTGAGAAAACCTTACTAGTTTATGACAAAAACTTCTGTCATTTAGAATCTATATAATATGGGCAAGGTCCATGGGAAGCCTTTTTTTTTACTTTTACTGTTTATTAGTATATTAACATCCAAAGTTCAGATAAAAATTGTGTAAATAAGCTGATTTTTGAAGGCCAATACTGAATTTAGTGATATAAATATTTAAATTTTGCTTCCCATTAACCTAGATATATTCTACAAAACATTTGTTCAAAACATCTAACGGACAAATTGTTACAACTTCATAATCACGTACGAGCTGAGCACGAGCGTTTGTATGGAAAGTATGTCGCGCAGCCTGCTCTTAATACATATATACATACATACATACATACATAGTCACACACTTTTTCCCCGAATGGGTAGGCAGAGCCTCAATGGGCCTCTTTTCACAGTGGGTTGTACCATCATTCTTAAATATTTTTCGACATATTTAGGTGTATATCAACATGTTTCCATCGTTGTCGTCCTACAACACGCGCTCTACCGCGTTATCAATCATCTACTTTACTATTCCACTGCTCGGGGGCAGATTTTATGCAACGCTTGCTGTGCCTTGATTATACACTAATACATCGTGTTATATTGACATGCCATTACGTCTTGCAATACTATCTTTAAATAAATATGTAGCTAATGAGATTTATTATAGTGATGACATTTGTGTGTAACTAGCTGTTTTTTTATACAACTTGTTATGACGGATCAAGCAGATGGCCCACCTGACGTTAAGCGGTATCCTCTGCCTATGAACAGTGCATTATATACAACATAGGTCACGTCATTATTGGCATTGTTTAATTTGTGACATACCTATTTTTAATTCCGTGGTGTGTCCGGCCTAAGAATAGACCCCTCCGTCTCCTCCTGCGGATGTCGTAAAGCCGACTATGGGATTACCCGGACTTGTTGATAAGATTCGTTGCTGGCTGCTAGCTTATTAAACAATATGTTATTACTGGAAGAAAGCGTTAGCTGAGTCAGTCGTGGGAAGCAATGGCGTTGATGAGCTCACCACTCGTCACGTCTGTATTCCACGATGGTGCATCCCACTGTGAAAAGAGGCCCATTGAGGATCTGCCTACCCCTTCGGGGAAAGAGGCGTGTGTCTATGTATGTATGGTTACAATTAAGGCTTCTTGATTTCGAAAAAGTAAACCAAAATCAATGTTATAAGTTTTTTGTGAATAATATATTTTTCAATACAAGCTTTTATAAAATTAGTGATCGTAACCGTATGCTGATCAAAATGAGCCTAAACACAGCCAGTCTACTATTAACCCTCAAGGAGTTCTGTTGTCCTTCCGTCTCCATCATAAGATCATCTCGCTGTCACCATAATATTGCATTGTCATCGGAACTTGACAGGTATGCAAAATATCATCTCAATCGGTTGAGGATAACTGCTTTAAAATTCAGTTGCAAGATTCCACGCGGACATACATTGCAAGTTAAATAAAAGCTTGTAAAAAGTTGAAAGACTATCAAAATGTAATCCAATATTAACCAAATCGAAACACGTAATCCGTTGAAATAAAAAACTTAACCATTTAACAGCTGAACCTCACTTCCGCACGACATGGAATGTATGATCACTTAGCGCACCTCAGAGGGCAAAGATTACACAACTTAGCATAAACTCGCTATATTTCCCGACCGAATTGATATTCCAAGTAAATTATTTTATACGAGAGATATTAAACTTACTAACAAATTCGGTTTTAGGGTTCCGCTGTTTGTCTGCTTAATTACGAGACATGGTTGAATGAGATAGATACCTTCAATCGTAACTATTGCTATGGATATCAAATTACTTTCATTATTTTCTTAGGAATGTATTTTTCTTTCCAAAACCTGAAAAATGTGTAAAAACGCCACTAAACATGTTTATGGTTTTTTTCGAGGTTTGTTTTTATGCAAAAAAGCGCAAAATCACAAACTATTTAGCGTTGATGCTAGCTTGCTGACAACAAAAAAAAAATCTTCAGACTCAATTGATGCGATGCGCTACCACCGTACGCGGTAACGTTTTTTATTGTGTTATCTAAATTTTGCATACTGTAGTGTTTTTTTTATTTCGTGTTTTTTTCTTAGACTTGTTTTTAGCCTTGATCTTGACTTTTTTGCTGATTAACCTTTTTTTTAATGTATTTAAAAATT
This sequence comes from Operophtera brumata, assembly GCA_932527175.1. Classification (NCBI taxonomy): domain Eukaryota; kingdom Metazoa; phylum Arthropoda; class Insecta; order Lepidoptera; family Geometridae; genus Operophtera; species Operophtera brumata. The sequence continues at coordinate 3,984,576 of OW052229.1, forward strand.
TCACGTAAGTATATAATAAAAAAGGAAAATTAGCATAAAACACCCCACAAGTACATAGTAACAATCGTTTTTTTTAAGTTTCGAGAGCGCAATTATCTTAACATTCTGTTTATATATCTAAAATCTTATGTTTAAGTGCGGAACTCTAGACGTATGAGCTCTACTAGCACTTGGCCAACAATCTAAATAATTTGATAAATATATTTGGGCTGTAGATAGATATAACTAGCGGTAACGTGTAAGACATACATTCCTATACCATTCTTGTTAGAAAGAATTTATTATCAGTTTCAGGTTCAAATATTTGTTCGACTTGAACTTTGACTTCTATAATTGATTCAAATTAGCTCGTAGGACGGATAAGTGGTATTACTGAACCATTTTCGATTGAATTTGGACATAGTTTAATGTTATTTATTTGGCGTCGCGATATTACTTTGATTCTATTGTATAAATACGGCTCATGTATGCTTTTAGTATTAATTTATTAAATGAGTTTAATCTGATGTTCTGTCTCGCTACTGATCTTAAGACGCCACTTCTTGAGCAAGTTATTAACTATTTGCTTCTTTTATTTCATTAACCCCCGACGCAAAAACGACGGGGTGTTATAAGTTTGACGTGTTTGTGTGTGTGTGTGTGTGTGCGTATGTGTCTGTCTGTCGCATCGTAGCTCCCGAACGGATGAACCGATATCGTTTTTTTGTTTGTTTGAAAGGTGAATTTGTCGGGATTGTTCTTAGCTATGTTTGATCAAAATCGGTTCAGCCGTTTCATTGCGTTGAGGGATTTTTAATTTTTACAAAATTAATAACTTGTTGTTATTGAGTTACTTAAACCCTCAAAGTTTGTTAAACCCCACCACTTTCGCCGAGCGCTCTACTCGTTGCGCTACCTATATCAGAAACCCGCGATTCGACGCTCCATCTACGGGGTGGGCTGCGGGGACATGAAATGCGCGGGGGGAGAGTGTCCGTTCTGAAATTAGTGCTATTAATCCAGTAACTTTGTCGTCTGAAAGTATGGGGTAGTATGCGTCAAATCCGGTAGTTCTGATTTTTTGCAGACCTGTTTATGATGTTGGCCTAATGAATAATCCAAGTTTTTGACCTCGAGCGCCGAACGCAACCTTGTCAAAAAAAGAAAAAACCGCGATTTTTTTTTGCTATTATAACCATAAAAAACTAGTTTTTGAGAAAACTTTCTAAGGATGTTTTTAAAGTAGACTAAATTGGCTACAATATGATACTAGAACTGTATCTGTAGACCCAATAGTTTCTGAGATTAAGCCTTTCAAAGTTTATCATATTTTTGAACTTCGCAATTTTTTGCAATACTTTAGACGTCACTCGTACTCTGTATTCATACTCGTACAAACTCGTACACGACTAGTTTTTGAAAAAAAAAAAAACACCTGTTTTTTAAAAATACCGAGAAAAAATAGTTATTTTTAAATTTTGGCGATTACAACCCTATAATCGCCAAAATTTGAAAAAAAAAACAATTTTTTGCGGATTTTTCTATTTTTGACAAGGTTGCGTTCGGCGCTCGAGGTCAAAAACTTGGATTATTTATAAGGCCAACATCATAATCAAGTCTGCAAAAAATCTGATCTACCGGATTTGACGCATACTGTGGATGTTTTGTGGATGTCAGATGGCCCACCTGATAAAGCCCACCTGGTTAAGCGGTAACCTCTGCCTATGAACAGTGCATTATCATATAGGTCACGTCCACCTAGGACGCGCCCTATATGACATTGCACTGCGCCCGCCACCCTGAGACATAAAGTTGAAAAGTCTCATGTGCCTCTAATTTCACCGGCACCCTTACCCTTCAAACCGGAACACAGCAATGCGAGCACTACTGCTTTGCGGCAGAAATAGGCATGTATGTATAAAAATACTGGACTATATATATATTCTGTGACTAGTGCAGTGTAAATGTAGGCAAACATGCATATTGACGGAGTACACTGAGGTTTATTGGGTGTGAGCTCGTTACATTCATCATGGCGGTCTAATTGCAACTAATTACTGGTTCCTTCACCTTTTGGTGTATGGGAAATGGAATAGGTATTAGTTGAGTGTTCAAACAGACGAAACATCGCCCTAGCAAACTGACGCCAGTTTTTTACGTGTGTGTGCGTTACACAGTTAATACACAAACACACACTACACTAACACACTGACACGGACTAAGGCTGCGTTTCCATTGACGCGGAGCTGGGCGGAGCGGAGCTTAGCGGTGCATGAATTGACCAATCACTATGGCGAGCGAGCAGCCAGCAGAGATTTCGAGCATAGTGATTGGTCAATTCATGCACCGCTAAGCTCCGCTCCGCTCCGCTCCGCGTCAATGGAAACGCAGCCTAAGGAGCGATGAGCTTAGTTTGGAATCGTTATCAAGTACAATATTCAAATTATAAATATGCATGAATACTACATTATAATTCCGAGGGATCTGTACCAGAAACACAATAGGACAATGTTTTCTCTATAGAAAAAATAAACAAAGTTACCTCTAACTTTTGGCTAGATACGATTGTTTATTAAAATGGTGCATATTATTGGGTAAAAAATTCGATAAATAAAATCAATACAACAAAGCAGAGGTTTTACTGTAAGGGTTTTGTAAAATTACCTTATATTTTATGAGATATTCAGTAAAAAACTGGTTTTTCGTGCGGCGCGAGGTGTGTTGTTTTTGAGGGCCTTCCAACACTGCGTCGTCTGGTTTGTGGTTGCCACTCGTGAACCTTTATTCCTCAACATTTATCTGTTCTACGAGCTATATGGCATGCCCATTGCCACTTCAACTTGTTAATTCTGAGAGCTATGTCAGTGATCTTGGTTCTTTTTTAAAAGCCTGTAACGGTATCCCGTCCATGGTTCATAAGTCAAACTCGAAAAGGGCTCCGATGATTTCGCAATTATTTACGGATCGGAACTCTCAGAGCGCGAGTCTCGATCGCACTTGTCCGTTTTTAGGATTCCGTAGCCAAATGGCAAAGAACGGAACCCTTATAGATTCGTCATGCCTGTCTGTGTGTCTGTCTGTCTGTCCGTCCGTATGTCACAGCCACTTTTTTCCAAAACTATAAGAACTATGCTGTTGAAACTTGGTAAGTAGATGTATTCTGTGAACCGTATTAAGATTTTTACACAAAAATTTAAAAAAAAAAACAATTATTTTTGGGGTTCCCCAAACTTAGAACTGAAACACAAAAAAAAAACATCAAACCTATACGTATCCATAGGGATAGGTTTTCAAAAATGATGTTGAGGTTTTTTTTTTTTTTTTTTTCTAAACTGAATAGTTTGCGCGAGAGACACTTCCAAAGTAGTAAAAAGTGTCCCTCCTCCCCCCGTTACTTCTAAAATAAGAGAATGATAAAACTAAAAAAATATATATAATGTACATTACCATGTGAGCTTCCACAGAAAATTGGTTTGGACGAGATCTAGTAAGTAGTTTTTTATTTTTGGGGTTCCGCATACTTAAAACTGAAACTCAAAAAAAAAATACATCAAGCCCATACGTGTGGGGTATCTATGGATAGGTCTTCAAAAATGATATTGAGGTTTCTAATATAATTTTTTTCTAAACTGTATAGTTTGCGTGTGAGACCCCCATAACTTCTAAAATAAGAGAATTATAAAACTAAAAAAAAAATATGATGTACATTACCATGTAAACTTCCAACCAAAATTGGTTTGAACGTGATCTAGTAAGTAGTTTTTTTTTAATACGTCATAAATCGTAATCCGTCCAAGTACTTTTATATTATGTTACTTGCTGCTACGGAACTCTTCATGGGCGAGTCCGACTCGCACTTGGCCGTTTTTTATCGTAGGGTCGGAAGCTAGGCGAAGGCATCTGCATCCTTGACTTTCATTGCTCCTCATATCCTCAGGAAGTACATCACTTGTATCAGAAATAGGAATCTGATCTATTGTCTGCCCACTTGTGCACACAAAACCATCCGAAAGTTCCGTTAAAATCACGAGCGAAAATCTTGAGACGCAACCAATACGCATTTTCTTCTAAACATGGTACTTACAAGCCATCTTCTGCAGCAATGTACAAGGTGCATGGTGCAGTTGTCGTGATTTATCCTGTGGGATTAAAAGGAAGGATATCCGCAGAGATATTTGTACAATTGTGCGGATACCTGTGTGCGAGGGTGGGAATCGATTAGCCGCATGATTTCTATGAGTGTCGAGTTTCGAAGACCTTTTTGCGTGAAAACTGAGGATACAGCTTCATCATGATCATCATCATCAGCCTGTAGAAGTAAATCAAGTACAAAGCCTTATTATTTTGTTCAGGGTGTTCTGGGTATTTTCTATGTATAATAAAAAATATCTATCTATGTAATATATTGTATTAAGTATATCAGTTATCTAGTACCTATAACACAAGCTCTGCTAAGCTTGGGGCTAGATAATGTTGTGTGAACTGTGTCCGGCATTATTTATGCAATGCAATGCAATGCAATGCAGCCAGCATCTTATAGGGACGCTTCCGTCTGGTAGTGATTTGGATCAGTTGAGCTACCTTTAGATCGCTTGCAGCGGTCCAGGTAGCACAACCGTTTCATATGTATTTTGTACATACTACCTTGTATTGCTCTTTCTGTAAATAAATGTATTTCTCTTTATTTATACATCTTGGAATGACGGATCAAGCTGATGGCTCACCTGATATTAAGCGGTACCTACCCTCTGCCTATGAACAGTGCATTATCTCATAGGTCACGTCCACCTAGGACAAGCCCTATGTGGCATTGCACTGCGCCCGCCACCCTGAGACATAAAGATGAAAAGTCTCATGTGCCTATATTTTCACCGGCAACCATACCCTTCAAACCGGAACACAGCAATGCGAGCACTACTGCTTTGCGGCAGAAATAGGTATGGTGGCAGTACTTCCCCGGACGAACTCTTTCACAAAAAAGATCAACTACTACTAAAAACATACATCAAAAACATCTTCTATACATAGAAAATACCCAGAACACCCTGAACAAATATCTGCAGATCGTACAAATATTTGTTCCGAGGCGGGAATCAAACCCGCAACCTCCTGCGTCACAGGAGAACCTTCGCCCGCCGCGCCACAGAGGTCGTCAAAATAATCCTAAAACTAATAGATTGATATATAGATAGATTTATTATTAAAAAAGGTTCATTGTATAGTTAATTATTTAGTTGTAACCGCGTAAACCAAGGTAAGTTTGTGATGGTGACGACCTCTGGGGCGCGGCGAGTGAACGTTCGCCTGCGACGCCGGAGGTTGCGGGTTCGATTCCCGCCTCAGAACAAATATTTGTACGATATGCAGATATTTGTTCGGGGTGTTCTGGGTATTTTCTATGTATAGTAAAAAATATCTATCTATGTTATATATTGTATTAAGTATATCAGTTATCTAGTACCCATAACACAAGCTCTGCTTAGCTTGGGGCTAGATAATGTTGTGTAAACTGTCCAGCATTATTTATTTATTATTTGTTTGTTATGGTTACTCACATTCGCTTGACTCGCACTAACTTAATTTAAAAGGTACATAAATAGGTAAGTACTAAGCATAAACTACACCTCTTACAGTCGTACCTATTTACCAACATGTAGGTAACAACAGCCAGTACAATGTAGGTATTTATTAGGTAGGCAGGTATGAGTAAGTTTAACACTTTTCAATTACTATAAAACGAGGTATTTTGACCACGATCTCACCTGTTGGTAAGTGACGATGTGGCCGAAGATGGAGCACAAAGGTCTAGAAGACACGTATTCACTCTAGCCTTGAAGAGACCCAGACTATAGTTTTCAGGAAAGACAGACGACGGTAGTGTATTTCACTCCTTAGCAGGTTTTTCGCATTATAAAGGTGGAACTGAAACGTTTAGTACGAATAGAGGGTATACTTATGAGGTAAGGGTGGTACCGAGCCGTGCGCCTGCTCGTCCTATGATGAAAAGGAGATGGTGGGATCAGATCATGAAGTTCCTGGGAGCATTCCCCGAAATGTAACCTATAGAAGATCGAAAGGCACGCGACCTTACGGCGGTGTTCGATACTCTGGATCTTAGTCTCCGCCATATGTTGCTCACCTATAAGCCTAAAAGCTCTGCGTTCGATCGAATCCAAGGCAGCAAGCTGGTGGTTGGCCGAGCCATCCCAAACTTGAATAGTAAAACAAAACCAAACCACTAAGAACCTAGTAAGTGGTACTTTAAAAATAAGTAATGCTTACAAACCAAACAAAAGACTAAGGAAGGAGGAAGTAACGTGATGTCACTCTATTTTTTTCCACTTCCTGAAACCCTTTGGGCTACAAATCTATAACAATGTGGAGCATATGGCGCTCTTATTAAAAATAGAAACGTATAAAAACCCGTCCTTAATGAACTAATTCCCGTATAAAAGGGTTACTTAAAAATAAACCGCTCTATCAGGAACTATTCTGGAGACCGTTTCGAGATCGATTCGAGATCGCGTAGTATTTGGCCAGCTTTTGATATGGAAGAGATAACTACGTCGAATAAAAAAAAAACAAATGTCCCGCATGCAACAATCCAAATGTTTTTCCCTAACTCAAGCTAGTATTATTTTATCTGTGCTCAAGCTAACAAAACGCAGGGTGACCAAGAATGAACTGGTGCCACGAAGTGACAGTAGAAGTAGTAGTAAATATAATTATATCATTAAAAAATAGCTTAGCACATAATAATAATAATTCTGTTTTTTTTTTTGTAATAATGTGTAAGTTTATTTATTGAAAATATTTATTTTATATTTAAATATGGGTACACCCCAACCAATCTTCCATATAAGTTCAGCTCTTCTCCATCCAAAGGTTGTCTGGAAGAGATCGCTTTTTAGCGATAAGACCGCCCATTGTACATTTAGTTTTTTGTTTAATTGTTATGTCTTGTTTTTATCTAGTTTGTAAGGTGTGCAATAAAGTATTTTCATTCATTCACTCATTCATTCAATTATAACATTTATATTTTAATTAAAAAAAAGAAAAAAAAACACAAAACTTTACACATTTTTACCATACTTATATTAAATAGTGCATAAATTTCACACTTTCCCATGGTTTTAAATTGAACGTACTCAAGTTTCTCTAATTTTTTCATGTTTTTCACATTGATTGACCTTTGTTTGACCACGATCTCACCTGTTGGTAAGTGACGATGTGGCCGAAGATGGAGCACAAAGGTCTAGAAGGCACCTATTCAATCTAGCCTTGAAGAGACCCAGATTATAGTTTTCAGGAAAGACAGACGAGGTTAGTGATACTGGCTGGTACATTGTCGATTACTATTATATGAGTTAGGTAGCACTAACATAATACATAAGTAATGTGATTTTACGAATGGCTACTTATTAACAAAGCATATAATCACGCATCAATCATCATGCCCCATCAACCTCCAATCAGTGTTTCATTCAAACCAAAATGGAACCGTTTTCACGCGTCGTTAATTCAACAATTTTATTTGATTACTTTTAAACAGTCCATGGCATCGCAAAGTCATCACCATCTCTTCCTCACTCTATTATAGAGACCTCAGTCTGCAGGTAAGTGTCTCACGCGTACGCTGATTACCATTTTTTTTTTTTTTTTTTTTATGAAATAAATAGGCAAACTAGCATACGGCCCACCTGATGTGAAGTGGTCACCGTCGCTTATAGACACCGGCAACACCCAAGGTATTGTCGATGCGCTGCCTACCCTGAAGGAATTTATGAACATTTTTCTTGAAGCGACACATGTTGTAACCAAGCGGGAAAACCTCGGATGGAAGCTCATTCCATAGTTTGTACGTATGGGGAAGAAATGATCTCGAGAAACGAGTCGTTCGAGAAACCCAGGGATCTATGATGTGCGGATGAGCCTTGTCACGGTGTCGGGAAGAGCGATGGTAAAATCTCGATGCCGGGATGAGATCGAAAAGCTCGTCGGAACATTCCCCGTTGTAAACACGCAAAGAGATCCGATGGCTCTGCGTTGGCTAAGCGGTTCTAGAGTATCAGAGAGTTTAGGGTCGCCAATGATTCTAATGGCTCTTCTCTGTAGGGAATCAAAACGAAGCAGCTGGTACTTGGGTGCCCCATGCCATAGATGGGAACAGTATTCAACGTGCGGCCTAACTTGTGCTTTGTAAACCTTCATACTACGGCTTCAACTTTGGGGGCAAATTCCTTCGGGTAACACAACTTGGGGCCATCGAGCTTCTATTGGCAGCAACTTGGCATTTTGTTGGGATAGCTTTAATGAACAACATTATCTATTTTACAAGCTTTTATTTAACTTGCAATGTATGTATGTTTGTCTGGATAAAATCCGGGTGAAATATTGCAACTGAATTTTAAAGCAGTTATATTATCCTCAACCGATTGAGCTGAAATTTCGCATACCTGTCAAGTTCTGATGACATTACAATATGATGGTGATAGCGAGCTGATCTGATGATGGAAATGGAAGGTGGACAACGGAACTCCTCGATGGATAATAGTAGACTGGCCGTGTTTAGGCTCGTTTTGATAAGCACACGGTTACGATCACTAATTTTATAAAAGCTTGTATTGAAAAATATACTTGTCACAAAAAACTTATTGAGAATATATATAATCTGTACATACGTACAGATTATCGCATTAATATACTTGTCACAAAAAACTTATTGAGAATATATATAATCTGTACATACGTGCAGATTATTTTCGCATGGGTAACTACATACATACGTATGTAGTTACCCATGCGTTGTCAGGTGGGTCAACCTTTTTATTCGGTTTTTAATATGGTCAGCCTAAAAGTGTGCCACATCTTTGGTTGTTTCGTACCGTAACCCATCTTCTACACATTAGTACAGGCAAATTAGCAAAAAGTGTGGCCCTAAGTCGAGTAGTCGTGGATTCTTATGGAATCGATAGATGACACGAATAGAAGCTTATCCCAGGTTTGCACCGTTTCTGGCGCATACGGAAGGCTTTTAAATATTAGGTACAAACTTTGAAAAATTATAACTTTTGAAAAAACAAAAAAGTGTTAAGTGCAAGTTCAATTACTTATAGAGACAGTCTTAGTGCGTTATGGATTTTAATTAAAACTACGTGCATAGTGGGAAACACTGTGAATTTGTTTTTTTTAGTTTACAGCTCGGGGGAAATTTATGTAGTCGGTGCAAACTTACATAAGGTTTCTATAAGTATTATAAACATTATATTAGTTTTGCACACCTCAGCGAATTACGGAACATAGTTTTTTTTCTTTTTTTGTAAATTGTACTTCGGGGGAAACTTATGTAGTCGTGCAAATTTTATTATGGTATATACTATCAGTTTACCACATTCGCACGTAAAAAAAACCACAAATTTCGTACCGGAAGTACTTCTTATTAATAGATCTTAATAAGAAATCAACGGCGTGGGTGGGGTGCAGATTCATACCAAAATGTAGGCCGTATTCATCCCACCAATAATAAAATTGTATATTTGTCCATATTAATCGCAAAATGTAGTCCGGATTCATACCACGCCACGGCCTTTAACAATGGATATTAGTACGGTCAGACAGAAAAATGCCTTACTATCATTTTCATATATTTTTGTTAGATGCAAATTATTAACAATTGGCGTTCGTATGTTTGTATGTTTGTCTGAAGATAACTTGCGAACTGTTGATATATTCTTTATAAAACTAGTATTCTTTATACAATTTGGTAGATGGGTATATAGTATTAGTACAATTTGTGTAAGGTTATGAGCTAAATTGGTTCGGGGGTTGTAGAAGATATTGGGGCCAAAGAAAGGGTAAAAAAGTGAAACAATCATAGACGTTTCAAAACTAGTTTTAATTTTATTTTAGACTGTGCAACTTTTGGGATAAAAGCAAAGAAGTAAAAATAAATAACCTCTACAGTTTTTCCAGTAATCTACTATCATCCATCGAGGAGTTCCGTTGTCCACCTTCCGTCTCCATCATCAGATCAGCTCGCTGTCACCATTATAAATAAATATTTAATAAATAAATAATGCTGGAAAGTTCACACAACATTATCTAGCCCCAAGCTAAGCAGAGCTTGTGTTATAGGTTCTAGATAACTGATATACTTTAATACAATACATTACATATATTTTTTTTATTATACATAGAAAATACCCAACGAAAACATATAACATAACATTAATAACATCCTGAACATAGTACAAATGCATCTGCAGATAGTACAAATACTTATAAATTATACAATAAGGGTAAATTCAAGAGAAATATCAATAGGGATCTTAATGGTAGGCAGCGCGTTTGCAATACCGTGGGTGTTGTCCATAGGCGGCGGTGACTGCTTTACATCAGGCGGGCCGTCTGCTTGTTAGTCACGTTTAGGGCATGTAATATCGGAAGGTTTTCAATTCCTATACTGATTTCCGATATTACATCTCAATATTGGCATTCCGATATTAATATCGGAATTTCGTTATTTATTTAGAAATTGCACATTTTATTTATATATTGCACAAATTCGGCATTAGGTTGGATTAAGTGCAATAAAAACTATTTTTAAATCGTATTCTAATCGTAACTGATCACGGGAGAACTAACTAATGTCTTTGCGAGTAGATGTTATTGGCAGATATATCAATCTACCCTCTTTCTCACTCTTTTATTATGAACGATACCCCCAACTCGACACACAACACTATCGGTATCCGCTTTGATTCTTACACATTCTCACCACAGGCTTCCATACTCCAGATAATTGAAAACCATCTTCTCTATTGAAATTTCTGTATTTAGTAATCTCAATTGCCTCTTGTGCCATTACAAATATTTATATAATATACGAATCTTTGCTCGTTGTATAGGATATTGATGTTATCTAAAAGCTTATGTTATAAATAATTGTACAATTCTGATTCTCTGAAACGATTTCTACACTAGTCCGTGATTTTCCTGAAAAAATATTTTAAAAATGGCTTCCACTTTTTTTTTAAATATTTTATACTAATTTTTGTTTGACAAACAAAAATAAAGATATCAGATATCGGTTTTTAAAGTAATCGAAACAGTAACAAAAAAAGCATTTACATCCACAGCACGAACCATTGCATTGAAATTAAATTAAAATATGGAAAAATTAAAAATTCTGTTTAGTCCCTTACATTCTAAGGACATTTTAAAAATAAAGTCACATAAACTTTTTCATCCAAACCTATCTTAAAAACTTGGTCATTATGTCAGCTATTTATCATGTAAATTTGATTGAGATTCTTTTACGAGATCATTCATGATATTCAATTTAAACAGTTGAATGCGAAATTCTGGTTTTTAAGATTAAGTGAAATCTTAAATAAAACTAAATAATCACTTTCAGCATTGCATGTATTCAGTGAATCATCACAATAAATTTTCGAAATGGCGACCTTCTTGCCCAATACATAATCAGCATCGTCTAAAAAAAATATCTTTAAAGCGTAGAAAAGCGATCCTGTTGCTTTTGAATTGTTGCTTCTGCCTGGGTCAACCTTTTTCGCAATTCTTCCACATTTCGGCACTCTCGGGAGTAAACAATCTCTTTATAATATCCCCAAACAAAAAATTCAATGGGGTTTAAGTTGAGAGATCGTGGGGGCCATGCGATAGGCCCGCCTCGGCCAATCCATTTATCACCAAGTATCGCATTTAGTTAGTAGTAGTAGAGCTTTTTTGTGAAATACTTCGTCCGGGAAAGTACTACCACCATACCTATTTCTGCCGCAAAGCAGTAGTGCTCGCATTGCTGTGTTCCGGTTTGAAGGGTATGGGTGCCGGTGAAATTACAGTCACATGAGACTTTTCATCTTTATGTCTCAGGGTGGCGGGCGCAGTGCAATGTCACATAGGGCGCGTCCTAGGAGGGCGTGACCTATGTGATAAAGCACTGTTCATAGGAAGAGAGTACCGCTTATCATCATGTGGACCATCTGCTTGTTCAGTCATTCTAAGTAGTATTAAAAAAAACCTGTCATTAAGATATTGTCTAACTTTTGACGCAAAGTGACATGGTGCGCCGTCGTTTTAAAAAGTCATGTTTCGGCGTGTTAGTAAAATGATATCTGTGGATTATCAATTTAAATCTTCTCTTAAAAAGCTCAAGTATGACTCGCCATTTAGGCGATCTGGCAGTTGGAATGGGCCCACCATCTGTCGCAGGTTTCTGCGTGCATTGTAGAAAATAATGTCCTTGAACAACAAAGATGGGTTGTTTTACTATTGCTTATGTGTAATACAGTCTTCAGACTGTCACATTTCTTTTTAATTCCGACTTGCAGAACATTTTCAAAAACTCTTTTTTGAACTAACTTTTATTAAATTGAGTGTTTTTTATGATCCTGTGCAAGAATCTGGAACAAGGTTACATGACTAATAGCTGTCACATCAGCCATGTTGGTTAAACCTAACCTTTTAATGTTGGTAAAAACCTATCTTGGTTTGGATGAAAAAGATTATGTGTTTTTTTTTTAAAAGTTCATTGAAAGTAGGAGTTTAGGCAAAAAAAAATCTATCTTCATATTATTATTTTTATTTTAATGCAATAGTAGGTGCTATTGATGTAAATGCTATCAGACAAGGTAGCCCTAGTATTTAGCTTATTTACAACAAAAAAAAAACAGGCCTCTACCTCAACGAATCGAGCCACAATGGCCAAAAAAGTGTAAGAGCTCCGATTGTCTTAAAAACACATAACTCGAAAACTACTAAAAATTGCGAAATGGGGGTGATTCGGGTATCTCTGGGGGTAACCTTTCTTTGGACTTCGGCTTGACACTACTTTTTGGGACACACTGTATATATTATTACTTTGTTGATTATTTTATACCAACAATTTTATGAAATAAATAGATAATTGAAATAACCGGTAATAACTCACGTAGGTACTTGTTCCGAGTCTAACACCCGACTCGAGTTTCTGGGACTTAATACCCCCTTCCTCAAGGACTCCTTGTTCCTTAACTCGGAACAAGTACCTACGTGAGTTATTACCGGTTTTTTCAATTATGAATATTACTCACGGAAGTTTTAATAGAAATAAATAGATGTTCCATAATAACATATTTTTTTGCTGACGTTACTTTCACTCGTTTTAGATGTAGGTATTTCTAGGTGGGATAAATACGGACTCTATAAATGAAATGAATATTAATTGTATGAATCCGGTATAATTATTATTACTTTCAGCTCGTGGGATGATTTTCTGGGATCAATACGGATGCACCCCGCGGTCGGGGGACAGTGTTAGCAGTGTAGCGCCACAGTATATATATTAGTTTCTTAGCACCGCACTGAACTTACATATATAATACTTAAAAATGCATGTTCCGTATATAAATTCCAGTATTCAATGGCTGGCGAATGTAGTACTAATCAAATGAATAAGTTTAAGTGAAATTCCAGAATTGCCTGAAATTTCCCCGAAGTAGAGCGACAATAAAATATGGAAAAAGTGACTTCCGTGTGAGGTACCCAGGTGCAAACCTGGTAATTTATTTGGCCCATTTTTCTGGTAATTCTGTCAATTTGCACCGACTACTTCAATTTCCCCCGAACCGCAATACAGAAAAAAAGATTTTTATAGAAATGTTTTTTTTTTCGTATGTTCCGTATGTCGGATTAAAAAAATACTTGGTGCAAATGTAGATCATAACGGTCTTAAGTGTATGCCAAATTGCACCGACTACATCTATTTTCCCCATTAAGTTACGGGTATTATAAGGTTTTCACCCTATTTCACCCTGTTCCGGGGGGGTGAATTTGCTGAAAGTTATATTAGAGGTGATTTTCAAGCCAAACAAAACAATTAGAAAAGGTTTTGTGACTACATCTAATTACTTCCACACTTTTGCTAAAAATCGCCTAATTTGCCTGTACTACATGGGCGTAGTAACTTCAGTAAAGTTGGCTGTATGTATAGTATTATTTTATCTGTGGCTGTATATAGAATACAGAATAGGCTCCTGTTATGAGTAACTCTTTCGATTGTAAAGGTATGTTTAGATGATTTATAGTTCCAGCATGCACCATGCATCTTGAAGTTATTTTTAAAAGGTTATTAGCTATCGTGTACACACCTTTTTGGTGTTGGCTTACGTGCAAGATAAATGTAGAAATATTGTTAGAAATATGAAAATTAAATATTAATGTAATACCTACGTTGTTTATTCATAAACGCAATTAAGGCTTGTAGTATTTAAATTGTGTTATGGAACAAGATATTTTGTTGAAAAATATCTTTTATAAAACAAGCTTTTCAGAAATTAGTTACCAGACCGGGTGATTCGATCAAGATGAGCCCAAACACTGTATCGAAGAGTTTCGTTGTCCACCTTCTGTCTCCATCATCAGATCAACTCTCTGTCACCATTATATTGTATTGTCATTGGAACTTGACAGGTATGCAAAATTTCAGCTCAATCGGATGCCAGCATGTGCTTGAAAATTGGATTACCAACCGGAAAAGCATACGAACTACTCTATTTTTAATTTCCCCTTTTCAATTGTCGCGTAGGCTACGCGATATATGCATGAAAATCATCTCTGAAAAAGCCTCACAATACCAAAACATTTGAATCTGAAAATGTTGGTCTGTATATAATGTAGTTGGTCAGTTTGGCATAGTGAAAATAAATATTGTTCACCTTTATTTACGGAAACTAACACAAATAAATACAAGTAGGTATGTACACGACCTGACCTCTGTGGCGCGGCGGGCGAAGGTTCGCCTGCGACGCAGGAGGTTGCGGGTTCGATTCCCGCCTCGGAACAAATATTTGTGCGATCGCAGATATTTGTTCAGGGTGTTCTGGGTATTTTCTATGTATAATAAAAAATATCTATCGATGTAATATATTGTATTAAGTATATCAGTTATCTAGTACCCATAACAAAGTACAACATAGTACCTAGTACAATAACCTAGTTCTTAAGTCTTACTAACAAATGGACCTTGTGATGTCTGAATAAATGAAATGAATAATAATAATAACACAAGCTCGGCTTAGCTTGGGGCTAGATAATGTTGTGTGAACTGTCCAGTATTATTTATTTTTATTTATTTTAATAAATAAATTGAAATAAATTGAATTATTTAACAAGCCCTATTACTGTAATATCAAAAAACTAAGGGATGCTACAAGTTTTTACGATGCAAAAATAAGGAACACCGAATATCACGTTCAGATCTAAGGTTACCAAACCATTCCCACCGTCTCTCCACAAATCTGTCAAGGTGCAGATGCTGAGTTTTTATAAAAGCGGAAACGGAAAGAGGTTTTCTATCTCTGTCGAACACTAGCTGGCTCTTTCCGTCGTCTTCTGATGGTGTTTCGGAGTGCACAGATTGCGAACCACCTGCTTTATAACACAACTGACGGTCACATGGTGCAGGTGGGCCATACGGCATGGTTTGTGCATCTTGTAGGTGCCTGACTGCTGGAGTGATTATTGGACTTTAAATAAAAACTTGTTAGTAAGATGGAAGAAAGCGTTAGCAGAGTCAGTCGTGTGAAGCAATGGCGGCGATTAGCTCACCACTTGTCACGTCTATTTCCCACGATGGTGCAACCCACTTGAAAAGAGGATCATTGAGGCTCTGCCTACCCTTCCGGGCAAAAAGGCGTGTGTCTATGTATGTATGTAAAAAAAAAGCTTTTTTTAAACAAATACTTGTATGAGGTATAAGATTTGTGCAGATGTGTTAATACTGCTTACGCGATAGCAGACACAGCCGTGGGAAGCAATGGCGGCGATGAGCTCACCACTTGATACATATTATGTTCCCAGCATGGTGTAACCCACGCTGAAAAGAGGCCCAAAGGCTCTGCCTATTTTCGGGGGAAAAGGCGTGTACTCGTATCTTGTATTTATGTATGCCGTATGTTTTTTCGAAATTCTTCGTGATAGTTCTACCTCAATGATCGTATTATAATCCATATTAATACAAAAAAAAATGCGAGAAATCTAAATGGCGGTTTCTTGGCCTCAAAAAAAAAAAAAATATTAAATTTTAATTTTAATATAATGTACCTAATTAATGTAATTTTTTTTTTTTTAAATGTATTTTTAGTAATTTGTCTAATTTTTATTTTTGTTTAATGTAACATAGACTCATAATAATTGTATTTAATAATGGAATTTGAATGATATTATTTTAAATTAATTGGTTGTGTTTTTAAATTTTCTATGTAAAAATAATTAATAAATTAGCATGCCATCCTCTCCATTTGCACGCCGGCAGCGGCCAAACATATTGTGTCCTACTAATATTTAAACCATCAATTTGTACATATGTTTAAGCTAATAAATTATCTTTATCTTTATCTTTTATCTTTTATCTTTATCAAAATGAAAGTTTTTTTTTAGATATGACATGTAATCATAGGTTTCTTAAATAAAAAAATAATAAAAATAAACATTTATTTGCATCTAAAAACACTGAAAATAATTACTTAATTATGTAAAGGTAAATAAAAGAATGGTAAGTTAATTACTTAACAATATTTTCATTTAAACAACATATTTACATGTTTATACATAAATAAGTAGGTTGTTTACTAACCCCCACACTAGGATTCCCTGACTTGTTTGGTATCAAAAGAAAGGGCTTGAGTAGTGCATTCTAAATATATTATTGTTTTATTCCTTAACAATTGGTCTCATAGGCGTTTTTAAACTTGTTTCTGATAGATTTATGCAAAGATTTTATGTAATCGAATTTAATTTTATTGTATACAAGCAGCGCCCCGCGGTTTCACCCGCGTAAGTCGCGATCCCGTGGAAATATCGGGATAAAAATGTGCCTATGTGTTATTGCGGGAGTCCAGTTATCTCTATTCCAAATTTCATCCAAATCCATCCAGTAGTTTTTACGTGAAAGAGTAACAAAGATACATCCATCCTTCCAAACTTTCGCGTTTATAATATTAATAGGATGAGTGATGGTGATGAAGAGTATTTAAATGTTTGTAATACTTAGAATATTTCTTCTAGCATGAATTCTACCTCAATCCTTGCTTTCCTGTGATATTTTGCCCAATTCCTTATTTCACAATGTATTCGTACAGCATCTTGTCTCCCGTGGGAGCGGCGGCGACAAACAGTCCTGTTGTCTTAACGTATCTGTGATAGATCACCAGCCTCAGATTAGGAGCATGATCTCGGTGTCAGCGACCCTAGATTGATCGACGTCAATCAGGTGTACGAGAAATTTTGTGATCGTTGCCGAAATTGGATCATTTAAAATTTCCGAATCCAACGAACCCTTATAGATCGTTCGTCCGTCCGTCCGTCACAGGGTCATAACCTACAGCCTACACAGCTATGAACTAAAAGGTAATAATACCTTGGATGAAGATAGCGAGTTCTTGGTGATTGTCCTGCTGTTAATTTTTTTTCAATCACTGATACGTAATTTGCACTTTTTTTTGTTGTTGTTTGGGAACAGCGGATATCTTCCGAGTATCATGGCTGCTGTGACGACAGCAAAATTCTAAGGCGAGGTGAAAAACAGCGCGGCTGAACCCTCGACCTTTTTTTCTCTTACACTTGACGAAATATTATACTTACCCATACATATACCTTTTACAATAATAGTGTAAGGAATAAATGCCACCTATAACTGTAATCAGTGTGGGAAAATAGACGTGACAAGGGATGAGCTCATCGCCGCCATTACTTCCCACGACTGACTCTGCTAACGCTGTCCTCCAGTAATAAGCTAGGAGCCAGGACAAATCTTATACCAACGAATCTTATCAACAAGTCCGGGTAATCCCTTAGTCGGCTTTTACGACATCCACGGGAGGAGACGTAGGGGTCTATTCTTAGGCCGGACACACCATGGCATTATAGATTTATACATACATACATACATAGACACACGCCTTTTTCCCCGAAGGGGTAGGCAGAGCTTCAATGGGCCGCTTTTCACAGTGGGTTGCACCATCGTGGAATATAGACGTGACAAGGGATGAGCTCATCGCCGCCATTACTTCCCACGACTGACTCTGCTAACGCTTTCCTCCAGTAATAAGCTAGCAGCCTGGACAAATCTTATACCAACGAATCTTATCAACAAGTCCGGGTAATCCCTTAGTCGGCTTTTACAACATCCATGGGAGGAGACTATTCTTAGGCCTATTCTTAGGGGTCTATTCTTAGGCCGGACACACCACGGCATTATAGATTTATACCTACAATAAAAAACTTTAATCCAATAACAGATGATCACATCCCAATATAACTTAAAATAAACGGAATACCGCCTACAGCCGACCCCTTAACATGTAAATCATAACTTAAAGGGTGTTTTAATAAGATGTGATTTGTGTACTGGAACAGAACGAAAATAAGGAGACAGGGACAAAAAAACACAGTTTAGTTCCAATGTAGCTCCACACAAAAACATTTGTAGTTCAGTTAAAAATACAGGTTTTTTTTTCTGGTTTTAATTCTGGACAGTTCACTCAACATTATATAGCTCGCGCTAGGGCGCGTCCTAGGTGGACGTGACCTATGTTATAATTCACTGTTCAAAAGCAGAGGGTACAGAGGTAGCTTATCATCAGGTGGGCCATCTGCTTGTTCAGTCATTCTAAGTAGTATAAAAAAACATAATTAAATTATTGAATTAAACACCCTTTTCCGCGAAAGGGTCTCAAAGGCCTCATTTCACCGTGGGTTGCACCATTGGAATATTATAGACATGACAAGTGGTGAGCTCATCGCCGCCATTGCGCTTTCTTACAGTAATTTAGGCCAGCAGCCAGGACAAATCTTACAGCAACGAATCTTACCAACAAGTTCCGCATTTATTCGTAGCACGCTAGATGTGATGACACGAAGTTACAGGATGGATTATACTACTTGCTAACGTAATTAACTAACTTATCATTAGGCTAATTAACAGTTTTAATGCTATAGGTAAAGTAGGCGATGGGGAATCTTATTTTCAACAGAGCAAGTGGGTGAACTTGTAATCTGTTGAAATACCTTATGCAATGCGTGTGCAATTAGGGATGTGAGGTGACTGTTACACAAAGCCGGACACTGCAGTTAAATAAATAAATAATAAATAAATAATGCTGGACAGTTCACACAACATTATCTAGCCCCAAGCTAAGCAGAGCTTGTGTTATGGGTACTAGATAACTGATATACTTAATATAATATTATACATAGATAGATATTTTTTATTATACATAGAAAATAATTCAGACAATATATCTCAGGCCAGACATAATAGAGAACATAGACAAATAAGTATGAGTATGGACTTTTTTATTATATTATAGTTGGCGTCGAATGGCTTTATTTGCTATTTTCAAGTATTTATTGTATTCATTTGCAACGTCACACTCCTTCCAAGTAGTTAAAGCCTCAGTCAAGTCATGTTTTACTAAATCGGTGGCAGGTTTACTAAAACTAATAAGTAGTAAATTTCAAAAGTCACGAAATCACAAACAAAATAAAAATAGACGACGTCTCTTTTAAAAAATGGCCGAAAAAAAACAGTTGGAATTAATCTCAAGTAAGTTTTCTATTAGGCGTTGAAAAATGTACAAAAACATTTACTTATTTTTTTTTTTGAAACTAAGTAATGTAATACGTATTGAAACTACTAATATGTACTAAAAGGTGTATTTTTTTATTGGGCACGACAACAGAGCAGCGCAAACCCATTCAAACGATACCGGTGACCACTCACCCAAAAGAAAACAGTGTTTTGTGGACATCATTAAACAGCATAACGCGTTGAAGCAGAATTTAAAAGGCTCGTCCAAAAGCCTGATGTCCGAAATGTTGTAGTGCAAGCAAACAAAAAGCCGGACATGTCCGTCACGAGCCGGACGTTTCACAACCCTATATACCTGATACCTGCAATGTATCATCTTCATTTATGTAATACTTACCTACATTTATAGTGACGACTCTGTAAATTGAAGTTATTGATGTCATGCCATCATGCAATATAGAGAAATGTAGTAAATTTAGATGTGTAACATCTTTCATCTCGCTTTCCTGCTATCTGTGGGAGTGATTTCGTGAAAAGGGACGGAACTGTGTAACAGGAAGCGCGCATTTTTCCGAGAGGTTGGTACTATTAGCCATACCACCGTTTTCTAGTGGTCTTGCTATTTTGACCTACTAGTAGGACCACGTGGGAGACCAGTTTCTCCTACCAAGGAGGTGAGATGTCAACAAGCGCTTAATTTTTCGAGAGGTTGGTAGGTACTACCATCCATGTTGCTTATTACCAAGAAGGTGATATGTCAGAAATACAGTCCAGCTATCTATATTCCAAATTTCATCCAAATTCGTCCAGGCGTTTCAGTGTGAAGAAGTAACCCAGAGATGAGACCTATAATGATTGACGACCTATGTGGCGCGGCGGGCGAAGGTTGGCCTGCAACGCAGGAGGTTGCGGGTTCGATTCCCGCCTCGGAACAAATATTTGTACGATCGCAGATATTTCAGGGTGTTCTGGGTATTTTCTATGTATAATAAAAAATATCTATCTATTTAATGTATTTTATTAAGTATATCAGTTATCTAGTACCCATAAAACAAGCTCTGCTTAGCTTGGGGCTAGATAATGTTGTGTGAACTATGTCCGGCATTATTTATTTATTATTATTTATTATTTATAATGATTGCGTTGGTACTTTTTGAAGTACAGAACTCTAAAACAATAGAGACCACAGTTGCAACTACTTAAGATGTAGCCAAAAAGGCTTACAAAAATTAATAGTAGATTGTATCATAAGGGAGCAACATAATATTTTTACGGCGAGGGCGCTTTTTTGAATCCAGAGCGAAGTGAGGGATTCTAGAGTAGAATCCCGAGCGTAGCGAGGGATTCTTTAGTAGAATCCTGAACGTAGCGAGGGATTCAAAGTACGTCGCCCGAGCCAAAAATATATGTTGCGCCCGTGTGATACACTCTGCTTTTCATCACCCACTATGAGAAAATAAAAGGCGCCTCATATGTTATTGTAATATTATTATTTAATAAAACAAATGGTTGTTTTTTTGTGTTTTTTTTGTTGAGTTTGTGTTTTTGTGTTTTTTTTGGGTGTTTTTAGGTGTTTTGTGTTTTTTTGTGTTTTGTGCTTTTTTGTTTTTTTGTGTTTTGTGTTTTTTGTGTTTTTTTGTGTTTTTTGTGTTTTTTTTGTGTTTTGTGTTTTTTGTTTGTTATGTATTTATTGTTTTTTTTTGTTTTATGTTTTTTGTGTTTTTTTTTGTTTTTTGTGTTTTTTTTGTGTTTTGTGTTTTTTTTGTGTTTTGTGTTTTTTGTGTGTTTTGTATTTTTGTTTTTTTGTGTTTTTGTGTTTTTTTTTGTGTTTTGTGTTTTTTTGTGTTTTTTGTGTTTTTTTTGTGTTTTGTGTTTTTTGTGTGTTATGTATTTTTTGTGTTTTTTTTTTGTGTTTTATGTTTTTTGTGTTTTTTTTGTTTTTTGTGTTTTTTTTTGTGTTTTGTGTTTTTTGTGTGTTTTGTATTTTTTGTGTTTTTTTTTGTGTTTTTGTGTTTTTTTTTTGTGTTTTGTGTTTTTTGTGTGTTTGTTGTAACATTGTGTTGTTTTTTGTGTGTATTGTGTTGTTTTTTGTGTTTTTGTGTTTTGTGTTTTTTGTGTTTTTTTTTTGTGTTTTGTGTTTTTTTTGTGTTTTTTGTGTTTTGGGTTTTTTTGTTTTGGCCGTTGTACCAGCCAGTATTTATTCAAACAATATTTGCGTTCGAATTATTTGGCGCTGGTTCCAAATTCAATAAGTGCGCCGCAATTATCTTTGCCGCGCACTTTTTGAATTAGGAACTTAATAAGTGCGCCGCAAAACTCATTACTGCCCGCTAAAAGTTTCTCATAGAAAACACCACCGTTGGGTGCACTTAAAGGCGAACCCAGTCGTCCTTTTCGAATAGATGGGATGAAAACGTCTATTTCCCCCTGTCTACATAATAAACATGAGTTCGCAACCCTCCCCTTACAAACCACCTGTTAGACGTGATTTAAAGGGACCAGCCCCAACGTGGCCGGAAGTCGAGTCAAGACGACCATTCACGAAGATTTTGACCAAATGGCGTCTGATACTTGAAATAATTTATTTTGAACTTGCGACCTGTCTTGGCCTGCGTTAGATCTGATGACATAAATAGTAGATTAGTAGCCAAGGGCTGTAAGGCATCAATTGCAGCCCGAGATATTTAGTTCGAGGGTGCCATTGATGCTTACACCCGAGCTAACTACTCTGCTTTACATCTATCATATTCGGTAAGTAGGTCCTTATTACCCCCAAATGGGGCTTGTAGGTGACCAATTAGTGCTCTAGGGTAATAATGTAGCTAGAAAAGCCCTAGGGCGGTAAGTAATTTAAAAAAAAACTTCACTCTTTAAAAAAGTTCGCGTACATCTAACCATCATACTGGCAATAGACATCATGCATTCAGTTTTTTAATTACTTACCGCCCTAGGGCTTTTCTAGCTACATTATTACCCTAGAGCGCTAATTGGTCACCTACAAGCCCCATTTGGGGGTAATAAGGACCTACTTACCGAATATGAGAGACGTAAAGTTGTATTATTACCACCTAGTTACTGGAGTAAGATAAAGTAGTTTTTACAATCTTTAGTTACTAATTAGTAAATTTAATCAAACAACTACAATAGACCAGCCATCGGGTACCTTATAATAGTCATGGGGCTCCTTATACCGGCCACGGTGCACCTATTACTGGCCACGGGGCACCTTATACCGGCCACGGGGCACCTAATACTGGACATCAATTAAGTCATAATTATGGAGATCGAAGTTACCCGCGTCCGTAGGAAGATACCCTTGCGTCCCTACACGTGATCTCTGGGTGGTGCCAAACGGGTAGCAACATTTCTGGTGGTAGGCTTCGGCCGTGGCTTGTCACCACCCACTGGACAAAGCCAGTCCGTGAAGCGACATTGTCGTGTTTCGGACTGATGTCCAGTGTAGCCATCGTGGAAGTGACGGGTTTGAGCAGTTCGTGCACTGGATTCAGCATGTGCGTTCTAGAGACTGCAGCTGTGCAAGTGTGCCGGGTGGCTAGACTTGGAGGGTAGCGGGATCCGAAGCACGGTTCTCCGCTGGCCGACCGCAGGTTGTAGGGGGCCCAACTAGTGAGTTAGCCACTCAAGAAAGGCTGCCCCGCCGCCTCGCGAAAAATCCCAGAATGCTCCATCGTGCCGGTTGGCGACCAGATGAGAGGACCCGATGGCCATTCCTGGGGGGGTTCGGGCGTCCCCGCAGT
Source organism: Operophtera brumata (assembly GCA_932527175.1). NCBI lineage: Eukaryota > Metazoa > Arthropoda > Insecta > Lepidoptera > Geometridae > Operophtera > Operophtera brumata. The sequence goes on from OW052229.1 coordinate 4,007,904, forward strand.
CTCCAGTCTAGTCTCCCACTGGCGCAGGTGCCTGCTGTTTTATCTCTAGGTTTTCGCTGACCAGTGCCTCGCTCAACAGCCGTTTTTCCCACAAACCTATCACTCTTAAAACCATCATGAAAAAGTCCAAAAATAATAAGTCGTTTCTACAGCGGAAGCACTTCCTCTCGCTTCAAGTGCACCTCTCTAACATTCGAGGACTGCACTCCAATCTCGATCCGGTCCACCACCACCTAGAGACTGCCAAGCCACACTTATTATTCCTCACGGAGACACAGATTCAATGTCCTCCCGATACAGCATACCTCACATACCCAGGCTATGCTCTGGAGCACAACTTTAAATCCAAAGCTGGTATCTGTTTATTTGTCCGGGAGGACATTTGTTGTCTGCGTCTTCGTGACCTTGAAGAACCCGATTTCTCCGTTCTATGGACTTTGGTGGACTCCGGCATGGATAAAATCATCTATGCTGGTTTATATAGATCGCACTCCGGAGACCACGAGACAACCAGGTTGTTCAATTACATCTGTGAAGCGGCGGATGTGGCCCAACAACGTTATCCTGATGCCCAACTGGTGATTCTAGGGGACTTTAACGCCCACCAACAACAGTGGCTGTTCCCTTACCAGTTGTCTGACCATGCTGGGAGAGAGGCGTGCAAACTTGCACTCACGCTAAATCTCACTCAGCTGGTCAATGAGGCAACCAGAATTCCGGACGTTGAGGACCACACAGCCAACTGCCTGGACCTTCTGCTGACAAACGAGCCGGATCGCCACTCGGTATCAGTGATGCCCCCTTTGGGTTCATCTGATCACTGTGTGGTGAGGTCTGTATCTTCATACTCGCCACCCGATCCCTCACCCAGAGGTAGTAGGCGAGTGTGGCGTTACAAGTCGGCAGATTGGGATGAGATGCGACACTTCTTCGCTTCTTATCCTTGGCGGCAAACCTGCTTTTCTTCTTGTGACCCGACGGTCTGTGCGAATGCCGTTACGGAGGTGATCAAAAGAGCAATGGAGTATTTTATTCCATTCTCTGATGCTTCACCTTCAAGCAATGCTCGCCCTTGGTTCAGTCCTGCGTGTGCTAGCGCGGAAGCGCAAAAACGTGCGGCATACCTAGCCTGGGTTGACGCAAGAAACGGTAAAACCTCGGATGCACGGATTAAGAAGAAAGCCTTTAACAAAGCCGCCAAGTCCTGCAAGAAGGTGATACGGAAGGCTCGCTTCAATCGGATTGGCCGTCTGGGGGCTAAGCTTGCCGCATACCCTGCGGGAAGTAAAGCTTTCTGGTCTCTGGCTAAGTCGGTGGAAGCGAACTTCTGCCGCCCTTCACTCCCCCCACTACTGAAACCAGACGGGTCCCTAGCTCACGCTGCGGTTGAGAAAGCAAATTTATTTGCCAATCAATTTGCGGAGGCTTCGCGTCTTGACACCTCTGGCGAAATTCCACCTAGCCTTCCTCGGTGCGGGGCTTCTATGCAAGAAATTCGCATCCAGCAAAAGGAAGTGCTCAAAACGCTACGTAGTCTCGACGTGAATAAAGCTAGGGGTCCGGATGGTATCTCGGCCGTAGTGTTAAAAACCTGTGCCCCTGAGTTGTCTCCAATATTAACGCGACTTTTCCGCCTCTCTTTGAAAACTGGTGATGTTCCCAAGTCTTGGAAGCTCGCTAACGTGCAGCCAGTGCCCAAGAAAGGCAGTCGTGCTGACCCTTCGAACTACCGCCCTATCTCGGTCACCTCCCTGCTATGTAAATGTATGGAGCGTGTGCTGAATAGGAAACTCCTTGCATACCTCGAAGGTAACGACCTCCTCAGTGATCGCCAATACGGATTTCGCCGAAATCGGTCTACTGGGGACCTTCTTGTGTATGCCACGCACATTTGGAGTGAGGCCATCGAGAAGCATGGTGAAGCACTGGCTGTTTCACTTGACGTCTCGAAGGCCTTTGACAGGGTTTGGCATGCTAGCCTTATTGGCAAGCTTCCTGCTTACGGACTGCCAGTTCAATTCTGCTCCTGGCTCGCAGACTTTCTGAGGGAAAGATCCATTCGAGTAGTTGTTGACGGCTGCTCGTCGGATCAAATGGCTATAAATGCCGGGGTACCTCAGGGGTCAGTGCTATCTGCCACACTGTTTCTGCTGCATATTAATGATCTGCTAATGCCCAGTATCATTGGGTATGCAGACGACAGCACAGTTGTGGAGAGATACGTTTCCACTGCGCGTGCTAGGCAGAATGAAATTCTGGAGTTAAGAGATGAGATGCTGCAGCGTCTGAATTTGACTCTCAAGGCTGTATCCGATGGGGGCGATGCCAATCTAGTCAAGTTCAACGCCTCTAAAACGCAGGCTTGTCTCTTCTCGGCGAAAAAAAGTCCGTTTCTCCAAGTTCCTGTCTTCCGAGATGTACCTGTAGCTATAGGTGATCACCTCGAGCTCTTAGGCGTTTCACTCACGCCTACTCTCAACTTTGGCTCCTACATCGAGTCTAAGGCAAAAACTGCTTCCATGAAGCTGGGTATCCTGAATAAGGTAAAGCGTTACTTCACACCAGGACAGCTTCTAAGTCTGTACAAAGCACAAGTCCGGGCTGGTATGGAGTATTGCTGCCACGTTTGGGATGGCTCGGCCAAACACCAGCTTGCTGCCTTGGACTCGATTGAACGCAGAGCTTTTAGGCTAATAGGTGAGCAACATATGGCGGAGACTAAGGTCCAGAGTCTCGAGCACCGCCGTAAGGTCGCATGCCTTTCGATCTTCTATAGGTTACATTTCGGGGAATGCTCCCAGGAACTTCATGATCTGATCCCACCATCTCCTTTTCATCATAGGACGAGCAGGCGCACGGCTCGGTACCACCCTTACCTGATTAGTATACCCGCTATTCGTACTAAACGTTTCAGTTCCACCTTTATAATGCGAACTGCTAAGGAGTGGAATACACTACCGTCGTCTGTCTTTCCTGAAAACTATAATCTGGGTCTCTTCAAGGCTAGAGTGAATAGGTGCCTTCTAGACCTTTGTGCTCCATCTTCGGCCACATCGTCACTTTCCAACAGGTGAGATCGTGGTCAAACAAAGGTCTATCTAAGTTAAAAAAAAAAAAAAAAAAAAAAAAAAAAAAACATGGGGCACCTTATACTGGCCACCGGGCACCTTATACCGGCCACGGTGCACCTAATACTGGACATGGGGCACCTTATACTGGCCACGGGGCACCTTACACCGGCCACGGGGCACCTTATACTGGCCACCGGGCACCTTATACCGGCCACGGTGCACCTAATACTGGACATGGGGCACCTTATACTGGCCACGGGGCACCTTACACCGGCCACGGGGCACCTAATACTGGACATGGGGCACCTTATACTGGCCACCGGGCACCTTATACCGGCCACGGTGCACCTATTACTGGCCACGGGGCACCTTACACCGGCCACGGGGCACCTAATACTGGACATGGGGCACCTTATACTGGCCACGGGGTACCTTATACCGGCCACGGGGCACGTTATTCTGTCCATGGGGTACCTAATACTGGCCGTTGGGTCACGTAATACCAGCCTGGCTAACATGTCAAAATTAAAGTTTTTATAATTTTAATGCATCATCCATCGCCTGGGGCAATCTCGAAAACTACTGAACGGATTTGAGTGAGATTTAGGTCAAATCACTGCCAATTAGGGTGTTTTCACCTGAAGTGACCTTCAGGTGAAAACACCCTAATTGGCAGTGATTTGACCTAAAAATAGAGGAGATATTTATCATGGGTAATGTCAGCCTTGCCTATATTTGCAACCCTCTCATACAACCCACCTGTTAGATGTGATTTAAGGCCCCCTCCGGCTCCATGTGGCCGGAAGTCGTGCCGTTTCGTGGAGGTTTTGACCAAATGGTGCATCCTCTTAAGTATTTGCAAATTAAAACATTATTGATATCCATTGAAAAGTAAAATATAGTGTATAGTTTTAAATAGGGTTTATTCGCGTTAAAACAGGAGTAAAAACTTAGTCGATTCCAAATTATATGTGTGATTTCAATGAATAAGTACTACCTATTGAATTTAGTAGTAGTAGAGCTTTTGTTGTGAAAGAGTTCGTCCGGGGTAGTACTACCATCATACCTATTTCTGCTGCAAAGCAGTAGTGCTCGCATTGCTGTGTTCCGGTTTGAAGGGTATGGTTACCGGTGAAATTACAGGCACATGAGACTTTTCATCTTTATGCCTCAGGGTGGCGGGCGCAGTGCAATGCCATATAGGGCGCGTCCTAGGTGGACGTGACCTATGTGATAATGCACTGTTCATAGGCAGAGGGTACCGCTTATCATCAGGTGGGCCATCTGCTTGTACCGTCATTCTAAGTGACAATGGTCAAAAAATGGTAGTAATTATTATTATATTAAGTACCTAGTTTATATATCTTATTGATGTATAGACTCAAGGTAGCACCAGCTCAAACCTTCGTGGTTTTAGGTGCTATTAAATGTCAAACATTATGTAAAAAGATTTTTTATGGCAGAATAAAGAAAAAAAAAAGAAAATATTTTATTAAAATAAGAAAAAAATAAAAGACAAAGCTTTCGTTCCCCGAGGTAGGTAGGTACCTACACCAAAGCAGACAGTCTAATCATGAGTCTTTACAACCAGTTAATTCGCTAAAAGCAACTCATCCTCTCTGGTACCTGTTTACAATTGCACGCGAGACCGCGTACATTCCTCCCCGGGTCAGAGTGCAAATCACATCACTTTCACCAATCGCCTCCATTAGCCGGACAGCATCTGTCTCAGACAAATTAACCTTAAACAATTTTTATTTTTAAAACCACACTTCTAATCGTATAGCGTCAAATGAGCAAGCTATAGATCTTAATGACGCCATTGAGTGCGATAACCTTAGAACAAAGAGACAGAGCTATGTAGGGTTCTTCAATGCTCTCCACACGGAACAGCCCTATATCCTTGCCCTTGATTGAGAAGTTTTTTCAACAAATGTTTAGTGTTTTTTTGTTTAGGGTATTAATAGCTAAACTAATGATATTTATAAAATACTATCAATTATCTAATTACTTTCAATTACGGATCACAAACTTGGTCTTTGACAAACATCCAGAAATCCAAACTCAAGGTTTGCCAAAGAGCAATGGAGCGCAGTATTTTAGGCGTTAAACTAACTGACCGCATCCGAAACCAAAATCGCTGATGTGGGAGAGAAGGCCGCGCGGCTGGAGTGGAATTGTGCCGGTCACATTTGCCGCATGCACGACGAACTTTGGGCCAAAATCACCACGGCATGGAGCCCTAATACAGCCAGGTGGCGTTGCGTTAGACCACGCATAGGTGGCGGGATGAACTGGACACCTATGAGAGGGAATGGGAAACGGTTGCACTGGACCGTCTTAAGATTCTATACCTGGACCGTGGTGACTGGCGGAAATGGGGGGAGGCCTTTGCCCAACAATGGGACAGTATGGGCTAATAGTAATAAGTAATAAGTAACTATCAATTAAAACATTTGTGTTAAGTATCCTTGTTTTCGCGAAATCAACTTTCACTATCTGAAGAAGTGTTAATGAGCCGTAATGAGCAAAACACACCAAAAAATAATAATTTCGCGCCACAAGCGAGAAAATCCACCTTAGCTGCCTGCCCATAGACAGAAAATCGCACCATACAGCGTCATCATGGAACTAAACCTGGATACCACAGATTAAGAAGTTAATTTTCATTGAAAAAAAATATTTTTCACTTTGATGTAAATTACTAAACCCAAAGCCAGGATTTTTTCAAAGTCAAAAGCCAGCAAAGGAAAGCCAGTTATTTGCTTACAGACCTTAAGATGCCTTGGGAATAGTGCCAACCATCGCAGGGGGGACATCTTACGGGGAACGATCTGTAGACTTACCGGTTACGTTAAGTGTTGGTTTAGGCCTTAGCCCAAACCAAACCCGCTCTATACCTGGCTTCTCATCACTCTGAGATTCAAACTCCACAATTTTGTATCTGTGAGTCATCATTGATTTTAAACATTTGATTTATTTTACAAAAACATCATTTATCACGACGAAAGAATGTCAAGTTCTAAAAATGGCGCTACTTCTTAAAATTAACCCTTCCACTGACATCACCGTCTGCAAAGTGGCACATGCTAAAATAAAATTAGATTGCCATATGCACATCAGAAAAAACAAAACAGAAGTTCCCGATAATGATCGAAAAACTTCCAAATTCGAAAATAGAATGTTCCGATTCCAACAGACTATAAAAAATAATAAAAGGGGTAAAGAAGGGCGAAGGATTTTAAGGGGTTTGATACAACAAAAAGTGTTTCGGCCAGGTGTTGCCATCGGTACCTACCTACGTCTTGCCGGAAATCTGTGATGCATGTGTCTTCAACCCGTTTCGTGGCGGAAACAGTGTACCCTCGCCTACCCTACGTAGTGTAATATTAAAAAACAACCCTTTAGTTAAGTATTATAATAATAATTTACGTTTCATTCAAGCCCCATATTGAAGACTACCTATTTTTATCTTTTCTACTTAGTAAATATATCATGATATCAGCCTACAGAAGTCCATAAGACATAGGCCCTAGAATGCCTCGAAGAAAGGTGTTTAGCCGCCTACATCCACTGACTTCCTCCAACCTCTAGAATGTAGTTGGTCCACGAGAGGGGCTTTACAAGCTTTATACTCGTATTAACTTGCATTGTATGTCCGGGTGGAATCTTGCAACTAAATTTAGAAGCAGTTATCCTCAATCGATTGAGCTAAAATTTGGCATACCTGTTAAGTTCCTACAGAGTTGAAAGTTATTGATAGTGTTAACGTATTTAAAGTAAGTCTTACAAAGCTACTGTTGAAAAGGTGTTTCTACTCAGTTGAAGAATTCTTGACATGTGATAATTTTAAATAGGGTTTATTATATTATTTTATTTTTTCTGACATTATGAATTTTTGTAAACGTGTTTTAATGTTCTGGTACAAGCGATGGTAGCCTAACTGTTCAATAGTGCAACTCAGAATCCAACGATACCGGGTTCGATCCTAGGCTCCGCACCAATGACTTTTCTAAGTTATGTGTGGATTTCCATCTCTCTGTGCTTCGGAGGGCACGTTAAGCTGTCGGTCCCGGCTGTTATTGATTAATAGCAGTCGATAAGCCATGTCAGGGGCCCTCGGGCGGCTTGACAAACTCTGACACCAGAGGCCAGCACTACCTCATACGAAACGACGACGAATGTTCTGGTGTAATTTTTGATTTTTTTAAATTGTTCCTAATTTCCGACACGATTTTTAATTGTTTGTGAATAAATTAAATGAAATGAGTTCCGATGACAATGCAATATTATGGTGACAGGTCCGGGTGGCATCTTGCAACTGAATTTTAAAGCAGTTATCCTCAACACAATGCAATATTATGGTAACAGCGAGCTGATCTGATGATGGAGACGAAAGGTGAACAACGGTACTCCTCAAGGGATAAAGTAGACTTGCCGTGTTTAGGCTCATTTTGATTAGCACACGGTTACGATCACTAATTTTGTAAAAGCATGTATTGAAAAATATATTTTTCACAAAAAACTTATTCTTCTGTATAGTCCGGTGTGTGGTCACTACTCGAGAACCTAATATTTCCAAATGGTTATTAGTTTTACGACCTGCACATTGCCACTTCAGCTTGTCGATGATATTGGTTCTTCATTTCGATTCTATCACACAGATAACTCCAACCACAGCTCTCTCCATAGGCTGCTGCGTAACTTTGAGAGCTTTTCTATGCGGCCACACGAACTGATTATACACTTTCGTCTTGAGGCTCTGCGGTATCTGTAACGAGATGATTGTAAGCAGGTGTAAGGATTGATTACAAACATGATGATTGTAAGGAGTGGAATACACTAGCGTCGTCTGTCTTTCCCGATAACTATAATCTGGGTCTCTTCAAGGCTAGAGTGAATAGGTGCCTTCTAGACCTTTGTGCTCCATCTTCGGCCACATCGTCACTTACCAACAGGTGAGATCTTGGTCAAACATAGGTGTATCATAGTTTAAAAAAAAGTACAGTGCTACAAGGATAATTTGGCACGCCTTTATATTAGATTACAAGATGGCGGTGTTAGTTCTGATTTCGGCCACGTGCCAAACTATCTTTAAAGCCCTGTACATTGTGTACAATGTAGTATTTCACACAGTTGTATAGAGATTAAGAAAATGTTTTCGATTTAAATAGGTTTGTATGACATGAAGCCGCGCATAGCTGGCTCCGACCTCACATGCGCAGGCGCAATCACCGAGTACAGTTAATCGCGGATTAATGCACTGTCTGACCCCTGCCCCGCGCGGCGTGAAGATACGCCATCTGTCAATAATATTAAACGGACTAATGTTAGGAATGTTGATGATGCTTTTGTGTATTCTATATCAATCAATAAAGTCATTTATGCATCACGACATACTCCTAGTATCCCAAATATCATAAACTAGAAACTCGCCCCGGCTTCACTCGGGTAGTGTCGGGATCCCCCCTCCCTCCATTCCCCCCTAACCCTCCCCCCTTCCCAACCCCCCATATATCCACACACCAGATACAGATTTTTTTACACATTGGGTTCCTTTATTGGAGGTTTAGTACAGATCCCTAATTTTTTTGAAAATATAATATAGCCTATTTCACCTGGGGATAGTGTAGCTTTCAAACAGTGAAAGATTTTTTTAAATCGGTTCAGTAGTTTCGTTTGCATCCCTAATCCTAATATCCCGTTTCTAGCGAAAAGTATGTTTTTTTTTTTTTTTTTTTTTTTTTTAACATTGATAGACCTTTGTTTGACCACGATCTCACCTGTTGGTAAGTGACGATGTGGCCGAAGATGAAGCACAAAGGTCTAGAAGGCACCTATTCACTCTTGACTTGAAGAGACCCAGATTATAGTTTTCAGGAAAGACAGACGACGGTAGTGTATTCCACTCCTTAGCAGTTCGCATTATAAAGGTAGAACTGAAACGTTTTGTGCGAATAGAAGGTATACCAATGAGGTAAGGATGGTACTGAGCTGTACGCCTGCTCGTCCTTTGATGAAAAGGAGATGGTGGGATCAGATCGTGCAGTTCCTGGGAGCATTCACCGAAATGTAACCTATAGAAGATCGCAAGGCATGCAACCTTACGGCGGTGCTCGAGACTCTGGATCTTAGTCTCCGCCATATGTTGCTCACCTATAAGCCTGAAAGCTCTACGTTCGATCGAGTCCAAGGCAGCAAGCTGGTGTTTGGCCGAGCCATCCCAAACATGGCAGCAGTACTCCATACCAGCCCGGACTTGTGCTTTATATAAACTGAGAAGCTGTCCTGGTGTGAAGTAACGCTTTACCTTATTCAGGATGCCTAGCTTCATGGCAGCTGTTTTTGCCTTAGACTCGATGTAGGAGCCAAAGTTGAGAGTAGGCGTGAGCGAAACACCTAAGAGCTCGAGGTGATCTCCTATAGCAACAGGTACATCTCGGAATACAGGAACTTGGAGAAACGGACTTTTTTTGTGTATTTATATTGCCGCTAGAATCACAAATAAAATAAATATAAAAACGGCATACTGACTAATCACTGTACTGCAATAAGTTTGTGATATGAAAATTAGGGAGAGTATGCGATCAATGAGTGATCAGTGATCAATCAGTAAGCAATAATAGCGCGCCATCTTTTGACATGACTTGACTTTAAATAGCGTGTAACCTTAATAACGCTTGTGTAAGTAAGATGGAGAATTTCTTTATCATGGTCGTTCCTTTCTTTTACAAAAGAGAATGAAGAATTAAATGTTATGGGAAGTTCCATTAAAAATAGCGAGCGATTCTCCATGGTCGTAGATTCACTTTCTACAAGCTATTCAGGCGCATTGTGATTAAGACTTTCGGACGCCATTACAATTTGTTTTATTTTATTTAAAATGGCGGTTTTCCATAGAAATGTTTTGAATATCCAGTTAACCTCTACTTTAATGAATACTATTTCATGCCATATTAATGATATTACTTTTACAAAACTTATAATGGGTTTAATAAATCTGAAAAACTGTGATAGAATATTTATGACGAATGTCGCAAAAGGTTAGTTAGTTTAGTTAGTTTTAAACATTTTAGATTTTCCCTAATATCTCAAAAACTACGTCCTTATTCTATTTTAGAATTATTAAATTTACTATTATTATTTAATTATTATTGAATTATAACTCATTCCGCCATTTTTAAAAAGAGACGTCTACTTTTATTTTATTTCTTTTCCTAGTGTTTTTTGAGTCATTTTGGAGGCATTTCAACCAATGCAGCTCGTCTATAGAAATGAAGTGAAGTGAAATGAAATGGAAGTGAATTGTGTGACTTTTTAAATTGGTAGAAATTGACTACCAAAGTTTTAGTAAAACGGACACCGTTACATAAGTATGATTGCTGTTATAAACTGTTTACATTTCACTAAATATATAGAAGCACTAGCTGTAACCCGCGACTTCGTACGCGTAATATTGTTTTATCCATAACTCTGCGTAATAGCACAGACTAATTAGTTTTTACACTGTGGTAATAGTATGTTCTAGTTGTTGTAGTAGTAGAATGTTTGGTTTTCCACTTGTGGTATCCTACCTATGCTAATAGTAAGTTAGCGCACCTCCCCCGAACGTATGCACATTGCCCGCAACCGTCACAAGAATAATTTCTAAACCAGCATCCGATGGTCCGGTGCCCCTTTCCGCACCGCCAGCAAGGCTGCTCCACGCACTGCACATCGCCCGCGGGCGCGGCGGGAGCGCGTGCTCCCGCTGCGCTGGCGCCGCTGCCGACCCCTACGCGGCCCGCGTGCGCTGCGCCTCCCCCAGCCCCCCCCCCTCCCCCCTTCACCCCCCCAAATCAGGTGTCTTTGTGACTTGTAACTCTGATTTAATTGTAGTGAGCGCCATGAACTGTTCCACGCGTCGTAATATCACTTTTTACTCGAAATATCGAATTGTTCGGTTTTACCGATCGGCATTTTATTCCGATGCACAAAAACACAATAAATAAGCAAGTGGTGGTATTTTTTCGCGGTGTATCTCGTTGCCCGTGGGATTTACAGGTAGGATACCACATTATTATTATTTTATTAAATTAAGGGGTCCCATTTTAACCTTGAGGTTCTGGAATATTTTAATCTCAACAACGACACCGTGACACGACCTTTGAAACGACACCATACTCAAGGTTTTAAATTTAGGGGTCCCATTTTAACCTTGAGGTCCGTAAAATATATCTCAACAACGACTCCGGCAAACGACATTTGAAACGACACCATACTTATGTTTTTCAATTTAGGGGTCACATTATAACGTTGAGGTTCTGAAAATATTTTAATCTCAACAACAACACGTGACAATACCTTTGAAACGACACCATAGTCAAGTTTTTTCAATTTGGGTGTCCCATTTTAATCTTGAGGTCCTGATAATGTTCTAATCTCAACAACGACACCGTGACACGCCCTTTGAAACGACACCATACTCAAGTTTTTCAATTTAGGGGTCCCATTTTAACCTTGAGATCCTGAAAATATGTAATCTCAACAACGACACCGTCAAACGACCTTCTAAACGACACCATACTCAAATTTTTCAATTTAGGGGTCCTATTTTAACCTTTAGGTCCTGAAAATATTTTGATCTTAATGACTTCACCGTGAAACAAACTTTGAAATTGCCGAAATACGCTGAAATCTCGCTAGAACCTAAAGTGTATTTATTTACAAAGAAAATGTTCCCATGCTTTTTTTCAGCAAAATTTCAGGTAGTGCTGAAACTTATGTTGGCTATTTTTATTTAAGGAATTACCTTGTGAATTTTCTTGTTTCTACTACCAACGGTTTCCGAAATACGAAGCATTTTAGTTTTACATTAAAAGCCATTTTGGACCCCTTACAGAGTGAATTTTCAAAAATCCTTTCTTATTACACCCCTACACCCAAAAAGGAATACATCCTTCAAATTTCATGTGTCTAGGTCCAGCGGTTTAGACTGTGCGTTGCAAAACGCAAAGTGTATACGTTAAAAGCCCTTTTTGAACCCCTAAGAGGGTGAATTTTCCAAATTCCTTTCTAAGTACACCTTTACACCCTAAAAGGAATACACTGTCCAAATTTCTAGTCTCTACGATCAGCGGTTTAGGCTGTGCGTTGTAAAAACTAAAGTTTTTTTATTTTTTTACATAGAAAACGATCCCTTTCCATTTTTCAGGAAAATTTCAGGAATCGCTGAAACACGTGTTTATTTATTTTATTTGAGGAATCTCCATGTAAAACTTCAAGGTTCTACTGCTAACGGTTTCTGAAATACAGAGCTTTTTTGTTGTATATTAAAAGCCCATTTTGGACCCCTTAGAGCGGGAGTATCGGAAATTCCTTTCTTAGTGCACCCCTAGACCACATAAGGAATGTACCCTCCAAATTTCAGGTCTCTAGGACTTACGGTTTAGGCTGTGCGTTGATTGTCAGTCAGTCAGTCAGTCAGTGAGTCAGTCAGTCACGCAACGATTTTATATATTTTTATAATTGACTCTTGACAGATTTCAGAAGCCCAATTCTCTTATTTATATTATAAGCATACTGCAAGTTGACCGAAACGAGATTGTATTGTAAATTGACTGAGAAATTGGTATTCTGCTCCCTCATAACAACAATATAATCTACTTTCGGTTCTTGCGACCATATATTAGAGTAGGATAGTGCTATATAATAATTGTAAAGAGTGAAAGAGAGAATTCTCAGAACATTGAAACATTCAAGTTAGAGTCACATTTCGATATAATCACATTCCGCGCTATATTGTCAGGAGAGCAGAATACCATTTTTGACGTTTGTGAAATCGACACTCGATCGTAACATGATCCGAACTTTAATTTGACTATTTTTTATTACGAGAATGGGGCTTCTGTTTGGTGTTGGGTGGAGTATGCAGCAAAATTGCTAATATTAGATAAGTAAGTTTTTAACAGACTAAATCAAGTAGGTACCTAAAATATGTATGGATTAACTGATTATTTAATTATTATTATTATAACTCCGAGGGATCGCTGTACTATAAACACGATAGGACAATATTTTCACGAAAGAAAAAAAACAAAGTTACGTATATTTTTTGCCTAGATTCGATTGTTTATTAAAATGGTGCGTATTATTGGGTAAAATATAAGATAAGTAATTAATTTTATTTAACTTATTTTTTACCCAATAATATGAACCATTTTAATAAACAATCCAAGAAGCACAATACAACAAGGTGGTGTAAAATTATCGATATATTACGAGATACTCAATAAAAACTGCTTTTACGGGCGGCGCGAGGCGTTTTTTTTGTATGAAGATTTCTGCCTGGGGTTGGTGCAGTCTTAAAACATGTATATCTTAGAATATTCTCAATAAATCCCTTACTTATCCGATAACCAGAAGTCCTTCAAGTTTTTTACTGACTCGTTATCTATCAGTGCCACATGTCTGATGGCACGTGCTGATGCAGCTGTCGACTAAGCAGCCATCCTGCGCATGCTTAGAGGATGTGTTCCTTTATGTTCCTTATTCTGTTCCAATTGTTCCAGAAGGAAGTACAGCCGCAAGTATTGAGCCGGTGGACAAGTTGGTGTTTGGTTACGTAAAGGTGGTTAGAAAGATATGGATAACAGGTAAAATTCTATTAATTTTACCGCGACATAGAAAAATAAATAAATAGATAATGCTGGACATTTCACACAACAACCGTTATTACACAACACACATTTAACCGTGGTGTGTCCGGCCTAAGAATAGACCCCTCCGTCTCCTCCCGTGGATGTCGTAAAAGCCGACTAAGGGATTACCCGGACTTGTTTGTAAGATTCGTTGGTATAAGATTTGTCCTGGTTGCTGGCGTATTGTAGAATGTGTTATTACTGGAAGAAAGTGTTAGGTGAGTCAGTCGTGGGAAGCAATGGCGGCGATGAGCTCACCACTCATCACGTCTATATCCCACGATGGTGCAACCCACTGTGAAATGAGGCCCATTGGGCTCTGCCTACCCCTTCGGGGAAAGAGGCGTGTGTCTGTGTATGTGTATGTATGTATTTCACACAAAATTATCTAGCCCCAATCTAAACAGAGTGTTATGGGTACTTGATAACTGATATACTTTTTTTTTTCTTTTTTTTTTATACTACTTGAATGACGGTACAAGCAGATGGCCCACCTGATGTTTTGCGGTAACCTCTGCCTATCAACAGTGCATTACCTCATAGGTCACGTCCACCTAGGACGCACCCTATGTGGCATTGCACTGCGCCCGCCACCCTGAGACATAAAGATGAAAAGTCTCATGTAAAACACAACATACATACAACTGCATACTTAATACAATATATTACATAGATAGATTTTTTATTATACAAAGAAAATACCCTGAACATCCAAATATCTTCAGATCGCACAAATATTTGTTCCGAGGCGGGAATCGAACCCGCAAACTCCTGCGTTGCAGCCAAGGTCGTCAGAACATGAACGTGAGAAAATGAACGAATTAAGACATTTTAGAAAAAATACGACTATACACCACGTACGTAAGGTACGTGGTGTATAGTCGTAATTTTTTTTTATTCTCCTGCCGACGTTTCGTTGACCATTTAGAGGTTCTTCTTCCTCCTTTTTTAAAATCAGTTGCAGGATTCCACCCGGACATACAGAAATTCCTTTATCCACCTTCCGTCTCCATCATCAGATCAGCTCGCTATCACCATAATATTGTCATTGGAACTTGACAGTAGTATGCCAAATTTTAGCTCAATCGGTTGAGGATCACTGCTTTAAAATTCAGTTGCAAGATTCCACCCGGACATGATATTTATGTGATACTATAAATTAAAACTAGTGTGTTAGGTCATATAATTACCGGCAACATAGTTTTCGCTATCTGAATAAGTGTTGATGAGCTGTGATGAGCAAAAAAATTTTTTTTTTAATTTCGCGCCACATGCGAAAATTTGCAAGATTCCACCCGGACATACATTGCAAGTTATTATAAAGCTTTTAATAAAAAAACTTGATTATGTAACTAATGCAGTCGTAATAGCTTCAGAAAATAATCATAATCATAAATCATTTATTTGTTTATATTATTTGGATAAGAGTCTTATCCACTACAATACTAAACATCAAATCAGAAATAAAAAAATGAGACTCAGAAAAGCACAATCGGCGCGCACGTGTTACTCGACACATGTGCACAAAAAGGCACATTCAACATCAAAAGGAAGAATCGGAAGTACATTTCTATGGACTAAAGACCCATATAGACCGACACAGCTTGAGCTCTGCAACAATGCAATCCAATGCTATATTGCGAGGGGTTAAAGGAAGGGTAGGGCTCACGTTCTGTTGGTCGCTCGCTATTCTCCTCAGATTTGTGAACGAAGGTAGATTTGAATAAAAAAACTACTTCCGCTCGAGTTTAAAAAAGGTTAATTATATGTTTTCAATGACGAAAGAGACTATGACTATTAAAATAACGCGTAGACAGCAGCTGATTGGACATTTTGGAGGCTTTCTCCTCACAGAGGAGTCAATGTTATGCGCTGAAAAAAAATATGTCAGTCATTGAGCTTTTATCTGTAAAGTGAACGTAAAACAATTAGATCTACCTGTTCATTAATTATGTAAAAAGTAGGTAACAAAGTGCAGCTGTTTTCGACTGAACATTTGATTCAATTTCTAGACGATTTAGAATTTTGTACTGTTTCCTTCACCAGCTTATTAGGGACGCTTCCGTCTGGTAGTGATTTGGATCAGTTGAGCTACTTTTAGATCGTTAGCAGCGGTCTTCAGGTAGCACAACTGTTTCATATTTATTTTGGACATACCTTGTATTTTTTTTTTTTTTTTTTTTTTTTTTTATACTACTGGAATGTCGGAGCAAGCAGATGGCCCACCTGATGTAAAGCGGTAACCTCTACCTATGAACAGTGCATTACCTCATAGGTCAAGTCCACCTAGGACGCGCCCTATGTGGCATTGCACTGCGCCCGCCACCCTGAGACATAAAGATGAAAAGTCTCATGTGCCTGTAATTTCACCGGCACCCTTACCCTTCAAACCGGAACACAGCAATGCGAGCACTACTGCTTTGCGGCAGAAATAGGTACGGTGGTAGTACTTCCCCGGACGAACTCTTTCACAAAAAAGCTCTACTACTACTAACTATTATTATAATAGTTGTATTATTCTTTCTGTAAATAAATGTTTATTTCTTTCACCTACATGTCGGTATTTCTTCTGATTGATTATTTTCGTAGTTTGTTTGGAATTTCCGTTTACCGGTTAATTGATATTGTTTATTGGGTGTTCGTCTGTTGGTCAAAGAGTTCGATCGAGGCCTTTGCCGACTGGCAAACAGATCTACAGAAAATTAGTAAAATCCAAATAAAAGACTAGATTAAGGATTATATAAGGATTAAGGATTTTGACCTCTGTGACGCGGCGGGCGAACGTTCGCCTGCGACGCAGGAGGTTGCGGGTTCGATTCCCGCCTCGGAACAAATATTTGTGCGATCTGTAGATATTTGTTCCGGGTGTTCTGGGTATTTTCTATATATAATAAAAAATATCTATCTATGTAATATATTGTATCAGTTGTCTAGTACCCATAACACAAGCTCTGCTTAGCTTGGGGCTAGACAATGTTGTGTGAACTGTTTAGCATTATTTATTTATTTATATAAAATTTAGGTTTTCTATGTAGGTATAGTTTTTGTAAATTTGTATAGTTTTTACTGTAATATGGATCTGAATAAAAGGCTATACTATTATTATTATTTTTCTGTTTATGGTTAATTTCATCTCGGCTTCAAGAAGCCGGTAATAATGAGCTCTTACGGGCCTAGGCCAAGTGAGCGTCATGATTATGAGTTGTTTGCTGTCGTTCCTGTTGAGACGTTGCGTAAAGTTGGTCGGTTTGCAAGAATCTCCTAGTTATCCGGCATGTATTTAAAACGACTGCTTTTTGTAGGCTATAATATATTGTAGGTAAGTCTTGGGAAGTTTTATTATTAAATGTCGGAAAAGACTTTATCTTCAAGTTGAACGGTGATTGGTGAGTGGTGATTCTGTGATGCACGGTTTTTTTCGTGACAAATAATTGTTTTTCGTTATTTTCACATACTTTTCATTCCGTGAGCGTTATTCTGTCACCTGACGGCTTACCTAAGCATTAATCAGTTAGAAAGTAACGGTATTTGGCTCAGGGTTGTAAAGTCATTATCGGCCGTAAGACGTCCACTCTTGTACGAGGTCTCCCCTTTGTATGGAATGGGGGGATTTGCCATAATTATCGCGCTTGACAGATGAAATCATTATGTCAAAAGATATGTGACTTATTTTTGATAATGCAGGAAAGATAATATAATAACTCAAATATATAAAAAATTCCATACAAGGCCCACGGTATGCAAGGAGATGAAATGAATCGGGGTATGCTCCCAGGAACTTCATGATCTGATTCCACCATCTCCTTTTCATCATAGGACGAGCAGACGCACAGCTCGGTACTACCCTTACCTCATTAGTAGGTATACCCTCTATTCGTACTAAACGTTTCAGTTCCACCTTTATAATGCGAACTGCTAAGGAGTGGAATAATACGTCGTCTGTCTTTCCTGAAAACTATAATCTGGGTCTCTTCAAGGTTAGTGTGAATAGGTGCCTTCTAGACCTTTGTGCTCCATCTTCGGCCACATTGTCACTTACCAACAGGTGAGATCGTGGTCAAACAAAGGTCAATCAAAGTTAAAAAAAAAAGAAAAAAATAAGATGAATGGAGTAAATTCGTAAAATCGAGCGTTACCAAAAAGTGAAGTCGTTACATTTTCCCGCGTTAGAAAAAAGTGCGTTATGTTTTCTGAACTGGGCTGGAATATACTCCTGTCGCGCGTCGTAGCTAACACACACCATCTTTTAGAACATAATAAAAAAAGAAACAACATAAACAAAACGTATCACAATAAAAATACAGAGGGCGGTCTTATCGCTATGATCTTAGAGTTATCTGAAGCATAGTATATACCTTCACGCACAGTGTGACAGAAGGCCAGATGTGCAAGCGTACTAAATATGCATTCTGGCTGCGCACGCGCATGCGGGCTCTGGGTCAAATTCCGTTTTTTGCAATTAGCAAAGCATGTGAAGTTTTATTTTAAAATGTCAAAAGAAGCCTACAGCGTCACTTAAAAAATGAACATATGGAATTCGAATACTTTTTTGAGAGAGTATCTACTGCGACGGTTTAATTTTGATCCTTGCTCTTTCGAATACAGCTCTCACATTCGTTAGTTTGATCCTTGCTCTTTCGAATACAGCTCTCACATACGTTAGTTTGATCCTTGCTCTTTCGAATAAAGCTCTCACATTCGTTAGTTTGATCCTTGCTCTTTCGAATACAGCTCTCACATTCGTTAGTTTGATCCTTCCTCTTTCGAATACAGCTCTCACATTCGTTAGTTTGATCCTTGCTCTTTCGAATACAGCTCTCACATTCGTTAGTTTGAACAACAACCTTGTCTAAAGTGGTCAAACAGTTTGAACTTCAAACGGTTTGACCGCTATAAAAATATCGAAATATGTTATTTATATAAATAAGGTTTTCTGTAAAAGGTTTGTGTTTCATCGGTGATGGTCCCTAGATAGTTCCGAGACACGCCAGGGAGCACCGTATTAACATTTTTCGCTCGTTAAGATTAGTTTAAGCTTATTTTTGTATGAAAACTGGTGTTGGAAACTAAAAAATAGTGGTTTTAAAAAATACCAAAACGAATATCATGTTAGTTTTCGCGAAATCAACTTTCGCTATCTGAAGAAGTGTTGATGAGCTGTAAGGAGCAAAAAACACAAATAATTTTAATTTCGCACCACAAGCATCATCCACCTAAGTGGGTAACCTACTTACTGCCAAAGTGACGAATTATAAACATTGTTCTGTGCCTGCCGTAATTCAGAAAGAGACAAAATTTAAAAAAATAGTTGTTTAAATTTTACAGAAATGGTCGCAAGAGAAACGTCATGGAAATTATTAAATTACCAAAACATTAAATCCATTTCTACCGTCTGTGACAGTGACAGTGCGACAGGATCCCACATGCTTTGATTTTTTTTCGGTGATCGGAAATATTTTTCGGAAATCCATTAAAAAGCTTTGCTATTAATCATATTCCATCTGCCCCGCCCGGAGCGCTCGTTTTATTGCTTTTGTCCTAGACTGTACGTTTTCGATGTTTTCATTTTGTGTTTTGGCAATTTGTTTTTGTTTTTTGGCAATTCGATTATGAATTTGTCTGTTATAACGCCGACGGCAATTTGATTTTATCTATTTGTAATAATTGCTAGTTTTAACGATGCAGAGACAAATATTATTTATTTTGATATATTTCAATAATTAAGAGTTGTTTGCTTTTTCATTTGCTAACTAAAACAATTAATAGGCACTCGATGGACCAAATACATTATAAAGATCGCATAAGTTCGGTGGATGGAGGCGGCTCAAGCCCACTGGTCGTGGAATTTTACTGGCGAGGCCTATGTCCAGTGCACATCTATAGGCTGATGATGATGATGACGTAAGGCACTTAAATAAATGGTTACCTTACTTTAGTTTACGAAACCAACTGTGTTGGTTGTTTGTCTGTTTTAAGGCGTCGATGGTCGTCAAATTATGTCACTATCTAACTCATTAAGGTGCTTGCTTTTTCATACAAACGTATTAGCACAAATATGGGCGAACAGAGTATAATTTTACACTGAAATGACTGTTGTTGACTTTTATATTGGTCATTATTTGCGGCAAATCATATTTGGTTGAAGAAAACAGTGGATTAATAGCGAAAATAACATCGAAATTTTAGTCCATACAAGTAATTTCGATGTTATTTTCGCTATTAGTCCACTGTTTTCTGGTAAATAATGGTGGTAGTACTTCCCCGGACGAACTCTTTCCCAAAAAAGCTCTACTACTAAGAAAACTACGAAAACGGAGGCTACTTTGCTAATTTATTTCTTTTGAAAACAAGATGACATGCTTTTTATGATGTAAATTTTTATACATTTTTTTGTAGTTTTTTTATAAAAATAGTTGAGAAAAAAGGTGATGAGATGAGCGCTATGAAACCCATACATTTCACATATTATATCCACGCCTTAATACATTACCTTTGACCTTATTTGTTTTAAAGAGTTAATAAAAATAAACTAAGCCTTGTTCTCCAGCAACAGTTATTAATGTTGGTAATCTTAGACTGCCGTCTCTGACCTTCTGTGCCAACTAATTAAGGGAAGTATCATGTCAAGTCCAACTGTCTGAGGTCAAGAACCATCAAATAAAAAACCTTAATGGAACGAATTATTGGCCTTAAGGTTAAAAATGGTCGCCAAAATGTTTCGTAAATGCGATATCTATTTAAAATTACACGGTTAGCTCGTTTCTGGGCAATTTAGTTTGTAAATTGACCAATTTACAGTATTCAAGGACAAAATAGGTAATAAATCAAGATGGAATTACACTTTTGTGTGAATGAAAAAGTAGGCAGGAAATTGATTTGTGAAATATTCAAGTTATTAGTAGAGTCCGGTCACTTTATGGTTGTGCCTTTTTTTTATTTGGAAAAACTAACAGTAGGTAACGCAATATACTTAACTAAGGTAGTCTTAAGGTGGTCCTTTCGCTTGTAGTGCGTTTTTTTTTTCGTGTTTTTTGCTCATCACAGCTCGTCAACACTTCTTCAGATAGCGAAAACTATGTTGACTGTAATTATATGACCTAACACACAAGTTTTAATTTATAGTATCACATTAGTTTGGCTATGAATGTGCTCGAAACACAAAAAACACTGTAAATACCATTGAAGCACAATCGTAGCTAAACTAAGTATATTTATGTGACAATATAAACTAAAACTTGTGTGTTAGGTCATATAACTACCGGTAAATTAGTTTTCGCTATCTGAAGAAGTATTGATGAGCTGTGATGAGCAAAAAACATGAACAAATTTGAATTTCGCGCCACATTAGAAAGCAACCACCTTAATGTTTGTGCCTTAAGTTAATAATATATCATTTTATATTGTATCAGCATAGAATACCCATATCCATGCAGAATGGCACGATGAACGGCTTGAGCCGCCTCCATCACCGCCTTCCTGCGACCACTATAATGTCTTTGGTCCAACAAAAGGTGCGGCATTCCTCTTTTGCGTCACGATCGTGGTCAAACATAGGTCTATCATAGTAAAAAAACCGGCAATGTGCGAAATGGACTCGCGCACGAAGGGTTCAATACCATTCATTATCTATAAAAACGGCAAAAAAAAAACAAGTTTAAGAAAATAAAAATAAAAATTGCACGCACAAAGTGGTCACCCATCCAAAAGCTGACCTCACAGATCATTGTTTAACCTACATTTAGAAAAATCACGTTTGTTGTATGGTAAACATTTATTTTATTCTTTTTTTTTGTATGCATTGTTATAGCGGCAACAGAATAAATAAATAATAAATAAATAAATAATGCTGGACAGTTTTACACAACATTATCTAGCCCCAAGCTAAGCAGAGCTTGTGTTATGGGTACTAGATAACTGATATACTTAATACAATATAATACATAGATAGATATTTTTTATATATTTTTTTTTGAAATACATCATCTGTGAAAATTTCGAATTTCATGAGATTCAGCCTGGTGACAGATGGACAGACAGACGGACAGCCGAGCCTTAGTAATAGGACCTCTGTTAGCTATGCGGAATATTTTGTGACTATGAATGAAAACAACCAGGTATAATTATTGTCCCGACGTACATTTTCTTTATTTTCCCTGTCTCAACTGACACAATCTTTTTTATATTACAAAAAGTTTGTAAACTGAATCCTCCGAAGAGGTACGTCGTCTACATTCCCGTTTTACCCTTTGGGTACGGAACCCTAAAAATACCTATAGTAAAGTAACCATTTATTATTATGTTATTTTTTGAAATATTTCGCTCAAAAACTAAAAAAAACAAGAGTTTTCGTTTTCCTGCGACTAGAATACGAAATATTACCTTCAGTATAAAATTATAGGCTTATAATAATACGACAAAGGTGTAAAATATGAAAAATGTCTCTGATGAGCCTTTAACGAACGTTATAATACGGTCGATTAAAAAGACATCACGAGTGTTGCCATTTCTTGTAATTGAAGTGGCAAGGCTCCTGCCACCTACAATGTCAGTGCTTAATGCTAATGACTGACGATTTTGTAAATTGATGCACATTGTCATTTCATATTTATTATAGGAGTATAAACTACAATAATAATATTAAAGAGGTAAACTTTGTTTGTAATGATAAAAAAAAAAAAAAAACTTCTAACACTTCACTTCTTCACTTCTTCTTCTTCTTCTTCTTCTATTTTTTAAACTTCTGAACCGATTTTAAAAATTATTTCATCACCTTTATAAGCTAAATTATCAGCGAGTAACATAGGGGGTGTTGGGGCGTTTGCCACCGACGGAAGATGCCGCAGGCCACCATGCAACAAGGGGCTACCTCCAAGTGCAGAAGTGGCGGGGAGTTAACTTTAATCCCACTGATTGGGGGTGGAAGCTGTCTTCTTATGGACTCACCCCCATCCCCGCCACTACGGACCCCGCACCTCCTGCCCTTCTGCGAAAAATGTCATGTAAATGCAGTCCTCTACCAGTCATGCGGTGGTAAACTATTGTGAATTAACGTCCAGGATGTGGAGCTGAAATGCTCGGACGATGAAGTTGACCCGACTACAGACTGGGCGCCTCTCCCAGCGTCCATCACGGCCATCGAGACAACATCTTCGTGCGAGCCCAAGCCCGGGCCATCTAAGATAGAAGATACGATTTTGAGAAAACCGCTGTGCATACTGGTACCAATTTGGTCTCAAATGAAAGTTAATCAAATTTACTACAACTTCATTTCAAATAATATTTGACATGGAATGCATATTTTAGAAGAGACATTTTAGCATATTTTAGACATGCATATTTCACGAAATAAGTGAACATTTGGAAAAAAAACATTCTTAGGAAAAATTGCCTATTTTCGAAGAACTGTATCTTAGGAACTAATAGCTGTATAGAGCTCGGGCTAGTGCCAAATTGTAGCAAATTTTGTTTACTTTAAAAATATTACTTGTGTTTATACCGGTCAGACTCTTCTTTCACTAAGATATTGAGCAAAAACTGAAAAACTAAAATTTCATGGTTTTTTGGGGAAACAGCCTAACGCACAGCACTTGGAAAATTGCAAATCTGGTTTTTAATATCGGTTATGGTCCTAACAACACATAAAAAATTCAGCGTGACCGGAACTGCTACTATAACTACTGATCCATCCCACGAATATTTATTTCCGGATTATTTTATCCCGAACAATATATTTGCTTGCCACTTCTAGAAACGAGTTTCTAAGTTCTTTAGTGGCCTTTCTATAGAGAAGAATCTATAACTACATTCAATTTAGTATTAATATTCTCCCTAATCAATGCAATTTCATTATGAATCCATATTCTTAAATTTCCACACATACGTCGCAATCTCGACAATCGACTCCAACAACTAAATTAGCGCGTGTCTTATCGATAATAGACCGTATTAAATCAATACATCACTATTCAAGCACATCATCACACCAAAATAGACTTTAAAACAAATGTATTAAGAGTGAAATTGGACTGTGTTGAGTGGTAGTGTTGCACATTCCAAGTTCCTAGCGGATTACGGTGACATTTTTATTATTGCGAATCGTTCTCACGATTTTTTTCATTTGTATGGGTTGGTCATAAATATGTAACGTTCTTGTAACTTGGAAAAATAACTTTTGTTCGTAATAAATCGACGTATTTATCCTGTTTTTAACCCCCGACGCAAAAACGACGGGGAGTTATAAGTTTGACATGTCTGTGTGTGTGTCTGTCTGTCTGTCCCATCGTAGCTCCCGAACGGATGAACCGATTTCGTTATTTTTTTTGTTTGAAAGGTGAATTTGTCGGGCGTGTTCTTAGCTATGTTTGATCAAAATCGGTTCAGCCGTTTCATTGCGTCGGGGGTTTTTTTTAATTTTAACAGAATTAATTACTTGTATAGGTACTTCACTACGTGATATAATCTGAAGTGAGGAGATCTGTGCTAGAACCAAGATCACCGACATAGCTCTCAGAGTAAGCAAGAAGTGGCAATGGGCAGGCCATATAAATATAACTCGTAGAACTGATAATCGTAGAAGTTTTTTTTTTATCAACGTGGATGACCTCGCAAGCAAATTGCCCACCTGATTGTAGATCGGTAATCTCTGCCTTTAACAACACATTAACACGGTGTTCGTTTTTTTTAAACTTGTAAAAAAAAGAGTGACGGATCAAGCTGATGGCCCACCTGAGGTTAACCGGTACCCTCTGCCTATGAACAGTGCATTACCTCATAGGTCACATCCACCTAGGACGTGCCCTATGCGGCATTATACTGCGCCCGCCACCCTGAGACATAAAAATGAAAAGTCTCATGTGCCTGTAATTTCACCGGCACCCCTACCCTTCAAACCGGAGCACAGTAATGCGAGCACTACTGCTTTGTGGCAGAAATAGGGATGGTGATAGTACTTCCCCGGAAGAGCTAGTTCACAAAAAAGCTCTACTACTACCAGTTCTCGAGTGGCAACCAGAAACCAGACGATGTAGATAGGAAGGCGCCTCTTGATATACCTACATCATTTTAAACATCGCAGGAAGTCGGTGGATGGAGACTGGTTATGGCCGTTCATCGCGGCATCCTAAGGAGTGAAGATCCAAGCATGCTTTAAAAACAAATACGAATTTAACTTCTTGTGATAATATACCTGATGTTGCAGTAGTAGATATCCCAGAAGGAGACGATCTGTCCGATGTCGAAATGGAGGATGACATGTGGGCAAAAGACTTCGACGATTCACCACCATCCCCTTCGCTATGCCATGTGAATAGCGAAAAATTGCGAAGTTCGAAAAAAATTATAAACTTTGAAAGGCTTAATCTCAGAAAATAATGGGTCTACAGAAACAATTCCAGTACCATATTGTAGAAAATTTAGTCCACTTTAAAAACGTCCTAAGAAAGTTTTCTCAAAAACTAGTCCTTTAGGGTTATAATTGCCAAAACTTGAAAAAAAAAAACGATTTTTGACAAGGTTGCGTTCGGCGCTCGAGGTCGTCGTCGTCGTTTCGTATTAGGTAGTGCAGGCCTCTGGTGTCAGAGTTTGTCAGAGGTCAAAAACTTGGATTATTCATAAGGCCAACATCATAAACAAGTCTGCAAACAATCAGAACTACCGGATTTGACGCATACTGTGGATGTATAAAGTTACTGGACTATTATTTCAGTCTACAAATGACGGATTAAAAAGAATATTGCGTCATAGATAGAACTGAAACTGGTAGATCGTGATGCCAACAATAGAAGTAGAACTGATTTATAGCAATGGGGAGCGAGCCAACCAGCGGTCGGAGTTCATACCGGCATAATTAGAGTGGACATGACTGGGCGACATGACTGCATAGTGGTTTAAGGAATCTCACGTCATGAGAACACGTATATTAGACAATAACCGCCCCGGCTTCGTACGGAAAGTTATTATACAATGAAACCGCATCAAAATCCGTTGCTTATTTTATGAGAACTATTCGATTAAACAAACAGATAAACGCGGCTAGTGACTTTCCTTTACTATGCATTTATAAAGGTGTCTTCTGAGACTGATGCTTGTGCATTTGCCTTTTTCAAGTATTATTATTATATTTTCAATATAATTTGTAACGATACAATCCTTCCAAATCGTCAAAGTCACATACAAGTCATGTTTTAGTAAAAAGGTGGCCATTTTACTAAAACTTTGGTAGACAATTTCCATCAATTTGAAAAGTCACGCAATACACTTCCATTTCATTTCACTACACTTGTGCTCTATAGACGAGGTGCATTGGTTAAAATTTAGCCAGGTCAACAGCATTTTCGGTGGCCTTACACTTTGCCTTGAATTTTGGTCTAAAACAATTTAATTATCTATGGGACCGACGACACGATAAAGAAGAATATTGGTTAAAATAACACGAAAATTACACAAAATAACTTTAAAAAAACATTAGGAAATAAAACAAAATAAAAGTAGACGACGTCTCTTTTCGAAAATGAAGAAATAATACTTTTTAGTCTTATCCACATTATTCTTTAATTACTGAAAAATGCACCTAGCTTGCCGCAGAAGCATAACTTCCAACTACGCTAAAGTTCATCGTACTGACTGCTCAGTTCATCTGTTATCCTGTCTTATCGAGCACTTACTCAGGGATGGCAGGGGAAGGGGGGGGGGGGGGGGGGGGGGGGAGAGCTGGAGCCCCTACTTTTTAAAAGAAAAAGGCTTGAAGTTTAATCACTGCTTTCAATATACGACCTCTGTGGCGCGGCTGGCGATGGTTCGCCTGCGCGGCAGGAGGTTGCGGGTTCGGTTCCTGCCTGGGAACAAATATTTGTGCGATCGCAGAAATATTTGTGCGTTCAGGGTGTTCTGGGTATTTTCTATGTATAATAAAAAATATCTATCTATATAATGTATTGTATTAAGTATATCAGTTATCTAGTACCCATAAGACAAGCTCTGCTTGGCTTGGGGCTGGATAATGTTGTGTGAACTGTCCAGCATTATTTTTTTTATTTTATTTTTATATTTTTTTCTTACTACGTATTTGACGGTACAATCAGATGGCCCACCTGATGTTAAGCGGTAACCTCTGCCTTTAACAATGCATTACCACATAGGTCACGTCCACCTAGGACGCACCCATGTGGAATTGCACTGCGCCCGCCACCCTGAGACATAAAGATGAAAAGACGCATGTGCCTGTAATTTTATCGGCAACCATACCCTTTAAACCGCAACACAGCAATGCGAGTACTACTGCTTTGCGGCAGAAATAGGTATGGAGGTAGCACAAACCAGGACGAACCCAATTTTTTAAATTTTGTACATACCTACTTGTATAAGTTGTATTATTATTTCTGTAAATAAATGTATTTATCATAATTACAATAGACAAATATCACTTGACAATTTTTTTTTTCTTTATAATTGGCGCCGCACGGCTTGTGCATTTGCCATTTTAAAGTAAGTATCTGTATTTTCACTATAATGTATTTTCAATCTATTTTGCAACGTTACACTCCTTCCAAGTCGTCAAAGTCACAGTCGAGTCATGTTTTAGTAAAACGGTGGCCAATTTTACTAAAACTTTGGTAGATAATTTCCACCAATTTCAAAAGTCACGCAATTCACTTCCATTTCATTTCGCTACACTTGTGCTTTTTAAACGAGCTACATTAGTTAATATGGCACCAAAATAACACAAAATAACTCAAAAAAACACTAGGAAAAGAAATAAAATAAAAGTAGACAACGTCTCTTTTCGAAAATGGCGGGAAGAGTCATCCACTTCACAATTCTTCGTTGTTTGTGAATAAAGGTTTATTATAAACTAAACCTGAGTACGGCCATTTAAAAACTTTCATTGCATTATATTCGTTATGCTTTCCTCAACCACTAAACATTTAATTTGTTTTATTTCTCTGTTTTTTCTTAACTTTGTACTTTTATCGATTTGAATCAGTTTTGCATCGAATCACAATCGATGTGATTCGAATTTACCTATAGTGTTTACTTTTTATGTGCTTTCACTGTAGTTATTGGTTATTTTTATTCCGCAAATAAAAATAAATTATCAAAATAAATAGGAACGAATCGGTATTGGTGGAGTATTCAAATATTTTCGAACAACGTCCATCAATATATAATATCCTACTAATATTATAAACGCGAAAGTTTGTAAGTACGGATGTTTGTTACTCTTTCACGTAAAAACTACGGGATGGATTTGGATGAAATTTGGAATGGAGATAACTGGACTCTCGGAATAACACATAGGCACATTTTTATCCCGATATTCCCCCGGGATCGAGACTTACGCGGGTGAAACAGCGGGGCGCTGCTTGTCAATTATATTTTGACTATAATTAAAAAGGCCAATTGAAGTTCTAACTACCCTTTCGGGGAATAAGCAAGTGTCTACCTATGTATGAATGTATGTATAAACATTTTTTTTTTTTTTTTATTATTTCTAATAAAAATAAATACGTTTTATACTGTTAAGCTATCTAAAGACGATAAAACTCTTATGATTTGTATTGAAGCTTTCTTTTTTTTTTTTTTTTAATACTTCTGGAATGGCGGAGCAAGCAGATGGCCCATCTGATGTTAAGCGGTAACCTCTACCTATGAACAGTGCATTACCTCATAGGTCACGTCCACCTAGGACGCGCCCTATGTGGCATTGCACTGCGCCCGCCACCCTGAGACATAAAGATGAAAAGTCTCATGTGCCTGTAATTTCACCGGCACCCTTACCCTTCAAACCGGAACACAGCAATGCGAGCACTACTGCTTTGCGGCAGAAATAGGTACGGTGGTAGTACTTCCCCGGACGAACTCTTTCACAAAAAAGCTCTACTACTACTAAAAGTAACTAACTAGTAGTAGTAGTAGTAGTAGTCTTACTATGTTTGTAAGTTCAAGAAATACGGTTTTTCATACAATGGTTTTCACCCCTTCTCACCCCTTTAGGGGTTGAATTTACAAAAATCCCTTCTTAGTGGCTGGTTTTGCTATAAAAGGAAGCTACGCTCCAAGTTTCAGCTTTCAAGGTCCAACGGCTTCGGCTCGGCGATGATGAATCAATAAGTCAGTCAGTCAGTCAGTCAGTCAGTCAGTCAGTCAGTCAGTCAGTCAGTCAGTCAGTCAGTCAGTCAGTCAGTCAGTCAGTCAAGTTAAGCTCTTTTATAGGTATATAGATTGTTATTACTAGTTTGTATAATATTTTAGCTCTTGGTACAATATCGTACCGATCATATTGACGTGTATTGAATATTATCAATAAATTACTACTATTACTGTTATTAAGTTATGAGGAGGGATAAAAAGCAAAAAAATATATGAAACACTTGTAACTAAGAAAGTTATGAATATGAATATGAATGTTAGTGGATGGAAAGGAAGAGGAAGGCCTAAGAAAAGATGGATGGATGGCGTGAGAGATGATATGAATGAGAAGGGAGTGAATGATGAGGTGACGGCAGAAGGGAAGAAAAATACATACTGCGCCGACCCCAAATAAATTGGGATACAAGACAATGATGATGATAATCACTTTGAGGAAAAAGGTCCGGTGGTATGTATAAAATAATCTAACAAGTAATTAATTTTGTAAAAATTAAAAAAACCCTCAACGCAATGAAACGGCTGAACCGACTTTGATCAAACATAGCTAAGAACACTCCCAACAAATTCACATTTAAAACAAAAAAAAAACGGTTCATCCGTTCGGGAGCTACGATGCCACAGAGAGACATACACACACACACACACACACACACAAACAGACACGTCAAACTTATAACACCCCGTCGTTTTTGCGTCGGGGGTTAAAAAAATACACGCTGTAGAAGTTTCATCAAGCTGTAATTAAAATAATAACATAAATAAACTTTTGGTGTTCATCCCCCCTTCACATAAACCTTGCTTGTTTGCAAATCAAATAAAATCAAAACGAACGGCGACAGGTGCTTAGGGGAGAATGGGGTTGAGCATAGGGTTGCCAGATGTCCGACCTTGGCACTTTATCCGGCCAAAAATGTAACCGGCTTAAGTAGTCATCAAGACGTGATGATGGCTGTAATCACTATGATCAGCCGTGTCAATCTGAGCAACCTCTCGTTCTAAGGCTGCGTTTCGTGCGAGGTAGATGAGTGGTGCGAGGATGCATAGCGAGGCTGTCGAATGATGCGAGTGTTTCTACCAGAGATGTGCTAGGCAGCTGAGCGGTGCGAAGATGCGTAGCGACGCTTTGAAACAGTGCGCAGATTAGCGGTGCGACCGTGCGAGGATATGTTAGCGGTATAACAAAAACTCTGTGTAACAAACTCCGTGTAACAAACTCCGTCTAGTGACTGCTAGTAGTTTCTCGCTCGCGTCCATCCTTTGCGCACATCCCCTGCACACATCCCTCGCACACATCTCTCGCACACATCTCTTACACACATTTCTCGCTTGTTTTGTACGTATAAAAACCTGGCTCTGCTAAGCTGTTTTCACCAGAGCTGCGCTGAGCGAGGCTAGGTAAAAGAAGTGATTCTATTGGGTCTTAATACACATACCTCGCTACGCATCCTCGCTCATCTCATCTCGCTAGAAACGCAGCCTAGCTACCAAGATATCACTAAGCACCCAGGAACTAAACTTACTATGCCATCCGTCATCTCGTTTTCTAGACACACTGAATTTTAAACCAGTTCCACCAAACCAATTGAGCTGACATTTAGCATATTTTCGATAGTTCTTTTTTTTCTTCTTTTTTTTTAATTTATAGACCTTTCTTTGACCACGATCTCACCTGTTGGTAAGTGACGATGTGGCCGAAGATGGAGCACAAAGGTCTATAAGGCACCTATTCACTCTAGACTTGAAGAGACCCAGATTATAGTTTTCAGGAAAGACAGACGATGGCAGTGTATTCCACTCCTTAGCAGTTCGCATTATAAAGGTAGAACTGAAACGTTTTGCGCGAATAGAAGGTATACTAATGAGGTAAGGATGGTACTGAGCCGTACGCCTGCTCGTCCTATGATGAAAAAGAGAAGGTGGGATCAGATCGTGCAGTTCCTGGAAGCATTACCCGAAATGTAACCTATAGAAGATCGAAAGGCATGCAACCTTACAGCGGTGCTCGAGACTCTGGATCTTAGTCTCCGCCATATGTTGCTCACCTATAAGCCTGAAAGCTCTGCGTTCGATCGAGTCCAAGGCAGCAAGCTGGTGTTTGGTGTTTGTTGACAATACAACATGATACCTTCGATGATAGTAGCCTGGCAGTTTTAGGGCTAATTTTTATCAGCGATTTTTATGTTCCGATCATTAATTAATCAAGTAAAATATCTATACTCAAAATTAAAATATGTATGGATAATCAAAATATATAAAATCGTTGCGTGACTGACTGACTCACTGACTGACTGACTGACTGACAATCAACGCACAGCCTAAACCGTAAGTCCTAGAGATCTGAAATTTGGAGGGTACGTTCCTTTTGTGGTCTAGGGGTGCACTAAGAAAGGAATTTCCGATACTCCCGCTCTAAGGGGTCCAAAATGGGCTTTTAATATACAACAAAAAAGCTCTGTATTTCAGAAACCGTTAGCATTAGAACCTTGAAATTTTACATGGAGATTCCTCAAATAAAATAAATAAACGCGTGTTTCAGCGATTCCTGAAATTTTCCTGAAAAATGGAAAGGGATCGTTTTCTATGTAAAAAAATAAAAAAACTTTAGTTTTTACAACGCACAGCCTAAACCGCTAATCGTAGAGACATGAAATTTGGACAGTGTATTCCTTTTAGGGTGTAAAGGTGTACTTAGAAAGGAATTTGGAAAATTCACCCTCTTAGGGGTTCAAAAAGGGCTTTTAACGTATACACTTTGCGTTTTGCAACGCACATTCTAAACCGCTGGACCTAGGCACATGAAATTTGGAGGATGTATTCTTTTTTGGGTGTAGGGGTGTACTTAGAAAGGGTTTTTGAAAAATCACCTTGGAAGGGGTCCAAAATGGCTTTTAATGTAAAACTAAAATGGTTCGTAATTCGGAAACCGTTGGTAGTAGAACCTTGAAATTTTACATGGAGATTCCTCAAGTAAAATTAATAAACACATGTTTCAGCGATTCCTGAATTTTTCTTGAAAAACGAAAAGGGAACGTTTTTTTGTAAAAAAATTAATAAACTTTAGTTTTTACAAACAGCTGGTCGTAGAGACTTAAAATTTGGAGAGTGTATTCCTTTTAGGGTGTAAAGGTGTACTTAGAAAGGAATTTGGAAAATTCGCCGTCTTAGGGGTCCAAAATGGGCTTTTAACGTATACACTTTGCGTTTTGCAACGCACAGTATAAACCGCTGGACCTAGGCACATGAAACTTGGAGGATGTATTCTTTTTTGGGTGTAAGGGTGTACTAAGAAAGGGTTTTTGAAAAATCTCTTTGGAAGGGGTCCAAAATGGCTTTTAATGCAAAAACTAAAATGATTCGTAATTCGGAAACCGTTAGTAGTAGAAACATTAAAATTCACAGGTTAATTTAAAAAAAAAATATGCTCAACATAAGTTTCAGCAGTACCTGAAATTTAGCTGAAAAAAGGAATGGGAACATTTTCTTTGTAAATAAATAAACTTTAGGTTTTAGCCAAATTTCAGCGTATTTAGACAATTTCAAAGTTAGTTTCACGGTGAAGTCATTACGATCAACATTTTCAGGCCCTCAAAGTTAAAATGGGATCCCTAAATTTAAAAACTTAAGTATGGTGTAATTTCAAAGGTAGTTTGACGGTATCTTACAAAATATAAGAGACATAGTCAAGGAAAAAACAGTTAAAACAGTTCCTCTACCCCCCCCCCCCCCCCTCCCCTCCCGCCCCTTAATCCTATAGCTATAATGTAGCTTTCTATGGGTTAAATAACTTTTAAAATTGGTCAAGTCGTTTTTGAGTTTATCCATTACAAACAAACATACAAATACGCGAGTGAAGCCGCGGGTAAAAGTTAATAAACCATAGCCTATGTTACTTGCTGATAATGTAGCTTTCTACAGGTGAAAGAATTTTTAAAATCGGTTAAAACGGTTTTTAGTTTATCCAATACAAACAAAATTATTTTACACCTTGGGTTACATTATTTGAGTTTTAGTAAGGATCCCTTATTTTTTGGAAATATTATATAGCCTATGGTCCCCGGGGATAGTGGTAGCTACCCAACAGTGAAATATTTTTTCAAATCGGTTCAGTAGTTTCGTAGCCTATTCAATGCGAACAAACAATCAAATCTTTCCTCTTTATAATATTACAGATTGTGAGATTTGCGAGAAAAAACTGCGCGCGGGAGAATAAATTACATACATACCACATATTAAGTAATAGTTACCGAGTTTACATTAGCGGTGCGCGCAGTAAATTTTCAGCGTATTTTCTACTAAGATTACACACACACTTAAGTCAAGCAAAAAACCAGTTATAGTTATTATTATTTACTATGGATAAAATAATATAACGCGTACGAAGTCGCGGGTAACAGCTAGTACATTATAATTCCGTGGGATCACTGTACTAGAAACACGATAAGACAATTTTCTAGATAGAAAAATACCAAAGCTACCTCTAACTTTTGGCTAGATTCGATTGTTTATTAAAATGGTGCATATTATTGGGTAAGAAATTCGAAAAAAAACAATACAACAAAGCCGAGGGTTTACTGCAGGGGTTTTGTAAAATTATCTATATTTTACGAGATATAAATTACAGGCACATGAGACTTTTCATCTTTATGTCTCAGGATGGCGGGCGCAGTGCAATGCCACATAGGGCGCGTCCTACCTGGATGTGACCTATGAGGACCTATTATGTGTTTAGTTAAAAAAAACTGCTTTTTCGTGCGGCGCGCGGTTTTTTTTGTTTGAAGATTTGTGCCTGGTGTTGGCGCAGTTTTAGCTTTCCAATTCACATCCCTATCCGCAGATAACAAATTATGCTTCGTAGCCGGATAGATGGACAGATGCGGGCATTTTGTTATTACATGTAATATAACCTAGGTAACGATATTTGCTTTAAGTAGATACTAAAAGTTATGAATATTGAGTTGTGGTTTTTACTTCATCATCATCAGCCGTAAGAGGTCTACTGCCGGACGAGGACTCCCATAAATAAAATTAAAAAAAAGCCTTTATTATTCCCTGAGTAAAAATATATCTAAATACAAGTAATTAATTTTGTAAAAATTTAAAAAAATCCTCAACGCAATGAAACTGCTGAACCGATTTTGATCAAACATAGCTAAGAACAATCCCGACAAATTCACCTTTCAAACAAAAAAAATAAAACGAAATCGTTTCATCCGTTCGTGAGCTACGATGGGACAGACACACACACACACAGAGACAAGTCAAACTTATAACACGCCTTCATTTTTGCGTCGGGTATCTAAATGATAGTCTAGTTCTATATCTCTTCTGAAAACCGGTTTGATAAAATAATTTATATCCACAGACTGACAGTAACAGATGACAATGACTTCACTTGATTTCTTCTTCTTCTTTTTTTGTTTGCGTGTTTGTGTCTTGGGTCTTGGGTCTATGGCTTGGAGGGTACTTTCTGCCACAGACTTAGAGCATTGCAGGCCTCCGTACCATGTCCGTACCGGACCCCACAGACAATGAATTAAATTACTGCCTCATTATTTTGCAGTTGCCTTATAATATTTTTTTACCTACTTATTTGTTTTTATGCACTAACATATTTATTCATTTATTGCCTATCCTTCCCCTAATGTGGTTTATTTACTTCTTTTTTGTTTTCGTGTTTGTGTCTTGGGTCTATGGCTTGGAGGATACTTTCTGCCACAGACTTAGAGCATTGTAGGCCTCCTTACCATGTCCGTACCGGACCCCACAGACAATGAATTAAATTACTGCCTCATTATTTTGCAGTTACCTTATAATATTTTTGTACCTACTTATTTGTTTTTTACGCACTAACATATTTATTTATTTATTGCCTATCCTTCCCCCGATGTGGTTTATTGATGTTCGTGGCATCATTTAATTAGGCCCTGTCTGAAAACCAGCGCTGCACTAAACCTAGGTCTGGTGCAGCATATTCTGAGACAGGGACCTGTTTGACCCCACATAACACACACAACCTATCATCTTACCAATCAGGTTATAACAGTTTTTATTTATCTTGATCTTGTAATACCTATACTTAGTAGATTTTTGTTTTTGTCTTCTTGTTTTATGTGTGTGTTGTGCGTGTGGTAAAATAAATAAATTTTCTTTCTTTCTTTCTTTCTTAGTCTAAAAGTGTTTTTTATATGTATGTTAGTTTTTAAGGTATTTATGTTGCTATGGACTTATTGTTTAGGTTTTTGTACATTTTCCAATAAGCCTGAAATAAATATATTTGATTTGATTTGATTAAAAATAACAATGGTATGTGTAGGTAACCTAAAACTTAGTTAAGGACCCCTTTGCGGGTATTAGGCCTCCTCCAAAAGTTGCCAATCTTCCTTTCCTTCGCTTTCTTCATCCTCGTCATGCCTGCTACTTCGACGATCTCGTCCTGCCATCTTCCATCTCTTTTTCTCTTATCATTTGAGGCCTCCTATAGAATCCTTTTAGTAGTATTAGCGGTTTTGTGAAAGAGTTCGTCCGGGGAAGTACTACCACCATGCCTATTTCTGCCGCAAAGCATTGGTGCTCGCATTGCTGTGTTCCAGTTGGAAGGGTATGGGTGCTGGTGAAATTACAGGCACATGAGACTTTTCATCTTTATGTCTCAGGGTGGAGGCCGCAGTGCAATGCCACATAGGGCGCGTCCTAGGTGGACGTGACCTATGTGGTAATGGACTGTTCATAGTCAGAGGGTACCGCTTAACCTCAGGTGAGCCATCAGCTTGACCTGTCATTCCAGGTTGTATAAAAAGAAAAGAAACACAACCTCCATAGAATGCAAGGACGAACATTCTTGAGCCGCCTCCATTCACCGACTTCCTGCAACCTTTAAAATGTTATCGTCATCGAGAGGGAGGAGATGTGATTAATAATTAATTTTACCTAACTCAACTGTAATTATTTATTTTGTATCCGTAAAAAACAACAAAAGATTAATACCAATAAATAGGTACATGACCAATCTCAAAGATAAGATCAAAGGTTGTCTCATGCATGACCTACACGTCATAAGACCGCCTAATAACAGG
Source organism: Operophtera brumata (assembly GCA_932527175.1). Taxonomy (NCBI): domain Eukaryota; kingdom Metazoa; phylum Arthropoda; class Insecta; order Lepidoptera; family Geometridae; genus Operophtera; species Operophtera brumata. The sequence continues at coordinate 4,043,874 of OW052229.1, forward strand.
GTACAGTGACAGATTGTATTGCAAAAACAGTGACTTATTTAAAACATTATTGGAATGATTTAATATTTATATATGGTCGGTACTTTTATACAGATACTAAAATCTATAAACGTGTTATATTGTTAGCATTTTTAGTGTTCGTTTTTATATATAATACTACTGGAGTGCCCGTGACTTTGTTCGCGTGGAATTTTTTCATACAAACTACAACACCTTAGCGGTTGAAATTCGATATTCCTACCCAACCTCCTACTCATTCCTAGCTAAATTCCAAACACCCCTTTTGAAGAACCCCATACTGTAGCCACTTGGGAAAACCTTAGCAGGGAGATCATTCCACAACCATGGTATATTTTTAAAAAAATTGGAGAGTTCGTTGACCGTAAGATTGCACCTGCGTTATACTCTTAGTCTGTGTCCGTGCCTTGGGAATAGTACCAACCATAGAAAATTTAATACTCCTTGGCATGTGCAATCTTACGGGGAACGGTCTCTACCTAATATTTAAAAGCCTTCCGTGTGCGCCAGAAACGGTGCAAACCTGGGATAGGCTCCTATTCGTGTCATCTATCGATTCCATAAGAATCCACGACTACTCGACTTAGGTCCACACTTTTTGCTAATTTTCCTGTACTATATTACTGTAATTTATTCTTAGGACGGATACACCCAGCAAGCTAACAATGTGCCTAGTATGAAAGTACTATAGTACTTAGCAGATGATGTAATTTCAAGGGCAATTACGATTTTATTTTTTATTGCTTAGCGGGGCATGCCTATGTTTGTAGCTATTACGTATTAATCAGATAGCTTATCAGATCCACGATTTAATAACTAAGGAAGATCGTGTTATCCTGGCCTTGTAAAACTATAGAAATTTTATTATTTATCCAAAGCAGCAGTACCTATTTTTTAAAATTGAAGTTTTTTTTATACATCTTGAATTGGCCGTGGTGTTTCCGGCCCAAGAATAGACCCCTCCATATCCTCCCATGGATATCTTAAAAGCTGACTAAGGGATACCCGGACTTGTTTGTAAGATTCGTTTGTATAGATTTGAGTAATTCCTGTTCGATCCTTGTCTTGGCTGCTGGAATGTGTTATTACTGAAAGAAAGCGTTAGCCGAATCAGTCGTGGGCAGCAATGGCAGCGATGAGCTCACCACTTGTCACTTCTATTTCCCACGATGGTGCAACCCACTGTGAATAGAGTATAATAAGCTAGCAGCCAGGACAAGTGCTGCAAATCAGGACCAACGAATCTTAGCAACAAGTCCGGGTAATCCCTTAGTCGGCGTTTACGACATCCACGGGAGGAGACGGGTAAATCGGTACTGAGCCTAAAAACTTAGTTTTCGTTGGCACTTTTTACTATACGTAGGTACTTGGGTACCTACCTCTATTCGCAAATGCGCGTTAGAGTAGGTATATTGGGCACATACCTACTCTTGTATCTGTGTTGTAAACATATAATTTCGATCTTGGAGACCGCCAAAAACTATAATGAATGGAAGAATTTGGGGTGACTATTGCCCAACAGTGGAACATAACAGGATAAAATAAAATGGAAGACTGCAATCCTAAATAACATCAACATCATCACGTATTTCGGTTACATTGTTTCTAAGTGTATAATGTACCTACTAACATGATCGGGACCTATTCAAAGAAAATGATCTACATTTAAATATAGGTAAAGTAATTTGTGAAAAATATATTTTTCAAGACAAGCTTTTATAAAATTAGTGATCGTGACCGTGTGCTGATCAAAATGAGCCTAAACACGGCCAGTCTACTATTATCCATCGAGGAGTTCAGCTGTCCACCTTCTCCATCATCAGATCAGCTCGCTGTCCCATATTTTATCGTCATCGGAGCTTGACAGTTATGCCAAATTTCAGCTTAATCGGTTGAGGATAACTGCTTTAAAATTCAGTTGCAAGATTCCACCCGGATTCCACCCAGGCAAACAAACATACATTGCAATTGCAAGTTAAATAAAAGCTTGTCATAAAACAAAATCACTTGCTGCGACTGTCTGTCTATATATCCGCTAACCCCTAAATCACGCACCGGATTTTGATGCCGTTTTCACCATCAGTTAGATATTTTTTCGCGGAATCTTTAAAAACTGTATGTACCTACTATGTGAGTAGCTGAGAGAAGGGCAAAGGGAGATGGGCCCTCTATGTTCGGTCCATATCGATGACCCGATTAAATCTTCTCGGGTGTGGGGTACTGGTACCTATCAGAAGTAATCAAAGTTTACAGCTTTTTAGGCAAATCTCATGTTTAGGTAATAATGAGGGCATTAACCCTCATTGGCATCTCGCGTTTAAGGTAACTCGATCAAAAGGGAATAAATGTCTGTTTACTATCCAATGTTTATTTGTCCACATCCTAACATCTTATTGTCTTGTGTGTTTACAAAATATAGCATTCCAAGATGGCGGATAGGATGACGCAAGCGTGACGCTATGTTCTGGTAATACCGTGTTTGTGTGCCCAGTCGAACTGACAGATTTACAATCACATTTGAAATATGTGAAGAATGCCATTCACGATGTGGTGTAGTGATTAATGTGCAAGAGAAATAATATTTGTTTACCTACTTCATAAGCCTTTAGGTACTTACTTCATTTTCTTTTCACACCACCTGCTCGACAATGTTCAATTACATATCATGCAACCTCAACGTAAAGCATTACCTCTTTAGGGAGGTAAAGTTGTATCAACCTCCGTAGGGATTAAAGTGATTTGAATTTGGAACATCAAAGAGTGGAAACTCGTGGAAAACTCTGAGTAAAAAAATGCCCATATGGCATTGTAGAGGTTTGTTAGAAAATCGAACTGGCCATTATGAGCAGAACTCAATTTCAAAAAATGTGAAACAAAAGTCGGTATTTGGTGCTGTGATTTTCAGTGGTTTTTTTTCTCATGAGACTTTCCATCTTTGTCTCAGGGTGGCGGGCGCAGTGCAATGCCACATAGGGTGCGTCCTAGGTAGACGTGACCTTATGAGGTAATGCATTGTTAAAGGCAGAGGTTACCGCTTTACATCAAGTGGGCCACCTGCTAGTTCCGTCATTCACACAGTTAGAAAAGTAAGTAAGTAAAACTTTTATTTTGACAAAAACTATACCTACATAACACAAATAGGTAAAACAGATAACATAGAATAATAGCGTTTGAGCTGTTTATGGTGCTGAAAAAAAACCAGTGTCGCAGCGTCGTTCTTTGAATGGGGCCCTGGTTAATCTTTCGACAAGATTGGAATCTGAGTTTCTCTTGTTTCCTTAACTCCTGTAATACGCGACTTTTTTCACACTTTAACACTTTGCTAAACTCACGAATCACGAACTCGCTATCTGTCTGATCTAAGCTGTATACAGGGTATCCATGCAAATATGTACAGGAGGCACCGTGTGTTTTTTATACTACTTGAATGACGCTACAATCAGATGGCCCACCTGATGTTAAGCGGTAACCTCTGCCTATGAACAGTGCATTACCACATAGGTCACGTCCACCTAGGACGCACCCTATGTAGCATTGCACTGCGCCCGCCACCCTGAGACATAAAGATGAAATGTCTCATGTGCCTGTAATTTCACCGGCACCCTTACCCTTCGAACCGGATCACAGCAATGCGAGCACTACTGCGTTGCGGCAGAAATAGGTAGGAAAAAGGAAAAAGAAAAGGTGGAATAGGTGTTGTCAGGGTTTGAGCAAATTGTGCATACTCTTTCTGACTCGCGGTCTTACATACATACATACATACATAGAGACACGCATTTTTCCCGAAGGGGGGTAGGCTCATCGCCGCCATTTCTTCCCATGACTAACTCGGCTAACGCTTTCTTCCAGTAATAAAAAATATCCATAATAAGCTAGCAGCCGGGACAAATCTTATCAACAAGCCCTTAGTCGGCTTTTACAACATCCACGAGAAGAGACGGTTGACTATTCTTAGGCCGGACACAACTCGCGGTCTTGTGGGCTATTTTTCTAGTATGTACGAAGTTAAATCAAACGAATCATTGGCGACATCCGTAGCGCGTCGGGCGAGCAGCTGGCTGAGACGCGAAAGGTTGTGGGTTCGATTCACGCTGCAGGACAAATGTTTGTATGATCTGCAAATATTTGTTCCGGGTTTGGGTGTAATGGTACCATGGTACTCGTAATTTCTAATACCCACGAAACAGGGAATCCTAGCGTGTATGTGACTGTTGGGTGTTATGTTATGTTATTAAATCAAACACAGAATTTCATGATAAAATATCATGTCATCAGCCTTTGGTTGTCCACGGCTGGACGAGGCCTTCCCCATGGAATGCAATAGGGGGATTTGCCATAACCACCACGCTTGGCAGGTGCATTAGTGATCGCAAATTTGATTGAGTACTCAGATGCTGCTGCCCTGGTGCAATCCCTTAATCATTTTTGACGACATCCACGGGAGCAGAAGGGTCTATTCTTGAGACTGCACCAAACTCAGGCAGAAATCTTCATACAAAAAAATCTCCTCGCGCCGCACCTAAAAGCAGTTTTTAATGAGTATCTCGTAAAATATAGATAATTTTACAAAACCCTTTTATAATTAAAAACATTTTTTTATTGAACCCTCGGCAGTTTGTTGTATTGATTTTATTTATATAATTTTTTTACCCAATAATATGCTCCATTTTAATAAACAATCGAATCTAGCCAAAAGTGGGAGGTAACTTTGGGATTTTTTTCTATCAAAAAAACATTGCCCTATCCTGTTTCTGGTATAGTGATCTCTCAGAACTATAATGTGGTATCTATACATACTTATAATTTGAATATTGTACTTGATTTAGTCTGTTAAAAATAAAATTTTTGGTTATTGGCTAAGGTTGGTAATTTGGCGTTATTAATAATAATAATAAAGCCTGGAAGAGATCGCTTTCAGCGATAAGGCCGCCCATTGTTTTGCCTGTTTTTGAATGTTATTATTATTATTTTTTGTATTGTTTCTGTGTGGTAATCAATAAAGTGTTAATCTATCTATCTATCTACCTTAAGCTGGGCACGCCACGGCGAGACACCCTGTATACTAATCTCGTATTATCTTATCTCTAACGCCAGCAGCTGGCTGTCATAACAGAAGGTTTTGTTCAGAATAAAGGTGTTTACACACAAAAGTCCAAACAGCTCAGACACTATCGAATTGTTCCATCTTTTTATCTGCTCTAAGCGGCTGTTCAATTTAGCGATCAATGAGGACGCTTGTGCACAAAAGTGTTTCAGTTACGAGTCGAATTAACAGTATTCATCAACATATGATCAGCAACACCATCTAGTGGTTAAAAACACATAAATTAAAAACTGAAACCATTATTTTCACTTTAAATTAATAACGGTAAAATTACGAAAAATAGGAGTGATTAACCGCTATTTTTCGTAATTTTGCTGACATTAGAATGATTCCTAACCACGATAGTTTCAATTCTATTATTTTCACTATAGAAACGGGATATTTACCATGATTTTTTAGTTTTGATTGTTCCCGATATCATGGTCAATATTCCGTTTAAATTTCTACATCTTTTTCATTTTCTAGTGTTTTGCCTTGAAAGAGTTCAAAGCGCCCTCTGTGCTACGAAGTTGCTAAAAGTATCTGCGTAATTTTATTTTTCACTAGTACTACGCCCTCGAATTCGTTCGCGTGTTTCTCAAACTAACTTCACTACCCCAATGCATCCCCTATGGGGGGAATTTCAGAAATGTTTTTTTTTTCGGGATCAGCTTAACAAAGGAGGTGAGCAACCGCCAACCACTGACCCTGGTCAAAATTAAATGAACCTTCATGCAATAAATTAGTATGGTTCTAAATGTTGTTTTTAGTCCAATTTTTCTAAAGAACTTGTATATTTTTAGAAGTTGGGAAGCAAAAGTTATTTTTCTAAATAATTAGATAAATAAACTCATTGCATTTGCGTGAAACAAAACGCAATAAGCTTCATTACTTTCCCAAATTTACTACGCAATAAATTAAATTAGATTTTTCATTATCTTAACATATATTATTAATAGCCAAAAGTATCTAAACTGTACGTTACGTTAGTCAAAAAAGTTGGGTCAAACAATGTATGGGGAGTTGCCCATGTTCTTTCGTCGCAATTGGTTCATATGTGTGAAAAAGTAACATACTTGCAAAAGTAAAGTAACATGCTTTTATAATAATGATTCTGAGAATAAGAATTTCTTGTTGACTGTACGTGTTCTATTATTCCACACCTCTCAATTTACAATCGCGTCCATCACACGATCAGCTTTTAATTTATCACCCCCTACATTTTTTAGCCCATCAGTATGACGAGACCCTGTATAACGACTTTTCATTAATTATGTTGTTAAAATAGACGTCAGTTAGTGAATGAGTAAGTGATTATGGAACAGTATGAGCTTATATGATAAGAATCTTATTGTGCGAATTAGGAGGGGTCAAAAATGAATATTTTTATAGAACTTTATTACAAGCTTTTATTTAACTTGTTATGTGTGTATGTTTCCTCGGGTGGAACCTTGCAACTGAATTTTAAAGCAGTTATCCTCAACCGATTGAGATGATATTCTGCATACCTGTCAAGTTCCGATGACAATGCAATATTATGGTGAGAGCGAGCTGGTCTGATGATGGAGACGGAAGGTGGACAACGGAACTCCTCGAGGGATAATAGTAGACTGATCAAAATGATCAAAATGAGGATCATTTTGATCAGCACACGGTTACGAACACAAATTTTATAAAAACTTGTATTGAAAAATATAATTTTCACAAAAAACTTATTTTGTGAAAGAGTTCGTCCAGGGGTCCATACTTATTTCTGCCGCAAAGCAGTAGTGCTCGCATTGCTATGTTCCGGTTAGAAGGGTACACTGCTCTGGGTGCCGGTGGAATAACAGGCACATGAGACTTTGTATCTTTATATCTCAGGGTGATGGGCAGAGTGCAATGCCACATAGGACGCGTCCTAGGTGGACGTGACTTGTGAGATAATGCAACTCTATATGCAGAGGTCACCGCTTAATATCAGGCGAGTTTTTTTATGTGTTTAGTGGCTTTTGAACATAACGTTCATGTCAGCCCATATATACAAACTCAAATAAACATCTAAAAAATTTTTTTTTTAACAACAATATAAACTTACTTAAATAACAATGAAATAAAACTAATCACTAACCTATAAATAATTTAAGCTTCATTTGAATTTGGACAAGATAAAATACTCTGAAACACTCCAATGTTTGAAGACCTCTGTGGCGCGGCGGGCGAAGCTTGGCCTGCGACGCAGGTGGTTGCGGGTTCGATTCCCGCCTCGGAACAAATATTTGTGCGATCGCAGATATTTGTTCAGGGTGTTCTGGGAATTTTCTATTTATAATATAAAAAAAACTATCCATGTAATATATTGTATTAAGTATATCAGTTATCTAGTACCCATAACACAAGCTCTGCTTAGCTTGGGGCTAGATGATGTTGTGTGAACTGTCCAGCATTATTTATTTATTTATTTATTAATGTTTCAAAACGTTACTTCACACCAAGACAGCTTCTGAGTCAATATAAAGCACAAGTCCGGGCTGGTATGGAGTATTGTTGCCATGTTTAGGATGGCTCGGCCAAACACCAGCTTGCTGTCTTAGACTCGATCGATCGCAGAGCTTTCAGGCTTATATAGGTGAGCAACATATGGCGGAGACTAAGATCCAGAGTCTCGAGCACCGCCGCAAGGTCGCGTGCCTTTCAATCTTCTATAGGTAACATTTAAAGAAAGAAAGAAAGAAAGAAAGAAACGTTTATTTATGACTAAACAATCAAAGACACGCACATGCAACAAGCAAAAGCAAACATGATAAAAAAAAAAAAAAAAAAAAAGTTACACTGATATAAAAATAAGGCAACTTGTGTGTGTGCCTGACGTAAGCCACAAAAGGGTCCATAGCCATTTCGAGGAATGCTCCCAGGAACTGCACTATCTGATCCCACCATCTCCTTATCATCATAGAACGAGCAGGCGCACGGCTCAGAACCATCCTTACCTCATTAGTATACCTTCTATTCGCACAAAACGTTTCAGTTCTACCTTTATAATGCGAACTGCTAAGGAGTGGAATACACTACCGTCGTCTGTCTTTCCTGAAGACTATAATCTGGGTCTCTTCAAGGCTAGAGTGAATAGGTGCCTTCTGGACCCTTATGCTCCATCTTCGGCCACATCGTCACTTACCAACAGGTGAGATCGTGGTCATACAAAGGTCTATAAAAAAAAAAGTCGACAATGTTAAAATACTTATTTATATAAATACTAGTATAATATATTAGTATAGTAATTAATATTATTAGTAGAGCTTTTTTGAGAAAGAGTTCGTCCGGGGAAATACTACCACCAGTAGGACTACCTATTTCTGCCGCAAAGCAGTAGTGCTCGCATTGCTGTGTTCCGGTTTGAAGGGTAAGGGTGCCGGTGAAATTACAGGCACATGAGACTTTTCATCTATGTCTCAGGGTGGCGGGCGCAGTGCAATTCCACATAGGGCGCGTCCTAAGTGGACGTGACCTATGAGGTAATGCACTGTTCATAGGCAGAGGTTACCGCTTAACATCAGGTGGGCCATCTGCTTGTTCCGTCATCCAAGCTAGTTAGTTTAGTTGTTAGTTTTTGATTGAGTTACAAATAAAATATTTTCTTTCTTCTTTTTTTTTTCTTTCTTTCAAGTAGAATAAAACAAACAAAAAAAAAAAAAAAAAACTGCCTTTCAACTTGGTTCCGGCCACGTTTACACGTCTTCTGGCTACTACGAGTATTTATGTGTCAAATAAACGTTTTTCTATATCCTGAATCCCTAATGAAACAAGCCATAGTTCTCAAGAGCATTGTCTTCGGCCTCCTGTGTTTAGCGGGAGGGGTGGGGGGTATTCCCATAAAGCACGTCGTTAGCAGAGGCACCCGCCATAACGCAATGTAGGAAGTCGCCGTTTAGCGAGCAGTGTGCTCTCGAGTGGAACGGACATTCACATTGAACCTTACTAACATTCTTACAATGGATGGTAGTGTACAGGAGACAGGCTGTCCAGATTGAACCTTACTAACATTCTTACAATGGATGGTAGTGTACAGGAGACAGGCTGTCCAGATTGAACCTTACTAACATTCTTAGAATGGATGGTAGTGTACAGGATACAGGTTGTCCAGATTGAACCTTACTAACATTCTTACAATGGATGGTAGTGTACAGGAGACAGGGTGTCCAGATTGAACCTTACTAACATTCTTACAATGGATGGTAGTGTACAGGATACAGGATGTCCAGATTGAACCTTACTAACATTCTTACAATGGATGGTAGTGTACAGGATACAGGCTGTCCAAATTGAACCTTACTAACATTCTTACAATGGATGGTAGTGTACAGGAGACAGGGTGTCCAGATTGAACCTTACTAATATTCTTAGAATGGATGGTATAGTACGCGTCATGTAAAAAGAAAGCTGGAACGCCTGAAGTTGTATGACCGTCAGCGTTCTTTTTACATGACGCGCATTATAGTGTACAGGATACAGGGTGTCCAGATTTAACCTTACTAACATTATTGATAATTGAAAAAACCGGTATTAACACACGTAGGTACTTGTTCCGAGTAAAAACACTCTCTCTTACTGACATTCTTACAATGGATGGTAGTGTACAGGATATAGAGTGTCCAGATTGAACCTTACTAATAAATAATGCTAGACAGTGCACACAACATTATCTAGCCCCAAGCTAAGCAGCGCTTGTGTTATGGGTGCTAGATAACTGATATACTTAATACAATACATTACATAGTTTTTTTTTATCATTCATAGAAAATACCCAGAACACCCTGAACAGATCGCAGATCCGCAGATTGTACAAATATTTGGTCCGAGGATAGAACACCCAGAATAACCTGAAGATATATCTGCAGATCGTACAAATATTTGTTCCGTGACGGGAATCGACTCTGCAACCTCATGCGTCGCAGGCGAACCTTCGCCCGCCGCACCACAGCGGTCGTCAACATTCTTACAACATTTACGTCACTAACATTCTTAGAATGGATGGTAGTGTACAGGATACAGGATGTTCAAATTGAACCTTACTAACATTCTTACAATGGATGGTAGTGTACAGGATACAGGATGTCCAGATTGAACCTTACTAACATTCTTACAATGGATGGTAGTGTACAGGATACAGGTTGTCCATATTGAACCTTACTAACATTCTTACAATGGATGGTAGTGTACAGGATACAGAATGTCCAGAGTGAACTAAAAAAATGATATAAGAAACGTCAATATCATATTTGAAGACATATCCACGGGTTTGATGAAAAAAAAAGTTGATTTTCAGTTCTAAGTATGGGAAACACCCAAAGTTTTTTTTTTCTAATTTTGTATGAAAATATTAATGCGGTTAACATAATACATCTACTTGCCAAGTTTCAACAGCATACCTCTTATAGTTTCGGAAAAAAGTGGCTGTGTCATACACGGACAAACAGACAGGCAGACAGACGCACATGACGAATCTATAAGGGTTCCTGGTTACGGAACCCTAAAAAAGGAACCTCTTCCTGATGCTTTCACCATCAATCATAAGATGCACCAACCTGGTCAATAACCTATCGCAGGGGACCAGGAAAGAACCAATGACGCGAAGAACGAACTGTTTTCCCCATAGGTTGCCCAATTACCTATGTGGTTTACCCTCAGGGCTGGCGCAAGTGGTGGAGAGATCGCTACGAGGCGTGGTGCTGCGCGTGCGCATACAGCAACACGTGGGCACCACCGGACACTAGTAGGGATGGGACAACATGCAAATAAAAATATCTAGAAGTTGATTTTAATTGTTTAGTTTTTTAGTTTTTTGTAGTTTGATTTTTCTTTTGGTGTATTTACGGAACGATGTTGTAGCTCAGCGACAAAGCACATTTTTTTTTTTTTATGTTATAAGTTGACAAACAAGCAGACGGCCCCCCTGATGTAAAGCAGTCACCGCCGCCCATGGACATCTGCAACACCCATGCACGGTATTGCAAACGCGCTGCCTACCATTAAGAGCCCTATTGATATTTCTCTTGAATTTACCCATATTGTAGCCCTGTGGGAAGACATCCAACGGTAGCTCATTCCACGATTTGCAGGTGCGCGGGAGAAACGAAAAAATCATAAAAATAAGAAAAAAAAACTACATTTCTTATTTAAGCGATTCTCTAAGTCATCTTCGCTTGTATGTATCTATGTAATTATTATAGGTATGTGTGTTTGTGCTACGATAGCTGCAGAATGAAATCGATGAAACTTGGTTGGTAGGTAGCCCGATTATGTGAATAAAATAACCAGTGGTTCACCCAAATTGTACTAATACTATCTACCCTTAGCTTATAGGTGAGCAACAAAATGGCGGAGACTAAGATCCAGAGTCTCGAGCACCGCCGTAAAGTTTTTTTTTTTTTGTATACTACTTGAATGGTGGAACAAGCATATGGCCCATCTGATGTTAAGCGGTAACTTCTGCCTATGAACAATGCATTACCTCATAGGTCACGTCCACCTAGGATGCGCCCTAATGTGGCATTGCACTGCGCCCGCCACCCTGAGACATAAAGATAAAGTTAAAAAAAATAAAGTTGCATGGCTTTCGATCTTCTATAGGTTACATTTCGGGGAATGCTCCCAGGAACTTCATGATCTGATCCCACCATCTCCTTTTCATCATAGGACGAGCAGCCGTACAGCTCAGCAGCCGTACAGGTCAGTACCATCCTTACATCATTAGTATACCTTCTATATTCCTACTAAACGGTTCAGTTCTACCTTTATAATGCGAACTGCTATGGAGTGGTTACACTAACGTACTAATATTTATTCTGTGCACTAACGTCGTCTGTCTTTCCTGAAGACTATTATCTGGGTATCTTCAAGGCTAGAGTGAATAGGTGCCTTCTAGACCTTTGTGCTCCATCTTCGGCCACATCGTCACTTACCAACAGGTGAGATCGTGGTCAAACAAAGGTCTATCAACGTTTAAAAAAAAACCCTACTAATTTCGATGAAGACCGGATTAACTGTTCGGAAGTAACAAATAGATAAATAAATAATGCTGGATACAGTTCACTCAATATTATCTAGCCCCAAGCTAAGCAGAGCTTGTGTTGTGGGTACTAATCAAAGTCAAAGTCAAAGTCAAAAGTATTTTATTCATTGAAATCACAAGGATCATTTTGAATCGTCTTAAAAAATAAATTTACATTTACTCCTGTTCCAACGCAACCAGACCTAGAAGAATCGGGCAATAATAATAATATAATAATAATAATATAACGGATATACCTAATACAATTACACATTACATAGATAGATATTTTTTATTATACATAGAAAATACCCAGAACACCCCGAACAAATATCTGCAGATCGTACAAATATTTGTTCCGAGGCGGGAATTGAACCCACAGCCTCCTGCGTCCCAGGCGAACCTTTGCCCGCCGCGTCACAGAAGTCGTCCTTGGACAAACATACATACAAACATACAAAGGCCGATTCTTCCAAAATGACTCAGAGAACTCGCTTCGCTGATCGGTACAGGGTTTTTTGAGCTAAGGGAGTCAACGCGAAGTCATGTTCGGGGGGAACTACTAGTATATGTTATCTACGAGAGCTTCCCCGCACATCACTAGCTGTGCAGCGGGGCGGGGTAACCTTGGCAGGGCAGCTGCGGCGCCGCTCACCTGCCGCGCAAACAAGTATACCGCACCGCGCGACACGCGCAACAATACCTACAGGCACTTCCTAGTAATGTGACGGACATGTGTACGAAGCACGTTTAATGTTCGCTGTCCAAGCTAATTACTTGGACAAACTTAGGGGCAGTCAAACGCTGAATGCTCCCACTATCTAAAACTTAAAGTTCAGGTATTTGAGAGAGACAAAAATAGCGCTGGCGATACAAAAAGTGAGCGAAGATCAGGAAAACAAATCTTATAACAAAATTTGTTACCTGCGACGGAACGGAACGGAGAAGGTTTAGGCGTTTGATTACTACGTCCATGGTTCGAGGCCATGCCACGACTGAAGTCCGACGGTAGCTTAAAACTACTGAAATCAGGCAGAAATCTTCATACAAGAAAACACCACGCGCCGCTCGAAAAAGCGGTTTTTATAGAATATCTCGTGAAATATAGATAATTTAAAAATCGCCGTGAGTGAACCCTCCTTCTTATTGTATTGATTTTATTTATCCAATTTTTGACCCAACAATCTGTACCCATAATCTGTAATCAATAGTTAAAAGTTAGAGGTAACTTTGTGATATTTTTTTATCGAGTAATTTTTGTCTTATCGTGTTTTTGTCTGGGTGATCCCTCGGTATTATAATGTAGTATCCATGCATATTTTTAATTTGAATATTGATATCCCCCGCCTTGCGTCGATAACCTCACTTCTGAGGGTCGTGACCTTTATGTAGGGCCTTATACTTGATGATCTGCCTCCACCGGCTTCTACCCTCATGGCGTCACTCACGCTGGAATCGAGCGCAGAGCGAATTTGATCGCACCACCGCATGGGGCTCCGTCCCCGCGGCCTCTTTCCTTCCAATTTACCAGTGACCACCAGCTTTACAAGATTGCCACCTTCCTTCCTGGCAATGTGGCCAAAAAACTCGAGGACCCTGCGGAGACATGTGGTGGAAAGTCTGGTCTTAATGTTGAGTTCGTGGAGGATTTAAACGTTGGTGCGATGAGCCGTCCATGGGATTCAGAACATTTTCCGCCAGCACCACATTTCAAATGCATCGATAGTACGCAATCGGTCCGCCTTCTTCAACTTTCAAGTCTCCGCCCCGTACTGAAAGATGGAGAAAACCAAGGTGACGATCAGTTTACGTTTTGTATTACACAAGCATATTTTTTGCTTAAAAGGAGTGTCCATAACCCTGTTAAATTGTAGACTTTAAGTTAATGAAATAAACATTTACATTTGTATTGATGGATATGCTCCTATCTGACCAAATCTTATGCAGCTGCGATATGGCATTCTTTGCCATGCCAATCCTTCTTCGCACGTCTGGTTCACATGATCCATTGCTAGCAATAGTGGTGCCCAGGTAAATGAAACTGTCGACGAAATCGAGACTAAGTGCTCCAGTTAGCTCCAACTTAGCCGAGCGATCAACCACTATAACTTTGGTTTTAGCTCTATTTATGGAAAGTCCAAGCTTACTACTGACGCTCTCTATCCTGCTCAAAAGAGCAACCATTATATATGAACTGGTTATGATGATGATTATATATTGAATATTGATTTAGTCAGTTAAAAATCTAATCTAAGATTGGTAATTGTGCGTTATACCCCACCTTAAGGTGGATGCGCACGCTTGCGGCGCGAAATTCAATTTTTTTGGTGTTTTTTGCCCATTACAGCTCATCAACACTTCTTCAGATAACGAAAGTTGAGTTCGCGACAACTAAGAGACTTAACACACATGTTTTAATTGATAGTATCTCATAAATATTATCAGTTTAGCTATGATACCCCTAAACACATTTTTACAGTGTTTTTGTTTGTTTAGGGGTATCGTAGCTAAACTGATGATATTTATGAGATACAATCAATTAAAACATGTGTGTAAGGTCTCTTAGTTGTCGCGAACTCAACTTTCGTCATCTGAAGAAGTGTTGATGACCTGTAAAGGGCAAAAAACACCAAAAAAAAATGAATCTCGCGCCGCAAACGTGAGCATTCACCTTAATGAACTAACGAATAACAGAGGTAGTTTTACCTTATGCACTTTTATCATCGATATAATAGTACTAGTATATATTTTTTTCTTTATAATTGGCGCCGCACGGCTTGTGCATTTGCCATTTTCAAATATCTGTATTTTCACTATATTGTATTTTCAATATATTTTGCAACGTTACACTCCTTCTAAGTCGTCAAAGTCACAGTCAAGTCATATTTTAGTAAAACGGTGGCCAATTTTACTAAAACTTTGGTAGACAATTTCCACCAATTTCAAAAGTCACGCAATTCACTTCCATTTCATTTCACTACACTTGTGCTTATTAAACGAGCTACATTAGTTAAAATGCCACCAAAATAACACAAAACAACTCAAGAAAACACTAGGAAAAGAAATAAAATAAAAGTAGACAACGTCTCTTTTCGAAAATGGCGGGAAGAGTCTACTAGTATATTATATCGATGACTTCAGTCACCGAACTTCAGCTTTGGCGCGGATTCTAGTCTTTTCGTCTTTTCGTCTATCTATAGTCTATGGCTACGCGCGCTACACGGCATGCGCGATAGAAAGGTGTTTGCTTTTTTACACATATCATTTGACGCCATTTACGTTATTATTTTTAATGTAGTTTGTAGGTCAAACAAAATTTTTATTGCACGAGCTTAGATAAATTAGTGTATGAAACAGCACATAACTAAGTGAAATCACGTGTGAAACTATTGATAACTGCGCCAAACACTCTCGTTTTAATAACCCCATTAAGTAACAATTTCATAAACTACTATTAGATAGCAACCTCTGTCGTCACCAAAACTTTTTAAATGCTCGCTTCGATTTTTGAATATATTTTATGCATTTTGAATTTCGAACCCATTTACTTTTTTATTTCACCTTATTCCAGCACTTCCAATACAAATGTAGTGTTAAAATCTAATGTTCCAAAATTAAAATTCAAAGCACAAAACACCTTGCCTTACAAAAAGCTAATGCAAAAGGCAGGTGGTTCGACAGTCACTTTAGGACGAGATAAGCCGATATTAGGACTTTTAATTATATTTAGAAAGTAATGATAACATCTTCGAGGGTCATCCAGTTCGTGGTCACCACTCGAGAACATGTATTCCCCGACGGTTGTCAGTTCTGCGAACTATATACGCTTGCCTATTGCCACTTTGACTTGCTAACTCTTAGAGCGAGTATGCCGGTGATTTCGAATCTTCTACGGATTTCTTCAATTCGGATAATATCACGTAAGTTTTAGGCTTATAGGTGAGTACCGTGGCGGAGATTAAAATCCAGAGTCTCGAGAACCGCCATACATGATCTGATCCCACCATCTCCTTTTCATCATACGAAAAGCAGGCACACGGCTCGGTACCATGCTTACCTCATAAGTATACCCTCTATTCGTACTAAACGTTTCAGTTCTATATACTTTTATAATGCGAACTGCTAAGGAGTGGCATAAGCTACCGTCGTCTGTCTTTCCTGAAAACGATAATCTGGGTCTCTTTGAGGCTAGAGGGAATAGGTGCCTTCTAGACCTTTGTGCTCCATCTTCAGCCACATCCTCACTTACCAACAGGTGAGATCGAGGTCAGAAAACTTAGCCAATAGGTTTTTTTAATTTGTCCACCTTGTGTTAAGCCGCTAAGGGGTACTTTCTGCCTAACAATGCATTACCACATAGTTCACTTCCACCTAGGACGCGCCCTATGCGGTATTCCACAGCGCCTGGCACCCTGAGACATAAAGATAAAAGTCTCATGTGCCTGTAATTTCACCGGCAATCATACCCTTCAAACCGGAACACAGCAATGCGAGCACTACTGCTTTGTGGCAGAAATTGTAGCAAAATGAAGGAAACTGGATCTAATAATTTATTTTACTTGGCACATCGGCTATACAACTATTAGCGATGAGCCAGCTGTTTTATTTATAGCCGGTATTAATACGGAAATTCCTATAAAATTAGTACGAAAGTTAGGCGCCTGTTACACGTAAAGTATTTACTGTGATTCCGTCAGTTCAGTATTTATTGATAGACGTACGTAATTAAACCAGAAGAACACACGTTCAATATTTATCATATTACAACGGTTCGTCAATGCGGAATCAAGAAATCTAGAAATCCATGATTAAATATTGACATCCATCAGTACGCTAGTTACGTTACACGTTCAATATTTATCATATTACAACGGTTCGTCAATGCGGAATCAAGAAATCTAGAAATCCATGATTAAATATTGACATCCATCAGTACGCTAGTTACGTTACACGTTCAATATTTATCATATTACAACGGTTCGTCAATGCGGAATCAAGAAATCTAGAAATCCATGATTAAATATTGACATCCATCAGTACGCTAGTTACGTTACACGTTCAATATTTATCATATTACAACGGTTCGTCAATGCGGAATCAAGAAATCTAGAAATCCATGATTAAATATTGACATCCATCAGTACGCTAGTTACGTTACACGTTCAATATTTATCATATTACAACGGTTCGTCAATGCGGAATCAAGAAATCTAGAAATCCATGATTAAATATTGACATCCATCAGTACGCTAGTTACGTTACACGTTCAATAAATACCACGATACTTCAGTATTTATTGCCCGAACACAGTAAATACTTTACGTGTAACAGGCGCCTTATTCCCGCTCTGGTATTTCCGTATTTACCTATCTCTTATGATATTTTCGATGAAGGACACGCTAAAATAAACAAAATTGCAGTATAAACTGGCTGATATAGCGTTAGCTAAGAGTTTATTTTAATTACCTATGTTTAGTTTTTTGTTTTCTGTTGTTTGATTTTATATTACTGTATTCACGGGACGATGTTGTGGCGGAGCGACAAAGTCCTTTTAATCAATAAAAAAAAAAAAAAAGAGTGAAGAAAAAGATGATTAACTCCTTACGTGGAGATCTCTATCGTGGACATATATATACAAATCCTTACCGGCCTAAGAATAGACCCCTATGTCTCCTCCCGTGGATGTCGTAAAAGCCGACTAAGGGATTACCCGGACTTGTTGTTAAGATTCGTTGGTATAAGATTTGTCCTGGCTGCTAGCTTAATTATGGAATGTGTTATTACTGGAAGAAAGCGTTAGCAGAGTCAGTCGTGGGAAGCAATGGCAGCGATGAGCTCACCACTTGTCACGTCTATATTCCACGATGGTGCAACCCACTGTGAAAAGAGGCCCATTGAGGCTCTGCCTGCCCCTTCGGGGTAAAAGGCGTGTGTCTATGTATATATGTATGTGGCTCGTTTTATAGGATATACAAATTGTAATTTTGTAACATGCCCCACCTTAAGGTGCTTGCATGCTTTAAGGTGGATGATCTCGCTTGCGGCGCGAAATTCCAATTTTTTGGTGTTTTTGCCCATCACAGCTCATGAACACTTCTTCAGATAGCGAAAATTGATTTCGCGAGAACTAGGAGACTTGACATACCTACATAATGTTGTGTGAACTGTCCAGCATTATTTATTTATCTATTATTTATTTGCATGTTTTAATTGATAATATAATCACGTTGGCTACGATTCCCCTGAACAAAAAAAAAACGCTGTAAAAATGTGTTTATCGTAGCTAAACTGATGATATTTATGAGATACTTTCAATTAAATCATGTGTGTGAATTCTCCTAGTTCTCGAGAAATCAACTTTCGCTATCTGAAGAAGTGTTCGTGAGCTGTAATGGGCAAAAACCACCAAAAAAAATTGAATTTCTCGCCACAAGCGAAAGCATCCACCTTAACAGGACATGTTCAAGCGAAATTCGCCAAAAACGTTACTTTCAACGTTCCATAGGATTAAAACCCTTTTAAACTGCAGCAGGGTAAAAATAAACAAATCAATCATTTGCACCAAAAAACATCAAGTTGCAGCTAAAAGTAGCTGTCATGCATCGGTGGAACACAATGCCCAAGACGCAGGAAGATGGGGTAGAAAAGGCTTAACATTTTCTCAAAAAAGCAATTTTTTGTCCGTCAGCAACATGACAGAGTAACCTTAATAGGCCAGTGCTGCATCTTGGTACGTTCCACGATTCTAAGGATATATGACAAAATCAAATAGTCCTTATTCGCCGTTAACACAAGGTACATTTTCAAACGTCAAGTTTGCGTCAAATGCCAAGTTAAATCGCTGGAGGGCACGCAATTTTAGCTTGAAGTTAGGTGTATCCTACCAGCAGTGTAGCTATCTACTTACTCGTACCTGTGACATTACAAATTGAGTCGGAATGCTTTTGTTCAAAGTACATACTATTTAATATTTACTTAGTCATATTTCTTGTCATTAAAACAATAATAATAAATAGGATTTATTCCCTTTAAATAATCAAAGGAACTTCTGGGGAAAAACTTCTCATTATTTCTTTTAAAGGAACTGCCAAAAGGAACTAGTGGGAATAAATCATAATTAGTTTATTTCAGTATTTTGATATCAGGGGATTGTGTCAAGGAATGGGCAGGACCCACCAGAGGTGATTAAGGCAAATCCCCCCTATTCTATGTGGGAGGCCTCGTCCAACAGTGAACATCTAACGGCTGATGGAGAGGTACTTAATATATTCGTCAGTTTGTCTATTGTTACTTTATCCTACGTTACATTATCTACCTGCCCTTAACCCACATTATGAGGGACACATGTGGCTCTGGGGGGTATTAGCCCAAAAAATTTCTTCCTCCATTCCCCTCTATCAACCGTCATCTCGGTATTAAAGTCCTTTCTTACAAAATAGCTATATATATGTCACCTTTAACGAACTCAATCCATCTTTTCTTTAACCTTACTCTATTCTTTGCTGAATACTGGAATAAATGAGATCGTTGGTATGTACTGAGCTGGAAATGTAGCTCCATTGGTTCATCACAGATCTCTTGGAGTAAAATAATTATAAGCATAACTTAACTACTACCTATACATAACTCTATAATGTCTGTTATCTCTATTTTCCAATATTATAAGCACAATTAGTTAGCTTGATTGTTAAGTTTGATAACTTTATACCTAAATAAACATAATATATTGGTGTCGATTCTGAGCAGCATTCTCTAATTTTAAACCGCATTTAAATTATCGCGGTATCTTTTATTTCGGTCTATTAGAAAGGGCGCGCGACAACTTTAATAAGATTTAAAATAAGAGAATGCTGCACAGAATCGACACCAACTGCCTTGTCTCACAAAATAATAATTAAAAACTGGATTATATTAGCTTGCGCCTGGTGTTGCGCTACTGGTAAAATTGTACTTTGGCAAAGGGTAGCAGGCAGATGTAAAGGGTTGCAGATGCCCAAAATTAATGAATCCATCGTAGTATCTTACCAATTTCTTACAGCCTACTAATACTATTATGCGTTAGTTTGTATGTTCGTTTGTTAATACCTAAATCAACATAATCATGCATAAATCTTGAAACTGAACTTTGAACAAGTTAACCTCGACCGATTGAGCTAAAATTTGTCACACCTGTCAAGTTCCGATGACAATACAATGTGATGCTGACAGCAAGCTGATCTGATGATGGAGACGGAAGGTGGACAACGGAACTCCTCGATAGATAATATTAGACTGGCCGTGCAGGCTCATTTTGATCAGCACACGATTTTGACCCAACCAAACATTATAAAAGCTTGTATCTTGACGACCAGCACTGTGGCGCGGCGGGCGAAGATAGGCCTGCGACGCAGGAAGTTGCGGGTTCTATTCCCGCCTTGGAACACATATTTGTGCGACATATTGTGAAGATCGCACACCTTCTGGGTATTTTCTATGTATAATTAAAAATATCTATGTATGTATTAAGTATATCAGTTATCTATTACCCATAATACAAGCTCTGCTTAGGGGCTAGATAATGTTGTGTGAACTGTCCAGCATTATTTATTATTTATTTATTTATTGAAAAATACAATTTCACAACAACATATTCGGTGTCAAAATCGGATGTAAGACACCAACAATCTATGAAACGACCAATTTTGTAGATCAACCGATCTATGGTATTACCGATAAAAAGCGAGCTTTACCAGGTCACGAGCGAAGTCACGGGCTATTGCTAGCAACAAATTAAAAGAAAATATGTCTGTCTGTTGGTCTGTAAGCACGATCTTGTTATTGTAACTAATAATATGGAATAGTTGGGTATGCGGCAGTCGCTGTGTACTTATATGGACGATTTGAAATGCTACATAAATAATTCAGAGAATATAATGTAGGCCTAGTTATGTTATGTAATAAATACAACAATAGTACTAACATCAATAATTTACTGGAGTGCATTATTTACAATTATTTAGGCTCAAACATCGTGTTTTTTCTGTTTTAAGACATTTATTTCTCATAAGAAATACCTTTCACTTACATGAGAAACTATAAAACTAAGAGTAATAACATAATTTTGTCATATTTTTTTGATGTGTAACATCTTTCGTCTCGCTTTCCTGCAATCTGTGGAAGGACTTCGTAAAATGGGATGGAAGTGTGTAACAGGAAGCGCGCATTTTTCCGAGAGGTTGGTACTATCAGCCATGTTGCTTATTGATAATGATAATGATAATGATAATGATAATCTTTATTTCCCTTTTGACACCATACATGTACTTAGGTACGTCATTTAACAATTTATATAAGTAATCATATCTGTTATATGATACAAAATTAAATTAAATATGTATTAATAAATAAATTACATTGATTACATTAATTTCATAAATTAATTAATAATAAATTCTAGAAACATAAAATATTTTTATGAAAATAACAGTATTCATTACGAAATAGTAATTTGCTTAAATCTTAAGAACATCACAAAATATGGATTTATCAGCCAAGGCTTCGTCAATTTTATAATAACTTTTAAATAATAATGTTTTTTTTACGTAATTAAAAAACTCAATGTCACTTTTATTTCTTATATCACTTGGAATACTATTATACAATGTAATAGATACAAAAATGAAACTTTTTTTAGATTTTGCTAGTCGTAAACAGGGCGCTAAAATGTTTTTGCTGTGCCTCGTGTTGTAGCAATGACAGTCCTGTTTTAGAGACATGTGACTTAAGTTTTCTCGTACATATACCATGTTTTGGTAAATAAATTCACATGTCATAGTCATTATACCTAACTCTCTAAATCTATCTCTACAAAAATCTAATCTTTTCATACCTAAAATATACCTGATCGAACGCTTTTGTAGTACAAATATCCTATTTGACTCAGCAGCTGTACCCCAAAACATTATTCCGTATGTCATTAATGAATGAAAGTAGGCGAAATATACATCCCTAGCTGCTTTTATACCACCCAGTTCCTTTATTTTTTTGATAGCATATGTTGCTGATCCCAACTTCTTTGTCAACTGGTCTATATGGACTGCCCAAGTCAATTTTGTATCTAGCCACACTCCTAAAAACTTCATACTATTGGTACTGGGCAAAGACAAATCTCTTAGTGTATCTTGTACCGATGCATGGGATGATATGCTAGTTCCTAACCAAAATTCAATTACATGTGTTTTATCAATATTTAACAATAAATTATTAACAGAGAACCATTTTTCTATATTAGGCATTACATTTCTAAACTTGTGACTAAGACCATCATTCGTTTTATCCTTAATAATTAAACTTGTGTCGTCAGCGAATAAGACCATGTCAATATCCTTACAAACTACTGAAACATCATTTACATAAATTAAAAATAATAGAGGGCCCAATATTGATCCTTGTGGAACACCTAATTTAATATTGCATTTATTTGATCTTATACCATTCAATTCAGTGACTTGTTCTCTTTTACATAAATAAGATTTAAATATTTGCAATTCTTTATTACCAAGGAGACGAGGTGACAGATGTTACACATCATATAACATACATAATATTGAGTATCAATGCTGCTGTAATCACAGCAGCATTGATACTCGGAAGCTATCCACTGTTCATACAAGCGACAAAAAAAAATTGCAAATTATACGACTACGATCGAAAAAAGGGAACATCAAGACAACAACAACAAGACAACAAGAGTTCGTCCGGGGAAGTACTACCAACATACTTATTTCTGCCGCATAGCAGTAGTGCTCGCATTGCTGTGTTCCGGTTTGAAGGGTATGGTTGCTGGTGAAATTACAGGCACATGAGACTTTTCATCTTTATGTATGTGGGTGCGTCCTAGGTGGACGTGACCTTTGAGGTAATGCACTGTTCATAGGCAGAGCGTACCACTTAACATCAGGTGGGCAATCTGCTTGATACGCCAAACCAAGAAGCATAAAAAAAAACTAGGTACTTAGCTAGCAAGGCTTATATTTAAGGCGCTTTAGTTTCAACTAAATTTATGCAGAGCCGAAGAAGGCGAGCTCTTGTACCATATTTCTGTGTATACAAAAATATGAAAAAACCCTTTAGTTTTGTTAAATTTTGTTGAAGAATTTACTAAATCTAATAATTAAGAAGTTATCAAATGTTTCAAAAACTAAAACATGTAAGAAGTAAGTCTAAAATTTGATTTCAATTGTAAAAAGGTGGTATCTTTGTTGTTTTTTTTTATCCAGAAAAGTAATTCATTATTCATGATTTCACTATATAAAAAGCTTATGAATACCATATATTTTTTTATTCTTGGAAACTTAACAAAAACTTAGATTCTAGAACTCATTATAAATATTACGTGAACCTTAACAGTAGAGCGCCTTAATAGTAGGACAAGGTCAAGAACACGTTCCCTGCTGAAAAACACATACTTACGTTTTTGTTCATACATGGACTGTTTTCATAATAACTTATAATCATATTTTTTGTGTGAACTATAGTGTTTTAAGTTGCGATGTTTTTTTTTTATACTTCTTGGATGACGGAACAAACAAGAGGCCCATGTGATGTTAAGCGGTAACCTCTGCCTATGAACAGTGCATTACCTCATAGGTCACGTCCACCTAGGACGCGCCCTATGCGCCATTGCACTGCGCCCGCCACCCTGAGACATAGATGAAAAGTCTCATGTGCCTGTAATTTCACCGGTACCCTTACCCTTCAAACCGGAACACAGCACTGCGAGCACTACTGCTATGCGGCAGAAATAGGTATGGTGGTAGTACTTCCCCGGGCGAACTCTTTCACAAAAAAGCTCTAATACTACTAAAATATTATAGTTAAAATCATTATTCATTATCATTATTTTTTAAATAACTATCAGCTCATTAGCTAGTGCCATGCCAATAGCAAGATCTCTTACATGGTGTTCAATAAATCAAGTGACGTCTACGGATACGATCACTTATAAGTTATCACTAGCAGCCATCACAGTGCCCGTATTACCCCACTCTACCCTTTGTTTACAAACACTGTGCTACTTTACAAAAAGCGGGTAAGCGGCGTCTTGCTTCTGTAGCAAAGAGTTCCGTACAAACATTAAGATTATTAAAACTTCCGTGAGTGAAATTCATAATTTAAAAAAAAGGAAGGGGAATTATTATTTCCTTGAGGAAGGGGATATTAAGTCCCAGAAACTCGAGTTGGGTGTTTTTACTCGGAAAAAGTACCTACGTGAGTTATTACCGGTTTTTTCAATTATAACATTAAGATTATACAGAACGTCCCAAGACTATGTGACATGAAGAGAAAGTACGTTAAATATTGTAGATAGAGTGTTTAGCTGAAAAAATACTTTATTTTATTTTTAAAACTTAGTAATACCGCATTCAAAGATTTTCTAAAAAATACTTGCTTCGTCTGGGCATCGAACCGGCTTATATTGGCCTTCATGTCCCATCTAGTCTTGGAACCTTCGACCAAAGTAAAATAAATGGACTGGCCTTATCCATACAAAACGTCCGTGAAAAATAAGACAATTCGGATTTAGGGTACGGTCAACAAATAAACTATCTATATATCTATATATCTATCCAGCCACTGCTGAGTAAAGGCCTCTTCTCTATAGCGCCACTCCTGGCGGTCTTGTAAATAAACTAGGTGAAATTAAATTATTGAACTTCTTAAAAACTGTATTTTTTTAATACTTAATACTTTAACAGATGCAATGTGTTTTCTAAAGTTATTTCAGTAGGTTTATAGAACAAAAAATCGCCGAAAAAAATGCAATTATTGATTGAAACTTTTACAAAAATACATGGTTCCCTTCTGTTTTATGTAGTTACGTATCTATTTTTCAGCTCTCAAACATACACAATATAAATCAATAGAAAAGCAAGTCCACCTAAGGTCTTCAGCTCAATCAATTTGTGAAAAATATATTTTTCATCACTCAATAAACTAAGAAAATATCATAAAAATCGTACGGAAACATAAATGTATAAAAAATCCAGTATTTAAGAAACTGCAGAGTGCAGTTTTAAGAATTTTGCACAATGAGTTTTTTTATACTACTTGGAATGACAGATCAAGAAGATGGCCCACCTGATGTTAAGTGGTACCCTCTGCCTATGAACAGTGCATTACCTCAGGTCACGTCCACCTAGGACGCGCCCTATGTGGCATTCCACTGCGCCCGCCACCCTGCAACATAAAGATGAAAAGTCCCATGTGGCCGTAATTTCATCGGCACCCTTACCCTTCAAACCGGAACACAGCAATGCGAGCACTACTGCTTTGCGGCAGAAACAGGTATGGTGGTAGTACTTCCCCGGACGAACTCTTTCACAAAAAAGCTCTACTACTACTAACCGTTTTTTGGCGTATAGAATTCATTGTGTAGAAAATGATCAGAGCAAATACGGGAAAATGTATTCCACTTCCAAAAGTCGTCTGTTCTTGCTCGTCTTATGACTTCTATCCAGTTTTGTTTACCTTAGATTTTTTTTGGAAAGCTATAAGGTTAATTTACATGCCATTACATATTATATGCAATTACCTAAAGCGACGTGCTTAGCAATGTTTTGACGTAAATAATGCAAATTACAATTCTAAATCAATACGATACCCCTTAGGCATCAGATTTTTTTGCAGTCTGTACCGGACCATCCGTCATGCGTGAAGTCTTGTCAAATATTTCGTCGCTGTAGTTGGAAAACTAAATAAGTAATAACAACAACAAAACCAACATCGCGAGAAAAACGCGATTTACTGTTTTATTGCGTCAAAAATGGCAATAACTTTTTTATCGTAACTAATTTTTCAGTCCGTGTTTTGATATGTTATAGATTGGTACTGTATCTATTTTAGAATTTAATGATAATACATTTTAGTTCTTTTGATTAAGAGAAAAAAATTAAAAAACGACTATGTATTTTTCCCTCGCCAAAGTTTTGAATAATTGAAATGATCTATTATTTACTTATTTGAATATGACAATCCTATCCATGGGTATAGATTTATATAATATTAAAATACATTTTAAAATAAAACCAACTTATAATCATTTCTTTTTATCAAGACTGAATATTAGAAAACTACTGAAACACCTACATTATTTTAGCAGACTTATAAATTCAAAGTAAGTGACACAACAAACTTATCATACGACTAATGCTTATAAAATCAATAAAATGAAAAAAAATTGTGGAACACAATAATTCTAAGTATTAAAAAGAAAAAGGTATGTCGAGTAAAATTAAAACTATCTACGAG
Organism: Operophtera brumata; assembly: GCA_932527175.1. Taxonomy (NCBI): domain Eukaryota; kingdom Metazoa; phylum Arthropoda; class Insecta; order Lepidoptera; family Geometridae; genus Operophtera; species Operophtera brumata. The sequence continues at coordinate 4,070,294 of OW052229.1, forward strand.
TATAAACTTGTGTCTGTTAACTTTCATTCAGAGTGGGGAACATTGAGATAATGTCCTGGGGCGTAGTCCTCCTTGTCGCTCGTCCTCTAGAGCAAGACGTGTCCATCGACATGTATGGGCCATCATAACCATGCAATAAAGTCGATTTCGCAAAATGTGTTAGTTATGTAGTTTTCCTACCACACGACGATTTATAAGTTTTTTATCAATTGATGAAAATTATATTACAAAACCTTTACTTACGAATTAAATGCGATGCCTGAAGCGTTATTTGTATTTCTTGTGTTGTTTGCACTTGCAGAAAAGCACAGGAAGGCATTGTATTACCAAGGTATCTAATTTTGGTATTTTTCAGCATAGCTGTCACTCGTTGCCGTGACAAAGACTAACTGAAGCGAAGTATACTAGCTAGGTCTGTTTAGAAGCTTCAAAACTATCGTTCCCTAAGGCCCGTCCATTCATTTTATTTACGTCGATGCTTGGAACGACCTGTATACAAAAGGCGCAAATATGCAAGTCTCGACAGAGCTTATTTATTTGAGACTTTTGGGTCAAGACTGGGTCCGTGGGGTACCGGGGCCCTTCGCGTTATCAAAATTCTTTCAGGGCGTCTGGTCGAAGCGACGCGTGACTCGAGAGCTGGCTCTTATCTGGCTCATCGCATTAGTATTGCCAATCAGCGTGGCAATGCAGCCACCATCTTAGGGACGCTTCCGTCTGGTAGTGATTTGGATCAGTTGAGCTACCTTTAGATCGCTAGCAGCGGTCTTCAGGCAGCACAACTGTTTCATATGTATTTTACCGTTTTTTTTTTGTTTTTTATGTATTTTTGTTTTGTACCTTGTTTTATTCTTTCTGTAAATAAATGTTTTATTTACCTTTGTAATGTATTAAGTATGTATTGTATGTATTTATATGTAATGTATTGTATTAAGTATATAAGTTATCTAGTACCCATAACACAAGCTCTGCTTAGCTTGGGGCTAGATATTGTTGTGTGAACTGTCCAGCATTATTTATTTATTTAAATTGATCAGATGGGCCCACAGGTTCAAATATCGGTGTATGGGCCAAATGCCAGAGTTCCGAAACTTACAGGACTTTTTTGTCTGGGTTTTATTTTTATCTCACTGAACCCTAATTATGTTCAGTTTACTACTGCAAGGGCACTGTGTGTGGTCCGCTCAAGTACCCACGTGTCTTCAATGCTTCCCTATCGCTTCCGGATAGTGGTTGTTTTTTTTTTAAATTAAATTATTAGGGTTGATAATATTTTTGGAAATTGACGTAAAGAAGAAAGACTATCTTTTCTCCTTTTTGAGCTATTTATAAAGACCAGCATTATATTAAAGATTAATAGAGATAGGTACATACTACCTTAGTACCTTTTTAGTAGTAGTAGAGCTTTTTTGTGAAAGTGTTTCGTCCGGGGAGGTACTACCTCCATACCCATTTCTGCCGCAAACCAGTAGTGCTCGCATTGCTGTGTTCCGGTTTGAAGGGTATGGGGTGCCGGTGAAATAACAGGCACATGATAAGGTTAGAACTGTGTAGTTCCTGTATCCATTGAGATCGATCCATTGTCCTGTTCGATCCATTATACCGACAATTTTGTTCCTGATCGATCCTATCTCCAATGGATCATTTTAAATGATTATTTTAATTAGTTTTATTGTTCCTGATGGATCCCTTAAGGATTTTTCAAAGAAGTTTGGTACAATCAAGCAACAAATATCTATCTGTATGAACTAGGTATTAGGTACATTACAGGCACATGAGACTTTTCATCTTTATGTCTCAGGGTGGCGAGCGCAGTGCAATGCCACATAGGGCGCGTCCTAGGTGGGCATGACCTATGAGGTATAATGCATTGTTAAAGTCAGAGGTTGCCGCTTAACATCAGGTGGGCCATATGCTTGTTCCGTCTTTCAAGTAGTTTAAAAAAACTTATTATTTGTACAAACAAGTACTACACAAGTCGTTAGGTAGCTTTCTTCATCACCACGGGTTTAGATATTAATGTATAGATCATGTGTACAAAACTTATTGGAGTTTGATGAGATAATATCCAAAAAATAAATATATATAAATAAATAATGCTGGACAGTTCACACAACATTATCTAGCCCCAAACTAAGCAGAGCTTGTGTTATGTGTACTAGATAACTGATATACTTAATACAATATATTACGTAGATAGATATTATTTATTATACATAGAAAATACCCATAACACCCTGAACAAATATCTGCGATCGCACAAATATTTAATTATATTCATATTATAGAATCAAATAAAAGGGCCAAGGAGCCCTAGAGTGGTACAGGTTCGGCGTTGGCAGCTTTGGCAGACAGTTTTTTTTTATACTACTTTTATGACGGATCAATCAGATGGCCCACCTGATGTTAAGCAGTAACCTCTGCCTATGAACAGTGCACTACCTCATAGGTCACGTCCACCTAGGACGCGCCCTATGTGGCATTGCACTGCGCCCGCCACCCTGAGACATAAAGATGAAAAGTCTCATGTGCCTGTAATGTACCTAATACCTAGTTCATACAGATAGATATTTGTTGCTTGACTGTACCAAACTTCTTTGAAAAATCCTTAAGGGATCCATCAGGAACAACAAAACTAATTAAAATAATCATTTAAAATGATCCATTGGAGATAGGATCGATCAGGAACAAAATTATCGGTATAATGGATCGAACAGGACAATGGATCGATCTCAATGGATACAGGAACTACTCAGTTCTAACACATTATAAATAAATAAATAAAATAAATAATGCTGGACAAGTTCACACAACATTATCTAGCCCCAAGCTAAGCCAGAGCTTGTGTTATGGGTACTAGATAACTGATATACTTAATATAATACAATACATAGATAGATATTTTTTATTATACATAGAAAACACCCAGAACACCCTGAACAAATATCTGCAGAACGCACAAATATTTGTTCGGAGGCGGGAATCGAACCCGCAACCTCCTGCGTCGCAGGCGAACCATCGCCATCGGAGGGGGGTTTTATGAAATAAAATCTCGAAGAAGCGTGCTTAGTGCAGTTTATAAGCTCCAAGCCATCTGTCCTTAGTTCGCGGTCGCTAATCTAAATATACAATTTCACGCCATTCGCGGAAATCACGTGCACCAAGATATTTTTTGTCTTTTTTTCTATATCAGCAGAATGGAGTTCAACTTGTACCCGCATAATTTTTTCTTTACAGCACGTGCTTGGTTTTGTACCTTTCGTATACATCTGTCGACGCAAGCTGTGCTCTCGACATTACCTGCCCAAATTCAGCACACCGTTCTTTGGAACATTCGTTGGTTAATAACGACTTTTGAAATTGGAAAGGTTATATAATTTGCAACATGATGCTGGCTGGTGGTACCTGCTTTGCATCTGGTGCATTTCTTTTTTTTCTTTTTAAATATAGAACGCTGATGTTTTGGAAGACGCAGCCGTTGTGCGGGTTCCTTGATTTGGCACATTTCCTTTACTTGTGAAGTCACGTAGAATGTGTTTTGGATTCCACAAAGCAGACAGGTAAAGTAATTAATTTTGTAAAAATTAAAAAATAACCTCAGCGCAATGAAAAGGCTGAACCGATTTTGATCAAACATAGCTAAGAAGAATCCTGACTAATTCACCTTTCAAACAAAAAAAACGAAATCTATTCAACCTTTCGGGAGCTACGAGGCAACAGACACACACACACACACATACACGTCAAACTTATAACACCCCGTCGTTTTTGCGTCGGGGGTTAAAAAGTAGAAAAATCAGCCGCGTTTTTGATGAAGATTAAATAGGTACTTATCATCATTATCAGCTATTAGACATCCACGGTGGACATAGGCTTTCCAATAATATAAACTCCTACCTTGAGCCACTCCATCCACCGACTTCCTGCGACCTACAATGCCGTCGGCTGACTCGTTGTCTCCTAAAGAACCTCTATTTTCCTCAGCGGTTGTCGTTCTGCGGACTGCCCATTGTCTATAGAACACTCGGAGCTCCCTCTTCGTTAAGTGATTTGCTTTTATCTACTTAGTATGACGGGTCAATCAGATGGCCCACCTGATGTCACACAATCTTTTAAAAATAGGCTCAAGAAGTGGCTTATAGAGCAGTCATTCTATGATTGTAACGAGCTTACTTCATTAGGTTTTACGTATTAGAAGTTATGACTTAGGTACCTTCCTATTATTAATTTAAAATGATCATGTTTTCTGTTTGTTTAATTAATTTCAATTTATTACATTATTTTATATTATTATTTTTGACCTGTAACTATAATCAGTTATTAATAAAGAAACTATGAACTATGAACTATGAACTATGAACTATGTTAAGCGGTACCTTCTGCCTGTGAACAGTGCATTATCACATAGGTCACGTTCACCTAGGACGCACCCTATGTGGCATTGCACTGCGCCCGCCACTTCTTCTGAGGCATAAAGATGAAAAGTCTCATGTGCCTGTCAACCATATCCTTCAAACCGGAACACAGCAATGCGAGCACTACTGCTTTGTGGCAGAAATAGGTATGGTGGCAGTACTTCCCCGGACGAACTCTTTCTCAAAAAATCTCTACTACTATTATCCTATCCTATGTACTATGTATATCCTAACTTTAATATTATAAATGCGAAAGTGAGTTTGTTTGTCTTTTATGCTTTCATGTCTAAACTTTTCAACCGATCATCAAGCGAGATCATCATGTTTTATAAATTTGTACACATATTTTTAGTAATAGTCATAAACACAGGATAAAAATGTGTTTTTTTCTTATGTCTACAGAACATTGCCGGTTATTTGATTGCATGCATGGAATCCATACTCTGTGGTACACTTCATAAACACACATCATTTCGTACAATTTGAAATAAGAATGCACAAAGCTTTACCGTTACGCAAGCTCTCCCATAGGCAATCTTTTTTTTTCAGGGTCCTCCTGCCACCGCATTGACAATGGCCCATAATATCATGGAAGCGATAATATCGGTCAACAATCATCCGTTGTGACTGAGGACTCATTGTGCCAAGCGGTTCTAGAGTACACCTAGAGTTCTAGACTGCTGTAAAAAAGCAAGCAACTTTTAATTTCGCGTTTGAAGCGCGCAGGTGTCATAGCGACCACTAAAAACGAGAGATTTTTGCCAATGTAGATGTACATTCTAAAGATATCCATTAAAATCGTTTTTTTTGTATGAATATTTCTGCCTGGTGTTGGCGGTTATTTGATTTCGTGCATGGAATCCATCTTACTCTGTGGTACACTTCATAAACACACAACATTTCGTACAATTCAAAATAAGAACGCACAAAGCTTTACCGTTACGCAAGCTCTCCCATAGACAATCTTTTTTTTTCAGGGTCCTCCTGCCACCGCATTGACAATGGCCCATAATATCATGGAAGCGATAATATCGGTCAACAATCATCCGTTGTGGCTGAGGACTCATTGTGGTGAAGATATTGATCGACATCGAATTGTTGAACAAACCATTTACTTTATTGACGCTTTATTATTGTGCAGACATTATTGAGAAGCTTTTCATGTGGTGCTCCATGGTAGGTACTAATGGATGAAAGCTATTGTAATATTTAGGGTTCTGTACCCAAAGGGTAAAACGGGACCCTATTACTAAGGCTCGGCTGTCCTTCTGTCTGTCTGTCTGTCCATCCGTCTGTCACCAGGTGTATCTCATGAACCGTGATAGTTAGACAGTTGAAATTTTCATAGATGACGTATTTCTGATGCCGCTATAACAACAAATACTAAAAAACAGAATTAATTAAATATTTAATAGTGATTACTCCAAATGTAGGTTAAGCTGTCAGTTTAAGGATGGGTGACCACTTTTTGCGTGCAATTTATATTTTTATTTTTTTACAAACCTGTTTTATTTTTGCAGTTTTTGTAGTTAATGGTACGGAACTCTTCGTGCGCGAGTCCGACTTTCACTTAGCCGGTTTTTTATTTCATGCCAATAAGTTTTGGTTGAAAAGCATCTTATTCAAAACTGTGGCCCGCTCGCGACTTCATTCGCGTGGTCCCGGTGACTTGACTGCAGCGCCACCTACCGGGTCCAGTTATGAATCTAAACCATAAAGAGACTCACTCACTATAAACAAAAAAAAAGTTCAAGCCGTTTCTGACTTTTAGCAAGACTAACGAACTGCAATTAATTGTTTACAAGCTTTTAATTAACTGGCAAAGTATGTCCGGGTGGAATCTCGCAACTGAATTTTAAAGCAGTTATCCTCAACCGATTGAGATGATATTTTGCATGCCTGTCAATTTCCGATGACAATGTAATATTATGGTAACAGCAAGCTGATCTGATGATGGAGACGGAAGGTGGACAACGGAACTCCTCGATGGATAATAGTAGACTGGCCGTGTTTAGGCTCATTTTGATCAGCACACGGTTACGATCACTAATTTTATAAAAGCTTGTATTGAAAAATATATTTTTCACAAAATACTTTATTTTTAAAAGAAAGATTATATCCTCGGGATACACGGAGGGGTATATTCTTCGGCCGGAGCCAGGCTCAGGTCGAATCAATAATATAAAGTAAAAAATCCAAAACAATACCGTCTTAGAATTGCATTTTCTCATGTTCTGACACCGTATAAGGCCTTTTACTGTGTTTTACCTTATTCTATGAGATTCTAATCGAATATGATGTCATAAATGCTAAGCCGAGGGAAATATATGATTCCTTGTAAGGAACGCTGGTAACATAAATTAATAATTTGATGTGTAATATAATATATTATTATAATGTAATAATATACTAGCTGATCTTGTGTTAGATGTTGGTACGAGTACCTGAACATTGTCTTATACAAATTAGAAAAAGCGGCCAAGTGCGTGTCAGGCCACGCGCATTGTATGATTCCGTAGTTGTACATGGACAATGGGCGGTCTTATCGCTGAGAGCGATCTCTTCCAGACAACCTAAGGATGGACTGGAATTGACGAGAACGATAAAGGCACCGTCCTTTATCGTAGATCAAATAAATAAACAAAAGTATAAGTATACATACAATCTAACTTATATAATAGGTAGGTACCTAACATAGTATACCTACCAACACAAAATAAGTATAAGTACTACATAAATAAGTAAAACCTCTGAACATATTACAAGAATTAACAGTTTTGCGAGATGGACAAAAAGTGATTGATACAATTATAGCTTTATGAAGATAGGAAGAGTTCTTTTTTTTTTCAAGGGGAGTTTATTTTTTTGGCTCGACAAAGTGGTGTACGGCCCGCCTGATGGTAAGCGGTTACCGTCGCCTATTGACATAATGCAACACCAAAAGCATTGCCAATGCGTTGCCTGCCCAGAAGGCTCTTTTTTTTTGATGCGGCTCATGTTTTAGTTTAGTGGAAACACTTCAGGAGGGAGCCCATTCCACAACTTGCACGTATGGGGGAGAAAAGATCTCGTAAAGCGAGCTGTACGAGATACCCACGTGTCGATGATGTTTGAATGAGCTCCGTTGCGTTGTCGCGATGTGCGATGATAGAACTTGGAAGCGGGCTGGGGGGTGGATTTGGCGCGCCCAGATAACCAGAGGAAGATCATTCCATAGACGGATAGCACATTAAAGGAATATTCGTAGAAAGTAGAAGTAGAAGTAGTAGTAGTGTGCTCGGGTTTTAAGTTGCAAGGTTTTAGAGGAGCGCAATGTAGGAGGGTGGGAGAGATGAAGATATTAAAAGCGCTTCTTGAGGTAGGAAGGGCAGGTTTTTTTTATACAACTTGGTATGACGGATCAAGCTGATCGCCCACCTGATGTTAAGGTACCCTCTGCCTATGAACAGTGCATTATCACATAGGTCACGTCTTAGGACGCACCCTATATGGCATTGCACTGCACCCGCCACCCTGAGACATAAAGATGAAAGTCTCATGTGCCTGTAATTTTACCGGCATACCCTTCAAGACGGAACACAGCAATGCGAGCACTACTGCTTTGCGGCAGAAATAGGTATGGTGGTAGTAATAATATACTGTACAAGAACCTAAGTAAGCTGTGTAAGCTTGCGAATTTGCAGAGCCATATCGGTGATACTGGTTCTTCTAACCTCTTCAACCTCTGAATAAATCTAATTATGACAAGGGTTAAACGCTCACCCCCACTTACTCATTGTGATGTTAATACTACCGTTATACGCAAATCAGTCCCAAACAGAAGGTACTGAATTCACAATGCATTGCAATACAACTACTGTCGCACGCTCACAAAGTTACCTACACCTTCGAAAGATTTTTGCCCACGAAATTGAACCGTAGCACATAGCGGTACGGATTAAGCTATTGACCGCTGAAAGTTGTGCTATTGTAAGCTTTAGTGATTCGAAATAAGGTTGATGTTGGCGAGGGTGTGTGGTGAAGTTTAAGTTGGTATGAGATTAATGGCGTTTTAATAGAGTGAATAAAATCGTCCTTGCATTGTCCCATTGTGTTCGAAGATCGTTCCACCAAAGAGATTGCATTTGGCTCATTCCGAAAGACTTATTTGGTTTCTCGACGGACGGGTATAGCACCTGGTTGGGGATATTTTGTTAGGTTGCATTGAAATGTTGTATAGTTTGTTAATAGAACATTTGGAAGTTAAGACCTCGTCCCAGGCCAGAGGTACGGATTCGATTTTCAACGCGGGACAAATTTTTGCTTTATCTGCAAATATTCGCTGCGAGTCTGTGATGTGGTACCATGGTATGTACTCGTAGTTTTTGATATCCTCGACTCAGGGAATCCTAGTGTGGGGATCAGGATTACGTAAGTATGTGATTAGGTGTGTTATGTTATGTTATATTATATTATTTGATCCGGGCCTGGGTGTTGTGGTATCATCATCATCATTAATCTTCCACCGCGGGACAAATGCTTGCATTATCTGCAAATACTCATTCTGTCTGTGTTGTGGTACCATGGTACTCGTAGTTTCTGATATCCACGACATAGGGAATCCAAGTGTGGGGATCAGGACTATATAGGTATAGTCTGTTGGGTTTTGTTATGTATGTTATAAATAAGAATAAGGTTTTGTTGAAATATATCATTTTCGAAACAACCTTTTATTCAATTAGTAATTGTTACCGTGAGGAGACCAAATTGAGCCCAAACACTGCTGTCCACCTTCCGTCTCGTTTAACAGAGCGCTCGCTGTCCCAGAATATTTTATTGTCATCTGAACTTATTTTTGATTATTTATTTTATTTATAAGCCGGAAGTTTCCCACTGCAGGGCAATTCCTCCCTTCCCTCTTTCCAATCATTTATATCCTGAGCTATTTGTGGCCAGTCCTTGTTGTGGGAGTCAAGCTCATCCCGCCTTCACCTTCTGGTCCTACCACGTGGCCGCCGCGCGTTCGGAACCCACTCTGTTATTATAGCCCAGAGGTCCCCGGGCATGCAGCTAACGTGTCCAGCCCAGTCCCACTTTATATTTCCAGCTTTCAGAGCTGCAACGGCCAGCAACGGCCAAGCATTTGTGTTTGGGAGCGCAGTATCATATTTCTAACCTTCGACCAAAATTACTTTGGTTAGTTTCTAACATCGGAACTTAGTATGCCAAATTTTAGAATACATCTTTCGAGCACGTCTTGAGTAATGGCACAGACCCGGAAGGACGGAAAGACAGTAAGACAGACATACGAACAAACAAGTCAAACAAAAGTTTTTAACAATATTTTTTTACTCTGATAGACCTTCGTTTGACCGCGATCTCACCTACCCGCCTTATAATCTTTGCCCGCAGTCTTTTCTTAGTTTGAAACGCCTTGGCACTCACATCAATGGGGTTGATACTTTAAAAAGCCAATGACCACTAAATGAAAAAGCTAGCTACATATGTTCTTCGAAAAACCTTCAATTTACGTTTAATTCTGATATATTCCTGCTGTACTGTGATTTTGATATTAGTCGCATTGAAGATTTGCAGTGAACCAAATTAATGATATATATCCATATTAAATCGAACCTATTTATTTCTTAACACACGTGCATTTTTATTTACAAAAATCAAACAAGGTAATACTACACTAGGTACTATAGGTATACTTTTATGTAACATACAAATATTCGCACGATAGAAATCGTAATGAAACTCATTTCATATCGCGAATTTACATCCAAATTTGAGTCATAAAGAAACTGATATAGAGTTCTAAGTTCTAGCTTTAGTTGTTGTGTCAAAATCAGCTGATATCTTCACACAGCGCATCCCAGTTTACGTCTTAAAGTACGGGAAATAGAATTCAAAATCCTAGTTACAATATTTGTCAGAATCAGCTGATCTCAAGGCTTTCATCCCACACGTGTTCGAGTATTTGCGAGTTTTTTTTATAAAAACCTATTCTTTCATTTGCGCAAATGTCGTGGGAAAAATCTCCACCACGTGCGTTACTTTCGAAGGCTTTTCGTACCTACCTGGGGACGCAATAAGTTACCTTCCGTGCAAAAATCAGGCAAAAACTTTCAAAATTGTGAATTAGGTATAAAACTTTATGATTTTATGAATAAGGCCAAGATTGTATGGATTGTATAGCGAAATTATATTGACAGTTGATGACAGATTTGATCGGTGTCCTGTGGTGAAAATGTCTTCTTTATTGAGACGTATGGACCTTTGAGGATATGTCATTCATCTCTGTTTGATTGAGACTGTTGCGAAAATTGCGTGTGTCCGGCCCAAGAATACTACCTCGCCGTAACACAGATTTCAACTAGCACGGGAGGTATGTTTCTAAACCTCATAGTGCCTGCCTACGCTATTCTTAGGTCTTAATAGTAGTTGAAACCTTAAATATTATGCACTATGTAATATATAAGTTATGAAATAAAAACTATTCTATTCTAGAATATACCCCTCTGTCTCCTCCTGTGGCTGTCCTAAAAGCTGACTAAGGGATTACCCGGACTTATTGATAAGATTCGTTGGTATAAGATTTGTAATGGCTGCAAGCTTATTATGGAATGTATTTATTACTGGAAGAAAGCGTTAGCCGAGTCAGTTGTGGGAAGCAATGGCGGCGATGAGTTCACCACTTGTCACGTCTATATTCCACGTTGGTGCAACCCACTGTGAAGAGGCCCATTGCGGCTGTGCCTACCCCTTCGGGGAAAAAGGCGTGTGTCTATGTATGTATATCATGAACTTACCTACTCTTCTAGTTTTTTTGGATGAAGGAAAATCAAGCATTTCTCAATCACATTTTTTTATTTACTAATGTAATTGGGAATAAAAGCTTTATTTATTTTATCTACCGTTCGTTGAGAAAATAATTAAAAAGGTAAATAAACGCGATAACTAGGTAATTACTGACTCGTTAAAATATCAGCACTTAAGACGCCATAGGTTCTCAAATGTGTCTAGAATTTTAAAGTTTTTGATAAGAATTCTTATAGTTTTCTATGAAGAAAAAAATATATGATATTCTTGATCATTTTATCTAGTGAAATCATTAATTCAATACACTATTTGAATTACTTCACTCAATAAAAAAAAAACACAAAGATACCACCTTTTTAAAATTGAAATCATGTTTTTGACTTACTTCTTTCACGTTTTAACTTATGAAACACTTGGTGTCATGTTCATTTTTATTTAAATTAGTGAAGTCATTAACAAAATTTAGCAAAACTAAAAGGGATTTTTTTATATAATTTTTTAAACACAAATATAAGTACCAGAGCGTGCGCTCGGCTTGCTCAGACCGGTCGCAGACCGCATCGAGGCAGGATCTGTGTCAATTTTCCCGCCATCGGTCACGTGACTACGGATGAAATGGAAACTATCAAGTCAGGCTACTCGCAAATCATAATTATGAAAAGAGCCAACATAGGTACTTGTACTATTATTTATTCTGTGACAAAGGTAAGTAAAAGTAAACCTAGGTAAACAAATACATTATCCGATTTGTTTTGCAAATAAACTCTGACTTCATACTGTTACTTTAGATAGCTACATACCTAGTAGGAGTAGAGATCTGGCCAAAGAAATTACCTCTCCGTCCCCTCTAGTGGATGTGGGATGTGCTGTGGTCTGTCTGACCAAAATGTTGACCCTCCGTTTCTTCCCGTGGAAGAGAGCTGTGGTGTTTGTCTGGCCTAAGAAAATACCTCTCCGTCTCCTCAAGTGGATGTGTGAAGTGGTATGTCTGGCCTAAGAGTAACCCTCCGTTTTTTCCAATGGAAGAGTATTGTGGTGTTTGTCCGGCCTAAGAAAATACCTGTCCGTCACCTCACGTGGATATGTAACGTGGTATGTCCGGCCTAAGAGTAACCCTCCGTTTTTTCCTATGGAAGAGTGTTGTGGTGTTTGTCTGGCCTAAGAAAATACCTGTGCGTCACCTCACGTGGATGTGTGCAATGGTCTATCTGGCCTAGGAGTAGACCCTCCGTCTGTTCCCGTGGAAGAGTGCCGTGATGTGTGTCCGGCCTAAGTAAATACCTCTCCGTCTCCTCAAGTGGATGTGAGAAGTGGTATGTCCGGCCTAAGAGTAACCCTCCGTTTTTTCCTATGGAAGAGTATTGTGGTGTTTGTCTGGCCTAAGAAAAAAACTCTCCGTCTCCTCAAGTGGATGTGTGAAGTGGTATGTCTGGCCTAAGAGTAACCCTCCGTTTTTTCCTATGGAAGAGTGTTGTGGTGTTTGTCTGGCCTAAGAAAATACCTCTCCGTCTCCTCAAGTGGATGTGAGAAGTGGTATGTCCGGCCTAAGAGTAACCCTCCGTTTTTTCCTATGGAAGAGTGTTGTGGTGTTTGTCTGGCCTAAGAAAATACCTGTGCGTCACCTCACGTGGATGTGTGCAATGGTCTATCTGGCCTAGGAGTAGACCCTCCGTCTGTTCCCGTGGAAGAGTGCCGTGATGTGTGTCCGGCCTAAGAAAATACCTCTCCGTCTCCTCAAGTGGATGTGAGAAGTGGTATGTCCGGCCTAAGAGTAACCCTCCGTTTTTTCCTATGGAAGAGTGTTGTGGTGTTTGTCTGGCCTAAGAAACTACCTCTCCGTCTCCTCAAGTGGATGTGTGAAGTGGTATGTCCGGCCTAAGAGTAACCCTCCGTTTTTTCCTATGGAAGAGTGCTGTGGTGTTTGTCTGGCCAAAGAAAATACCTCTCCGTCTCCTCAAGTGGATGTGTGAAGTGGTATGTCTGGCCTAAGAGTAACCCTCCGTTTTTTCCTATGGAAGAGTGTTGTGGTGTTTGTCTGGCCTAAGAAAATACCTCTCCGTCTCCTCAAGTGGATGTGTGAAGTGGTATGTCCGGCCTAAGAGTAACCCTCCGTTTTTTCCTATGGAAGAGTGCTGTGGTGTTTGTCTGGCCAAAGAAAATACCTCTCCGTCTCCTCAAGTGGATGTGTGAAGTGGTATGTCCGGCCTAAGAGTAACCCTCCGTTTTTTCCTATGGAAGAGTGTTGTGGTGTTTGTCTGGCCTAAGAAAATACCTCTCCGTCTCCTCAAGTGGATGTGAGAAGTGGTATGTCCGGCCTAAGAGTAACCCTCCGTTTTTTCCTATGGAAGAGTGTTGTGGTGTTTGTCTGGCCTAAGAAAATACCTGTGCGTCACCTCACGTGGATGTGTGCAATGGTCTATCTGGCCTAGGAGTAGACCCTCCGTCTGTTCCCGTGGAAGAGTGCCGTGATGTGTGTCCGGCCTAAGAAAATACCTCTCCGTCTCCTCAAGTGGATGTGAGAAGTGGTATGTCCGGCCTAAGAGTAACCCTCCGTTTTTTCCTATGGAAGAGTGTTGTGGTGTTTGTCTGGCCTAAGAAACTACCTCTCCGTCTCCTCAAGTGGATGTGTGAAGTGGTATGTCCGGCCTAAGAGTAACCCTCCGTTTTTTCCTATGGAAGAGTGCTGTGGTGTTTGTCTGGCCAAAGAAAATACCTCTCCGTCTCCTCAAGTGGATGTGTGAAGTGGTATGTCCGGCCTAAGAGTAACCCTCCGTTTTTTCCTATGGAAGAGTATTGTGGTGTTTGTCCGGCCTAAGAAAATACCTGTCCGTCACCTCACGTGGATATGTAACGTGGTATGTCCGGCCTAAGAGTAACCCTCTGTTTTTTCCTATGGAAGAGTGCTGTGTTGTTTGTCCAGCCTAAGAAAATACCTGTGCGTCACCTCACGTGGATGTGTGCAATGGTCTATCTGGCCTAGGAGTAGACCCTCCGTCTGTTCCCGTGGAAGAGTGCCGTGATGTGTGTCCGGCCTAAGAAAATACCTCTCCGTCTCCTCAAGTGGATGTGTGAAGTGGTATGTCCGGCCTAAGAGTAACCCTCCGTTTTTTCCTATGGAAGAGTGTTGTGGTGTTTGTCTGGCCTAAGAAATAACCTCTCCGTCTCCTCAAGTGGATGTGTGAAGTGGTATGTCCAGCCTAAGATTAACCCTCCGTTTTTTCCCATGGAAGAGGGCTGTGGTGTGTGTCCAGCCAAAAAAAAACCTCTACGTCTCCTCCCGTGGATGCAATGAGCATCACATCATTGTACTATTTCCACCTATTGCATTAGGATACGATTTTCAATGTTAACTACATTTTGATTACTAGGACAGAAAATGTATGGTAGTAAACGGCTACCACCATCCAAAGGGCGTCGACGATTTTGGCATAGTCGTCAGCCACCATTTAGTTTTATTTTCAAGTTAGTGGCGCACTTTGAAAACTGTACATAAATGGCTAGAGGATACGGCTTATTCGCAAAACGTCCACTTTTCATAATGTACACCGCACTTTTGGTCCTGACCAAAACAGTTCTTTGAAACGGTGACCGATCGGATCCGTTCAAACGACGCGTCCAACTGTTTTATGGGAAAGATTAAAGAAAAATGTTACAAACAAAAAAAATAGAAGGCTGCTCTATAATGGCTTTTTTAAACAGACTTGTCCGACTAGACTTTGGTTAATTTAAGTCTTTTACCAAAGTTAACACTCGAAAATTTTGTTTATGCAGAAATGTTGCCAGCATCTCGGTGAATATACGAAAATCCTAACTTTTTTCAAAACCAAGATGGCAGATGGTGTGGCGGCCATTTTGTTAAATGGTGGAATATAAAATTTACAAATTGAAAAAAAGAGACTGTGTGCAACACTTAGCTTGATGACTTGTATAGGGCTGTTGTGTGGGAGGACAAGTGGTGTTGCCAGGTGGAAATATTTTCCCCGTTTTTAGGGCAATTTCTTAGATTTTCTCCAAATATATACAAAAATAATTAAGTTTTTGATAATAAAATGTATGTGGTATTATGAAGGAAGCCCTTAAAAATAACCTTTGACTATATAAATTTGTATATTGTTGGTAACCCTGGGAGGAAACGGTGCTTGTATAATCGAGAGACTGAAAAAAACGATAGTAACGTTCGATTGCGAATAAATCATCAAATTTGCAGTCAGGTACGTATGTAAGTGAGTAGGAAGGTAACCTGGCAACCCTGCGTAAAGGTAATATAAGAAAAAACTAACATGGGTGTCGTTTTTGAGTAATTTGTAGTTGCTGATTACGAATATTACTTAAATTTTTTGGTTACGTGGGTAAGTTAGTAGGTAAGCTGGTAACCCTATAAAATGGTAAGATCAGAAAAAACTAATATGGGTGTCGTTTTCAAGTAATTTGTGGGTGCTGATTACGAATATTACGTTAGTTTTCTCTCTTCAAATTAACTTTGCTGTAGCTTATCGAGCTAACGAGACCAGCGTGACACGAAGTGGAACGATTCCACTGAGTGGAACGATGGTCGAGTGAGTGAGATAAACGAAGAGGCGACATTCGTATTAATTAGTGTAGGAGCATGTACAGGTACAGGTATAATTACAGGTACAGGTACAGGTACAGGTACAGGTACAGGTACAGGTACAGGTACAGGTACAGGTACAGGTACAGGTACAGGTACAGGTACAGGTACAGGTACAGGTACAGTACAGGTACAGGTACAGGTACAGGTACAGGTCAAGGTCAAGGTTAAGGGTCAAAATCAAAGTAGATTTATAGAGGTTTGTAGGCGTTGGAAGGAGTTTGTAGGGTTTGTAGGATTTTGTAGGGGTTTGTAGTGTTGGTAGGGTTTGCAGGGGTTTGTAGAGGTTTGTGCATACACGCGAGTAAGCGGCAAAGGAAAACTGTACGCCAGCTGCAGCACCTCACGCACCACCGACCCACTAGTTATTGTGCTATGGCTAGAGGATACAACTCATTCGCAAAACGTCCACTTCTTGTAATGTACATCGCACTTATTCTCAATATGACCACTTCGCATAACCTCCACTTCGCAAAATATTCACTCAATTTTTTTGCTCAAATAGACTAAAGGAGATGTCCAAAAAATATATGAAGGCCGGTATAAAAATAACTAGAAATTCTAAGCAACATAATAGTTATTTACGGAGAAAGGGCATTAATTATTTGGCTATTTTGCAGCTAATGAAAAATAATAAATGTACTTCAGTTTTTTTAAACTTGATTCAAATGTTGTTTTTTTTTTCAAAATAAAGTTAGAACTTGTAACACTCCCAA
The DNA here is from genome assembly GCA_932527175.1 of Operophtera brumata. Taxonomy (NCBI): domain Eukaryota; kingdom Metazoa; phylum Arthropoda; class Insecta; order Lepidoptera; family Geometridae; genus Operophtera; species Operophtera brumata. The sequence goes on from OW052229.1 coordinate 4,086,838, forward strand.
AAGGTGAACTTGACGCTCTTTGGCAGGCAGACTAAGGAATTTTGATACTCTCTAGCTAGCGAGACAGGCCGCAGACAGACAACCACAAAGAACTTTTCATACGACTATCCTACCTTCGTTCCATGTTGTCGCGTTATTACTAATACTTCACTTATTAGTTTATCTGTTCTGTGTAGGTTCAGGATACATTCTAAGTAGATACCTACCTACACTGTTGTAGAGTTCACTAATAGATAGGAGCTGCCTGTAATGATAATAGTACCTTTAGCAATATGCATAGGTACCTACATTCCTCGCCTCCTTATAAACATATGTATTTTTCAGGTAGCTCAGGGCACAGATAAATTTATTGTAAATTGTGTGTTAGCACGTATTCCATTCAAGAAGAATCTTTTAGTCATCATATCTTTGGGCACAGGCAGAAGAAGACGAAATAGCATATTTATTTTATGTGCGATCGCAGATATTTGTTTAGGGTGTTCTGGGTATTTTTATGTATAATAAAAAATATCTATCTATGTAATATATTGTATTAAGTATATCAGTTATCTAGTACACATAACACAAGCTCTGCTTAGCTTGGGGCTAGATAAAAAATGTGAAATGTGTTATGTGAACTGTCCAGCATTATTTATTTATTTATTTATTACACACGTGTGGTTTTGGCAAGTTTGTTTCATCATGTTTTCCCTTCAAGAACAATTTTATTATTTTTTCGGAAACGGAGGTTTTATAATATATAAAATTTATATAATCGAGTAGCCCAATAAATAAGCTTTTTTTAGATATATTTCATAACTTCTGAAATTTTCTCAGAATATTATACCACTTCTGGACATCTCCTTTATTCGCAATATGTACACTGGACTTTTCATAAAATTACTTCAATTTTTTTTTTTTGAGTTTTTTATTTTAGACTTTTTACTTTTTTCATATGATTACATTTTTACTTCTTGGTTTTAAAAGTAAAATATAAATACAAGTAAAATGTAACGAAAAGTAAAAAAGTTGCAATTTCCACCAGGCAACACCACTTGTTCTCCCACACGATAGCCCTTTACTAGTCATCAAGCTCCGGTGTTGCCCGCAGTCTCTTTTTTCAATTTGAAAATTGAAAACTTTACGATTCTACAAAATGACCACCAAACAATCCGCCATGCGCCATCATGGTTTTTAAAAAAGTTGTGATTTTGCACCCTATATACACCAAGATGCTTACAACATTTCTATATAAACCAAATTTTCGAGTGTTAACTTTAGTAAAAAACTTTAATTCACTAAAGTCTAGTCGGACAAGTCTGTTTGAAAAACCCATTTTAGAGCAGCAATCTATTTTTTTATTTTTTTTATTTTTTTCTTCTATCTTTCCCAAAAAACAGTAGGATGCGTCGTTTGAACGGACCCGATCGGTCACCATTTCGAAGAAAGGTTTTGGTCAGCTTGGATTTTTGAAATGACAGATTTTACAGACGGACTAAACACTTTCCTAGAACATGACCCATCACTAAAACGACTCCTTCTAGGAGAATAACGATGTCAATGAGTCAGTGAGCCAGTAACCCATATCCAGATTTTTTGAAAAAAAAAATAGTTTGAAAAGTGCGGTGTACATTATGAGAAGTGGATGTTTTGCGAATGACCCGTACCCTCTAGAAAATGTAATTTTTTTAAAGTGCGCCTCTAACTTAAAAATAAAAGTAAATGGCGGCTGACGACTATGCCAAAATCGTCGACGCCCTTTGGATGGTGGTATGGTATGTATGTTATGTATGGTAGTAACACATTTACTACCATACATTATCTGTGCTAGAAATCAAAATGAGTAGTTATTACATTGAAAATTGTAGAATGATATAGGTAGAATTTGTAGATTGATGTGATGCTCAATGCATCCACGGAAGGAGACGGACAGGTATTTTCTTAGGCCGGACACACATCACGGCACTATTCCACGGGAACAGACGGAGGGTCTACTCTTAGGCAAGACAGACCACTGCACACATCCACGTGAGGTGACGCACAGGTATTTTCTTAGGTCGGACACACACCACGACACTCTTCCACGGGAAGACACGAAGGGTCTTCCCTTAGGCCAGACAGACCACTGTACACATCCACGTGAGGTGACGGACAGGTATTTTCTTAGGCCGGACACACACCTCGGCACACTTTCATGGAAAGACACGGAGAGTCTTCCCTTAGGCCAGACAGACCACTGCACACATCCACGTGAGGTGACGCACAGGTATTTTCTTAGGCCGGACAAACACCACAGCACTCTTCCATAGGAAAAAACGGAGGGTTACTCTTAGGCCGGACATACCACTTCACACATCCACTTGAGGAGACGGACAGGTATTTTCTTAGGGCGGACACACATCACGGCACTCTTCCACGGGAACTAATGGAGGGTCTACTCTTAGGCCAGACAGACCATTGCACACATCCACGTGAGGTGACGCTCAGGTATCTTCTTAGGCCCGACAAACACCACAGCACTCTTCCATAGGAAAAACCGGAGGGTAACTCTTAGGCCGGACATACCACTTCACACATCCACGTGAGGAGACGGAGAAGTATTTTCTGAGGCCGGAAACACATCACGGCATTCTTTCACAGGAAGAGACGTAGGTGCTACTCTTTGTTCAGACAGACCACTGTAAACATCCACTGGAGGAGACGGAGAGGTAAGTTTTTAGGCCAGACACCACGACACTCTTCCACGGGAAGAGATAGAGGGTATACTGTTAGGTCGGACAGACCACTGTAAACATCCACTGGAGGAGACGGAGAGGTAATTTTTTAGGCCAGACACACCACGACACTCTTCCACGGGAAGAGACGGAGGGGCTACTTTTTGTTCGGACAGACCACTGTAAACATCCACTGGAGGAGACGGAGAGGTTAATTTTTTAAGCTAGACACACACCACGACACTCTTCCACGGGAAGAGACGGAGGGTATACTGTTAGGTCGGACAGACCACTGCACACATCCACTGGAGGAGACGGAGTGGTAATTTCTTAGGCTGGACACACACCTCTGCACTCTTCCTCAGAAAGAGACGGAGGGCCTACTCTTAGGTCGGACAGACCACTGCACACATCCACTGGAGTAGACGTAGAGGTAATTTCTTAGGCCGGACACACACCTCTGCACTCTTCCTCAGAAAGAGACGGAGGGCCTACTCTTAGGTCGGACAGACCACTGCACACATCCACTGGAGGAGACGGAGAGGTAATTTCTTAGGCTGGACACACACCTCTGCACTCTTCCTCAGAAAGAGACGGAGGGCCTACTCTTAGGTCGGACAGACCACTGCACACATCCACTGGAGTAGACGGAGAGGTAATTTCTTAGGCCGGACACACACCTCTGCACTCTTCCTCAGAAAGAGTCGGAGGGCCTAGTCTTAGGTCGGACAGACCACTGCACACATCCACTGGAGGAGACGGAGAGGTAATTTCTTAGGATCGAATCATGAGGTACTTATTTTGTTTATGGAACATCTGATTTTCTGCCACAATTAGATACCTTCCTTACGATCCATTTTTATAGGTAATGTGATTATCCAAATATCCAACAGAAATAATAAAAAAACTTACGTAAAAATTCTTTATTATTTATTTATTACTAGCACTAAAACTTATTATTTTTTGTGCGCATATTGTACTACTTTATGACCGTATGTGCGAAAATAATAGCAAGGCGCCTTAGAGAGTTTCCACACTATCCGATGCGATACCGTTATCGGCCGTAATTTTCATACATTTTATCGGTCTCCAATATCAGATACCGACAATATGTATGGAAACGTGTTCCGATAAGGATATCGGATCGGAAAGTGTGAAAACGCTCTTACCCGCCGATATAATTCGGGTCATTGAACTCGGCGCATCCTGCGTCCCGCTCAGTGGGCGGGGCGACCCCGCGTGCTTCACACCCTGACATAAAAATTTTCGTTGGCCCTATAGCGCCTTAAGGTTTACACAATAAGTAATAATGGAGTATAGTTTTCGAAAACAATATTGCAATTTGCAATCGATTGTACATTATTTGCAAACGGAGTAACGTTACATTTAACAGTCGAAAAATAATAAAAACCATACAAAATGCGCAATGGACATTAATTCAATTTGAAAACCTTACAATTTGAGTCGAGTCTTTGATGTTCGAGGGTTCTGCAGAAAACTTACAAATGTGGTGCATTTGAGCTTTGAAAATGCAAATAAATAAATAAATAAATAATGCTGGACAGTTCACACAACATTATCTAGCCCTAAGCTAAGCAGAGCTTGTGTTATGGGTACTAGATAACTGATATACTTAATACAATATATTACATGGATAGATATTTTTTTATATATATAGAAAATACCCAGAACACCCTTAACAAATATCTGCAGATTGCACAAATATTTGTTCCGAGGCAGGAATCGAACCCGCAACCTCCTCGGAATTGAACCTCGCAGGCGAACGTTCGCCACAGTAAGCGTTAAGACCGCTAACTTCACTTCAAATGTTTATTATTATTACAAGATTTTATTTAACTTGCAATGTATGTAAGCTTGTCCGGGTGGAATCTTGCAACTGAATTTTAAAGCATTTACCCTCAACCTATTGAGATGATATTTTGCATACGTGTCAAGTCCCGATGACAATGCAATATTATGGTGACAGAGAGCTGATCTGATGATGGAGACAGAAGGTGGACATCGGAACTCCTCGAGGAATAATAGTAGGCTGGCCTTAGGCTCATTTTGATCAGCACAAATAAAATTAGTGATCAGTTACGATCACTAATTTTATAAAAGCTTGTATTGAAAAATATTTTTTTCACTATAACTTATTTTTAGTCCCAAATAAAAAGAGGGATGTTATAAGTTTGAGGCATAGTGTGTCGGTCCCTCGGTGGGGGACGACCAAGTGTATCGACCAAGGTATCAGGCCGGCTGACCGTTTTTCGTCGAGCCCAAGGAACCATAAAAGCGAGTCGCGTGCCAGTTAACGCATAACACGAGCGCTCAGATATTTGTAGTTAAAAATATAACGTTTCCAAAATCGGTGTAAAGAAGTGCCGCCTGTCACGCCATCTTGCGGTAAAGAGATGCATCTCAATCGATTACCGCCTTATTACCGTGGATTCATTTATTACATGGGTGAATATATATATGAAAGGGAAAATAATAGTTTGTCTGTCGGAAAAAATCTCCAATTTATCCAAATACACAAAATTAGAGCATGGTTGAAAAGTCAAAAAACGCGAACCACAATAAAGAAAAACTGTCACGCATAAATTGTACGGTTAAGGCGACGCATTGATAAACTTGTACTTCGAATGGTTCCGTATAGGATTTCGTATAAGGTACATACATACTTATACATACATACAGATACATAGGTATTGACATAAATTAAAATTGTTATAATGTATTGTGATGTACTCGTACTTATGGATTTATGTATTTGTTTTACTTGTAAGCGTTTTTTTTATTAATAAATTACTATTACTATGACTATGATTATGACTATGACTATGACTATGACTATGACTATGACTATGAATATGACTATGACTATGACTATGACTATGTCTATGACTATGAATATGACTACATACCATAAAGATAAGACCGCCCATTGTACATTACTGTTATTGTTTTGTTTATTTTATCTTTTTTATTTTTTATATTTGGTGTGCAATAAAGTGTTAATCTATCTATCTATCTATCTACATACATAAATAGAGACGCTTTTTTCCCCGAAAGAGTAGGCGGAGCCTCAAATGGACCTCTTTTCACTGTGGTTTCACCATCGTTCACGCTAAAAATGTTTTTTAACAACGATTAATTTAGAAAAATACTACTATAATATTGAATAGTATGTTTCGATAAATCTACCTAAAAAAATTAGAGGCTTAAATTGGTCCCGTTTGTCTTTATAATGCAAATCTCTGTTTCATAAGAGGTGTCTGATCATTTTTTTTCTGCTATAAAAGTTAACCAATCGTGAAATGCTACTACAAAAAGAAAGTCATTGATATGAAGAATCAGGGCACCAAATATCACTTTCATAATGTTTTGTTATGAATGAGAAAAATCTACATCACTGCCGCAAACATTTTCAATGCGCCATCTTAAAACCTTAAATAAGATGTACCTACGATTAATAAAATGATAATTGGGCTCGATTTTGAGAATAAAAAGTTCTGCATTAAAAAGAAGTTTTTATTTTGTTTATAGAAAAAGTAAATTTTTATAAGGTTTTTGTGAAAAATATATCTTTCAATACAAGCTTTTATAAAATTAGTGATCGTAACCGTGTGCTAATCAAAATGAGCCTAAACATGGCCAGTCTACTATTTTTCATCGAGGAGTTCCGTTGTCCACCATCATCAGATCAGTTCGCTGACACCATAATATTGTATTGTCATCGGAACTTGACTATGCCAAATTTCAGATCAATCGGTTGAGGATAACTACTTTAAAATTCAGTTGCAAGATTACATCCGGACAAACATACATTGCATACATACATACATACAAAGACACACGCCTTTTTCCCCGAAGGGGTAGGCAGAGCCTCAATGGGCCGCTTTTCACAGTGGGTTGCACCATCGTGGAATATAGACGTGACAAGTGGTGAGCTCATCGCCGCCATTGCTTCCCACGACTGACTCAACTAACGCTTTCTTCCAGTAATAACACATTCTATAATAAGCTAGCAGCCAGGACAAATCTTATACCAACAAATCTTACTAACAAGTCCGGGTAATCCCTTAGTCGGCTCTTACGACATCCATGGGAGGAGATGGAGGGGTCTATTCTTAGGCCGGACACACCACCATTGCAAGTTAAATAAAAGCTTATAAAAAAAAATGGCTTTTTGGTTTCTTTTTCTGATCATTATGGAAGAACATGATGCATAGTTTTATACATGTTTTTGCTAGCGAGGTCTACTCGTTTCGTTTCGTATGAGGTACTGCTGGCCTCTGGTGTCAGAGTGTGTCAAGCTGCCCGAGGGCCTCTGACATGGCTTATCGACTGCTATTAATCAATAACAGCCGGGACCGACAGCTTAACGTGCCCTCCGAAGCACAGAGCGATGGAAATCCGCACATAACTTAGAAAAGTCATTGGTGCGGAGCCTAGGATCGAACCCGGTATCGTTGGATTCTGAGTTGCACTGTTGAACCGTTAGGCTACGTAATTATGGAAGAACATGATGCATAGTTTTATACATGTTTTTGCTCGCGAGGTCTACTGTATTCTCAGGACTACTAGGTAATGAGAAACACGGGCAACCACTAGTTTTACACAGACATGAAGCCACGGATGATTAAACCGATGCATTTTATCATCCGTTCCACACATTTGGAGTGACACAATAACTTAAATTCCTCACTGATTGACATACCTAATGCATATTATGGATAGCCATACAAAAATATGAGAAATCATCTATTAAGAGGTAATTTATTAATTAACTTTTGAAACTATCATGGTTATGTTCCTTAGTCAGTTCTCCCGTGATCATGGCGCATGCATCTGTGCCGAAATATCGGGAACATATAAAACTCAAAAATCATGGTAAATATCCCGTTTCTAGTGAAAATTAATTTATTAATTGTAATAGTCCTTTTAATTTTGGAGTAAATGGGAATCTTATTGCGTGCAATAAGCGTGTGTATTGAGTTCTTAGTTACAAAATCATCTGACCAAAGGCTTGACTAAATAAAAACAGTGAAATAATCTTTTGTTTAGGTATTTGTATTTATTAGTATATTATATTTATCCTTTTATTTTAATATTTTAACTTTTTTTTTATTATTATTTTCTTGTTTGTAAGGCACGCCTCACCATCTTTCTGCACGACCAGGATGACTGGCAGATAATGCTGTTAGCATTAAGTCCTCCTTGCACTATTGTTTTGTGTGAAAGTTTTTAAATAAATAAATAAATAAATAATGCTGGACAGTTCACACAACATTATCTAGCCCCAAGCTAAGCAGAACTTGTGTTATGGGTACTAGATAACTGATATACTTAATACAATACATTACATATATCTGGTTGAAGCAACGCGTGACCCGAGAGCTGGCTCTTATCTGGCTCAACGCATTAGTATTGCCATTCAGCGTGGCAATGCAGCCAGCATCTTAGGGACGCTTCCGTCTGGTAGTGATCTGGATCAGTTGAGCTACCTTTAGATCGCTAGCAGCGGTCTTCAGGTAGCACAACTGTTTCATATGTATTTTGTACATACCTTGTACAAACCTTCAACAACAAAACATACAAATACATTTGTTACAAACATAAGTACATATGTTTGTACAAAACATTTATTTCTGTAAATAAATGAATTTTTTAATGAGTTTTTTTTTACATAGATTGATATTTTTTATTATACATAGAATAGACCCATAACACCCTGAACATCTGCAGATTTAGCAGATTAAAGAATTGCAGAAATTAGCTGTTGGCTATCTGAAGATTTTGCTTCCTATTTCTGTAAGCTTTGCTAGAAACAGGATGCAAAACCTAGCCTTATACATTTGGAAATTTGAGGTCAGCCTTTTTGGTTTCACTTATTTATTAAGTTTTTTTTTGTCATGTTATACATGTCTTTCGTTTAGTTTAGATATTAAATATAAATCCATAGAAACATATTTCCTTCTCAAACAAATCTTCACCAACTGCGGTACATACATTGTCTATTATCTAAAATGTACTTTCGACTTCACATAAACTTTACAAAAAGATATACAACCTTCCTAAATTTTTTCTATCTCAAGATCATAGCATCTTCGAGAAAGAGATGGATGTACCATATTCAAGTTGTTAGAAAGAGACGCGAACAGGGATCGATTTAACAGGCAGCTGCCGAATTCTGCCAGGTAGCAAGGTTCTATGGGAATAGATCTATTGATTTTTTAAAACGATTTTTTGAGTGGGAACCATTAATATTCAGAATTTTGGAGTTTATAGATGGATATCGATTGATTGAAAGACACCTTTGAGTTTTTATGGCATTTAACCCCCTATAGTCCATGGGAGTAGATTCGTTGCCAAGATTCCCATGGACAATGCCGAAGATCCAATTAAATTTCGGGTTAATAAATAAGTAGTACCATCAGCCGGTCCGGCCTCCCCCATAAAATGCAATGGGGGGGGGGGGGCTTTACCATAATTATAACGCTTGGCCGGCGGATTGGTGATCGCAATATATTGGTGCCGAGTACTCAGGTGGATGCTTCTGCTTATTTTCCTGCGATGCAGGAGGTTGCGGGTGGTTAGTAAGGTTCAATCTGGACATCCTGTATCCTGTACACTACTATCCATTGTAAGAATGTTAGTGACGTGAATGTTGTGAGAATATTGACGCCCTCTGTGGCGCGGCGGGCGAAGGTTCGCCTGCGACGCAGGAGGTTGCGGGTTCAATTCTATCCTTGGAACAAGTATTTGTGCGATCACAGATATTTGCTCAGGGTGTTCTGGGTATTTTCTAATAAAAAAATATCTATCTATGTAATGCATTGTATTAAGTATATCAGTTATCTAGTACCCATAACACAAGCTCTGCTTAGCTTGGGGCTAGATAATGTTGTGTGAACTGTCCAGGACTATTTATTTATTTATTTATCTTCAGCCGTTTGTCGGCTTTACGACATCCACGGGAGGAGAAGAGAGTTCTATTCATAGGCCAGACACCACGGAAAGTAAATAAGTACCCAAGTCCTCTCACCACATTCAATAAGCAAAGTTAAATTAATATGCAGAAACATCTAACCTACGAAATCTATCTAAGAAATTTAGAATATACCTTATATTACAAGTATGCACACCAAAATTAAAAATTAAAATAAATAGGTGATCTACCTAATACCGTTGCAGACGATCTAAAGACAGCTCAACTGATCCAAATCACTAGTATCAGATAGTAGCGTCCCGATGCTAGCTGCATTGCCATGCAATTCGATGCTTCTGGTCGAAGCGACGCGTGGCCCGAGAGATGGCTCTTATCTGGGTCAACGCATTAGAATTGACATATAAAGAAATTGGTTCTTTTGAGAATCGCACCTTAGTATTTTTTTTGAAATACATACATACATACATACATACATACATAGACATACGCCTTTTTCCGCCAAAGGGTAGGCAGAGCCTCAATGGGCCTCTTTTCACAGTAAGTCGCGAAATATATCGTGGAATATAGACGTGACAAGTGGTGAGCTCATAGCCGCCATTGCTTCCCACGACTGACTCGGCTAACAATTTCTTCCAGTAATAACACATTCCATAATAAGCTAGCAGCCAGGACAAATCTTATACCAACGAATCTTACTTACAGTCCCGGTAATCCCTTAGTCGGCTTTTACAACATCCACGGGAGGAGACGGAGGGGTCTATTCATAGGCCGGACACAACACAGGCAGACATTTTCTTGCAAGTCGTGGAATATAGGCGTGAAAAGTGGTGAGCTCATCGCCGCCATTGCTTCCCACGACTGACTTGGCTAACGCTTTCTTCCAGTAATAACACATTCCATAATAAGCCAGCAGCCAGGACAAATCCAACGAATCTTATCAACAACTCCGGGTAATCCCTTAGTCGGTTTTTACAACATCCACAGGAGGAGACGGAGGGGTCTATTCATAGGCCGGACACAACACAGGCACACACATTTTCTTGCAAGTAGAGCAAAAATAACTGGCTTCTCTATTATTCTCAGTTAGCGATTTTTGAACACGGTTAAATTAAAATAATTAACATCCAGACGATGATCACTAATCATTATCCATTTATAATAGAATCGATATCAAAGTGATTTCAAATGATGATTGATAACATGAAAGTAGAAATCAACGATCGGAAACAACAGAATCACTTTCTATAAGCATTAAGTCATTATCATTGTCATTAGTCCAAAGAAATTGTGAAGAAGTTAACCGATTAGCTTAATTCATACTATGAAATCAATCTTATTATCAACTAGCGACTCGCCCTGGCTTCGCACGGGTAGCACCCGGTGAACCCCCCCCCCCTAAGACAATCTCCTGGTTCTAAGCTACCTCCCCACCAATTTTCAGCCAAATCGGTTCGTGCGTTCTGGAGTTATAGCATCAGGAAGGAAAACCCGACTTATTTTTATATAGTAGATTTGAGTAGTAGTAGAGCTTTTTTGTGAAAGGGTTCGTCCGGGGAAGTACTATCACCATACCTATTTCTGCCGCGAAGCAGTAGTGCTCGCATTGCTGTGTTCCGGTTTGAAGGGTATGGTGCCGGTGAAATTACAGGCACATGAGACTTTTCATATTTATGTCTCAAGGTGGCGGGCGCAGTGCAATGCCACATAGGGTGCGTCCTAGGTGGACATGACCTATGAGGTAATGTACTGTTCATAGGCAGAGGTTGCCACTTAACATCAGGTGGACCATCTTCTTGAACCTTCATTCCAAATAGTATAAAAAAATAAAAAATAAAATATTCTTTGACCCAACATTTTCTGCGTCTTTTATAAGGTATCAAAACGATGGTTTGAGTTGTTACATGTGGCGCCATCTGACCACTTTGTCCTATAACCTCAACATTTGACATTCCCTTCACAAAAAATAATGTTGAAATTACAATAAATAAATAAACTTGAAAATGGCAAAAGCACAAGCCGTACGGCGCCAGCTATAAATAAAAAAAAAACACCCTCTCAAAACAAAAGTTGTACTAACCTATTTCAAGGACTCAATGATATAACCAATGTAGCTCGTCTATAGAGCACAAGTGTAGTGAAATTAAACGGAAGTGTATTGCGTGTCTTCTCAAATAGGTGGAAATTGTCTACCAAAGTTTTAGTAAAACGGCCACCATTTTACTAAAACATGACTTGACTGAACTTTGACGACTTGGAAGGATTGTAACGTTGCTAATCATCTAATAATATTGATAATACAATACTTAATAAGTACTTGAAAATGCCAATTAATGCACAAGCCGTGTGACGCAAATTATTAAAAAAAAACCACTCGAGTTAGGTACAAACCTATTTCATAAACATTAGCGCTTTACCAATCGCTGCACTGCAAAAAAAAAACACATGTTTTCTGCGCTGAACGCTCATATTTTTCCGACAAGCCCGCGTTTGCGTAGGATGCATCTTCAGCAGACAGTGGCCTTTATTATGTCATAAGAAGTCTGTGTAATAATTCTTAGAAACTGGCTGAACGCCGTAAGTCATATTCCTTATCAAGCCATTGTCCGGAAGTTCCAAATTCAAACTCCTTCGACCAATCAGAGCGCACCATCTGCCGCAGCGCGTGCGCCGATCTTTGATCGATCGCAGTTTAGCAGTGTGTGAGTATTTCTTACAACATTTTTTCTAAGTCTATTTCTTTGTGAGCGCTTCTTACAAGATTTGGCAGATGGCACGTGCTGGCTCAACTTTTTCGTACATCTGTCGTACCTTGAACCTTTTTTGTACAGATTTTTTCACTAAATCCCCGATTTTTTGGGCCTTGGAACGACATGTGTCACTTAGATGCAAATATGAGAGAAAAAATGCTTTAATTCGTAGAGCACATGGCGTTAGAAGAACTAAATCATTCTGTACAAGTGCTTTGTGATGGTCTTACCATCTGCTTGCACCTTGTGTTTGGAACCTTAGCCTTGGAGCTTGAAGCCTTACAAATGATATCTTTAAGACATGGAAAATCAGACGTCGTTTTGTAATTAGCTGGATGGATATATGATTACAGATTCAGCGAGCATTATCGCGATATTGACAAACTTATACAGCTTTTAACGATTAAAAAGCTTTGATTAATTAATAGAAGCTTCGATTTAAGGTATTAAATTAACACCAAAGTTTTGGAACGTCGAAAGCTGAGACCCAAGACGACGTGGAAAGCAGAGACGAATATCTAAAATCTAGTGACACGATCGTAAAGGTTCATTATTGACCAATCCAAATACAAAGATTTCAAGAAACCCCGCTGTCATTGGCAGATATTTGACATTTGTGATTGCCTTGATTGTAAGTTTGTTTTAAAGAAACGTCGTTATTTTTGTCTAATTAAATGTTATTGTGTTTTTCGAGTTGTTTCGAGTAATTTTTGTGGCGTTTTAACCGGTGTATCTTGGACAAATAGCACATGTGTGATTAGTCAAATTTAAGTAACAATAAAAAAAAATAGTAAGTGTGAGAAGTTAAGTGTTTGCATGTCTTTCTGAAATGGTGAATTTTTCCTTGTATAACTCGGTTTTTCTGCCACTATTTAAACTGAGTTATGACTTGACGGAGACTGACGACATGACTATAATTTTTTTAATTATACCGCTTGACATTGAGCACTCCTCAGAAGCCATTACAAGAAGAGGAGAAGAAGTATGTTTGTAAACCTGCGAGAATAAATAAATAAATAAATAAATAATGCTGGACAGTTCACACAACATTGTCTAGCCCCAAGCTAAGCAGAGCTTGTGTTATGGGTACTAGACAACTGATATACTTAATACAATATATTACATAGATAGATATTTTTTATTATATATAGAAAATACCCAGAACACCCGGAACAAATATCTGCAGATCGCACAAATATTTGTTCCGAGAATACTCGCTCAATGCAGTCAGTCCCAGCTAGATACAACTTTGTTACAAATTGTAGCTTTTTATGGTTCCGTATCCAAAGGGTGGCAAAGGGACGTGAAAATATTGAAAATATTAGTTCCGTGTCTGTGTGTTACTATGGTAGGTACTCGTAGTTCCACATACCCACGACCTTCGACCAAAGTATACTTTTTACTTTGGTCGAAGCCCACGACCCAGGGAATCCTAGTGTGGGATCAGGACTATGTATGTGACTGTTTTATGCTATATTGTGTGTTGTTATGCTATCTTCATCTCCTCGGAGTCACCCCCAGGAATCGGAGCTCAAGGTCAGAATGCACCATCATCCTACCTGAACCGGAAGTGGCACAATGCTTGTGCAAACGCGCCGAGCTCGCTTCCGGCGGACACGGAAACGCTTGCAGGATGCGCGGGCGCATGCAGGTTGTATTCGCATGTGGAGGAAGTGCTTTGCTGAGAGGTTTTTGTCTTGATTTCAAATGGATTTTAATTAGACAATGGGGCGTAATAAAATAAAACTTCTTGTTAGAGCGGGCTGGTATATGAGTTTTTTTTTTACTACTTTTATGACAGAAGAAGCTAATGTCCCACCTGATTTGAAGCGGCAACCTCTGCCTTTAACAACGCATTACCTCATAGGTCGCGTCCTAGGTGGACGTGACGCATCCTATATTCCTATGTGGCATTGCTTCGCGCCCGCCACCCTGAGACATTAAGATGAAAAGTCTCATGTGCCTGTAATTTCACCGGCACCCTTACCCTTCAAACCGGAACACAGCAATGCGAGCACTACTGCTTTGCGGCAGAAATAGGTATGGTGGTAGTACTTCCCCTGACGAACTCTTTCACAAAAAAGCTCTACTACTACTAACAACAAATCAAATCAACATTGAACTTTAAATATTGATTGATACCTACGTCCTTTTAAGCCGTGGTTATATCGGTACCTTTCTATTCGAGTAGTATAATCATAATCTTTTTAGTTATTCAAAAAAGACTAAATTAATGCTCAAATGTGCCCTGCGTTGCTATGTTAAAAGTGTGCTTAATTGACTTGGCGGGGGCAATACCGTGTCTCCCCACAGATATACAATTGATAAAGTTCTAAATAACCGTACACAAAAGACAAAAGAACAGAAAAAAATACAGTTAAAATTACAAGTAGGTATATTACCTACTCCCAAATAAAAAAAAACGAAAACATTCGGTCGCAAATGTCAAAAACATTACCCAGTAATAAAAATAGTGATGGGACAGACAATGTATAAACTAAAACAAGTGCCTATCGATGGCCGGTCGTTTACATTAAACTCCAATTTTGTAAATGGAATGTGATCGCCAGTCGTAATGGCGGCCGGTGCGCACGCGTATACCGTATAAGGTCCACGCTGTCGTAAATATTCGACACCTAATTCTTATCGGCTATCGATAATGTCAATTTAAATGCAACAGAGTAGACGGGTGTGTTTTAATTTCTAGTGTCAAGGACGGGGTATTTTATGAGCGTGGAGAATTGTCGATGCACCTACGCTATCTGGTAGAGATCGCTCTTACAGATAAGACTGTATCATTGCAACCGATTAGTTATATTGGTACTCTCAGAGCTGTCTATATTGCCTACTCTGAAGCACAATTCTCGTATAAACAGTCAAAATAAAGTTCGGATCATGTTCCCATCTAGTATCGGTGTCATAAATGTCAAAAATGGTACATCAACTGACTATACAACCACAGAATAAATAATAGTCACAACACGGAAATGTGATTATGTCAAAATGCGACCGAAACTTGAACGCTTTAATGTTTAGGCTAGAATTTCAGCTTAATAGAATCGTCTCTTTTCGCTCTTTTTATTTAAATATAAAATATCCTACTCTAATATTGGTCACTAATTAACGAAAGTAGTCTAAATTTTATTATTTACCAATTTTTAGTAAATTCACAATTCAGTCTCGATTCAGTCAACTTTCGGTGTGGATCCCACTAATATCATAGATGTCAAAGTTACGATACTTGGATGTTTGGATGTTGGTATGTTTGTTACTCAATCACGCCGAAACAGCTGAACCAATTTCGATTAAATATATACACATAATGGTAATCAAATACGGTGGATAAGTTATGACCTGGAATAAGCCTAAGCGAATAGCCTATATAGCCTACTTTTTATCCTGGTAAAACGCTAGCGAAGCGCGGGTGAACGCTAGTTTAAAATAGTTACGAGAAATGTCCTTCTGATTGATATTCAGGACTAACATTACTTTGTTCAAAACAATTCCAAAAATCTCGACCAATCACAATTGAGATCATATCCCGTCAATAAGATGTTACCATGATTTATATTCGACATCATTCCAAAATTAAATATTCAAATCATCGTTCCAATTATAAAGAAAACGCAGCGGAAGTACAGGTGTTTGTTTTTTAGTTGGCACACAACACGACTAAACTAAAAAGCTGCAACAGTAGCTCTAAGCATTTCGAATGCGCGGACTATATAAAAATCCGGTTTACAGACTTTTTTAACTAAGTCAATTGTATTGCGCTACGTGACAGTGTTAAGGTCAATTTGACAGAAAGACTGAGTTTGTAGCCGCTTAATTTGGACGAAGCTTTTTCTGCTTTAAGCATTACATGGTCAATCTATGCGGTAGGTTAGTTACTTTTTCAATAAACATTGTTTTTTGAGAGTCATCTATACTAAATTACCCGACCAATTTAATTTGGGGAATAATCTTCATGAGCATGCTTTGTTAATAAAAAAGAGCATCGCGTTATGATGTCTATAATGATCAATAACCCTTCATCGTTCGTGATGCACCGAATGAAAAAAAAGACGAGCTACGTCGTGATTCTACCACTTAATAATCGTAGTATACCGAGTATCTCACGACTACTTTAAAAATAAAATACCCATAAGAATATTCGAGCGATAGGTTCCATTCGAAAAAAGAACGCACTGATTTTTTTAACGAAAGCTGCGAACGGCCAGCAGGTGTAATCTACAATGAGGATTTGAAAAAAGAGGTTCGAACAGGAGGCCTTTTTCCCACGCCCCTGTCGAGTTCTTAACTTCGGAGACATTCAAATTTCGAATAGTTTGGTTGTTCTTTTATATTTTTTACCCAATCTAGGGCAATGTTGAATTCTTATCGGCTATTAAATATAGCAATTTCCTATACAGATATACTCAACGTCTGTCAACTTAGTGTAAAGGCACCAGTATTAAGTATTGTATCATGTAAGGTAATATTGCAAGAAGAACATAATAAACATTCTTCCATATAAAGCGTAAAAAGATATAAAAACGAAAGCCTAACAGTCACATACATAGTCCTGATCCCATCCTACGTTTCCCTGTGTCGTAGGTATCAGGAACTACGAGTACCTGATGGTACTACAACACCGGAACGGAATTAAGTAGTAGAGCTTTTTTGGGAAAGAGTTCGTCTGGGGAAGTACTACCTCCATACCTATTTCTGGAGCTATTTATTTTCGCAAAGCAGTAGTGCTCGCATTGCTGTGTTCTGATTTGAAGGGTCTCATGTGCCGGTGTAATTACGGCACATGAGACTTTTCGTCTTAATGCCTCAGGGTGGCGGGCGCCGTGTAGTGCCACATAGGGACGTGACCTATGTGGTAATGCGTTGTTAAAGGCAGAGGTTACCGCTTATAATCAGTTAGGCCATGCTTGTACAGTCAATCACGTCATTAAAAAAATAAAATAAAATATTTACAGATCATACAAACATTTGTCCCGCAGCGGGAATCGAAACAGCAACCTTTCGTATCTCAGCCGGCTACTCGCCCGACGCGCTACACATGTCGTCACTTATATAAGTGGGTAGGTACTGACTTACAATATTTTTATAAAGTTTAACTTAATGCAAAATGTAAACAAAAAATATCAATGAACTCACAATTTTCTCCCCTTTCATTTGACATCCCCCTCGACACCACAGAATAAATAATAGACGATACCACAGCAAGAAAAACCCTCAGAAGAAGGAAAAAACCTCACGTCATTCATCAAAAAGACGAGTAGTTTACGAGTAGGCGTTACGGTGGAACATACGTAAATACATAAATGCATACATAGACTGCAAAAAACATAACCCTTCCTTTTAGCTTTGCCGTGGTCGAGTAAAATGTACAAAATAGTTTTACTGCATGTTTAAATAAGATGAGATACAAAAATGGAGGCACAACCATACACAATAAAACTCAAAGTTATAGTTAAATCCACATAATTATAGAGTACAATGTATAGACCTTACAATGGCCTATAAAACTTGTGTAAAAAAAGTAAATATAGGTACAAAAAGTAAATATAGTAGGTAAGTAAATTGTGTCCTGAACGTTTTTATTAAAGTTCGAATTCAATATGTTGTGTTATTATTGTGTTGTACTACTTGTACTTATATTTATTCTGTGGTTGTACTTGCGCTTATTGGTGTATAAAAATGTCGTTGTAAGAGCACAATTTTAAGGTTCAGGCATGCATTCCGCAGTGAGGTTATAAACTTTTGGCCCCATGTTACACCGTACTGAGCTAACATTTGGCCCCATGTTACACCGTACTGAGCTAACATTTGGCCCCATGTTACACCGTACTGAGCTAACATTTGGCCCCATGTTACACCGTACCGAGCTAACATTTGGCCCCATGTAACATCGTACCGAGCCAACATTTGGCCCCATGTTACACCGTACCAAGCTAACATTTCCCAGCAGCCCGAACGTGTCAATACTCAAGGAACTCAAGATAACTACTAGGCTTTCTTCCATCTGCCTCCAGCGAGTCCTTGAGTATTTCGTTCATATAGCACGGAAAGGCAGTGACAACTTAGAGAAGCTGATCACTGGCAAAATTGAGGGAAAGAGGCCACGAGGCCGTAGCCCGTTACGTTGGTCAGACCAGATCCGCACCACTTTCGATTCTAAACTCCACGAAGCCGTGCAGATCGCTGGCAACAGATCTTATTGGTGCAACATCGTCCGGCAGAAAGTGATCCATACGACCCTCAGCATTGAGGAATACGACGCTAAGACGATATTTGAAGTAGCTTACTTATAACATTACTTATTAATTGTGAAACAAAGCCTTAGTCTGTTAAAAATCAAATCTAAGATTAGGAATTTTGTGGCATACCATACATTTATATGATATTATTATGATAAAAAAAGAAAAAAATATAAGTTGGATGCTCATGCTTCTGGCGAGAAATTCATTTTTTTTGCTCCTTACAGCTCATGAACACTTCTTCAGATAGCGAAAGTTGATTTCGCGAGAACTAGGAGACTTAACATACATGTTTTAATTGATAGTACCTCATAAATATCATCAGTTTAGCTACGAAACACATTTTTACAGTGTTTTTTTTTTTGTTTTGGGGTATCGTACCTATACTGATGATACTTATGAGATACTATCAATTAAAACATGTTGACTCTCCTAATTCCCGCGAAATCAACTTTCGCTATCTGAAGCAATCTTCATTTGTATGCAGAGTGCGCAAGCGCCCTCTAGCGGTACATCTTTTATTTTAAACGAAATACACGTGTATATGAATTTTAATTATAAGTCTAGTTGCACTACCGCTTAGTAAGTAGGTAACAGATGGGCTAGATCTAAGTAACGTACTTAATTTAATAGATCATCAGAAAGCTTGTAAGTAGTGTTTAGGTAATTGATCTAACATTTGCAACAAAGTTACAAACTCATGTAGAGACAGAATTACTTGGATATGACTCTCAAATTAATGTAGAGACAGAAATACTTGGATATGACTCTCAAAAAAATGTAGAGACAGAAATACTTGGATATGTCTCTCAAATAAATGTAGAGACAGAAATACTTGGATATGACTCTCAAATAAATGTAGAGACAGAAATACTTGGATATGACTATCGAATAAATGTAGAGACAAAAATACTTGAATATGACTCTCAAATTAATGTAGAGTCAGAAATACAGGATATGACTCTCAAATTAATGTAGAGACAGAAATACTTGAATATGACTCTCAAACATTTAACAAAAGACATCATCATCATCCTCATCAGTCGTCCACTGCTGGTTGAGGCATCCCCCAAAGAATGGAATGGAGTTACCATAATCACCACGCTTGGCAGGTGGATTGGTGATCGCAGTATTAGTGTTGAATAACTGTTGTTGTACAATGCGTATAGGTATATATTTGAATATATATACCTATTTCTGCCGCAAAGCAGTAGTGCTCGCATTGCTGTGTTCCGGTTTGAAGGGTATGGGTGCCGGTGAAATTACAGGCACATAAGACTTTTCACCTTTATGTCTCAGGGGGGCGGGCGCAGTGCAATGCCACATAGGGCGCGTCCTAGGTGGACGTGACCTATTAAGTCATGCACTGTTCATGGGCAGAGGTTACCGCTGCCATCTGCTTGATCCGTCATTCGAGTAGTATAAAAAAATAATAGTTAGTACGTAGGTACTGTAGTATCGATTCACTTTTTATTCTTATGACGAAATGTGTAATACCATCTGCTCCATTCCCGTTAACTCAGGGTCGGCCCTTTCTCGTTGTGATGACCATTGGATGAATGACTTGCTATCGTGTACTTGTAAACAGCCAGGCAAACATGGCCAACTTTTTTTTGTCTTTATATTTGGCGCTGCGCCGCACGTCTTGTGCATTTACCATTTTCAACTGCATTTATTTTTTAACCCACGATGCAAAAACGACGGTGTGTTATAAGTTTGACGTGTCTGTGTGTGTGTCTGTGGCATCGTAGCATCGGGGATGTTTGCTGATGCGCGAGTCAACTGTTTCTATACAATAATGCGAGCGCGCTGCACATCCCTGGTGCGCAGGGTCCGGGCCAGCTCTAACAACACTCTGAATATGTTTGCTGCTAGGTTTGATTGTCAGTATCTGAATCATTGCTGTATGGTGCATTTATTGACAATCAAATCCAGGTAGGCTTGTGTGAAGTTGTATGTACTGTGGATAAAAATAAATGTAAGATTGTATTAGATATATACCTATGTGTAACCTGTGTAGTGTGTAATTCTAATGACCCCATGTTGGATGAATAAATAAATTTGAATTTGTAGCTCCCAAACAGACTTTCGTTTTTTTTTTGTTTGAAAGTTGAATTTGTCGGGTGTGTTCTTAGCTATATTTGATCAAAATCTGTTCAGCCGTTTCATAGCGTTGAGGGCTTTTTTTAATTTTTACAAAATTAATAACTTGTATTTTAATTAGTGTATTTTCAATTTGCAACGTTCACTCCTTCCAAGTCGTCAAAGTCATAGTCAAGTCATGTTTTAGTAAAACGGTGGCCGTTTTACTAAATAGTAGGTGCCGCCGAAAGTAGGTCATATTAGCTTCAATGACATCAAAATAAACATACATACATACATATACAAGCCTTTTTCCTCGAAGGGGTAGGCAGCTCCTCAATAGACCTCTTCACAGTGAGTTGCACCATCGTGGAATATAGACGTGACAAGTGGTGAGCTCATCACCGCCATTGCTTCCCACGACTGACTCTGCTAACGCTTTCTTCCATTAATAACAAATTCCATAATAAGCTAGCAGCCAGGACAAATCTTATACCAACGAATCTTATCATCAAGTCCGGGTAATCCGTTAGTCGGCTTTTACGACATCCACAGGAGGAGACGGAGGGGTATATTCTTAGGCCAGACACACCACGGCTTATGATATCTTTAAAAGTTCTTTCTTGTATTCTACAACTTGTCTCAAGCCTCGAGCTTTGATTTTTTTAAACATCATTATCGTCCACTGCTGGACATAGGCCTCCCCATAGAATGCTGCGACGAATGGTCTTGAGCCGCCTCCATCCACTGCCTTCCTGCTACCTCTATAATGCCTTTAGTCCATCGAAAGAGGGGCATTCCTCTTTTGCATCCTCCGGTTTGTGTTTTCCACTTGAGAACCTTTCTTCCCCAACTGTTATCAATTAACAAAAAAGCTCTGCTAGTAACCACTAACCGTTGTTTTACGGATCTCCTCATTCAATAATTTGTTTTTATTGGTTTGTGTAGGTACAGACTTGTCTCATATTTAGACTCAGTGTAAGTTTCATTATTGTTGAGTGATTTTGGCGGGAAGGCTGCATGCCTAGTATGGAGTCTTTCCACCTGCGCGCGCCACCTGCCAAACATCTGACACAGATGCAGGGTAGTGCTGTGCTGGTGTCGATCTCGAGATATCGATGTTTTGACTTCTAGCTTTTTATGCTGACTTCCGTGAGTATTTGAGAATTAGTAATTGGGTTTACTATTTAACATTTTGTAATGCAACTCAAAATGTACAAACCCATTTTTTTGTTACTGAACTGGGGTGTCAACTCGTAGCATAGTCAAAATCATCGATATAACAAAACTGTCATCGTTCTGGAAACCGAACTAACACAAAGCTAACACAAACTACCATTATCTCTGACCAGGAAATTCAGGGTCACCAAGATACAGGCCTCGCCTAGTTTGGGACCCACTGTATAATGGCTCAATTTTGCATGTTTTTACTTTCTATTGTTATTTTTGAAAGATCACTGTTTGTTACTAAACATCAACCTGTGTTTGTTTCGAAATAAATTTATCTTATCTTATCTTATCTTATGTAAGATGCCACATAAAAAAAAACAATTACGAACTATTAACTTTACGAAGCTTAATTTGAGGTAAAAAGCTTCGTTTGTGGCCCGAAATTCAAATTTTATCATATGTTTTGCTCATAGATAGATAGAAAATTCTTTATTGCACAAGTTAAAAAAGCAGTACATAGGCGAAATTAATGCTAATTAGCATTTTCTTCCAGCTAACCTCATCACAGCCCATCAACACTTTTTGAGATAGCAAAACCTGATTTTGCGAAAACTAAGAAACCTATGATATTATGTGATATTACCTGCCTGATTCTTCTAGGTCTGGTTGCGTTGGAACAGGAGTAAATGTAAATTTATTTTTTAAGACGATTCAAAATGATCCTTGTGATTTCAATGAATAAAATACTTTTTGACTTTTACTTTGATATGTTGCCGCTCCGTCAGCAAAAAAAAACAGACCGTGTTTGTTGCCTGATTCTTCTAGGTCTGGTTGCGTTGGAACAGGAGTAAATGTAAATTTATTTTTTAAGACGATTCAAAATGATCCTTGTGATTTCAATGAATAAAATACTTTTTGACTTTTACTTTGATATGTTGCCGCTCCGTCAGCAAAAAAAAACAGACCGTGTTTGTTGCCTGATTCTTCTAGGTCTGGTTGCGTTGGAACAGGAGTAAATGTAAATTTATTTTTTAAGACGATTCAAAATGATCCTTGTGATTTCAATGAATAAAATACTTTTTGACTTTGACTTTTGACTTTGAAACACTTTCAGTCAATATATACGCGTGTTAGGTCTCCTAGTTTCCGCAAAATCAGGTTTCGCTATCTCGAAATGTATTTATTTATTTATTTATTTTTCCTCTCGCTTTCCTGCAATCTGTGGGAGTGATTTCGTGAAAAAGGACGGAAGTATAACAGGAAGTTCACATTTTTCCGAGAGGTTGGTACTATCAGCCATGTTGCTTATTACCAAGGTGGTCGGATTTTCCACATCATATGCGACTACAGTAAGGCTCGTTGTTTTTTTTTTTAGGTACTAAGATATCTATGATGTTCTCGAGACTTCAAATCCTGTAATTGGCCTTATAATTAACTTTGTTTTGTAGGTATTTATAAATAACAGTTGGTTTTCCTAAAAAAAACATAATTTATTTATTAATATTTATTAATAAGCTGGAAGTTTCCCACTGCAGGGCAAAGGCCTCCCTACCCACTTTCTAATAATTTATATCCTGCACTATTTGTGACCAGTCCTTATTGTGAGAGTCCAGCTGATAAGCCCGCCATCGCCGGGTACAAATTAAATGAATAAATAAATAAATAAAACTATCGACTCTACCCAGCCCTAGTGCCTTCTCTTCACACATCTCAGCGCACTTGATAAATACGCTATACGCAGCGCAAGAGCCCTAATTACTATTACCATTGAATGTAGCGACTAGCGATGCAGCCGCTGACTGTCGGCATGACAAACAAACTATCGACTCTACCCAGCCCTAGTGCCTTCTCTTCACACATCTCAGCGCACTTGATAGATGCGGTTTACGCAGCAAAAGTTCCCTAATTACTATTACCATTGAATGTAGCGATGCAGCCGCTGACTGGCGGCATGACAAACAAACTATCGACTCTACCCAGCCCTAGTGCCTTCTCTTCACACATCTCAGCGCACTTGATAAATGAGCTTTACGCAGCGCAAGTGCCCTAATTACTATTACCATTGAATGTAGCGATGCAGCCGCTGACTGTCGGCATGACAAACAAACTATCGACTCTACCCAGCCCTAGTGCCTTCTCTTCACACATCTCAGCCACACATCTCAGCGCACTTGATAAATGAGCTTTACGCAGCGCAAGTGCCCTAATTACTATTACCATTGAATGTAGCGATGCAGCCGCTGACTGTCGGCATGACAACCAAACTATCGACTCTACCCAGCCCTAGTGCCTTCTCTTCACACATCTCAGCCACACATCTCAGCGCACTTGATAAATGAGCTTTACGCAGCGCAAGTGCCCTAATTACTATTACCATTGAATGTAGCGACTAGCGATGCAGCCGCTGACTGTCGGTATGACAAACAAACATTTGGCAAATGGCAGGGAATGCAGCCATTCCTCATACCGAGTGGTAGCCAAGAACTGCCTGGCTGCAAAGGTGATGCACCCGCTGATGTGTTGTTCGAACTCTGCCACTTTAGGGCAGCATGGTTGTGTCACCTCAACTCCAGGGTAGGGGCTCTCCCACGGGAACCTGAAATTATAGACTATACCTCCAGCCATTCCTCATTCCGAGTGGGTTTCAGTGACGAAATAAGCACAGTGATCAGTTCAATATGGCTATATTAAGCCATATAGAACTGATAATAGACTGACGTTGGGGAAGAAAGGTTTTATTAGAGTGGCGACCACAAACCGGACGATGCAAAAGAGAAAAACCTAATTTCGATGGACCAAAGACATAATAGAGGTGTTAGGAATTGGTTCTAGACAATTCGTCGACAATTCTATTTATTTATTTATTTAATTTGTTTTTATTTTTTTAATTTTCGAAAACTTACAGCTATACACAGACTATGGTATCAATATATAAAATAACATATGGGGAGGCTTGTCTCCAGCAGTGGACTTTTGTAGGCTGATGATTATCAAAAACTTTCCTTGCCCGAAAATTATGTAATGGACTTTCAACAGTAGATTGTACGTAACGTAATTGTACAACAAGTACGTAAAACGAAATTGTACTTTTTTGACACAATTTAAAATAGTATGCCGATTGACACTTTCCTATTAGGTATATTTAGTGTAGCGCGCTCTCTGGCTAGATGGAGTTATATTATCAATCACCAATTACTTTCCAGGGTCATAGATAAACCTGGAGACTGACTAAACGCAGGGTGCCAAAGAAGTAAACAGTTACACAACGACCGAACGTTTAGGAATGTGGTTATTTGAAATTATGTAAAAAACAAGCTATTTTATCCAGAACGTTTATCCTCCACGCTGCAGAAGAGAGTGCCTTTCTTTTTACTCTGTATGTCTATGTCTTGTCTGTGAGTGTGTCTCTCATTACGGACCATGGAGGTATAATAGTAATGGAGTGAGTGCTAAAAATAGCATAGAGTGTTCCTTCTTACTCCTATCCTAGAAGATAGCTTGCTATCCTATGTTAGAGAGAAACAAATATATTGTCACACGTCGTCTTTCCGTTCCGTACCCTGAATTTTGGTATCATGCATATACATCTCCCTAGATTGTTACCATGAATGTACTAGTAATTTGAGATTTGGCCTGGTACGACTTACACAAATAAGAACAGATAGATTTATGCTTGTCTCATTCCAACACATGAATACATTCATATAAAAGAATGAGACTGGTATAATCGCTAACGTTTCGTTTTTAGCCTTAGTTCCATGCCTTTAGTCCATCTTCCTAGTTTCGGACGAATTTTAGTAACCTTTTTTTTATGAAACTAATAGGCAAACTAGCTTAAGGCCCACCTGATGTAAAGTGGTCACCGTCGCTTATAGACACCGGCAACACCAGGGGTATTGTCGATGCGCTGCCTACCTTGAAGGAATTTATGTTTTTTTTTCTTGAATCGACACTTATCGTAACCAAGCAGGAAAACCTCAGATGGAAGCTCATTCCATAGTTTGTATGTATGGGGAAGAAATGATATCGAGAAACGAGTCGTACGAGGAACCCAGGGATCTATGTTGTCTGATGTTGACGATCGGAACAGACGAGATAAAAGTAAAGTATGCTTACGTAACTCCAAGACCGCCATGATGCGCAAAAGTATCTTCTGTATGGCTCCTTTTATATTCAATAACTTACCTGAGTCACTGAGACAGCTACCCTGTTCGTTGTTTCGGCGAAAGATAAAAACTCTACTGACAAATAAATGTTATTACACTATAGAGGAATCTATGAGCGACAAACTTATTACAATTTGTTAATATTAATTATTTAGCTATTTATTTGGATTTTGACATTTTAATAATTAAATTAATGCTTGTTTTTTTATGATTGTACTGTTAATAAAAATATTGCATGCCTTAGGTAGGAATACATTGATACTTATAAAAATATTTGAAATCTTTTATAACATGTATTTCAGGTAATAAAAATACTTTGACATTGACTTTGACTTTTATGTGTGTAATTTTCACTAGAAACGGGATATTTACCCATGATTTTTGAGTTTTATATAAAAAAAAAAAAAAAGTTCGTTTCTAGTGAAAATTATGTACATAACCATGATAGTTTCAAAAGTTATATTTTATGTGTGTGTATCTGATTATGTTCTCATACGAATTGTATGTATGTATAGGTCTACCAAACACGCTATTGACTTCAGCATGTGGGGGCATAAGCGCTTCACCTGCCGAGTTGCAAAACTAACTTGATTAATTGAAACAATAATGCTGAACGCGAGCAAGCAGTAATTGTTTAATGTAGTTAACTCCAATTCCAATGCATTATTCGTTTCCACTTTACATTTTTATGCTATAACTGTGGCCTAAGACCAATAACAGCACTACAGAGGGCTAGTCTGCAAAGACAAGCAACTTACACGGCCGTACCTCATAGATTTTTGTACGGGATTTGAGGTTCTAAAGGTGCCCGCTAGGGGCGCTCTTCGACTTCTCCATACTAAAATCCGTGTAGTGTACACCACACGGCCGTGTAAGTTGCTTGTCAAATTTGCAGACTAGCCCCTCAGAGCGCAAAGTCTCTTTGCCAAGCGTGAGCAAAACGTACAAGTTTTGACAAGCAGAGGTCGAAGTCCAAGTTTTACAAACACGAAACTTCTGACACTAGAAATATTAGTACTCAAACTGAGATAACTACTTTGGTTGACCAGATTTCACAGACAGAACATTGTATATCAAACGCGAGTAATTTGTTAGACGCTCAAAATAATGCCAACGCCGATGCTACTGACACAGAGTTTTTTCGTGACTAACAATATATTTATACTGCATCAAAACATTAACGGACTTATTACACAATCTGACATTTTAACGGTATGTCTTGACATCATAGCCGAACTGGGAAAACGAGTGGACATTTTGTGCATAACAGAACAGAACATGACACCAGATGATGTAAACTTATTAGCGATACCCAATTTTACTCTAGCTACTCTCTACTCAAGGAATAAAAGGAACGGGGGATCTTGTATCTTAGTAAGAAACGGCCTGAAGTATAAAGCTCTTGATAATTTTATACTCAAATTCAATATTCCAAATGTTTTGGAGACCTGTGGGATAGAATTAGTTGACCATAAAATATTAATATTGTGCATGTACAGAGCCACTAAATATACTGTGTATTATTATGATTTGTTTTTAAGAATTTTGATGGAATTTTTGATATGCTAGCAGAGAAGAATACCAAAAAGTTCATTATCTGTGGGGACTTTAACATCGATATTTTGGGAAAATCAAAGTACTCGAATGACTTCCAAGAAATGATCTTGGGCCATCATCTTAGAGCATCAGTTAAAGAAATTACCCGCCCAAGCAGTGGAACGTGTTTAGACAATATTATACATAATATACGAGGGGCAAAAACTGAAGTACTCGAACTAGCTGTCTCCGATCACAAAGCCCAATTAATGACTTGTCCGGTAAAAAAGATCTGTGCATTTGACTACTGGTTTTCTATGAAACGCGAGTACAGTAAAGAAAATTTGGTCAAATTTGGAAATTGCATTGCCCAACTTTCTTATAGCGATGTTTATGATTCAAATGATGGGGATCAAGCATTCACAATTTTTCATGACATATTTAAATTATTCTACGACCTGTGCTTTCCCTTAGTACGGAAAAAAAATTGGACTAAACAACGACCAAAATGGATATCGAAAGGTATAAAGGCGTGTAGTAAACGTAAACGAGCTCTTCTCTGGAAATATCGAGTATCAAAGAATTCCAGTGATAAGAAAGTGTTTAAAGCCTACTCAGCGAGATACAGTAAGATTATTAAATTGACACAAAAATCTCAGAATGATTACTACATGATTATTCATATTAACGCCCAGAGTATT
Source organism: Operophtera brumata (assembly GCA_932527175.1). Classification (NCBI taxonomy): domain Eukaryota; kingdom Metazoa; phylum Arthropoda; class Insecta; order Lepidoptera; family Geometridae; genus Operophtera; species Operophtera brumata. The sequence goes on from OW052229.1 coordinate 4,115,139, forward strand.
CCGGCTCATTTTTCAGACATGCTGGCATCTTTTGACAACCAGAATATCCATGCAATTCTGGTCTCGGAAAGTTGGCTTAAGCCTTCTCTTCCCTCGATTATGTATTCTTTACCGGGATTTCAGCTTATTCGGAACGATCTGGCCGGTGTTGGCGGTGGCGGTGTAGCAATATTTCTCCGTTCTCATATTCCGTTCTCCATAATAAGTGTATCTGCACAGCCCATGCCAGCAAACACCGGTGAGCATCTTCTTCTGGAAATTATTCTCTGCAACACTAAAGTTCTTCTTGGTGTTTTTTATGTACACTCATTGCGTATTAACTACTTCTCATCATTTGAGAAGATTCTAGAGGATCTTACTCCGCTTTATAGTCATTCTATTATCATGGGCGACTTCAATACTTGCCTTCTTAAAGGAGATGCTCGTTCTTCTAAGTTGGAATCCATCATTAGGTCCAGTAATCTGCATTTACTTCCCTTGTGTGCTACACACCATTTTCCCAACTCAATTCCTTCTCTGTTAGATTTAGCTATTGTTTCTTCTACTTCGCATGTTGCTAAGCATGGCCAGTACATGGCCGATCAGTTCTCTTACCACGATTTACTTTTTCTTTCATATAAAATCCGTCCTCCTAAAGCTAAGCCTAAAATTATTCTGCAGCGCAACTTGGTGGTATCAACTTGGAAAAATTTCGTCAGGATGCAAGCTCCATCGACTGGACTTCTGTTGTTGAGGCTGACGGTATGGACAGCAAAGTTATCATGTTTAATGCTATTCTGACACGGCTTTATGATGTTCATGCACCAATGCGGCCCATCAAAATCAAGCATCTTCCTGCTCCATGGCTTACTGATGATATCAAAATGCTGATGCATAAAAAGGCAGTAAGCAAATACAAATTCAAAATTCGTCCAACTGAAAGCAACAGATATAAGTATATCCGGTCTCGTAACCACTGCAATAAGGTGTGTAGGGATGCTCAACGCCGCCATATTCATACTTCTGTCGACAGCGAAGATTCTGCCAAGGTCTGGCGTTTTCTCAGGTCATTGGGAGTTGGCAGATCACGTCAGGACTCTCTGCCTAGTGATCTTCATATCAATTCTCTCAATTGTCACTTTACATCTATGTCCTGTAGTGCTGTGTCGGACAAGACCAACACTCTTAGTCTTCTTTCTGCCATGCCAATTCCTGACCTTCCTTCTCTAACTTTTTCTGAATTCGCTGGGGATGACGTTAAGAAGAGTATTATGTCAATCACTTCTAACGCGGTTGGTGGTGATGGTATAAGCCGGAACATGGTAATTCCTATCCTTGATATGCTTCTTCCCATACTGACCCATATTCTTAATTATTCTGTCCGTAATGGTGACTTTCCTTCATTGTGGAAGGATGCTCAAGTGATTCCACTCCCTAAAAAGCCTAATCCAAAATCCTTTTCAGAATACCGTCCAATTTCCATTCTCCCGTTTCTATCCAAAGTTCTTGAACGTCTCATTCACCGTCAATTAAGTGCTTTTCTTACCAAAAATAGTTCTCTTAATCCTTTTCAGTCTGGATTTCGACCTGGTCACAGCACGGTTACTACGCTGGTCAAAATTACCGATGACATCCGTCATGGTATGTAGAATGGCAAAGTAACTGTGTTGACATTACTCGACTTTAGTAACGCTTTTAATACCGTTGACTTCGATATTCTTCTAGGTTTGCTACTCTCCCTTAACGTCTCTCCGCCAGCGATTCGCTGGTTTCATGGCTATCTCTTCGGACGTCGGCAGCGTGTGCGTCTTGATGAATCATTTTCATCTTGGAGCTGCATGACTGCTGGTGTTCCTCAAGGCGGTGTCCTATCCCCTCTTCTGTTCGCAATCTTCATTAATTCTATTTCTCATAATTTGTCTTCTTCCTACCACCTTTATGCAGACGATTTACAGATTTATTGCCAAGCCCCGCATCAAAGTGTTTCTGCCGCCATAGATACTGTTAACGAGGACTTGCGTAAAATTGTGGAGTGGAGTAAGTTGTTTGGCCTTAAAGTTAATCCCAGCAAAACTCAGGCTATGGTGATAGGCAGCAGTCGCATGATGTCCAAGATAGATATGGCGTTAATTCCATCAGTTGTTTTCAACGGAAATTTTGTAAAATTTAGCAAAAATATGAAAAATTTAGGTGTAATATTTGATCAAAATTTGTCATGGGGTCCTCAACTCCAATCGGTAAGTAATAAAATATTTGCGTCTGCGGCTTCCCTCAGAAGGCTTCGTAACTTCTTAGCGACTGCCACTAAAGTTGCGTTGGCACAGTCTCTCTTGCTTCCCATTCTCGACTATGCCGATATATGTTACCTTGATCTCACAGAAGATCAATTTAACAAGCTTGAGCGCCTACAAAATTTTGCAATAAGGTTCATATTCGGTCTTCGTAAATATGACCATGTTTCCCAGTTCCGCGCTAAGCTCAAGTGGCTTCCCATTCGCCTTCGCCGGCATACTCATATCCTCTCACTTGTCCATAATATATTGTTTAATCCTTCTGCTCCACCGTATCTGAAGGAGCGCTTTGAGTTTCTCCATTGTTCCAACTCTCATTCTCTTCGTTCATCAGAAAATCTAGCTCTAAAGTTCCCCATTCATCACAGCTCTTTCTACACTGACTCTTTTACGGTGCAAGCTGTTCGGCTGTGGAATTCATTACCGTTGTCGATTCGACTTGCTCCGTCATTGCATTCTTTTAAAGATCGTGTCAAGCTGTTTTATCTCCAATCGTCTTCTTCGTCCTGTTGAGTTTAATTGTTCTTGTCTGTTTTTATGTTGTGTTTATATTATTATGTATATATTTTATATATTATAATGTAGGTTTGTATATATTTAATGATATGTTTATTTGTCAAGGTGATAACACCACTGTCCCATTCTTCCATATAGTCCTCTCCATCCTAAGGTTGTCTGGAAGAAATCGCTATAAGCGATAAGACCGCCCATTGTACATTTCTGTTATTTCTTTTGTTATTGGGTTATGTTTTGTATTTCTGTGTGTTATTTGTGTACAATAAAGAGTTAATCTATCTATCTATCTATCTACATATTAAAGTCTTCAAATAAATCAAGAGCAACATGGAATATTATCAATTATAATAAGCAGAACATTCCTAAAGAAAATATTAATGTATTGAATCTTAATGGGAATCAAATAACGAACCCAAAACTAATTGCTCAAACGTTTAATGATCACTACGCAGACTTAGCACATTCCAATTCCTCAGCTAAAGCAAATACGTCATATAGTAATACTTTTAAGACCAAAAATTATAAATCAATTTTTCTGGGACCAACAGTCAGTGAAGAAATATGCACTGTAATAAAAAGTCTAAAAAATACTAATAGTACTGGAAATGCTGTGGTGTGTCCGGCCTAAGAATAGACCCCTCCGTCTCCTCCCGTGGATGTCGTAAAAGCCGACTAAGGGATTACCCGGACTTTTTGATAAGATTTGTTGGTATAAGATTTGTCCTGGCTGGTAGCTTACTATGGAATGTGTTATTACTGGAAGAAAGCGTTAGCTGAGTCAGTCGTGGGAAGCAATGGCGGCGATGAGCTCACCACTTGTCACGTCTATATTCCACGATGGTGCAACCCACTGTGAAAAGAGGCCTATTGTGGCTCTGCCTACCCCTTCGGGGAAAAAGGCGTGTGTCTATGTATGTATGTATGTATGTACTGGAAATGACAATATATCTACTAAAGTTCTAAAATATGTATGTCATCTTATCTCTCCTATTATGAGCCATCTTATTAACTTATGCATGGAGCAAGGAGTTTTCCCATCTAAACTGAAGACAACAATCAAAAAACCAATACACAAAAAAGAAAGCAAACTAGATATTCAAAATTATAGATCTGTTGCATTGATATCAGTGTTTTCTAAAATATTTGAGAAAGTGATATTTAAAAGATTATATGAACACTTTGAAGAGATGAAAATACTTGTAAAAGAACAAAAAGGTTTTCGTAAAAATAAATCAATTGACTCCCTCCGCGAGGAGGAACATTAGACATTGTAAGGGTAGCTATACACATAAAAACATGATTTTACAAAAAAACGGATACTATATTACCCAAAATAGGATCAATGGAAATCAATCAAATTAGGGCTGGAACGCCCTAGCGGTACACACTCGTAACAAGCAAGGTACTACGCGATACTACTACAAAAGTAATGCACAGTGTTTTGTTTGTGTGATATCATCACGATTCATGGTTCATACCTTCACTCTAACTATAGCTTGCTCTTATAACTCTGAGAATGATTTTTCAATGACTTTATTTTGGTCGTACCTACATTGTATGGATAACGCGTCATGCATGATTATTGGTCGATTAACCTTATATCTACGAGTCCCTCCAGTTAATAGGTATTATTAGTAATGTTAACACGGTTGTATCTATCTATCTATCTATCTATCTACATATACAGGGCGTCCCAAGACTATGCGACATGAAGGGAAAGTACCTTAAATATTGCAGATAGGATGTTTTGCTAGAAAGTGATTTTAATTTATTTTTAAAACTTAGTAATACTGCAATCAAAGATTTTCCAAAAATAACTTGCTTCGTCTGGAAATTGAACCGACTTAAATGTGAAAAACACACCCCATATTTTTACGATGCCAATCGAAAGAATGGACAAAAAAAATCCTCTGAAGTAATATGGTATCATAAAACAAAGGAGTAACGTAAAATTAATCATTAAAATGATTAATTTTACAATTTTAATTTTAATTTTAATTTTAATTTTTTTTAAATTTTTCATTAAAGTCGGTTCGATTACCAGGTGAAGCAAGTAATTTTTAGAAAATCTTTGAATACAGTACCTATTACTAAGGTTTAAAAATAAAATAAATTCTCACTTTAGCAAAATATATTATCTACAATATTTAAGGTACATTCCATTCATGTCGCATAGTCTTGGGACGTCCTGTATACTAATAATAAAGAGAAAAGATTTGATTGTTTGTTTGCATTGAATAGGCTCCGAAACTACTGAACCAATTTGAAATATTCTTTCACTGTTGGGAAGCTACACTATCCCCGGGGGACATAGGCTATATAATATTGTCAAAAAAAATTGTAATCCTTACTAAAAGTCAAATAATGGGTTAAATTTTTATATAAAATATTCTTTACATCTGGTGTGTGGATAGATGGGGTTGGGAAGGGGGGAGCACGGATCCCAACACTACCCGTGCGAAGCCGGGGCGAGTTTCTAGTTCATTATAATTGAGACTTGGTGTAGTAGGTCGGAGAATAGCCGATGCTAGGTAGGTACAGGTTCACGCATGAATTATTAGGTAATCGCTTAGTCGGCTTTTACGAAATCCACGGGAGGAGATGGAGGGGTACTTTTAGTAAATTACCAGTTTAGGTACTATCCGTGCTATTAATAAACGCTGAATATCCTTTTTTTTTTTTTATACTACTTGGATGACGGAACAAGCAAGAGGCCCTCCTGATGTTAAGCGGTAACCTCTGCCTATGAACAGTGCATTACCTCATAGGTCACGTCCACCTAGGACGCACCCTATGTGGCATTGCACCGCGCCCGCCACCCTGAGACATAAAGATGAAAAGTCTCATGTGCCTGTAATTTCACCGGCACCCTTAACCCTTCAAACCGGAACACAGCAATGCGAACACTACTGCTTTGCGGCAGAAATAGGTATGGTGGTAGTACTTCCCCGGACGAACTCTTTCACAAAAAAGCTCTACTACTACTCCTTAAAACAGTTACACCGTGTTTAGTCTCTTTCGTTAAAATTTGAAACTGCTTGTCAATGCAAGAGACAAGAAACAAATAAAGAAAGAACGAAAGAAATAGGTTAAGGTGAATGTTCAAGTTTCCTTGCCCATACAAAATACTTTAGGCCGTTACTCAAACCACAGATTGTCATTTTATAAATTGACTTATTTTGTAGGATTCCTAATGATAATAGTTATCGCGAATGGTCGTTCCAAACAAAAATATACAATAGGGAATTTTTAAAACAGGTTTGAAATACGACAATTTTTACAAATGTGTGAGTTTATTTTGCACGGACATCTATTATCGTAGCGAGATACTTTTACGCAGCAGAGCACCCAGTTTAATTAAAGATGACAGTGATGGCGCTAAATTGACCTTCAAACATAAGAGTTTTGTGTAAGATAGTAAGTAAACATGATAGAGATGGCGCTAAATAATAAAAGTGATGTTTTAGTCGGCAGGTCGTAAAAAGTGGGGTAAAGTAGTGGAAAAAGGTCAAAAGTTAATGAAACTTCAGGATGTTGTTCAGGGATGGTTAAATAAAAAAAACAAGTTTTGGACCTCGAGGACCCTGTGCGAAAAGAGGAGGGGGCGGGAAACTGCACCTTCCGCCGGTTTTTTCTCAATAACTTTTTTCCCTTACATCCTACGGCAAAAGTACTAATTATTTTTTGTAGAACGTTAAATTTACTATAATTTTGATTATTCAAACTTGATTGTATGTTGATAAGTTACCGAGATATGGCGCTTCGATAAAAGATTTTTTTAGAATTTGCTAAAATGTGCCGAAAAATGCTAAATTCCACCTTATTTCTTCTGTTATACCATGGTTATACCCAAATAATGATGGAATGTTATTATAATTATGGTTCCTGGTTACAATCACCTACTTTGGAAACCCCTCCACCTAAACCAGATCTCAAAAGCTGATTTTCTTCTCTGATGAAAACCAAACATTCACATCATCATGTTGGTATTCATATTATAGTGCAGTCAAGTTAAACATGAAAAAGGGGTCGTGCTTACAAAAGTTCCGGTCACGCTGATTTTTTATATGTTGTTAATACCTTAACCACTATTAAAAAACCATATTTTCCAAGTGCTGAGCGAGCGGCTCAAAAAATCATGAAATTTTATATATTTTTTCAGTTTTTGCTCAATATCTTAGTCAAGGAAGGGTCTGACCGGTATAGTCAACAGGCATATTTTTAAAGTAGACTAAATTTTCTACAATTTGACACTAAGGCGAGATCTATACAGCCATTGGTTTCCAAGATAAAGTTCTTCGAAAATAGGCAATTTTTCTCCTAAGTGTTTTTTTAAGAAATTTTTACTTATTTTGTGAAATATATTCTAAAATATGCATCCCACGTCAAAAATTATTTTAATGAAGTTGTAGTAAATTATTGTAGCTTTCATTTGAATCCAAACTGGTACCTTAAGGCCCGGCGGTTCTCTCAAAAACGACAGATAATCAAAACCAGACATAAAGAAGATGCCACAGGCCACCATGCAGCAAGATAAATACATAAATAAATAATGCTGGACAGTTCACACAACATTATCTAGCCCCAAGCTAAGCAGAGCTTGTGTTATGGATACTAGATAACTGATATACTTAATACAATATATTACATAGATAGATATTTTTTATTATGCATAGAAAATACCCAGAACACCCTGAACAAATATCTGCGATCGCACAAATATTTGTTCCGATGAACAAAATGAACAAATGTTCCGGGAATCGCACCCGCAACCTCCTGCGTCGCAGGCCAACCTTCGCCCGCCGCGCCACAGAGGTCGTCAATATGCTACCTCCAAGCAATTGCTGAACTGGCGGGAAGTCAACTTGTATCCCACTAATTGGGGGTGGAAGCAGTCTTCTGCAGGGACTCAGTCTTCTCTTCTCAACCCCATCCCCACCACCATGATCACGGCGTCCTCAAATGCCTGCTTCACTTCGATGCTAGCATCCACCATTTGTGTCATCAACATCGAAATGAATGCTCCCATATTGTGATCTTTTGCCAGAACTTTTCTTGTGCTATTGTGACCATAGTAGATGAGGAGAACACGACTTTGGTTGGTGCTTGTAATGCAGACTGGCGAGCTCGTTCTGCTGCTTTGGTGCTTTGATAGCCGGATTTAGTGGGGTATCCATCAAAGACAACAATCACATTGCTACCAAAGTGTCTCTGCACGTAGTTGATGTACTTAGAAAAAAACACACATCGCCATATCTCGATAATCTATTGACATAGAAACATGTTTTATTAGTCCAAATTATAGTAAATTTAACGTTCTACAAAAAAGTAGCTGGTACTTTTGCCGTGGGATGTAAGAGAAAAAAGTTATTGAGAAAAAACCGGAGGAAGGTGCAGTTCCCCTTCCCCTCCACTTTTCGCACATGGTCCTCGAGGTCCAAAACTTGGGAAAATGTTAATTAACTATCCCTGAACAACCTCCCAAAGTTTCATTAGCTTTTGACCTTTTTCCATCTGAAACCACCTGCCGACTGGACTGTAATATGTGTTATTTATGAGTATATCAAGCGTAGAGTGTGCTGCCTTATGAACTTTTGCTGATTTTCTCTATCATCTTACTTTTGACTGCCTACCTAAGGAAGGCTTTTAAGTTGATTTTCCTTTTTTTCTTTGAATCAGCTTCCACTTGTTCTCGAGGCTCTACACAGGGGCTCCCCACCTAATAGTAAGCAGGATCATCAAAAGAAAAACAGACCGTGTTTGTTGCCTGATTCTTCTAGGTCTGGTTGCGTTGGAACAGGAGTAAATGTAAATTTATTTTTTAAGACGATTCAAAATGATCCTTGTGATTTCAATGAATAAAATACTTTTTGACTTTTACTTTGATATGTTGCCGCTCCGTCAGCAAAAGTTTAAAAGCGACGTTGCCAAACCGTTACTAGTGTGAACACACAATACTTTTTATAAGTTGGCCGTAATTTCTACTATAGCGAGCTAGTTCTGATAGGGTTGCCAAGTGTACTTATAATAATGTATTCTAATTTATTTTACAACTACGTTCTTTAAACTTTGCAATAGCATTATAGTGCGAGAAAATACTTTATTTCAATTTAGGTAGCCTACCCAAGTTTTAAGTTACTATGTGAGGTGTTAAAAATAAAACAACGAAAGAATACGTGAAAACTTGGCCAGAATCAATGATAGTATGTATGATGCACGATTCTACGAATTTTGAATAGTCTTATATTTCAAAATGAGTGAAAGTACAACATGGATTTAAAACACTAGAGAACAGTGATCACCACGAAAGCTGCGAGCGAGCCGAAGGCGAGCGTGGCTCAGTAGTCAGCAGGGCCTGCAGCGAACCAGAACCAACACCTGAACGCCAATACCCTAGATGATGATGATGATGATGATGACGATGATGTTGTTAATGTTCATCACCACCACCATCATCATCACCATCACCATCATCATCCTCATCTAGGGTATACGCGTGCAGGTGATGATGATGATGATGATCATGATGTTTTTAATGTTCATCACCACCGCCTTCATCACCATCACCACCACTAACATCATCATCATCTTCATCTAGAGTATTGGCGTGCAGGTGATGATGATGATGATGGTGAATCATCATCATCATCATCATCTAGGATATTAGCGTGCAGGTGATTATGATGATGATGATGATGATGATGATGGTGGTGATGATGATGATGATGGTGGTGGTGATGAACATTAACAACATCATCATCATCATCATCATCATCATCTAGGGTATTGGTGTTCAGGTGATGATGATGATGATGGTGGTGATGTTGATGGTCACCACCATCATCACCATCTTCATGATGTTAATATTCATCACCACCTCCATCATCATCACCACCACCACCATCATCATCATCATCATCATCTAGGATATTAGCGTGCAGGTGATTATGATGATGATGATGGCGGTGATGGTCATCACCATCATCATCACCACCACAACCATCATCATCATCATCATCATCATAATCATCATCATCATCACATGCACGACAATACTTTAGATGATGATGATGATGATGGTGGTGGTGATGATGATGATGATGGCGGTGGTGATGAACATTAACAACGACGTAGTCATTATCATCATCATCTAAGGTACTGGTGTGCAGGTATATAGATCATCTAAGAGTACGCTCGGAAATTTGGAGATTGGAGTTGCTCGCGTCCATAGGAAAATACCCTCGCGTCCCTACACGTGATCTCTGGGTGGTGTCAAACGGGTAACAACATTTCTGGTGGTAGGCTTCGGCCGTGGCTTATCACCACCCCATGGACATAGCCAGTCCGTGAAGCGACATTGTCGTGTTTCGGACTGATGTCCAGTGTAGCCATCGTGGAAGTGACGGGTTTGAGCAGCTATGGTATTCGGGGTACCGCACAGTGGGGCGATTTTGAAAAAAGGTGGACGTAGGAACAAATTTCGTAATTTCGGTCTGAAAAAATTGCAACTGATAGGAAATTGTATGGTGATTAAAATATATTGTATTCAATTTGCAAAAAAAGGCACTTCTTCATGGGTTAAAAAAATAGTTTAGAAAAAAATGTATGGAAAGATTTATATTATATTGTTTTTCTCAAAAATAAGAAGTTTGTTAAAAAAAAAACAACAATAGCTTAAAGTAGCTGCCGTCTTCTACAAATGGGTCATATAGGGTTCTGTTAACCCTGCAGCATTGGCAGTTAAGGGGGTTAAACTCTTGAAAAAAAAATTTATTTTGATAGGAAATGTAGTGCTTGTTAAAAGTTATTCAATACAATTTTCCATAACAATGAGTCTGTGATATTATAAAAACATATTTCTGAAAAATGCGATGAAATATATTATTTCTTCAACATATTTTTTCTCGGAATTTTAAAAGGTTTTCATAAGAAACTTACACTACTTAAGTTCTTTACAAAAAATAAATAATCGTTTTTGGCTTAACGCTGTTGCAGCGGTATTTAAATGGGATCAAACTTTAAAAATATATGATTTAATGTTAAATGTTAATGGAAAATGGTTCAATTTCTGTCATTCGCTCAGTCTTATCTAAGTAAAATTAATAAATCATAATAAAATCTAGTGTAAAAAACTTCTAAGTCTAACTACTGGCTTAGTAATTATCTCCAAATAACTTGCCAATTTTTCCGATACTCGACATTTCTGACCTTGTAGGTAGGTACCAGATATTTTTCATTGCTACAGTACTTTCACTGAGTATTACGTTCATAATAGTAATAAATCAAAATAAAATCTAGTGTCAAAAAGTACAAAGATCGCTATAGTCTTAATAATTATCTCCAAATAACTTGCCAATTTTTCCGATACCTGAGCCTAATGACTGACCTTGTAGGTTAAGTACCAGATACCTTTCATTGTTACAGTACTTCCACTGAGTATTACTTTCATAAAAGTAAATCACCATATCATCTAGACTCTAGAGTCACTAGAGACAAAAACTACAAAGTTAGCGATTGTCGTATGGGGCCATTCAAGTATTACGTAAGCAGATTTTTTACAACTATTTATAATGCGCGTCATGTAAAAAGAACGCTGGCGGTCAAGCATCTTCAGGCGTTCCAGCGTTCTTTTTAAGAGATTACTTACTTTTCTACTTATTTAAGAGATGTATACCTATACATTGAATGAGTGCCTGCCTAGTTTACTACAAATAATGTACCATTATAGTACGCGTCATGTAAAAAGAACGCTGGAACGCCTGTAGAAGCTTGACCGCCAGCGTTCTTTTTACATGACGCGCACTATGCCCACCCCTTCTGTGTAAGCTGTGTAAGCAAAAGTAAGCAAACCTCTTCCCCCCCTCCCATGCTTACTTAATCATTGGTACCTATATGCATTTTTCTTTTAATGTATTCTGTTTTTTTATTGATTCGTGAGCAGTAGTTAGCAAATAGGCTTAACTAACTTCTGTACATTTTGTACTTTTGTATTTGTATGAGATTTTTTAAAACTTTCGAATAATTTTTGATATTACTTGGATTTGTTTATTTGAAACGACATGTTAAACAGTTAAGCTTGGGCGAAAAAGGATCACCGGTTAAAACAAACATTAACTTGCTTTGATTTGCTTACAATACGTCAAATCGTCATTCGAATCGAAACGAAACAATAGATTGACGGAAGAAATTTAGACGTGACAAGTGCGCGCGGTAATCCCCACTCGCTTCTAGGTGAGTACCTATAACGTATTCTTTATTTGTGGGAATCCCCGACATGTGAGTTTTATTTTCAAGCATAGACAATTTGTGGGTTGCCATTTGTGTAAAATAAGTAAATAATAACTGCTGAAGTAATCACGATATCGACCATGTCATCAAAAATAAGCAAAACAAAGACCCCCCCGCCCCCCTCAAGCGCTTACATAATACTTGAACGCCCCCTATTACTTATCTTGAAATAATTTGCCACGTATTATTAATAATGGTCCCGATACTTGAGCCTAATGACTGACCTTGTAGGAAGGTACTAGATTCCTTTCATTGTTAGAGACCCACCAACTTATCTGTAGAATTTAATGTATGTAGATGATAGAAAAATGTAGGTAAGTAAATGGTTCTACTGATAATTTGGTGGATCTTTCCAGTAAGTGATTACTAGTTTTACGAAGGTTGCTTCTAGTTTTAAGGGGATTTTTGTCATTATTAACTTTATTTGGGAAATATTTTAGTTACATCGATACTAAAATATCTATCATATGTTTTATGAAAAATGGCTGCTGGGAATTCCGGACTATTTTAAAATGGTAAGAGGGTAAATCATATTAACAGATCTGTAAAGTTTTGTTGTGATGCTCTGATTTTATTCATTGGATGCGATGATTTCTCTGATGAAGATAGTGCTCTTGCTCTTTCAACTTCGCTGAATCTAACGAAATGAAAATACTTATCCCTGAGGACAATGTTATCAGATTCCAGCATATCTGTATTGCCCTTCTACTACAAGATATTAGAAGCCAAAAAAAGATACTACCCTACAGAAGGTGTTGAAATAACGGAGGCAAAGATTAAGTTACAAGTCCTTTCGGATATAACAACACAATTGGCAAGTTATTTAAGTTATTTGGAGATAATTAATAAGACAATCTCTTAATCTCTTAGATCTTTGTACTTTTTGACACTAGATTGTATATTGATTTATTACTTTTATGAATGTAATGCTCAGTGGAAGAACTGTAGCAATGAAAAGTATCGGGTACCTACCTATAAGGTCAGAAATGTCGAGTATCGGAAAAATTGGCAAATTATTTGGAGATAATTACGAAGCCAATAGTTAGACTTAGAAGTTTTTTACACTAGATTTTATTATGATTTATTCATTTTACTTAGATAAGACTGAGCGAATGACAGAAATTGAACCATTTTCCATTAACATTTAACATTAAATCATATATTTGTAAAGTTTGATCCCATTTAAACACCACTGCAACAGCGTTTAGCCAAAAACGAATATTTCGTTGTTGTATAGAACTTAAGTAGTGTAAGTTTCTTATGATTTAAAATTCCGAGAAAAAATATGTTGATTTATATTTCATTGCATTTTTTCAGAAATACATTTTTATAATATCACAGACTCATTTTTATGGAAAATTGTATAGAATAACTTTTAACAAGCACTACATTTCCTATCAGATGCTCGTATCAAAATAAACAATATTTTTTAAGAGTTTAATTCCCCTTAACTGCCAATGCTGCAGGGTTAAACCGTCCAGAACCCTATATGCCCATTTGTAGAAGACGGTAGCTACTTTAAGCTATTATAGGTTTTTTCTTGAACAAACTTCTTATTTCTGAGAAAAACAATATAATATAAATCTTTCCATACATTTTTTCTGAACTATTATTTTAACCTATAAAGGAGTGTCTTTTTTTGAAAATTGAATAGAATATCTTTTAATCACCATACAATTTCCTCATCATCATCATCATCCACAGCCTGATTTCACCCACTGCTGAGTATAGGCCTCTCTTTGCCTGTGCCATTCCTTACGGTCCCATGCCAGTCTCATCCAGGTTCGGCCCGCGACGCATGCGATATCGTCTGCCCATCTAGCTGCTGGACGACCAACGTTTCTGTACCCAGTTCTTGGACGCCATTCAGTTAGCGCCTTACTCCACCTATCATCACCTCGTCTTGCCAGGTGTCCTGCCCAACTCCATTTTAGTTCCGTTATACGATTCCCAACATCTTTGAGCTTTGTTCGACTTCGTATCTCTATGTTGGGAACACGGTCTATAAGCTTGATGCCGAGCATGGCGCGTTCCATGGCTCTCTGTGCAACTCTCATTCTGTACACAGCCTCCTGCGTGAGTGTCCATGTCTCGGCACCGTAAGTCATGTTAGGCAGAACACACTGGTTATAAAGTCGGGTCTTCAGACATTGTGGAATTTCAGCGGACTTAAGAATGTCGTCCAGTTTGCTGAACGCCGCCCATCCAAGTTGTATCCTTCTTGCGATCTCCTTATTTTGATGTTCTTTGCCAAAGGATAGAATATGTCCAAGATAAACATACCGGTCAACCATCTCCAATCTCTCATGGCCAACCATTACTTGAGGGTCTGTGATGTTAGAGATGTTTGCCATAACCTTCGTCTTGGACATATTTACAACTTCCTATTCTTGGACATATATACAATTTCCTATCAGTTGCAATTTTTTTTAGACAGAAATTACGAAACTTGTTCCTACGTCCACCTTTTTTCAAAATCGTTCCACTGTGTACCGTGATTTGAGCCAATTCACTTCCTATTTGTGTCATCTAATTCACGCGTTGCGCGATACGCGTTACACGCCGAACTTTACAGAGTGCAGATTTCTTACTGCGCAAATCGTGAATATTCACGTGAGGCTTCATGCGGCCCCGAATACCACGGCAGTTCGTGCACTGGATTCAGCATGTGCGTTTTAGAGACCGCAGCAGTGCAAGTGTGCCGGTTGGCTAGGCTTGGAAGGTAGCGGGATCCGAAGCACGGTTCTCCGCTGGCTGACTGCAGGTTGTAGGGGGCCCAACTAGTAAGCTAGCCCGCCGCCTTGCGAAAAATCCCAGAATGCTCCATCGTGCCGGTTGGCGACCGGATTAGAGGACCCGATGGCCATTCCTGGAGGGAGGTCTCAGTCTCCAGTCTAGTCTCCCACTGGCGCAGGAGCCTGCTGTTTGTCTCTAGGCTTTCACTGACCAGTGCCTCACTCAACAGCCGTTTTTCCCACAAACCTAATCACTCCAAAAACCAAACCATGAAAAAGTCAACATATAATAAGTTGCGCTCACAGCGGAAGCACTTCCTACACAACCTATCATCTTACCAACGGTTATAACAGTTTTTTTTTTTTTTTTTTCAATTCTCTAAGATCTTGTAGTACCTATACCTATACTTAGTAGATTTTTGTTTTTGTCTTCTTGTTTTATGTGAGTGTTGTGCGTGTGGTAAAATAAATAAATTTTCTTTCTTTCTTTCTTTCTTTCTTTCCTCTCGCTTCAAGCGCACCTCTGAAACATTAGAGGACTGCACTCCAATCTCGATCCGGTCCACCACCACCTAGGGACAGCTAAGCCACACTTATTATTTAATCCTCACGGAGACGCAGATTCAATGAACCCGATTTCTCAGTTTTATGTACTTTGGTGGACACCGGCTTAGATAAAATTATCTATGCTGGTTTATATCATTGTCACTCTGAAGACCACGAGACAACCAGGTTGTTCAACTACATCAGTGAAGCGGCGGATGTGGCCCAGCAACGTTATCCTGATGCCCAACTGGTGATTCTGGGGGACTTTAACGCCCACCACCAACAGTGGCTGTTCCCTTACCAGTTGTTCGACTATGCTGGGAGAGAGGCGTGCAAACTTGCACTCACTTTAATCTCACTCAGCTCGTCAATGCGGCAACCAGAATTCTGGACGTTGAGGACCACACAGCCAACTGCCTGGACCTTCTGCTGACGAACGAGCCGGATCGCCACTCGGTATCAGTGATGCTTCCTTTGGGAACATCAGATCACTGTGTGGTGAGGTCTGTATCTTCATACTCGCCACCCGATCCCTCGCCCAGAGGTAGTAGGCGAGTGTGGTGTTACAAGTCGGCAGATTGGGATGAGATGCGACACTTCTTCGCTTCTTATCCTTGGCGGCAAACTTGCTTTTCTTCATGTGATCCAACGGTCAGTGCTGATGCCGTTACGGAGGTGATAAATAGAGCAATGGAGTATTTTTTTCCATTCTCCGATGCTTCACCTGCAAGCAATGCTCGCCCATGGTTTAGTCCCGCGTGTGCTAGCGCGGAAGCGCAAAAACGTGTTGCATACCTAGCTTGCGTTGACGCAAGAAACGGTTAAACCTCGGATGCACGGATTATGAAGAAAGCCTATAACAAAGCCACCAAGTCCTGCAAGAAGGTGTTACAGAAGGCTCGCTTCAATCGGATTGGCTATCTGGGGGCTAAGTTTGCCGCATACCCTGCGGGAAGTAAAGCTTTCTGGTCTCTGGCTAAGTCGGTGGAAGCGAACTTCAGCCGCCCTTCACTAAACCCAACTACTGAAACCGGACGGGTCCCAAACTCACGCTGCGGTTGAGAAAGCAAATTTATTTGCCACTCAATTTGCGGAGGCTTCGCGTCTTGACGCCTCTGGCGAAACTCCACCCAGCCTTCCTCGGTGCGAAGCTTCAATGCAAGAATTCGCATCCAGCAAAAGGAAGTGCTCAAAACGCTACGTAGTCTCGACGTGAATAAAGCTAGCGGTCCGGATGGTATCTCGGCCGTAGTATTAAAAACCTGTGAACCTGAGTTGTCTTCAATATTAACGCAACTTTTCCGCCTCTCTTTGAATACTGGTGAAGTCCCCAAGTCTTGGAAGCTCGCTAACGTGCAACCTGTGCCCAAGAAAGGCAGTCGTGCTGACCCTTTGAACTACCGCCCTATCTAGGTCACCTCCCTACTATGTAAATGTATGGAGCGTGTACATTATAGGAAGGTCCTTGCATACCTCGACGGATCGAGGATATTTCGCCGAAATCGGTCTACCGGGGACCTTCTTGTGTATGCCACGCACATTTGGAGAGAGGCCATCGAGATCATGGTGAAGCACTGGCTGTTTCATTAGACGTCTCGAAGGCCTTTGACAGGTTTGGCACGCTAGCCTTATTGACAAGCTTCCTGCTTACGGACTGCCAGTTCAATTCTGCGCCTGCCTCGCAGACTTTCTGAGGGAAAGATCCATTCGAGTAAGTTGTTGACGGGTGCTCGTCGGATCAAATGGCTATAAACGCCGGGGTACCTCAGGGGTCAGTGCTACCTGCCACACTGTTTCTGCTGCATATAAATGATCTGCTAATGCCCAGTATCATTGGGTATGCAGACGACAGCACAGTTGTGGAGAGATACGTTTCCAATGCGCGTGCTAGGCAGAATTAAATTCTGGAGTTAAGAGATGAGATGCTGCAGCGTCTGAATTTGATTCTCAAGGCTGTTTCCGATTGGGGTGATGCCAATCTAGTCAAGTTCAACGCCTCTAAAACGCAGGCTTGTCTCTTCTCCGCGAAAAAAGTAAGTTTCTCCAAGTTCCTGTCTTCCGAGATATACCTGTAGCTATAGGAGATCACCTCGAGCTCTTAGGCGTTTCACTCACGCCTACTCTCAACTTGGCTCCTACATCGAGTCTAAGGCAAAAACTGCCTCCATGAAGCCTTCTAAGTCTGTACAAAGCACAAGTCCGGGCTGGTATGAAGTACTCCTACCACGTTTGGGATGGCTGGCTCGGCCAAACACCAGCTTGCTGCCTTGGACTCGATCGAACGTTCAGAGAGCAGAGCGTTCAGGCTTATAGGTGGGCAACATATGGCGGAGACTAGAGTCTCTCGAGCACCGCCGTAAGGTTGCGTGCCTTTCGATCTTCTATATATAGGTTACATTTTGGGGAATGCTCCCAGGAACTTCATGATCTGATCCCACTATCTCCTTTTCATCATGGACGAGCTGGCGCACGGCTTGGTACCACCCTTACCTCATTAGTATACCCTCTTTTCGTACTAAACGTTTCAATTCTACCTTTATAATGCGAACTGCTAAGGAGTGGAATACACTACCGTCGTCTGTCTTTCCTGAAAACTATAATCTGGGTATCTTCAAGACTAGAGTGAATAGGTTCCTTCTAGACCTTTGTGCTCCATCTTCGGCCACATCGTCACTTACCAACAGGTGAGATCGTGGTCAAACAAAAGTCTATCAAAGTTAAAAAATAAATAAAAAAAATGGCTTTATAGTTCGCAGAACTAACAACCATATTATGTGAATAAAGGTTCTCGAGTGGTACCTACAAACCTGATGAAGGTAGAGGAAGACCCCTCTTTCCATGCACCAAAGATATTATAATCAGCAGAAAGTTGGTAGATGCAGGCTCAAGAGAGTTCGTCGTGGCATTTTAGAGAGGAAACCGTTGTCCAGCAGTGGACTTCTGTAGACTGATGATGATGATGATCAACCGTCTACATTGGCTTGAAGTCAGTAAAATGGTTATATATTAGACTAGCTGAACAATGTCCGTGCGTAGAATAGTTAGTAGGTACCTACCTAGAGTAGGTACCTATCTATTCGTACTACGCATTCTAAATGGATGGTGGTACAAACATCAGCCTGTAGATCCAAGTCCACCGGCTCACTGACATAGGTCTCTAAATTAGCAAGTTGAAGTGGCAATGGGCTAGACATAAAGCTATATGATCCTGGTTCTTTTACGGATGTTTCGGATTTAGGTACGGGTACAGAATCTTCGAGCAATGAATACAAAAAACGAAGGCAAAATGTATTTAGTTATTGATGATGTTTTTTTACTGTATACCTAATATTTCTAGTGTAAGCAGAAGTTGTAATATAAAACAATTTATAATCTTTTTTTCTTTTTTTTGTTCATTTCTGTAAAACGAAACATTCTTATGCAACATCCTATCTTGCCGGACACGCCACAGAAGGGGTTGCGGAAAGGCGGTAGATGGAGGCTGCTCAAGACCGTTTGTCTTGACATTCTATGGGGAGGTCCATGTCCAGCAGTGGACTTCTGTAGGCTGATGATAATGAAAAACCGTCATGGGTTCACGGGGCAAACTATGATAATTATGGGTACCTACCTACCTACTGCAATGATGAAGGTCAGTTACTTACATTCGTGTACATTTTGGACATTAGAAAAATAAGTTTTATTCTTGTAAACAATAATTTTCCGAGTTTTTCCCTGAAATACCTTTTATCATTCTAACAATTTTATTCAACGCGATCTATAAACAGATACCAAGCTATTTATTTAACGCCATCTATCTAACGTCCATGCCAATGCTCTTGGACAATAACAACGCCATCTAATGAAAACCAAAACAGTGAATATGTATGTGTGCGTGCGTGTAATTACATCAGAAAAGTGAACGATCTTATTTCTAGGTAATTTGAACTTTCAAATGACTGTTTAAAGGAAATTCATACTGAATTAAATTCTTACAACTACAACTTAGCCGCGAACGATAAAATAAAACACGAAAGACGCCCGAATTTAGCACAAAAAATAAAAAAGTAATATTATAAGTTTCCACGCCATCTACCGTGAACCGAGCTTTTAGTAATCAAGACGATTATCCTTAAACTATTGTATTTTAAATAGTATTAAATACAATACAATAGTTTGTTTTTAAGTTTTTAGACAAAACACTGCCTATTCCAAAGATAAAACACGTTTTATAGTAAACACGGTAAGTAAGTGGTTTCTCGTCTGACTTCTGAGGGATTGTTAGTTTCTTATAAGGTCTCCAAATCACACCGACTCTAAGATTTATACAGAAATCTTATAATCTATGCTAGTTTATTAGACTGACTAACTAATAATCATAAATTGGATGTTTGTATGTTTGTTACTTAATCACGTCGAAACAGCTTAACCGATTTTAATGACATTTGGCACACAGAAAGGTTGGATTCAGCTATAGGCTACTCTTACACTGGTAAAACGCAAGCCAATTTTTAATAGATAACTTTTCAAAATTAAATTTTTGGTGTAAGGGGAAATTAAGATTTTTGTGAAAATTATATTTTTCAATACAAGCTTTTTTAAAATTAGTGATGGTAACCGTGTGCTGATCAAAATGAGCCTAAACAGGGTCAGTTTACTATTATCCATCGAGGAGTTCCGTTGTCCACCTTCCGTCTCCATCATCAGATAAGCTCGCTGTCACCATTATATTGTATTGTCATCGGAACTTGACAGGTACCTATTCCAAATTCCAGCTCAATCGGATATCGGAAAGTCACCCTTATCGCCACCCGTGAAATACCTACTTATCATTAACTAGTTCCAATGGCCATCTCTGGTCTTCTTCATCAGTTCCACTTCACCAAATGGAACTTTCTGAATTCACATGCTTGACTTGTTGCTGAAAATACTGAAATCGCTAAATATGTGCCTATAACATTTGAGGAGTTCCCTCAATTCCTCATGGATCTCATGATCAGAACCAGATTTTGATGAAAATGTGACGAATCTGGAAGCATATCGACGGACGGACATATAAATGACGGAGATACTGAGGAAACAAAAAAAAACATTACTTGAGAACCTCCTCTTTTTTTGAAGTCGGTTGAAAAGCAACCATATCCCCTGACAAATAGCAAAAGGGCTAAAAATTTATATTTAAAGTTTAACTATAGGAAATAATTTATTTCTGTTTATAATTTTAGCTATTCAAACATGATTAATGAAGCTTTGTTTGCGTGTGCAAACGAGTGTTGACACAACACAGTTATCCAGATCCACAATGTGCAGAGCAAACATAGCCGCAATCGAGTTCGCATTTTTTAGCCGGACAAATTCTACTTGACTAATGGCGGCGATGATCTCACCCCTTGTCACGTCTATAGCCCCACGATGGTGCAACCCACAGTGACGAGGCCCATTTGAGGCCTACCCTTTCGGGGAAAAAGGTGTGTGTCTATGTATGTATGTGTGTAAATTTTACATTATTTTTTACGCGAAAAATATATCCACGTCTATAATAAACAATGAAAAGCCGTCTTCGTCTGCGTAGAAACACCCTGCCGCACCCCATTGGGTAGGGGTCAATATTGGAAATTCCTCTCACAAAAAGAATATTAACCTCCAAATTTCAGGTCTCAAGGATTTATGGCTTAAGGTGGTTGATTTCGCTTGAGGCGCGAAATTAAAAAAAAAACGTGTTTTTTGCTCATCACAGCTCATCAATACTTATTCAGATTGCGAAAACTGATTTGCCGGTAATTATATGACCTAACACACAAGTTTTAATTTATAGTATCACATAAATATAATTAGTTTAGCTTATAATGTGGTTCACTGGTTTTACAGTGTTTTTTTGTTTCAGGCACATTCATAGTACTGTCCACTACCAACAACTTTAAATTACTTGAATTGAAAGAGGCACTCAGTATTCAAATGCATTTTTTTTTTATTTTTCTGCTGCTCTAGTTATTTTACCAAGAAAGATCCGGTGAAATGATTTAAAACTATAGAACAGAAAAAGCTATATGGATATTTATCCGACTTCGTAAGTCCTGCTTTTCGACAATCTGGCAACCCTAGTCACGATATATAAAAGTTACATTGTAAACATTGTACAGCTGCCTAAATACGGGAGACATCTTATTCCGCCATTGTTCGGTGCGATAACAGGTATTTTTTTTTATCTGTGAAATTAGGTTTTGGTTATAACGCTTGTAAGATCCGAAACGAAGAGATCCACAAAAAATAATTAATATTTAGAAGAATAAAGCACCGATAGAAGACCAATACAGCCGTGGTACTACTTTGATCGCTTGGTCTTTAGTTTTTGGTTTTTAGTTTAGTCTTTTATTTTTAAGTAGCGACTCGCCCCGGCTTCGCACGGGTAGCCCCCGGTGACTTCGCACCCCTATGTACTTCTCCTGATTTTAGGCTACCTCCCCACCAATTTTCAGTAAAATCGGTTCACCCGTTCTTGAGTTATAGGTGGTGTAACTAACACGACTTTGTTTTATATATATAGATTATGTTTGTTGGTTGAGTTGCAAATAAAAATGATTTTTCTCTCTCTCTTTCTCTCTATCTCTTGGTAGTTGTACGGGAGTTTTTTTAGCCGTGGTGCTACTGGTACCACGGGCAATAATCGAGTAGCTTCTAGAACCATTATTTATTCTGTGCTAGAACTGAGAACTGTTGGGGTTAGAGTATCGAGTG
Organism: Operophtera brumata; assembly: GCA_932527175.1. NCBI lineage: Eukaryota > Metazoa > Arthropoda > Insecta > Lepidoptera > Geometridae > Operophtera > Operophtera brumata. Next base: position 4,137,208 of record OW052229.1, read on the forward strand.
GCGACCGCGACGTAGTGTAGAATAATTTTTAGGAGTCCTTCCCAAAGTTTCCACTATCTGTCTGTCTGTCAGCGCGGTTATATCTCATGCAGTATCTCATTTTGGGGAATGTGCCCAGTATCTAAATGATCTGACTGATCCCACTCTCCTTTTCATCATACGACAAGCAGGCGCACGGCTCGGTACCATCCTTACTCATCAGTATACCCGCAGTTCGCACTAAGCGTTTCGGTTCCACCTTTGTGATGCGAACTGCTATTGAATGGAACAAGTTGCCGTCGTCTGTCTTTCCTGAAATCTATAATATAGGTCTCTTTAAGGCCCATATTGAATAGAGTGCAAGAGTGAATAGGTACCTTTTAGACCTTCGTGCTCCAACGTCGGCCACATCGTCACTTACCAACAGGTGAGATCGAGGACAAACGAGGGCTTATCTATAAAAAGAAAAAAAACGGTCATGTGCGAAACAGACTCGCTTACCGAGGATTCCGTACAAACCTGTAGGTATATAAGTAAAAGTTATGGTATTTTTATAGCTAAATGAAAACATCATGATGAAAGGGGTAGTAAGTTTAAAATTCTTACAAATATTTTTATTATATTATGAAACTAAAATTTATGCTTTTCGAAATTTTTCTTCGCTATAAGATGTTGCTTCGTACCAAATTACAAGATTCTGAGTTCACGGGAAGTACCCTGTAGGTTTTGTTTCCCTTGCGAGTGTCGAAAATTAGCAGCATAAACGGCTGTATCTTTTAATTGAGTAGGCTTAGAAGTTTGATTTTTTCACAGCTCTAAGGTTACAGCAGACTTGAGTTTTTAATATGAATTTCAGCTTTATACCTCCTGGCGTTCCTGAGAAAAACAGCGAACCTGCGACACAAGGTTTTTAACCTTAGTGTAGGTTCTGCACATCATAAAATGTACTTTAATTGTAATTGTTATGTCACTTTTATTTTGTCATAAATGTTTGTATGTCCTATTTTTGAAAATAAATATTATGATTATGATTATGATTATGAAAAAGGGTCTTGACAGACTGACGGACAACAAAGTGATCCTATAATGGTTCCGTTTTACCTTTTGAGGTACGGAACTCTAAAAAAGCGTATTAGTTGTTATAGCCCCTCGAATAACCTTTCCTCTTGCTTCAGACTTCTATGGATGAATCTCTAAGTACATTTCTAGTACAAGCAAACAGGATAGTAAACGACGCCAATAATATTATGGCTTCTTCCTATCTCATATCTATGGGCAACAGAGATAGCAAATAATTTAATATCTACGAGGAAGTGACACAAAAGATAAAGTTCATGGTGAATTCGAGGTTTGACCGATTGTGTACGAAATACCGACTTTAAGTCTGAAATTACTTTCAGTAAACAGCGATGTAGTGTCGTAAACGGTACACCACAATGTACAAAATACAAATACAAATATATTTATTTTGCCAATGACACAAAAACTTACAACTAAAACATTATCCAATTAATTAAATTAGCAAAAATGGTCGTCACTCAGCGTATGCTGCGACAGCGCAAACGCTGTGCAAAGTCAAAGTCAAAGTCAAAGTCAAAAGTATATTATTCATTGAAATCACAAGGATCATTTTGAATCGTCTTAAAAAATAAATTTACATTTACTCCTGTTCCAACGCAACCAGACCTATAGAAGAATCAGGCAACAAACACGGTCTGTTTTTCTTTTGATGATCCTTCTTACTACTAGGTGGGGAGCGCCTGTGTGGTGCCTCGAGAACAAGTGGAAGCTGATTCAAGGAAAAAAGGAAAACCAAATTAAAAGCCTTACTTAGGTAGGCAGTCAAAAGTAAGATGATAGAGAGAATCAGCAAAAGTTCATAAGGCAGCACACACTACGCTTGATATACTCATAAATAACACATCAGTAATAAATTATATGCAGGTACAGACATTGCAAATTGACAAATTAGGTGTCGAGGGGCAGAGCGACATCAGGCCACGCGGCTTTATCATTAACATAGTCATGTAGTGAGTAATACGCTTTCTTAATTAAATTATTCTTTATGTAAGATTTAAATCTTCGAATCGAAAGTTTAGAAGCACTTTCTGGAAGTTTATTATAGAACCGAACAGAATTCCCCATAAAAGACCCACTTACTCTTTTTAATCTAAGTTTGGGAATACTCAGCAGCGCTGGTTTTACGTGACGCCAGTGTGATCTTGGTGCGCATCACCGACTGCCTACCATAGTCTGTTGTCTTTTCTACCGACTACATGGAAACAGGTAAACTGTCGGCCACAGCATGCCACAGACTCAAGCTAGATTCATATTATTGTGTCGGGGTGTGGCGTGGCACACCAGAACGCAATCGGTTACGTTGACGCGCCACAACACAACACAACCTACTAATGTTAATCTAGTCATAGGTAATAAACGGGACCGATAGGCCACACCCCGACACAATAATATGAACCTAGCTTCACAGTATGATTTAGGCACAGACACTATAAGCGACATTAACTGTGCTCCAGAATACGAATCGTGGACGTTGTGCAACAAGTGGGAACATTAAAGTGGGATTGCGCAGGTGACGTCTGCCGCATGTTGGATGAGATGTAGACAAAGGCTGCCAATGCATGGATACCACGAGACAAGACGAGCACGCAGCAGACCGCAGCGAAGATGGAGAGACGAACTAGATTCCTAGAGGGACTGGTCAACAAAGGCACTCAATAGAGGGGAGTGGAAGGAAGGAAGGGAGGCCTTTACTCAGTAGTGGGACGATACAAGCTCATAATAGTAATAAGTGTTTCATGAAAAATATATTTTTCATTACAAGCTTTTATAAAATTGTTGATCGTTACCGTGTGCTGATCAAAATGAGCCCAAACACGCCCACTCTACTATGTACTATCCATCGAGGAGTTCCGTTGTCCACCTTCCGTCTCCATCATCAGATCAGCTCGTTGTCACCATAATATTGCACTGTCATCGGAGCTTGACAGGTATGCCAAATTTCAGCTCAATCAGTAGAGGATAACTGCTTTAAAATTCAGTTGCAAGATTGCACCCGGACAAACATATTCCACCCGGACATACATTGCAAGTAAAAAATAAAAAGAAGTAAAACATTGTAGTAATAATAAATAGGACGCAGTGACAGTGTTCCACAAACCGTGGGTCGCAAAGTCAACATCGCTACATGCCAAAATCATATCAGACTTGTATCTCTGTGAGCTTTCAACAGTAATTAAAGTGGGGTTATATCTTGCTTAGTAATTAAATCATACACACGCGATGCCACAGAGTAAACAACTCACAGTACCAGCATGCCACAGATTAACAACAGTCAAGATTATACGACAGTGGGAACTGTACGTTTCACACAAAAGGGATAATTTATTATGTTTATGATGGGCCTTGTGAAATTATAATCGAGATCGAAAATTAAGACAAAGTACAACAAAGAGGTAGGCAGCCAGCTTGAGTTAGTGTGACTTAAGTTACAAATCACTAGACTAATTTATGGTTATGTGTAAACAAGCTTTTATGAAATGATTGATCGGAACAATGAACTGACCAAAATGATCCCAAACAATATCAGGCTCTTCGACCAAAGGTCAGGCTACTATTTATCATGGAGGAGTCCCGTAGCCCACCTATCATCAGAACAGCTCGCTGTCACCATAATATTAGTGATCGTAACCGTGTGCTGATCAAAATGAGCCTAAACACGGCCAGTCTACTATTATCCATCGAGGACTTCCGTTGTCCACCTTTCGTCTCCATCATCAGATCAGCTCGCTGTCACCATCATATTGTATTGCCATCGGAACTTGATAGGTATGCCAAATTTCAGCTCAATCGGTTGAGGATAACAACTTTAAAATTCAGTTGCAATATTCCACCCGGATTCCACCCAGAGCAAACATACTTTGCAAGTTAACTTGTACAAAGCCTTTGGTGTGCGTGATCCAACTATGTTGGTCCTACGATAGGATCACTGAGACTTTTGTTGACGACAGGGCCACATTTTTTTGTGATGAGGTTGAAATCTGCTATCAGATACCGCATTGCATTGAGGGTGCTACACGGTTATGTGAGGTTTCTCGGACTTGAGGACTCACTAAAACCATGGCCATCCTCTGCGCATGTCGATGGTCTCCGGGATTGACCTGTCCTTCAAACTTTCAGAGCACACGAGTAAAAGATATGGTAACAACTTGCTGAATAGATAACGCACTTTTAAGTAAGTAGCAAGTACCTACAGGTACCAGACACAGTGGTTGATAAAATTAGCAAACAGATAAGCAGATAATCATATCGAAAGCAAACAGTGGTAGCTACTGATGGTGATTTTGAAGGTGTTTTGGTGGATTTCTTGGAAATTTAGAGTCATGTTTTAAGATTGGTTGTACTATTAAGCATCAGTAAAATCTATTCTATTCAATTTCTAGCCCTTTTTGACTCTCTTCTGGGCCTTTGCCTCCCCCCTATTCTTTCCAGACATCACGATCATATGCTATGTCATCCCGTCAGCTAGAAACTTATTAATTTCGTCCCGGCATGTTTATTTTAACATTGACAGACCTTCGTTTGACCGTGATCTCACCTGTTGGTAAGTCACGATTTGGCCGAAGCTAGAGCACGAAGGTCTAGAAGGCAACTGTTCACTGTTGTTTAAATACCCATATTATAGTTTTCAGGAAAGACAGACGGTAACAAGTTCCATTCCTTAGCAGTTCGCATTACAAAGGTGGAACCGAAACGCCTATGCAAATTACGGGTATACTGATGAGGTAAGGTTGGTACCGTGCCTTGTGCCTACTTGTCCTATGATAAAAAGGAGATGTTGGGATCAGATCATGAAGCTCCCTTTCATCCTGTCATCTTCTCTTAGGTCAGGTCGTCACTCGGTGGCTACCTTAGTCCACAGCTCGCTTATAGTTAGTTCCAGAATCCATCTTATCGGTGATTTTGAGATTTTTAAGTCTCATAATTGCATTGGGAGCTGCTGTGGAAGTTCAGGCTGATCGGGATTTAATGCTAAAAATCCCAAAATCCAAACATGAAGCGGCAATCTTCTTTATAATTTAGTATAAGTACAGAGTTAAAAACTTACTAATTAAACAGAATATTTCTAAAAAAAGTAACTACTTTATAATCCCAGATTATGTAGATGGCCATAAAGCTTGAGACTGGATTTGCTACAAAATGGTACAAACAAATGTAAAATGTATAATGTGTAATGTATGTTAATTTTACATTTGTTTGTACCATTTTGTAGTAAATCTCTAAGTTCAAACTATATTTCATATTAAAAAAAACCGGTCAAGTGCGAGTCGGACTCGCGCACGAATGGTTCCGTACTATCTATAAAAACGGCAAAAAAAAAAACACATTTGTTGTATGGGAACTCCCTTCAATATTTATTTTATTCTATTTTTTGTATTTATTTTGTTTTAGTGTCAACAGAAATACATCATCTGTGAAAATTTCAACTGTCTAACTATCACAGTTCATGAGATACAGCCTGGTGACAGACGGACGGGCAGCGGAGCCTTAGTAACAGGGTCCCGTTTTACCCTTTGGGTAAGGAACACTAAAAACGGACGTATCAAAGAGTTTTTTACATATCCCAATAAATCAATAAATTTTTATTTTGAATTGATTCGATAATCATCCATACTGCATGTCCGCATAGTACACGGGTCCTTGTTTCGTTATTAGAATCACTTGGTATGCGGTAAAATAATTAAATTATATGCCCTAGCATCTTCTACAATTCAATATTCTAATCTTTTAAATTAACTATCTCCCAGTATCTAATCAACATGAGAGTGAGCAGAGAGAACGCTTCTAATTGTTAAATCTATTACAAGCTTTTATATTTTTAACTTGCATTGTATGTCTGTCTGGGTGGAATCCGTGGAATCTTGCAACTAAATTTTAAAGCAGTTATCCTCAACCGATTGTGCTGAAATTTGGCATCCTGTCAAGTTCCGATGACAATACAATATGATGGTGACAGCGAGCTGATATGATGGAGACAACCCAACTCCTCGATGGATGGCCATAGACTAAGCATAGATGGATGTAGACGGGCTATGTTTAGGCTCATTTTGATCAGCACACGGTTACGATCACTAATTTTATAAATGCTTGTATTGACAAATTTTTTTTTACAAAAAACTTATTTTTCAATTATCTGTAATCATTGGAAAACCTATTAAAAAAATATAATATTATAATAGTACATCATCATCTGCCTGTAAAAGTCAACGAAGCTCAACATAGGCCTTCACCATAGAATGCAATGACGACCGATTTAGATCCACCTCCATCCACCGACTTCCTGCGATCTTTATTAAGTCAGATTCTACTGAGGATCTGAGGATAATGAAATGAATAATGTGAGGTAGGTAATGTAAATAGATACTGATCTATCTACATTATCTACCTCCTTTTATTCATTTCATTATCCCCAGATTGTCAGTAAAATCTGACTTAATTAAGATCGCAGGAAATAGGTGGATGGAGGTGGCTCTAAATCGGTCGTTAAATGTGAATAGTTACCTGTAGGTTCTAAGTGCTACTACTAAATAGTTTTTTATTTAAGGAAAATAAAACAAACTATTGACTCTTCACGCCATTTTCGAAAAGAGACGTCGTGTACTTTTATTTTATTTCTTTTCCTAGAGTTTTTTGTGTTATTTTGGTGGCATTTTAAACAATGTAGCTCGTAGTGTAGTGGAATTAAATAGCAGTGAATTGCGTGACTTGTCAAATTGGTGGATTGTCTACCAAAGTTTTTGTACAACGGCCACCGTTTTACTAAAACATGATTTACAACTTGGAAGGATTGTTACGTTGCAAATGATATTGAAAAGTTTTTTTTTTTACATTAATAGACCTTTGTTTGACCACTATCTCACCTGTTGGTAAGTGACGATGTGGCCGAAGATGGAGCACAAAGGTCTAGAAGGCACCTATTCACTCTAGCCTTGAAGAGACCCAGATTATAGTTTTCAGGAAAGACAGACGACGGTAGTGTATACTACGGTGTGTATTATACTTGAAAATGGCAAATGCACAAGCTGTGCGACACCAATTATAAAGTAAGAAAAAAAACCTACATACCTACATATAATATACCATACATATTAATTTTATAGGTTATCAAATAAGGACATAGTCATATGAAACCTAGATACCAAATTAAACCTTATTGCTCTACTTTTGCAACCAAAAATAACTCCTTAAGATAAATGAGCAACCATTGTCGCCATTCAAGTTACATTACGCTAATAGATCGTCCGATGATCGTCATCAGATGACGGCGAGATTGGCTCTGGAATGGGCGTATTAAGTAAATTACTGTCGTAATGTGGGTCGTTCTCAGGATATTCAGTGTAACAATATTTTTAAAACTTATTAAGGTTTTTATATGAGAAGCTAGCGTAATGCCTGCGACTTCGTCCGCGTGGATTTATCTTGCTTTTTAAAAGCTTTTTGAACCAGTTAGCCTCGTTCGATTGAGCTGAAATTTTGCATACATGATGACAATACAATATTAGGCAGTTCTGATGATGGAGACGGAATGTGGACAACGGAACTCCTCTGTAGTTAATAGTAGACTGGCCGTGTTTGGGCTCATTTTGATCAGCTAACGGTTCTGCTTACTTATTTTTGTCATCATCATCATCAATCAGATGAACATTTTATAAAAGCTTCAATCCTACTAATATTATAAATACGAAAGTTTGTGAGTGTGTGAGTTGTGCGTGTGTTTGTTACTTCTTCACGCTGAAACGGCTGAATAGATTTGTATGAAATTTGGAATGGAGATAGCTTGACTCCCGAAATAACACATAGGCACATTTTTATCCCGATATTCCCACGGGATTGAGACCTATGCGAGTAACACCGTGGGGCGCTGCTAGACCTTTTTTTTAAATTAATTTTTACTTTTTAAAATTGTTTGTTGTTACCTATGTAACAACTCTTTACTAACATAATATGGTGTGAAACCGAAATAAATGATATGATATGATATATGTGGTTAAAATCTTGCAACTAAATTTTAAACCAGTTCCAACAAATCGATCGAACACAAAATTTTGCATACCTATCAAGTTTCGATGACAATACTATATTATGGTATTGTCCAGTGAGCAGATCTGATGATGAAGACGGAAGGTGGACAATAGAAATCCTCAATCGTTAATAGTAGCCTGGTAGGGTTTGGTCTCATATTGATCAGCTCACGATTAACTAATCACTAATTTATTTCTCACTAAAACCACAGTATATACTAAATCATCACTTGACCGTGATTTTGACGACTTGGAAGTATTGTAACGGTGCAAACTATATTGAAAATACAATAATTATTGTACTTAAAAATGGCAAATGCTCAAGCCGTGCGACGCCAATTATAAAGAAAAAAAAACATTCAAATAAAAAAAAAAGAATAATAACTTATTACCCCAGACATAATTTATTTAAAAACTCAATTAGATGTCATAAAAGAACCCAACATTAATCAAAGGTTGTTTGATGGTATCACAACCTCATTTATGAAATTAAAAATTGCATGATGCCACCCTCTTTAAGACGGGGGGCGTGGCCTGTGCATCCGGCTGTTATCACTTCCGGTGGCGCCACTGTTTAATTACGAGTGTCGATGATAAGGGTTTTTTTATGATTTTATCAGTGTTTGAAAAAAGGCCAAGTGCGAGAGATTCGGAATGTAGGTTTTTGATTTATCTGATTCTTTGTACATATTTTTATCTGTCTCAGCTTTGATAAAAATTTACAAGAAACCTTCTTTTGTTTATTTAATCTTTTGCGTCAGTGGCTCTTTTTTGACCTCAGGCGTGAAGAGCCTTTAATACTAACTGTTGGTACAAAGAACCAGGGTGGTGAAAGGATTTTGATTTTGTTAATCCGCTTTTATACACACATCGCATTTAAATAACTTAGATGTCTTTGCCTAAGAATAAGACACTCTAACTCCTCCCGTGTATGCCGTGACTATTCATTACGCCAGAGGATGGGCAACAGCATCCACCTGAGTACTCGACACTAATACTGCGATCACCAATCCACCTGCCAAGCTCGTTAATTTAATCAATGTTTTCCAGCCGTTTCACAAAGTTGATTATTTGTTGGTAATTAAATATTAATAAGTTTTTTGTGAAAAATATATTTTTCAATACAAGCTTTTTTTAAATTAGTGTTCGTAACCGTGTGCTGATCAAAATGAGCCTAAGCACGGCCAGTCTACTATTATCCCTCGAGGAGTTCCGTTGTCCATCTTCTGTCTCCATCATCAGATCAGCTCGCTGTCACCATCATATTGTATTGTCATCGAAACTTGACAGGTATGCCAAATTTCAGCTCAATCGCTTGAAGATAACTGCTTTAGAATTCAGTTGCAATATTCCCGGATTCCACCCAGACAAACATACATACATTGCAAGTTAAATAAAAGCTTGTAAAAAGAACAATGTAATGTGTACTTTATTTCTCTCAACATAGTGTTCTTATTAGAACATAATCACATAATACTTACTTACGTATTTATAAACAGACGAAATTCGCTCATATGTTCATTCCTAAAGTACTTAAATAATAGAACATTTAAAGTAAAATAATATATGATACAGTTATGCCAGGTAGCAATTAAAAATTACATTATAATTTCATTCTGTGTCAACTCATTCAACTTCACAAAATTAATGACTTTGTGGCAGTAGACTAGGCAGAGAACGGCGCCACAATTTCCATCGCTCGCTGTACTGCTAGCGCCATCTAGTGACGAATAGCCAAACTAAAAAAGCTCTTACTTTTAGGAGCAGTTCTTTGCAAAGTGATTTTGATACTAAAATCAATTACTGTACCTACCTAATAACAAATCTATAACTATACTAATATCACAAAGAGGAAAAGTTAGTGAGTTTGGATGTAGGGGGTAATCTCCGAAACTACTGATCCGATTCTGTATTTTTTTTCGGAAAATGTTAAGGCAATCTGTGGTGTTTCCGGCCCAAGAATAGAACCCTCCATCTCCTCCCGTGGATGTCGTAAAACTTTATACGTAGGGAAAACTGTGCCTTTAAAACGGAACCCTTTTCTGTGCGTTCCCAGTACGCATTTAGCCGGTTTATACTACCTATAACCAAAGGTTTTCAGGTGACCTGTATGTAATTTTTTATTTTTTCTTAGTTATTGTAGATCAATACTCTTTAAGACGTTTATTGTTTAGTAGATTTATGTCCTTCGGTTTCTCTTAAAGTTATACCCCCCCTTTTTAACCACCAAGTCCTTAGGGAGTCATGCATGCACCTCACATAGGTAGGTAGGTACTCCTAAATTTTCGTCAAACGGTTTCTCGTAAAATACAAGCTTATTAACTTTACGACCCAGCAATGTTTACGAGACCAATACATATTAGCATTGCACGCTATCACGCAGGTGGAGCAATGTGATATCCACGTGGTATCGTTCAAACCGTTTTGTAGTAGTAGAGCTTTTTTGTGAAAGAGTTCGTCCGGGGAAGTACTACCACCATACCTATTTCTGCCGCAAAGCAGTAGTGCTCGCATTGCTGTGTTCCCGTTTGAAGGGTAAGGGTGCCGGTGAAATTACAGGCACATGAGACTTTTCATCTTCATGTCTCAGGGTGGCGGGCGTAGTGCAATGCCACATAGGGCACGTCCTAGGTGGACGTGACCTATGAGGTAATGCACTGTTCATAGGCAGAGGTTACCGCTTAACATCAGTTGGGCCATATGCTTGTTCCGTCATTCAAGTAATATTTAAAAAAAAAAAAAAAAAAATTTAAGATAAATGGGAACATTCGTTTGCACACACAAATACACAGCCTCTCACCTTAAGGCTGCGCTCCCGCCTGGCATAAATCTTCATACAAACAAAACGGCACGTGCCGCTTGAAAAAGCCGTTTTTATTGAATATCTCGTGAAATATAGATAATTAAAAAAAACCCCGTGCACATTTTTGACCCAATAATCTGTACGATATTGACAAACAATCGAATCTAGCCAAAAGTTAGAGGTAACTTTGTGTTTTTTTTTGTGGAGAAATTTTTGTCCTATCGTGTTTCTGGTACAGTGATCCCTCGGTATTATAATGCAGTAGTGCTCGCATTGCTGTGTTCCGGTTTGAAGGGTAAGGGTGCCGGTGAAATTACAGGCACATGAGACTTTTCATCTTTATGTCTCAGGGTGGCGGGCGCAGTGCAATGCCACATAGGGCGCGTCCTAGGTGGACGTGACCTATGAGGTAATGCACTGTTCATAGGCAGAGGTTACCGCTTAACATCAGGTGGGCCTCTTGCTTGTTCCGTCATCCAAGTAGTATACAAAAAAAAAAAAAAAACTAGACTACAAATAATAATACTCTTTTTTTCTACATTTTTTTACCAACGAATCTTATAATAATAGCAGCAAAAATTAATACAAATTATGCATATTCACCCCTAATTCACCCCAACTGAAACATAATGCCAAAAAGAATAATGTGTTTTATAAAACTATCTGACCAACGGTTTACACGACAAATTGTCGTTTCGTCGTTATGTCGTAAAGATAGGGGTGAGCCCAGAATTACAGCTCTACCCGTTTGCAGAAGGACGGGTTTATGTAAGAAAGAGGCATTTTGTCGTTGGGCTGGTATTAACTGATCCTTGAAACTTTAGGTTTTTTCAGATTAAAATAAAGCAAAATTGAAATGAAAGCAGATTATATTTTTACATAACTAAAAAAATACAAAATTAAAATAAAAATAAGGATTCAAAGTTATACTTGTAATTTTATGGGAAATAATCTCGTCCTCATCATTCCCAACCCATCCCAGAAAACGTATTACTGACTCTTAAGTCCTAAAGAAAACCTAAAGAGAACTTAGCCTTTAGCTCCTTAGGTTTTTATCCCCGTTTTTGAAAGTTTTGTTGTTATACTTTGAAATAATGACCTAGTTATCCTCCTAGTTTCCGCAAAATTAAGTTTCGCTACCTCAAAATGTGTTGATGAGCAGTGATTAACAAAAAACACAATAAAATTTTAAATTCGTGCCACAAGTGAAACGTTCTTTATACTTTATTGTACACACAAACAGAGAAGAACATGTACAAAGGCGAGCTTAACCCTAAAAGAGTTTTCTTCCAGCAAACCTTTGATGATATGAGAACTGATTAATAGTGGTGGGTACGTGTGCAGAAATTATAAAAATATACGTAAATACTTAAAAACGACGTTCCATACCTTAAACAATTTTATATATAAAAACCAAAATAATAATAAATAATTACTTGTATATCTTACTTAGCGGCTAGATTGTAATGTTATATGGAACATTATTATTACGTACGCTCAGAAAACAAAACTGAAGGTTTCCCTAATATTAAATTGGTTCACTCTTGTATAACTCGTTTGGAATCGTCGTTCATGTTGATCGAAATCTTGGCTCTTTGTAATGCTTACAGCACCATGCAGGGCAACCCGTCACCACAACTATGAGAAACAAGTAATTAATTTATGAAAAATTAAAAAACCCGCTACGCAGTGAAATGGCTGAACCGATTTTGAACAAACCTAGCTAAGAACACTCCCGACTAATTCACCTTTCAAACAAAAAAAAACAATATCAAAATCGGTTCATCCGTTGGGGAGCTACGATGCCACAGACAGACACACACACACAGACACACACACAGTCACACATACACACAGACACACACACACACAGACACGTCAAACTTATAAAACCCCGTCGTTTTTGCGTCGGGGGTTAACTAGTGGACCCCGCGACTTCATCCGCGTGGAGTTTCTTCCAGACAAACTTCTACACCCGCTGCAATCGCTCAGGATGTGAATTTCATAATATGTTTTTATAGAGATTACAATTTAATATATTAGCTGTCGAGGGGCAGAGCGTCATCAGGCCACACGGCTTTATCGTAGAAGTGATTTGCTGATAACCCAAAGTACTTACGTGGGCTTACTTATAAAAATCTGTCACAAGTGAAACAAAATATGGTAAATCCTTTACCATTTGACATAAATACATACATACACAGACACACGCCTCTTTCCCCGAAGGGTAGGCAGTGCCTCAATGGGCCTCTTTTCACAGTGGGTTGCACCATCGTGGGATATAGACGTGACGAGTGGTGAGCTCATCGCCGCATTTGCTTCCCACGACTGACTCGGCTAACGCTTTCTTCCAGTAATAACACAGTCCATAATAAGCTACCAACTAGGACAAATCTTATACCAACGAATCTTATCAAGAAGTCCGGGTAATCTCTTAGTCGGCTTTTACGACATCCACAGGAGGAGACGGAGGGGTCTATTCTTAGGCCGGACACACCACCATTGGACATCATTTGGACACATTCCCATGGACATCATTGGGTAAAGTCTAAAAGTATCTCTATAACCCTGTTTTTTCTGATATATTTGACATATAAAACAAAGTCGTGTTAGTTACACCACTTATAAGACAAGAACGGGTGAACCGAATTGGCTGAAGATTGGTGGGGAGGTAACTTAGAACCAGTAGATTGACATAGGGGGGAGGTTAGGAGGGGAGGGGGGGGGGGTTCACCGGGGGCTACCCGTGCGAAGCCGGGGCGAGTCACTAGTATTTTATAATTCTATGATATTAACAGATGGCGAGTCACATACATCAAATTGTAATAAGAAGTTCTATGCAGTAGTGTATAGTAATCTGTGGTGCCGGAAGTGTGACGACATATGCGCGGGAAAGGGTTGCATTGGATCCTTTGACACCTTCTATTGCCTTATTGCGTCCGTTGTCCAATTTGTAGAAAAAATACAGCCGCTGTCTGGTCGGTACGTTGCATCCAAGATAGCGCGCAGGGACGTATTCAGAAGCACAATTCCCTTTTTTAATCCCCGACTAAAAACGAAGGCGTGTTATAAGTTTGACGTGTCTGTGTGTGTGTGTGTCTGTCTGTCCCATCGTAGCTCCCGAACGGATGACATCGTTTTTTTTTTGGTTGAAATGTGTATGTGTCGGGAGTGGTCTTAGCTTTGTTTGATCAAAATCGGTTCAGCCGTTCAGCGTTGGGGTTTCTTTAATTTTTACAAAATTAATTACATGTTATTTTAAAGATAAGATAAGATAATTTGTGTGAAGTCTTTAAAGATAATTTAAAGACTTCACACAATAAAAATTCACATGTCATTAATTTTGTTAATAATAGTTAAATCTTATAATTAATGTTAGTAAGTAAACAAAGTAATAATTATAAAAAAAACACATACTTAATGTTGAACAAATCGAGACTGTATTGTAACTGTATTTGGCGACCTCTGTGGCGCAGCGGGCGAAGGTTCACCTGCGATGCAGGATGAAGCGGGTTCTATTCCCGCCTAGGAACACATATTTGTGCAAACGCAGATATTTGTTCAGGGTGTTCTGGGTATTTTCTATTTATAATAAAAAATATCTATCTATGTTATTTATTGTATTAGGTACTCGTATACCAGTTATCTAGTACCCATAACACAAGCTCTGCTTAGCTTGAGGCTAGATAATAAATAAAATAAATAAATAAAAGGGCATTTATTCCTTACACTATAATTACTAACAAACAAAGTATATAAGTATAAAAATAATATTTAGGCTAGTGTAAGAGAAAAGGTCGATTTATTCCCGATGTCCACGTTATCTTGTCCACGTAAACGTGAACAGCGGTAAGTCACTAAATCCCTTCCCGCTGTCCACGTTAGCTGTCCCCGCCAACGTGGACAGCGGGAAGTCACTAAATCCCTTCCCGTTGTCCACGTTATGTAAATCGAGGGCTCAGCCACGCTGTTTTTCAGCCTCGCCTTAGAGTGCATTTTAATGTTAACTGTCCAGCATTATTTATTTATTTGTTTATTTAATCTCCCTAAATCCAGCCCTGTGGCTAGGATAGTGTAATATTATTTTATTATCGGCCGTGTCACGCTGCATGGTAATACACACCCGCTGCGTCCGCACGTGCCCAGCGCATAGCACGCCTATAGCACGGTGGCACCTTGGCGTACGCACGTATTGGAAATTACATGATAATAATGACAGGAGGTACACAAAAAACCGTCCAATGCGAGTCAGACTCGCATGACAGCGGTTCTATACAAGTATGCTAAGGTGGGGCAAACCTTAACTGACTTTTAAGAGGCTGTCAAGAGTCAAATAGGCTTTTTTAAACGATTTTTTAGCAAAATCTACAAAGTTTAAGACAACAAAAAAAATATATGTTAATCTTCATAATATTTCGAAGGGCATGATCGAGCCCAAAAAAAGATTTCGATAAATTCTCTCGATTAAAAAAATCGTGAACTCGCCTCTACAATGTCTATACCTAAACATCTGTATTACCTGTAAGCGTACATCATCGAGCAACTCAGGCCTCCGTTGCTCGATGGCGTACATTGATTAAATTAATAAGAGTAAAAAATAATATTATTTTAGAAGGCATGGTCGTTTTTAGGGTTCCGTAACCAAAATTACGGAAACCTTATAGATTCGTCATGTCTGCCTGTCTGTCCGTGTACGTCACAGCCACTTTTTTCCGAAACTATAAGAGCTAGGCTGTTGAAACTTGGTAAGTAGATGTATTATGTGAACCGCATTAAGAATTTCACAAAAAAATAGAAAAAAACAGTAAATTTTGGGGTTCCCCATACTTAGAACTAAAACAAAAAAAAAACATCAAACCCATACGTTTAACCCATCTATGGATAGGTCTTCAAAAATGATTAAGGTTTCTAATATAATTTTTTTCTAAACTGAAGTTTGCGCGAGAGACACTTCCAAAGTGGTAAAATGTGCCCCCCCCCCCCCCCCCCCCCGTAACTTCTAAAATAAGAGAATGATAAAACAAAAAAAATATACGATGTACATTACCATGTAAACTTCCACTGAAAATTGGTTTGACCGAGATCTAGTAAATAGTTTTTTTTAATACACTATTATTAAAACATCGATCAAAGATACAACAAACTACAAGAACTTTTATATTATGTTACTTGCTGCTACGGAACCCTTCATGGGCGAGTCCGACTCGCACTTGGCTGCTTTTTTATTTTCGATTACGCAGCAAATATTTGTTTAAATACCATTTTTCGTGATTTTCGATCAGTTTTCGTAGCGCGAGCTGTGTTCTGACACTTTATAACTTACCTGAACTTTATTCAGTTAGATAGTGACGGAGTTTAGCTGTTTTCTGCCTCTTAAGTGGCTAAATCAAGTACAATATTCAAATTAAAACTATGTTTGGTTACTACATTATAATCCCGAGGGTTCACTGTACCAGAAACACGATAGGACAATATTTTCTCGATAGAAAAATAACCCAAACTTACCTCTAACTTTTGGTTAGATTCGATTGTTTATTTAGGACTTTTCAGGACTAATATGAATATAATAATGAATATGAATATGCCATCTGTTGATATCATAGAATTATAAAATACTAGTGACTCGCCCCGGCTTCGCACGGGTAGCCCCCCCTCCTAACGTCCCCCCTATGTCAATCTACTGGTTCTATGCTACCTCCCCACCAATTTTCAGCCAAATCGGTTCACCCGTTCTTGCGTTATAAGTGGTGTAACTAACATGACTTTGTTTTATATGAAAATATATCAGAAAAAACAGGGTTATCTAACCTCTAGGCCTACCTTATAGAGGTATGTATAAATACCGATGTGTCCTCCCACATTCCTACATAATATACCTACATAGTAAATACATAAGATACGACCGAAAGGATCATCACAAGTTTACAGCAAAACTACCGGTCAAAAAAAATCACGAGTGCCATTTTACAATACTACACTCGACGCCATTGTTGCAAACAATCGTGCGGTCAAATGGCCAAAAGGTGTACACTTACTGTGTGGCGTGTATTGCGCAGCGCAATGTGGAGTTGCACATTTTAGTAGCAATGAGTTGATATTGTTGCAACTTTTTGTGAACGGCGGCAGGAAACGGCTTGATGATTGATTGATGGCTTGAAGAATGAAGTAGGTAGTAAAGTGACAATGTAATCTCTAGGGAGCTTTTGAAAAGCTTAGGGAACTGTCGTTAGATGGTTCTGTTCAGTAAGAGAATAGTGGTGAAAAACAGAATTCGATATTTAAATTGCCTTTACACTGGCAAGCAAACAGCCATCTTGTTTTTTTTCTATATTTGGTTTCGCGCTGCTTGTATATTTGCCAGTCTCAAGTAGGTATTTAATGTATCAATTTTTATTTTATTTTTTTGCCATTTTTTTTTTATTGTATTAAGAGAAATAGTGGTGAAAAACAGGATTCGATATTTAAATTGCATTTACACTGGCAAGCAAACAGCCCTCTTGTTTTTTTTTCTATATTTGGCTTCGCGCTGCTTGTATATTTGCCAGTCTCAAGTATATAGGTATTTATTGTATTAATTTGCCGTCAAGTCAAGTATTTATTGTATTAAGTCGTCAAAGTCTCAAGCTTAGTTAAGTTTAGTTATTTAATGGTAACATAAACAGGTTACATGTCATTACATTAAATAATGTTTAAAGTCATGTTTTAGTAAAACAGTGGCAGCTTTATTAAAAGTTTGGTAGACAATCTCCACTAAGTTACAAAATCACGCAATACCGTCCAACTCGGTCCAAAGCACCGACAGCTTTGACGCCAACTGGCTCAAAAAGACGGTCTCACTGTTGAGCAGGCTTCGCGCGAGCAGCAACAGCATCCTAAGCGCGTTCTTTGATCGGTTCGATTGTCCTCTAGTTTGGAAGCTCGTCCAGAAGACTAAATCATTGTTAATTATTAAGTACTAACCTAGTTTTAAGTTGTGTTGCTAAAAAGTTGGACTCTGGAAGTTGTCTGAATAAATAAATATTATATTCTATTCTAATGCACTTATTTTTCATTTCTGCAGTGCAGGAGGTTGCGGGTTCGAGTCTCGCCTCGGAATTCAACATTATACCTTTAGCCTAGTTATAGGTCTTGACAGACAGACAGACAAACCCACATCGTCTATACTTGTTTAAAGTGGCTGCCCGACCAACCTTACGGTTATACGCGGTAGCGCACTTTATCTGGCCGAGACCAGGACCAGTTGCGGCAGGTCCTGCCGCCCATCATGCTTACACACTCCGGGTATGCATGCGAGTTGCTCGTGAACTATACAGAACACTACCATTTATCCAAAATGGTATCGGAGCGATTGTGGCCGCTCACCACCCGCACCTGCAAAGATGCTAGCTTCAACCCCAGCTAGGGGCGCAGACAGACAGACAGCAAGTCCTGTAAAATAAGTATTTTTGATGAAACTGGGCATTAAATGAATATCGTACGTTCACATTAAGCCCATTACACACGACTGCCGAGAAAGCATTAAGCTACTAACACACTAGCTAACGACCTGTCTCGTTACCATGACCCCTAATTATAAGGCAAGGCAAGGACTTACTGGTCTCTGCACAGACATGTAACTAGCGTTGTAATTTATGTCGATATAATTATCATCGATATCGATAAAAAGGCTATGAATAGAAATGAGTGGACAATAATAACTGCCAGTGATTGGCACTTTATTGTTTCGTTGTCATCATCTCGTTGATTTTTTATTTTGTCACATTGTAGGGGCTCAGAATGCAATGTTAGCAAATATACTATGCCCCGCGCCCCGCGCCGTCGGTACAGGCAGTCACATTCGTGCCGCCGTTTAGATAATACATTTTGTAACCTTTATTTAATTAAATTTATAGTATATAGTATATTTGCTAACATTGCATTCTGAGCCCCTACACACATTGATGATCAATTTATTTGTCTGTGAGTATTTTTTTTTTTTTTTTTTTTTAACTACTTGGATGACGGAACAAGCAAGAGGCCAACCTGATGTTAAGCGGTAACCTCTGCCTATGAACAGTGCATTACCTCATAGGTCACGTCCACCTAGGACGCACCCTATGTATATATACCAAACGTATACCAAACGTCGATATTCGACGCCGAACTAAGGTCGGAGTATAGGTATACGGATTGCGAGGCTCAA
The DNA here is from genome assembly GCA_932527175.1 of Operophtera brumata. Taxonomy (NCBI): domain Eukaryota; kingdom Metazoa; phylum Arthropoda; class Insecta; order Lepidoptera; family Geometridae; genus Operophtera; species Operophtera brumata. The sequence continues at coordinate 4,156,271 of OW052229.1, forward strand.
GTGAAGATGGGCGGGACACTTGGAAAGGCGAGAGGATTACCGATGGACCAAAGCAGTCACCGAATGGAGGCCAAGAGATATGCGGGGGCCTCAAGGCAGACCACCTGCCCGATGGTGAGACGACATTGTGCAGGCAGTAGGAGAGCGGTGGATCCGACTGGCACAAGACCGCCAGGAGTGGCGTTATAGAGAAGAGGCCTTTACTCAGCAGTGGGTGTTACTGGCTGGATAGATAGATAGATTTAGAAATATGCTCTATAGGCGAGCATATAGGGTAAGCGGGCGCTAGTTTTATCTAACTAACTTATTTCCCCTATTTCTTTCACGGATTTTGGCTCTAGGAAAATTACTTTTTACATATAGGCATTCACGTACATTATTTTATACTTTATTTTTATTTTTTATTAAAACATACGGGCTTTACAATAAATATGTATAAAATCGTTGCGTGACTGACTAACTGAATTACTATCGACGCATAGCCTACGCCGTTAGCCCTAGAGACCAGAATATTGGGGGTACATTCCTTTTGAGTTCTAGGGGTGTACTAAGACAGAAATTTCCAAAATTCACTTACTAGAATGATGCAAAAGTTGCGGGCGTTCTGTTAGTCTTCGATAAAAACATACTAACAAATACTACAATTAAAAAAAAATTGATGCAAAATCCTAACAATCATCATGATTATGAAAAATGTATGCAGAATAAATAAAAATAAAACCAACCACGTTTCCAAAGCGATATTAAAGTGCAACGTTTCGCTTGAGGCGCTAAATAAAAAAAATCTTGTGTTTTTTGCTCATCACAGCTCTTCAACACATCTTGAGATATCGAAACCTGATTTTGATAAAATTAGAAGAACTAACACACATGTTTTGATTGATAATAAATATTATTAGTTTAGCTACGAATGTCATTCAATGATTTTACAGTGATTTTGTTGTTTTTAGCTAAACTAAATATGAGATACTTTTAATCAAAATGTGCGTAATGTTCCGCAAATTAGGTTTTGCGATCTCAAAGTGTATTGATGAGCTGTGATTAGCAAAAACAAAATAATAATTTCGCGCCTCAAGCGAAACGTTCCACCTTATGCATGAGTTTTATCGAGTGTCGATTTTTGTCCCAACACTAAATAAAGGGGTAGGTAAGTAGTTTCACGCGTGGGACCTCTAAATTAAGTTATCCGACATTATACTACCTTCACGGTTCGTTAACCTACTCGCCTTTATAATGAGGTAATTACTTTTATTAGCGTCTGGGTAGTCTAAAAAAATCCTACTTGAAGATATTCCATAAAAAGTTATATGAAGCTTGTTTAATAAAATCAGTAACTACTAAATTCACCACACTGGTACTTTAATCATTAGTCTGACGAACTCTGTGGCGCAGCGGGCGAAGGTTCGCCTGCGACGATGGAGGTTGGGGGTTCGATTCCCACCTCGGATCAAATATTTGTACGATCTACAGATATTTGTCTAGTACCCATAACACAAGCTCTGCTTAGCTTGGGGCTAGATAATGTTGTGTGAACTGTCCAGCATTATTTATTTATTATTTGTTCAGGGTGTTCTGGGTATTATTCTATGTATAATAAAAAATATCTATCTATGTAATGTATTGTATTAAGTACTAGCAACTCGCCCCGGCTTCGCACAGGTAGCCCCCGGTGAACCCCCGCTCCCCTCCTACTCCTCCCCCCCTCCCCTCTATGTCAATCTCCTGGTTCTAAGCTACCTCCCCACCAATTTTCAGCCAAATCGGTTCACCCGTTCTTGAGTTATAAGTGGTGTAACTAACACGACTTTGTTTATATATATATATATATATATATAGATATCAGTTGTCTAGTACCCATAACACAAGCTCTGCTTAGATTGGGTCTAGATAATATTGTGTGAAATGTTCAGCATAATTTATTTATTTTTAATCATCATCATCATTAATTCAAAAGGTTTCTGGTACAAATAGGTGTTTAATCTAGTTTGATCTACAAAAAACCTGCCTTTACAGGCGTATTAACATTGAAAGCTAATGCTAAATAAGTCTATCGTCATTATAAGCAGCATTTTGACGGCCACTGCTGGACAAAGCCTCCCCTAGAGATGCATCCAATGGGGGGATTTGTGGGGGGATTTCCCATAATCACCACGCTTGGCAGACGGGTTGGTGTTGATTACTCAAGTAGATGCTGCCCGCATCCTCTGATGTAAATAACCCCTTAGTCGGCTCTTTACGACATCCACGGGAAGTCAAAGTTAAAAAAAAAAAAAAAAAAAAAAAAAAAAAAAAAAAAAAAAAAGTGACGGAGGAGTGTATTCTTAGGCTGAACACACCACGGTACAATCATCGGTCACTAGGCCCTTTTCATTCACTTTTCCGTTTTATTTAAGGTGGGGTATAACGCAAAATTACCAATCTTAGATTAGATTTTTAACTGACTAAATCAAGTACAATATTCAAATTAAAAATACGCATGGATACTACATTATAATACCGAGGGATCACTAGGATCTAGACTTTTTAAATCATAAAATAGACCCTCGTTTGACCTTGATCTCACCAGTTTGAAAGTGACGATGCGGCCGACGTTGGAGCGCGAAGGTCTAGAAGGCACCTATTCACTCTTGCCTTAAAGAGACCCATATTATAGTTTTCAGGAAAGACAGACGACGGCAACTTGTTCCATTCCTTAGCAGTTCGTATTACAAAGGTGGAACCGAAACGCTTGGTGCGAATTGCGGGTATACTGATGAGGTAAGGATGGTACTGAGCCGTACGCCTGCTTGTCTATGATGAAAAGGAGATGGTGGGATCAGATCATGAAGCTCCTGGGCATATTCCCCGAAATGTAACCTATAGAAGATCGAAAGGCATGGAACCTTACCAACCTTACCTCGTTAGTATTGCCTCGTTAGTATACCTGCAATTCGCACAAAACGTTTCAGTTCTACCTTTATAATGCGATCTGCTAAGGAGTGGAATACACTACCGTCGTCTGTTTTTCCTGAAAACTATAATCTGGGTCTCTTCAAGGCTAGAGTGAATAGGTGCCTTCTAGACCTTTGTGCTCCATCTTCGGCCACATCGTCACTTACCAACAGGTGAGATCGTGGTCAAACAAAGGTCTATCAAAGTTAAAAAAAAAAACTTTACGCATTTCTCGAATTCTGGCTATTCCGAATTATTTTCTACACTCTTGTACCTTCGTGGCCTTTATCCCAACACTACACGATGAAAAATTACACCACAAAAATTAATTAGGTACTTACAAACGAAAAAGCTCAACAGTCGACACAACACAACCTTTGACACCGACCGAAAGCTATTTTCATTCAAATTAAATACATTTACATATTGATTAACCACTAAACAGGTGAAGTTATGGACCACATGCGCTCGGACTTCAGCGACACTTAGTAGAGTACGTCTAAAGTTTAGACGATGGAGTGGCGCGCAATTATTGTTTAGTTTAGACTCTACCATAATAGCGCGCTCCTCCACCGTTCTTCATTTTCAATTTCATTTTCAATATCTTTATTTGTGAAACACAGGTATAAAAGTTCTTACAATAATTTAAGTGCACTGTGATCTGCGCTAGGCTTACAAACTTTGTGGTAGGTAGTTAATTAAATATTAATATTATTGAGGTTTCAATTAAAGCAAAATAACCATAAATCAAAACATAAAATTGTAAATTAAAATGTATAATGTGAAATGAAAGTAATGCAAAAATATAGAAAATCATGTCAAATAATAAAAAGAATTAGTACTTATTTTCAAAAAAAATCTCGGATTTAATAAAATGCATTTCTTCTTAGGCACTTGGCACAACCTTAACGTTTGAAAATTTTCCTTGTGGTTACGGAATAAAGAATAATATTATACTGATGTAATTAAATAATGGGGCACGCAATTTTAGAACTCTAACATCAAAAAGTAGTTTCTTTTAAATTTCAGAAGCAAGAATGCCCCGGATTCTAATGATTTGGTAGGTACTGCAAATAAAAGAAATGCACAAATTTCGCAAATATGTAATCATCATCAGCATGAAGAAGAACACAGCTTTTTTTTTTTTTTATTTGTATCAACACACAAATAATCAATAGGTGTAATCAAAATAAAACATACAAATATGCTAAATAATAGCTTGAATTGCTGTTACAAAAAGGTCTCTAATTCAGCATATTTGCAGGTTGTAAACAACCTGCGCTGGTCTTCCGTTAGAGCCTTTTACTAACCAAAAGAACAAAACATATATAGTCTTCTCCTGTAAAATGCCACTACAAATCGTTTGAGTCGCCTCCAAGACCAATAATAATAATAATAATGCTGGACAGTTCACACAACATTGTCTAGCCCCAAGCTAAGCAGAGCTTGTGTTATGGGTTCTAGACAACTGATATACTTAATACAATATATTACATAGATAGATATTTTTTATTATATATAGAAAATACCCAGAACACCCTGAACAAATATCTGCAGATCTCACAAATATTTGTTCCGAGGCGGGAATCGAACCCGCAACCTCCTGGGTCGCAGGCGAGCGTTCGCCCGCCGCGTCACAGAGGTCGTCAAGAGCGATAAGACCGCCCATTGTACTTTTAATTATATAGTTTAGTTTTGTTTCTTTTTTATCGTATTTTTATTTATTAATGTGTACAATAAAGTATTTTCTATATATCTTTCTTTCAATCGATTGTTTTCCTACTACCTTTAAAATGTCACAAGTCTATCTAGAGGGGCCTTCCTACATTGCGTGGCCGGTACTCCAGAACCTACACTCCCCAGCTGCTGTCATAATCTAGTCCCAGCATAAAAAACTCATGGTTAGTTAAATATGTATTTTAAATAATTATGTATTTGAAATCCGACTGCTTGTGGTCCAGGGCAGACTGCGTCACGACATAACTAAACAATAAGGCACGCGACACACGTGTAACACGACAGTGTGGCCATGCCTTTAGATCGTGAGGTGCGTGCGCAGCCGATTATTGATATTAGATTGTTTTTACTTTATGAGCGATTAATATGTATACTTACAGTAATAAAATCAGTCGTCTCGTGTACCTATACCACAGAATAAATAATAGTACTAAGGATCAAAGATGGCGACACAGTAAAGGGAGACCGAATTCGGTATATATTTGCTTTGATTCGATATCAAAGCTATGTGATAATATCGTTCCAATAAACCGTCAATAGATATTTCTATCGTTGTCATGGTGTGTCCGGCTTAAGAATAGACCCCTCCGTCTCCTCCCATGGATGTCGTAAAAGCCGACTAAGGGATTACTCGGACTGTTAGTAAGATTCGTTGGTATAAGGTCCTGATGGTTGCTAGCTTATTATGGAATGTATTATTACTGAAGGAAATACATATACAAATACAGATCATACCTGAGAGTGATCTGAGAGCCATGAGAGACATGCAGCGGCTGCCCCCTCGTGATGCTAGCGAGCCCGCCCTGCTGCGACGCCTGGAACGCGCTCGTCATCACGCTGTCAGAGCTGGCTCGCAAGAGATCATACCTGAGAGTGATCTGAGAGCCATGTGAAACATGCTGCGGCTGCCCCCTCGTGATGCTAGCGAGCCCGCCCTGCTGCGACGCCTGGAACGCGCTCGTCATCACGCTGTCAGAGCTGGCTCGCAAGAGATCATACCTGAGAGAGATCTGAGAGCCATGAGAGACATGCAGCGGCTGCCCCCTCGTGATGCTAGCGAGCCCGCCCTGCAGCGACATTTATTTTGCCAATGACACAAAAACTTACAACTAAAACATTATCCAATTATTAAATTAGCAAAAATGGTCGTCACTCAGCGTATGCTGCAACAGCGCAAACGCTGTGCAGCGCTGGTTTTACGTGACGCCAGTGTGTTACGAAATCGTTAGCAGAGACAGACGTGGGAAGCAATGGCGGCGATGAGCTCACCACTTGTCACGTCTTTATTCTCACGATGGTGCAACCCACGGTGAAAAAAGGCCCTTTAAGGCTCTGCCTGTCCTTTCGGGGAAAAAGGCGTGTGTCTATGTATGTATGTAGAAATTTATAATATTTAAATTCAAATGTATTTTGCTGGTTGGTGCTTGCCACTCGAGAACCTTTCTTCCCGAACGGTTATCAGTTCAGCTAGCTATATGGCCTGCCCATTGCCACTTCAACTTGCTAATTCTGAGAGCTATGTCGGTGATCTGGTTGTTCTACAATCTTGGTTCTGCCTTGCCGTAACAGTTTTTTAAATGGCATGGAAGGAAAAGTTCTTTTAATTTCATATACAATACCTTCGACCATCTTTGAAATTAATGCAAAAAATACTGTCACACATCTTATTAACCCCCGACCCAAAAACGACTAGGTGTTATAAATTTGACGTGTCTGTGTGTGTGTGTGTGTGTCTATCTGTCCCATCGTAGCTCCCGAACAGATGAACCGATTTAGTATTTTTTTTTTTAAAGGTGAATTTATCTGGAATGTTCTTAGCTATGTTTGATCAAATTCGGTTCAGCAGTTTCATTGCGTTGAGTTTAAATTTAATTTTAACAAAATTAATTACTTGATCCTATAATAATAAGTTGCATCTGTTTTGTTAATTATGATTTGTTGTACCTATTCTAAGTGAATAAATAGACTTATCTTATCTTATCTTATATTATATTATCGTATCTATCTTATCTTATCTTACCTACAGAGTAAGTAAGTTAAGTCTAAGTAGAGCTAAGTACGAAATGCCCGCAACAGTTCTAGAGTCCTTACATTATCTAATTATCACACTACAAGGTAGCTCCATGCGGAAAACATCCAAAACTTTTACACATGTCGAGAAAGTACTAAACTCAGCTGTTCCACAATCTCTTAGCTTCTAACATCTTAGGAATAAAGACTATTTTTGATGAAAATTGTTTAGAAAAACAGTAAATTCAGTTTTGTTCCGGTTTTGTAAGATTTCGCTCCTAATTAGGTGTGGCGTCCAACACGCGGGCACCATAACACGTGTTCACTGTCAACACGTTATTATTATCTGTGGGGTAGGATTAAACGAATGTTAGTAGTAGAGCTTTTTTGTGAAAGTGTTCCTCCGGGGAAGTACTACCACCATACCTATTTCTACCGCAAAGCAGTAGTGCATTACTGTGTTCCAGTTTGAAGGGCATGAGTGCCGGTGAAATTACAGGCACATGAGACTTTTCATCTTTATGTCTCAGGGTGGCGGGTGCAGTGCAATGCCACATAGGGCGCGTACTCTGTGGGCGTGACCTATGTGGTAATGCACTGTTCATAGGCAGAGGGTACCGCTTAACGTCAGGTGGGCCATCTGCTTGATCCGCCATTTAAAGTTGCATAAAAAAACTAAGGTAACATCGGAACAGACATTCAAACACACGTACAACCCAAAAACATAAATACGCGGGCTTGTTGGGTAGTTTTGTTAATCTATGGTTTGTCCTGGCCGTTGGTAACATGACGACGTTACGTACATAGTCCTGATCACACACTAGGATTCCTGTGTCGTGGGTAGCATGGACTAAATATAGTACTATGGTACACACGGACCCGGAACAAATATTTGCAGATCATATACTAGCATTTGTCAGTGGGAATCGAAGGCGCAACCTCTCTCATTTCAGCTGGCTACTCACCAGGCGCGCCACAGAATAAATAATATTAATTTGTGCAACATTTCAAAGAGGTTGATTAGATCATCATCATCAGCCTATATCAGTCCACTGATGGACATAGGCTTCTCCCAATACGCGCCGTTTAGACCGATTTCCAGCTCTTCCCGTCCACTTTCTACCACCCGCCTTACGCAGATCGTCGCTCCACCTAGCCAGGGGGCGCCCACACCACGTTTACCAAGACGTGGTCTCCACTCTAGAACACGTTTACCCCAGCGGTTGCCGGTTCTTCGGCATACCTATATGCCCAACCTATTGCCATTTCAGCTTGCTAATTCTCTGAGCTATGTCGATGACCTTAGTTCTCTTGTTAATGAGATATTAATCCAAAATAGGAGCTAAATAGGAAATCTACTTCTGATGATGACGATGAAAGAATATCGTTTATTTTTGGGCGTTTAGTAATTTGAGCGTGCTGATTCCTTCGTGTTACTTCAAAAAGGTCAAAGCATTTTATCAGATGTAGGTAAAACTTCTTTTAATTTTAGCCCAAAAATAAATAATTCCGTAGCTTGCAATGTAGCCAACCTCCCCTTCTCCTTGCGTCGGTAACCTAACTGCTGAGGGTCGTGACCTTATGTAGGACCTTGGTCTTGATGATGTGTCTCCCCTGGCTTCTATCCTCATGGCGTCGCTCACGCTGGAATCGAGCGCAGAGCGAATTTGATCGCTCCAGTCCTCCAGATCCTTCTAATTTACCGGTGACCAACAGCTTTTCAAGATTCCTTCCTGGCAATGTTGCCGAAAAACTCGAGGACCCTGCGGAGACATGTGGAGGAAAGCCTGGTCTTAAGGTTCGTGGAGGATTGAAGCGTTGGTGCGATCCGTCCATGGGATTCGGAGCATTTTCCGCCAGCACCACATTTCAAATGCATCGATACGCAATCGGTCCGCATTCTTCGGTAGCCAACAGCTTGAATTAAATTAGTTCTGATACGATCTCTACTTGAAATATATTAATAAGTTTCGTGTGAGCTAAGCTAATTATTGTAGAGTAACTATGACCCGATCACAGTTTAAATACCAGTATCTTACAAAGGAACTCAAACTGGTGATACAATCCTTTTAGATCTATACCTACTTATTTTTTTTTACTGTGTGAATGACGGACCAAGCGGGTGGCCCACCTGATGTTAAGCGGTCCCCTCTGCCTATGAACAGTGCATTATCACATAGGTCACGTCCACCTAGGACGCGCCCTATATGTGGCATTGCACTACGCCCGCCACCCTGAGACATACACACCATGAAAGTCTCATGTGCTTGTAATTTCAGCGGCACCTCCCTTGAAACCGGAACACAGCAATGCGAGCACTACTGCTTTGCGGCAGAAATAGGTATGGTGGTAGTACTTGACGGGAGAAATCTTTAAAAAAAAGCTCTACTACTAGAACAAACGTAGAAAAAGTAGCGTGGAGCGCCGTCAGGTGGGACGATGACCTACGAAAGGCGGCGGCAGAACACCGGGCTCAGTGGCACGTATTGGAGGCCTATGTCCAGCAGTGGACTAGTGTGGGCTGGTGATGATAACTAAAACATTACTAACAGTGAAAACAAATAAACAAGACAGAGGCCATTAAAATCGGTCCATTTCTAACATGCCGGTACACAGCATCAAGAATTCTTTATTACAATCCTAAATCCACACACCAATTACCACCATTTCGGAATTTACGGGCAATAACTGTTCACACGTACAATTTACAGCCCCGGCAATTAGAGGCGGTGACGCGCGAATGTTCATGTGTCTTAATAGTTGTCACATTGAACCAGAACCAGCAACCTGCTTCTCGTGATATATTGGCAATTTGAATGAGAAAGAAGTGATATTAAATTAAATTGCTTAAATGTGGTCAGATAACAGCTGACGTCAAATAGCTATGTCCGTCATACCATAGACTAACTAAACACAATAGACTGCCAATCTCATACAAGAAAACGTGCATCGTAAAAGGACAAATTCCAGGCTATTTCTAGATGGCGCTAGCAAAAATTCCAGGCTATTTCTAGATGGCGCTATCAAATAGCCTGGGAATCATTCAACCAGCATTTAAAACCAATTACCTAATCTCTTTTAATTCTTTAAAAATAAACATTTAAATTTATATTTTATTTTTGAATTATGAAACTATGGTCTATCGATACATGTAAAAAGCATTACAATCGTTTATAGCAGATTCATAACACTCGGCGACATCTAGCGTCATTGTAGGCAATTTATCGATGCACGTTTTCTTGTATGAGATTGGCAGTCTATTGTGTTTAGTTAGTCTATGGTCATACTACGGTGGTTAACGCATTTTTTTTGTGTAAAACTGTACACAATGATGTATTTTTTAGCTAACGTTACTTCCACTCGTTTTAGATGTAGACTTCTAGGTGGGATAAATACGAACTCCAAAAATTACGTGTATAGGTCGCGCAACGAGTTATGAGCGCTCGGCGAAATTGGTGGGGTTTACTGCACATGTTTACATTAGCGCATTCCCTTTACAGACCCAAAAATTACTTCTGCGCTTTTAAGGTCAGCGCTCATGACTCGTTGCGCGACCTATATGATCCGGAAAAATTATTATTACTTTTAGCTTATGCGATGAATCTCTGGGATCAATACGGGTGCGCCCAAAATTACCAATCTTAGATTTGATTTTAACTGAATAAATCAAGTACAGTATTCAAATTATAAATATGCGTGGATACTACGAAATCAACACATTTTTTACTCGATTTGTTATACTTAATTCTGTATTAAAACGAACAAATCTCGTAGTAAAAATAAGCAACAAAAGTCACGTGTGCCCCCAGCTGCAACGGGAAATTACTCACACGTAATGCCAAACATTCGTTTTAGTTAAAACCCACCGCAAACCGTCGAAAAACTCAATTTTTCACACTCAAAAACAAATATTTCGTGGCATCACTAATCTACTTTTTACGCGGTTTCACATTTGGCGCTAATACGGACATTAACTACATTTTACTATTCTATTTTTAAATTTGAACTAGGATTGTAGAAAAGAATCTAATCTAACAGTTTTTAATCGTTTCCAATCAGCCAGTATCATTTTTCAATTTGACATTGATAATGATTGTGCATGTTTTCATTATATTATAAAGAATTTGTTATAATTACTTATATAATTAGTTACAATTTGTAATATAAAATGTTAGTTGTGTTTTTTAGATTGAATTGGTAGGTAGATTTCAACTAGATAGTTTAGCTTGTTTTTTTTTTTTTTCACACCGTCCACTTTCCTTACACCGGAATAACCTTCGTGCAAAAGCTGAACTTGTTTTAAAACGTGACATTGTCAAAATTGTGGTCTCTATTCCGCAAGGGCTTCTTGTTCAAGAACTGAACTGAACTGATTTGTTTATTTGACACGTCTAAGTGCATATATTGTTGTGCCAAAAGATAAATAAATAAATGGAATGGAACGGCATATATTGTGATGAGTGAATCTTTTAAAAAAAAGTATCAAATCGTTCGTTCTTTCTTTATTTAAATTCAACAATAAGTGTTAGCTGCTATTATGGACATCTAAAAAAAAAAAAAAAATATCTATCCATGTAATATATAGTATTAAGTATATCAGTTATCTAGTACGCATAACACAAGCTCTGGCTTACCTTGGGGCTAGATAATTTTGTGTGAACTTTGTCCAGCATTTTTTTTTTTTTTTTTTTTTATTATCTATTACCAACCGACCAATCCCGTTATCCACCTAGTTAGACAGTTAGTATAATATATCGGCCTGCAATGCTATAAGGCTGCTATAAACAGGTATGTATTCCATAATCAGCCAAAATCAATCATTTCAACTATTTGAAAATATAGTTGTCTCATTTAGGCCTGCATATTCAGCACTAGGAAGAGAAGCGTGACTATAGAGCCTGGGAGCTGAGCTATCTATTGTACCCCTCACAGCCCTGAATAATGTAAAGCGTTTCGACCCTAGAAACATTTTCGCGAAATAAATCCTAAGCGTGCAGTGCAGTCAACGAACTATGAATTGGTCTTGTCATGTCGCGGTCTTGTCCCTCTCTATGCGTTTTGTTTCGCTTTTGGTTCGGACACTTTTTGAGCCCTGACAGAGTACTTTGAAATCAATAATTAAAAATTATCCTTGTTATATCAATAAATATAAGGTTTTTATAAAAAGGTTATTTTTTATCAACACAAGCTTTTTTAAAATTAGTGATCGCAATCGTGTGCTGATCAAAATGAGCCCCCAAAAAAAGGCCAGTCTCTTCAAGGCTAGAGTGAATAGGTGCCTTCTAGACCTTTGTGCTCCATCTTCGGCCACATCGTCACTTACCAACAGGTGAGATCGTAGTAAAAGAAAGGTCTATCAATGTTAAAAAAAAAAGTCTACTATTATACATAGAGGAGTTCCGCTGTCCACTTTCCTTCTCCATCATCAGATCAGCTCGCTGTCACCATCATATTGTATTGTTATCGGAACTTGACAGGTATGCCTTTCACCCCAATCGGTATAACTGCTTTAAAATTCAGTTGCAAGATTCCACTCGGACAAACGTACATTGCAAGTATTAATTAAAAGCTCGTAGGAATACTTTTCAATTTGTATATATCTAGGCTGAATGCCAATAGTCTAGATGCGTACTACAGTGGAATCCACGCTGATAGCATCGACAGAGCGTCTCCGACACACGACTGGCTGTTCTGTGCCGCTGAACCTATCCGCACGGCGCAGCGCGTCGCGCCACCGGTGCCGTCATGTACACTAGGTAATTGCTATATGACCTCTATTAAGGTGGTTGCTTTCGCTTGTGCCGCGAAATTATAATTTTTTCGTGTTTTTTGCTCATCACAGACACCGACACTTCTTCAGATAGCGAAAACCAATTTGACTGTAATTATAATATGACCTAACACACAAGTTTTAGTTTATAGTATCACAAAAATATCATTAATTTGGCTATAAATGTGCTTGAAACAAAAAAAAACACTGTAAATACCATTGAAGCACAGTCATAGCTAAACTAATGATATTTATGTGATACTATAAACTAAAACTTGTATGTTCGGTCATATAGGTCATAAAGGTTTTCAATATCTAAAGAAGTGTTGATGAGCTGTGATGAGCAAAAACACGAACAAATTTGAATATCGCACCACAAGCGAAAGCAACCACCTTAAATATTCCCTTTTTTTGACTTCGTTATTGACGGAACGAGCAAACCTCTGCCTTTAACAATGCATTACCTCATAGGTCACGTCCACCTAGAACGCACCCTATGTGGCATTGCACTGCGCCCGCCACCCTGAGACATAAATATGTAAAGACTCATGTGGGTGTAATTTCACCGGCACCCAAACCCTTCAAACCGGAACACAGCAATGCGAGCACTACTGCTTTGCGGCAGTAATAGGTATGGTGATAGTACTTCCCCGGACGAACTCTCTCACAAAAAAGCACGACCACTAGAAAAACAGATAAACAAACTATGATTGTCAGATGGAAGTTTTTTTTTTTTTTTATCTGGTCATCATCATCAATCATTCCAGCTGGATGACGCTCGCTGCTAGACATATAGGCCTCTCCCATAAAATGCTTCGAATGGTCTTGAGCCTCCATCCACTGACTTCCTGCGTCCTTTCAAATGTCATCAGACCATCGAGTGGGAGGGGGGAGGGGGGGGGGGGGGGTTGATTTGGGCTTCAATATAAATAATCTAGAAAAAGGAAATCCGTAGAATAACCAACATCACCGACATAGCTCTCAGAATTAGCAAGTTGTAGCAACTGTTAATAGGGACCGCGTAAGGTACCGCTTAACATCAGGTGGGCCATCTGCTTGTTCCATCATAACAAGTTGTATAAAAAATAAAAGTTGAAGTGGCAATGGGCAGGCCATATAGCTCGTAGAACTGATAACCATTGGGGAAGAAAGCGTCTCGAGTGGCGACCACAAACCATAGATAACGCAAAATAATGCCCCCCCCCTTTCAATGGACCAAAGGCATTATAGAGGTCGCAGGAAGGCGGTGGATGGAGGTGGACAGTGGACTTCTGTAGGCTGATGATGATGATGAGAAATAATCTTGTAACGGAAAATCGAAAATAATTTGAGAAACAAAATACAAAATAAATTGAAAAACGAAATAGAAACGATAAATTTGAATTTTGAATTCAGTGTTAACAAAACAAAATCAGTATTAAATTTATTATTAATACACACGATTACAATAATAGGTAGTAATAATATACAGCCCAGTAATAAATTCCTCTGTCAATGTAACCATATTGAAATATTTCCGATTGGAATGCATTGAAAACGTACAAATTAAGCTATTTATCACTGAAGCTCGTTAGTGCCGTAACTTCCATGTAATTGAAAATTTAATTTAAATTATATTTCACAAAATAAACATATATTTCATGTTGTAATGAAGTGGCATATAAAACTAATATTCACTTAAGGCGTGGATATATGTGAAATGTGGTGCATTAAACTTTTTTTCTCAACAATCTTTATCGGAAAATTTACAAAAATATATAGATGTTAGTCTACATCATAAAATTTAATGTATTAAAAATATAATGTTGTGTGTTTACAGAGCTTGTGTTATGGGTACTAGATAACTGATTACTTTATACAATATAAAACATATATAGATATTTTTATTATACATAGAAAATACCCAGAACATCCTGAACAAATATCTGCGATCGCACAAATATTTGTTCCGAGGCGGGAATAGAACCCGCAACCTCCTGCGTCGCAGGCCAAACTTCACCCGCCGTACCACAGAGGTCGTCAAATCAATCATAAGATGTTTTTATTGCCTTTAGTATATTAAATAATACAACGCGGAGAGGACCTTCTTTTTATTTTCGAAAACAAGCTTCCTTATGTATTAATGAAATATTATATTTAAAAAAACGTGATTTTAGCTCACTTTTCGTTTTTCGAGCGCTATTCTGTCACTTTATAACTTACCTGAACTTTAATGAGTTAGATAGTCACAGAATTTGGCGTCCATCGACGCCTTAAATCGGTACATTAGCTTTTAAAAACCTATAACCCGCCTACGTTAGTAAATATAATTTAATATGTATGAGATAAATTAATTTAAATGATTATTCTAAGTTTACTGTCATTTATCTCATCGCTTCATCATCATCAGCGATGATGGTGACTCGTTCAGATGTCGTAGTGGAAAGACCCTCGTCGTAATTTGTATCTTTTAAATCATTATGACGCAAAAAGTGTTAGAAAGTGCTGTGCGTGAACTCCATAAACTTGTGAGTGGATTGAGTGATATACTAATTTTTACAATTATAAAACATGAATGTGACATAAATGTAATAAATAGTTGATTAATTTGATACCTAGTACCTATTGACATAATTATATTGATTTCATTTTTCGCGCCTCGTGCACGTATACCTACTAAATATTTGCACGCTAGCAGTAACTAGTAAAACTATGTGAAACTAAATATGTATCTATAAAGAACATTGTAATTACCATATTTTTAAGCGAATAAATGAATAACTAACTAACTAACTAACTTAAGGTGGATGCTCACGCTTGTGGCGCGAAATTCAAACTTTTTGGTGTTTTTTGCCCATTACAGCCCATCAACACTTCTTCAGATAGCGAAAGTTGAGTTCGCGAGAACTAGGAGACTTAATACACATGTTTCAATTGATAGTATCTCATAAATATAAACCGATGATATTTATGAGATACTATCAATTAAAACATGTGTGTTAAGTCTCCTTGTTCTCGCGAAAAAATTCAAAAAATTTGAATTTCGCGCCGCAAGCGTGAGCTTCCACCTTAAAAAAACCCAAAGTCACATTATTCTCAACCGCCTCAACTCTAAGGGCAACTTTTTTTTTTATATTCTTGAAATTAAAATAGGAAAGCAATCATAAAATAAATTTTACTACCAATAAAACCCTCTGAGTAAGTAACAATAAAATTGCATGTCCCAGTTCTATAGAGGGCGTTGCAGACGTGACGTATACTGAAATGTGCGGATTATCGTTTTAAATGTCATGCGTGTGCGCAACGCGGTGACAGCTACGGATTGAGTCACGGTTTTAGATTAGTTTTGACGTATCGTTGATAATCATATCTGTACAAAAGACATCCCGAGGAGAAAGAGGGAGAGAGAGAGAGAGAGAGAGAGAGAGAGAGAAGAGAGCACCAGGCTTCATATCTTAATTGTATTGCACATATGCCGTGGTGTATCCAGCCTTAGAATAGGTACATAACATAGATCCCTCCGTCTCCTCCCGTGGATTTCGTAAAATTCTGTCTAAGGGATTACCCAACTTGTACCTAAGTAAGATACGTTGGTATAAGATTTGTCCTGGCTGCGAATGTGTTATTGCTGGAAGAAAGCGTTAGCAGAGTCTTGGGAAGCCATGGCGGCGGTAACCTCACCACTTGCCACGTCTATATTCCCTTGATGGTGTAACCCTCGATGAAAAGTGGCCTATTGAAGCTCTGCCTACTTTTTCGTGGAAAAGGTATGTATGATGTTGTATGTAAGTATACATAATATGTAAGAAATTCTATAGCTTTATAGTTTTACCAGCTACTCATTATTATTCATAATTATAATACTAGATATGGTGGCAACATTCAGCACCCAATGTGTAGGTTATCTAAAGTATCCAAGAGCTACATCTGCAATGGTGTAAAACTTTTCAACAAGCTACCTAAAGATTTGAGGGATCTAAGTTGTGGATTATTTATGAGAAAGATGAAGAAAATTTTGATATGTAAAAGTTATTACACTTTGCAGGAAGCCCTGGATGACGATTGTATTGCATGAGGTATTTTTTAATTCCTTTTGTTTTCTTTATTTAATTTCAGTGTTTTTATTGTTCTATTTTAGTTGACATGGTAAATCAATCAATTTTTTTTTATTGGGAATCTGACAATGCCTCTATACAGCAGCTAACAAAGACATAATTTCTAGATTTTTGATTATTTATTATTTGACATTGCTCCTAGATAGCAGACAATTATATTATTTTATATTTAGTATTGACAATGCCCCTTTACAGCAGCCCCTGACACCCATAGGTTTAAATAATAAGGTTTTAAAACTGATAATTGTTGTGTTAGTTTAACTATAGCTTCCCTATGCTTGTCTGTTTATTTATGGCTCTTTTGAATTTGTGTGTATAACACAAATAATGTGTATAAACTATAAAATTTGACATAACCAAGTGTTCTCTTAAGTTACTACGGCGAATAAATGAGTATGAGTATGAGTATGAGTATTCTGTACGGCTCATACAATAATTCGAAGATTTCACTAAATAATCAATATGATTTTAGTTTGAAAGGGGATTTTGGAATTATCAGCGTAAAAATACCCGCCAGCATGAACTTGCTACTCCAAAAGGGATTTGACAATGGTACTATTATTTATTCTGTGCTAAAAGTCCCAAAATCCCCTTCAGAGGGGATATCAAAAAGGGATTTTGAAATTTTTAACCCACAGAATGTTACGAGAACATAATGGAATTATTAATATTTATTTCCTTTATGGTGAGGTCGCCGTCTGACCGTCTATCGACCTTCATAAATGGAGAGTTCTGGCCGAAAGTTGTCAAGTTCAGGAGGTTCTTCGGACGCCTGACACGAGACACCGCGCAGTTGCGTCGTACGTCGCCGTCTAAACGTGTGCACTAAAACAAAGTATTTTATCTACACTCAAATCGAAAAATTCGAATTACGAATTCAAAGACGGTTCTATACAGACGCACTTTATAGACGCATATACATAAAATTAAGAATAAAACTCATTATAGTACCGCTAACTGTATCATAAAACTCATTATAGTACCGCTATCTTTTTTCTTATGAATTTTAAACTAGTCTATGGTTATAGTCTGAATATGAAAAAAAAGACGCACGCATGCGCAGTTCGAACTGTGAAAAAATGGCGCATGCATGCGTAGTTTGAACTTAATTTCCCGCGCTTCCCATTTTACTATACCAAATAAACTTCCTTGTAACCTACCTACTTTGTTTAATTTAAATTTTTCCTATGATTGAAGATAAAGTAGTGTATGAAACTGCATATAACTTAGGTATTAAAACACTCGACCTATAGACTCTCGTGTTTTAATACCCCTTCTTATATGACAGTTGCATAAACTACTATTATATATGTATGTTAGTTTTAAGTTATTTATTGCTATGGGCTTAAGGTTTAGTACATTTTCCATTAACCCTGAAATAAAAGTATTGATTGATTGATAAGAATTCAGGACACTGTGACATAGGAGCCATAAAATCCAGTTATTTCATTAAAAAACCAGCATTTATGAAACAATCAAAAACGAATTTCAATACAATACTCATACTTCGAATCAATTGGTTTTTTCTCGGATACTCTGCCTTTGGTCAGTGACCGCTTGAGGTATGGTGGCCTTGAAAAGAACCTAGTTTAGTGGCCCATGGTGAAAGAACCAGTGTGTTGAAACGATTAAATAATTATCTCTTTACAATCCCATTCATACATACATATTCATACATCCATAGACACGCGCCTTTTTCCCCGAAGGGGTAGGCAGAGCCTCAATGGTCCTCTTTTCACAGTGGGTTGCATCATTGTGGAATATAGACGTGACAAGTGGTGAGGTCATCGCCGCCATTGCTTCCCACGACGGACTCGGCTAACGCTTTCTTCCAGACATTCCATAATAGCAGCCAGGACAAATCTTATACCAACGAATCTTATCAACAAGTCCGGGTAATTCCTTTTACGACATCCACGGGAGGAGACGGAGGCGGATATATTATTAGGCCGGACACACCATTTTGTGCTACGGTACAAGCAAAATATACATATAATTTTACATATTCATATAATTTTGTGTAAACTGTCCAGCATTATTTATTTATTATTTATTTAATATTATATTCCCACATTACAACATAATCAAGATATATAAATACGTAGGCTCACATCGTTGATCCCCACGGACCCTCAGGACTTTTTCAGATCTCTGACTATACATATAGGAGTAGTCAGAGGCAAGTCCCAACATAAAATAATACATAGTCCCTATATCGAATCTCAAAATTCTTAGTATCGAATTAAACAATTCGATAATTCGCTAATAGCCCCCTAGTACCCCAAGTACGTGACCAACAATAGCCGATTCCATCTTACTAACGGATTTGCGCAAACCCTCTACAAATTGTCATTATATTTATACACAATAGTAAATAAATTGTTTTATTTTTATCCGATAATAAATCGTTAACATTTAATTTTAATAATAAATGTCAGAGATTTATGCGCCGGCGGCAGATGGTACTTGTTTTTTTAGGTTTCCGTATTTCAGTGTTCTACCTATTGATAAGCTAGGAATATGTACTAAATTCTTAGGTAGGTTCTTAGGTTCTTAGGTACTAGGACAAACTCTGTGACGCGGCGGGCGAAAGTTCGTCTGCAACGCAGGAGGTTGCGTGTTCGATTCCCGGCTCTGAACTAATTTTTATAATCTGCAGATACTTGTTCAGGATGTTCTGGGTATTTTCTATGTACAATAAAAAATATCCATCTATGTAATGTATTGTATTAAATATATCAGTTATCTAGTCCCCATAACACAAGATCTGCTTAGCTTGGGGCTACATAATGTTGTGTGAAGTGTCCAGTTTTTTTTGTTTAATTTATCTCGGCCTCAGACTTAGCAAGTTGAAGTGGAAAAGGGCAGGACGCAAAAGAGGAAAATCTCGATGGACCAAAGGCATTATAAAGGTCTTAGGAAAACGGTGGATGGAGCCGGATCAAGGCCGTTCGTCGTGGTAAGTATTCTTATGGAGGAGACCTATGTCCAGTAGTAGACTTCTCTGGGCTGATGATGATGATGAAATGAGACATTGTAATAGGAAATTTAATTATTTAACACAACTAATACAAGGCATGTACAAAATTTAAAAAATACATATTAAACAGTTGTGCTACCTGAAGACCGCTGCTAACGATCTAAAGGTAGTACAACTGATCCAAATCACTACCAGACGGAAGCGTCCCTAAGATGCTGACGCAAATATGCAAGTCCCGACAGAGCTTACTTATTTGAGCCTTTCGGGGTCGCGACTCTGGGTCCATGGGGTCCCTTCGCGTTTTCAAAATTATTTCAGGGCATCTGGTCGAAGAAACACGTGGCCCGAGAGCTGGCACTCATCTGGCTCAACGCATTAGTATTGCCATTCAGCGTGGCAATGCAGCCAGTATCTTGTAATAGGTAGATAAATATTACTTTCTATGTATTTTACGTTGTTTTGTACCTACCTACTTTCAATGGTATTGCGTTTTAAAATACTAAAAGCAAAAAATGCATAAAAGAATACTATACTAGTTTTACGAAAGTTTATGGTGAATGCTCACCCTTGAGGCGCGAAAAAAATCGTTCGTATAAAGTCAAAATAGAAACAAAATAAAGTCTATAAATTTATAAATACCTATAAATTTGTTCCTGAATATTTTAACTTATAGTAATTTTGATGGGTTTTTGGCTTTTGATTTCAATGAACGAAGGTAATCTTTCTTCTTATAAAAATGAATTGCTGTTCGTTAGTTTCGCTAAAACTCAGAAACGGCTTGACCGATTTTGATGATTGTTTTTTGTGTGTATTGGTGTGGGCCCCTGGATGGTTGAGACCCAGTAGGTGGCGCTGCAGTCGAGTCACCGGGATCTCAAGAGCAGGCCGCTAGTCTGTACTAAAAAATGATTCATTAAAGTTTTACCAAACCACAAATTCGTATTCAAAGTACCTATTTTATTAATTGAAATTACAAGGATCATTGAATCCTTGTACACTTTTATCACAAAAAAACGATATCAAACTATAAATCACAACAAAACAAGATGACAATCGACTTCATTGCAATTAAAGTCCAAACACGTCCCACCGCAATCCCATTCACATTGATATTCCCACAAAAACTTGAAACAAGTCTCAACTTGTACCAAGAAATTCTCTAATTAAAAATATCGGCCATATTTCAAAAACAAAAGCTCCACACATGTTCAAAATTCGCGTGACAAAAACACATCGTCCTGTCAGTCGGCCATGTTGGATTGGCAGAGGGCGATGACCCGCCGGGAATAGGCAACCTTGACCGCTATGGGCCGTTTCCCCGCCGTAAACAATAGTCCTGAACCTGAAACGGTGCCTGATGTATCGCAGTCTTTATATAAGGAATTTCGCAGCTAAATTGTTAACATTTTTACAAGTTTTAAGCCATATTTTTTTATGTAACGGATACAAGGACGAAACGAAACATTAAAAACCGGCCAAATATTAAACCCCTTAAATATTTATTTTATTCTGTTTTTTTTTGTATTTGTTGTTATATCGGCAACATAAATAAATCATCTGTGAAAATTTTAACTGTCTTACTATCACGGTTCATGAGATACACAGCCTGGTGACAGGCGGACGGACAGCGAAGTCTTAGTAATAGGGTCACGTTTTACCCTTTGGGTACGGAACCCTAAAAATTATAAATCTATAGCTAGGACACACAGAGCCTATTTCTATTTCAGTCAGAAAACAAGCGAATCACATTGAACGTGTAATTTTTATTGTATTTTTTTTTGTTTTTATTGTTTAATTTTATGCGTAGAATGTCTAGATTTTCTAGGATATTGTATAATTATTTATTACGCAATAAACTTTTATTACATCACAAAATAGGTACTTAATAAACACTAAAAATTATTGAATTAAAAAATACATTATTTATTTATATTATTATGATGTCTTTTTAACAAGAGATGAATTTAATGCTTTTTTAAATTTAAACAAATGTTTAAGCTTTATTATCCCTTTGTTTCATTAATCAGCAGGACATAAGTTAATAAATAATATTTTTCATATGAAAATAATACAAAATATTAAAATAGTTTAGTATTATAACATAACAACACATCCAACAGGCACATACAAAGTACAGATCCCATACTAGGATTCCCTATGTCTTGGAACTACCAGTAGAACCGGAACAAATATTTGCAGATCATACAAACAATTGTCTCGCAGCGGGAATCAAACCAGCAACCTCTCACATCTCATTATGACGACCTCTGTGGCGCGGCGGGCGAAGGTTGGCCTGCGACGCAGGAGGTTGCGGGTTCGATTCCCGCCTCGGAACAAATATTTGTGCGATCGCAGATATTTGTTCAGGGTGTTCTGGGTATTTTATATGTATAATAAAAAATATCTATCTATGTAATATATTATATTAAGTATATCTGTTATCTAGTACCCATAACACAAGCTATGGCTTAGCTTGGGGCTAGATAATGTTGTGAACACTGTCCAGCATTATTTATTATTATTTATTTATCTCAGCCAGCCCGCTGCTCTGAAAAATCACAAACAATTTATTTGATACTTAAAAAAGAACAGCTACACGCACTTTTTTTACCAGCTCTGAAAATATCTCCTAGGAACGGATTTACGACCTAAAATCAGTTGCAATAACCGACACTCGGATTAGGACTCACAATGAGGGCGATGCCGAATTGGCGAGTTGGGACCGCGGTGGTCCCACGTGGGTAAATTCCCACGGACCGCGGGGGGCATCTTACCTCGGCCCATATGATGGATACATTTTTTACAAGATAAGAGTAGGTACTCGACCTCCCCGAGATGACAACTGGCAGGATGCAAAACATTTTTCGTGCCAAAACAATTGTACAAATAAATAAATAAATTTGGACAGTTCACAAAACATTATCTAGCCCCAAGCTAAGCAGAGCTTGTGTTATGGGTACTAGATAACTGATATACTTAATACAATATTATACATAGATAGATATTTTTTATTATGCATAGAGAATACCCAAAACACCCTGACCAAATATCTGCCATCGCATGAATATTTGTTCCGAGGCGGGAATCGAACCCGCAACCTCCTGCGTCGAAGGCCAAGCTTCGCCCTCCGCGCCACAGGGGTCGTACAGAGGGGCTAGTCTGCAAATGTAACAAGCAACTTACACGGGCGTGAGGTGTACACTACACGGATTTTAGTATGGAATTTAAGGTTCTCAAGGTGCCCGCTAGGGGCGCTATTCGGATACTCCATACTAAAATCCGTGTAGTGTACACAACACGCCCGTGTAGTTTGCTTGTCAAAGCAGACTCGAGGCTCAGACCGTTCACCGTAAGATGGCACCTGCCCAGGAGTATTTACTTTTCTAAGGTCAGAGGGGCTTCTGCAAATATGACAAGCAACTTACACGGGCGTGAGGTGTACACTGCACGGATTTTTGAATGGAATTTGAGATTCTCAAGGTGCCCGCTAGGGGCGCTCTTCGATTTCTCCATACTAAAATCCGTGTAGTGTACACCACACGGCCGTGTAAGTTGCTTGTCAAATTTGCAGACCGCCCTCAGCACTATTCCCAAGGCAGGGACACAGACTGTATAACGCAGGGGACATCTTAAGGTGAACGGTCTGTAGGTACCTAGGTAGGGGCAAATGTTTTGGCACAAAATATGTAATTCTTCATCATCATAGCGGCCTTTGACGTCCACTGCTGGACGTGGGTTGCTCCATAAAATGCGATGGGGGCTTGCCTTAATCAGCACGCTTGGCAGGAGGAGTGGTGAACGCAGTATATTAGCGCGCATTGGGAGAGGCCTATGTCCAGCAGTGGACTGATACAGGCTGATGATAATGATGATGATGATGAGTATATTGGTGGTGAGTACTCAGGTGGATGCTGCTGACCATCTTCTAATATAATATATTCATCACAGCAAATGTAAGTATTTAATGTTTGTATTGTTTATGTAATATTAGTGTCCGGACGCGGCTTCGCTCGCGTTTTACCAGGACTAAAATCAATAAAAAATGCTGGACAGTTCACACAACATTATTTAGCCCCATGCTAAGCAGAGCTTGTGTTGGTAGAGGTTTTTTTTTTTTTTTTTTTTTTTTGTAACATTGATAGACCTTTGTTTGACCACGATCTCACCTGTTGGTAAGTGACGATGTGGCCGAAGATGAAGCACAAAGGTCTAGAAGGCACCTATTCACTCTTGACTTGAAGAGACCCAGATTATAGTTTTCAGGAAAGACAGACGACGGTAGTGTATTCCACTCCTTAGCAGTTCGCATTATAAAGGTAGAACTGAAACGTTTTGTGCGAATAGAAGGTATACCAATGAGGTAAGGATGGTACTGAGCCGTACGCCTGCTCGTCCTATGATGAAAAGGAGATGGTGGGATCAGATCGTGCAGTTCCTGGGAGCATTCACCGAAATGTAACCTATAGAAGATCGCAAGGCATGCAACCTTACGGCGGTGCTCGAGACTCTGGATCTTAGTCTCCGCCATATGTTGCTCACCTATAAGCCTGAAAGCTCTACGTTCGATCGAGTCCAAGGCAGCAAGCTGGTGTTTGGCCGAGCCATCCCAAACATGGCAGCAGTACTCCATACAAGCCCGGACTTGTGCTTTATATAAACTGAGAAGCTGTCCTGGTGTGAAGTAACGCTTTACCTTATTCAGGATGCCTAGCTTCATGGCAGCTGTTTTTGCCTTAGACTCGATGTAGGAGCCAAAGTTGAGAGTAGGCGTGAGCGAAACACCTAAGAGCTCGAGGTGATCTCCTATAGCAACAGGTACATCTCGGAATACAGGAACTTGGAGAAACGGACTTTTTTTCGCCGAGAAGAGACAAGCCTGCGTTTTAGAGGCGTTGAACATGACTAAATTGGCATCGCCCCAGTCGGATACAGCCTTGAGAGTCAAATTCAGACGCTGCAGCATCTCATCTCTTAACTCCTGAATTTCATTCTGCCTAGCTCGCGCAGTGGAAACATATCTCTCCACAACTGTGCTGTCGTCTGCATACCCAATGATACCGGGCATTAGCAGATCATTAATGTGCAGCAGAAACAGTGTGGCAGATAGCACTGACCCCTGAGGTACCCCGGCGTTAATAGCCAATTGATCCGACGAGCAGCCGTCAATAACTACTCGAATGGATCTTTCCCTCAGAAAGTCTGCGAGCCAGGAGCAGAATTGAACTGGCAGTCCGTAGGCAGGAAGCTTGCCAATAAGGCTAGCGTGCCAAACCCTATCAAAAGCCTTCGAGACGTCTAATGAAACAGCCAGTGCTTCACCATATTTCTCGATGGCCTCGCTCCAAATGTGCGTGGCATACACAAGAAGGTCCCCAGTAGACCGGTTTTGGCGAAACTCGTATTGGCGATCACTGAGGAGGTCGTTACCTTCGAGAAATGCAAGGAGCTTCCTATGCAGTACACGCTCCATACATTTACAAAGTAGGGAGGTGACTGAAATAGGGCGATAGTTTGAAGGGTCAGCACGACTGCCTTTCTTGGGTACAGGCTGCACGTTAGCGAGCTTCCAAGATTTAGGGACTTCACCAGTTTTCAAAGAGAGGCGGAAAAGTCGCGTTAATACTGGAGACAACTCAGGGGCACAGGTTTTCAACACTATGGCCGAGATACCATCCGGACCGCTAGCTTTATTCACGTCGAGACTACGTAGCGTTCTGAGCACTTCCTTTTGCTGGATGCGAATTTCCTGCATTGAAGCTTCGCACCGAGGAAGGCTGGGTGGAGTTTCGCCAGAGGTGTCAAGACGCGAAGCCTCCGCAAATTGAGTGGCAAATAAATTTGCTTTCTCAACCGCAGCGTGAGCTAGGGACCCGTCCGGTTTCAGTAGTGGAGGGAGTGACTAGATAACTGATATACTTAATACAATATATTACAAAGATAGATATGTTTTATTATACATAGAAAATACCCAGAACAGCCTGAACAAATATCTGCGATCGCACAAATATTTGTTCCGAGGCGGGAATCGAACCCGCAACCTCCTGGGTCGTAGGCCAAGCTTCGCCCGCCGCGCCATAGAGGTCGTCTAAAAGCAGGTAGCATGTAGCTCAATCTACCTGTGTACCAAATTTCATCGAAATCGGTTCCGCTGTTTCGGCGTGATTGAGTAACAAACATACAAACTAGAATACGCCGTGTTCTCAAAGTAAAGGATAATATCGCGGGAACACTGGCATGACACATCACGTCCACCTAGGGCGCGCCCTAGAACCACATACTCGGAGGCGTATTGAACGTGTGCATTCAATACGCCTCAATGTGGGCTTGCGGGTTCGATTCCCGCCTCGGAACAAATATTTGTGCGATCTGCAGATATTTGTTCAGGGTGTTCTGGGTATTTTCTATGTACCTATAATCAAATAAAATGCAATGTAATGTATTGTATTAGGTATCAGTTATCTAGTACCCATAACACAAGCTCTGCTTAGCTTGAGGCTAGATAACGTTGTGTGAACTATCCAGCATTATTTATTTGATAAAAGCAGTAGGTAGGTACCTACACAAAGAAAGGGTGACAAAGAAAAAAAAAGTGTCATAACAAAATCAATGCAAAAGTTATGTTTGAAAACACCTTCGGTAACCAACTTGTCTTGCATAAGATCCTATCTTGAAATACAGACACGAAAATACAGGATGAAGAGATGAGATGTTCTTGAAAGGCTATTTATTAGTGGAAAACCGTCGGCTTTGCAACATTGTAACGCTACCAGATTTGATACGGAACAAGCAAAGAAAACAAATTACTCATCCTGTTTTATCCAACCACATTATCTAAATAGACTGCATATGAGATATTTGCTAGTTTGTAAAGCAGGTAGTTTTGATGATACTTGTAGCGCCATCTAGTATCGAGTAGTTGAAACATCAACACAAGGATAAAATAAAAGCTCTGTTTTTTCTTATAATAACGTAGGTAATGTTTTTTAATAAATTAGATTATTTAAAAGGGATCTTTGAGATTATTCTTTTTATAAAAGCTTTTATTTAGTTTAAAATCTAGCTGACAATTAAATCTTATTTCGTAAGCTGATTGCGTTCAATGTTTGCATTTCTGTTCCGATGACAATACAATATTATGACAATGAGCTGATCTGATGATGGAGACGGAAGGTGGGCAGTGGAACTCCTCGATGTTAAATATAATAAATGCACTACTTAATTACAAAGATTTTCTGTAAAAACCTATGCAAAGTTTTAATTATAAAAAAAACTTTTTTACATGGGATTTACACGGATTTACACCAGCTTTACTATGGAACATGTATTATCAGGTTTTATGTATGATCTGTATATTTTCATTGATAATGACAAGGAGCCATTTCCACAAACCGACACTTAACTTTTCGGATTCAACGCATGTCGATTTTACAGAAAAACTGACAAATTGTATATGACTTAAGTGTCTCTTAGGCCATAAGTATTCCGTAAAAGGTTGTTGAAAAGAAACAATTCTACTGTAAACATTTTCATGGACAATACACTCTATCAAAGGGCTACTGTAAAGCGGTTTAAATATAGAACGGGATGCCAGAACACAACTAAAATAGCTGTCTATGGCAAAGCTCTGTAATAGTCTGTTGTTCCAAGTTTAAATCGTCGACCGCGGCTTGGCGCCATGTCTTTTATATTGTTTTGTGGACACTGGCGAAATAGTCTCAAGAACATTTCTGCGCGTAATTTTAAAATCATTAAAAGTAGGTGTATGCTGTGGTGTGTCCGGCCTAAGAATAGACCCCTCTGTCTCCTCCCATGGATGTCATAAAAGCCGACTAAGAGATAACCCGGACCTGTTGATAAGATTCGTTGGTATAAGATTTGTCTTGGCTGCTAGCTTATTACGGAATGTGTTATTACTGGAAGAAAGCGTTAGCCGAGTCAGTCGTGGGAAGTAATGGCGGCGATGATCTCACCACTTGTCACGTCTATATTCCACGATGGGGCAACCCACTGTGAAAAGAGGCTCATGAGGCTCTGCCTACCCCCCTTCGGGGAAAAAGGCGTATGTCTATGTATGTATATGTATGTATGTAAAAGTAGGTACTTACATACCCCTTACCTACTGTACTCGTACTAATCCAATGATTACCTATTGATTAGCTACATATCTTTAGCTCCAGCCTAAGAATATGCCCCTCCGTCTACTCCCGTGGATGTCTTAAAAGCCGACTAAGGGGATTAGGTACCTACACCAGAGTGGATCACCAAGGGATTACGCCAGGGGATGGTCAGCAGCATCCACCTGAGTACTCAACACCAATACTACGATCACCAACACCCAAAGAAACAAACAACCTCTTTCTATTATTAGTATTAGTTTACTTTCGTGTTTTGTAAATACTGAAATTTGAGTTCAAACTTATCGCCTGCAACGATACATACATACAAAAGCACACGCCTCTTTCCCCGAAGGGGTAGGCAGAGCCTCAAAGGGCCTCTTTTCAGTGTGGGTACATCCGATACATCACTGTAACAACCGTTTCTACAAAATGAACCATCACTAATAACTCCTTTTCATCACAGGACGAGCAGGCGCACGGCTCGGTACCACCCTTACCTCATTAGTATACCCTCTATTCGTACTAAACGTTTCAGTTCTACCTT
The DNA here is from genome assembly GCA_932527175.1 of Operophtera brumata. Taxonomy (NCBI): domain Eukaryota; kingdom Metazoa; phylum Arthropoda; class Insecta; order Lepidoptera; family Geometridae; genus Operophtera; species Operophtera brumata. Next base: position 4,184,454 of record OW052229.1, read on the forward strand.
TATAACGCGAACTGCTAAGAAGACACTACACTGCTATACACTACCGTCGTCTGTCTTTCCTGAAAACTTTAATCTGGGTCTCTTCAAGTCTAGAGTGAATTGGTGCCTTCTAGACCTTTGTGCTCCATCTTCGGCCACATCGTCACTTACCAACAGGTGAAATCGGGGTCAAACAAAGGTATATCACAGTGGTACCATTTAACAATGGTAGACCGTTGTTTGACCACGATCTCACATGTTGGTAAGTGACGATGTGGCCGAAGATGGAGCACAAAGGTCTAGAAGGCACCTATTCACTCTAGCCTTGAAGAGACCCAGATTATAGTTTTCACGATATCGCTTCTGCGAGCTATGTGGCCTGCCTACTGCCACAACTTTCAACTTGAACTTTTATTTACCATTGGCTATCGGTTCTGCGAGCTGTGTGGCTTGCCCATTGCCAAAACTTCCAACCTGCTAATCATTCTAATTCTAGGTGGGGGTGTTAAGACCTGCACTGACATCCCGCTGTGGGGTGTATTGTGCATTTGACGACCTCTGTGGCGCGGCTAGCGATGGTTCGCCTGCGACGCAGGAGGTTGCGGGTTCGATTCCCGCCTCGGAACAAATATTTGTGCGATCTGCAGATATTTGTTCAGGGTGTTCTGGGTGTTTTCTATGTATAATAAAAAATATCTATATATGTAATGTATTGTATTAAGTATATCAGTTATCTAGTACCCATAACACAAGCTCTGCTTAGCTTGGGGCTAGATAATGTTGTGTGAACTTGTCCAGCATTATTTATTTATTTATTTATTTAATTATTATCCCCCTGTGCTAACCCTACCCCAGCCCAGCCCAGCTCCTTAAAGTAACGGAGCAGGACTTTGGGTTGATGGCAACACTGTTGAAGTGTGTCCGAAGGCGTCGATGATGGAGAGCAGGATCCAAGTAGCTCCTGCAAACCCGTCTTGGCCCTGGCGTCTTTTGTGGCCGCACAATTTAAGATGACGTGCTCCACCGTCTCTTCTTCCTGCAAGCAGCCCCGACACAGCCCGCTGTCAGTGGCTCCAATTTCGTGCAGACCAGGTGATGGTTGCTAATCATTTATTTCTCAATATATTTTAGCATTTTGTTAAACGATTAGCTAAATCAAATATTTCTCAATATATTTTAGCATTTTGTTAAACGATTAGCTAGATCAAATATTTCTCAATATATTTTAGCATTTTGTTAAACGATTAGCTAAATCAAATATTTCTCAATATATTTTAGCATTTTGTTAAACGATTAGCTAAATCAAATATTTCTCAATATATTTTAGCATTTTGTTAAACGATTAGCTAAATCAAATATTTCTCAATATATTTTAGCATTTTGTTAAACGATTAGCTAAATCAAATATTTCTCAATATATTTTAGCACTTAGTCAAACGATTAATAGCTAAATCAAATCTTGCTCACATTGAACCTAGTGCTTATTGCTCACTGTCCTTCACGGCAGTATTGCATTCGCGATGCGCCTGCGCAAGGAATGCATTACGTAACCCTAGCACTAGTGGGAAGTCTAGATCATATCTACACTAAACCTTAAGGCGTGGATAGACGCCATATTCTGTCACTATCTAACTCATTAAAGTTCAGGAAAGTTAGAAAGTGTCAGATAGCGATTACGAAACGAAGAGAGCGAAAATCTCAAAAAAATATGGTTAGAATTAATTAAACACGTTATTTGCAAAATAACTAGATACTATTTATTCCATGGTTTACGAGAATAAAAAGTAGCCTATAGCTCATTCTAAGTCATACCTGCATAAGGCAATGCACTGTTCATAGGCAGAGGTTACCGCTTAACATCAGGTGGGTCATCTGCTTGTTCCGTCATTCAGAAGAATTAAAAAAAAAACGTATTTGTGTATCAAATTTTATCAAACTCGGTTCAGCCGTTTCGACGTGATTGAGTAACAAACATACGACCATCCCAACATCGTAACTTTGATGTTTATGATACTTATTAGTGGATTTTTAATTGTTTTTTATATTTTTTAATCGATGATGAGATTCTTTTAGTACTTACTTATATTTTTATAACGTTTTTTTTCAGGATATTTTTTTAATGTTTTATTCAACATATATCCATGCCTTAACAACGTTTGCTGAAGATCGATTTAGAAATCTTTGTGCCTATTTTAAGAGGAACGATTGCGAAATTGAAATTCTAACTTCGGATAGCGATGAGCTTAGTACAGTCAGCGACAAAAGCTTATCTACGTCATCGTCATCATCATCATCATCATCAGCCCGGAATCACCCACTGCTGGGTATAGGCCTCCTTTCTCTTTTGCCAGCCTCCTCTGTCCAGTGCGTCTCTCAACCAGATATTGCCCGCGACGGATACGATGTCGTCGACCCATCTCGCTTTCGGCGACTCTTATGGAATGTGTTATTACTGGAAGAAAGCTTTAGCCGAGTAAGTCGTGGGAAACAATGGCGGTGATAAGCTCACCACTAATGACGTCTATTTCCCACGATGGTGCAACCCACGGTGAAAAGAGGCCCATTTGAGGCTCTGCCTTAGGACTTAGGGACTTAGGGGGCACCTATTTATTTGTATTCCAGACATTAAATAGGTATGTCTCAAAAACATTAGGATGGCTCTTTGACGAATTCCTGAATGACAAATTTAAATTTTAATTTAATGTAATTAATGTAATGTTTTTAATGTATTTTAGTAATTTGACAAGTTTTAGTTTTAATTTAATATTTGACTCATAATTGTATTTAAAATAATGATTTTAAATTATATAATATCGGAATTATTTGGTGTTGTTTTTAAGTTTTCTATGTTTAGTATAAGTAGGTACCTATAATAACTAAATTAGCATGCCATCTTCTCCATTTGCACGCCGGCAGCGGCCAAACATATTGTGTCACTGATGTGTATGCAAGCCGCAGCGCGGCCACCTCCAGTAATAAACAAGTGTCCAACGTAGAAGGTCGTTTCATTGCGCCCCATACATCTCACTGGCGACGAGGATGGGATACGAACCCACGCGTGCAACCGTGAAAAGGTTATCAAAGGTTGAAAATATACATTTTAGTTTCTGTAAATCACTCGCAGTATGCCACTCCTATAGTGCCGGTGTTGAAGGAAAACGGCAAAGTTAGAATCGCAGGAGATTTCTCAGTCACACTAAATAAAGATCTCATAATAGACAAATATCCTTTACCTAGGATAGAGGAGGTGTTCGCAAAGATTGGAGGAGGGCAACTGTACAGCAAAATTGATTTGAAAAATGCTTATAATCAATTTATTTTGGATGAGCCGTCACAGGAACTTACGACCATAAATACCCATAGGGGATTATTTAGGTATTCTCGCTTAGTCTATGGTTTGGCTAACGCTCCTGCAATTTTCCAAAAATCCATGGAGACGCTTCTAGCGGGAATAGATGGGGTTAGCGTTTGGCTCGACGATATATGTATCACAGGCCCTGATAAGAATTCACACATTCAAAGATTAACGGAAGTCTTAAGAAGATTAAATGATGCCGGTTTACGTCTGCAAAAAGAAAAGAGTGAATTTTTTAGGGAAAGTGTACTTTATTTAGGCTATGTGATCAGTAAGAAGGGGTTAATGACCAGTCCTGATAAGGTCAAGGCCATAATGAGCGCGCCGGAGCCAACTAACGTCACTGAAGTTAAGAGATTTTTAGGCGTCGTTAACTACTATAGGAATTTTATACCGAACGCTTCGTCTTTGTTGAGTCCCCTCCACGAGCTACTTCGTAGCGATGTACCGTGGGTGTGGGAAGAGAGACAGCGGCGTGCTATGGCGGCTGTGCGTCGAGAGCTAGCGTCGGAGCGCGTGCTGGCGCACTTCGAGCCCGCGGCGCAGCTCGTATTGACGGTGGACGCGGGCCCGGCCGGCCTCGGCGCCGTGCTCGCGCAGCGCGGCGACAGCGACGCTCACGAGCGGCCACTCGCATATGCATCTCGCTCACTCACCGCTAGCGAGCGGAACTACAGTCAGATACAGAAGGAGGCGACTGCTATCGTGTTTGGTGTGAAACGGTTCCACCAGTATTTGTATGGTCGAAGCGAGCCATTCGTTTTAAAAACCGATCATAGGCCTTTAATATCAATATTTAATAATAAGACGGGTATACCGGTAACGACGGCGCTCAGGCTACAGAGATACGCAATCATACTATCAGCATACAACTATATACCGCAGTACGTGCCCGGCGATAAAAACTTAGTGGCAGATTATTTCTCACGCGCACCTTTAGAGTGCACGAACCCGTCTGACGGAACCGATCGCGATGTAGATACCTTGTATGCACTGAAGTTTTTAGACGAAGCGTCGCCCGCCACTACGTCACGCGAGATAATACAGGCGACGGAGCGCGATACAGTGTTGCAAACTGTTATTAGGTACATGCAAAACGGTTGGCCCCGAAAAATTATTTGTAAAACAATTTTACCATATTTTCAATGCAAATCGGACCTTCAGTTTGAAAACGGCTGCCTGTTCAGGGGACATAGAATAATAATTCCGTCGGCTCTAAAAGAAAAAATGTTACGAGAACTGCATGATACTCATTTAGGAATCATAAAAACTAAAAGTAACGCACGAAGTAGGATGTGGTGGCCGGGCATCGATAGTGAGATCGAGCGCTGGATAGGTTCGTGCACGACGTGCGTGAGCGTGCGCGCTTCGCCCCCGCGGGACACCGCCGCGCCCTGGCCCGCCGCCGCCGCTGCCTGGCAGCGCGTGCACATCGACTACATGACCGTAGGGCAGAGGGTATATCTCGTGCTTGTAGATTCATTCAGTAAATGGGTAGAATGCCAACACATGCATAACGGAACTTCAACGAAGGCTTTGATAACGAAATTAAAATGTATATTTTCAACCTTTGGTATTCCGAACGTATTGGTATCAGATAATGATGTAAAAATTAAATCGAATGAATTTAAATCGTTTTGCTGCTCTAATGGTATTAAATATATGACGTCACCAATTTATCACGCACCCAGTAACGGGCAAGCCGAAAATTCGGTCAGAACGTGCAAAAAAATGTTAAAATGTATTTTAAAGGATAATTTACCATTGCATCAAATGAATGAACTGTTGTTAGGTTACTTATTTAACTATAGGAATGCCGTGCACTGTACCACTGGTGAAACGCCAGCTAAGTTGATGTTCGGCAGAAATCTGCGATCTCGTCTTGATTTAATTGTTCCAACAAGCGAAACTCACGTAGACTCATCCACGCCCTCGGTACCCGCTAAAAGACAATTTGTCACAGGTGATATCGTTTGGGCCCGATGGTACAGCGCACGAATCGAAACTTGGCAGTTAGGTATAATAAAAGATAAGGTAGGTAATAAAATGTACAATATTTTTGTGAAAGATTTTGATGTTTGCTGTATAAGACACGTTGATCAGATAATTAAATATACGGGTGATAATAATCAGCCCCTAATCATAACTAATGATAAGAATGTGTCTCATCAGTTTCACTCGCCTACCACTACAACATGTACTCCCGTAGCCAGACACTCACATGGAAAGGCAGTGTCACCGGTAGCTACTACCAGTAACCGACAGGTTTTTGGTACACCCGCGCTAACTGAAACTGATGAAGCACATGTAGCACCAGACGTAGAATCTGTCACAGATGATGGTGATGCGGAACAGTGGAGTGATTGTGAGGCCAATGAGAGTGAGGGAGGGACCACTGAGAATGCGGCTGCGCCGGAGGCGCAGCCCGGGCCTCTCGTGCCTGAGAGCGAGCCACCTCGAAGCTCTCTTGATGTGCCATCAGCACCATCCCCCGCACCCCCACGCCACAGGCGTGTTGCGAAAAAAGTAGACTATAAGCAATACTTTTAATAACACTATAACAATTAACTGTTTATTTGTATTGTGTAAATGTACCTAGTTACTTGTATTTACTTTGATCATTTGTCACCAGGTTTCAAATCTAATTGTGGAGGAATGATGTGTATGCAAGCCGCAGCGCGGCCACCTCCAGTAATAAACAAGTGTCCAACGTAGAAGGTCGTTTCATTGCGCCCCATACATCTCAGTCACACACCTATTTTAACATCTATAAAAAAAAATGCTGGACAGTTCACACAACATTATCTAACCCCAAGCTAAGCAGAGCTTGTGTTATGGGTACTAAACAACTGATGTTGTTAACAGGCAATGCAGCCAGCATCTTAGGGACGCTTCCGTTTGGTAGTGATTTGGATCAGTTGAGCTACCTTTAGATCGCTTGCAGCGGTCTTCGGGTAGCATAGCTGTTTCCTATGTATTTTGTACATACCTTGAATTATTCTTTCTGTAAATAAATGTATTAACAACTGATATACTTAATACAATATAATTACATAGATAGATATGTTTTATTATATGTATAGAAAATACCCAGAACACCCTAAACAAATATCTGCAGATTGCACAAATTTTTGTTCTTTGGCGGGAATCGAACCCGCAACCTCCTGCGTCGCAGGCGGACCTTCGCCCGCCGCGCCACAGAGGTTGTCAAAATCTATATTTACATAATGATCTTTATCTTTATCTTTGTGCCTGTTAAACAGATTTTTTACGCAGGATAATACCGAGGGGATCGAATATTTGCGGGCCACCATACTTTAAGTGCCCTGTTTTTATAAGGCTGGCTACATACATACATACATAAACTCACGCCTGTTTCCCGGAGGGGTAGGCAGAGACCACGGATTTCCACTTGCTACGATCCTGACACACCTCTTTTGCTTCATTCACTCTCATCACATTCTTCATACATGCTCGTCGGTTAAGGGTACTCTTGACCTGGCCTTTTTCCAGAACGTGTCCGATCTGGTCTGAATACGTTCGCCGAGGTCTTCCCCTTCCCACTGTCCCATTCACGCTCGTCTTGTGTACCCGTTTCGTCAATCTACTGTCGTCCATCCTTTCTAAATGCCCAAACCATCTAAGCATACCTTTCTCAATCCTAGTCACTACGTCTTCTTTAATTTCACAACACTCTCTTATCACACTATTCCTTATTCTATCTCGCAAAGTCACACCACACATACTTCTCAAAGCTCTCATCTCCACTGCATTTATTCTACTTTCATGTTTCTTCTGCCATACCCAACTTTCGCTACCATACATTAGTGTCGGTACTAACACCCCTCTATGCACGGCCAGTCGTGCCTTCTTGGACACGTTCTGACTGTTCATAATAGCGTGAAGTGCCCCATTCACTTGGTTTCCAGCATTTACTCTCCTTTCAATATCATCTTCATGCTTGCCGTCTCTTGTGAACAAATTTCCCAAATATACAAACTTTTTTACTTGTTCCACTCTTTCTTCACCAATCAAAACATCACATTTCGTCATTAGTTCATCTCTTCTCTCAAGGCTGGCTAACTTTTCAAAAAACTAAAACGGAAGTGGTCTTGTCATTTGATCAGGAGTCGTATAGATAAATGGGCTAAAAACGTAATCGAATAGTACCCTAAAGAAGGGAAAAGGGCGACAGGCAGACCTTTCAGCAGATGGGAAGATGATTTAAAAAAAACAGCAGGTGCGACATGGAGAAGAAAAGCTCACGATCGGGAGCTTTGGAGGACTCTGGGGGAGGCCTGTGCTGGAAAGCAAAATAATCATTTATAACTTTTTATCGATGTCTTATTGTAAAACTAATTTTAAGGTTCTTAAATAAAGGCTATTAAAATTGATATTTAAACTTTTCAAAAAGTTTTAGCTCTTACATACCTAAGTGTTTTTTTTATACAACTTGAAAACGGAACAAGCAGGTGGCCTATGAACAGTGCATTACCTCATAGGTCACGTCCACCCAGGACGCGCCCTATGTGGCATTGCACTGCGCCCGCCACCCTGAGACATAAAGATGAAAAGTCTCATGTGCCTGTAATTTCACCGGCACCCTTACCCTTCAAACCGAAACACAGCAATGCACTGCTTTGTGGCAGAAATAGGTATGGTGATAGTACTTCTCCGGAAGAATTCTTTCACAAAAAAGCTCTACTACTACTAAAACTTTTTGGTGGTTCTCGATCTATATGGCAAGGACTAAGTTGCGCTACGCGAATGTCACATTAAATTTCATCCATGCTGATTTCGTCACCAAGGTCTTATGTTTAAAGGATCGATAACCTAACAGTATTCAAATTAGCATTCTCGTCATAAGTGGGGCATCGCCGGACAATGATTCACGGTCGCCGCGGTCCCAGGGCTCTGTCTGTATGTATGTAAACGTATAAATAACTCAATTAGCTCGAGGTCATGTCATGACAGCTTTTTGGCGTACAATATGGGTATCCATATCGATTAATGATTTATCGTTTTATACAGAATATAGGTATTGAAAATAATGGTGAAAATAGTACATTATGGTACTTGTGTGTAATGTTGGTGATTACTGAGGCGCCATTGAGACCCCAGCCTGTTAGGTGACGGTCTTAAGGGGAAACACCAAGGGCTAGAGAATTAAAAAAATAGGTATTTTGTAAAATCTATTGCTGTCGCGCAGACCTCAAACCTCCCCTCGCAGAGCACAACTGCAGCTTGGATCGACAATACCTATTTATGCCCGGTTCCTATATTTGAGAAACGATCCGTTTTAGTTACTAATAGTAATTTTATATACGAGGCGTAATCTAAAACCGTTCCTATAAAAAACGTCACGTCATGCAACTTACTGACGGCTTGCTACCAACGGATGGGAGGGTTACAGGTAACGGCCGGTAAGCGTTTTGTATGGAGATGAGTGTTTATGGTGTTCCTATAAATATTTCAAACGTCAATAGACTGTCAAGATTACTATTCGTAATGTCATTTGGTTACCCGTCAATTTCGGTCGGTCAGTGAGAGTGTTGTTAGAGTTTTTAAAGTATTTCAGTGTTTTTTCATTTTAATTTTGAAATGTCGAGTTCAGATAGTGATAGAGAAGTGTTCGCTATTATGTCAAACTCCAGTGAGACTGATTCAGAAGAAGATAATAGGCGTGTTAGAATATATAAAGAAAGAGTGGATTATTTAGCGACGCTGGATTCTTACGAATTTCAAGTGAGATTTCGACTTGATAAAGAATCTACTGAACAGTTACTTCTTGAAATTTATCCACATATAAGAGTTAGTCCAAGTTAGTATCTTGGAGGCATTTGTATTATACACCCTCAACATTTTACAATAAGTAATAAACATAACCCAAATTATTGATATTGTTTCAGGAATCATGGGATATCTCCACTACATCAGCTATTGTTGACGTTAAGATTTGATGCTTTAGGAACTATGTTATTGTCAGTGGCAGACTTTGTGGGTGTGTCGAAAACGTCAGCATGTCGTATTGTGCGTGATATTAGTGTGAGTGAGAGGGCTCGGTATTTTAATGACCAACGGACGTTCGTCGACAGAAGTAACTTGTGGAACGGTATTTACGACTCGTAGTCAGTTCTAGAAAAACGGATAGTAGCTTTGATACCATGACGATCCGTTGAATATAGGAACTGGGCATAAAAGTACCTAAAATCAACGATTCGTAGTCCCCTGATTCCTTCTCCAAAACTTAACCAATTTAACTACTTTTTTTTTAAATAAAAGAATGTTTTAGGCGTGTTCCTATGAATTCATTTTTTTATATAATCTAGTCAAATTTGTTTTCAGGATGTTTGAACACAGCTGAAAATCTGACCATTTTTTAATTTCAATTTCAATTTCAATTTCAATATCTTTATTTGTGAAACACAGGTAGGCATAAAAGTTCTTACAATATTTTTAAGTGCACTGTGATCTGCACTAGGCGTACAAAATTTATGGTAGGTAATTAATTAAATACAATACTTTTATACATTATCACAACATTATTAAGGTTTCCATTAAAGCAAAATAACCATAAATCCAAACATAAAATTATAAATTAAAACATATAATGTGAAAATGAAAGTAATGCAAAAATATAGAAATATAGAATTTAGGTATTTGAATGTTCATATGTCTTTTAATATTTAATTTATAAAAAAAAGGAAAACATAGGGACATGCCATGGTGGCCATAGATATTTTGGAAAAAATATATTGCTCTACTGGCATTATCCAGGGAGAAAACAAGGGACTACGTTTGTATGGGAAAACGGCCCTTGTGTTTCCTCTTAAGAGAGCCTATAGGACGGTAATCATCACACACGTGTATCATACGATGTTTTTCAACACACTAGTAATAATACCAAATAATAATAAAACAGAAATACACACTCTGTGTAAATGTTCAACTGTCTCTATAACTCACTAGTGAATAATAGCAATGAAAAAGTCACAATTTGATTACAGGTGCATAACAGAAATACGCACTCTGTGTAAATGTTCAACTGTCTCTACAACTCACTAGTGAATAATAGCAATGAAAAAGTCAAAGTTTGATTACAGGTGTCATTATGTGCTTAATTGCGGTGAAATTAGAGCCACTTTATGAGCAAGTGTGTTGAAAAAGTTTTTTTTTTTTTTTTGGCGTCGCACGGCTTGTGCATTTAGCATTTTTTGTTTTTTTTTGTTTTAAGTAAAAATTAGGGAAAGAAAAAGTATTTATTTTCTCAATACATGCGCAGAACCGAACATTACATTACTAACAGAACAAATGGTACAAGAGGTTTAGGAACCGTATTAGGTAATTGAATACCTGGTTTCCACACCAGACAAGGCTATCGTGGGGACCTACGGAGTCGTCCTAGATACATTTTAATAAACGAATAAGTAGATTAGAAACTAAACAGTCCAACAGTCAGTCAACTAAAACTCCTTGGTTACCCACATGGCTAATAGTAGCAACCTCTCGGATAAATGTGCGCTGTCTGCATAGATCATGAATTAGATCTAGAATGGCGAAAATTCTAAGTCTATGGCAGTTTGACATCTCACCTCCTTGGTAATAAGCAACATGGCTGATAGTACCAACCTCTCGGAAAAAACGGCTCTACCTAGGGTAGGTAAAAAAGCGTGTGTGTGTGTATGTATGAGAACCCATGAGAATGTTTAACTAAACCCATAATTACATCAATTGCCTGATAGAGACATATTTGTAAAGCCAGACTTATTTGCCAGATCATTGCGCACCGACAACAGCCATTGATAAAATGCCCAACACTGGGACAATAGTGTCTGGGCATTGTCCCCTTGCTGCTCGTTGACCACCGTGCGAACTCCTATTCATCAATGTCGATTGATCAAGTATTTGATCATGTGAATTTGCTATTGAAAGCTTAAAGGTGGTGGGCAACCGCTGACCCAGGTCAAAAATAAATGAACCAGCCGGGAGATTGCGTAGTAGACTGACGTTTGATGTCGATTACCAGTTTGCTGTTCATTGCGCAGCGTGTTTTAGCTTTTTTACAAGAACTGAAATATTTTAAACACGCTGCGCAATGAATAGCAACCTGGACATCGAGTTTGAACGTCAGTCTACTAGGTAAGTAATTAGTACGGTTCTAAATGTTGTTTTGTTGTCCATTTTTGACGACCTCTGTGGCGCGGCGGGCGATGGTTCGCCTGCGCCGCAGGAGGTTGCGGGTTCGATTCCCGCCTCGGAACAAATATTTGTGCGATCGCAGATATTTGTTCAGGGTGTTCTGGGTATTTTCTATGTATAATAAAAAATATCTATCTATGTTATATATTGTATTAAGTATATCAGTTATCTAGTACCCATAACACAAGCTCTGCTTAGCTTGGGGCTAGATAATGTTGTGTGAACTGTCCAGCATTATTTATTTATTCATTTATTTCTAAAGAACTTGTATATTTATAGAAGTTGGGTGGGAAGCAAAAGTTGTATTTCTAAATAATTAGATAAATCAACTCATTGCATTTGCGTGAAACAAAACGCAACAAGCTTCATTACTTTCCCACAACTACTACGCAAGAAATTAAATTAGGTTTTTCATTATCTTAACATACCCATATTATCAATAACCAAAAGTATCTCAACTATACGTTACGTTAGTCAAAAAAGTTGGGTCAAACAATATATGGTGAGTTGCCCATGTTCTTTGAGTGCAATTACGTTCTACCCAAATAATAATAATATGAGAACGAGCGTTTCATTCAATGTTCCAGTCAAAAGTGGCCTGTAGTGGTCAGTAGACCTCTCTGTCTACTCCCGTGGATGTCGTTAAGGGATTCAGGGGATGGGCAGCAGCATCCACCTGAGTACTTAACACCAATACTGCGATCACCAATCGGGTCTGTGCGGGGATACCGATTACGGTATTCCCCAAATGCATTCTATGGGTGAGGCCACATTCTGTAGTGGACGATGATGATGATGAGGTGATGATGATGATGATGACGATGATGATGATGATGATGATGATGATGATGATCTGCCTGTTAGTAGGACCGAAAGCTTTTGGAAGATTTATTATGAATTGGAATGGATGAAAAATAGGATTCATTGACCACTTTTTTATTAAGTACCTATGGAAAACGACCCAGATTCCTCTGGGTCACAGTTGTTGGGTCACACATAATTTATTTATATATATAATTAATTAGTACGGCGTTAAGCAATTACACTAATAAACAGAACATAGATACATTACATTACAAATTACATTATTTTATTCACAAAGGCAACATTGTATATTTTATGTGTTACTAGCAGCGCCCCGCGGTTTCACCCGCGTAAGTCTCGATCCCGTGGGAATATCGGGATAAAAATGTGCCTATGTGTTATTCCGGGAGTCCAGTTATATCCATTCCAAATTTCATGCAAATCCGCCCAGCCGTTTCAGCGTGAAGAAGTAACAAACACACTACACACACACACACAAACTTTCGCCTTTATAATATTAGTGTGATGTGATTGCAAATAGGAATAATTAATGTTTATAATTGTATAGTAAACTAGTTGTAAGTTAAATAGGGTAATTATGGTAATTAAGATGACTACACTATTTAATTAGGTATAATAACACTGTAATGATAGTTGCTAATAGAAAATAAATTAAAAATAAAATAAATTACTAATACAATTAAAAAAATATACAAAAATTAAAATACCTACCTACCTTCACCAAGTCAAACATTAAATTAAAATCATCAAAATATTTGAATTAAGTATTAAAACATGTTAAGTTAATTGAATAAAATGGAATACAAATAACAATTTATAAGACACTAATGCCCGTTTGCACTAAACATAAGGTTAGGCTTGTCCTAGTTAAGATACGCCTAAGCCTAATAAGAACAGCATAGCCTAAGTGGACTAAGGAATGGCTTAGGGAGTGCAAGTAAATTTATTGTTAGGAGTAGTCTAAACAAGTTAGGAAAGAACTTAGCGATTTTTATGTTTAATGCAAACGGTCATAAGACTATTTTTGCAGTCACAAAACTATACCAGTGCCCTTACCACAAGTTTCTGACGTTATCGAATCGTTATCGAGACGATAGTCAATAAAAATATTAACCAATCAAGTTATTAAGATTTCTAGTCACCCCGATGTCATTGGCCAATATTCGACACTGACTATCGTTTTGCTAGCGATTCGATAACGTCAGAAACTTGTGGTAATGGAACAGGTTGTTCCATGTGAGTTTCTATACAAATCAGTACCAACCCATTAACAATGGTGTACGGCGTACTACTTAGTATGTAATACCTCCATTACCTAACAGCCATGCACGGTGTAAAGGTCATGTTTACTAAACCTTAAGGCAGCGTTTCATTAAGACTACTAGCAGGTTTGCGTGAAAGATAAAACTAAATAAAAAAAAATGGTACCTATCTACTTTTTTACAACACATCACACACAACACGCATATTATGCACGAAACAGACAGAACATAGGATTATTGAAAATAGTGGTTATTAGGTATCCCTTGATAATATAGGTATTTAACATAATATTACATTTTATTCTGCTGTGATTTTATCTAATCCTAACTATGGACTTTGTCTGAAATAAAGAGATTTTATTATTATTATTTATAGGAGTATTGCAAACACCATCTTTCATATAAAAAAAAACCGTATATCAAACCGTTATAGAGATAAATGGGAACATTTTTTTTTGCAAGATGATGATCCTGGAATGGAAACGGCTGCACCAATTTCCACCAAACATAGATAATAATAATCTCAAAACCAATTCACATTTCCAACAAAAAAATACTACATCAGAATCCGTTCATCCGTTTGGGAGCCACGACAATTTACTGTGGCTACGATGCCATAGATATGTCACAGTAAGATATTAAAATCAGGGAGATGGCAATTTTCCTAGCTGTCCCGAGCATCGTGTTTTCGTCATCTTCTTTTTGTGAGTCCTATTAAGAGGTGGTCCAATTCCAGAAAGGCGCTCTAATTCCGGTCAGGTGCCCTATTTCCGGTCAGGTGCTCTAATTCAGGTCAGGCAGCGCAGCTCCGGTCAGGTTAATCTCAGATTGAGGGAATGGTACCTGCAGTCTTATTTTATAACCGGTTGAAGTTTGATTTTGATAATTATTTTGCTGTGCATTGCGCTGCATGTTTTAAATTATTTTCGATCTTGTAAAAAAGCTAAAACACACAGCGCAATGAACAGCAAAATAGTAATCTATATCGATTAGACAATAGCCTTGCTGGGCTCTTTCTGCCATTTTCGAAAAGAGACGTCGTATACTTTCATCTTATTTCATTTTCTAGTGTTTTTTGTGTTATTTTGTGTAATGTTGGTGGCATTTTAACTAATGTAGCTCATCTAATAGAGCATAAGTGTAGTGAAATGAAATGGAAGTGTATTGCGTGACATTTCAAATTGGTGGAAATTGTCTACCAAAATTCTTACATGACAGTGTCACGCACAACGGTCAACCAACCAAGTCGAACTATCGGGAAAATAAATAATAAGGTATAACACGCCATAGAAACCCGTGACAAAATCATTTTAAAAAAAAACGAGCAAGCTTCCATGTCTGGTCGCATCTGTGGGTCTGCGGCTTAAATCCTTGAAGAGTGGTTAATCCCACTAAAATGATAGTGTACTGGCCCAACAAGTATTGCCTCACTCGCCGGCTACCTACCTTCTTACAAAACTCGAGCTGAGGCCCAGGCTTGCAAAACACACTGACGGAACGCGTAGAACAGTGTGCACGTATCATAGACCCTACGTTAGTGAGCTTACAAGTGTATGATGGAGACTCAACTGTGCTTCCTGTTGGTGTTGTGTTTCTGTGTCTACGGGACCTTGCAGTTGATCCCGCTGCGTAAGTCCTTAGTCGTCATTCAGGCTTTAGAGACATTACCATTTCCATTTTTGACGACCTCTGTGGCGCGGAGGGCGAAGTGTCGCCTGCGACGCAGGAGGTTGCGGGTTCGATTCCCGCTTCCGAACAAATATTTGTGTGATCTGCAGATATTTGTTCAGGGTGTTCTGGGTATTTTCTATGTATAGTAAAACTAACTATCCATGTAATGTATTGTATTAAGTATATCAGTTATCTAGTACCCATAACACAAGCTCTGCTTAGCTTGGGGCTAGTTAATGCTGTGTGAACTGGCCATATTTTATTTATTTGTTGGATCTCTGTGTGTTCTACCGCCTCTACAACGGGGAATAAATAACAAAGAAATAAATAAATAAAGCTGGACAGTTCACACAACATTATCTAGCCCCAAGCTAAGCAGAGCTTGTGTTATGGGTACTAGATAACTGATATACTTAATACTATACATTAACATAGATATAGATATATTTTTTATAAACATAGAAAATACCCAGAACACAAATATCTGCAGATCGTACAAACATTTGTTCCGAAGCGGGAATCGAACCCGCAACCTCCTGCATCGCTGGTGAACCGTCGCCCGCCACACCACTGAATCCTCTGACGAGCTTTTAGATCTTATCCCCGCATCGAGATTTGACCCTTGCTCTTCCCGGCACCGTGACAAAGCTCATCCACACATCATATATCCCTGGGTTTCGTAAAACTCGTTTCTCGAAATCATTTATTTTACCTACAAACTATGGAATGAGCTTCCATCTGAGGTTTTCCCGGTTGGTTACATTTGTCGCTTCAAGAAAAATGTTCTTAAATTCCTTCAGGGTAGGCAGCGCATCGACAATACCCCCGGTGTAGCCGGTGTCTATAAGCGACGGTGACCATTTTACATCAGGTAGGTCGTAAGCTAGTTAACAAATTTGTTTTATAAAAAAAAGTGTGTCTCCGTCCTAAGAATACTCCTGTCACCCTCACCTCCCGTGGATGTAGTAAAAGACAGCTAGGCAGATAGATAATACATTACTGCCGAGGCCTACAGATCAGGCGATGATGGTGGAACGTGAAGATACAGTGCCTATATACGTGAGAACATCGTCATGTGGCTGCGGCCAACGCGTTTTTTATTACCGAAGTAACCTGACGGAGGTAAAAGTAACCAAAAATGTTACAAAAGTAACCTTTTGGCAACGCTGCATTCTTCTCATCATCAGATCAGTTGTCCACCTTCCATCTCTATCATCAGATCAGCTCGCTGTCACCATAAGATTGTATTGCCATCGGAACTTGACAGGTATGCCAAATTTCAGCTCAATTGATTGAGTTTTCTGTTCCGAACATGCAAACAAGTTACAAGTTATATAAAAACTTGTAACATGTAAAATAAAAGCTTGTAAATAAATAAAGCCAAATTGTAATAATAAATTGGGTTCTACAGGATGTCTCATAATATACAGAGGAGAGGAGGAGGGATTCTGCACATCGTGGTAAATAACTTTAGTTCTACTACTTTTTAAATTTCGAAGTTCTTCATTCATGAAAAGCTTCGTATAAGTCCTAAAATATCAAGTATGAAGAACTTCGAAATTTAAAAGATCGTGGAACTAATGTTATTCTCCACGATGTGTAGAATACCCCCTCCTCCCCCCTCCTTTTATAGGGATACCATGATACACTCTGTACAAGTATTTATAACTCCTCAGCCGACTACATCCACCCATGCGCCGAGCTGAGCGATGACTGCTTCACCAAGGCCACGCTAGACGCCATCCCGGGTATCGTCCAGGGGATCCCGGAAGCTGGCATACCGGCCCTGGACCCGCTGTACCTGGACAAGAACATAAGCATAGTGCTCCCAGGGAACCTGCAGATGACATTCCACAACGCGAAGCTGGTGGGATTGAGCTCCTGCATCCCGGATAAAGTTTCGTAAGTTTCCGAGTTACATCATCAGCCTGTTGGAATCCACTGGACATAGATCTCCCCCACAGCCGACACAGACCGGTCATGAACTGCCTCCTCCATCACGGACTGTACTGAGCCGCCTCCATCCACAGAAATTTTTTGAAATGTGTTATTACTGGAAGAAAGCTTTAGCCCAGTGAGTCATGGGAAGCAATGGCGGCGATGAGCTAACCACTAGTCATGTCTATATTCCACGATGGTGCAACCCCTTCGTGGAAACTGGCGTGTGTGTCTCTAATAATTAAATATTATTAAATAATACTGTATTTAATGATAATAATATTCGAGTTCCATTGTCCACCTTCAGTCTCCATCATTAGATCAGATCGCTGTAAAATTAGTGATCGGAAACTGTGCTGAGCCTAAGCACGGCCAGTCTGCTATTATCCATCGTGGAGTTCCGTTGTCCACCTTCATCAGATCAGCTCGATGTCAACTCCGTCTTGACTGTCCTTGTATAGGTACAAGATTCAAAAAGGTTGTGTTATTGAAGGTAATAAGGAACAGGTAGAATTTCGATAATTGAAGGCCTTTACTGTTACTTCCTCAATCCTTGCTAGCCGTTAAATATCTACTTATAGACTTCAGGCTTTCCATTGATCAGCAAGAGTGTAGCGAACGTACTCTCCTCATCATCAGCCTTTAGACGTCCACTGCTGGACGACACCTCCCCCATAAAATGCAGTGGGATTTTCCATAATCACCACGCTTGGCAGGTGCATTGGTGATCGCAGTTTAGGTGTTGAGTACTCATGTGGAAGCAGGGATAAGGGATTAAAGCAGGGTATTGGCGGCAGCATCCTCCTGAATACTCAATACCGACACTGCTCCCTTCCGTCTCCTCCCGTGGATGTCGTAAAAGCCAACTAAGGGATTTAACCAGAGCATGGGCAGCAGCATTCTCCTCAACAACAATACTGCAACACGCAGCGGCTGGCACTGGGCGAGACGCAAGAGGTTGCGGGTTCGATTTGCGCTGCGGAACATTTTTTTTAGCGATCTGCAAATATTTGATCCTTGTTCGCTGTCTTCCTCTTCCTCGTTTGCCTTCTATAATGGTTTTTAAAAAGCTGTCAGGTCGACCATGACCATCTTTCCCTTTCTACTCTGAATAAGTTGTTCTTATTAAAGCTCTTTTCTCGTTCTATTATTTCAACACGTCTTCGTCTGTAAGTTTTTCTGTCCAGCCGTGGACTAATTATTGATAAAAATTTTAAATTACCGTGGTTTGGGCACAATTTAGAAAAATGATGACTTTACACCACGTACTTTTACTATTCTCCTGCTGACGTTTCGTTGACCATTCAGAGGTCCTTCTGCATGAGCACCGACCGCGACCACGCTCGAAGGCCGTGAGACGGGAAATAGTAAAGTACGTGGTGCATAGTCGTAATTTTTCAAAAATAATGATTGATGTCCATAATTCGATGTTATTTAATTTTGTTTCAGGTCTCGCCGTGAAATACGAACATTTGTGTTCGATATGCACTGCAACTTCACCATCAGAGGGGTCTACAGCCTGCTGGGGAGACTGCTGCTTTTCAACCTGGACACTGAAGGAAGTGCTAAGGTTAAGATTTGTGAGTACCTTCTATTTGAAGTTATTCGGACTTCCATAACTGAAACACATGCCAAATTCCTGAGCTGGTCAAATGGCCATACGATCACTCATCCTCGCAAAAATCTAAAAGAGATTTTTGGCAGTTAGGGGTCTAATCAATTTGCTCTTAATCCCCTTAACGCTCTTTTCCCCAGGGAACCAAAGAATCCGGCTCGAAGTGGTGGAAAGAGTGGTGTTGAATGAGGCAGGTGAAGGACACTACAAAATCAACTCGTACAAATACAAAGCGGACTACGGAACCGCTCTGAAGCTCAACCTAACGAACCTTATCAGAGGGAACCCTAGAATAAGTGAGTACACACTTTATTTCAAAATAGTGCCCGCTCGCGTCTTCGCGGATAAAAACCCGATAAAAAGTCTAGCTCAAAAAGGTTGCGGATTCGATTCCAGCGGCGAGACAAATGTTTGTATGATCTGCAAATATTTGTTGCGGGTCTGGGTGTAATGTTACCATACTGTACCATGGTACTCGTAGTTTCTGGTACCCACGACACAGGGAATACTTCTTTTTTTTTATACTACTGGAATGATGGACATGCAAATGGCCCACCTGATGTTAAGCGGTAACCTCTGCCTATTTTTGACGACCTCTGTGGCGCGGCGGGCGAAGCTTGGCATGCGACGCAGGAGGTTGCGGGTTCGATTCCCGCCTCGGAACAAATATTTGTGCGATCGCAGATATTTGTTCAGGGTGTTCTGGGTATTTTCTATGTACAATAAAAATATCTATCTATGTAATATATTGTATTAAGTATATCAGTTATCTAGTACTCATAACAAAAGCTCTGCTTAGCTTGGGGCTAGATAATGATGTGTGAGCTGTCCAGCAATATTTATTTATTTATTTTATTTATATTAGTGCATTACCTCATAGGTCACGTCCACGCTAAACGCTCACAAAACGTCTCATGGTGTACTTTCCTTTTATGAAGCTCACGAAGCTATTTTAAGCAGCAATTCACAGTAACTCCAGGTTCAAGAACCAAAAAATTCCAGAAAAAGTTGTCCCCTATTTTCCATGTCCTATGTTGGTTCCCAGTCAGTTAATTTATCATCGCCGCAGTTTTGGGCATTCTTCTTTCCACTTCTGCCAGCATCGGGATTTTGGGTGTCGAAATCTGTTCGATCTCATACCCGCATCCATGTTCTACTGTCGTACCTCTCGACATCGGAGGGAAGCTCATCCACACATCATCGACAAGTGGGTGTCGATCACGTAAAAGATCTCGTACGTGCAAGTTGTGAATGAGCTCCCTTCTTGAGGTTTTTCCGCTAAACATAATGAACTGCTTCAAAAAAATAGAGCCCTTGGCAAGTACAACGCATTGGCAATGCCTCTGATGGTGCCATGGAGGTAGATGTTGCAGATGTCAATAGGCGACAACAATGACAATGACAAACACTTTCCTTTTCGTGACCGACTCACATTCACACCGCTCTGTCCCACTGGTGTTGGTTGTAGAGTGATTTGGTGGTATCCATACCGGCAGTATCGTTATTGGTGGTATCGTGTTCTTGCGGTATCGATACTCGCGCGCTAGAGTAATTTAGCTGATTCGTGTATTGAGTGATTTGGTGGTATTGTTACTGGCTGAATCGTGGTGCTGGCGTTATTGGCGATTTTGACTTAGGCTGTAATGCTTGTGTTATTTCAGGTGCAAACATTCTCCAAGTACTGAACTCAGACGCGCAAGCATTTGCTAGCGAGTTTGGAGGACCTATCCTGGACTACGCGATAGACTATGCAATGAATGTGACGCAGAGATTCTTCGACGCCTACACGTATGACCAGCTCACACACGTACCATTGACTGAAGAGTTCTTTGAGAAGGAGTAACCATACGATCACATAGTAATGCTGTAAATAGTTGGATAGTTTGTAAATAAGGTGTGAATTAAAAGATAAACGGCTAATTACCACTATTATTCGTCACTTTACTAACGTTTCAAGACTGAGTTCAGAAGCCTCTTCATCATGAGCACCGCCCGCGACCGCGTTCGACGGTGGACCAGCGAATACTGCGTGCAACCGCGCGCTCAGCTCGCTGGGACAGCGGCGGCGGCGGCGGCGGCGGTAGGTTCGTTGCGCGTGCGTCGAGAATTAGTTCATCTACGTCACTAGCACTACCTACGTCGTTGGTATAAGGCTGCGTACACACTGCACTCACGGTATCACTCTCCAGACCGATTACAGTACTACAAACAGGAGTGGCGGAGTGGAGTAAAGGTTGCCATGCCAGCGAAATACCCCATCCCCGATCGCGATTGAAATTTGGATGTCGGCTAATCTCAATTGCTTCCCGTATCTTGCGAGGAACAAAAAACTTCTCTTTTGCAAGAACTGAAATTTTGTCAAGCCGTAGGTAGTGGGACGATTCCGAGATCATTGCATACTCTGCAACCGCCGACTTTTCTACGTCCAGATTTCTAACACTCCTGATGTGTTCTGCCAACCTAGCCGATATGTTACGCCGGGTTTCACCTATGTTACTCTTGCCACAGTCACATGGTATACTGTATACACCGGGCATACCCAGAGGATCCCTGTCTTTTGGCGAGCGCAGAAATTGTCTCAGCTGACCTGGCGGTCGGAAGACCGGTTTGATATTATATCTACCACGTATCCTATCTTGTCTGTTACCCCCTTTATGAAAGGCAGGTAGACCGGAGACCGTTCCACGACAGATAGTCTTGTACGTTCATTCGCCATCATCACTCGAGAACGCTGACGCCAACTATAACCATTCCTTACCAATACCGTTCTCACGTGCTCCAACTCAGACTCCACATGTAGATGATCACACAAGCTGAGAGCCCGATTAATCAGTGTTCTGGGCACAGACAAAAGAAACATTGGGTGATGATGCGAGTTCGCGTGCAGATACTGATCCGTATGCATGGGTTTCCTGTATACAGCGTGTGAAAGACTACCACACGCATCACGTATTACCCGTGTTAGTGGTAATTAGCCGTTTATATTTTAATATAATTCCCAACCACGATAAATCAATTCTATAATACGGTAATACACACCTTATCTCTTACACACGTTGAAGTATTTTAATTGTAAGAAATAAACGATTTAAGTAGGCCAGTGTTTTATTTAAATACGAGGCCAACTAAGTATTTAATCTAAAAACTGCCCGATCCGGACCGGCAATCGAGTTTAGAGTTACAACATAAACTCTTTATTTCGTCTTCAGCAGTTATTCACAAAAATACTAACTAAAATAGATAGGTACCAAGATACTAATGAATATTGCTTATTATAAGTTAATGCCTTATAAAAAAGTTATAGTAGATATAGTATTATTAGTAGGTATTGATTATTACTTATATCAATATCTACTAATAATACTTAGTGTATATTAGTCAGCCATGGGAAGCAATGGCAGCGATGAGCTCACCACTTGTCACGTCTATTTCCCACGATGGTGCAACCCACAGCGAAAAGAGGCCCATTTTGAGGCTCTGACTACCCTTTCGGGGGAAAACGTGTGTGTCTGTGTATGTATGTATAAGTGGATGGATATAAAGTAGACCAACGAAAAAAAAACGTGTGTGTCTGATTATGTATGTATAAGTGGATGGATATAAAGTAGACCAAAAAAAAAACGTGTGTGTCTGTGTATGTATGTATAAGTGGATGGATATAAAGTAGACCAAAGAAAAAAAAACGTGTGTCTGTGTATGTATGTATAAGTGGATGGATATAAAGTAGACCAAAGAAAAAAAAACGTGTGTGTCTGTGTATGTATGTATAAGTGGATGGATATAAAGAAGACCAAAGAAAAAAACGTGTGTGTCTGTGTATGTATGTATAAGTGGATGGATATAAAGTAGACCAAAGAAAAAAACGTGTGTGTCTGTGTATGTATGTATAAGTGGATGGATATAAAGTAGACCAAATAAAAAAAAACGTGTGTGTCTGTGTATGTATGTATTAAGTGGATGGATATAAAGTAGACCAAAGAAAAAAAAACGTGTGTGTCTGTGTATGTATGTATAAGTGGATGGATATAAAGTAGACCAAAGAAAAATATGAATGGAGTGAGTAGGTATCAAGATGACGGCTAAAAGACAGGACTAGAAGAAGAAAACATGTTTTGTATGGAAATTACGACGAACAAAATATAAGATTATTCTTTAAAAACTTCAAAGAAAAGGAAACTCTTTACCCGACTACGGCAAAGCCTAAAGGAGGGTTATGTGTTTAGCAGTCTATGCATGTATGTATGTTTGTACTTCTTTTTTTAGCTACTTGAATGACGATAACTTGATAACATCTGCCTTTAACAATATATTACCTCATAGGTTACGACCACCTAGGTTTTTTTTCTTTTTTTATACTACTTGAATGTCTGAACAAGCATATGGCCCACCTGATGTTAAGCGGTAACCTCTGCCTATGAACAGTGCATTACCTAATAGGTCACGTCCACCTAGGACGCACCCTATGTGACATTGCACTGCGCCCGCCACCCTGAAATATAAAGATGAAAAGTCTCATGTGCCTGTAATTTCACCTGCACCTACCCGTCAAACCGGAACACAGCAATGCGAGCACTCCTGCTTTGCGGTAGAAATAGGTATGGAGGTAGTACTTCCCCGGACGAAATCTTTCACATAGAGCTCTACACAAACTAAGAGTTACACGTATTTATGTATGTTCTACCGTAGCGCTTAAACTACTCATACAATTTTGATGAGAGCGGTGTCAATCTATTAGTTATTATAGTCCGGGTGACGGGTACGTATCAAAATGTATAAATTCAAAATACATACGTTTACAATTCATAAGTTCAAAACACATCAATTTAAAAAACCTAATGGTTTAAAATTTATAATTTCATTTGATATAAGTTTAGAATAACGAACTTCGAAATACAGTAGTTTAAAAAACATAATGTCAACAACACATAACAGTTGTCATTAATAATGGCTAAATAGCATAATAGTTGCCACGACGCGTTCATTCCACGTCATTCGCGTTCATTGGCGTCTCTAGCCGCATCCATCCACCGCGTTCCTTGTCTTTGATCCATCGAAAGGTTGATTTTGGAACCTCACCTCTGACACAGCTTGAATAGAACCTGCATAGTTCACCTACTTCTGATATAAATAAAATATCCTCCCTCCAATTTTTCTCACCCACTTTCAAAAACCGTGCAATAAGGATATTGAATTTATTTTCGGTATTTTGAACGTATACATTGTAATCATTATGTATTTTGAGTTCAGGCATTTCGACCTTTATAAATAAAAAACTTTAAGGGTTTTAAATTTATTTATTTTCACTATTAGGTTTTTTAAATTTATGTGTTTTGAATTTATATTTTTTGAAACGTACCCTAACTGTATACGTTTAAAATACCGAAAATCAAAATACCGTATGGTTCAAATAAATAAATCCAATATCCCTATTGTACGGTTTTTATAATGTTTGAAATACGTCAAAAGTGTCAATTTGATGGCTCCAGCTACAAACTTGAAATTTGGCATGCATATTTGTTTGAGATTATGGCTTTAGGCATTTCGACCATTATACATATAGAACTTTATCGATTATAAAACTTATTGATTTTCACAATTAGGTTTTTTAAAGTTATGGATTTTGAACTTATGTATTCTAAACGTATGTATTTTGAATTTATGAATTTTGATACGTACCCCCGGGTGACAGTACATTTTATACGAACGAAATCAATTTATTACATGACATTATATTTTATGGTGACAAGAGGGCTGGCTCCTTCCTGGCGCAAAGAATTTCTTTGGCCATTCAACGTGGGAATGCAGCCAGTGCTCTTGCCACCTTGCCCTATGAACCAAATTTATTGAGTTAGCTTTTTTTTTTCTATATTTAAGTATTTTTGTACATACCTTGTATTAGTTATACTATTCATTCTGTAAATAATAAATAAAAACCCCATTTTAAGCAATAAATAAATAAATTAATTACATCAAAAAAAGTGCGCTCTCTGTTTTTTTGCTATCATTTCGATTGGAATGTCAAATGAAAGAGGAATATTTTCAGAGTTCACTGAGATTTTTATTAACATTAAGTTAAAGGTATCAGATTATCTATAACTGTGGTAGCACTTGGCATGCACTATGTTGGTGACTCTAATAAATAAATATAAATATAAATAAATGTAAAAGTATTGTACAAGTATAAGTATAAGTAAGTGCTTAAAGTTGTGGTTCGCAGTATGCAGTACCTAGGGTTGTAGTTTATATAACTTTTTACTTGTTTGTATAATAGTTTCATTCAGACTGACACTATACTGTTACTGTAGTTACCTCAATATTTATATACAGATGAAGTTACACCAATATTCTCTTCTATTTTTCTGTTTAATCCAGTCCATACAAAGGTGCCTGGTTTGGATGGCTTTTAGTGGAAAGGCCGCTCATTTCTTTGTTTATAATCAGGGTTAAAAAAAGGTTCTTTAGTATTGTTCTTTGTAAATAAAGAGTTAGGTATCTATCTATCTATTAAGGTATAAATACAATAAGTATTCTTCAATTTTTTCAAGCCATAAAAACCATTTTAATTTAAATTTCCATTTAAGTCACCCCTAGCACGGAGCATTCCTCCGTGCCCCCAGGTAACTAGCCCTAGTCTAGGTAAGAATGACGTAAGACAACGTTCGAATCGGAAACCAATCCCTTTCTGTCAAATATTCGCAATGAAGTCACGCGACGCTGAGCGTCTGAAAACTTTTATTGCCATTTTTAGGGTTCTGTAGTTCGACAAGGAACCCGTATAAGATTTTTCAGTCCGTCCTTCGTCCGTCGGTCTGTCCGTCCCATCAAAAACCTACGGTGACGCTAGTACAAGCGTGTGCCATCAATTTCTCGCAGAACTTTACATTAGCTGTCAAGGTGTTGTCAGGGGGCTTATTACGAGAATTTGATAGTATTCGAAGTTTCGTCTCCTTCCATACATTTACTTGCAACGCCCCTAGCGGAAACGAGGAGAAAACTTAGGATGCTGTCTGTAAATGTATTGAAGGAAACGAAACGTCATATAGTTTCGAATACTATAAAATTCTCGTACTAAGCCCCCTGAACTTTAGACTCTTGCATGAAGCATGATAGACCTCACATCATCAGCACTGCCAGGGTGCTTCAGGTCCATCCCGAGTGCCAAGCACCAAAGGGTGACAGTCCGCGCCGGCGGAGGTTCATTTTGACTAAGGAAGTTAGGAAATAGTCAGCAGCGCAGCACACAAAAAAACACTCCCCTGGAACTAATGAAGTTTATTATTTCATGGCTAGCTACTAGGTATACCTACCTACTATAGAAAATAATGGCGAACGGAGCTCCGTTCGCCATTATTTTCAATAGTAGGTACTGCATTTAATTTTAACTTCACTTTCTTTTCGCTTGTGGCGCCAAATTCTAATTTTATTGTGTTTTTTGCTAATCACAGCTCATCAAGTCATCAACACATCTTGAGCCCAACGCTACCATAAAAATAAACAAAAACCCCTGAACTTTCTTTGTTGTTTTGTTAAAAAAACAGGCTTTTTTTGTCTCAACAATTACCAGCTTCTAATTTTTTCATTTTTAATTTCTTGCTTCTATTTATCGTTTTGCTATTCGAAATAGTTTTCGGTAGACATCAGGCACCAACCTACAAGAAAACTTTTTATAGTCAGACAACTTTATTATTTCTCGTTGTGAATCGTGCTAAGCGGTACCTAAATCGCGTGTGCACAGATAGGTATTGATTAGAATTGTATGAAGTACCTACTCAGGTTTGTTTTCGTACCCTTTTTCATGTTGTTTGCTGATTAGCAAGTCTATGTTACAAGACAATAATGTAGGTTATCTCAGATCGCCTATATTGTAAGAACAGGATGCCATTTCTGTCCCAGCCTCCTCTTGCCACAATAATGATCGATAGAATCTAAAACTATATAAACTTTAGATTATATTACTATTAATTACTATTTATGTATTTATTTACTATTTATCTACATACTTTATTTCCCATTATCAATATGGCGGCCTTTATAAATTACGTAAGGGCCCCCTGCCATTTATGGTTGCACCCTGGTTCATTTATTTTTGACCTGGGTCAGCGGTTGCGTGTATTGCGTGGTATTTTAGAAAAAGTGTATATTTTCTTGCAAAAAAAAACCTGTTTTTTCTGCCACCATTTAAACTGAAGCCCAATTCTCGTAATAAAAAATAGTCAAATTAAAGTTCGGATCATGTTACGATCTAGTGTCGATGTCACAAACGTCAAAAATGGTATTCTGCTCACCTGACAATATAACGCGGAATGTGATTATATCGAAATGTGACTGTAACTTGAATGTTTCAAAGTTCTGAGAGTTTTCTCTTTCACTCTTTACAATTATTATATAGCACTATCCTACTCTAATATATGGTCGCAAGAACCGAAAGTAGATTATATTGTTGTTATGAGGGAGCAGAATACCAATTTCTCTGTCAATTTACAATACAATCTCGTTTCGGTCAACTTGCAGTGTGGTTATAAAATAAATAAGAGAATTGGGCTTCTGGGCTATGACTTGACGGAGAAACTTGATTACTTGACTATTTATTATTACTTGTTATTCATGAAAAATTTAATTCATTATTAATACTTGATACTAAATTGATGCAAATAATACGTACTATTATTTATTCTGTGATAATACACAGAAGCCATAAACCAAAAAAAAAAATCTTAACGTGAAAACACGTATGTCCACAATCTCAAGTGAGTTAATGGTGGGGCCCTCCCCCACCATGGGGGTATTGCCATATTTCACCTTTCACCAACACCATTACATTATATTCTCACCAATTCTCACGTAATAATTTATGGACAACCGCTATGGTCTGATGAAGCAGTGAATCTCAATAAAGTCGAGAATGGCTTTTTATTTCATAGTCATGAATATTGCAGTACAATGCGGCGGACAATCGCTCCTGAAATACTGTTCACGCATTGTTGTACTGGCGGGGACGAAATGGGAATAACTTAATAGTAAACATACATACATACATAGACACACGCCTTTTTCCCCGAAGGGGTAGGCAAAGCCTCAATAGGCCACTTTTCACAGTGGGTTGCACCATCGTGGAATATAGACGTGACAAGTGGTGAGCTCATCGCCGCCATTGCTTCCCACGACTGACTCAACTAACGCTTTCTTCCAGTATTAACACATTCCATAATAATCTAGCAGCCAGGACAAATCTTATACCAACAAATCATACTAACAAGTCCGGGTAATCCCTTAGTCGGCTTTTACGACATCCATGGGAGGAGATGGAGGGGTCTATTCTTAGGCCGGACACACCACGGCGGCTTAATAGTAAAGTGTCGACAAAAGTTGCTTAAAGTCGCGCGATGCCGCTTGTATGTCAAGGAAACTTATAATTAACTTTTAAAACATTCTAAACTAACATACTAACTTCCACACCTCGCTGCAACCCTCAGGGGATAAATTTCGAAAATTCGTTTCTTAGTGCACCTCTAGACCACAAAAGGAACATACCCTACAAATTTCAGGCCTCTAGGACTTACGGTTTAGGCTGTGCGTTGATACTCAGGTCAGTCACGCAACGATTTTATATATAACTAGTGTCCGCCAGCGGTTTCACTCACGTTTTACCAAGATAATTATAGCACAATTCAGGTCATAAACTATCTCTGTACCAAAATTCATCGAAATCGGTTCAGTCGTTTCGGCGTGATTGAGTGAAACATACAAACATACAAACATCGAAACTTTGAGGTTATAATATTAGTGGGATACATTGTTCTTGATTTAATTAGGTAAGTATACGAGCCTTCCTGAGGCCTATCACCACACGGGTTATCTCTCCCAAAGGTCACAATCAGACCAGGTCACCAAGAAAGAACCAAAGGTTGAAATAAATGAAAAGCATGGTGAACCAATGAAAGGCCGGTACTGACACTTGGAAAAATAAGATTATTGTTGAATAATATATTTTTCAAGACAAGCTTTTATAAAATGTGTGATCGTAACCGTGTGTTGATCAAAATGAGCCCAAACACGGCCAGTCTACTATTATCCATCGAGGAGTTCCGTTGTCTACCTTCCGTCTCCATCATCAGATCAACTCGCTGTCAACATAATATTAGTATTGACATCGGAACTTGACAGCAACTTATGACACTAGGATTCAGAATCTCGAGCACCGCCGTAAAGTTGCTTGCCTTTCGATCTTCTATAGGTTACGTTTCAGGGAATGTGCCAGGAGCTACATGATCTGATCCCACCGTCTCCTTTTCATCATACGATAAACAGGCGCACGGCTCAGTACCATCCTTACCTCATCAGTATACCCGCAGTTCGCACTAAGCGTTTCGGTTCCACCTTTGTCGTACTGCTAAGGAATGGAACAAGTTGCCGTCGTCTGTCTTTCCTGGAAATTATACTATGGGTATCTTTAAGGCAAGAGTGAATAGGTGCCTTCTAGACCTTCGTGTTCCAACGTCGGCCGCATAATCACTTACCAACAGGTCAAACGAGGGTCTATAACAGTTAAAAAGGAGCAGGTATGCCAAATTTCATCCCAATCGGGTTGAGGATAACTGCTTTTAAATTCAGTTGCAATTTTTGACCCGAACACGTACATTTTTAGATATTTACTCGTAAAAGCTTTTAACTTTCCGTCTCGCCAGTACAAAACCCATTATCCATTGCAGACTCCAGCTATTGATCTGGTTATATTCAGCTGCAGCTAACCATAATGGACAATCTATATCTACCTACCAGAGTGCAGGTTCGAGTCCTGGCGATGTAATTATCGTCAATGCAGAACGGCCAATTCATTGTAACATTACAAAATTATTATAAAAACTTCTAGAAGCTTCCATACTCACACAAGTAGCTTGTTGACAAAAAACTAACGGACAACTCACACATGCACACAGCCATGTTGGTTACATCTCACGTACACATAGAAAGTTATTGACGACTAGGCTCACCTATAAAAAGGTAGGCGCCCTTACGCCAAGCACATTCCAAACTCAGACGGAGCAATCAATAACACATCTATATTCCTACACTGCGCCCAATTTTGGTGAGTTTATTTAAATATATTACGCTCTAGCTAGCACTGTATAATCTGATGTTCTTATCTTTATTTTTCTTAATGTTGTAAATTCTAGCATCACACTTAAAGCACGTCCACTTGTCTACTACTATGTCTGTCCTTCTGACTAACTAGTTCTTAATCTCTGTTGTAAACCCTACGGTGTAATAAGGTTGAAAGCCACGTACTGCCTACCCCTGCGAGCCACGTCTGCGGCACCTAGAGGCGACTTTCAACCAAGTTACACCAGGGGGAAGAATCAAGCCTGTCACTACAACTACGTGATCTTTACAGGGTCCAACTCTACGGGTCGAACCTTACGGTTGGTGGCTTCACAGCCACCAACCGGACTCACCAGCTACCTGCTGTCTACCAGCTGTCTCCAGCCCTACCTGCTGCTACCAGCCTGCCACGAGCCACCTCGCAGACAAGGGGCGCGCTCATCACCATGACGCCTAGACCACGTGCTTCCGATCTACAGCTCACAGGACAGTACCGTGGAGAGTCCACACCTGTTCTTGGGTTCCGTACTACGCGTGTGTCCAAGTGTTCTTTTCTACAAGCGTGACCTTTTGAGACCTATTCTACTGCTGAGATTGAGACCCTTGATCATACCCCGGCCCATAGCCGTCTGGCCTTCTGCCTGCTACTCTGGCCCTCTGCCTGCACTTCTGCCTGCTACTCTGGCCCTCTGCCTGCACTTCTGCCTTCAGCATAACACTAAAGACTCTAAGTTTAACAATCTATTCAGTGATCTTATTGTTAGCATTTTAAGTTTAATATATGTATAAAAATGTCCTAATCGTTTTTCTACCTACCCTAGCTCTTCTATCAGGTAGGATAGGAACCTAAAACCTAGACTACCTACCTGTCCACGGCTGCACCGTGACAGTGGCGCCCAACTCTCTTTAAAACTCTCTTTCCAACTCTCTTTACAATTCTCTCTTTACTACCATAAGAGATATATTCACTATACCTATTCCGGCCCATATCAACATGATAATGGTGCCCTATTCATTCTCAATCTCAGTCTCAAACTTATGTCTCATACCTATTTTTGTCATTTACAAACGCTTGGTAAAAACTCGGAACAACATACCTACAAGAACAGAGGTGTAAGCTCGCCTTTATTGCATCGTGGCGGTATCATAATAATAGCTACTAGAAATTATTATTGTACCAAAGCTAATAATCTATTGTCTAATCGTGTATACTACTATCTATTGTCTAATTGTGTATAATTCTTTACAGCTATATCTATCTGTGTATACCTATCTGTGTGTTACTGTGTAATTCTAACCATTTCTGTGTACCTACCTACATTATTGCGTAAACAGTGCTAGTTCGTCGTAACAATGGAAACTAAATATCTAAAATGTAGAATCTCACTCAAACGTTCATCTGGTCTACAAACTAGTAGATATGAACGGAAACTATCATAAAGGATATTAAACTCATTCACTATAAAGAATAATATTTGCCTACTTATCTACCTAACTAACAATCTATATATCTATGTATCTATCATGCAATTTCATTGATTCACTAAGCTTGACTTACAACTGACCTTGACACTAGAATGTTGGAAATAGTAAACAACACTAGAACAATCTACCTACTTATAGAATACTAATACTATCAACGCGTGTGCGGGTGTGTGTGTGTGAGAAACACTGACCTTAAATACTTCTTTTACATACTTATAATAAACATGATAACTTAAAATCTAAATCGTACCTACTTACAAGTTCCCCAAAAACTAAACTAAACTAAACGTAAACTTAAAGGTTAACTTAAAATCTATACTATTCCTTTTTCTAAAACTAAACTTGAAACTAGAAACGTAAAATCTACATCGTAGCTACCTACGTAAACACTAAAATCTTAAAATCATAACTAAACTAAACATAACTTTAATCTACACTAATCGTAATTCGTAATCTATACAAATACTTTTACCTAAACTAGCTATAAAACTGTAAACTACTTTGAACGTACCTACCAACGAATCATCTAGAAACTAAACTACCTACTATCTACTTGATAAAACTAATCCTACGTGTGAGTGTGGGTCGACTAAAGACTTATTACCTATAACCTAGTTAACTTTGAACTAGAAAATAACTTTACCTACATTCTAAAGACTAAACTATAACCAAATAAAACTATACTACCTACTTAATAAATGCTTATTCAATCTATGTGCGAGGCGGTCTTGAGTATGTTATTCATAAAAACTTTCCAACGCAACAGAGGTCAACAAACCTAAAATGTTGCGAAATATACTTTCTTGCCGAGACCCTACATCTCTGGCGGGATATCTGCATTTTTCTCCCAAGGGACTAAACCTTTGGTGGAACAAA
The DNA here is from genome assembly GCA_932527175.1 of Operophtera brumata. Lineage (NCBI taxonomy): Eukaryota > Metazoa > Arthropoda > Insecta > Lepidoptera > Geometridae > Operophtera > Operophtera brumata. The sequence goes on from OW052229.1 coordinate 4,216,759, forward strand.
CGGAGCGGGTCGTGACTCCGATATAAAAAAAGCCATCACTAAATGCTAGCTTACTATTGCCTATAGTAATCTATTTTATAACATACTCATTTCAAACCTCACGCAGGAATTAAATCTAAGAAAAACAACTAACTAGATAACTAACTATGTATCTATATCTATATTAAGTATGTATGAGTATCTATATCTAAAATCTATAATTCTGAAAGCTCACTATAAACCTACAAAACTGCTATAAAGCTAGCTACTAGAAAAACAAAATACAATATGTTGATGGCTACAACATCACATTACGTCACAGGCATCGTCACTGTTGACCGGTAGAATCTTCCAGAAAACTACCTACTATAAACTGTTTGTCAAAACAACACGCTGTCTACATACCTACCTACCAACATTCCTTGGCTAAAACTCTCTGAAATGAATTTCTTATCTAACCTAAACGATCAAATGACCAATTAACCTACCTACTTACATTTGCAAAAGTAGCTATTCGCTAAATTATGAATGATTTAGTCTGATAATCATTTACTATTGCCTAATTCTAAAACCTAAGCGAATAGAAATAATATGTTAGAAAAACTCGCTAAAGAATAAAGCCTTACCTACACTAAACTTTTACTAAGTACAACACTTTAATCTACGTATTTTATGTACCTAATCAATTATGTATAATACCATTTAACTAACTTATGTAAAACATATAAGGACACCTAGTCCCCTAAAAATTGCAAAGGAGATCATAAAATATAATTAAATACCTTGCCGTACTATCAAACACTTATTTATCGTTGAGGTACTTAAAAATACAATACTTACTAAAGACCTCAACTACTTTATCAAATAACGGTAAATTCTCACTCAGGTATATCTTATTAAATACTATCCCAAAAAAAAAAAAAACATTATCAGAGTTTGATTAAGCCATAATTCTTAACATCTTTCCTATTCATTACAAACACATTAAAATAGGTACTTGAGCGAACATTACTGTCACTCATGCCTGACCTACTTACCTTATGGTCTGCCAGGAATGCATAGTTCGTAAACAACTCATGCGTGTCTTATTTAACAGAAACAAAATTGTTAGAATATTAATTAAAATATTTATGAGAAATCAAACTTAAACAAATTAATTAATGCTATTTATTTAAATCTTTAATCATTACTTAAAATCACAAATTATTATCTACCTATTCATCTACATTCAAACCCTATTAGTACTAATACAAACAGATAACTAAAATATTCCTGCCTACCCCTATGATATCTTGTTGCAGTGATCTACAGCTACTAAAAGTGACTATTCGATACTATTACTGCCATCTATGATTTCCAACAGGAAACTAAAGACATTAATACTAAACCTTCCCAACAGATGGCGGCTAAACAATATTGCTATGGCCATCTATATTAGTAATAATGAACTAGAGATAACTTAGAAACTTTCTCAACAGATGTCACCATAAGTTCAGTACAAACAATAACTTTGTAAAAATATTTTTTTTAATCCCATTGATGAAAATAATAAACATAAACAATTAGAATAAATTCAATAAATAATATGAAGACAAGTAAACACAAAATAAAATAAACTTGACTTAATAATAGAAAACACTTACCTATTTAAGAACTTGCATTTACTTAATACTTTTATTTTTTTTGGATAACTTTAAACTTCCTTAATTTTTTTTTCTCGATGAGCCTTTAAAACTGAAACTCCAACACATAGAGCTTACACTTAATTTTTTTTTATAGAGCTAACACTTATAATTTTTATTACGTAGATCTAACACTTTAATTTTTTTTACATAGAGCAGACACTTCAAAATTTTTTTTTCCTTTTCACTTCTCATAGAGACATAGAATCAACACTTACAAAAAAAAAAAAAAATTTTTTTTTTGCTACTTCATCTACAAATAGAAACATAGAATCAACTCTTAATTTATCTTATACTCATACAACTTTAACTACAAATAGAACTATAGAGTTAACACTAAATATTTTCTTATCATAACTGTTATATTTAATAATTAACTTTAACTAATAATTACTTAAACTAAACCTATTGGAACACTCTAAGAAGCAATATGAGCGGTGAAAACTCATTTAAAAATAAGCCTCTAACAACAGAGCGGATTGCTTCAAAACTCTTTAAACAAGCCAATTCTGACTAGGATGCGGATTATGGCAAACATCTAAAATAAGCCTAAAATGCCAGCTTCTCTAAATTAATACTAATCTACACTTAACAACTTAAACTTAAACAACTCTACAATGATAGAGACACTTAGAATTTATATTAGAACATTAACTTACAGACAGACTAGTACTAAATAACACTTGCCCTTCTAAATGATAAAGCCTCTACTACACTAACAACTAAAACTCTTGTTGATATGAGTATATTTACACACTAAAGTAAATATATTCTAGTTGTAGCTTCTTAAGCCTTCTATGACTTGAGGCTAATGCGGGATGAATAAAAGATTGAAGTATGAAAGACAGTATGAATGTAGAGTCATCAAGAGATAGGTTGCAGTTCTAGCGGGTTTTATCAGGAAAAACCCTTTCTCTGGGAGGGGCGATACTGTAACATTACAAAATTATTATAAAAACTTCTAGAAGCTTCCATACTCACACAAGTAGCTTGTTGACAAAAAACTAACGGACAACTCACACATGCACACAGCCATGTTGGTTACATCTCACGTACACATAGAAAGTTATTGACGACTAGGCTCACCTATAAAAAGGTAGGCGCCCTTACGCCAAGCACATTCCAAACTCAGACGGAGCAATCAATAACACATCTATATTCCTACACTGCGCCCAATTTTGGTGAGTTTATTTAAATATATTACGCTCTAGCTAGCACTGTATAATCTGATGTTCTTATCTTTATTTTTCTTAATGTTGTAAATTCTAGCATCACACTTAAAGCACGTCCACTTGTCTACTACTATGTCTGTCCTTCTGACTAACTAGTTCTTAATCTCTGTTGTAAACCCTACGGTGTAATAAGGTTGAAAGCCACGTACTGCCTACCCCTGCGAGCCACGTCTGCGGCACCTAGAGGCGACTTTCAACCAAGTTACACCAGGGGGAAGAATCAAGCCTGTCACTACAACTACGTGATCTTTACAGGGTCCAACTCTACGGGTCGAACCTTACGGTTGGTGGCTTCACAGCCACCAACCGGACTCACCAGCTACCTGCTGTCTACCAGCTGTCTCCAGCCCTACCTGCTGCTACCAGCCTGCCACGAGCCACCTCGCAGACAAGGGGCGCGCTCATCACCATGACGCCTAGACCACGTGCTTCCGATCTACAGCTCACAGGACAGTACCGTGGAGAGTCCACACCTGTTCTTGGGTTCCGTACTACGCGTGTGTCCAAGTGTTCTTTTCTACAAGCGTGACCTTTTGAGACCTATTCTACTGCTGAGATTGAGACCCTTGATCATACCCCGGCCCATAGCCGTCTGGCCTTCTGCCTGCTACTCTGGCCCTCTGCCTGCACTTCTGCCTGCTACTCTGGCCCTCTGCCTGCACTTCTGCCTTCAGCATAACACTAAAGACTCTAAGTTTAACAATCTATTCAGTGATCTTATTGTTAGCATTTTAAGTTTAATATATGTATAAAAATGTCCTAATCGTTTTTCTACCTACCCTAGCTCTTCTATCAGGTAGGATAGGAACCTAAAACCTAGACTACCTACCTGTCCACGGCTGCACCGTGACATCATGTAAAGCTTTTTTAAGAGTTAGTCCGTGCAGTGCAATGCCATTGTACGGCTAGGTGAATATACATATGAGGTAATACAGTTGTTGTAGGCAGAGGATACCCCCTAACATAAGGTGGCCATCTGCTTGTTCCATCATTAATTCAAACAAAACAAAAAAACACACATACATACATAGACACACGCCTTTCTCAAATGGGCCTCTTTTCACTGTGGATATCGTGGGAAATAGACGTGACGAGTGGTGAGCTCATCGCCGCTATTGCTTCCCACGACTGACTCTGCTAACGCTTTCTTCCAGTAATAACACATCCATAAATAAGCAAGCTAGCAGGGTACCTAATCCCTTAGTCGACTTTTACGACATCCACGGGAGGAGACGGTAGGGACTATTCTTAGGCCGGACACACCATAGCCTGGAGAATACCATTTCTGACTTTAATGACACCGTCATATTGACTATTTTTACAAGTTTTTATTTAACTTGCTTGTTGGTTTGAGTGAAATACTCAATACTCAATATATTTATTGCTTTCACATGGTTAACATATTAGTTGTTACATATACTCAGGTAGACTCGCACATGAACCCTGTGTTTACGGCATAGCAATGGAGAGGTAGACCGAGGTTCTCGGGCCCCTTTCGTAGGTAAGTATTATTATTATTATTTGTATCAAGTTATATTTATTGGTATTATTAATGTCAGCTGATTATTTATAATTCATTTTATAATTTTTAACGTCAGTTGGTTTATATTTATTTACATAATATATAATATATGTGCCTAGCCCGCCTACTCTAAAAAATCTTTAATATTATAATAGCATTTATCCAATAAGAAGGACTTGAGTGTTTTTATAAATAGTTGATCCCTTTTTATGTCTTTTATTTGCAACGGCAGCTTATTATAAATTTTTATTGACATTGCGTATGGTCCGTTGCTATGCATTTTTAGATGTGATTGTGGTTGAACGACTTTTGTTTTTACCCGGTCTCAGTGCATATCTTCTAGGAAGATCATCAAGTTTTGTATATAAGTGGGGATATTTACGTACAAATTTACTTACTTCTAAAATGTATATAGACGTCAACGTTAGTAACTTAAGATGTTTAAAATGTGGTTTACAACTTTCTTTTATTTTTATGTTTGCTAGGATACGAACGCACTTTTTTTGGAGTATGAACAGGTCTTGTATATCCGTGCTATTGCCGTATAATATAATGCTATATGATAGGTGTGAATATGTATATGCGTAGTAGGCAGAAAGCGCCGTAGCAAGATCGGTCGTCTTTTTTAATTCGCGCAGAGCATACGTAAAGCTCGAGAGTTTTGATTTGATTTTTTTAATGTGTTGTTTGAAATTCAAATGCGTGTCCATATCAATTCCAAGAAGTGTAAAGGTGTTAACGTGTTCCAGTGAGATATTATTGAAAGTAGCTTGTAAATTCAGAGTCGGTTTTTGGTGGGGTCTAAATTCCATAACTTTAGTTTTTGTGAAGTTTATTTCTTGCAATCTTGCAAGCTGAATTAGAACCACATCCGATTGGCTGAAATTTTGCATAGGTACCTGTCAAGTTCCGATGACAATACAATATTATGATGGTGACAGTGAGCTGATCTGACGATAGAAACGGAAGGTAGACGACGGAACTCCTCGATGGATAGTACAGCCATGATAAGACTCATTTTGACCAGCACACGGTTCCAATAATTAACTATATGGTTAAATATATTCGCTATTTGTTAGGACAATTTGGCTTCTGCTGCTTTGCTATTTGAAGCAGACTGATCGTTACTCGGAACAGCTTACCGTTTCCTAAATGTCAAAATTCCTATCCCGAAGCAAAAACTGTGATCATTAGTGAGCTCACAAAAAGTGCACTCGGGGTCGTCCTACCAATTTATCTTCAGTGCATTTTCGCACCCCATTGCCAACATGCCGACGTTGTGTCGGAAATGTCTGTCGTTATGTCCCAAATTAAGTAGGTATTGGAGAGCTACGGTGACAGTTCCAAGATGCTTTGTAATGCAGCATCTACAATAGATTTTTTGCTGTTTATTGCGAACACGACGCGGACGCAGTGTGGAAAGGCCCTCACTCGATGGATTGATGATATAAGGTTGCAGGAAATCGGTGGATGGAGGCGGCTCAGGACCTTTTGTCGTGGCATTCTATGAGGGAACTATACTAATGAATTTATGAAACTCTTTTAATTAAAATATATATGTTGAAAAAATGTGTTGTTAAAATTAAAGTATCAGGTTTCGCTATATCAAGATGTGTCGATGAGCTGTGATTAGCAAAAACCACAATATTTGAATTTCGCACCTTTTTTTTCTTTTTTTCTTGTATACTACTTGAATGTCGGAACAAGCTGATGGCCCACCTGTTGTTAAGCGGTAACCTCTGCCTATGAACAGTGCATTACCTCATAGGTCACGTCCACCTAGGACGCACCCTATGTGGCATTGTACTCCGCCCGCCACCCTGAGACATAAAGATGAAAAGTCTCATGTGCCTGTAATTTCACCTCTAGCGAAACGTTCCACCGTTCGCAACGGTGCCTAGATAAAAGCTTCTCATATAACAATATAGCATAAAAACAGTCAACTGACGTAATATGATGTAACTAACTCCTTTGATAATGCAGTAGGTAACATCATACAGGAGAGTCTATGGGGCTCTCCTATTCTCCTCCCACGTCATAGCGTCTTACAAAGGTCGTTTCTTATTCCTTGAATTATTAAATTTTACTCTTTGGGGTGACCTGTACTCTAAGCCTATGTCAGTGGCCTAATATCGTCGCTAATCTGACTAAGTGACGTAACCGACATTTTGGCGTATCTGACATTTGTGGTGTTGGTTTTATCTACTTTTGAAGACGCACCGATCTGTCTAATCGCCGTTGCTGTATCTCCTGCCAGTGTCTAGAAGCATGGTTGACGTATCTACAGATCTTAAAAATTATATTTATTCTAAGTGCCCTAAGTACACTTACGACTTTTAATAAGATTTTCATCAACGCAAAATTTACTCAAACAAGTCGTAAGTGTGAAATTTCCTCTTACGACAGACATCAAGAAAAAATTATCTGTTACCGGCGAAAAGAGCCGAGTGTGTTTCTATATAGACCTCTGACGCAGGAGGTTGTGACTTCGATTCCCGCCTCGGAACAAATATTTGTACGATCTGCAGATATTGGTTCAGGGTTTTCTGGGTATTTTCTTATATAATAAAAAAATATCTATCTATGTAATTAAGAATATCAGTTATCTAGTACCCATAACACAAGCTCTGCTTAGCTTGGGTTTAGATAGTGTTGTGTGAACTGTCCAGCATTATTTATTATTTGTTTTTATAGGCTGATGTTTTTGGGTGAATGGTAATCCCAGATATTTCGAAGAGCAGACGACGACCAGTCGACGCGACAGACAGACCTATCGATTTCCAACCCTTTCGAGAATGTGGGTAATTGTGTCAATTGAAAGTCTTCTAAAGTAATTGCTGAAGCCGCAAGACCTTTGTTCGTTCTGGAGCAACAGAAATTACACAATTTATCAGATAGCAAGCTCAATTTATGTACCTATCTATCTAAGGACTAGGCAGAAAGCATACCTATACAAATCTGAAGGTTTGTATCATTTTTACTTTGGTCGAAGGTTTGTATGGTAAAAGTGAAAGTGATGTTAGTATATTACTACTTAACACTTAAATGGTTAGTAGTAGAGCTTTTTTGTGAAATAGTTCGTCCGGGGAGGTACTACCACTATACAAATTTCTGCCGCAAAGCAGTAGGGCTCGCATTGCTGTGTCACATCTGATGGCAGTTTATCCAGTTTTAAGTTCCGTCTGAAACGTTGGCTTATCGAGCAGTATTTCTATTCTGTGAGCGAGCTACTCGAAACAAGGTCAATGTTAGTGTAGGTAATTGTTTTGTCTTGTACCCTTTATATTATTTTATGCTTTATAATTGTGATTTTTACTTTATTGGATTTTTGTTTTGACATGTAAATTGATTTTACGAATAAATTGTATTTTTGTATTTCTGTGTTCCGGTTTGAAGGGTTAAATCGGTTTTCAAACGATTATTATAATGTCGGAAATATACCTATGTAGGTAGGTTTTTTTTTTTTATATTACTTGAATGACGGAACAAGCAGATGGCCCACCTGATGTAAAGCGGTAACCTCTGCCTATGAACAGTGCATTACCTCATAGGTCAGGTTCACCTAGGACGCACCCTATGTGGCATTGCACTGCGCCCGCCACCCTGAGACATAAAGATGAAAAGTCTCATGTGTCTGTAATTTCACCGGCAACCATAACCCTTCAAATCGGAATACAGTAATGCGAGCACTATTGCATTGCGGCAGAAATAGGGATGGAGGTAGTACTTCCCCGGACGAACTCTTTCACAAAAAAGCTCTACTACTACACAAACACTTACGGAAGTTTTAATAGTATAACTTTACTTTATATATTAATCTTTAAAATATTTATTAAGACAATTATTATTATAAAAAACTCTCGTAGCTATCAATAGCAGACAAGGATACATCGTATCTATAACACGATCTAAAACCGTCCTCCCCAAAAAAAGAAAAACATAAATAATGTTAGTCATAACAAAATCGTCACGAAAATGAACAACACGTTTTTCGTCACGTTATTTTAGTAACGGCACGTGGGATATCATATGATACTATACGCTTTTTTACTCGACTGTACCGGTATCAGTTTTAGCTGACTGTACCGGCGGTAAAACGTTGAGACGGATACACTCATCTTTCGCGCGGGTGATATGTTATCGCCATAAGTGGTTCTCAAACTTTGAGACAAAAAACTTTCTAGCGGAAATATTTCAATTTTCTGTCAGCCGTAACTTGGACTTGACATATCTATGTTCAATTTGAAGTACTTATAAACGTTTTTAAAACCTTTTTATTTAACTTGCAATGTATGTGTGTTTGTCTGGGTGGAATCCGGGTGGAATCTTGCAACTGAATTTTCTCAACACATTGAGCTGAAATTTGGCATACCTACCTGTCAAGTTCCGATGACAATACTATTATGATGCTGACAGCGATGCTCATGGAGACGGAATGCGGACAGCGGAACTCCTCGATGGATAATAGTAGACTGGCCGTGTTTAGGCTAATTTTGATCAGCACACGGTTACGATCAATAATTTTATAAAAGCTTATATTGAAAAATATATTTTTCACAAATAACTTATTGATTAACTTAAAAGGAGTTTCTGTCTCTTCAAATGTGGTGATATGGTACTCGTAGTTCTTGACACCCCCAGGGGATCCTAGTGTGAAATCAGGACTATGTATGTGACTGTTGGGTGTTATGTTATGTTATTTATGTTAACTTGTGACGTGTGTATTCTGCAGTTCTCGCAATATCGCGCAACGTGTCTAAATGCGGGCCGGTGAATGCGAGCACCGGTCTGGCACGGCAACGTCACGTCTCCAGACGTTCACGTCTCGTATAGTGCGCGTCATGTAAAAAGAACGCTGGCGGTCAAGCTTCTACATGCGTTCCAGCGTTCTTTTTACATGACACGTACTATAATTGTACATTATTTGTAGTAAACTAGGTAGGCACTCATTCAATGCATAGGTATACATCTCTTAAATAAGTAGGTATAGTAAGCGTCACGTAAAAAGAACGCTGGAACGCCTGAAGAAGCTTGAAAACCAGCGTTCTTTTTACATGACGCGCATTATACCGTGCATTGCCTTTTTTTTTTTTTTTTTTTTTTTTGTCGAGGTGAAATCTGCAAACAGATACCGTATTGCATTGAGGGTGCAATACGGTTATGTGAGGTTCACGGACTCGTGGACTCACTAAAACACCCCGGTGGCCATCCTCTGCGCATGTCGATGGGCTCCGGGATCTCCTACGGAACGCACCGGTGCCCATCTCGCGCGACGCCCAACAGGGCCCATCCCGTGGTTGGCCAAGCCAACCACAAACACTCCCTCCGAATGTGGCAGCACAGGGTCCACTCTGTGCTGCCACCATCCAAAGGCTCGTAGGAGGGTGGCCAGAGCCCTCACTCCGACCACCACGCGAGCCCAGTGACATTTCTCTCCTCCACCACGAAAACGAGCTCATGTCATCGCGGCGAAAGAGGGAGATGTCACTTCCTACCTGGCCATCATCTATCTTCCGAACATAGCTCGGCGGGAGTGGCACCAGCTACGCCCGGAAGGTAGAGAGGGCAAACTACCTTTTCGCCGTTTATTCCCACATTTGAGTTTGGATTAACCCAAAATCAAACAAGGGAATAAACAGCCCTTCCCTGCTGTCTCATCATCCAGGCATAGTAGGGAGCCACTCTGCCTGGGTGATGAGAGGGCAGCTCCTCCCCGTTGCGAGTGGCGTCACGCTCGATGGATCGAATGTGCCGCCAGTCACAAACAAGGGTACTCCACCTCACCCATCGGGCACCTCTGACCGGCCCTCTCACTGTGCCCTCTGCTAATCAGAGGGACACGCGGAGGGCCAGCTGCCTTCCCACCCCAAATATGGGGGGAACGCCTAAGGTTGGGGTCAGGGCGATAGTCGGCCCACTCTCCAACTCCTCGCAAGTTAGAGAGCCAACACACCACCACCCTAACCCCAACACTCCATCCCGTTGGCGGTCTCTTTCCCTTTCACTACAGAGATCTGCCATGCAGTGATCTGGAGAGAGACCGCCTGTCTTCCCTCCGTCGTATCCTCCAGATGAACCTCGAGTACACCTAGAGGATACGAAGGAAACGCCTCCCCGTTTGCAAGTGGAAGCAAACTCACGAGGGTTATGAGTTCACTGCCAGTCTCAAACAGGGGTACCTACCTACCTACCCACCAAACCACCGACGAGGCGCCACCCCACCCAGAATCCCGCAAGAAAACTGACCCATACAGCCGGCTCGCGGGAACTGAGCGAAACGACACCTCATCAACAGTTCAGTGGGCACCTACACCAACACGGTCCCTAGTGGACCGTGAAGGCGCCTGATGGTTTCAGTTACGTCTATTTCAGAAAAAATAGACCAAAAACAGGCAGCAACCACGTGAAGGATGACCACCAGACTTGCCTTGGGGATCTCAGCGACCCGCGCTCCTCCCAAGACCATTCGCCTCCTTGCCAACTCACTCTTGAGCGGGCAAGGAAGGCCTGCATTTATCCAAAACCGGAGTTAGGCCGCAGCAACTATTAATGGATAAACACAGACCCGCCCACCGTGCATTGCCTGTGCTGAGCCAGTCTTGTAACAATACGGTGTGGTATCTAACTCGTAGTAATTCATACAAACTATATTTTTTTGCTTGTATCGCGAAATGTTTTCTGTTGCCGTGTTGGCGCGGCAGTAAGGGCAGCGACGACCGACGCCATGAAGCCAATAGTCTCACAGAGAATATCATCATTATCAGCCTGCATCAGTCCACTGCTGGACATAGGCCTCTCCAAATGCGCGCCATTTAGACCAATTTCCAGCTCTTCCCATCAATTTTCTACCAGCCGCCTTACGCAGATCGTCGCTCCACCTATTAGCCAGAGGGCGCCCCACACTACGTCTACCAAGACGTGGTCTCCACTCTACAACACGTTTACAACAGCGGTTCTCAGATCTTCGGCAAAAAAATATATATTCAAACGAATATCAATTATCATCTATTCTGTTTCAGCCTCGTAGCTGAGGTTATGCAGGTCGTAGGCACTAAATAGGCACTATTTTTTGAGCTATAATGCTAAGTCGTATGTGCTGTGGTTCCTGAGTTTCAAGTGGGGGTCGCTATCACAACGTCAAGCTATCGACCGTTATGATAGCGATTTAGCTATTTCGCCATTTAGCTTATAACTTCTAAAGTATTGAGGCACTAATTATATTACTAAAGGCACTATTTGCCACTGGCTAGTAATAAAACACTGAATTCGATATTGGAGTCGCTAGCTTGACGCACACTAAGGCTGAGATAAATAGACGTTACTTAGCACGTACTAGTGCTTAGAACTGTCCATTTCCCTTTCTAGCACGAATGATTTTACATGTGTGTGAGAGTGACAGGGATAATGCTAATTGAAATTAGTAGTAGTAGAGCTTTTATGTGAAAGAGTTCGTCCGGGGAAGTACTACCACCATACCTATTTTTGCCGCAAAGCAGTAGTGCTCGCATTGCTATGTTCCGGTTTGAAGGGTAAGGGTGCCGGTGAAATTACAGGCACATGAGACTTTTCATCTTCATGTCTCAGGGTGGCGGGCGCAGTGCAATGCCACATAGGGCGCGTCCTAGGTGGACGTGACCTATGATGTAATGCACTGTTCATAGGCAGAGGTTACCGCTTAACATCAGGTGGGCCATCTGCTTGTACCGTCATTCAAGTAGCACAAAAAAAAAAAAAAAGTGTTAAGTAAGATCTATTTATCTCGGCCTAACTGTGACAATCACACGTTCAGAATTTTAGCGTATAAACGTTTGAGAACCGCTATAAAAAAGTTAAAAAAGTATATCGTAATCCCTACTGACAAGTTCTCTAGCTTGTAAAGACATCCGTCATTCGACGCTTCGCGACGATTTAGCCGCCCTCGTGTTTTGCCACCCTCCACCCCAGAAACAACACAAAAAGATCCCCAACTCACAACAAAATCCAGAGGTTTCTTTAAATGTAACAGATCAGAATAAACTGGTGGGATATGATAGGTATTTTAGGGGGTGTAATGTGTCATTTCCGATTTTTAGGGAATTTATATTTTTTGTGTTTTTTTTTTTGTTTTTCAATTTAGGGTGGCCGTTGTCCCAAATTAAAATATATGGTAAAATAATACTAGAGATAATATGAGATAACATAAGAAACGAATATTTAGCTGGAAATCAAACGAAGACAAGAAACAAACAGAGAAAAATCAGTCTTATCGCTATCTAGATTAAATTTACAATACATTTAGCAATGATTCAGATTCTTAGGAACATACCTACTAAATAAAAAATTGAGTACCTAGCTATTAAGGTATTATTAATAAGGTATTAAGCTACCTTTAGATCGCTAGCAGCGGTCTTAAGGTAGCACAACTGTTTCATATGTATTTTGTGCATACCTTGTAGGTATTAGTTGTATGTATTGGTAGGTATTCTTTCTGTAAATAAATGTAGGTATAAGTTACTATACTATTTTTTTTTATGATTACGAACCAATATGTTTACCAGGGTAAAAGTAGCCTATAGCTCAATCTGGGTCATAACTCATAATCTATCTGCGTACCAAATTTCATAGACGAGATTGGGTAACAAACATCCAAAACATCGTAGTTTTGACATTTATGATATTAGTGGGATAGTATTTGGTCTGGCTCCAGAGAACCCCCCGAGAACCCCCAGAGAACTCCCACAGAACTCCTAGAGCACTCCATAAAATCCTTATTGATGATGTAGTGGACTTCGCAGAGATCGCGTAGCGCTACTTTTTTTTATAAAACTTTAAATGTCGGATCAAGCAGATGGCCCACCTGATGTTAAGCGATACCCTCTGCCTATGAAGTTCAATCAAGTATGAACAGTGCATTATCACATAGCTCACGTCCACCTAGGACGCACCCTATGTGGCATTGCACTGCGCCCGCCACCCTGAGACATAAAGATGAAACGTATAATATGCCTGTAATTTCACCGGCAACCATACCCTTCAAACCGGAACACAGCACACAGCAATGCAAGCACTACTGCTTTGCGGCAGAAATAGGTATGGTGGTAGTACATCCCCGGACGAACTACTACTGACTAGCTACTACTGAAATTCATATCTAAATTGTATAGCAAGCTTCGTTTAATACTTATTTATTTAAATCTGAAATTAAGAAGTAGGTATTACCTACGTAGGTAGGTAGGTAGGTATGTTTACAATCGAGCTGTCAAAATGTCATTTGGTTTGAGACCCTGGATGAGTGTTGCGCAGTGACCCCAGAGCGACACCACAATGGAGTAATTACATAGCCAGTTCAACAATATTTTGTAAGTAATTACCATGTCTGAGATCTTAATTGGGATCATTTTAAATACCCTTAGAGCATTGCAGGCCTCCGTAATGTAAATACCTAATAATTTAGTAGTAGTAGAGCTTTTTTGTGAAAGAGTTCGTCCGGGGAAGTACTACCACCATATTCTATTTCTGCCGAAAAGCAGTAGTGCTCGCGTTGCTGTGTTCCGTTTTGAAGGGTAAGGGAGCCGGTCAAATTACAGGCACATGAGACTTCATCTTTATGTCTCAGGGTGGCGGGCACAGTGCAATGCCACATAGGGCGCGTCCTAGGTGGACGTGAACTACGAGGTAATGCACTGTTCATAGGCAGAGGGTACCGCTTAACATCAATCAGGTGGGCCATCTGGTTGTACCGTCATTCAAGTAGTATAAAAAAAAAAAAACAAGTATTTAGTGCCTGTGGTTTGTCCGGCCTAAGAATAGACCCCTACGTCTCCTCCCGTTGATGTTATAAAAGCCGATTATGGGATTAACCCGGACTTGTTGGTAGATATTATTTATTATACATAGAAAATACCCAGAACACCCTGAACAAATATCTGCAGATCGTACAAATATTTGTTCTGGGGCGGGAATCGAACCCGAAACCTTGTGCGTCGCAGGCGAACATTCGCCCGCCGCGCCACAGAGGTCGTCTAAAATTTGGCTGTTGTAGCATTGATACTTCTTATAAAGCTAATAGTTAGGTAAATCTAGACAGTTTTTAGTTGGAGACATCTTAGCAAAAACACCGGAAGTCACCCTCTGCATTGCAGGGCGGTCTGTGATGGATGTCACAAAAACTGTTGTATCGGCAGTTTGTAGCTGTCATCAGTGATGGATGGCCGAGGGTGCCGACGTGGAAAATCATACATTGATTTATACCTTACCTAGTTCTGAAATAGACTCAGAATGTGCTAATAGGATTGGAATTTCTGGATTTTCTGGGTAGAAATAATTTTAATAATATATATTATATAGATAGATAGTTTTTTTAAATAGTCACTTCACCATTATTCCCTGGGACGCGCGTATCATAAACTAAACGAGTACCATGATACCACCATGATTCCAGGCTTATAGGGGGAGAAAGATCCAGAGCTCTGTGGCGGGGCGGGCGAACGTTCGCCTGCGACGCCGGAGGTTGCGGGTTCGATTCCCGCCTCGGAACAAATATTTGTACGATATGCAGATATTTGTTCAGGGTGTTCTGGGTATTTTCTATGTATAATAAAAATATCTATCTATGTTATATATTGTATTAAGTATATCAGTTATCTAGTACCCATAACACAAGCTCTGCTTAGCTTGGGGCTAGATAATGTTGTGTAAACTGTCCAGCATTATTTATTTATTTATTATTTATTTATTTTTCTGTAATTTTTATTGTAATTTTTCAGACAAAATGTTATTAATTAATTTCATAATTAAAATATGATATTGAATATCATACCCTACTCGTAATTGTAATGTATCCAATAAACTAATAGGTACACTAATAACAAGTAATTAATTTTGTAAAAATTTAAAAACCCTCAACGCAATGCAACGGCTGAACCGATTTTGATCAAACATAGTACCTAAGAACACTCCCGACAAATTCACCTTTCAAACAAAAATAAATAAATCGGTTCATCCGTTCGGGATCTACGATACCACAAAGACTTCTATTAAAACTGTTTAATAGAAGTCTTTGCGATGCCACAGACAGACAGACAGACAGACAGACACACACACACACACACACACACACACACACACACACACACGTCAAACTTATAACACCCCGTCGTTTTTGCGACGGGGGTTAAAAACGTAATAAACATGAAGCGCCCTTGCAGGGCATTTAGCAACATACAGGCTTATCCTATAGGTCCAACTAATTTACTAATTAATCCTAATAGGTACGATTTTTTTTCTAGTTTCACTGTCACACCTTATTTGCTACTTTAAAGTACTTAATCAAAACATTTAATAAGCTGCTTAATTTCTCAGGCAAGTCAATTTACCAAGATTCATAACGCAATTTTAACTTTCCCTAATATTTATAGTTCCACAGTCGACAGCGGAATTGCTCCACGTCCACGGCTGAGGAAAGTCCCAGTTCGCACGGTGACTCACGAGATGTCATGTTCCGAATGTGAGTGAAATTCTAACTAGGTAGGTAGGTACTTAGACCGCAGTTCCACTAAACGAGCGTCCATGACGTGTTGATCAAGTTAAGGTCGTTCCTCGCGGTCAGCTAGGCACGAAACGAGCTAGGCACAGCAGCGTCATTCAGCACATTTGTGCTAATACGTTTGTATGAAAAAGCAACCACCTTAAGCGGGTCGCAGCAGGCTCGTATCGCGCCGATCAAACTGAGCTACTGTGCTGTGGCGGCATTTGTCGCTGAATAAAAGCATCTGTGCTCTGCGCCCCAATCACGTTATTACCAAAACAAAACTATTAAAAAACTATTTTAACTAACTATTTAAAAAGTTCTAAAAGTTATTTTGTACGTCTGGATTGAGGGATCATTGCTTTAATTGGCCTGCATTTTCAAGCAAGCAACCCTCAATCCAGACGTACGAAATAACTTGAACGGTTTTGGTTTTGTTTTGCGTTCGAATTCCCCATTTGCAATATTTTGAAACGTTTCAAACGTTCGAACGTAACCTCTTTGGTGTTTGTCCGTAGATTTGGTTTACGTGATGTAAAAAAATGGTAGGTATCTCGCAATTTTCTGAATTTTTGAACCGTTGATGTTATTGAAACTCAGAATGGATCCTTACTTGAATTTGGCCCTCAATTTTCATATTGAGGAAGGTACATACCTACCTAATTACTATGTCATCTTGAAAAATCATGAAAAAAAAACAATGGAATTAAAGTGCTATGTCTAATATTTTTAGTTGGTCTGAGTTAGTAAGTAGGTACTTACTTACCTAAAGTTTTTATTATGAATCTTTAAGCAAATCACGGAAATATGTAATTCAGATTGAGATAAAATCTCTACCAACCTACGCTACGTTCGCACGCAGGCAAACTCCCCTCTATATTTATTGCGTAGTTTTTGTCTACACAAGTCTGATTTGAATACGTAAGTAATTCATTGCGGTTAAACATGAGTCCCGTGAGAGCTTTGCTAAAATCAGTTAAATCTTCGTAATGTCGCCATCCATTGTAAACTACTACCTACACGCTTTTTTAATATTTGAAATCGGAACCGTGATCGCATTGCTGTGTTCCGGATTGAAGGGTAAGGGTGCCGGTGAAATAACAGGCACAAGAGACTTTTCATCTTTATGTCTCAGGGTGGCGGGCGCACCGCAATGCCACATAGGGCGCGTCCTAAGTGGATGTGACCTATGAGGTAATGTACTGTTCATAGGCAGAGGTAACCGCTTAACATCAGGTGGGCCATCTGCTTGTTCCGTCATTTAAGTAATATTAAAAAAAAAACCGTGATCAAAATGAGGCTAAACACTGCCAAGCTAATAGGAGTTCCGTTGGCCACCTCCCGTCTCCATCATCAGCTCGCTATCACCACAATATTGTATTGTCGTCGGAACTTGAACCTAAACCTCGGAACCTATGCTTTTCAGTTCAATCTGATATCGTGAAGTGGTCGAAAATTCGATTCGAAGATTTGATTACCTACCTGTGCGTGATTTCAAAATAAATGGCAAAAAATTTAGTGAAAGCTGCTATTTATCATAAATTACCGTTTTTAGAATTTTATTCACAGAAAGAATAAAACAGCTAATAAAAATTGTGATACCTGAAGTACAGAATATATAATACTTAGCACAAGTAGGTACCTGAAGACCGCTGCTAACGATCTAAAGGTAGCTCTAATGATCCAAATCACTACCAGACGGAAGCGTCCCTAAGATGCTGCCTGCATTGCCACGCTGAATGGTAAAACTAATGCGTTGAGCCAGATCTCGGGTTACGCGTCGCATCGACCAGACGCCCTGAAATAATTTAGAAAACGCAGAGCCCCGGTCAACACACAAGAATGAATAGGTTCTTTCTAGGTCGTCTCTTACGACCTCTGTGGCCCTGTGGCCGGCTGAGATGGGAGAGATTGCGGGTTCGATTCCCGCTGCGGGACAAATGTTTGCTTTATCTGCAAATATTTGTTCCGGGACTGGGTGTTATGGGACCATAAATAATAATAAATAATGCTGGTCAGTTCACACATTATCTAGCCCCAAGCTAAGCAGAGCTAGTGTTATGGGTACTAGATAACTGATATACTTAATACAAAACAATACATAAATAGATATTTTTAACCCCCGACGCAAAAACGACGGGTGTGTCTGTCAGACGGCATCGTAGCTCCCGAATGGATCAACCGTTTTTTTTAAAGGTGAATTAATCGGGAGTGTTCTTAGCTGTTTGATCAAAATCGGTTCAGCCGTTTCATTACGATGAGGGTTTTTTTAATTTTACAAAATAAATTACTTGTACATAGCAAATACCCAGAACACCCTGAACTGCAGCTCGTACAAATATTTGTTCCGAGGCGGGAATCCAACCCGCAACCTCCTGCGTCGTGTAGTAGTCGTAGTTTCTGATACCCACGACACAGGGATCCTAGTGTTTGATCAGCAGTGGTATTCGGGGCTCGGTGAACTCGCTAAGCGAGTCACGGTGTGAAGTCACGCGTTGCGCAGTAAGATAATATTTGACTCCGGCACAGATAAAATAATACTATATTGGTGTCGATTCTGTGCAGCATTTTCTAATTTTAAACCGCATTAAAATTATCGCGGTCTCTTTTATTTCAGTCAAAGGGCGCGCGACAACTTTAACGCGGTTTAAAATTAGATAATGCTGCACAGAATCGACACCATTATAGACTGCGGTAAAGTTCGATGTGTCAAAAATTCATGCTCTCTCATGGCTGTCTCGATGACAGCATTATCTATGGATGACACTTCACTTCAATTAACCACCTCACTTGTACCCCGAATACCTAGGCAGGACTATGTATGTGACTGTTAGTGTTATGTTATGATCGTAGAGGCATTTTCACTAAACCAAGCATGAGGTTACGTACGGCCCACTCAAGTCCGCTGCGCCCATACATTCACTCACTTTACCAACACTACACTCGCTAACACATGAAGCAATCAAACAAAAATATAACATTTAATAACATTTAATTTATTCTCTTCTACTTATGTCGTCAGATTTCCTACTTAAAATATCACTAACTAAACTAACAATTTTACGATTTACAAAAATAAATAACAAAGTTCTACTTCTAGTTATGCATAGGTACAATAGTACATTATGGAACTAGTGTGTAATGTTGGTGATTACCGCTCCGTTTGGTGAGGGTCTTAAGAGAGCCGAGGACGGTAATCATCAATACACACGTGCATCATACGACGTTTTTTCAACACACGTGAAAAAAATATTAATAAAACAGAAATACACACTCTGTGTAAATTTTCAAATGTCTCTATAACTCACTAGTGAATAATAGCAATGAAAAATTCACAGTTTGATTACAGGTGTCATTATGTGACTAATTGCGGTGAAATTAGAGCCACTTTATGAGCAAGTGTGTTGAAAAGATAGTTATTCTTTTCTCCGCCTCGCTAGGATATACGAAATTATTTGCAAAACAGGTAATCAATCAACAATCGCTAGCACTCATAGTAGTAGTATCTATGAATAGCTACTACTCGGCCGAAAAGTGCTTGATTGCAGGCCTCGACGGTCATATACTGTTATTGCACAACTTAAAAGTACTATACAGGATGTCCCAAGATTATGCGACATCAAGTGAAAGTACCTTAAATATTGTAAATAGGATGTTTTGCTGGAAGGAGACTTTATTTTATTTTTAAAACTTAGTAATACTGCATTCAAAGATTTTCTAAAAATTACTTGCTTTGTCTGGGAATCCCTCCTTGAGAGGACCTTCATGTTGCATAGTCTTGGGACGGCCTGTATACATAGTCGAACTAATTGCTAGATAGCATTCTCTGCCAGCTAACCTTTGTGTATTGTGATAACAATTACACATATTAATACATACATAATATGGTAGAGGTATTTGTACAACATACATAATTATATTGTATAAAACATTATCACGTGGCATAAAAACTAATAGAACTTTTTTTTTCTTTATAATCGGCGTCGCACGGCTTGTACATTTGCCATTTTCAATATGATTTGCAACGTTACACTCCTTCCAAGTCGTCAAAGTAACAGTTAGTAGACTACTTTCATCAAATTGAAAAGTCACGCATTACACTTCCATTTCATTTCACTTCAATCATTTCCGCCTTTTCAATTTGTGCTGGAACACCGGTCAAGTACCAAGGGATTGGAGCAAAGCTGTCATCGTACCTCTTTACAAGGGAAAAGGTTCACAGCAAGACTGTAAGAACTACAGAGGTACTACTCAGCATCGTCGGCAAACTCTATGCAAAGGTGTTGATTGAAAGAGTTGTGAAAGAAACCGATGAGAAAATATGGGACGTACAAGCGGGATTTCGAAAGGGTATGGGATGTACGGATCAGGTCTTTTCCTTGCGATGCATAACCGAAAAATTTTTGGCTATGGGTCAAAAAGTCTATTGCGCTTTCGTGGATTTGGAAAAGGCCTACGATAAAGTGATGAGGAATGAACTATGGTCGGTACTGTCGATGTATGGGGTAGACAGGAACCTCATTCGAGCTCTGAAATCTCTCTACGAGGATTCCAGTGCTTGCGTAAGAATACACGGGTCATACACTGAATGGTTTAACATCGAAAAGGGTGTTAGACAGGGATGTGTAGCGTCACCGTGGCTGTTTAACCTATTCATGGACAGTTGTTTGCGAGATTTGAAAGATAGTGAATGTGGGTTAAGAATGAATGAGTTACTCGTCAAATGTGTTCTCTACGCCGACGACCAAGTAATACTTGCGCCGTCCGCGGATGAGTTACAAGAGATGGTAACAATTGCGCATAAATGTTTTGAGAGGAAAGGAATGAAAGTAAACGTAAGTAAGACGAAAATAATGGTTTTTGAAAGAGATGAACTAATGACGAAATGTGATGTTTTGATTGGTGGAGAAAGAGTGGAACAAGTAAAAAAGTTTGTATATTTGGGAACTTTGTTCACAAGAGACGGCAAGCATGAAGATGATATTGAAAGGAGACTAAATGCTGGAAACCAAGTGAATGGGGCACTTCACGCCTTTATGAGCAGTCGGAATGTGTCCAAGAAGGCACGACTGGCCGTGCATAGAGGGGTGTTAGTACCGACACTAATGTATGGAAGCGAAAGTTGGGTATGGCAGAAGAAACATGAAAGTAGAATAAATGTAGTGGAGATGAGAGCTTTGAGAAGTATGTGTGGTGTGACTTTGAGAGATAGAATAAGGAATAGTGTGATAAGAGAGCGTTGTGAAATTAAAGAAGACGTAGTGACTAGGATTGAGAAAGGTATGCTTAGATGGTTTGGGCATTTAGAAAGGATGGACGACAGTAGATTGACGAAACGGGTACACAAGACGAGCGTGAATGGGACAGTGGGAAGGGGAAGACCTCGGCGAACGTATTCAGACCAGATCGGACACGTTCTGGAAAAAGGCCAGGTCAAGAGTACCCTTAACCGACGAGCATGTATGAAGAATGTGATGAGAGTGAATGAAGCAAAAGAGGTGTGTCAGGATCGTAGCAAGTGGAAATCCGTGGTCTCTGCCTACCCCTCCGGGAAACAGGCGTGAGTTTATGTATGTATGTATGTTCATTTCACTACACTTGTGCTCTATAGACGAGCTACATTGGTTAAAATGCCACCAAAATTACATTAAAAAACTCAAGAAAAAAACTAGGAAAAAAAAATAGACGACGTCTCTTTTCAAAAATGCTGAAATGAGTAGAGGTTTATATTTTTCGAGTGTATGTATGAATGTATATTTCTTTGACACGCTTTGATGAATTTTAGCTTAAGGTGAATGCTCATGTTTGCCGACAATTTGGTGAATCTCATAAATACCATCAGTTTAGCTATGATACCCCTAAACACATTTTTGTTTAGCGGTATCATAGCTAAACTGATGATATTTATGAGATACCATCAATTAAAACATGTGTGTTAAGTCTCCTAGTTGTCGCGAACTCAACTTTCGCTAACTGAAGAAGTGTTGATGAGCTGTAATGGGCAAAAAACACCAAAAAAAATTGAACTTCGCGCCGCAAGCGTGCGCATCCACCTTAAGAGGGGTCGTTAGGGTGGTTGCTTTCGCTTGTGCCGAAATTATTTTTATGTCGTGTTTTTGCACATCACTGCTCGTCAACACTTCTTCAGATAGCGAAAACTGATTTGCCGGTAATTATATGACCTAACAAACAAGTTTCAATTTATAGTATCACATAAATATATTTAGTCTATAATTTTCACTAGAAACGGGATATTTACCATGATTTTTGAGTTTTATATGTTCCTGATATTTCGGCACAGTTGCATGCGCCATGATCACGGGAGAACTAACTAAAATCTTTGCGATTAGATGTTATTGCCAGATATATCGATCTACCCTCTTTCTCACTCTTTTATTACGAACGATACCACTACCATCGGTTTCATTGTCTTTAGCCAGTTCTCCCGTGATCATGGCGCATGCAACTGTGCCGAAATATCGGGAACATATAAAACTCAAAAATCATGGTAAATATCCCGTTTCTAGTGAAAATTATGTACATAACCATGATAGTTTCAAAAGTTATATTTAGTCTAGATTGTGCTTCATTGGTTTTTACAGTGTTTTTTTGTTTCAAGCACATTCATAGCCAAATAATGATATTTATGTGATACTATGAATTAAACCTTGTGTGTTAGGTCATATAATTACCGCCAAATTAGTTTTCGCTATCCGAAGAAGTGTTGATGAGCTGTGATGAGAAAAAACAAAAAAAAAAAAAAACGCGGCACAAGCGAAAGCAACCACCGTATAAAGTTTCAAAATTTTAAAATTTTATTGTTTTTTGTTTGTTTTTCCTTTTTTTATGTTGCCTGTTTTTACCTCCATACCTATTTCTGCCGCAAAGCAGTAGTGCTCGCATTGCTGTGTTCCTGTTTGAAGAGTATGGTTGCCGGTGAAATTACAGGCACATGAGACTTCATCTTTGTCTCATGAGGGTGGCAGGCGCATTGCACACCACATAGGGCGCTTCCTAGGTGGACGTGGCCTATGAGGTAATGCATTGTTAAACATCAGGTGGGTCATCTGCCAGTTCCGTCACTCACGTAGTAAAAAAAAAATCGCTAGCTTGCTTTGAAGATATATCTGATCGACACCCAGAGGGCGACCTGTCCGGCCTGCTTCCTGTCGGTAACTCCTCGGAAGCTGTCGACCTAACTCAGTCGTGTACACAATACGTGGCTTTCTTATCAGGTACGTCGCATCGTCTTCTGTTTATTCTGGTGGCGGCGCCAGCGGCACCAGTAGCGGCTCGCGGGGCCGTCGCGGGCGGCGCGAGGGGGCGGCGCGGGGAGTGGCGCTGCGGGGCCGCCCCCGCCCCCGCCGCCCCCGCAGCACGGGCTCCGCGGGCGGGGGGGATTCTAGAGGCTCGTTGGACTCCAGGAGGGCCGCACCTGCAACGTACAGATGTAGATACCAGGGGACAAAACAAGTACAAAAGATTATATAGTATTAATAACAGGTACAGCTTAAATGCAGTGGAGATGAGAGCTTTGAGAAGTATGTGTGGTGTGACTTTGAAAGATAGTGTGAAGAATAGTGTGATGAGAGTGTTGTGAAATTAAAAAAGACGTAGTGACTTATTTAATGCATAAATAATGCTCGACACAACATTATCTAGCCCCAAGCTAAGCAGAGCTTGTGTTATGGGTACTATATAAGGCGGGTGAGGACGGTGACTAGTTACCTGCGGCGACTGCGCTCGCGTTCTCCGCCGGGAGTGGCTCGTGGCGCCGCGTGACGGCGTGTCGCGAGCCCCGGGGCCGGCCGCGTCGCGAGCCCCGGCCTCCTCTACTCATGTTCCACGAGTTACTGCGAGCGGCGGGTGAGGACGGTGACTAGTTACCTGCGGCGACTGCGCTCGCGTTCTCCGCCGGGAGTGGCTCGTGGCGCCGCGTGACGGCATGTCGCGAGCCCCGGGGCCGGCCGCGTCGCGAGCCCCGGCCTCCTCTACTCATGTTCCACGAGTTACTGCGAGCGGCGGGTGAGGACGGTGACTAGTTACCTGCGGCGACTGCACTCGCGTTCTCCGCCGGGAGTGGCTCGTGGCGCCGCGTGACGGCGTGCCGCGAGCCCCGGGGCCGGCCGCGTCGCGAGCTCCGGCCTCCTCTACTCATGTTCCACGAGTTACTGCGAGCGGCGGGTGAGGACGGTGACTAGTTACCTGCGGCGACTGCGCTCGCGTTCTCCGCCGGGAGTGGCTCGTGGCGCCGCGTGACGGCGTGTCGCGAGCCCCGGGGCCGGCCGCGTCGCGAGCCCCGGCCTCCTCTACTCATGTTCCACGAGTTACTGCGAGCGGCGGGTGAGGACAGTGACTAGTTACCTGCGGCGACTGCGCTCGCGTTCTCCGCCGGGAGTGGCTCGTAGCGCCGCGTGACGGCATGTCGCGAGCCCCGGTGCCGGCCGCGTCGCGAGCACCGGCCTCCTCTACTCATGTTCCACGAGTTATTGCGAGCGGCGGGTGAGGACGGTGACTAGTTACCTGCGGCGACTGCGCTCGCGTTCTCCGCCGGGAGTGGCTCGTGGCGCCGCGTGACGGCGTGTCGCGAGCCCCGGGGCCGGCCGCGTCGCGAGCCCCGGCCTCCTCTACTCATGTTCCACGAGTTACTGCGAGCGGCGGGTGAGGACGGTGACTAGTTACCTGCGGCGACTGCGCTCGCGTTCTCCGCCGGGAGTGGCTCGTGGCGCCGCGTGACGGCGTGTCGCAAGCCCCGGGGCCGGCCGCGTCGCGAGCTCCGGCCTCCTCTACTCATGTTCCACGAGTTACTGCGAGCGGCGGGTGAGGACGGTGACTAGTTACCTGCGGCGACTGCGCTCGCGTTCTCCGCCGGGAGTGGCTCGTGGCGCCGCGTGACGGCGTGCCGCCAGCCCCGGGGCCGGCCGCGTCGCGAGCTCCGGCCTCCTCTACTCATGTTCCACGAGTTACTGCGAGCGGCGGGTGAGGACGGTGACTAGTTACCTGCGGCGACTGCGCTCGCGTTCTCCGCCGGGAGTGGCTCGTGGCGCCGCGTGACGGCGTGCCGCGAGCCCCGGGGCCGGCCGCGTCGCGAGCTCCGGCCTCCTCTACTCATGTTCCACGAGTTACTGCGAGCGGCGGGTGAGGACGGTGACTAGTTACCTGCGGCGACTGCGCTCGCGTTCTCCGCCGGGAGTGGCTCGTGGCGCCGCGTGACGGCGTGTCGCGAGCCCCGGGGCCGGCCGCGTCGCGAGCTCCGGCCTCCTCTACTCATGTTCCACGAGTTACTTCGAACGGCGGGTGAGAACGCTGCGAAAGAGAACATAAAGGTTTGTAGATACAATATTGAAGCCGCATACAACAAGCAAACTCCGTCACTTTCTAACTCATTAATGTTCAGGTAAGTGACAGAATAGCGCTCGCGTAACGAAAAGTAAGTGATAAAACAATTATTTTCCACGTGAAAAACCGTCCCATCGCAGAATCATACGTTCAACTTGAAGATAGTCTTTGCCGACATTTATAGGTGAAAGAAAAAAATACAACATTTTAAGTCATTTAGAAATTGAATCAAATTTTCAGTCGAAAACAGCTGCACTTTGTTATTTTTTTTCACTTGGTTATTGAACAGGTAGAACATTTTTGTACGTTCCTTTTACAAAAAAAGGTCACAATGGAGGACATATTATTATTTTCAGCACATAACATTGACTCTCCCATGAGGAGAAAGCCTCCAAATTTGGAGAGAAATCAGCTGCTGTATGCGCCTTAAGGCGTATACAGCTTATTTGAAGGCTTTCTCCTCATAGACGAATCAATATTATGTGCTCAAAAAAATATATGTCATTCATTTCCCTTTTATCTGTAAAGAGAACGTACAACAATGTTCTGCCTGTTCAATAACCATGTGAAAAAAAATAACAAAGTGCAGCTGTTTTCGAATGAAAATTTGATTCAACTTCAAAATGACTTAGAATATTGTACTTTTTCTTTCACCGAAATGTCGGAAAAGACTTTATCTTCAAGTTGAAAGTATGATTCTGTGATGCGACGACTTTTCACATGGCAAATCATTGTTTTACGTGATTTTCACTTACTTTTCGTTCCGCGTGCGCTGTTCTGTCACTATCTAACTTACCTGAACTTTAGTGAGTTAGAAAGAGATTGAATTTGGATCTGGTATGCGCCTTAACTGATAGTTATCCCGCTATGGGCCCGCTCGCCGCGGATACTGTAATGTCGACTTACGGCGCGGCGCGGGCGCGTCCACGACAACGTCGTCGTCTTCATCGTCGACTTGCAGCGGGCTGGCCAGCTCCGAGGCCGAGTCGCGCGACCGCTTCGAGTACTGTAATGTCGACTTACGGCGCGGCGCCGGCGCGTCCTCGACAACGTCGTCGTCTTCATCGTCGACTTGCAGCGGGCTGGCCGGCTCCGAGGCCGAGTCGCGCGACCGCTTCGAGTACTGTAATGTCGACTTACGGCGCGGCGCGGGCGCGTCCACGACAACGTCGTTGTCTTCATCGTCGACTTGCAGCGGGCTGGCCGGCTCCGAGGCCGAGTCGCGCGACCGCTTCGAGTACTGTAATGTCGACTTACGGCGCGGCGCGGGCGCGTCCACGACAACGTCGTCGTCTTCATCGTCGACTTGCAGCGGGCTGGCTCCGAGGCCGAGTCGCGCGACCGCTTCGAGTACTGTAATGTCGACTTACGGCGCGGCGCCGGCGCGTCCACGACAACGTCGTCGTCTTCATCGTCGACTTGCAGCGGGCTGGCTCCAAGGCCGAGACGCGCGACCACTTCGAGTACTGTAATGTCGACTTACGGCTTGGCGTGGGCGCGTCCACGACAACATCGTCGTCTTCATCGTCGACTTGCAGCGGGCTGGCCGGCTCCGAGGCCGAGTCGCGCGACCGCTTCGAGTACTGTAATGTCGACTTACGGCGCGGCGCCGGCGCGTCCACGACAACGTCGTCGTCTTCATCGTCGACTTGCAGCGGGCTGGCTCCGAGGCCGAGACGCGCGACCGCTTCGAGTACTGTAATGTCGACTTACGGCGCGGCGCGGGCGCGTCCACGACAACGTCGTCGTCTTCATCGTCGACTTGCAGCGGGCTGACCGGCTCCGAGGCCGAGTCGCGCGACCTTTTTGAGTACTGTAATGTCGACTTACGGCGCTGCGCCAGCGCGTCCACGACAACGTCGTCGTCTTCATCGTCGACTTGCAGCGGGCTGGCCGGCTCCGAGGCCGAGTCGCGCGACCGCTTCGAGTACTGTAATGTCGACTTACGGCGCGGCGCGGGCGCGTCCACGACAACGTCGTCGTCTTCATCGTCGACTTGCAGCGGGCTGGCCGGCTCCGAGGCCGAGTCGCGCGACCGCTTCGACTCCGGCGTCGCGACCGCTTCCGGCTGCTGGAAAATAGCAATTACACAATATAGTTTTTTTTTTGACGACCTCTGTGGCGCGTCGGGCGAAGCTTGGGCTGCGACGCAGGAGGTTGCGGGTTCGATTCCCGTCTCGGAACAAATATTTGTGCGATCGCAGATATTTGTTCAGGGTGTTCTGGGTATTTTCTATGTATAATAAAAAAATACTATCTATGTATTATATTGTATTAAGTATATCAGTTACCTAGTACCCATAACACGAGCTCTGCTTAGCTTGGGGCTAGATAATGTTGTGTGAACTGCCCAGCATTATTTATTTATTTATTTATAGATTTTGGATATTATTGGAGTTTAGGTAATTCCTTAAGAATCGATTTTCATATAAGACCCACGGAACGCAAATAGACGGGGAGTCAAATCGTAAAATCAATAGCAAAAAGTGAAGTCAAAGTCAAAAGTATTTTATTCATATAAGGGTAAGGGTGCCGGTGAAATTACAGGCACATGAGACTTTTCATCTTTGTCTCAGTGTGGCCATTGAATGAGTGACATTTTTGTTTTCACCTACTCGTTTTTCATAGAAAATGTATGGGAATGTTTTTTTTTAATTATTGCCAAAACTTACGATTTTATTTGGTAAGTATGTCACTTTGGGAAAAGTGTTCCTGGTTGCAAATAGAGTCGATTAAGACCAACTAGTTTTTTTTTACAAGTGTCATTTTTAGGGTGAACCGTACTTTTTTTCATAAATATAAAAATGCCAATATTTTTTTCTTCAAAATAAAACAGAAGGTTTTTAAGAACAAAACCTTCTTACTACAAAAGAAAAGGTTTAACCCTTAAGGGGCCAAAAGTTTGCCCCAACCTGTATACACATAAATAGTTTAAACTTAGAACCATGGGTTAAACTGAAAAGGTTACAGGTAAAACTGCTAAAAATGGTTATGGTTAAACTGAGATTATGGTTATGGTTAACTCTATTATGGTTCAATAGAGTGTTTGTTGACTTACCGGCGCAGGTAAACCAATCTTCCTCTTTCGTTCTCTTTCCTCGCGTTTCTTTTCTTCAGATTTCTGCCGATCTGTGAACACGTCGCATAATTCAATCAATACCGACCCTAGAGAAGGAAAAATAAACGGAGAAGTGCGAGTGAGACTCGCGCCCTGAGGGTTCCGAACCGTAAAGTATTCTCTCAAAAGAAGTATTCTCGTAAAGTATTCTAAGTAGTAGTTTTTATAGTTTGTATTATTAGTATTCTGTATTTTTGTATACTACTTGGAATGGCGGATCAAGCAGATGGCCCACCTGTTGTTAAGTGTTACCCCCTGCATATGAACAGTGCATTATCACGTAGGTCACGTCCACCTAGGACGCACCCTATGTGGCATTGCACTGCGCCCGCCACCCTGAGACATAAAGATGAAAAGTCTCATGTGCATGTAATTTCAACGGTAACCATACCCCTCCAACTTGAACACAGCAGTGCGAGCACTACTGATTTGCGGCAGAAATAGGTATTGTGGTAAGTCTTCCCCGGGCGAACTCTTTCATAAAAAAGCTCTACTACATCTAAAAAAAGGTAATTCTGAAAGGGCTCCGACGATTTCTATATCGTCAGAGCCCTTTTAGAATTTCAGACATTTTTCCCTACAAACATCACCAAGTCATTTTAAGGTGGTTGCTTTTTCATACTGTTTTTCCAAATACGGACAAAGAGAGTATAACATTACACTGAAATTACTGTTGTTGGCTTTCATTGGTCTTTCATTTGCGGTAAAACATATTTGGTTAAAGAAAGAAGTGGATTAATAGCGAAAATAACATCGAAATGGTTCATAAGTAATTTTATGTTATTTTCACTATTAATCCACTGTTTTCGTAAACTAAATATGATTTACCAATATAACAGCCAACAACAGTCATTTCAGTGTAAAATAACACTCTCTTCGTGGAAGAATACATTAGTATGAAAAAGCAATCACCTTATGAGTAAAAATGTCCAAATTCTGCAATTTCTGTATTTTTTCTTTTTTCCAATCCAATTTTCAGAATTTTTACGTTACAAGAGGCTATAGGTTTTACGATTATTAGTCATATATTTTAATGCGTAGAGTTAGAAGTTGAATTTCTAGGGCACTATAAGCTAAAAAAAAACGTCCAAGTGCGAGTCGGACTCGCCCATGAAGGGTTCCGTAGCAGCAAGTAACATAATATAAAAGTTCTTGGATGGATTACGACTTATGACGTATTAAAAAAAAACTACTTGCTAGATCTCGTTTAAACCAATTTTGGTTGGAAGTTTACATGGTAATTGTACATCATATTTTTTTTTTTTGTAATTCTCTTATTTTAGAAGTTATGGGGGGGGGGGGGGGGGGGTGACACACTTTTTACCACTTTGGCAGTGTCTCTCGCGCAAACTATTCAGTTTAGAAAAAAATTATATTGGAAACCTCAATATCATTTTTGAAGACCTATCCATAGATACCCCACACGTATAGGTTTGATGTTTTTTTTTTTTTAATTTCAGTTCTAAGTATGGGGAAACCCCAAAAATATTTTTTTAATTTTTGTGTAAAAATCTTAATGCGGTTTACAGAATACATCTACCTACCAAGTTTCAACAGTATAGCTCTTATAGTTTCGGAAAAAAAACGCTGTAACATTCACGGACAGACAGACAGACAGACTTGACAAATCCATAAGGGTTCCTTGTCTTTGACTACGGAACCCTAAAAAATAGGCAACAAAGTGATTCTATAATGGTTCCGTTTTTACATTTTCACGTATGGAACCCTAATAATGAAGCCGGTAACAAAACAGCTTTTTTGTGAAAGATTCCGTCCGGGGAAGTACTGCCACCATACTAATACCTTATTTCTGCCGCAAAGCAGTAGTGCTCGCATTGCTGTGTTTCGGTTTGATGGTTGCCGGTGAAATTACAGGCACACGAGAATTTTCATCTATATGTCTCAGGGTGGCGGGCGCAGTGCAATGCCACATAGGGTGCGTCCTAGGTGGACGTGACCTATGTTATAATGCATTGTTTCTAGGCAGTGGGTACAGCTTAACATCAGGTGGGCCATCTGCTTGAACCGTCATCGTCGTCGTTTCGTATGAGGTAGTGCTGGCCTCTGGTGTCAGAGTTTGTCAAGCCGCCCGAGGGCCTCTGACATGGCTTATCGACTGCTATTAATCAATAACAGCCGGGACCGACAGCTTAACGTGCCCTCCGAAGCACAGAGCGATGGAACCGTCATGAATTTATTTATATAAAAATAAATAAAAAACTTCTTTTTTTTTTAACATTGATAGACCTTTGTTTGACCACGATCTCACCTGTTGGTAAGTGACGATGTGGCCGAAGATGGAGCACAAAGGTCTAGAAGGCACCTAATCACTCTAGACTTGAAGAGACCCAGATTATAGTTTTCAGGAAAGACAGACGACGGTAGTGTATTCCACTCCTTAGCAGTTCGCATTATAAAGGTAGAACCGAAACGTTTTGAGCGAATAGAACATTAACTGACAAGGGCAAAACTAATGCCATACTAACATTTCAGCTCAATCTCCTCATCATCCAAAAGCAATGAGACGACTTCTTTAGGCTTCAACGAGTCCGGCTTGAAGTTGCCGCCGCTTATCACCATCCTTTGAATCTGTGGGAGTTGAAAACAATATTTTAAGGCGGTTGCTTTTTCGTTTGTGGCGCGTTTTTTTTTGTGTTTTTTTGCTCATCACCGCTCATCAACATTTCTTCAGATAGCAAAAACTAATTTGACGCTTAATTGATATTTATTTGATCTTATAAATTAAAACTTGGGTATTAGGTCATATAATTACCGGCAAATTAGTTTTCGCTATCTGAAGAAGTGTTGATGAGCTGTGATGAGCAAAAAACACGAAGAAAAAAAAAAAAAAAAAAAAAAAAAAACACGTGCCCCAAGCTAAAGCAACCACCTTAAACTACAAACACAGGTTGTAAGCAGGTGGGTAAAAATCGGGAACAATCAAAACTCAAACATCATAAATATCCCGTTTCTAGTGAAAAGTATAATATTTTAGACATTTACACTTGGAGGTATCTCGGCGTGAGAGATGACCCCTCTATCCCCTTTTTTATTTTAATGAAAAATATAGGCAAACTAGCGTACGGCCCACCTGATGTGAAGTGGTCACCGTCGCTTATAGACACCGGCAACACCCAGGGTATTGTTTGGGAACCTATAGCAACAATTGGACCGGCGATATCGCTATGCTTGGGCGTGTGTTGGGCGAGAGGGGTCTCACACCCTTACCCAAGCGCTCACACACGCCCAAGCCCAAGCATAGTGATATTGCCGGTCCAAACGGGGAGACACACTGGTTATTTATCACGCTAGGTGGCACATAATCGCTGGTGTTGTTTCGTAGAAAAACAAAGGTATATCAATGTTTAAAAAAAAACTGTCAAAAGTGTCAAATATAAATGGATAATTTTAGTAAATAAACATTAAATAATAGTCTGGTATAAAACATGCCTCTGTTTAGTGCATTTCAGTGTAAAAATAAAGGTACACACCGTTTCTCTTCTGATGAGAAAAAGACAAGACCACTAAATGACAAGCACCAGCGATGGTGTGTTGGGCGAGAGGGGTCTCACACCCTTACCCAAACGCTCACACACGCCCAAGCATAGTGATATCGCCGGTCCAATTTTTGCCATAATTTCCCTCCACCCCCTCTCACACCCTTACCCAAACGCTCACAGACGCTCAAGCATAGTGAAACCAAATATTTGTTTTCTTTGTACATATTAGATATTAATTAAGTAATTTTGTTTTATAATTGTATTTTCAAAAATAACGAAAAGAGTTGCCGGCGCCATCACCGTAGCTCATTAACACTGTTTTGTTCCGATTGGACTCTAGTGGCTCGTAATGGTCAGATTGTCCTCAGGGAAAACCAGCATTGGCGGATACAGGGATGCCACATGTCCCATTTTGCTCAGATTCAATTTGTTCATATATAGATTACGAGCTGGGCTAGAACCGTGGGTGAATGCTATTTTACAATCATTCAATGCATTAAATTTTGCTGATAATTTGCTATTTAGGTTTTTATCGAAAACGGTATCTTATCCGGTCACTAACATTTTGATAAATATTTTACTTCAATGCATATCAATGAAGAGATCACTATTGTTGTTGCAACTATAATATTCTGGAAGTAAATTGGTTTTGAACTTCATAAAAAATGCAAATAATAGAAAAACTTTAATAATTAAACTGATGTGTGACAATTCATACACTAGCGATCTTTGAAACCGTGAGTATGACACGCACTGTATCTATATCATAGACTAACAAAACACAATAGACCGCTAAAATAGAACAAAATTTTGTGACTCAAAATAGGTAAAATTCCAGGCTATTTCTAGATGGCGCTGGCAAATAGCCTGGGAATCATTCAATCAGCATTTCAAACCAATTAGGTACCTAATCTCTTTTAATTCTTTAAAAGTAAACATTTAAATTTACAATTAATTTTTTAATTATGAAAATATGGTCGCAAAACATATTTTATCGATATATTCGAATACATGTAAAAGGCATTAAAATAGTTTATAGCAGATTTACACACTCAGCAACATCTAGCGTCATTAGAGGCAAACATTTATCGATGCACGTTTTGTGTATGAGATTGGCAGTCTATTGTGTTTTGTTAGTACATTGATAGTGGTGAATGATTCACACGTAAACACATTGAAATTATTTTTAATATTTAGAACGAACAGCCAAAAAAAACTGCATTCACGGTTAAGTTTACGGTTGTTTTTAATTTGTATTAATTTGAAATTCCTTTAAAATTATTTCAATGATTTATTGTTATCATAATATATTATGATAACAATCCAGCACGTTATATCTATAAAAACACTCACACTCAAACAATCACAACAAGGGCAACATTAGCCTAACAATTCCAGTATCTAGCCCCACAAAAAAAAAATCGTATTTATTTTCAGAAAAACATCAAGATATACAATCGGATAAATATAAATGTGAGCAGAGTTATAAATAAATAAGTTATTTCATAAACAAAATAATGGAACCAGCAAACTTGGACGCAGAAGAAAAGCTGATGATCAATGCATTACTATTCTACGAGTTGCGTGGGCGAGCAACTACTGATAAGAAACTGAGGAATGTTGAGAAGCATCTCGCAGAAGGCGCGGACGTCAATGCATCTGATGCTAATGATAGCAATAATACTCCGCTGCATATTGCCGCCACGAAGGATCAGCCAGATATTGTAACAATTCTCTTAAAAAATGGGGCAAATCCATTTGCGAAGAATAATAAAAAACAGTCACCCTTAGATCTCGCAAGGTTATCTACTAACAGGAATAAAAATACTGTTATCAAGATACTGGAAGCTTCAACAAACTTAAATACAAAACTAAATAGAAATAGTGTCAGTAGTACCAGACGAATACTTTCACTTCGTTCTCATTTGGTTTCCAAATGCGCCGAAATATATTCCAAGCTTTTTCTTTTCGTTTGGTATATATTACTGTTTTGTAAGGATATTGTGCTTCGATTTCTGAAACGTAAAAAAAACGAAACGAACCTGTGCCCTAAGATAATTTTGTCCGAGAAAAAAATACAAGAGTCTTCCAATTCTAAGAACAAATCTGAAGGCAAGATTAAGACAAAGGATGTGACTAACGAAAGCCGGTCTGGAACAGCAGGTAACAGTGGACAACTTTACGAAACTAAATTATTAGGATTGCTTTTACTGAGGGCTCTTAGTGATAAGGATATCGATAAATTTTACATTGGGACAAACATACCAGGAATAGGCGCTTTCGATGATATTGTATTCAAGTATTATTTAAGCAATGAAAATAATCCCAAGATTTTTTTCGTTCAAGCTAAGCACCGAGATGATCCGACAAAAGATAAAGTTACCGTTAACAGTGTATTAAAGACTAATCACGATTTTAGTTTACACAAATATTTTGAAAGTTACTTAAAAATTGCAAAAAAATTTAAACAAAAAAGGAAAAATGTAATGTTCCAATTTCAAAGCGACTTTCACACATTAGATTGTAGTTTCATAATTTATACGCCAGCAATTGAAGATTTTCAAAACAAGAAATTGATCGAAATCCCAGGCAAAGAGACTTTGCTATCTACTTGCAAAGATGGAAAAACGTTCATGTATGATTATAAAGATTATGATGTAGAAGTTTTATTGAAAAACACATTATATTCAAAAGCTTCATTGCTGGCAACAGACTTTGCCACGTGCATTAAAAAAAAACACAAAAATATAATGTTTTACGAGTTAGTTAAAGTGTATCAAGTATTTTTAGCACAAAATATTTTGTTGATTAGTGGTACAGAATCGGACTCTTTTCTCAAATGTAGGTTTCGTAAAAGTTTTCTCGAAAGTAATAATGAACTTTTTATCCTAATAAAAATAACCATGTTCAAGATATTGAAATTGAATGAATCCGTAGACTCTAGTGAAGTTGATTATGAATTCAAATTGCCAAACGGCTTTGGAAATTTTAACGTGACACTCAATGAGGATGAATGCATTAGCGTGTGTAAGGTTATCACAAGACTAATAAAAAAAGCAGAACAATCAGGTAATATACTAGCGATAGTACTTGATGATAGTATGATATATCCTGACAAAAATATTAAAGATGAATGTAATTTTAAATTTGGTAAGCGTGAAATAACTCTACTAGGAAAATTAGTAGGAGATACGCTTATTTACGATGAAGAAACTGGATTATTAAAGTTCAACGAAGAAAAATCGCCAGGTTCTAAAAAAACTAGCCGAATTTTTGAAATTTTAAGGAAAAGTTTTGATGTTGATGATTATTTCCATAGTATTCAGTTTGACATCAAAGTTAAAAATTTCCCGCAAATGCTGTGTAATGGGAAGCACCAGAAAGAAGAAGTAAAGGATTTTCTTAACAAATTGAAATTTCACACAGACCAAGCTCAAGAAGACGGTGTAGAAAATATTTTAGAAACAGAAATAAGCAACCGCTATAATAGTGAAAACAAAACTAATGATACTCTGTATCACATCAAAGGTAATGTTATGTATGTTAAATATCATGACAAAATACAAAAGTGGTGGAAAAACCGTGATAAAGATTATTTGGACGAGTCTTGTACATATTACGAAGAAACTAAAAACGATATTCTAGATAGCCCTTTAATTAATATCTTTAGTTATATTTACATTAAAAAAATTAACTGTTTTCAAATAAATTTTGTTGACAAGGCTATCGATATTCTAAAATTAAAAGAATTTGTGATAAGTTCAAAGGCAAGAGTTTTTCACATCATCACCAGAGATTATATGTTGACTAGTATAAAGGTAATTCAATATTTCAAGAAACATTTGGACCTAGCTAATTTTAAATTTATTAATTTGGATCTTGTTACTTCAGAAGATCAGAGTAAAATCATACTATCCGAACTATCTGAAGCAAAAATGGATATAATTATTATTGTTCTGACGCATGGTAGTTCTGTAACCGATTTGTATATGACAGCTGTTGTTAATCAATTCAAAAAGAAAATAATTGTTATATCTCACTCAACATTATTGCTCAAAGTTCTTGAAACGAAAGTTGAATGTTTGGAACAAATAGATAAAAACACGAGTTTAAGCGACCTTGATACTAACACCAAACGCATAATCATTAACCAGAAAAAAATCTTATTTGAAGGTACAGAAGTTCCTTTTGTTTCTATTATAGAAGAAAACATGCAACATTTAGTGAAAGAAAAAGTACTTCATAAAATTATGAATAATGAAGTGGTTAAAATTGGAAAAAAACCCACAAATATCGAAGACTATAATGAAAACAAAGAGCTGTACATTAATCGACATTTATGTCGATGCTTGAGTTTGAGTGGAGAACAATATCGTATTGATTTTAATGTTGTAGACGATAATAACATACCAACTGTACATAACAATAACAAAGACATATTGATAATTTCGAATGATTACACGGCGTTTGAAGAAACTTGCAGAAAGCTAAGTAATAACAATATACATTGGTTTCGAAGAGATAAAGGTGACAAAGATATTTTATTATGGAAAAATAGTTATGGCAGCTTACAAAACATTATTCCATTAGTCGTCAGATGTGAAGAATTTAATTGTTCCGGTTCGATTGAACCAAAATCACTGAATGATCTAAACGATAGAGTCGTTGTGATAAATGCAGAGCCTGGAATGGGTAAATCTACTCTTCTCGCACATTTAATGGTGCAAACCAAAAACATAGACAAATCCATATGTATTATAAAGATAAACTTACTAGATCTAAAGAATGAATTCAGTTCATGGAAGGAGTGTCATGTTCGATTTAGGATACAGTGGTTGTTGCTGATTATATACAAATCATTTTCCACGTACGAAACTGATTTATTTACTTCAGCTATTGCAACAATGGTCGAAGTTTTAGGTAGTATTTTTGTGGATACTAATAATTTTCGAGTTGATTTTAAATGCGACGTGACGGTAAACGAGGAATATGAAATGGCTCTTTTTGAATTCCAGTCTTTTTTACACCTATATAATAATGGCAAAATTATTCTTCTCTTTGATGGTTTTGATGAAATATGTCCAGATTACAAGAAGGAAGCAATCGAGTTTTTTGTTTTATTGATAAATTCTAGGGTTCAGCGTTTGTGGATTACTTCTCGGTCCTATATAATTTTAAATGAATTAGAAAGTGAACTAAGTATTTTTTCCTATAAACTAAAAGATTTTACATATAAAGAGCAAATGGATTTCTTAAATAAGTTTTGGATGAAACAGTCTCGTACTTCGCATCATATACCATCATCACCAACCGACAGAAGTCCAGCGCTGGACATAGGCCTTCCGCATGATATACCACGACGTTTATACGAAAGTTTTACCAGAAAAATTAGGGACCACAGAAATGAATTCACGGGTACACCACTACATTTACGCATGATCGCGGAAATTTGTGACGAATATATCAACAATCAACATTCAAGAAAAATCACCACAATTGAAGATCTAGGTGAAGCGTTCAATTTGATAATAATGTATGAAAAATTTATAGATATAAAATTTTATAAAATACGGTTTGGCGAAAAAAAGAATGATTTGTTCTCTAAAGATCCAGACATTAAAATGATGATAGAAACAGAACGCCATTTGTTTATAGAAAATCATAAGAAGCTGGCTGCTCACTCTTTACTAAAAGGGAGTGACGAGGCTGGGGTAATTACTGAAGACGATTTGAGACTTATCAAAGATTTAATTCAAAGATTCAATGAAGGAAAAGAAAAGACTGGCATCATCGAAAAGATTATTCAAAATAAGGCAAAGTTTGTGCATTTTACATACGCCGAGTATTTCGCATGTGAATATCTTTGTGATAAGCTAAAACAAAATATTTGTAGTGATCCCATTTGTAAGTATCTGATTAACAATGTGCTAGTCATGAGTAATGGAGGTATCAGAGGTTTTATTGACGCCAAATTGGAAAAAGACGAAACTCTTTCCAATTTGACTTCCAAGAGCATATGCGATGCTTTGCTAATGCAAAAGAATTCTCCTAGGTTTAGGTCCGTAATAGGTCATGTAATCATTGAAAAGAGGTACAATATATCTCTTTTTTTACTGAAAAATATTAAAACTTACATAAACACAAATAGTTTGGATGATTTCATAGATTTGGTATCAGAACAATTTGTTACTTCCATTTTATGTCAGGAATATCACAACGAACAAAATCAAATATTGATGAAACATATTATTGAAATAATTAAGAGATTTGATTGTAATAAGTTGGTGAAACTCTTTTTCCATAAGGATATACCAATGTATAACATGTTTATGGTCACTTTTCTCCACCGCGACATTAAAGGCGAAAAATGTGAGCTGAACCCGTTGTTGCAACATTTGGGGGGTGATGATCTCACTAAATTATTCATTACCCCTCTTCTAGGGGGTACACGTACAATTTTACACATATTACTGCAGCAGAATAAGGATTTGTCCGCTTTAAAATATTTGGAGAAGCTAAATCATGATCAGTTAATGGCGGTTTTTACTGCTAAAGATGATGATATGAGAGTGCCGGCACATTACGCTGCTGATGCAGATAATCATCTTTTTTTTGAACTAATTGAGTCTCTTGTAGGGAATGACAGATTTAGGATAATTTGTAGAATCACAGATAAATTTAACCTGCAATCTTTGCTTGGTTTTAACGGTCTTGATAGATTTCAGCCATTATTTACTAAAGCAGGATTCGAGTTCCGTACAAGAGATATAGCTGAAGGAGGTGGGTGGTCATTGTGGGATACAGAAAACGAGACGTGTGTTGCCTCATTTTACCACTTCCTTCCTTACTGAGCGGATCAGAGACTACTGACTACGGATTCCGAGTTATCGAAACGTGAATAATGTAGTCCGACCTATGAACAGCGCCTATAAATCGGTCCTAAGTAGATTGTACACTACATTTTGTAATAAATAGGAACAATAAATACTTAATAATCCAACTATTCCCTAATACTCTTTTTAATCTTCAATATACTATTTGAATTTAACATGTTGTTTTATTTAGCACTATTTTCCGCCCGCAGCGTCGCCCGCGTTTTACCAGGATAAAAAGTAGCCCACCACCCAATCTAGGTCATAATCTATCTGTGTTTCAAACTTCATAGAAATCGGTTCAATTGTTTCGGCGTGATTGAGTAACAAACATCTTAACTTTGACATTTATGATATGAGTGGGATTTCTATTCCGATGTGCCTCTAGCCTCTACCCTTCTTCGTTTATCTTAACAAAGAGAATAGTTCGTGGAGACTTGCCCCCTTGAGCGGAGGCTAAGGGGGGCGAGAGGGGCTAGTAGCACACCTTTCCTAGCGCATAATATTGACGACCACTGTGGCGCGGCGGGCGAAGCTTGGCCTGCGACGCAGGAGGTTGCGGGTTCGATTCTCGCCACGGAACAAATATTTGTGCGATCGCAGATATTTGTTCAAGGTGTTCAGGGTATTTTTAAAAATAAATCATAGGGGTCCTAAAGGAGTCCAGCAAATGTCACATCGATAACATGAATATGATAAGTGAGAACATCTCTTCTATTAAGGAACAATTAAATGAAATAAAATCTACAACAGAACACCCAATGACAGAAAACAGCAGTTTTAAATCACAGATTATAACATTAACTGAGACTATTAGGGCAAATGAAGGAAAAATTGCATCTCTACAAAATGAAGTTCTACAGCTCAAATCTGACTCGCCTGTAACATCAAATTTACCAACTTTCTATGATGAGCTCACAGTAGAGGTGCAGGAGCGTAGTTGTGGTCGGCATTTCTGAGAAACACTCTGATAGTGTGGAAGATAGACGGGAAGTTGACAGACATGAGGTACAGAAAATAATAGAAACCATTTTTCCTGATTATCCACAACCAGTAAGGGTTTTACGACTTGGCATGTATAATACCATGAAAACGCGGCCACTGAATGTCTGTTTTGCTTCCCAAGATACGGCGAAAGCTATCCGGCGAAACAAAGGCAATATGAAGATTGAAGGCATCCGAATTTATTCTGACCAGACACCCCAACAACAAAAGTCCATGATAAATCTTAAAAATGAACTGAAAAAACGTCAAGGGAACGCAAAACCTTAAAATAAAATACGTCAAAGGGATTCCTAAAATTATCAAGCAGTCAAAAAACTAAATTATAAAGAAAATACAGAGGAAGAAAAACTTACTATAACACACGAAATAACTAAAAACTACACAGATATAACAACTACAACTAAATCAATACATTTTCTATATGCTAATGTCAGAAGTATAATGTCGCCTGGCAGATTTGATGAGCTGAGGTGTGTAGTAGAAACATTCCAAACTAATTTGCATGTCATCGTGCTGACAGAGACCTGGATAAAAGATGAAGAAGAAGCCCAAAGACTAAAAATACCAAACTATACACACTATTACAGCTTTAGGACTATATCCAAAGGCTGTGGAGCGTCAATATATGTACACAGTGACTTAAAACATCACTTTCTTAATGATGAATGCGAAGATGACAATCAGTACTTGTGGATTCACCTGGACAAGCTTTCTCTGGACATCGGAGCTATATACAAGCCACCAGTATCAAATGTAAAAAAGTTTCTAGAGACATATGCTACCCAGTTGGCGAAGAGGAAGCGAGTTCTTGTATTCGGAGACTTAAATTTAGACTTACTCGATAAAAAGAAAACTAAGGACTATAAGATCCTACTTAAAGAAAATGGATTCAGATTACTAAATAAAGTTGACACCGAGCACAGTACACGTATAACTGAATCCACCCAAACTATACTGGATCATGTGTGTACAACACTGCAAGATAATACCTTCCATATGGCTATAGTCGAAAGTGTCATGCAGACCATAAACAAATATACTTTGAGTTGAGAAGATTCAAACTGGAACGACCAAAAAGAGTACAATATGATGAAATACTACGATAACTTATACAAAACAATTGAGAAGAAAATATCGTCTAACCTACAGAACGAATATTTAGTATTGGAGACCTTCTTGCTGCAAGCAATTTCTGACAACAAGGTAACAAAGCCTAAACAACTTAATCCACTTAAAACAGATTGGATCAAGAAAAACTTGCTTATATCTATAAATAAAAGGAAAACACTATGGCATAACCTAAAGCAAGCACCAAAAGACAAAGATCTAAGAGAGGAGTTTATGCTACAAAAAAGCACAGTGCACAAAGAAATTCAGAGTACTAAAAACCAATACCTTTTTACCTCCTTGTCTAATTTGATAAATGAGCAACATACTGAGATATTTCAGTTAAAAACATGTATAGCTAAATCTAATGTCGGGTTAGCTGATTGGGCGACACCCGGTATCTATAGAAGTAGGAATAAATTATATGATCTCTATGCGGCTAGGGAATCAATGTTGCGTGACCCAAAGTTTATTTTGTATATAAAGAACTATTCAAATACTTTTAAAAAAGTTTGTCGTGCAGCTAAATCATTACATTTGAGAAAAAAAATAGAAAAATCATCGAATAAAATTAAGGCAACTTGGAAATTAACTAAAAATGAAACAGGTAAATCTAAGCCACGCAATAAGCAGATCAAATTAAACATAAACAATACAATATTGACAAAAAAGATTGATGTCGCGAATGCCTTTGACAATTTTTTCTCTAATATACCAGTTATTGTAACCCAGTCATTAC
The DNA here is from genome assembly GCA_932527175.1 of Operophtera brumata. Lineage (NCBI taxonomy): Eukaryota > Metazoa > Arthropoda > Insecta > Lepidoptera > Geometridae > Operophtera > Operophtera brumata. The sequence continues at coordinate 4,258,360 of OW052229.1, forward strand.
AATCATCTGCCTCTGGAGCATCTACTTTATTGGAACTAAGTGTTGCTAAATGTGAGATCGCGTTTAGCTTTAGATACGTAAATGCCGATAGTATTGTTAAGACATTTAAGTCACTTAATATTAAAAATACTGAAGATCTTTGGGGAATATCCACAAAGGTGTTAGGTATTATAATTATTGATATTGCTCCATGCTTAGCCTACATTTTTAATAGATGTGTTGACGACGGAATTTTTCCAGATCTTATGAAACATAGTAAATTAATTCCTTTGTTCAAGTCTGGAAATGCAAAAGATCCAGCTAATTATAGGCCGATTTCTATATTGCCCGCGTCAAGTAAAATCTTTGAAAAACTTATTCTTACTCAATTATTGTCACACTTTAACTTCCACAGACTACTTCATAGTCATCAATTTGGATTTACCAAGGGTCGATCAACAGCTGATGCTGGTACCATGCTTTTGGAACACATATTTCAAGCATGGGAAAACTCGCAAGACGCGATCGGAGTATTCTGCGACCTATCCAAAGCATTCGACTGCGTGAGTCATGCTACTCTAATTTCGAAGTTAAAACATTATGGCATCCAAAATCAGGCAATTAACCTTGTAAATTCTTACTTATCCAATAGAGTACAAAAAGTTGACGTTGGTGGTGAAAGGTCTTCAGGGTCATCTATTGTTATGGGAGTGCCCCAGGGTTCAATACTAGGCCCATTTCTATTTTTAGTATACATTAACGATCTCCCTTTTTATGTAAAAGACATATGTGATAGTTTTATTTGCTGACGATACGTCTTTAATTTTCAAAGTTGATAGGTCAAAAGCTAATTACGATGATGTAAATAAATCACTATCGCGAGTTCTTGATTGGTTCACTGTAAATAATCTGTTGCTTAATGCTAAAAAAAAAAAATGCATTAAATTCACTTTGCCAAATGTAAAACATTACCCAACTAATATTAAAGTAAATGGCGAGACACTCAATCTTGTAAACTCTACTGTTTTCTTAGGACTTAATATTGATGCAAGTTTGCAGTGGGGACCACAAATTGAGGCACTTGCGGGTAGACTTAGTTCCGATGCATATGCAGTTCGTATGATAAGGCAGCTTACTGATGAAGCTACAGCTAGGCTAGTTTATTTTGGCTACTTCCATAGTGTTATGTCATATGGCATCATTCTGTGGGGGAAAGCAGCAGACATCCAAGCAATATTTGTTTTACAAAAACGGGCAATACGTGCCATTTATAAAATGAAGCCACGTGACTCCTTGAGGGAGCGTTTTAAGAAAATTAACATTCTCACGGTAATATCGCAATACATCTACGAAACCTTATTATATACACATAAACACTTAGATAGATTTATGAAAAAATGTGACGTACATTGTTTTAACACGAGAAATAAAAATAAACTGAGTATTCCGAAATTTAGATTTAAAAAAATAAGTGGGTCTTTTATGGGGAATTCTGTTCGGTTCTATAATAAACTTCCAGAAAGTGCTTCTAAACTTTCGATTCGAAGATTTAAATCTTACATAAAGAATAATTTAATTAAGAAAGCGTATTACACACTACATGACTATGTTAATGATAAAGCCGCGTGGCCTGATGTCGCTCTGCCCCTCGACACCTAATTTGTCAATTTGCAATGTCTGTACCTGAATATAATTTATTACTGATGTGTTATTTATGAGTATATCAAGCGTAGTGTGTGCTGCCTTATGAACTTTTGCTGATTCTCTCTATCATCTTACTTTTGACTGCCTACCTAAGTGAGGCTTTTAATTTGGTCATTTCCTTGAATCAGCTTCCACTTGTTCTCGAGGCACCACACAGGCGCTCCCCACCTAGTCGTAAGAAGGATCATCAAAAGAAAAACAGACCGTGTTTGTTGCCTGATTCTTCTAGGTCTGGTTGCGTTGGAACAGGAGTAAATGTAAATTTATTTTTTAAGACGATTCAAAATGATCCTTGTGATTTCAATGAATAAAATACTTTTGACTTTGACTTTGACTTTGAATACAAAGCTTTTCAAAATTGTGAGAACAATCCTTTGAAAATGTGGCGGCTTTTTAATGATCTGGCTTGAAACAAAATAAAGCAAAAGTATATTCCTATGAAACTATATGCTCCATCTGGTTTAGTCACAGATGCTGAGGAAATTTGTGAATGTTTTAACTCTTATTTCTCTAGTATCTGGTTTCAACTTGCTAATAAAATACCAAAAAAGTATCATGATTACCAAACTGTCACAACATCAGAAAACAAGGAAACAAATCACACGAACATGGCACTTTTGAAACCAGTCACCATGGAAGAAATTATCAAAATAATCAAAAACTTAGATGTAAATACTGGCATAGACGGAATAAGTACTAAAGTGATCAAAAGAGTTAAAAACTTACTAGCTGGAAATTTAACCCAATGCTTATACACTTAGACACCTATTTATATAGGTGTCTAAGTGAAGGTCATTTTCCGGATTCCTTAAAAGCAGCTAAAGTTAGTCCTATTTTCAAAAAAGGCAGCAAAGTAGATCCGGGAAACTATCGGCCTATATCTGTACTACCTACGCTATCAAAAGTATTCGAAAAAGTATTACATAAAAAAGAGTATAAAAGAGCTGCCGGCGCCATCACCGTAGCTCATCAACACTGTTTTGTTCCGATTGGACTCTAGTGGCTGGTAATGGTCAGATTGTCCTCAGGGGAAACCAGCATAGGCGGATACAGGGATGCCACATGTCCCATTTTGCTCAGATTCGATTTGTTCATATATATATTATGAGCTGGGCTAGAACCGTGGGTGAATGCTATTTTACAATCATTCAATGCATTCAATTTTGCTGATTATTTTCTATTCAGGTTGTTATCGAAAACGGTATCTTATCTATCTTATCCGGTCACTGGCATTTTGGTGAATATTTTACTTCATTGCATACCAATGAAGAGATCACGATTGTTGTTGCAGCTATAATATTCTGGTAGTAAATTGGTTTTTACACTTCACAATAATTGCAAATAATAGCAAAGCTTTAATAATAAAAACCGATGTGTGACAATTCTTACATTGGCCATCTTTGAAACCGTGAGTATGACACGCACTGTATCTATATCATAGACTCAACAAAACACAATAGACCGCTAAAATAGAACAAAATTTTGTGACTCAAAATAGGTCAAATTCCAGGCTATTTCTAGATGGCGCTGGCAAATAGCCTGGGAATCATTCAATCAGCATTTCAAACCAATTAGGTACCTAATCTCTTTTAATTCTTTAAAAGTAAACATTTAAATTTTCATTTTTTTTTTATTATGAATGTATGTTCGCAAAACATGTTTTATCGATATATTCGAATACATGTAAAAAGCATTAAAATAGTTTATAGCAGATTTAAAACACTCAGCAACATCTAACGTCATTATAGGCAAACATTTATCGATGCACGTTTTGTGTATGAGATTGGCAGTCTATTGTGTTTTGTTAGTACATTGATAGTGATGAATGATTCACACGTAAACACATAGAAATTATTTTTAATATTTAGAACAAACAGCCAAAAAAAACTGCATTCACGGTTAAGTTTACGGTTGTTTTTAATTTGCATTAATTTGAAATTCCTTTAAAATTATTTCAATGATTTATTGTTATCATAATATATTATGATAACAATCCAGCACGTTATATCTATAAAAACACTCACACTCAAACAATCACAACAAGGGCTAGCATTAGCCTAACAATTCCAGTATCTAGCCCCACAAAAAAAAATCGTATTTATTTTCAGAAAAACATCAAAATATACAATCGGATAAATATAAATGTGAGCAGAGTTATAAATAAATAAGTTATTTCATAAACAAAATAATGGAACCAGCAAACTTGGACGCAGAAGAAAAGCTGATGATCAATGCATTACTATTCTACGAGTTGCGTGGGCGAGCAACTACTGATAAGAAACTGAGGAATGTTGAGAAGCATCTCGCAGAAGGCGCGGACGTCAATGCATCTGATGCTAATGATAGCAATAATACTCCGCTGCATATTGCCGCCACGAAGGATCAGCCAGATATTGTAACAATTCTCTTAAAAAATGGGGCAAATCCATTTGCAAAGAATAATAAAAAACAGTCACCCTTAGATCTCGCAAGGTTATCTACTAACAGAAATAAAAATACTGTTATCAAGATACTGGAAGCTTCAACAAACTTAAATACAAAACTAAATAGAAATAGTGTCAGTAGTACCAGACGAATACTTTCACTTCGTTCTCATTTGGTTTCCAAATGCGCCGAAATATATTCCAAGCTTTTTCTTTTCGTTTGGTATATATTACTGTTTTGTAAGGATATTGTGCTTCGATTTCTGAAACGTAAAAAAAACGAAACGAAACTGTGCCCTAAGATAATTTTGTCCGAGAAAAAAATACAAGAGTCTTCCAATTCTAAGAACAAATCTGAAGGCAAGATTAAGACAAAGGATGTGACTAACGAAAGCCGGTCTGGAACAGCAGGTAACAGTGGACAACTTTACGAAACTAAATTATTAGGATTGCTTTTACTGAGGGCTCTTAGTGATAAGGATATTGATAAATTTTACATTGGAACAAACATTCCAGAAATAGGCGCTTTCGATGATATTGTATTCAAGTATTATTTAAGCAATGAAAATAATCCCAAGATTTTTTTCGTTCAAGCTAAGCACCGAGATGATCCGACAAAAGATAAATTTACCGTTAACAGTGTATTAAAGACTAATCACGATTTTAGTTTAGATAAATATTTTGACAGTTACTTGAAAATTGCAAAAAAAGTTAAACAAAAAAGTAAAAATGTAATGTTCCAATTTGAAAACGATTTTCGAACGTTAGATTGTAGTTTTATAATTTATACGCCAGCAATTGAAGATTTTCAAAAAAAGAAATTGATTGAAATCCCAGGCAAAGAGACTTTGCTATCTACTTGCAAAGATGGAAAAACGTTCATGTATGACTATGGAGATTATGATGTAGAAGTTTTATTGAAAAACACATTATTGTTAAAAGCTTCATTGCTGGCAAAAGCCTTTGCCAAGAACATTGTTAGAGGCAATTACAAAAATATAATGTTGGACGAGTTAGTTAAAGTGTATCATGTATTTTTAGCACAAAATATTTTGTTGATCAGTAGTACAGAATCGGACCCTTTTCTCAAATGTAGGTTTCGTAAAAGTTTTCTCGAAAGTAATAATGAACTTTTTATCCTACTAAAAATAACCATGTTTAAGATATTGAAATTGAATGAATCCGTAGACTCTAGTGAAGTTGATTATGAATTCAAATTGCCAAACGGCTTTGGAAATTTTAAAGTGACACTCAATGAGGATGAATACATTCGCGTGTGTAAGGTTATCAAAAGACTAATAAAAAAAGCAGAACAATCAGATAATATACTAGCGATAGTACTTGATGATAGTATGATATATCCTGACAAAGAAATTAAAGATGAATCTGATTTTAAATTTGGTAAGAGTGAAATGATTCTACTAGGAAAATTAGTAGGAGATACGCTTATTTACGATGAAGAAACTGGATTATTAAAGTTAAACTCAGAAAAATTGTCTGAAAAAACAAGACGAATTTTTGCAATTTTAGGGCCAAGTTTTGGTATCGATTATTATTTCCATAGTATTAAGTTTGACATCAATGTTCAAAATTTTCCGCAAATGTTGTGTAATGGGAAGCACCAGAAAGAAGAAGTAAAGGATTTTCTTAACAAATTGAAATTTTACACAGACCAAGCTAGAGAAGACCGAGTAGAAAATATTTTAGAAACAGAAATAAGCAACCGCTATAATAGTGAAAACAAAACTAATGATAATCTGTATCACATCAAAGCTGATGCTATGTATGTTAAATATCATGACAAAATACAAAGGTGGTGGAAACACCATAATAAACATTATTTGGACGAGTCTTGTACATATTACGAAGAAGCTAAACACGATATTTTAGATAGCCCTTTAATTAATATCTTTAGTTATATTTACATGAAAAAAATTAACTGTTTTCAAATAAATTTTGTTGACAAGGCTGTCGATATTCTAAAATTAAAAGATTTTGTGATAATTTCAAAGGCAAGAGTTTTTCACATCATCACCAGAGATTATATGTTGACTAGTATAAAGGTAATTCAATATTTCAAGAAAAATTTGGACCTAGCTAATTTTAAATTTATTAATTTGGATCTTGTTACTTCAGAAGATCAGAGTAAAATCATACTATCCGAACTATCTGAAGCAAAAATGGATATAATTATTATTGTTCTGACGCATGGTAGTTCTGTAACCGATTTGTATATGACAGCTGTTGTTAATCAATTCAAAAAGAAAATAATTGTTATATCTCACTCAACATTATTGCTCAAAGTTCTTGAAACGAAAGTTGAATGTTTGGAACAAATAGATAAAAACACGAGTTTAAGCGACCTTGATACTAACACCAAACGCATAATCATTAACCAGAAAAAAATCTTATTTGAAGGTACAGAAGTTCCTTTTGTTTCTATTATAGAAGAAAACATGCAACATTTAGTGAAAGAAAAAGTACTTCATAAAATTATGAATAATGAAGTGGTTAAAATTGGAAAAAAACCCACAAATATCGAAGACTATAATGAAAACAAAGAGCTGTACATTAATCGACATTTATGTCGATGCTTGAAGTTGAGTGGAGAACAATATCGTATTGATTTTAATGTTGTAGACGATAATAAAATACCAACTGTACATAACAATAACAAAGACATATTGATAATTTCGAATGATTACACGGCGTTTGAAGAAACTTGCAGAAAGCTAAGTAATAACAATATACATTGGTTTCGAAGAGATAAAGGTGACAAAGATATTTTATTATGGATAAATAGTTATGGCAGCTTACAAAACATTATTCCATTAGTCGTCAGATGTGAAGAATTTAATTGTTCCGGTTCGATTGAACCAAAAACACTGAATGATCTAAACGATAGAGTCGTTGTGATAAGTGCAGAGCCTGGTATGGGTAAATCTACTCTCCTCACACATTTAATGGTGCAAACCAAAAACATAGACAAATCCATGTGCATTATAAAGTTAAACTTGCTAAATCTGAAGAATGAATTCAGTTCATGGCAGGAGTGTCATGTTCGATTAAAGATACAGTGGTTGTTGCTGGTTATATACAAATCATTTTCCACATACGAAACGGATTTATTTACTTCAGCTATTGCAACAACGGACGAAGTTTTTGGTAGTATTTTTGTGGATACTAATAATTTTCGAGTTGATTTTAAATGCGACGTGACGGTAAACGAGGAACATGAAATGGCTCTTTTTGAATTCCGGTCTTTTTTACACCTATATAATAATGGCAAAATTATTCTTCTCTTTGATGGTTTTGATGAAATATGTCCAGATTTCAAGGAGGAAGCAATCGAAGTTTTTGTTTTATTGATAAATTCTAGGGTTCAGCGTTTGTGGATTACTTCTCGGTCCTATATAATTTTAAATGAATTAGAAAGTGAACTAAGTACGTTTTCCTATAAACTAAAAGGTTTTACATATAAAGAGCAAATGGATTTCTTAAATAAGTTTTGGATGAAACAGTCTCGTACTTCGCATCATATACCATCATCACCAACCGACAGAAGTCCAGCGCTGGACATAGGCCTTCCGCATGATATACCACGACGTTTATACGAAAGTTTTACCAGAAAAATTAGGGACCGCAGAAATGAATTCACGGGTACACCACTGCATTTACGCATGATCGCGGAAATTTGTGACGAATATATCAACAATCAACATTCAAGAAAAATCACCACAATTGAAGATCTAGGTGAAGCGTTCAATTTGATAATAATGTATGAAAAATTTATAGATATAAAATTTTATAAAATACGGTTTGGCGAAAAAAAGAATGATTTGTCCTCTAAAGATCCAGACATTAAAATGATGATAGAAACAGAACGCTATTTGTTTATAGAAAATCATAAGAAGCTGGCTGCTCACTCTTTACTAGAAGGCAGTAACGAGGCTGGGGTAATTACTGAAGACGATTTGAGACTTATCAAAGATTTAATTCAAAGATTCAATGAAGGAAAAGAAAAGACTGGCATCATCGAAAAGATTATTCAAAATAAGGCAAAGTTTGTGCATTTTACATACGCCGAGTATTTCGCATGTGAATATCTTTGTGATAAGCTAAAACAAAATATTTGTAGTGATCCCATTTGTAAGTATCTGATTAACAATGTGCTAGTCATGAGTAATGGAGGTATCAGAGGTTTTATTGACGCCAAATTGGAAAAAGACGAAACTCTTTCCAATTTGACTTCCAAGAGCATATGCGATGCTTTGCTAAAGCAAAAGAAGTTTAGGTCCGCAATATGTGATGCAATCATTGAAAAGAGGTACAATATATCTCTTTTTTTACTGAAAAATATTAACACTCACATAAACACAAATAGTTTAGATGATTTCATAGATTCGGTATCCGAACAATTTGTTACTTTCTTTTTATGTCAAGAATATCACAACAAACAAAATCAAATATTGATGATACACATTATTGAAATAATTAAGAGATTTGATTGTAATAAGTTGGTGAAACTCTTTTTCCGTAAGGCTAAAGCAATATATAACATGTTTATGGTCACTTTTCTCCACCGCGACAAGAATGGCAAAAAATGTGAGCTGAACCCATTATTGCAACATTTGGGGGGTGATGATCTCACTAAATTATTCATTACCCCTCTTCTAGGGGGTACACGTACAATTTTACACATATTACTGCAGCAGAATAAGGATTTGTCCGCTTTAAAATATTTGGAGAAGCTGAATCGTGATCAGTTAATGGCGGTTTTTACTGCTAAAGATGATGACATGAGAGTGCCGGCACATTACGCTGCTGATGCAGACAATCATGTTTTTTTTGAACTAATGGAGTCTCTTGTAGGGAATGACAGATTTAGGACAATTTGTAGAATCACAGATAAATTAAACCTGCAATCTTTGCTTGGTTTTAACGGTCTCCATAGATTGCGATCTCCATTATTTACTAAAGCAGGATTCGAGTTCCGTACAAGAGATATAGCGGTAGCTCGTGGGTGGTCATTGTGGGATATAGAAAACGAGACGTGTGTTGCCTCATGTTACCGCCTGCGTTTTACCAGGATAAAAAGTAGCCCACCACCCAATCTAGGTCATAATCTATCTGTGTGTAGCAGTGTGCGTCGCTACAGAAATGCTGAATCGAGAGAGGTATTACGAGTGGGCGCACACAAGCAAGTCAGACACCTCCAGCCATTCACATCGATAACTTGTGTAGTAGCATAACCGCGGAATATATTCGGTTTACGTAAAGACTCGTATTATTTGACCTTCTACATGTAGGGAAATATATCCCTTAAATGTGTATCAAATTTCATCGAAATCGGTTCAACTGTTTTGGCGTGATTGAGTAACAAACATCTTAACTTTGACATTTATGATATGAGTGGGATTTCTATTCCGATGTGCCTCTACCCTTCTTCGTTTATCTTAACAAAGATAATAGTTCGTAGAGACAGATTTCCGTACAAGAGATTTCCGTACTCCCCTTGAGCGGAGGCTCAAAAAAAAAAGGGGTGAAAGGGGCTAGTAGCACACCTTTCCAAGCGCATAATATGGATCCTATCGGACTCTTCAAGAGGGGTAAGTTACGTAACTGTATTGTAGATGACGACCGGTCGCGCGCCGTCAGAAAGCATAAATACCGGCGCGTACCAGCAGACAGCCCTTACTTTTGCGGCAGCCATCGTTGAAGAAACATTGACTCGTAGCGACAGACATTTTTCTATTTCTATTTTTCGGTTATTTTTATCACAGATAAGATAAGATAATTTATTTGCCAGAACATTGTACAAAGTTCTTAAACTAGGTGAAGTCCACTTATGTTCTACCTTATAACTAGGCATGTAAATTTTCACATAGTATGTAACAATAAAATGAGTAGGTACACATTTTGGTGTTTAGAGGTTAAATTCATTTACTTTTGTGATGTTCTGTATTTTGTTAATTAAATTATTATCAAATTCACAAGAGTATTTTATTTATATTTATATTTTATATTTATTATAAGGAAAACCAGCAGCACATGCATACAAAATAAATAAAAGAAGTTAAAGCAGAAGGCTATTAAAAGGTTTTCACGTTTAGAAATAATAATAGATACATAAAAAGAGAGAACAGGCTGAGTGGACAAAAAACTACTAAGTACAATCTGGTATACAAAACACATAGCAGAAAAATAGAATACAAAATGAGAGATACAAATGATGAATACATACAAAACAGAAAACAACAGTATAACTATAACAGTAAAAGTAAAAACAAACAGTATAAACGAAGGAAACAGATATAAATAATAGTAAACAAAACAAAAATAAGAATAAGAACCAAAAAAGTAAACCACACCGATCTCATGACGAAATTGCATCATCCTCCGCGGAGAGCGAGAAAAAGTCAGAACTGAGCCGCCGCCTCACGGAACCGACACTGGAGTAGAATAGGTCTAGACCTATTTGCTTAGATAATATATTAAATTGGTTACCAACTCGCCATAAATAGGAGTTTTGGCGATAATTAGTTCTAACTATTGGTACATGACTAATCTCGTTATATCTAATTATTGTACGAGGAACAACAAGTGTTATTTTACTAAGAAGTTCGGGGCAATTAATATGATTATTAGTGATTTTGAGCAAGAAAAGCAGGTCACCAATTTCACGCCTTTTTTTGAGTGGTAGAAGGTGGAATTTACGACAAAGGTCAACATAATTAGCAGAATTATACGGAACTTTAAGGCGAAAGCAAATAAACTCAATAAATTTAGTTTGAATACGCTCAATTCTGTTGATATAGGTATCATAACGTGGACTCCAAATTTGAGAAGCATATTCAAGTATGCTGCGCACGTAAGTGCAATATAAAATTTTAAATGTTTTACATCTACTAAAACTAACGGAGCTTCTCATTATAAAGCCTAAAGCTTTGGACGCTTTAGCAATGATGGAATCGATATGAGAGTCAAAGAGAAGTTTAGAATCATGCAGCACGCCTAGATCTCTCATAACCGTGCAATCCTGCAACCTCTGATTTTTTAATAGATATACTGATTTGACTACAGTTTTTTTGCGAGTATATGTAATAGTAAAGCACTTAGACGGATTGAGATCTAGTTTATTACTAGCACAGTACGTGTCAAGTCGATATAAATCAGCCTGCAAGTCAAGCACATCCCGAGGAGTAACTATAGTCTTAAAAATCTTCATATCATCAGCAAATGAAAGCAGGTTACTGTTGACAAAACAGGAAGAGATATCATTAATAAATATCAGGAAGAGCAAGGGTCCGAGCAGTGATCCTTGGGGGACTCCACTAGGAATAAGAACCCAGCTGGACATATAATTATTAACAACAACAGCCTGCGACCTATTGCAGATGTACGACGAGAACCAACGGAGCAGATCAGATTTTGATCAGATATATCTTCAATCTAAGATAATCCTTCAGGCAGGGCCTCAATGGACCACTTTTCACAGTGGGTTGCACAATCGTGGGATATAGACGTGACAAGTGGTGAGCTCGTCGCTGCCATTGCTTCCCACGACTGACTCGGCTAACGCTTTCATCCAGTAATAACACATTCCATAATAAGCTAGCAGCCAGGACAAGTCTTATCAACAAGACTTATTTACATAATTAAGTAAATTGCAGTGTATAAAAAAAAAAAGACAAACGGTCTTGCACGTCTTATTAAAAAAAGCTTACTACAAAGTAAAAGATTATTTAGATGACAAACGGGCCTAGTAGCTCAGCACATAATTGTTAAGACTATTTTTTTTAATTGTACGACCTGCTTGATGGCTTCCTGGGTACTTTATTTTATTATGTACTAGCGATTCGCCCCGGCTTCGCACGGGTAGCCCTCGGTGAACCCCCCCTATGTGCTTCTCCTGGTTCTAAGCTACCCCACCAATTTTCAGCCAAATCGGTTCACCCGTTCTTGAGTTATAAGTGGTGTAACTTACACGACTTTGTTTTATATATATAGATTTGTGCACTCCTACTATTGTTATTTTTTTTTTTACTTCATGTCACTGTAAAAATTTGTTGCCTTTGCAATATTTGTAAATGACTTACAAGAAATAATTGAATTGAATTGACACGACGAGATAGAGAAACGTCGGACGAACCTCGCTCTTCTCCCTCGCTCGCTCCATAATCCTCTCTTCGATAGTCCCTTGGCAGATGAGACGGTAGACGGTGACTTGCTTCGTTTGGCCGAGGCGATGCGCGCGGTCCATGGCTTGCTGGTCCACGGTCGGGTTCCAGTCCGAGTCGTAGAATATCACCTTCGGAACATAATAGTGTTAACGCTGATAATTGCCGCTTCACCATATAGCGCTCGTTGAATCGACAACCGCTCGACGAAGTAGCATAGCCTAACTCACAATAATAATTAATAAATAATATACAATAATAACTCGTTTAAGACTGCGCCAACACCAGGCAGAAATCTTCATACAAATAAAACGCCTGGCACCGCTCAATAAAGCGGGTTTCCTTGAATATCTCGTAAAATATAGATAATTTAATAAAACCCCTACACAGTTAACCCTCAGCTTTGTTATATTGATTTTATTTATCAAATTGTATACCCAATACCTATTGGGTATACAATTTGATAAATTAAATCACAATATAGACAATGGCAAATAACAGACGTAACTTTGATATATTTTTTCTATCGAGAAAATATTGTCTTATCGTTTTTCTGGTACAGTGATCCCTCTGAATTATAATGTAGTATCCATGCATATTTTTAATTCGAATATTGTACTTGATTTAGTCAGTTAAAAATCAAATCTAAGATTAGGAATTTTGATGCATCCACCTTAAAACGTCAATAATAATAAAAAAAGATATAATAAATAATGCTGGACAGTTCACACAACATTATCTAGCCCCAAGCTAAGCAGAGCTTGTGTTATGGGTACTAGATAATTGATATACTTAATACCATATATACATATTTTTTATTACATAGGAAATAGACTCAACACATAGAATAAACACCCTGAACAAATATCTGCGATCGCACAAAATAATATTTGTTTCACAATCAATGACCAATCAATGATCAATGGACCAACGGCATTAAAGAGGTTGTAGGAAGTCGGTGGATGGAGGTGACTTAACACCTTGTCATTTAGATTGATATTGACGACCTCTGTGGTGCGGCGGGCGAGGAGCTTAGATACGAGAGGTTGCGGATTCGATTCCCGCTGCGAGATAAATGTTTGTATGATCTGCAAATATTTGTTCCTGTTTGTGTGTCAATTGTTGTGTGGTACCATGGTACTCGTAGTTCCTGATACCCACGACACAGAGGATCCTAGTGTGGGATCAGGACTATGTAGTATGTGACGGTTACGTGTTTTTTTTAACTTTGTGCACGTAACAAGCATTTGATGTTAAGCAGTAACATCTGCCTTTAACAATGCATTACCATGTGGCATTGCACTGCGTCCGCCACCCTGAGACATAAAGATGATAAGTCCCATGTGTCTGTAATTTCACCGGCAACCATACCCTTCAAACCGGAACACAGCAATGCGAGCACTACTGCTTTGCGACAGAAATAGGTATGGTGGCAGTACTTCTCCGGACAACTCTTTCACAAAAAAGCTCTACTACTACTACTAAACTACCCTATGTCGTCGGTTTTAGGATCTATGAGCACCATGGTTAGGCGAACCTTCGCCCGCTACGCCACAGAGGTCGTCAGAATCTTCAAAATATAAGTTAAAACTTACAGTATCTGCGGCTGTCAAGTTGATGCCCAGTCCGCCTGCTCGGGTTGACAGTAGGAACACAAATATATCCGTGCGAGCCTGAAATAACAAGAAATCACATGCTCAAATAATAATACAACACACAGATCCTGACACAGATTTATCCTGTGATAAATACTTTCAAACTAAGGACTCCAACCTCCCATGGTCCTACAAACCTTGCGGTTATACGGACCGAATCAATTGCCATTTTTTTTATAGACCTTTTTTCGACCTCCATCTCTCCTGTTGGTAAGAGACGATGTGGCCGAAGATGAAGCACAAAGATCTCCTATTCCCTCTAGCCTTGAAGAGTCCCATATTATAGTTTTCAGGAAAGACAGACGACGGTAGTGTATTCCACTCCTTAGCAGTTCGCTTTATAAAGGTAGAACTGCAACGTTGAGTACGCATAGAGAGAATACTAATGAGGTAACGATGGTACAGAGCCGTGCGTCTGCTCGTCATATGGTGAAAAGGAGTCATTAAAAAATAAAATAATGCTGGACAAGTTCACACAACATTATCTAGCCCCAAGCTAAGCCAGAGCTTGTGTTATGGGTACTAGGTAACTGATATACATAATACAATACATTACATAAATGGGTACGTATCAAAATGTATAAATTCAAAACACATACGTTTAGAATTCATAAGTTCAAAACACATAAATTTAAAAAACGTAATGGTTTAAAATTTATAATTTCATTTGATATAAGTTTAGAATAACGAAGTTCGAAATACCGAAGTTTGAAAAACATAATGTCAACAACACATAACAGCTGTAATTAATAATGGCTAAATAGCATAATAGTGGCCACAACGCGTTCATTCCTCGTCATTCGCGTTCATTGGCGTCTCTAGCCGCATCCATCCACCGCGTTCCTTGTCTTTGATCCATCGAAAGGTTGATTTTGGAACCTCACCTCTGACACAGTTTGAATAGAACCTGCATAGTTCACCTACTTCTGATATATTCTAAACGTATACATTGTAATCATTATGTATTTTGATTTCAAGCATTTCGACCTTTATAAATAAAAAACTTTAAGGGTTTTAAATTTATTTATTTTCACTATTAGGTTTTTTAAATTTATGTGTTTTGAACTTATATGTTTTGATACGTACCCTAACTGTATACGTTTAAAATACCGAAAATCAAAATACCGTATGGTACAAATAAATAAATCGAATATCCCTATTGTACGGTTTTTATAATGTTTGAAATACGTCAAAGTGTCAAATTTGAAGGCTCCAGTACAAACTTGAAATTTGGCATGCATATTTGTTTGAGATTATGGCTTTAGGCATTTCGACCATTATACATATAGAACTTTATCGATTATAAAACTTATTGATTTTCACCATTAGGTTTTTTAAATTTATGGATTTTGAACTTATGTATTCTAAACGTATGTATTTTGAATTTATGAATTTTAATACGTACCCTACATAAATAGATATTTTTTATTATACATAGACAACACGCAGAACACCCGGAAAAAATATCTGCAGATCGCACAAATTATTTGTTCCGAGGCGGGAATCGAACCCGCAACCTCCTGCGACGCAGGCGAACCATCGCCAGCCGCGCCACAGAGGTCTCCCCCTTCAGGGGCTGGTCTACACAGAAACAGTCTACTCGTCGCCGGGCTAGTCAACTCTAGTTCTATCCCAATTTCATCCTGTCTATAGGTTCTTATTGTTTGTCCGTATGACTGTCCGAGTCATGTCATGTAAAAAAAAGGACGGACAGTGACTTGACTTCGGAAGCCTACTATATGCCTAGTCACAGATAAAATAATGAAGGATATGAGATGTGGAATTAAACACAATAGAAACGAGACTGATTATATATTCTTACTGACGGTAGGCATGCAGTACAGACAGCGGTTTGCGAGTACCTACCCACTTTATTATACTAAATACATTACAATTTTCCCCCCTTTGGAATAGGTATAATATTAATATACAGCATAGGTACGTAGGCGTTATTTCAGTTAACATAAAATAAGGTACCATTTTCTCCCTACAAGAAATAATAAATTTAGTGAGTTTCTACTAGGTACACTTCAAACTTGGATATGCATGTTATGAAAGATAATATTATATTGTTCAAATATGTTTTTAAGTATTATGACTAGGTACATCTTACATCGTTTAATACATCTTGTACTTAAGATTACGTATTTAGCTCCATACCGTAGTAAAATTTAGTAAGATTTATTAGTTATTAGAAAAGAACTTATTGTTTATAATTAGGTCTGTTGGTACGAGGACGAAGACAAATATCTGGGGCAATGTCTGTGTGTGTGTCATCAGCCTGTTGGAAAGTAGATGGCAGTGGAGAGCCAGGCGCGGGCCGACTCGGCAGGCTCCGAATCTATGAGCGGGCCATACTCACCATAGAGCACCCTGGACACTCCTAGCCAGTGAAAGTCGATTACTTTTACGTAGGTACTGGCATTATCTGGTCTACCTTTGTGCTTAATTGTTGTCGCGTCCTCAGTACGTACCTTATACATAAAACTAAGCCGGTGCGGTGACAACACGCGGCTTCCATCAGCCAACCACTCCCTAGGTAGCCATTTTAGTCTCTTTAGCCACATCTCTGTGACTGATCGGGAAATTGTCTTCCACGAAATGAAATATGTAGCGTTGTCCTGTTCCGACTCCCCTTTGTGGTGGAGTAACGAAAGACGCGATAAGGCGTCCGTGTTGCCATTTCGTTCCGCCAGTAAGTACGAACTTAGTGTCGATGAAATCATATGCGGCTAACCTGACAGCATCCGTTTGAAACCTGCTGGCAGCGGTTTGCGGTATCCCCTTTTTCGGACCGATAATATTGCTGTGCGCCGTGTGATCCGTCTCCAGAATTAAACGTCGACCGTATACATACTGGTGATGGCGACTCACTCCGTACACGATGGCGAGTCCTTGTCCACCTGACTGTACCTGCGCTCGGTGTCGGAAAGCGTGCGCGACTCGCAGCACACGACGCGCTCGCGAGCCATCGGGGTAAGCGTGCAATAGCACGGCGCTTAGCCCGTACGAGCTGCTGTCTACCGCCAGCACCAGCGATAACAACGCATCGTACTCGTAATGTACCAGCGCTGGCTCACGCGTCAGCACCTCCTTCACGGAGCGGAATGCGGCTTCGTACTCTCGCGTCCACTGCCAACTAGTTCCCTTTGTGAGTAGAGAATAGAGAGGCTGCAAAAGGGTACTCATATTGGGAATGAATCTAATACAACTAATCTATGTAACTAATACAACAAAACAACGCATGGTTTGTTGAGAGATAGAGATAGTGAGATACCTAGCTTTGTTGAGGGATAGAGATAGTGAGATACCTAGCTTTGTTGAGGGATAGAGATAGTGAGATACCTAGCTTTTTGAGGGATAGAGATAGTGAGATACCTAGCTTTGTTGAGGGATAGAGATAGTGAGATACCTAGCTTTGTTGAGGGATAGAGATAGTGAGATACCTAGCTTTGTTGAGGGATAGAGATAGTGAGATACCTAGCTTTGTTGAGGGATAGAGATAGTGAGATACCTAGCTTTGTTGAGGGATAGAGATAGTGAGGTACCTAGCTTTGTTGAGGGATAGAGATAGTGAGATACCTAGCTTTGTTGAGGGATAGAGATAGTGAGATACCTAGCTATGTTGAGGGATAGAGATAGTGAGATACCTAGCTTTGTTGAGGGATAGAGATAGTGAGATACCTAGTTTTTTAGTAGTAGGAGCTTTTTAACCCCCGACGAAAAACGAAGGGTTGTTATAAGTTTGACGTGTCTGTGTGTGTGTGTGTGTGTGTGTCTATCTGTCTCATCGTTGTTCCCGAACGGATGAACCGATTTAGTTATTTTTTTTGTTTGAAAGGTGTATTTGTAGGGAGTGTTCTTAGCTTTGTTTGATGAAAATCGGTTTATCCGTTTCATTGCGTTGGGTTTTGTTAATTTCACGAAATTAATTACTAGCATGTTTTTTTTTTATATGTTATTTGTGGAAGCGTTCGTTCGGGGAAGTACTACCACCATACCTATTTCTGCCGTAAAGCATTTCTTCGCATTGCTCTGTTCGGGTTTAAAGGGTGCCGGTGAAATTACAGGCACATGAGCCTTTCATCTTTGTCTCAGGGTGGCGGGAGCAGTGCAATGCCACCTATGACGCGGGCTATGTAACAACTAATTGTGACCATGTTGTAGTGTATATACTACTAACAGTGTGAGTCTGGCGGAATGATTAAACTATAAGCTGCCTGTTTCTGGGTAAGACGGTGTGACAACAGATACGATAGTCTGTGGAGCATTGTGTGCTGGCTGCCGGACGGGAGTGTTCTGTAAAGTGGTGAACAGTGTGGGTCTACCATGTACCACTTACGAGGAGTACCAGGAACTACTTATATTGTGGTGTACAACACTACACATTTGAAAGCAATAAATGTACATATTGAGTATTGGATCGTGAGGAGACCTGATGATATCCTCTATGGGATTTCAGTGAGCCTATATGTATCATCATCATACACGTCCATACTGGACGATGCCTCCCCCAAAGAATGCAATTCACTGGCCATAATCACCACGCGTTACAGGCGGAATGGTGATTGCAGTATTGGTGTTGAGTACTCAGGTGGATACTGCTGCCCACCCCCTGTATCCCTAAGTCGGCTCCAACGACATCCACGGGAGGAAAGGCCGGACATACCACGGCATGTGTATTTGTGTACAAAGTCCAAAATGCGTCTGCTCTTACTGTAATGTATTTAGTACATCGAGCAACACGGAATGGAGACGCCATCAAAGGCATTCCCCGCTGTAGTTCCCCTCTAAATTGAATGCCCTCGAGGGCATACAGCTTATAAAAAACTAGCTGTCGCCGATCGCTCTGTCAGACTGAATCGACTCGCGTGGGAGATAGTGCTCTAAGAAAAATGCCGAATTGTTCAGTTTTATGCTGTAAAAAAATGATTGGATCATCAAATTTACAAAAAGATAGTGTTTCCTTTCACATGTACCTGAATTTCAATTAAATTATTATAACTTATTGCATGAAAATTGACCAAGTAAAATTAAGCCGTATAAAAACAAAAGTGGCCATCTCAGATTTTGTAATTTTTGAGTTCGTGTTCGGGATAAAATAATAAAACTGAACGGTTTAACAAAACAAACCGTGAATACTTTATTCAATAACACTGGTTCACTCTTCACTGCGACTGCACTTCAGTACACTGGTCATTCATTACTCTAAAATCACTGCCAAGTTACGTGATTTATTCGCAATGAAAGCCAATTCCCTTACGACTGCCCTGCTCGCTCGTCAATCGAGCTCCACTTAATCGTGTGACACAGGGGCGACATAAAAGTGACCAAAAGCGTAGATATAAATGTGTATAATCAATCATCAATGTGCATTTCAGGATTTATTCTGCTGACGTAAACATGTATATAACGTGTAATGTCAGTAAGCCAAGATGTGGATGATTACTTAATATCCTTGATTACTAAATACAATTCATTAAACACGTTCGACAAAATGTGACATGTGGAATAACGTGTATTTGTATTTGATGGCTATGTAACCACTAACTAACCGGTAACTACTAACTACTACTACTTCGTGTCACGGGCTCTTTCTTGGTTCACTAACCAGCTTGAGATATAGTGTCCCTGAAAGGGGCCTAGTGACCAATGGTGAAAGAACCAGTATGGTAAAAGGATTAATTGTGCCTCGCAGAGGTGTATGATGATATGTCAACGTAAATGTCATGTGTAACTATATTTAAAGAAATAGAATTAAATCACACTACTATTAACAACAAGTGTAACATGAAAAAGTTTGTACATTTGGGAACTTTGATTACAAGAGATGGCAAGCATGAAGATGATATTTAAATGAGAGTAAATTCTGGAAACCAGGTGAACTTAACGCCTTATTATCAGCCGGAACGTATTCAAAAAGGCATGACTGGATGTGCATAGAGGAGTGTAAGTGCCAAAACTAATGTATGGTGGTTGCGAAAGTTGCTAAGGCAGAATGAACATGACAGTAAAATAAATGCACTGAAGATGAGAGGTTTGAGAAGTATGTATGGTGGACTTTGAGAGATAGAATAAGAAACTGTGTGTTAAGAAAGCATTGTAAAATGAAAGAGCACGTGTATAGTGACAAGGATTGAGAAAGATATGCTTGGATGGTTTGGGTTATTGGTTAAAGGATGAATGATAGTAGATTGACGAAACTAGTTCATAAGATGAGCATGAATAGGACAGTTGGAAGGGGGAGACCTCGGTGAAGGTATTCAGAATAGATCAGGGTCGATCTGGAGAATGGCCAGGCTAAGAGCGCCCTTAACCAATGAGCATATATGAAGAATGTGATGTGAGTGAATGAAGCGAAACAGGTATGCCAGGATCGTAGCAAGTGGAAATTCATGGTCTCTGCCTACTTCTCTGGGAAACAGGCGTGAGTATGTGTGTATGTTTGTAATATTATAAATGCTAAATTTTCTAAGGATTGGATGAAATTTAGAACGGCGATAGCTGGACCACTGGAATAGTTTTAAATTTTATTTAGATGTTCCCATAGGATCAAAACTTATGCGAGTGAAATCGCGGGTTGCTTCTAGTTTATAATAAGAATAAAACTACGTGGTTAATTTTATCAAAATTGGCAATATTGATCATACTTAAATAACTTTACTCTTTTCAGTTAAAAGTAAATAAAGATGCTTTAAAAAAATCGTTGATCGCCCATTGTGAGGTTACTGTACAATCTATGCACGTTGTGTTTGCCTATAATGAGGGGTTTTCACGGCCATACCAAATCATCTATAAACCCTTGAAAATAGATGTCGCTGCTGTGTACTTAACTGTAAAAATAAAGTGAAATGTAAAAGTCAACAACGAAGTGATATATTTTCGTGGTATTTTGTTACTATCACACAAAATAACAGAGGTACGATGGATTTGTTGATTTTGACAACCACAGTTGAGTCAGGGCCATCAATTGAGCCAAATTGAATTAAAAAAAAAAACTAAAATGAAAAGCCCCCATTGGTTTCTTCTGTAGCTAAAGATAGGTATATAGTTCATATATGCATGTCGGATCCTCAAGATCCCTCCGAGCGGCAAAAGGCAACTTAGGGGCTTTCCAGTGGGTCTCGTGCAAATGAGGAAAATTCAAAAGAGGTTTCACTAAGATTTTATTCAAACTGACTTTGAACTTGATTTTGTATTTTATTGATTAAATCGTGTGCACTCTGCCAACGCCGATGTAATAATGAGCTCTGGCGCTTTCGTACGCTCCTTTTATATCCACAAACCACACCACAAACCTCTTCTTCTCAGAGCCTCTTTTCTGAATGTATCTTGCCTTAAATCTCAGTCCTATTTAAAATATTCTTATAACAAAGGTGATTATTTATCTATTAACAACAAGATCGCGGACATGGACTGGAATGCTGAATTTGATTCGCGTTCGCTCGAGGAAGCAGTTGAGTTTTTTTATTCGATTTTAGATCAGCTTAAACACCAATATGTCCCGTCTAGGTTGGTCAGTGACAGCTCTTACCCTAAGTGGTTTAGCCGGGCACTCATTAGATTAATTAAGGAAAAATATAGGCATTATAGGAAATATAAAACTTATGGTGGACTTACAGACTTAGCCACTTACAAACTTTTACGTAATCGAATCCAACTCTTGGAAAAGAAATGCTTCGCCGATTATATGTCATCCATTGAGAATAGTATTGAACAAAATCCAAAAAAGTTTTGGTCCTACATAAAAAGTCGCTCGAAATCAAATGGTATACCTTCACATCTAAATTATTTAGACGCTTCAGTAGCTACTTTCCTTGTCCCCTCTGGCATCTGTTCTTATAACGTTGACTCATTAGTCCCTTCAGAGACTGTGAAATGCGATATTGGCAGTATTGAGATCGATCCTGATGAGGTGTTTAAATTGATCTCTAACCTTGATTTATCCAAGTCTGCTGGCCCAGACCACGTTAGCCCTGTCTTCCTCAAGTCGTGTGCTAAGTCAATTTACATTCCTGTTTCATTTTTATTTAAGAAATCAATATCTTTGAGTGCCGTACCTAAGCTCTGGAAAGCAGCATTTGTATCGCCAATTTATAAAAAGGGCTCTAAATGTGAGATTATCAACTATAGGCCTATCTCCAAGCTATGCTTAGTTGCTAAGCTATTTGAAAGGATAGTGTACAATCAGATTTATTCAGCGCTTCATCAGCACTTCTCCCCCTTCCAGCATGGGTTCCTTAAAGGGCGGTCGACTGTGTCTAACCTTATTATTTTCAATGAGTTCTTGAGTGAGTCAATGGATAATGGTCGTCAGGTTGACGTAATCTATACTGATTACAGCAAGGCCTTTGATAGGATTGACCATAGCCTTCTGTTGCTTAAGTTATTTAGTATGGGTATTAGAGGGGATCTGCTCCGTTGGTTCTCGTCGTACATCTGCAATAGGTCGCAGGCTGTTGTTGTTAATAATTATATGTCCAGCTGGGTTCTTATTCCTAGTGGAGTCCCCCAAGGATCACTGCTCGGACCCTTGCTCTTCCTGATATTTATTAATGATATCTCTTCCTGTTTTGTCAACAGTAACCTGCTTTCATTTGCTGATGATATGAAGATTTTTAAGACTATAGTTACTCCTCGGGATGTGCTTGACTTGCAGGCTGATTTATATCGACTTGACACGTACTGTGCTAGTAATAAACTAGATCTCAATCCGTCTAAATGCTTTACTATTACATATACTCGCAAAAAAACTGTAGTCAAATCAGTTTATCTATTAAAAAATCAGAGGTTGCAGGATTGCACGGTTATGAGAGATCTAGGCGTGCTGCATGATTCTAAACTTCTCTTTGACTCTCATATCGATTCCATCATTGCTAAAGCGTCCAAAGCTTTAGTCTTTATAATGAGAAGCTCCGTTAGTTTTAGTAGATGTAAAACATTTAAAATTTTATATTGCACTTACGTGCGCAGCATACTTGAATATGCTTCTCAAATTTGGAGTCCACGTTATGATACCTATATCAACAGAATTGAGCGTATTCAAACCAAATTTATTAAGTTTATTTGCTTTCGCCTTAAGGTTCCGTATAATTCTGCTAACTATGTTGACCTTTGTCGTAAATTCCACCTTCTGCCACTCAAAAAAAGGCGTGAAATTGGTGACCTGCTTTTCTTGCTCAAAATCACTAATAATCATATTAATTGCCCCGAACTTCTTAGTAAAATAACACTTGTTGTTCCCCGTACAATAATTAGATATAACGAGATTATTCATGTACCAATAGTTAGAACGAATTATCGCCAAAACTCCTATTTATGGCGAGTTGGTAACCAATTTAATAAATTATCTAAGCAAATAGGTCTAGACCTATTCTACTCCAGTGTCGGTTTCGTGAGGCGGCGGCTCAGTTCTGACTTTTTCTCGCCCTCCGCGGAGGATGATGAAATTTCGTCATGAGATAGGTGTGGTTTACTTTTTTGGTTCTTGTTCTTATTTTTTTTTTGTTTACTATTATTTATATCTGTTTCCTTCATTTATACTGTTTGTTTTACTTTTACTGTTATAGTTATACTGTTGTTTTCTGTTTTGTATGTATTCATCATTTGTATCTCTCATTTTTTATTTTTTATTCTATTTTTCTGCTATGTGTTTTGTATACCAGATTGTAGTTTATAGTAGTTTTTAGTCCACTCAGCCTGTTCTCTCTTTTTATGTATCTATTATTATTTCTAAACGTGAAAACCTTTTAATAGCCTTCTGCTTTAACTTCTTTTATTTATTTTGTATGCATGTGCTGCTGGTTTTCCTTATAATAAATATAATATAATATAATATCCGAGCTTCGATCGCTTTGCGTCTTTGCGTAAACAAGACTCGGGCGCATTCGTTTGGGTGGCGCGACACGACAGAATACGATTGTTCGCAGCCGTACACATGGTGTTTATAAGCCTTCAATCTCAGTAGATCTATTCTCCAGATTCATCATATGACTTCTCTCTCCGACATACATGTGTAGACTGTTGGTAAACCTATTTTTTTTTATATTAAATAAGCAACTGTTAACAATAACTGCCTCAATGCACACTGAAACAGCTTTGTGCTCATTTAACAGTTTTTTTTATTTCCCAAAAATTTCTGTATGTGAGTTGCCCGTGTTTTCTTTTATACAACTAAATTAGTGATGTGCCTCAATAATAAAGTAGATTATTTATCGATAAAATAAATGCTCGTTTAATATGTTTTACAAGCTATTGAAATTTGATTTATATTATTCGGGAGCCATAGCCTAGCCTAACCTAACTTTCTAACCGTTAATCCAATCACCATGAAGGTATTGGTATGTAACAAGGTAGGTAACTGTTATGATTTTAATTTGAAATTATTCATTTTATACCATAAGTTGACGACCTCTGTGGCGCGGTGGACGAAGGTTCGCCTGTGACGCAGGAGGTTGCGGGTTTGATTCCCGCCTCAGAACAAATATTTGTACGATCTTCAGATATTTGTTCAGGGTGTTCTGGGTATTTTCTATGTTAATGCAAAATAAATATCTATGTAATGTACTGTACTAGGGATATCAGTTATCTAGTCCATATCACAAGCTGTGCTTGGCTTGGGGCTGGATAATCTTGTGTGAACTGTGTCCAGCATCAAAAAATAAAATAAAAATAAATATACTTATATATATAATGAAATTCACTTAGGTACAATGTGAAAGAAAACACCATCTTTTCGTAAATTCGATGTTCCAGACCTTGATTTAGAGCTGTTAAAATGTAACGATTCGTCATTTCAGTATTTGTAGCACTGTCACACTGTTTTACTCTATGCGTCACACGATCGGTTCAGTCTGACAGAGCAATCGGCCCATCATGATACAATTTTATTACTAGCAAAAGCAAAACATGCTTGGTGAGGGCTAGCAAGCTTTTTTTCCGTGATTATTTATATTTAAACAAAGACATGAATTTAAATTACTATGCTAAATTACAACGGATAATTTTTTCGTTAAGTGTACCACAAAATTGCATGGGATAGTAGAGGACTCGCTTCGCTCGCCCTAATGATCGGGCGAAAACAGTTTTACTAACGCGTATGCCCAAATTAAATTGTGCATAGCCAGAGGGGAACGACATCTTGACATGAATTTAAATTACTATGTGATATTACAAATCTAGAGGTGTGATAGTTTTTCGTAAAAAGTTGCATGCCTACCTAGGTTGTGGGATACGTGATCACGATAAATTAACAAAAGCATTTCCCAGTTTGAACTCATTTACTCATTTTCAAGAAAAGTCGTGTCATGAGTGTCCGTACTGTGTCGTGGGATTTTCCTATTCAAATCCTATTCTTTGATTGACCAAAGAATTTAAAAAAAAATTGCTAGGTATAATTTTTTCAACGCGATATTCTGTTCACTAGGTAAAGCGCTAAGTATTACTTTACCTACCATTGTTTAACATTAACATAACTTAACACACCCAACACATACCTACATAGTTGTGATCCCACACTAGGATCCCATGTGACGTGGGATAATTATGCCTGAAATGTAAAAAAAAAACTATTTTACATTTTAATGACTAATGTAGTTTTTTGGCACTTAGGATCATGATTTTTGGTTTTTGACAATAACAGTGACTGACAGATATAATACATCGTATATTTCGTGGCCAGAACCGACATGGATTATGTAGGTTAGAAGGATGACGGCAGCTAAGTAAAGCGTTTTTTCCTTTCCTTTCCTTTCGTCTCTTTTGACTTGCCGACCCATAGTTTTATGAAATTATTGTATGCTTTGAACAAAATTCTAATTAAATTTTCCCAAGAACTAATCATCCCATGAGCTAGTGGTTGTACCTGGGGTACTCAAAATTTTCTTGATTTTTTCTCTATACTCTAAGTTTCCGCGTTTACCCCCTCTCTCTCCAGCCTACTACTACCTTTTACTAATCTAAAATTTCATAGTGATCCACAAAATGATCTGTATGTTATCCTCGATAACAACTCCGGAACTCCTCCTTCACAGAGAGCGTTCAACCCTTCCCCCCATACCTAGCCGCCCTTAAATCCCTTCAATGACCCTTGATGGTAGCACAGAATATATACAGTAGGCAAAGTAAGTTCCTACCAAAAAGTTATCGATACTATTAATTTATCGACTTGAGTGCTGGAAGTCCCTAGAACGGGTGTTACTGTCAATTTTGTGACATAACTTGATGTTTGTACACAGAAAGCATCTATGTGTGTATAAAGATTTTTGATGTGTTGCTGTTTATAGATGTGTGCGTTTATAGCGATAGAACGACTGGTTACAAAAGTGTGCATTAAACTGTAAGTGAGTGCGTGAAGCCCCCCCCAAAAATTTCTGAATAAATATGTATCGGTTGACAGCTCTAAGGCGTCTCCCCTCCGGTAAGGAGGCCTGCGTTGCTCGATGATTTAGTATAATAAAGTGGGTAGGTACTCGCAAACCGCTGTCTGTACTGCATGCCTACCGTCAGTAAGAATATATAATCAGTCTCGTTTCTATTGTGTTTAATTCCACATCTCATATCCTTCATTGGCGACGATTTACGGGATTTAATCATGCCTTTCGGTAAATTACCCGAGTTTGAGCTGGAGGGTGGCAGAAATTGGTCATCGTACGTTCGTTTAGTGCGACAATTCATTTTGTTGAACGAAATAAAAACCGAACTGCACGTGGCCACATTGGTGACGCACGTAGGCGCGCGGACATATCAGTTATTGTGCGACCTGTGTGCTCCTAATCATCCTGAAGACAAGACCTTCGATCAGCTCGTCGTGCTCGTGGCTGGCCACCTAGAACCCAAGCGATCAGAGATAGCGGAAAGACACATGTTTCGTCAGCGACGTCAGGAGGAGGGCGATTCGATTAGCACTTTCCTACAGAGCCTGAAGCACCTAGCAACACATTGCAACTTCGGAGCTACTCTGGAAGTGGACCTCCGTGACCAGTTAGTGTCTGGGCTGCGGAGCTAGGACATGCGCTCGCGCCTCTTCGCCGAGTCGTCGCTGGACTACAAGAAAGCTGTGGAGCTGGCGCTCGCGCTGGAGGCAGCAGAACGGCACGCGGCGGAGGCCGTGGCCGGCGCCGCGCTGTGGGCGACCGCCGGCGCCTCGGGACTCGGGCAGGGCGCCGCCGTGGCCGGGCTGCATCGGGTGGCGCAGGGGCCGCCAGCAGCGACCGGGCCGAGGGGCGCTTGCTGGCGCTGTGGGAAGACTCGTCACGTGCCTAACAAGTGTAGATATAAGTCGTTCGTGTCTGACAAGTGTAACGTCGAAGGTCATTTAGCTGTGATGTGTTCCAAAAATAGGAAGGACCCGCCCGAATCAAGGTAACAAAACTTTATAAACAAAGATTCAAGTTCAGATCCCGATTCGAGTGATGGATTGTATAAATTAGTTTCGGTCAATAGTGATTCTAAAGATGGTCCGTATAACTATACACTCTCAATTGCAAATACAAAAATGTTATTTGAAATAGATACAGGCAGCAGGATATCGGCGGTCAGTAAGTCGTTCTATGATAAACATCTATCTTATTTACCTACAATTTCCGATGGTAACAAGTTCCATTCATACACGGGAGAAGCGATCGTTCCGCTCGGGCGCGTCACAGTTAAGGTGACGTGTCGTGATGTAACGTTACCATTGCCGCTTTTCATTGTAAATAACGGCGGCCCACCCCTACTTGGGCGGCAGTGGTTACGTAAACTTAAATTAAATTCGATTAACGTGCATCACCTTTCCGCGGAGGATGATTCTGAGGTAGATAAATTGAAATTAGATTTTCCTGATGTTTTTAAATCGGGTCACGACAGCTGTAAAACAAAAGTAAAGTTGTTCGTGAAAGATGACATGCCCATGTTCTGCAAAGCTCGACCGCTCCCCCTCGCCTTACGCGATCCTGTTGAACAGGAATTAGAACGCTTAGAGCGCGAACAGGTGATATTCGAGGTAGATCGCAGTGATAGTGAAACTTCCATAATTGTTCCCGTTGCCAAATGCGACGGGTCAATCAGATTAGGCGCAGATTATAAAATAACTTTAAATAAAGTTCGAAAGGATTTTCACTATCCACTACCGCGCATTGAGCAGTTGTTCGCCGCTTTGAGCGGAGGGGAGCAGTACAGCAAAATAGACCTAAAGCACGCGTATTTACAATGCAATTTAGAAGAAACGACGAACGGTTTAAATTGCGTATTAGCTTTCCGAGATGATGTATGTGTAACCGGTGTCATTAATGAAATACACTTGGCAAAAAAGGCCAGTCTGTCTCGATTACAGGAGGCTAAACTAAATTTTGAATTTGTAAAGTGCGAATTGTTGAAAGATGAAGTTTGTTATTTAGGCTATAGGATTAATAAAAAAGGCTTGCATACCAATAGGAGTAAGGTCGACGCGATCGCGAAAGCTTCAGATGAACAGAAAGTCGCTCAACTGAGAGCAACTTTGGGGCTCATTCATTATTAAGCTCGATTCATTCCCAATATGAGTACCCTTTTGCAGCCTCTCTATTCTCTACTCACAAAGGGAACTAGTTGGCAGTGGACGCGAGAGTACGAAGCCGCATTCCGCTCCGTGAAGGAGGTGCTGACGCGTGAGCCAGCGCTGGTACATTACGAGTACGATGCGTTGTTATCGCTGGTGCTGGCGGTAGACAGCAGCTCGTACGGGCTAAGCGCCGTGCTATTGCACGCTTACCCCGATGGCTCGCGAGCGCGTCGTGTGCTGCGAGTCGCGACTTTCTGTTCATCTGAAGCTTTCGCGATCGCGTCGACCTTACTCCTATTGGTATGCAAGCCTTTTTTATTAATCCTATAGCCTAAATAACAAACTTCATCTTTCAACAATTCGCACTTTACAAATTCAAAATTTAGTTTAGCCTCCTGTAATCGAGACAGACTGGCCTTTTTTGCCAAGTGTATTTCATTAATGACACCGGTTACACATACATCATCTCGGAAAGCTAATACGCAATTTAAACCGTTCGTCGTTTCTTCTAAATTGCATTGTAAATACGCGTGTGTTAGATTGTGATTGCATTTCAACATGATTAAATGTGAAATGTCATATTTAAAAGTACCACCACGTTGGATGTCTGTCAAGTAAGATACTCTTACATTAAATTATACCTACCAATAAATGTATTTTGAAGTTGTAAGAATCATCTCTGAAATGTACATGTTGGTATGTACATTTCAATCATGTTTTATAATTGAAAACAGTTTGTTTACAAGTAACACGTGGTCGGGCGTCTGCTCGTTTACTTGTAGGTATAAATAATTGAAGACCGGTTTAGATATTATGATAATAATTGATGATTTAATTTATAATTTATACCTACAATATTAGATCGTATAGTTTCCATTGCAATTAAGCAGAGGACGTGATTTGATTATTGTTTAAACTTGAACTTGAATAATCTTAATCTCTAAAATCATACGTAAATTCAATAGTAATTATTTGAAACGTATATCACTATAGTAATTAGTTTTCCAACGATCGATTACCAGAATTGTACATAATTAAAGACGGAACATTGATTCCCGTACTTGTCCGACTGTGGGCTTTATAAAGAGCTGCTATTCGTTGCAATGGGTAGTCTTGTATCGACAGCGCTGGCCGTAACATGAGTAACTGGTATGTTGTTATTTCATATTATTTGTGTAACTATGTAGGTAACTTGATGTGTGTACCTACCTATGTATATTATATTGACCAGTAAATACGAACCAAACAGTGTTTCTATTTAAATATGATCAATGGTAAGTAAAATGGAAAATACAAAGCCAAAACGAATTCTTATCTTTTATTTGATTTGACAAACCCATTAATTGATTGGATCCGGCACCGTGATACTCTTGCCAAGAGTCTCTTGGTCATTTACCTGGTGTTTATGCTGTTATCAGAAGTGGGACACAACTCATGTACCTGTTTTAATACATTTTTGTTTTTCATGATGAATCTGGATACACGTGGAGCGTTTCATCGAAATAAAGTGTGCTGATGACCCGATTCAACGCCACTGCGTCAACGATCTACAACGGAGCATCTTATCGAAGCGATCCCCACTGAAAACTCTGTTCACCGTCGTTGAAACAACAACGTGGTACCTAACCTACAAATGCCCCTCAATACAGCGACGAGTGACCACAAACGAAAACAAAGTTAAGTAATATTTATTTTATTTAATGAGTAATGAAATATGTTTTAATAGATGTTTTATCCTCTCAAAGAACAAAGTTCACATCTAAATATAAAGAGTAATTAATGTCCTGACTGACCTGAGAGAGTAGAGACTTGGGATCTGGAGATTCTGTCGTCTCAATGCGAGGGGTTGTACTGGGAAGTCAATTATGAGGTGGTTTTCCAAACTGGTAAAAAAAATGGGTACTAGTAAAAAAAAAAAAGTTTTGTCGGAAGCCGTTGGTAGTGGATACTTGACATTTTAAATGGGGATTACTCAATAAATTTGACACTTTTCCTTTAAAATTATTTAAAAAAAAAAAAACTTTATGACAGTTAGGTATTCTAAATATTTACGTACATTCAAGAAACAATGTACCTAGTATATTTATTCACATTTTGTGTAATCAATAGATAAACAAACCTCGAATCAACAACACCTGATATCATTAGTATAATGAGCGCCGAGTCACCCGACTCGCCTTTCGATCAACAACAGGTGACACTGCTGTATAAATAGCGTCGAGCCGACCGACTCAGACACTCCTCGTTTGTCCGTTGGATAGCACGGAGCACTGGCGCAGTTACAAGCCCGGTTTATATACCGATGTTATGAACTTATTTATTTTAGTGTCTGTTCTGGTTATATATATATCTGGTGGTAGGTATACAAAAATAGGTATTGGTCAGTTGAAGTCCTTTTATCTCTTATTAGTCCTACATCTCATATATTCAGTAACAAATAAATAGTTATAGCACTATGTGGCTATAATAACCTGTTATATAATTATCAACCAAATGTTACAAGCCACTCCACTTATTTCGAGTAATGTACAACTATAATTAAATTTATAGTCATAAAATTATAAATAGTTGCAAAAAAAAAAAAAAAAAAGATAAAAGTGATAAAAAAAGATAGGGCAGCTGGCTGATGAAGCTAAGTGGCCTGATTAATGTCACTCTGCCCCTCACCAGCTAAAATGATGGTTGGCAATGTTTGTTTTCTTCATGTTATTATTGAATTGTGGTTTATAAGTATATACATCGGGCGCAGAGTGTGCTGTTTTATGGACTATTGCTGATTCTCTTTACAGTTTTATTCTTTTCCTAAAATCAGCTTCTCCTTGCTCTCCAAGCACCATACAGACGCTTCCTACCTGGTAGTGAGAGGGGTCATCGAATAAGTAAGCCAATGTTTGTTGCCTATTCTTCTAGGTTTGGTCTCGTTGGACCGGAGTAGATTTGGTTTATGGGAAGATCCAAAAGATTCTTACTACTTCCATGGATAATAAATCTTGACTTTAACAAGCTTGATATAATATTCTTACTTACTCCTTGTAAAATGGATCAATTAAACATATTCTAATACATATTTTGTTTCTGGTTTTCATATTGATCCTGATGTTATGGAGCTCCGTGTTAAGGTCTTGTCTTTGTGACCGCTCTAGACGACAACGTGGCATTAACGGTCTGCGATCCTATGAAACATAGCTACAAAGGTCATGTGATGAGAAGACCTAACAATCATGACGTGAAAACGTACCTTCCTATGGCTACGCAGAGACGAGGGAGAAAACTGCATACCCATGGCTACGCAGAGACGAGGGAGAAAACTGCCACAAACAACGTGGATGACAAATGTCCAAAAGGATATGAAGAACCCAGGGCTTTCAACAGACGCAGCTCAATAGTGGAACGTATGGCGCCTCAAGGTTATGAAAGCCCACCCTGCACAACAGGAACTGTCGAGGATCAGCAAGACACAGGAAGTTGGTGTATAAGCAAGACACAGGAAGTTCGTGACAAAGCAAAAAGGTACTCGCAAAGACTGTTTTTAAAATTAGTGCTGTAATAAGGACAACTTACTGAAAACTATTATATCAAAAGATTATTTGTTCGACAATGTGGGTAAACGCAAAAAAAAAAAAATAGACGTTTCTTGCTTTCTAGAGATAGGCCGGATAGGGTCGGATAGGAACAAGCCATAACATTTTACAAAAAATTGAGACATTTTATCAAAAGTATACAAATACCTATAAATAAAACCTGGGATCAGCTATCCACTTTCGATAATTAATATTTTTCAAAGGAAAATAACTATTTTAAAAAAATAACAATATGTTTAAAGAAATAAAATAAAAATAAAAAAAACCACGTTACAAAAATTAAATGAATACCTACTATTGTTCAATGTTAAACGTTGTCAATATCTTTTGGGTCAGTATGACCGAAGCAGATTATGATAATAACCCAAGTCGGATATTTTATTGAAAACAAATTAATAAATCAGTGCTTTAAATTGGTATGAAAATATACACATATGAATTTCCGCTAGTTGGCTTCTGAATTCGATATTTGTTTGAATGTTACTAGCAGCGGGTAACAGAAATAATATTTCACCTTTAAAAAAAAAAAAAAAAACTATTATGTCTATGTATTTATCTGCTACTCTGTCCTGATCCTTCACTGAGACTCACGTGTAGCAGGTGATAGGTGTTTGGATTAGTAAGGAACAGAGGTACTTTTATGTCTATGTATTTATCTGCTAGTCGGTCTCTGTCCTGATCCTTCACTGAGACTCACGAGTAGCAGGTGATAGGTGTTTGGATTGGTAAGGGACAGAGAAACTTTATCTGCTGGTCGATCTCCGTCCTGATCCTTCACTGAGACTCACGTGTAGCAGGTGATAGGTGTTTGGATTGGTAAGGGACGGAGATACTTTAAAAAAACTATTATTTCTATGTATTTATCTGCTAGTCGGTCTCTGTCCTGATCCTTCACTGAGACTCACGAGTAGCAGGTGATAGGTGTTGGATTGGTAGAGGACAGAGAAACTTTAAAAAAACTATTATGTCTATGTATTTATCTGCTAGTCGGTCTCTGTCCTGATCCTTCACTGAGACTCACGAGTAGCAGGTGATAGGTGTTGGATTGGTAGAGGACAGAGAAACTTTAAAAAACTATTATGTCTATGTATTTATCTGCTAGTCGGTCTCTGTCCTGGTCCTTCACTGAGACTCACGAGTAGCAGGTGATAGGTGTTGGATTGGTAGAGGACAGAGAAACTTTAAAAAAAACTATTATTTCTATGTATTTTAAAAAAAAAATGTGAGAGTATTTCGAGAACGAAGTACTGGTCAGTTTGGCCGTGAAAGATAAAAGATAAAACAGAAAGTGAAAAAATAAAACAGAAAGTGAAAAGATAAAACAGAAAGTGAAATATAATTTTGAAGAAAAGAAAAAGAGAAAACAGAAAGTGAAAGATAATTATGAAGAAAAGAAAACAGAAAATATAATATGTGTATGGTTT
Source organism: Operophtera brumata (assembly GCA_932527175.1). Lineage (NCBI taxonomy): Eukaryota > Metazoa > Arthropoda > Insecta > Lepidoptera > Geometridae > Operophtera > Operophtera brumata. Next base: position 4,291,827 of record OW052229.1, read on the forward strand.
CATTGCGTACGATTCTATTCCATTAAACAAAAACAGAAAGAAAAAGAAGAAAAAAAAAACCAGCAAAATGATGGAAGATGAAAATTAAGAACTAAATTCAACAATTAAAATAAAACACATCGGTAGGCAACTATACCAACAATAATAATAATGAATAGATAGATAGATAAACACTTTATTGTACACCAATCAGAAAAGTAAAAAGATAAAAGAACAAAACACAATAACAGTGACGTACAATGGCCTTATCGCTAAAAACGATGTCTTCCAGACAACCTTTGGAAAGTCATGATAAAACAAAATTAAAAGACAGCGGTGCTCGAGTAAAGCATACTTACATAAATATATATTAATCTTGTTTATTAATAAAATATAACAGTATTATTTTTTTAAAAGAGGCTTAGAAGAAATCTTTATATTTCGATATTGGTATATACAGAATAAAATATTTTGTTAACAACAAAGTACACTTGCTAGTTGTTTTCGAATTATCTAAAATGAAAAGTTAAGCTGTAAGCTATACTGTTCAATAGAAATACAGGTAATTGTAAATTTAAATTTACATAAAGTTTTATTTAAATCAATATAATATCAATATTATAGTGTTTGAAATGTATAGAGCAAAATGTATTATTGTACTGATGATTATCAACGAAAACTCAATTTTATGAAAGTCAGAAAAGATCAATGAGAAAGATTCAATACGAAGATCACTTTGAGATTATTTTGATTTGTGTACTTCGAGAGCGAAGTCCTGTCAGTATGGCCGTGTTAGATTGTGATTGCATTTCAACATGATTAAATGTGAAATGTCATATTTAAAAGTACCACCACGTTGGATGTCTGTCAAGTAAGATACTCTTACATTAAATTATACCTACCAATAAATGTATTTAGAAGTTGTAAGAATCATCTCTGAAATGTACATGTTGGTATGTACATTTCAATCATGTTTTATAATTGAAAACAGTTTGTTTACAAGTAACACGTGGTCGGGCGTCTGCTCGTTTACTTGTAGGTATAAATAATTGAAGACCGGTTTAGATATTATGATAATAATTGATGATTTAATTTATAATTTATACCTACAATATTAGATCGTATAGTTTCCATTGCAATTAAGCAGAGGACGTGATTTGATTATTGTTTAAACTTGAACTTGAATAATCTTAATCTCTAAAATCATACGTAAATTCAATAGTAATTATTTGAAACGTATATCACTATAGTAATTAGTTTTCCAACGATCGATTACCAGAATTGTACATAATTAAAGACGGAACATTGATTCCCGTACTTGTCCGACTGTGGGCTTTATAAAGAGCTGCTATTCGTTGCAATGGGTAGTCTTGTATCGACAGCGCTGGCCGTAACATGAGTAACTGGTATGTTGTTATTTCATATTATTTGTGTAACTATGTAGGTAACTTGATGTGTGTACCTACCTATGTATATTATATTGACCAGTAAATACGAACCAAACAGTGTTTCTATTTAAATATGATCAATGGTAAGTAAAATGGAAAATACAAAGCCAAAACGAATTCTTATCTTTTATTTGATTTGACAAACCCATTAATTGATTGGATCCGGCACCGTGATACTCTTGCCAAGAGTCTCTTGGTCATTTACCTGGTGTTTATGCTGTTACGTGCTTTAGGTCTATTTTGCTGTACTGCTCCCCTCCGCTCAAAGCGGCGAACAACTGCTCAATGCGCGGTAGTGGATAGTGAAAATCCTTTCGAACTTTATTTAAAGTTATTTTATAATCTGCGCCTAATCTGATTGACCCGTCGCATTTGGCAACGGGAACAATTATGGAAGTTTCACTATCACTGCGATCTACCTCGAATATCACCTGTTCGCGCTCTAAGCGTTCTAATTCCTGTTCAACAGGATCGCGTAAGGCGAGGGGGAGCGGTCGAGCTTTGCAGAACATGGGCATGTCATCTTTCACGAACAACTTTACTTTTGTTTTACAGCTGTCGTGACCCGATTTAAAAACATCAGGAAAATCTAATTTCAATTTATCTACCTCAGAATCATCTTCCGCGGAAAGGTGATGCACGTTAATCGAATTTAATTTAAGTTTACGTAACCACTGCCGCCCAAGTAGGGGTGGGCCGCCGTTATTTACAATGAAAAGCGGCAATGGTAACTGTTCAATCTTTGCTCATAGAAAATGTAGGGTAGATAAATTTCGTTTGCGCCTGCTTTTTTGGCAACTACCTTCGCTTCAAAAATGAGTGGATGGAAGCTTATGGAACTGCCGCTGCCCGCGAGTTGTCTTGTGCGATAGTTACTACACGGTCGCGTCCAAACGTTTTGGACAAAAGCTGTTCCGTGAACAGCCAAGATTAACTCTTTTTCGTGTGAAGACGTTCTTCTCCTGTGCTGTGCAATTTTTGATTGTGTTTTGAAACTTTTGAACAATAGAAGGAGATATACATGCTCGAAAACACCGGTGCTGAGTGAATCCACTAGAAGAGAGGCACGAGTAGGTGTGGAAGAGGTAGGTACAGACCTAATTTATCTGCCTTTTTCATGAGCAAAGATCTTCCTCCAAATTCAGATTAATTGTTATTTTTTCTATATATTTATTTTAAAAGGTCCTTCGATATTTCATAAAACTAAATTACCAGCGCCATACACCCCACATTTTGGCCTACGAGCCGGATTTAAATTCATTAATTTAATCATTTTTCTACTGTCCTAACCAGTAAAACTTACCACGTTGGTTAGTGGTTAGGAACATAGGACGCC